>OZ009948.1:39383493-41807920 GCA_963932025.1 Erebia epiphron | reverse complement strand
CTATTATACCTACATAAGGTGACGAGGATACTTTACCTCACTACAATTACGACAAAAATGTATGGAAGCAATGTCCAAGAAAACTCAGAATATAATTTTGTGTTACTTGGCACAGGCTAAGTAAAATATTGTTTTGGCATTATAGAAAGCCAAAACGCAAGATAAGAAAAAGGTTTTTTATTGTAAACTGTTACAGTTCTTGTTCTGCTGTATTTTAGCTGTTTGATTTTCAGTAGATTCTGCTTCTCGAATCGATGGTAGAAACTTGACCAACTTTAATTAGTTCTGAACAAAGTCTTACTAATATTATAAATGCGAAAGTTTGGATGGATGTATGGATGGATGGATGTATGGATGTTTGTTACTCAATCACGCCCCAACAGCTTAACGGATCTGGGTGAAATTTGGCACAGAGATAGATTATAGTCTGGAATAGCACATAGAATTTTAATCCCGGAAAATTAAAGAGTTCCCGCGGGAACCACAAAACCTCGATCCACCCGTACGAAGTCGCGGGCATCAGCTAGTAAATGATAATTTTAATTCAGGTTTATTTACATTAAATGTAATTTTCTGAATCCGAATGATAGCAGAAACTATAACCTCATTTAACTATCTCCACCCAAGTTATAAATGTCTGTCCCCGGACCAATAAACGGTAGCAATAACTGCACAGACCTCCGGCTAGGACTTAGATTGGCCGGGGTCATAAAATTTTATTCTCACTATAATTTCTAGGAGTCTTACATTAGAATTTCTAATGAGCGAAATGGGTTTAGTGACGCTTTCAAAGGGTCACGTTTTGAGTGTTAACATCCGTTAGATTCCATGTTCATTTGAAGACGACCTCCCTGGGGACCCTGGCGCAGTGTTGAGCGCTGTTGTTCGATTCGATCGACCGGATCTATCCCCGGCAGAGTCAATTTGGGAATAAATAATTTCTGAATTTTCCCTGGTCAGGTGGTGGCTAATTACCACCCTAACGGCAAAGACGTCTCGCCAAGCGATTTAGCGTTCCGGTATGATGCCGTGTACAAATGGGTTTAATATGTATGTAATTGCGATGCACCTAACAGGTTAGCCCGTTACCATCTTAGACTACATCTTTACTTACCATCAGGTGAGATCGTAGTCAGGGGCTAACTTGTACTTGGATAAAAAAAGTGCCTAGTAAAATCTTAGAAGCATCGATATATATAATATGTACTAGATGGGCCCTTTCATAGAAAAAAGTTGGGCGTAAGACTTGTAGGGCGTGCCTAGGGCATGCAGTCGATACTGCTTCTGAGTACCGGGAATTTTCGGACCGATACTGGCATAGAACCGGGAATTCCCGGTACTTTCGATACTTTCGATACTACCATAAATTATCACAAAACAAGGCAAATACATTACAGAAAGTATGAAATAGACCAACTATTTGACATAATATATAAAATGTCGCGTAATATTTCCACACAGGATCATAAATGCATGATTTTTAATGAACTTGTGCAATAATTCGCATCGTTTCAAAATTTCAAACTTTTATTGTAGTTCAACGCGAAGGGCCGGCGTATAGGTTTTACAGTGATAGCGTGGGACATCTTGTCTGAAAATACACTTCGAAAAGCTGTTTTTTTGTATCGTGATAAGCTTATAATTTTATTTTTATAGCAATTTATGCCTCAATCAATTTATTACTACAAGCAGTTTCTAGAAAAAAGCCTTCTTTTAAACATTTATTCGTGCAAGTTCCAAATGAGAATACAAATATATTAAAAGTGTCTCATAAATACCTACTTCTGGATTGTCTTTTACACAATCGACCAACCGATCAAACAACCAATCGCCCAACCGATCGACCAACCAATCTACCAACCAATCGGACAACCAATCGACCAACCTATCGACCAGCCAACCGACCAACCAATCGGAAAACCGATCGACCAACCAATCGACCAACCAATCGACCATTCGATCGAATAACCAACCGATCGACCAACCAAACGACCAACCAATCGGCCATTCGATCGAATAACCAACCGATCAACCAACCAATTAGTCGGACAACCAATCGACCAACCGATATACCAACCATCGACCAACCGATCGACCAACCTATCGACCAACCAATCGACCAACCGATCGACCAACCGATCAACCAACCAATCAACCAACCAATCGTCCAACCGATCGATCAAACGAATCGACCAACCGATCGACCAACTAATAGACCAACCGATCGAACAACCAATCGACCAACCGATCAACCAATCAATCAACCAATTAATCGGACAACCAATCTACCAACCTATCGCCAACGCATCGACCAACTAATCGACCAACCGTTCGACCAGCTAATCAACCAACCGATCGGCCAACCAATCGACCAACCGATCAAACAACCAATCGACAAACCGATCTTTCAACCAATCGACCAACCAATCGGATAACCAATCGACCAACATATCGACCAACCAATCAACCAACCAATCGACCAACCAATTGACCAACCAATCGACCAACCGATCGAACAACCAATCGACCAACCATCGACCAACCGATCGACCAACCAATCGACCAACCAATCGACCAACCAATTGACCAATTGATAGATTTATATTTGTTATTCGTTGAGGTGAGGTTACTGCGTATGCCATATTAAAAAGAACGACCCTTTAAGGATCACTTTGTTGTCCCTCTGTCCCTCAAGGCTTTTTTCTAGAAACTGCTTGTAGTAATATATTGATTGAGGCATTTAATTGCTATAAAAATAAAATTATAAGCTTATCACGATACAAAAAAACAGCTTTTCGAAGTGTATTTTCAGACAAGATGTCCCACGCTATCACTGTAAAACCTATACGCCGGCCCTTCGCATTGAACTACAGTAAAAGTTTGAAATTTGGAACGATGCGAATTATTGCAAAAGTTCATTAAAAATCATGAATTTATGATCCTGTGTAGAAATATTACGCGACATTTTATATATTATGTCAAATAGTTGGTCTATTTCATACTTCCCCACTACCACTACAACCTATTAACGTCCCACTGCTGGGCACAGGCCTCCACTCTCATAGGAGAGAGGGAATTAGAGCTAAGACCCACCACGCTGCTCCAATGCGGGTTGGCGGGCTTTAACGACTATTATCATGTTAGTGATAATAACCGGGACCGACGGCTTAACGTGCTCTCCGAGGCACGGGGGTGAAACACCGCCAACTTCCAACTCCGGGCTGGCACTGAGAATTTCTTAATTGAAAAACCCAATAGGTACCTAACAATTTTTATGCCCGACCGGGAATCGAACCCAGGACCTCGTGATCCGCAGTCGACTACGCTAACCGCTAGACCAACGAGGCAGTCATTCATACTTACTGTAATGTATTTGCCTTGTTTTGTGATAATTTGTCGATTGGTTGGTCGACCAGTTGGTCGCTCAATTGGTCGATTGGTTGGTCGACCGGTTGGTCTATCGGTTGATCGATCGGTTGGTCGATTGGTTGTCCGAATGGTTGGCCGATTGGTTGTCCGATTGGTTGGTCGATTGGTTTGTCAATCGGTTGTTCGATCGGTTCATTGGTTGGCTGATTGGTTGGTTGATTGGTTGGCTGATTGGTTGGCCGATTGGTTGTCTGATTGGTTGGCTGGTTGGTTGGTCAATCGGTTGGTCAATTGGTTGGTCGATCGGTTGATCGATTCTGGGTTCTGGGTGGGTTGGGGATACTGGGTTCGGTACCTCTTCGTATTTCTATGTCTCCAACCACCGTCCTCTCCGTGCGTGTGGTTCACTATAGGATCTTTCTATCATGTTTCCTATCAGCCACTAAGAGCCTCCAGTTTTTACTGTCCAGAATCCAGTTCCATACATCAAGATTGGACTGACCACAGTCTTGGTTTTTTCACTAATTATCTTGGTATATAAGATTTAACGGAAAAACGCTGAGCATTTTAGAGAATTATGAATTCTTCCCCTCTGCCGTTGGTGTCAATGACAGTGGTGAGTGGAGTCAAAAATCAAAATTTAGCAGCCATAATCCTGGTGCTTATGAGTTATATTTTATATTACAGTAAACTCAGTCATTCAATTTTCTTTCTTTTTTTTTGTAACTAAACTTTGAACTGAAATATAATACGATTATAGAGTAGCATAATTAATCTACTGTAACTCATTAAAGCAGAACAAATTTTATTGGAGTGACAGATTCATCAATTAATTGATCTTCAAAAAAGCTGTTAAATAATATTTAGAAAGACTAAGTATAAATACTCAAAGTAAAAATAGGATTTTTTATACTAAAACCTCGAATTTGTTATCATAAAATACAGTGTAGTGAACGAAAGTGTGTGTGTGTGCGGGTATTTCTGAAGTGCTACATTCAGAAATATCCGCACTTAATTAGAGAAGTAATCTATTTAATTCGAGTCTCGAAAGTATCAAAAGTACCGGTTTTGTGGTGTGGAGAACCGGGACTGAAAATATTCAGAAGTCTCGGGAATTCCCGGTACTTTTGATACCGGTAATTCCCGTTAGCATGCCCTAGGCGTGCCCCTCACCTGTAAGCCTACCCTTGTCCCCGCCATAGCGCTGTCCCGCTTTTCAGACTAGATGGCGTTAGTAAAATAAGTCCACATTCATTGTTTGACTGGGCCCATCTATGTAAATTGAGGTCTTTGCTTAGAAGTGTGTAACTAGTAAATACTCTAGGAATTAGACAGACTGTAAGATATAATATATATCAATATTATTGTTTTATTCATCTACAATAACAAATAATAATCAACTCTATACGACGCTTCTTTTTTTTGGAACCATGCGCCGTGTCGGGAGAACCATAAATAACAAATTACATTTTTAATAATGGCGCTCGGAGGAGAACATAAAATGGCAATCGCTATCGGCCTGTTTGACATCTAAATTTCGTGTTTTAATTTATTGTTAATACGCCATTTAGATTATAAACCTGCAGGGCGACCGCGTATCTTTTGCATCAATCATTGATACATCGCAATCACCTCCGATTGGCTGAATTTATGGTATTCTTGCTGCGTCAATGGATTTCGTCCAATAGTGGAAGAGTGTTAACCAATCAGAGGTGATTGCGATGTATCAATGATTGATGCAAAAGTTACGCGGTCGCCCTGCTGTATTGAGATAGATCTGGAACATCAAATAGGCTACTTTTTATCCTGGAAAATTAAAGAGTTTCCGCGGGGACGAAGTCGCGGGCATCAACTAGTATGATAATAATAGTATAACATCCTTGATAGGACTACAAGTATATAAGTAAGTAGTTAATATAAATATTTGTATAAAATCATGCATTTTTATTAGCATAATAAACCCGATATCGATATCAAATAGCAAATATAAAACCATAAAAATGTATCGTGGCCATATTGAAGCGACATTGAAAGTGAATGTAGGCGCACCTGTAACTCCGTGACCGGTCGCCGGCTCTGCCGTTTTTCGTTAGGTCACTGTGACGCTGTGGAATACCGTTACAAATTGTTTAAACTTGGATCACCCACAAGGAGCGTCCGAAGAAAATAAATTTCCGAACGTTTTTGCAACTGTCAAATGTGACGTTTGTATTTTTTTACGCGCGCGATTTAAAATTCCGGAAGTACCAAACAATGAGTGGGAAAAAGGGTGGATACGAATACGATGGTCGCAAAAACCGTAAAAATTCGTCCTTAAACGTACATCGCACCGTTACAATTTTTAAACATGGAACATCAACACGAATTCGAATTTTCCGAAAGTTCCATAAACTGTCAATGTGAGGTTTGGTTTTTAAAGGCACGTTTAAATCTGGAACGAACTGAATTTAACGAACAATAATCGAGGAAAAAGTGTTGCTATAATAAAAAAATACTTCCCCCTGAACTGAAACGCACATCGTTGCCGCGACATGATTGAGTAATAATACATGAATTATTTACGATGTGGTAATTTCCCGGTCGGCCCTTTTAGGCGGGCTTCGTTCGTTTGAAAGATAAACGACTTCACAAAATACATTCACTCGTGTTGCCAGTTACAATATTAAATAACTGATATTCGATTCCGGTCCCATTTTAGATATAGCAAGGGTTAACATTATTTATGGAAGCAATTAAAATTGTAACAAGTCCGCAAATCGAATTTCATATGGTCGTTAAGTCTATCTCGATTTAAAATAAAATACTACATCAATATTTTCATACCTAATCATGTGTTTTGATTTGAAAAATAATAAACTATTTAATGGATCATATTATTTACCTATTGGTAACGATCAACTATGTAATTTGGAAACTATTACTTTTAAAAGAGTATGTGTAGATATCCTTATCTAAAAACTGATTAATTGTCCAAGAAATACCAGATTAGAAAAGAAGAACAGCTAGCACAACATTGCAAAACCAACGAGGTAGTTTCTTAGTCGGGCAAATGTAAAGACATTGTGTTTCAAGATGTAGTTAGAAAAGGCCTACAGAGTACGGAAGAAGATGATGTTAGTCCTAACCCTAAGGCCAAGATTACACTAATAAGTGTTACGTACAGTCTTGTACGTCGTATATCGCATGCAAATGTATGTTTTGTAAGCTACTTTATGTATGCTACTTGAGTAAAAACAAGGGTAATTGCGGCCAAACACTATCCAGATTGGCCAGATTGCAGATGGGCCAATTTAGAAACGATAGATCAAAAGAAAATAATCACCGGAATCACCAATAAAGAAAAGGAGAACTCCAACAAGGCAGGTAGGTAGTTAGCCACCTACATAATGCAGGAGTTCCAACTACGTATCCCCATCAATCTTCGTAGAAACGGCACCAGTTTATGGGACCTCAATTATTTCCTCCTATAAAGCGGTGGGTGACAATTTTACAACTTAACCATGGAAGAGGCGTGTTAACACTTATCACCTCCTTTTACGGCTTCAAACGAGCCGCGTGGAGAGCTAAATGGGAATTTGATACATGTCACTTTCGAAATGTCAAAGTGACTTTGATGTTATTCCGAAAGGCAACAATCAAAGACCGTACAGCCTATATAAAAGGTGCAGATCAGTAATCTGAGCGTATTATAAATGCGTAAGGTTTTATACCTGTCTGTTTGTTTGCTGCCTTTTCACTTTTTGAACCGATTATGACAACTGATCCAAAAGATAGTTTAGCTTCGGAAGACAAATGGTCGAAGTCGCGAACACCAACGAAAGAAGACTGAGACCCAATTGTCGAAGTAAATCGTAATCATTTGACCCCTTAAAAACATATTACTCGAACTATTTAAGTAATTCATACATCCTTTTTGACGTGCAGGCATTTATGAACTCCTTAAACAGGTCAAATTATCCGTTTGAAAAAACGATTACAATTTCCTTACACAATCGCAGCACTGATTTGATTCCATATAAATGTTTAAATAAGATATTAAGTAGTAAAGATGACTTCTTATAAAGCTAGCTGCAAATTTACCTCATCATGCGCCGTACGCACCGCTATTTGTTTTTCGGATCAAGAATACCAAAATAGATCATAAGCCATAGAGTCAGAAACATGGTTGGTTATCTCTTAATTTCTACAGTGCACGATCCAACGATTAGTTTGCGGTTTAGCAGCGATAACGATCCGGACAAAGTTTGCACAATGCTGAATGCGTAATGCATTTACACAATTCAATTTACGTACGCCAATTTTAATGAAATTTGACTCGGTAGAGGTTTTTTCTAAACAAGCGGTCAGATAAACTATGAAGTGTAGATTTCTGATCCTATATACCTCTACTTATATTTTATCAGACGCGTGGATGGATTGAAGTTTTTTGGCTCTCGCGGGAACTCTTTAATTTTCCAGGATAAAACGTAGCCTGTGTGTTATTCAAGACTATAATCTATCTCTCTACCAAATTTCAACCAGATCTGTTGAGCCGTTCTGGCGTGATTGAGTAACAAACATCCATCCATCCAAACTTTCACAAATCCAAACAAGACCGTATACATTTCGTTAATTATTCAAGTCACATACGTGAGTAAAACTTAGAAATGTACCTATTCGTGTGCTAAAAGTTTTTTCATTTGAGTAAGCTGTAACCCGCTTTGTTCGTAAAATAACTGTTATTTGTGGGTTTAACTGACAGCCTGACATAAGCGTGCCCCAAGAGGATTATTTACTGAGGCGACGCACGCGCATTTTCAATGTCACGTCCCTTTAATCGAGTGATCTCTTTGATTTATGTTATCTGTACCTAACAGGTTTCTTAAAAATTACGGTAGATGTCACAACCGAGAACCATAGAAGCAGTAAGGCCTTGTATTGTATTTTAATTTTCAGACTAACAATAGAAATAAAATTTTGATAAAAATGACATTGGTTTGCGAAATGACAAAATTACATGAGACGTTAGAGCTATAATCACTAACATTTTTAGGGTTCCGTAGCCAAATTTGGCAAAAACGGAACCCTTATAGATTCGTCATGTCTGTCTGTCTGTCTGTCCGTCCGTATGTCACAGCCACTTTTTTCCGAAACTATAAGGACTATACTGTTGAAACTTGGTAAGTAGATGTATTCTGTGAACCGCATTAAGATTTTCTTACAAAAATAGAAAAAAAACAATAAATTTTGGGGGTTCCCCATACTTAGAACTGAAACTCAATATTTTTTTTTTCATCTAACCCATACGTGTGGGGTATCAATGGATAGGTCTTCAAAAATGATATTGAGGTTTGTAATATCGTTTTTTTCTAAACTGAATAGTTTGCGCGAGAGACACTTCCAAAGTGGTAAAATGTGTGTCCTGTAACTTCTAAAATAAGAGAATGATAAAACTAAAAAAAATATATGATGTACATTACCATGCAAACTTCCACCGAAAATTGGTTTGAACGAGATCTAGTAAGTAGTTTTTTTAATAATTTAAAACTTACTACATGTTTGTACGGAACCCTCGGTGCGCGAGTCCGACTCGCACTTGGCCGGTTTTATAATAATTAACAGTTAGCTACTAAATCTAAATCCATCTCATTCTGAAAGGAGACCCATGCTGACACAGCCGTCGATGGGAGACGAGATGATAACTCAATGAAGGTTAAAGGAATTAGCTGTAATTGGTCATACAAATACGTGGTGCGATTTTTTACGTCCTAAGTGACATTGGTTTGCGAATCGGAAGCGCGTAATTAAAACCATTAAAACAGTCGATATCCCATACAATTACAAGAGACGTTAGAGCTATAATCACTAACATTTTTAATAATAAGCGCTTCAGGAACTCCATATCGGGTGTGGAAGCAAAAACTTCTGGCGCCCTACAGCCAACGCTTAAAGCCACATTGTTTCATTATTGTTGACTTTCGTGTTTTAGAAATATAATCCTTATTGTAGGAACGCCAAGGTACGTGACATCAAACTGTCAGTTTGAGCTTAAGTACTGCTTCAAACGTCAGTATGGCTCCAGTTCACCTCGCGGTACTCAGCTTCCGCGAACGAACGACATATACGGATCGTTGATGGTTAAGATGCTATTGCGATAATCTGAACCTGAATACCTGAATATATTAGAGGTTATATGTTTTGTTAGAAACTTTTTGACGAGAACACATTCTTTCGCGTGGCTGCAGCTTTATCGGATATTTTCTAGTTTTACTGTGAAAGTTTTTAGAATAGGTACTATATTTTATAATGAAACTGCAATGAAATCATTTCTAATCAGTTACCCCGCTATCATCTTAGACTGCATTATCACCTTTCCACCAGGCGAGATCAAGGGCTTACTCGGAGTGGAATAAAATGTATTATTACAAGTAAACCAACTTCTAGCCCGTATGACCAGTCAAAATTAAATAATCCAGATATACACTATAATAATAGATGTAATTCTAATAATTCAGAAGAACACAAAAAGATCCACGCAGACGAATTCGCAGGCATAACCTAAGAATGGTAACTACAAACACATACATACAAAAAAGTACATAAACACTAAGAGTACAATAAAATGAACTAAAAGAATATAAATCCTCTATTAAGATTAAGTAAAAACTTAACACCGTAGGACCACAGAGCACTACGGTACGGTACGGTACAATAATTTCACTTGAAAAAGTTAAAAAATCGAACAAAAAGTGCTACTTCCGAATACTTAAGCGGACAAGCGAAGCCTTCAATTTAATGAGCTATAAAATTCAATGAAACGTGATTGAACTCAATATAAAACAATAATAATGACGGCGAGGAGAAATCGCAATAAAATAGCCGACAACGCTCGGTGCCTGTGAAATAGCAAATGAGACGTTTAAAGCGGTAAAAAAGTATATTAAAACACAAATAAACTGGCTGCGTAGAAAGTTATAGGCTGAAATCCTTTATTTGCTAGATTGTAGGAATACAAAACAGGTGTTACAGTTAAACAAGAAACCAAGCTACAATCAGTCATGAAATGCCATGCATACATAAGATTTGTCCTAATTAATAAACCTGTGAATTAAACACATTAAATAATACTATAGTAATAATAACTTCAAAGATGTTATTAAATGGAAAAGACTTCGTAATCGGGATACCTTCAGGTACTCTCCTTATTAAGTTGCTACTGTTTTATTCGATAACATAACAATTCCATCTGGAAGTCAATTTAACAATGAGGATGCTCCAGTGTCGGAGTGAAACGTAGGTACGTTGAGAGTGCTTAGAAAAAGTGTGATGTGGTGTGGTTGCGGTGCGTATTGCTTGCTTGCTTTTCCTGCATATTTAGAAGCGGGCAATGCCCCCCGCATTGCATATCGTACACGTCATATGCATGCACGTACGTAACAATTGTACAATTATAAAGATTGCTTTGTTATGGCAGTCATAGCGAATTATGTTTCTTTTTCCTTGGTCATATTATAAAGAAAGTTTAAGACTTGCAATAATCGTTGAAATTCTGAGAAAGCCCTTATAATATGCATAAATCCCATCGATATAGAGAAATCAGACACACGGTACCCCGAAATTTTGGAAAGTGAAACAGAAAACGTTTTAAATAAGAACTTACAAAACTAAAACACTTACAATTTAAGGTCAGATCGAATTTACAGTCCCAATAATGACCTTATCGCCAAAACCCGAGACGACTGCTTCATAACATTAACTCACCTGAAACAGAGAGAAAAAAACAATTAATAAAACATAACGAGAGTTCAGTAAAAAGTATTATTATTATTGGACAATTAAACGATCACTTTAATATTTTCGACCGATTTCGATTTTATATTACTTATACATCGTGAACGAAATTTTTATTAAGATTATTGTATTGTGGAGCAAAAGATTAAAGTCTTGTTGTTGGATGAATTTATGATAGGTGCTCTCGTTAAACCTGTGTATATTTGCCAATGCTTCACCATTGTGGGTCAACCAATCAGATTGCATTGAAGTACTGCTGCAGAAGCATTTATTTATCATCATACTAATCATACTTAATATTATAAATGCGAAAGTGTGTTTGATTGTTGGTTTGTCCTTCAATCACGCCGCAACGGAGCAAGGGATCGGCGTGATTATTCTTATGGGTATAGTTGAGGACCTGGAGAGTGACATAGGCTACTTTTTATTCCGGAAAATTAAGGAGTTCCCGCGGGATTAAAAACAAACTTAAACCACGCGGACGAAGTCTCGGGCATCAGCTAGTAAGAAATAAATTGAGAATCCTCGTATTATAATATCATAAATATATATTTATTCATTTAATATACCTACTGGTTTTTTTTACAAATAATAGTGTTAAGAGATTTAGATAATATTAGCTGTAAATCTATAACAAAGTCGTATTGTAACATTTTTAATAATAATAAAAAGATAAAACCTTCTTGATGGTTAATATGTCACCGTAAAAAAGCAAAAACCGTTAGATTGTAATCTAACTAGCGAGATTGTAAACTGTCGACAGATTACAATTTAACGCATTATTTTTCGGTAGATTGTAATCTGTTAGGCATATTAACCCGATAAAACCTAAGTGCCCGGCCGTAAAATGAATTCCAAGGAACACTATGGACATAGTTATTTGGTAAAATATTTAATCGCCCAACACTTGACATTTACTAAATACTGTATTAGCAAGAAAAGAATACAATTATTTTGCTATAATCCGCGAACAGAAAAAAATTCTGTATGGTCAAGCATGCAGTTACAAGAGAAGCACCGTTTACCTTCCCAACCAAGCAAGAAAGCTAAGTTCCCAAGCAAGCAAAGCAAGCAAGCAAGTTAGCTTTCTTGCTTGGTTGGGAAGGTAAACGGTGCTTCTCTTGTAACTGCATGCTTGACCATACAGAATTTTTTTCTGTTGGCGGATTATAGCAAAATAATTGTATTCTTTTCTTGCTAAATCATGAACTTCCGCAAAGTAACGCCTGATTCCATTCAATAAATACTGTATTGTTAATGTTTTTTTTTTAAATTAAATAACTATGGCCAGTTGGGCAACCATTCACACAGCGATTTGGCATTATCTTATCTAACGTCTATTTTAAGTTTTATCAGTTTTACGTCGTATATTGTGTAAACTTTCTATTTCTTGGTAGGAAACAATGAATCGTATAGTCATTTACCGATATATTTACAGGGCGTATATTTCTTTATCTACTCCAGCATCGAAAAGTTCCAATTTCGAATTTGACAACTATATCGAATTGAACCCTCTTTCGTGTTTGCTTCTCATAACGATACAGTTCGTTGTATGGGAGCTGTATCGTTATGAGTCGTAGCTGTATCGATATGGTTATCTTCATAAATAGGATACCTATAGCTTAGCGGCTCTGGGTTCTGGCACTTGATTGATTTGACTTTTTTATTAATTTATAAAGTAAAAAATTATAAAGACGTCCTTGTCGTAGATAAAATCTTGTATGCAACTGTACGTAATTAGTCATTTTAATTCTCGTACTATCCTATTTTGATACTCGGCAAGCCTCGTATCAAAAAACAGCACTCGAATTAAAATGACCCTCATTACGATACAGTTGCATAAATAGCTAATCTATCATAGCCTCATATTTTTATTTATATCAATATATAATATTAGCGGAAGGACGTGGGAACCCACCGCATTATTATCCTAAGAAAACTCCTACCATTATGTGATTGATGGAAAGGGGTCACGACCCTCGGTAATGAGGAATACGACGCAGAGAGAGATATATAATATAGCGGTGATATTCGGGTAATATAAGTTTAGAATATTAGACTTATGCCTCTTTACTTTTTTAAGTGAAAATTCTTTAGAATCGTTGTGATTTGAAAATTCAACGAAACGAAAAGATGAAACGAAAAAACGACACCAAAGAGAGACAAACATACATGGATTTAGCCTGCGAAAGAATCAGATAGAAGACAAGTTATATTTATCTCATTCTCTCATAAGCTACTTTTCTGAAGGTTCACTTCTGCCGTGTGTGAACGCACACTTTTTTGATTTTTTACGATCATCTCCCTGATGAAAATATCGTTTTCATTCCACCATCTCGGAAAGAGTATTTTTAAACTTCGATATCTGAATGCAAAAGCCGTTATTATCCTCTTGAGGATAAAGTAAATTGAATTTAGAACATCGTGTGCACGTTAGTAAATATCACTCGTCAATGAAGTTTGTGATTTCAAAACATCATTAAAACCTATTTACTTCTACCTCTATGGTGCCGAATTTCCATACAACCTTTTTTATTATTATTTGTTAAAAACTCACACTCGTAACCTTCTTGGTGTACTTTTTTAATTTGCTTTGCGCGCACCATTTTCTTTCACGTCATGTCATTTCCTCGCTGAGGTGGGATGAAAAGTTACGCGTTGCACTCGAGTGAAAAGATTTTTCACCTCGTGCTCTTTTGGTTCCCTCGCTGACGCTCAGGATTCTAATTTTTGAACCACTCGCTGCGCTCGTGGTTCAATTTTAGAATCCTTCGCTTGCTCGGTCATCAAAATTGAGCACGCGGTTAAAAAACAACTTTTCACTCTTGTATAACAAATAACTATAGTTTTTAGTTCAGTGTTTAGAGATGGTAAAAATAAATACAGACACACATTTTGAAAAGGAGACTCTAACAACTTCACATTTCAATCCGGTGATATTATGCAATGCGACATAGCTGGTACATTTTGTAGCAGTATTTAAAAGACCAATACAACATTTTCTAGCAATTATAAAAACAAATCGATTGACTTGATTGTTACTGTTTTAACTGTTATAACTTCAGACCAATCAATTAACTTGTAATTACAAAATTAACATAGAAGCCTATTTCTCATTTCCAAAGGCATTCGGTAGCGCAGATGGCGTTTAACATAGCAATAGCACAATAGATTGCGCGTGGGCGTCAGGGTCACACGAAGACAATTCTAAATAAACAAACAATCGATGGATGACAAATTAATAGCGTCGGAAGGCATACCGGTTTATTATGCAGATAACTTATAATTATAGATAGGTACTTACATCATATGAAAACTGGTGATTTAACATATTGTATAGTTTAATTGCTTATTACAAAGATGTATAGAAGCAATCACCTTTGCAGCCAATATCCCAAAGGATGAAAAAATAACGTGGATCTTAATATTATATAATATTATATAGTTCCTTAGTTAAGATGATTTGTGAAATGGTGATGATGAAAAAAAAACCCCGGCTGAGTTTGTTGTGGGCTCTTCTCAGACCAGAGCGCGTTTGGAACCCTCGTAGCTTTAGTTTTAAGATACCGTTACTGATTATCACCATTATATTTTATTTATAAATAACTGGACGTCAATAAGTGTAGTATATCTACCTAAATTGAATAAAAAATATTTGACTTTGACTTTGACTTTAACTATAAATATGCGAAAGTTTGGATGGATGGATGGATGTTTGTACTCTCAATACTCACACTGAAAAAAAAGATTGTCTAACAAGTAAGAATTTCACTTGTTTAAGTATTTTATGTTTATTTCCAAAAAGAAAATTATAGAAACCATCAACCATACATATTTACTGGCGATAAAGACAAAATGATTAAATAGGCTACAAAGTAACTTGTTAAAAACAGTAATCTAGCTTGATGAGGTCGGCATGGTATATCATGACGTCATAGCAAGGTATAATGTGGTATATTAAATTTAAACAAGTATTGTTGATTAATATCAAATCATTTCATACAATTTATCAAGAAACGTTATTAAGACAATTAGTCGAGTTTATTGCAAAATATATAGCCATGTTAAAACGAAACATCGGAATTTATTATCAACGCAAAGATAATTATTACTGTTAATTTTGTGCAAGTTACGGCATGTCCGCGCCAATAGATATTAGAATTGTATCCGCAGTACGCATTAGGGATGCTCAAGTTATCTAGAAGTTAAGATGCATCGTTACTAGGTATACATCGATGTGTACCTATCGTCCATCCCTAGTCGGGAGTCGGGAGTTCGGGCGCGCCATTTATATCTCATCGTCATCAGTCAACTCGTGGGCCTCGTCCGTTAGTCGTCATGGCGGATGAAATAAGTGATTTGCTCACAGCGTGGGAACTACAAGAACTTATCCCAGTGTTCCGAAGTAAGTACTCATTATTAATAAACTCTCATTATTAATAATACCTTCCTAGTGGCAGTATTTATTGTGGTATATATTATGTATGTTTTGGCCGGCTTACTGCAGGCGCAATAAAGGTACCTACCGCACGCCATCAAATTTTCATCATAGTTTGTTGGTTTGTCCTTCAATCACGCCGGAACGGAGCAACGGATCGACGTGATTTTTGGCATGGGTATAGTTGAGGACCTGGAGAGTGAGGATAGGCTACTTTTTATCCCGGAAAATTAAGGAGTTCCCGCGGGAATCAAAAAAACTTAAACCACGCGGAGGAAGTTGCTAGTTTTACATATATTATGGTACGCCGTACGAGTGTTAATATAATATCACTGCTTACATTTTATGAACATTTTTAGGTAATTCAATTACGATTCAAGCCTTGGCATCACTCAGTTCTGCAGAAATAAAAGAACTGATCCCTCAAATAGGTCCTCGTGCACTGTTTTTACGTTGCTGGAAATTGTGGATGCTTGATTTCACAAGATCCTCAGATATTAATATTTTAGATACGTCCAATATTACCTTGACTGTAAGCATTAAGTATACTTGTTTAGTATAAATAATAGGTAGATAGGTAGATAAATAATGATAAATAATAGTAGATAGCTAACTAATGACATATTTAGGTTCCTAATTAATTAACAGATTAATATTTTTTTAGGACATTTAACTGTTACCAATCACTGAAGAGATAACGGACACACAAGTACAAGAACTGAATAAGGATAAAGTGAATGAGGATGAAGTGGAAGCCGATTTTTCCAGTTCAAGTAGTGTAATGTACCTATATTTTAAGTCCATTTATTTTTATTTTTTATTTTAAAATCTTTTTAGTTGACGGGCCAACTAAAAAGGTTTAAGTTTGATCTATTGTCTGCCAACTTGTACCCAATGTCAAGAAATACACTGGCTCTCAAGATACTACTAGTTTGAGAGTCAGGGTCACTTAATAATATTATATGGTTTTTGTATATCTTTGGTGGTAAATAAAAATATTGTCTAAAATATTGTCTATTGTCTATTGTAGTTTTATGTGCAAATTAAAATCTACGTTCGGTTTAATGACCATTTCTTCACTTATTAAATTTCATATTATATAAAATTTGTGATAAAATTTCACAAAGATTTGTTATCACTATTTCCATGTATCCATCCGTCCATTTCCATGTATGAACATGGTATCAAATAAGATTTGTTACCTTGCGTAGCCCTGTTTAAGTTTTCTTAAATAAAATATCATTGAGTGGTATATAATTTAATAACCAATAAAGATAATACAATGTAGGTATTTCATTTCATATAATCTGTTATAAATTTAATTCTAAGTATAGTATATAGGTTGATACCTATCTGTCATACAGCTACTCATAAGAAAATAAATATTTTTTAATATAATATATGAGTAGATAAAATTAAAATCAAAATTAAATCTAAATTAAAAACTAAATTAAAAACTAAAAACTAAACATTAAAAATATCATCCATCCCGCTGCAATGAGGCAGTGTGCCCAGAACGCTGGCTGCGTTACCCCGCTGAATAGCCAAACTTATATGTTGGCCGAGGTAACTGCCAGCCCTCCGGTCACCTGTGGACTCTGTGAGACGAGAAGATAGATCCTTAAAAAAGGATCTGGCATAATATATTGCTTTCATTTTAGGTAAATATAGAATTGTAATGTTTAATCCAATATAATGTAATGTTTAGCTTACACATATCTCAGTATATAATAATCGATAGTACAACTTTTATAATTATTAGGGTTCATATTAGTAACCAAAAACTATTAATAAGTAATACCTTTTGCATCAAGGCTTTTGTAAATTATTTAGTGATAGAAGTACAGTATTACAATAATGTTAGTAAATTATGTAAAACAAGCTTGTCATACATAATTTACTATTAACTACAGTACTATGTACCATAGCTAAATTATTTAATAAATATCAAGAACTTTGATAACACAGGGTTAGTATTAATACTCATAAACTAATAAGTAATTATAATTATTAGTTTACGAGTACTAATACTAACCCTATGTCAATAAAAGTTCTTGATTGCAACAAAATATTGGACTAAACATTCAACTTGATAGATCCTAATATTCTAACTTTTTGAAAAGTAATAAGAAACTTTATTTAATTAATTGGGCAAGATATTAAAATTAAACACGGATCATGATTTAGTTGATCACGTTAAAGTAATGGGTCTGATAAAGGTCTTGATAAGATTTCATAAAGACGCATGTTTAATTTAACATAGTGCTTTATTTCTGCGCAATAAGTTAAGTAATGAATCTGACAAATGCCTTTATTAATTCCACCACAATCCATTTCACCATCATCAACAACCATGATTAGAAGTACCAAATATTTTTTCGCATAAATAACTACCACTTATCAACTCAACTATTCAACTTAGTTAATTTTACTGTATTACATAGTGAAATCAGTAATAAAGTTAGCTTTATTGCTAGCAACCAAGTAGCTTTATGTTCCCCTATACGATAATTATACTTAATAACGACTAACAAAATTTTGGTGGCAGCGATCAATTTTTTTTTTCAGTGCAATCACGCCTGAACGGCTGAACGTGTCTGGATTAAATTTGGCACAGAGATAGATTATAGTCTGGAATAACATATAGGCTACTTTTCCCGTTTTTTATATCCCGGAAAAATTTTAGTTCCCGCGGGAACCAAAAAACCCCAATCCACGCAGACGAAGTCGCGAGCGTCAGCTAGTTGTATAATATTTACTTATTGTACATTTTTATTTATTACTAGCTGATGCCCGCGACTCCGTCCGCGTGGAGGTATGAAAAATAGATAGTAGCCGATTCTCAGACCTACTGAATATGCATATTATATTAAATTTCCTAAAAATCGGTCAAGCCGTTTCGGAGGAGTATGGTAACTAACATTGTGACACGAGAATTTTATATATATGTCACCGTAAGATCGTAATAACCGTTTGATTATAATATACCTCGCAAGATTGTGAACTGTCGAAAGATTGTGAACCGAACATACGGCTTACAATTTAACGCATTATTTTTCGGTAGATTATAATCCATCGAAGTGAAACTGTTATATCACAATCTGCCGCGCGTTAAATTGTCAGCTGTCCGAAGGCCGTCCCTGATTGGTCGGTGTTGATACATAGGCTTAATATCCGACATTGTAAATGTTATCAAATGAGATCACATAGGTTCACGCGCATAAAAAATATTAAAACACGCAAAATTTCTGTAATTTAAGGCTATGTTCAGTGACGAATACTAACTTATCTATCATTCAAACTGCACTTCTTTGGTTAATCATAGAGTCATTTTACTTCCACAACAATTTTATGTAACGAATTCTAAAGCTGTGAGTTATTTTCAACACGAAATCAATTTACAATCACCAAAACACTGTTTGTTTACATTCGACAACAAATGAATTATCAAACAAATATGGCGGCGCATGGGATATGCCATAATGCCGTTCAACCAATCAGCGCGCTAGGTGCGTTCCGTCGCACGGTATTTCACAATTTGACGGTTTTACTTCGATGGATTATAAATCTACCGAAAAATAATGCGTTAAATTGTAATCAGTATGTTCAGTTCACAATCTTTCGATAGTTCACAATCTTGCGAGGTATATTATAATCAAACGGTTTTTACGATATTATATATCGTCGCTTTTCCTACGAAAGGACCTAACTGACATCGAGTTAATTGTTCAGGGCAAGCGTTTTTCGGTTTCGTGCTCAACTATATTGTCCACAGCTTGCTCAAATAAAGCTATATTAAAATTAAAAAAATATTCTTATAATCTGTGAATCAAGGCCTTTTTGCAAGTAGGAATTGTCTAATTTAAATGTGCATATTCATTTAGGTAAAAATATTTAAAACAGTTACGCCACTTCATAAGAACTTTGTTTTTCTGAAAAATTAATTACTTAGGAGATACGACTGTATTTTTTACTGAATAATTAAATCACATTTAATTCAAAATAATTTGTTTTTTATTTCTTTATATAATAATAATTAGGATAGTATTAAATCATTTTTTGACTGAAAGTTTTTGGATTCGTACTATTTTGGATTTTTTTACTGCCCAAGGTTTTATACATTTTTTGTCACCAATTTACATAAATTTTTAACTCTATTAGTTAATGTCTAAGGTATTCCGTCGCAATCAAAATTCAGACGTAAGTGAAAACCCCATTTTTATTCAATATAGTCTAGTTCACACTAAATGACGTATCTTCAGTTACGTCATAGTTGATAGATTTTTATTTAGCTGATCACTAAATAAAAATCTTTCTAATAGCCCTAAGTATAAAATACGCCACTTAGTATGATTTCCTTTTCGCAAATGAGCATATACGCCACACTTACCGATTGTCCTAGCCAGTAAACGGTAAAAGATATGAAAAAGTCGATAAGACAGATCGACAGAGAATCAAAAGTACATTATTATGATGTATTTAGTGCAGTTACGTCAAAAGTGTCAGATAGGTCCTTTCGTAGGAAAAGCGACGATATGTGACCGTAAGATTGCAAAGGCCGTTGGATTGTAATCTAACTAGCGATATTGTAAACTGTCGACAGATTACAATTTAACGCATTATTTTTCGGTACATTGTAATCTGGTATATTAACCCGATAAAACCCAAGGGCCGGGCACTACCTGATCATTTATGTCGAACCCTAACCTAACCTACAAGAAAGAGACAAGAAAACGTAAATACAATGAATATGTCAGAAATTGACACTCGGAACATTGAACGTTTCACACTCCGTCGACAGTTTACAATATCGCTAGTTGGATTATAATCTAACGGTTTTTGCAATCTTACGGTGAGAAAAAGACAACTGATGTCTTTCTTATCGGCCTTGCTTCTTTGTAGACGCATAGTTTTCATCTCAATATAGGTACATTCAGAATACTTACTAAGTTGCCTACTTCCTGTGCTAAATAATTGTAATCTTCAATTTAATTAGCCACTTTTCACGCGAGGCTGTTGTTGTAGGTACGAGTATATCTTGCATTTACTATGTCAATGTTATGAAGTTAGTATCTATAGCCATTACCCCACATTTTCATTGTAAATGGGAAGATAAGTTGTTCTGAGTCATTGGTTATCATTGCCAGTATGAACAATTTTACCTACTCATAATTAATATGGACTGCCTCGTTGGTCTAGTGGTAAGCATGTTTGACTGCGGCTGACGAGGTCCCGGGTTCGAGTCCCGGGTCAGGCCATAATAAGTGTTGGGTTTTCCTGACTAGAAATTCTCAGCACTAGCCTGGAGTTAGGAAGTTGGCGGTGTTCCACCCCCGTGCCTCGGAGAGCACGTTAAGCAGTCGGTACCGGTTATTATCACTAACATGATATTAGTCGTTAAAGCCCGCCAACCCGCATTGGAGCAGCGTGGTGGGTCTAAGCTCTAATTCCCTCTCTCCTATGAGAGTGGAGGCCTGTACCCAGCAGTGGGACGTTAATGGGCTGTAGTGGTGGTGGTGGTACTCATAAAGCAGGACTGTGGGTCCAGTGGCGAAGCTAGGGTAGGCATTAGTTAGTCAGAAAACCTATTTACCGACTGCTATAATGAAAAATGAGCATTGACGTATTTCCATTAGTGTAAGCGTTGCTTTTATGCCCCTATGAACTGCACGCCACTGTATGAGTCGCATAGGATGTACCTATACGTCATCCTTTCATCATGATCATCTCATTTCTGAGCAAGGTCCTCCTCTAAGCATGAGAAGGGTTAGGTCATAATCCACGGCGCTGGCCAAGTGCGGTTTCACAGACACTTTTAGGTATAATATTATCGTGAATACTTATGCATAAAGGTTTCCTCACTATGTGCGGCCTATTGATTTCTGTAATAGGTAGTATTAATATATTTATAATATGTGGGTAGGTCTAACTGGATATCCAATAAATAGGTTAGTTGTCAACTAATCATGGATTGATTTAGACCCTGTACTTATTACATGGTGTCAGGTGTGTGCGTATCCACAAGAATGGTAGTGGCAGTAGTGTAACAGTGTTGTTTATCATATTTAATACTTGGCAAGATTAAAATGTGGTGATGGCGAACTATAGTCGGGGCGATGGCGTTTGCGCGGCGATCCAACAGCCCGCGCCGCTGCGCCAAGATGGCGGCCTGCTACGAATTGGAAAGAATGGAAAAAGTCATTTGAATACTTTTTGATCGCTACGGGCAAGGAGACGGCAAGTAACACGGAGAAATATAGTTTATTTATACATTGTTTGGGTCAGTATGGTCGAGAATGTGATAAGTACAATGAGTATTGAGACCTAAAGAAAAACGTGAACTACGAAAGACTTTCCTTTTTTACCTACCTGCAGAATGAGCTGAATTTTGATAAAAATGTGGGATTGCTGAAAAAATTGTGGATTTGGATCTTTGAAAAACAGTCTTATACTCGTATGTGATAGAAGCAGGCGTTACTTTGCGGAAGTCCACAAGTGTGTTGTGTGGTGTGGTGAATATCGCAAGATAATATACTGTACCACATTGATTTACTTACTGTGGCGGATTATAGCAAATCTACTTCTTTCATTAATAAGCAGTCTTATTTTAACGCAAGTGATGCGTGGTTTAAAACATGTTCAAAAGAGGGAAAAATAATTAATTACTAGAGATCGTCGATAACATTAGAGGAGGCCATGACGCGGTGTCGAGCGGCGGAGCCCCCGGGTGAATGTGTAGGTGGTGTAGGGGTACACAATACCTACATGGATGACGTAAACATGACGCCGCTAAAGCGGTTAGCCAATCAGCCAACGAAGTTCTTTCGGAAATCGGGAAATCGGAATTGTACTGTATATAGAACTTTCAACCTACAACAGCTGGCCCAGCTGGGATCCCCGAGCATGACACCGGCTCAGAGGAAGATCTTCCTATTGCGTTTGTCGAGCACACCATACGCTCCCGACAACTGCGAAGGCGAGTGGACGAGGCCGGCAACGAGATCCGGCGGTGTTTTCGTATGGTCGTTTCAGTGACAGCTTGCGTCATGGTGAGAGTAGGCAGTGCCCTGGGTTTTCTGGAAAGTGTTTAAGTTGTAAGGTATGGGGCCACCAGGCGCGATTTTGTACCGTGAAGTTTACGCGAGAATTCGAGGACACCGACTTCGCGGAGGAACAATGTGAGGATGATTATGAGGATGAGTACGGCGAAAACGGTGAGCTACTTATGTCTAATATTTCTATTGATTTTGAAGCTTCGAATGAAATGTTCAATTTATGGTGAGATGACTATCGAAGTACCTACACGACGTTTGTGTACGATTTAAATTAGTGGCGCAGAAGTGTCGGTAATGTCTTTGAGTAGGTATGAAAAAGCCGGTTTTGAGAAAGTACCTACACTAATGTTAATAAACTGTACTTAATACCGTTTTAAGAGAAATTAGTAACAATATGTTGCATGTAATTGGACATTTTAATGGATTACTCAAATTTAAAGAACATCATAGGCGTTATGGTTCCTTCACCTGTAAGACGTCTGTTAACTACACCAAGTTTTTTTGCATGTTTTATTTTTTATACCAAGGATATTTAAAATATCATGTGATATTTACTTAAATGCTTAAGACTAACATTTTAGAAGAGTCAGACATCCTATACCTTTTCCATCATTACCACTTCTCTTATCACATCTTTCATTTTTTACTCATCTAAATCAAGTTACCATCTCTACAATGACTCTACCAATATTTTGGTCTATATTATGCGTTTTCACATGAGTAACTTTTTCTACTTTCACTTTTATACGTCGTTATTTTATCAAGACAAGTTTACTTACTAAAATGACCTTCATTTCTTGCAAGTACTTCTTAATCTTTCACACGTTTTCGTGCGCTGATTAATTTATTATCCATATCTAATCTAGTGTCCAATTAGTAGTTAAAGCAATACAGGTACCTATACGCGGAGACTTTCCATGCCAAAGTGTTATCGTAAACAATGCGTGGGTACCTACAATTTAGTGATAATTTTTGCACATATTTATAATAGTCAATATCCACCTCAATGTAAGTGTGTAGTTACAGATAACATACTATATTGGAAAGGATTAGTTTCCTTGGATGTTTTAACTATCTTCATCGGTGAAGGAAACTATAATGAGAAAACGTGCATGATATAGATTTACATTATGGTCTTAAAGTTTTGTTAAATCTGCCAATCCAAACTTTACCAGCATGGTGGACAATGGCTTCAACCGTGCTATCCTAGAGACTTTAGAGACGTGCTTAGTGAGGGCCGGCGATGGGTTATCAACCCAATTGAGGCAATGAAGGATTAAAAGTTCCAAAAGGGATTTATTTTCAACCTCTGACCACGTAATCTGACCTGGTATTCCACCTATAATTATGAGACTACATTCTACAAACTCCCAACTCTATTGGTCAAGTGGCAGATAAGATTTTTTTTTAATCCACTACAAGTTAGCCCTTGACTGCGATCTCACCTGATGGTAAGTGATGATGTAGTCTAAGATGGTGGCGGGCTAACTTGTTAGGGGCATGGCAGTTATATTAAACCCATACCCCTATTCGGTTTCTACACGGCATCGTACCGGAACGCTAAATCGCTTGGCGGCACATCTTTGCCGGTAGGGTGGTAACTAGCCACGGCCGAAGCCTCCCACCAGGCAAAGATGACATGATCAGACGATAAAAGAGTTGAAAAAATAGATCATCCCTAGTGGGACAGACAGTTCTCCACAACTAGCCCACATTATCAAAATGCATGTATAACTATTACAGCTAATACAATACGAATTACTAGCTACATGTTTTATGCATTGTTCTAACAAAACTTATAATATTATCACATCGTGAAGCGTGCGACGTGAAACTTAAAAATTGCACTCAAGCAAACTGAAATATAAACCGCATTTTTTTATTATTTTGTGCAAGTTATAACTATTTTAGCACGTAGTTATATTCGACTTATATATACAAAGTAATCTGTGTGCGCGCATGGTCTATCTGTGTATTTATTCCGAATCGGTGGTAGAGCCAAAACAAGACGAATCATAATTCGTTCAGACACACTTACACTTTATTACAATATATGCTACATATCAATAAACAAATTTGCGTGGGTCCTAGCGCTATAAGGCTTTTTAAGGAAATAGTAAAAAGGTTAGTCGACATAACAGGAGACCGAAGAGCTGGCAGCTACCTCGGACAAAGAATAAGTCTAGCTATTCAAAGGAGGAAAGCTGCCAGTATCTTCGGAACCTTGCCTAAAGGGACTCCTTTTAATAATATATTTTAATTATTATATTAGGTATATTTTTAAGGTTTTTTATGTTATTAGTAATAATGTACTCGTAAAATAGTAGATTATTAACCAAGGGGATAAAGCAGTGTCTTCTGTCGCGGGTGACGATTTAAATCGCGAGCGTAACGAAGGACTCGAGGTTTACTCCCGAGCGTAGCGAGGGCGTTAAAAACTTAAATCACGAGCGAAGCGAGGGATTTAAGACGAGTCTTGAGTGTAGCGAGGGATTTAAGTTCACCCAAGACTAAGACAGCTTTATCACCGAGGAAAATACTCTACTTTTCGTACCATTTGCGAAAAAATTAACACAATAATAATAATATGAGATAAGCATTTATTAAAAATAATAATGACAATTAAAAGTAAAATAAATTAAAATAAACTTAACGTTTATGTATTTGAAGAAAACAAAAACGCGGCAAATTCCTAGACTAACATTTTTTTGTCGGAAAAGCAAAGGCATCAAGCTCATACAGCCTCGTCGGTTTTCGTAATTTTATTTAATAATCATAACTGCATAATAAATGCGTATTCCTTTTTCAAAAAGATGTTTATGCTTTATATATTATGTCACCGTAAGATTGCAAAAACCGTTAGATTGTAATCCAACTAGCGATATTGTCGGCGGATTGTGAACCGTTCAATGGTCCGAGTGTCAACTTTTAAAATATTC
Organism: Erebia epiphron; assembly: GCA_963932025.1. NCBI lineage: Eukaryota > Metazoa > Arthropoda > Insecta > Lepidoptera > Nymphalidae > Erebia > Erebia epiphron. The sequence continues at coordinate 41,782,349 of OZ009948.1, read as the reverse complement.
ATTGTATTTACGTTTTCTTGTCTCTTTCTTGTAGGTTAGGTTAGGGTTCGACATAAATGACCAGGTAGTGCCCGGCCGCAGGCCGGGCACTTAGGTTTTATCGGGTTAATATATCTAACAGATTACAATCTAACGAAAAATAATGCGTTTAATTGTAATCTGTAGAAAGTTTACAATATCGCTAGTTAGATTACAATCCAACGGCCTTTGCAATCTTACGATGACATAATATACAAACTCAATGGTGTAAACACAGATGTAGTTCAGTATAAATTTCGGTAAGTATTCCAAATTTAAATCACCTTCTCCCCCTAGAGGATGAATGAAATTCAGTACAATTTTCTTTCCCTGTTTTTAACAGATTAAAAATGACTATTGTTATGTTCGCTTTTTGTGGCATAGAATGTCACTTTTTTGAGCAAGTGGTACGAAAAATACATTTGTAATATGTAAAAAAAAAAAAAAATTCGTTTACTTGCTGCAAGAATTCACGTGCTAATTTGCCCCTCTAGCAACTAATATTTTTGCTGTCAAGATCTAACAGCTAACATCGATTGGCAAATATTTTATTCGTGTAACCAATTTTTTATATTCCTAATTTGGGCAGATAATAAATATCATATTCCAATCCTCAGCCTCATTTGTCGCAATAAGCATCTCGCCTTATTTGTCATTGCGAAATGCCAACACTGATTGTTCATCGCAACTTCGCAGGAACTATTGTACTCGACTGTTGTAGACTGAGAGACGGTGCGGAATTCAATTCCGTATATCCTACACATAGAAACTGCATTGTCCTCCCGACCGAATTTCGGCCACGGAGGCCTATCTCCAGAGATATAAGCCATCTGCACGGGAGATATTGTATGTGTGCACAGTGTGCACTCTCTGTGCCTTTACTGTCATAGCTTGATGGCACGGAAATCCGACAAGACTGGTAAGAGGTCAGGCGCTGGACCGACATCACCTAGGTATTCTCACCTTCTATCAGTCCGTTCTTTTATTTCACCTGTTAAAAATTTTACAAGAAGACCAACCACTACTACTACTTCTACCATTTTTAACATCAGTCTAAAATCAGAAGAATTAAGAAAATATATAGTTTGCATCCTGGGGACGGATATATGCTAGTTTTGATTCAGAACAGAGTTCCCGCGGAAATTTTAAAACCCTAAGCAGACGAATTCGCTGGCATCAGTTTTTAGTAAAACTTGAAGTGGATAGTAGCGCAAGCAGAGAATACAATCAACATTCTTTATTTTAGCAATATCTGTACCTAACAGTTTATGTATTCACTATTCATGTATTGAATGCAGAATGGTAAGTTCATGTATTCATAATATACTGAATGGTAGACATTTTCACCATTGTCTCCCGGTGTACATGGATGCGCCCGCGCCTGTTTCGTATTACGACACCGCTGTCACCGGCATTGTTTCGCGCATTTCCAGGTGAACCTATCAACACATTGCTTCATTGTTTCGATTTCCAAGCCCCAACCCAAGCTCTCGGATGTTTACGAATGACATCTCATTTACAAAGTATAACTACAAATTACAATGCCACAATGTCAATAAACATTCGAACATGATATCTCGTTGACAAAGCATACTATCCATTGTCAATAAGCATACGGACATTCTTAAGAACATTATACAAACATCGATTGTTCGAAAGACAATAATTAAATTCCTTATTGACATGTATGGAATAATTAAATATTATTTGGAACGCACAGCTTTTGTCTTGGACTTGCAAAAGATTAATGTAATGTACTCGGCATACTGATGTAGCGTCTGTATGTGAAATTAAAATACATCGTATACAAGTACAAACAAACAAGTAACAGTGTTACAATTTTAGTTGTTCTTTTTTGCTGAAACTTGGGTATATAGCTGAAAACAGTTACAAAAAAGAACGAAGAGTGTTTTGTGTTTAGTTTTCTGATTGAAATTTCTGAACGGCGAAAATGGAATGAATCATGAGATTTGGAGTTTAGCAAAAATGCACCACTAAAATCTAATATTTAAAACCACTTTTATGTTACTACACTATTTAATGAGCGGTCTGTTTCCGTATTAAAATACTTAATTTAATATTTAAATGCTCAAAACTTTGATAGTCGCATTATATCGATATCGATATGATATCACACCCCGTAAGAACATAGTAACTAATAACAAAAACAATTCTTTAAAAAAACCGGCCAAGTGCGAGTCGGACTCGCGCACCGAGGGTTCCGTACAAACCTGTAGTAAGTTTTAAATTATTAAAAATATTTTTATTTTAAAATATTTTTATTTGAGTTGATTGAATGAAAGGTAAATTGCGGCTTACGATTTATGACGTATTAAAAAAACTACTAACTAGATCTCGTTCAAACCAATTTTCGGTGGAAGTTTGCATGGTAATGTACCTACATCATAATAAATTTTTTTTAGATTTATCATTCTCTTATTTTAGAAGTTACAGGGGGGGGGACACATTTTACCACTTTGGAAGTGATCTCGCGCAAACTATTCAGTTTAGAAAAAAATGATATTGCAAACCTCAATATAATTTTTGAAGACCTATCCATAGATACCCCACACGTATGGGTTAGATGAAAAAAAATTTTTGAGTTTCAGTTCTAAGTATGGGGAACCCCAAAATTTATTGTTTTTTTCTATTTTTGTAAGAAAATCTTAATGCGGTTCACAGAATACATCTACTTACCAAGTTTCAACAGTATAGTTCTTATAGTTTCGGAAAAAAGTGGCTGTGACATACGGACGGGCAGACAGACAGACAGACAGACATGACGAATCTATAAGGGTTCCGTTTTTGCCAAATTTGGCTACGGAACCCTAAAAATAAAATAAAAACTAGTTTATGCCCGCGACTTCGTCCGCGTGTCAAACCACTTGACGAATCAGTCTGCATGCATGCAGATCACAGATCACGGACGTGATCTGTGATGCAAATAGTAGCTCTAGATAGCTACTAAGGGGGTAAAAATAGGGGTTTGAAATTCCCCTATAGGTAGGGGGGGGTAGGGCTTCGTCCACGCGGACGAAGTCGCGGGAATAAGCTAGTTTATAATAAATCAGTAGAAGGAATATAATTTGCATACAGAGTTAAAAAGACATTCAAGTAATCGTTAAAGATGGGAGTGTAGACGCAACCATTTACCAGCGTTAGATAAACATTAATTAGTTAGAAAACATTAGTTTACGTCAGATTTTTCTTATCAACATAATGTGACTCAGGTCTTACTGTTTGGAATATTCATTATTCAACAACATTATCTCTTAACTCAATATATTTAACTAAGCGTACAAGTAGCAATGAAATGTAAACCAACTATTAAGTACTGGTTTTTGGTTTAATATACTTTGTGAAGATCTTTTCGAGATAACATTTATTTTTTATCCACTACAAGTTAGCCCTTGACTGCGATCTCGCCTGATGGTAAGTGATGACTGATGATGCAGTCTAAGATGGTAGCGGGCTAACCTGTTAGGGGCATGGCCGTTTAAATATTAAACCCATACCCCTATTCGGTTTCTACACGGCATCGTACTGGAACGCTAAATCGCTTGGCGGCACGGCTTTGCCGGTAGGGTGGTAACTAGCCACGGCCGAAGCCTCCCACCAGGCAATTTATTTAAAATTTATTAATTTATTTTAATTTAAAAATTGCGTTTTTTAATACCATTACAAGCTAGCGCTTGACTGCGTAGCTTAAGCCGTCGCGTCGGTCCTGCGCCTGATCTCTCTCCGATCGTGTCGGATTTTCCGTCTGAAGTTGACCGCACGACGCTTCGCAATAGGATATTTTCGCGCGTAGTATGGAACGCACTTGACAGTTTGTATGAGAACTGCGCAAACAAGTACTTGAACAAGGAATGGCGCTAACTATGGTACTATGCGATCATACAGTCTAAGACCTAAGTCTAAGATGATAGCGGGCTAGCCGATTAGGGGTAACTATGGCAGTTATATTAAACCCATAATTAATCGGTTTCCACACGGCATCCTCCCAGAACGCAAGATGGCTTCTCGGCACGTCTTTGCCGGCATGGTGGTACCTAAATTATAAAAACCCAATTTGACTCTGCCGTGAATCGAAACCAAGACCTCTCACATGTTACTATTTAACTTTTTAATAGCCTCAACTGCCCATATTTCTAAATCGGAATTTAAACTACCCATTTTAAACATTTTAAATTTAATCGGATCGAAATCACATTTCGATTTCCTCCAAAGGGCATTGCGTGACGCATCATTAAGTAATAGGTATTAATGCAGTCAATTCCAAGCTTATAAAGTTAAAAGTAGTGTTAAACGATAAATAAAAAGGTGAGAAGCTAATATAAACATTATTGATATTTCGTGCTTAAACACCATTAATTCCTACCCCCTCGATAGGAAAGTTTAATATCTCTCACGCATGCGCCACGTATTACAAAGTAGGTATGATGATAACTTTATGAGCCAGTTACCGAGCTACTGAGCGTTTTATGATTTTTATGTACCTATCCGAGTTTCACTTTTCTTGTTGAATGGGAAGTAAAGCGGTAAATTAAGATTCAGAGTTTTTTTCTGACATCCATACTAATATTATAAAGCGAAGAGTTTGTTTGTTTGAACGCGTTAATCTCAGGAACTACTTGGTTCGAATTGAAAAAATATTTTTGTGTTGGATAGTCCATTTATCGAGGAAGGCTTTAGGCTATATATCATCACGCTGAGATCATAATAACAGAAATTGACGCGGACGAAGTCGCGGGCAACAGCTAGTAATAATATAAAAATATTTTTTTTGTTAAAAAGTTAAACTCAAAGTCCCCGCTCCTTAAGCGAGTATTCTTATGTGTCAAAAAATGGTTAGCAGTCTAAACACGTTGATAGACTTACTGGTTAATGTATATGCTGTAAGAAGATTTCTGATAGATCTCATTTAGCTACACTGCATATTGCAGGCTTAATAAGGTCTAGAGTCTAGACTGTAGTCCCAATACAGAGCCACGTAGCGGCAAATATTCCTTGTACGAGGTTGTATGGAGCTGAGCGGCAGCCCCGTACAAACTAGTGATGTAACGGATATTCGCATTCGCATTCGCATTCGCGAATATCCACATATTTTTCAATATTCGCATTCGCATTCGCATTCGCAAAAATTATGCGAATATTTAGCGAATGTTTTTAATAATCAAAAAGGAAATTATTATATGCATGCATATGAAATAATAAAACAATAGATAACACTTAGATATTTTTATTAAATCATACTTCTACATTCTAAATTAAAATCTCATTTATGAAAAAAGAACTTCAGAGATCTGATCAAATCTAACATTAATCAGCCTTGTTACAACTATGTAAGGTCTGCATTTATTTAGTAATATATTAATACTTTACTACCATTTTTAAATAAAGTTTACAGTTTCTATTTACTAACAAACTAAACAATTACTTGAAACAAAATTATTAAACTTTAAATATCTAATGTATTAAGTATTTATAACCTTTGGCTTTAAATGTATATTTTTTCATTCCACTTTATAAATATATCTGAGGAATTAAATATATTTATAATTAATGCAATATAAACTTAAAAAACAAAACAACGAATACTTAACTATTTGTAAATAAACCTTTTTTCAAAAACAAAATTATAATTATTTTTATTTTAAACTAAAGTAAACTTCTAATACTTGTTAAGTTGTTATGTTAACATTTGGTTTCTATATCCAAACTTCGCTGATGTGTGCTTTACTCATGTTTTTATGCCACTTTGTCCCTTAAATATCAGTTAAATTTGATATAACATAAAACTAACCTCATAACAAAACAAAACTTTTAGAATGAACTTTCTGTGACTAAATTCATTCAATTAACCAATATCGGCTCGTCTATGTTCAATTTAAACATGGCCGACACGAACCGTCAAACCTGTCAAACATTTTACGCGCGCTTTTTTTGAAATTTTAAAATATTCTCATTCGCATTCGCATTCGCGAATGTGAAAAATCTAACATTCGTTACATCACTAGTACAAACTAATACAAATATTTGCCGTTACGTGCCGAGCATCTCATGTGGGGCCAGACCTAAAAATGTCTTATGCCCGTCAACCACTCCCAAACTTTTTGTTAAGACTACAGATAACGACATAACATAACAAATCTACAATTTAAAGCTACAAATTCCTGTTACATACTCGTAACAGCGAAATATCTTCAATTTACATAATAAGTATGTATGATAAAGCCACAATTTCCTGATAGCACGGAACTCGCATTACGAGGTGGGCTGTCAGTCCATCAGTCCAAACACTGAGATTACGTCTGCATACAGCCGCAGGCTTCTAGATCGGACGACTAGACGAGTTAGTGGAATTAGTGGAAAATTGCAGCCTAATTAAACATTCTGGTTAGAAGCGCAGGCGCCGGGAAGTCGCGTGCGTTCAACGTATATATGTAATTATGTATGTAATTTTCTGTGATAATATTCCGACGAATTAATGCAATGCATTCTCTTTAATAAGAAAGCATGAAATAGTTAACATAGGTATAAAAATTATACATATTGAGATTGGAAATCGTTGTTTATAATATTATACTACGCTTATTATAAATGCGAGAGTGTTCGTTTGTTGGTTTGTCGTTCAATCACGCCTTGATTGTTGCATGGATTTAAGGACCTGGAGGACAGGAAGTCCGCCTTCGCGTCGGAATGGCGAAGAGCGCCATGTCTCAACTTTCTAGGATATGTAGGGATAAAAACATATCCCAATGGACGAAAATGCGTCTAGTCCGTAGTTTAGTATTTTCTATTTTTCTCTACGGAGCTGAGGACTTGGATGCTTAAGGCCGCCGATAGGAAAAGAATAGACGCCTTCGAAATGTGGTCTTGGAGACGTATGCTCAACATATCTTGGACAGAGCATAGAACTAACGTCTCAATATTAAATAAATTAAAAATAAAAATGAGGCTTTCCAACATCTGCCTGCGGAGGACCCTCGAGTAGGTACTTCGGCCACATTGCACGGAAGAATACCAGTACAATCGAGAAACTTATGGTCACTGGTAAGATCGGAGGAAAGAGGCCCTGTAGACGTAGCCCGAGACGTTGGTCAGACCAAATTAAGGAAGCAATCGACACACCGATCTGCGAGGCCATCCACGCGGCGGGAAACAGAGAAAATGGAAGAGCATCGTGAAAAAAAATATTATATCGAAGGGGTGTCACGATCCTCAAAGTTGAGGGAACGACGCATGAAGAAGAAGAAAGACCTGGAGAGTGATATATAAAAAAAGAAAGTGTCGGAAAAAATTTGCTGGCTCCAGTTTTAAAAAAGAATCTTCATGAATTTGGAATGTGTGAAAACGGGAAAGAAACACGATCAATGTAAAAGGGTCGAAAAAAATAATTGTGAATATACGTCTTAGTTACACGAATGTTGAAGTTTACTTCAGGTTTATTAAGATAAAATTAAGTAAGTCTATTCATAAGAGTTGAGATTTTTTTATCAAAAGTACTTAGTAAGTTAAAAGAATAAATTTACCTTCGCACAACTGGGGGCATACTACCATCGCTTACTGACGCGATATTGTTGACGTTCTTGTTTTAGAATTATAATCCTTATTTTAAGACACTTCATTATGATTTCTTGTTATCTGTTATCAAGACGTATAACTCAATATAGGAACTCCCCTCAGACTCCAAAGTGGCATTTCAAAATGTATACCGGTGTATAAGAAGGTGAAGAAGAATTAAATAAGGTAGTTATAAAAATGTGTCTCATCATATTGTAGATTTATTGTATAGCCTTTTAAGAATTATTTATGATCTAAGTAGTACAAGATAATATATTTTTAATTTTATAAAATTAAAAAGTAAGATATTTGTACACCACACTGTGGTAAAATAGGAGCACTTTTATACCGATTCCACCTTAATGGACTCTATTCACAAATAAATACATTAATTGATTGATTGATACGTCAAGGTACGTGGCATAAAACTGCCACTTGAACAATACTGCTTTAAGTGATTGTAGTAACCCCTCTGGCCTGATGATGTAGTCTAGGTACTTATTATACCCAACCAACAAATAAAACAACTGAAAGCTCCAATTTCTATGTCAAGACAACGACTCGGCCTGTATTAACTTTTTGTCATCATCAGTCGCTTTGTGATTACTAGATTTCTTTGCTATCTTTGTGCCATTAAAATAGGGCTACCAACCATTTCGGTTTTTCCCAGACAGTCTCTACTTTATAGTCTCTTTAAAGCTCTACCGGACGCTGTTTATGGAAACCCTTTACTGTGATTGCCAGTTGTAATTGTTTAGGGGAGACCGGGGATAGTTGGCTATAGGGGCAGGTAGACTAATCAACAATAACTCGCCACTATCACGTGTTTTTGATCAACCAATCACGAGCGACGATGCCTCCCCGCGACCCGCTAACTTGTGCGAAGTGAGTCGCCGGAGTAGCGCAGCGTTCGTGAGCGGCATCACATTTTGTATTTTTTGTCTTGGTAAGTGATTTTTTTCGTTCGTAATTTTTTTGTTATTGTGTTTATGGATCTGTTAGAAACATTGTTGTTGTTATGCCAAATTTTAATATGATAGTTTTATTCTATATTACACAGAATTGCTTCCCTGTTAGTGCCAGAGTTTGCATATGATACGCAGGTGAAATTCAAAATGGCGTCAGGGGTTGGTTGACAAATTTTGTTCGGGGTAGGTAGACTAATAGTCAACTCTTTTAACTCTTTTAAAATAAGTAAGTATAACATTTTACACCTATTTTAAAGAATTGTGTGGGTTAATGGTTAATGTGCATCATAAACACTATTAAGGTCTTCTGTCTTCTCTCACATACACATACAGTTACATATTTACAGAAAATGAGGAAGTACCTACATGAGGAAATCTGAAAGGGGTGATGTACCAAACGACATCCTAGAAAGAGTAATCTTCGATAGTAATAGCATAAACGCCACATCAAATAAATACCAAATTACATACAAAATAGAAAGTTATAAGTTTGTTTATAATAAAATAAAAAGTTCCTATCATTTTCCAACAGGCACTCCTTAATTTTCCGTGATAAAAAGTAGCTTATGCCACTCTCCAGGTCCTCAACTACCTGTGTAAAATACCCATTGCTTTTTATTGAATTTTCAAAAACTGTGTAACACGTATTTCCTTATTTTTACTGGTACCGGCTTGAGAAATGAAGGACTTTCATACAAACTTCCAACCCCCATTTTACCCCTTCGGGAGTGGAATTTTGAAAAAATGTGACACACATACTTCTTTATTTTTTACCGAAAGCCAAAATACCAAGCTTCGTTGATATAACTTGTAAAATATCTTGATAAATGATGGACTTTCATACAAACTTTTTCCTCACTATTTCACATATTTATTTTATTTTAATATTTTAGGGGTGGAATTTTGAAAAATCCTCCGCCTACGTCACAAAAGGAACCTGCTGTCAAAATTTCAAGTTTCTAACCCCAGTGGTGTAGGCTGTGCGTTGATTAGTTAACGATTTTATATATATAGGGATTACTGCCTAGGTCAACCTACCCCATGCTTATGGCCAACTTACCCCGGATATGGGGTAGGTTGACTAAGCGTCAGGGGTTTAGAAAATCACCTAAATAAGTATTATAATGATAAATATATAGGTTATAGATTAGTATTTTAGGTACCTGAATAGTTCTTCTATCTGTATCAACTGTTGTTTTTGTTATATTAAGTTAAACAGCAGAGATATACGAGCTTAAGTCAAAAGTTAGTCTACCATCCCCGGTCTCCCCTAATTTTTATGGTAACTACCTACTCAAACATTCAAAAGATTTCTGCTACTTAAAAGAATTTTCATAGGAAATGTTCCAATAGTAAGACAAAATGTATGCATCGTGGAGCTTATGATTTGAATGATTCCTTGCAATTTTTTTTGAAGTGAAACTTCTTTATAATCGTTGTGATTTGAAGATTCGATGAAACGAAAAAGCGTCACTAAAAGACACAAACATATTCATAATAGGATTTAGCCTGCGAGAGAATGAGATAGAGTACAAGTTATATTTATCTCATTCTCTCGTAGGCTACTTTTCTGAAGTTTCATTTCTGCCGTGTGTGAATTGCACACACACATTTTTTTACTCCATAAAGGTCAAATCCATTTTATGTGCACGATGTACCGATAGCTGTGTAGTGACTGTGTATCTAATGCTGAGATCTATAGAGCGTACTTTGACTTGGCTCTGACTTTACTCAGAGTTAAAACGAGATGGACTTATGTGAGTAACATAAATCTGTCTCATTTTAACCATTCTAAGCAAAGTCAAAGTTCGCTCTATAGATAAGCCTAAGCCTAAGTGTTTATGGCAGCCCTACACCAAATTAAATTGCGTTAGCAACAGTGTAAGCGCATTTTTACTATATTTATACATGTGTTCGATTAATTAATACATAGCGATAATGTTATTAATGCAAAAGTGTGTCTGTCTGACACGTTTACACGACCCATTTACGGAGAAACGCTGCATCCCGAATCCCGACTCCAAGTCCTGATGAAGGACATATTGGGCACAGTGATAGAGTCAAAACATGACGTAACTTATGAGACACCTGTATTTCCTACACGTTATAAATAAATTGAGTATTGAGTACAGTCAAGGGATAACTGGCAGCGGAATTTAAAAAAAACTTAATACACTAACAAAAATAAATGAAACAAGTCCATTTCGGTAAACGACTCGACCGATCCAATCAAATATTAATTAGTAAATAATATTATTGGCATTAAAAGTGTGTTATCTTTAACGCTAAACCTCAAAATGCCATTACGTTGCGTACGAAAGTGATAAATATACGTTTTACGGCTGAGACCCGACGCGACGGAGAGAGTTGGTACTTGGCATTCTTAAAAAAATTCACACAAAAGGCACAAAATAATATATTATGTCTAAGTTTCAACCAACGTAAATATTGTAATTTTTCAACCGACTAAAAAAAAAGGAGGAGGTTCTCAATTCGACTGTATTTTTTTTTTACCTGTATGTGTGTTAATGTTGTAAAGTTGGCGCGGGAGTTTGAAGTCGGTTGTTTCAAAAGAATTTTTTATATTAAATTATGGTAGATAATGTCTTAGATTTTCATCAGTGGGTATATAGGTTTCTTTGAATTTGCGGGACAAAATTAGTTAAACTAAATGAGAGACAGGCAGACTTTCGCATTTATAATACAAACCTATGGATAGTGTATCATCTCACATCTTGAACTTTTTATTTTAAAAACAGGTTTGTTTGCAATAAGTAAAATATAAGATGCGTTTTTTTTAATATTCAAGTTCGTTTTGCACCCGAAATGCGAGAGAAAATTTTGTTTTCGATGTTTCTCGAACAGGTAAATACCTACGACAATTATTTCACTGTGAAGTGGGAGGTTCCGGGTTTGATTCACGGCCGGGTCAATCTGGGAATTTATAATTACTGAATTTTCTGGTCTGGTCTGGTGGGAGGCTTCGGCCGTACCCTACCGGCAACGACGTACCTCCAAACGACTTAGCGTTCCGGTACGATGCCGTGTAGAAATTGACTTTTGGGCATGAGATCAATATAACTGCCATACCCCCTAACAGGTTAGTCCGCTACCATCTTGACTGCATCATCACTTACCATCAGGTGAGATCGCAGTCAAGGGCTAACTTGTAGTGAAATAAAATTAAAAAAAAAACAGTCGATATAACGACGCATAGATATTTTGAAATTATCTATCTAAGTAGGTATTTCTAGGTAGAAAGGTATCTATTCTAAAGCGCAAAAGTAAAAAACAACAAACACTACTTACTTCAGGTGCTAATCTGTAAAGCGGCAGATTTGAGACGGATTAACAGACAGACCATAGCGGTCTGACCCAGGCCCGTTTTGATAACCAAAACCTGTCAAAAACAGGTACTAAGATCCAGAAGGGACGACAAGCTACCTTGTTTCTGGTTTTGCTTTCAATAAAAAGTTTCCAAAAAACTGTATTCGCTTATCATCGGCTAATCGAGAAAAAATATATTTGGCCCACGTTACCAGTTATATCCAGGTATTAAGCTGACAAGGTTTTGTGGAAACAGGTTTCTTGGATTTGATATCTGACATCACAAAGACCATAGACGTAGCGGCTCAGGGGGGTTACTACCATCGTTTAAAGCAGTATTATTTCTAAATGACAGGTTAATGTCACGTACCTTGACATCCCTAAAATAAGGACTATAATTCTAAAATACGAAAGACAACAATTATGAAACAATACGGATTAAACTAGGGAGTTTAATTCGACGCATATATTATTGTCAAACTTGTAACATCGTGTACGGTAACGCAATACTATCTAAAGAAAAGGAATGGAGTGACAATGAGTTAGGACGGCATTAGGCAAGCTTTGTCCACGAGTTTGTTACAGTGAACAATTAGAATTGTTATATTTTTAATTCTAATAAATCTAATGTCCCGTGTTATATTAAGTACTTTAGTGACTATGACAATAGAAAAACTTTTATAAAATTTTTAAATAAAACAGCGTAAACGAGCAGTATTTTCCTAAGTTTGCCAAGGCAACCCTCGAAGTGCTAGCTAGGAATAAAAGTTGACCATTCTTCGGCCATACTGGCAACGCTAAAAGCCATTTATTATTGTTTCATTATTATTGACTTTCGTGTTTTAGAATTATAATCCTTATTGTAGGGACGTCAAGGTATCTGACATCAACCTGTCATTTGAGTAATATTGCTTAAATATTGCTTTATGCAATGGCAGTATGGCCCCAGGGCAATCAGTTTGCGAGTTTTAAGATCTATGTCCTATGATATCCACATTCACCTTTATTTCTCCTAAGATTGCCTAGACAAACCTAGACCTCTTTATATATTTATCTTTATTTAGCATTAACTATATTGGGATAATAATATGCCATATTTTGTTTCTTAGTTATTCACAATAAAAGCAAAGTGTGAACGTGTTTCTTTTTTAGTTGCATTAAAATCGAAATAGTTTTTATGCGACAGTTACCTGCAACTAGGCACGGTACTTCTATAACTGGCTTGAGAGCATTACAACATTATCACCAGCTCAATGGGAGTCTAGTCATTAACATCTTTTATTTACCAACCTTATCTGTCCATTGATATAACTACAGAACACGAGATATTGTTGCTAGACGCTAGTATGTAGTAACATCTTCAATAAACGACATAGCTAGCCACCACCTTCTAGTGTTCAGAATTCAGCCTCCTTTTCAGGGAATCTAACTTACTTACTTTACTTACTTTCAACGTTATGTGCGTTTTAAGCAACTTGTTTTAACGGTGAAGGTAAAGATCGGGAAGAAATCAACATATGCCAGATACATAGAGTTATCGAAGGTGTATGAACTCAATCTGAGTTTTCAGAGTAAACCTTTACGAGGGTCGAAGATACGCGTTTCACCATCAGATGCAAAAAAATACAGGCGGAGTTTGTTATGGGCCCTTCTCAGACCAGGGCGCGTTGGGAACCCTCGTAGCTTTATTTTACCGTACCTAATTGATTATCACCATGATGTTTTATTTAAGTTTTGGAAGTCAATAAGTGTACAGTGTACCTAAATTCAATAAATAGGTAAATATTGAAATTGGTAACGATAAATGGTGAGTGATCACTCCTCATAGTAGAGCAATGGTATATCTTTGGTTTTCGTTCATCAACGTAAGCCGGTTGATGTTTTATGAGTCACGGTTCTCTCTCTATACATATTCATGATCTAGACGAGATCCCCGATAGCGCTGAGATGAGATAAAATGCATCTTTAATTAACACATTATTTTTAAAAAACGTTCTATTTCCGATGCGATCGTTAAAGTGTCAATATAAAAGTGGAGTTGTATAAAAATGGCCGCATAACGATTTGGAGATTTTTTTACGGCCTTCGTTGGAACTTCATAATAATTTTTCTTAATTATGTCTCACAAAACTTCTAGTTAGCTCAAAGTTATCTAGACACACATGAAAAGTTTTAACCCTGGATCTTCTAACATCTGCTTAAATAATATTTGGTTGGTTTGCCTAGGTAATCTTGTGGCAAAGTTGATATTGCTATATAATTATGTAGACCAAAAAATTGCATAGGTACTGAGTTCTCTTGGATGGCCGAGTTTTTGAGGAAAAATCTGTAAATATTTGATCATCGACGAGATTTCAGACTTAGTTACATGAACAATGTTCGTAACTGCACATTACTAACTTAATAAAGTATTTGTTAACAAAGGCTGAAGTCATAATTAAAAAAAAAAACAAAAACCAACTTCAAATCTATACTTATAACTACCAACTTAAACTAAAAAGTAAAACCAAAACATTATCTGAGTACCTATATATTTTGTTTTTTGTTGATTTTCTCAAAAAGCGCTAAATCAATTTCGATAAAATGTATTTGGGACCACCTCTGAAATATGAACTACCTAACAAACAAAAAAGAATCATCAAAATTGATTCATAATTGGCGGAATGATCGCGTAACATACATACAAAAAAACATATGTAAATAACATACAAAAATAAATAACTGGACGTCAATAAGTGTAGTGCACCTACTAAATTGAATAAACATTATTTGACTTTGACTTTGACATAAAGTAGAATTGAGAACCTGCTCGTTTTTTGAAGTCAATTAAAAAGCATTCGTGTTTAGGTAAAACAAGCGTGTCACCTTACCAAACGATGAAGCAATCAAGTTAACTGTTTAAACAAACTTTTATTACTTAACACCCAAGTTTATAAACATCGCCTTTCCGACCCGCTGCGGGATCGGTTACGTCATCACAATGCGGTTTTGCATATCAACGTATCTGAAGGACATCGAAAGGTCAAATACCTTATTGCTGTGTACAAAAGGGCGAAGCAAGAATCGATTGAGACAATACATTATCTGTGCTTTTGAGATGTTGAGCTATGAAGATATGCGATTGCCGAGTATGTTTATCGCTTCAATGTGACTTATTTTCTGTTTCACACAACCTCTAAACTAAATTGACAGATGTCTAAGTCTAGTGCTGTCTTTTTCTGCAGACGGCATTATGAAAAGAATTACCAAAAATGTATACCTGTCATTTTATAGTGTGGGGACGTAAAGGTACACGACTAAACTGTCAATCTGAAGTAATACTATAATCTGAAGTAATACTAGTAATCTGAAGTAGTAATAAGCGATGGTAGTAGGCTCCCAGGGGCCATACTGCCAACGTTTAAAGCAATACTTCAGCATTATTACTCAAAATGACACTTTGATGTCAGGTACATTGACGTTCCTGCAATAAGGATTATAATTCTTTAACACGAAAGTCAACAATAATGAAACAAAATGGCTTTAAGCGTTGGCAGTATGGCCCCTGAGTTCTTAAATCTTAACTGAGTGGAGGGAAATTCAATAATGCGTCAACAAGTGAACAGCTACATACACAAACGAGCGGAAACGCCAGCATCTGTTTGTCTCAGAATCTTAAAATAATTTTGGCTTGTCTCAATTTAACGACTTACAACCAAACAACCAATCACTCATCACAATTACTCAGTCGAGTAAAAAAATGTAGCAAAAAAAAAGAAGCGGACGCATTAACGTAGCGTTTTTTTCCACATCTACCTGTCATTGCTGTCAAAATGTCAGGTTGCCGAGGAACCAGGAATCGGGTAAGAATGCGTGCCGTTCGGCTATCTGACGAGCCCCTGGGCACATCCCTGAGCTTGACGGTACAGTGAGAACACAAGAGCGACGAGTCGTGCGACTAAATGTCGCCATTACCCTTTGTAGCAGTAAAACTTAGCAAAGTCAGGTGTCATCATAATGTTAAAGTGTAAATGTTTTAAGCAAGTAAACATTGTTTGAATTGACTTTACAGACTTACTGCAGTGACGTGCCAAGGCTGACTTCTGCGAATTTCACTGCAAGTGGTTACTTGTCCATAAGTCTAAGTTATAAAGAGAGCCTTATACAGAAGATCTATATGGCATACTGTAATCGCTTAAAGTAGTACTGTTTTAATATTGTTGACGCTATTGCTAATGAATTATAATCCTTATTTAAACGACGTCAAAGTACGTCATAGGTATATAGTTAACTAAAATTTTAAAATTATAAGCAAGAGGTTGCATTGTCAGCTTATTATAAATAACATAATTAAAAAACTAGTCAGATCTGCTGTAATCACTGTGTCTGTGACCTGTTACCACACTAACTACTTAACATACAAGCGCTAACTAGAATCTAGATCGCAGGATGACAGCACAAATGACTTCATTAGTGTCCTAACTATCTACAGATCAAAAGATCTGTCTCAACCGTTTCGCGGTCGATCGATTGTTTTGTCAACGCAGGTGACAGGATAAAAAGTGTTAAAACAAAAAGTCTGAAGTGTGATCAGCTTATCTTACAACTGTCAGACGAGCCGTTGAACTACTTGACAGTAATTCGTCTCAATAAAACATGCCTGATGGCCGTGGCATCGTATTTGAAATGGTTATTCCAGCGTAAACGACGTAAGTAACCTACAAAAAGTGCAAAGATAGGGTTAACTTAATTAGTCAAACTAGTAGTTACATAGTAAAACAAAGTAAAGTTTCATAATCGTCATAATATCAAGTTCTCAACACAGCATGAATCTCAGAAAATTTTTATGAAATGGTATTAGGTAATCGTCCTCTAGAATGAATTTTTTGGTGCAAGAATTGTCTGCGCTAGCCCAGGTCTCTGTTTCATTAATCAATAATCTAATAGCCCGATGGGACGGAAAGTCCAATACAGCCGGAGAGAGTTCCGGCGCAGGAGGGCGATTTACATGATCTCCAATGCACGGGGATGAAACACCGCAATCTTCCCAACTCCGGGCTAGTACCTAATGAAAATTTCTTGTTAGAAAAACAAACTTTGTTTTTTTTTTTCTTTTATTGTGTACAAATAAAGTGTAGTAATAATAATAATAATAATAATAATAATATAGCCAAGAGCCTCGACAAACATCTTTCGAGGCTATCATTGGGTAGCTGGGTCAAGGGCCAGATCCAGAAGGCTGTACTCCTGGACACGGCTCGCATCGTCAGGAGGTTCCTCTCTCTGGGGCCCTGACCGTCGGTTTCTTGGACCCTGTTCCCGAGACCGGTGGAACGCTATTTATTATATGTATTTTTAAATGTTTTTTTTTTCATAGTTAAATATTTAAAAATGTAAGCATTATGGATCAAAATGAAATAAATGATGATAATAATAATAAACTTATTTAAAATGACATAAGTTTTTTACTGTAAGCATCTAATACTGCATGAATAGTATAGATTATGAAGAACTAAGGAGTCTTTTATTGTGACTAAGTAGCTATCAGGCGTCGTCGATTCGATTCCCGACCCACATCGTATTGTTACTACTTCAATTGACTGTAAACGATGGTAACCCATTGTAATAATAACGGTCCAAGTGGATTTGGATAACCCGGCGTCATTGTTTGATGAAACTCTAAATAGGCGAATCTTGACAACATCTTGTAGTTTACACTTTTTATGGCCTTTGGTGTACGGAAAAATAACGCAAGTCATTTTGAACCGGCGTGAACAAACTACAAATGTTTGATCTAACATCGTGTTAAAATTATTCCAAATATGGCTAAACCTTATAAAGTAATGATGAGATAATTACATGTAGGTTCATAGAGATATCATTTCAGTATTATGATTATCTCTATCATTGTAAGTATACAGTAAAAAAATCACCAAATTGTACAGTTCTGCCTGCTAGAAATGGTTTGTTTTTCAACCGACTTCAAAAAAAGGAGGAGGTTCTCAATTCGACTGTATTTTTTTTAATGTTTGTTACCTCAGAACTTTTGACTGAGTGGACCGATTTGGATGATTCTTTTTTTATTTGAAAGAGCATACTTCCCATGTGGTCCCATATAAATTGTATCGAAATCGGTCGAGCGGTTTTTAAAATATCAACAATAAAAGTTGGCGCTGGAGTTTTTTTTTTATATTAAATTATATTGAAGACGCTATTTGGTGATATTTGGTGATCATACAAGGGGTAGGTTTCCTTATATGATCATCAAATTGTTAGTGATTAAATACGTAGCTATTGTCAGTGATTTTTCTAACCATATCTAAAATTGTGAATCATGATTGGCGGGTGCGTATAGTTTAGTGTGTAGGCGAAGAATACAAGGACTTACAAAAAGAAACCATCCGTCTGGATTAATACGGGAATAGGCATGATGACTGATTTTGAAAAATGGTCAGATTATGATCGGAAGTATCTACTATTTCGAAAAAATATCTTATTTCAGTAGAAAAATAAAGTTTGGTAGATAAAATTAGCATTTGAAATTTAAATTTTAAAATTCACGCCAAAACGTTCGGCGGTGTCATGGCGTCGTTGTGACGTCACTATTGTTTTTACCAATGTACTCTGTGCAGTGTGCAGTAAGCAATAGTGTGATTTTCAAAGCTCGAAAACAAACAATTGTGACGTCATTCGCTTCTTTGTGTTTTATGCAATATGGCGGATTGCTGTATTTTATAGTTTTATTTTATCAATATAAATAGCAATCTCACTCGAAATTGAAAAACAAATACGTTTTTTATAATCCATGAACCCTATTTTCATTAGATAAATTCATAATTTCATTGATTCTTGGTTACTGTCATCATGCCTATTAAGTATGCACCTAATTAGCTGCTCTTTGTATAATAATTACTTAGGTACGCGCAGAAACCTGCTTTGACTTGCCAGCACTAGCCTACGAAAACATACTAAATAATTAAGATTGAGAACCTCGCACCTTTTGGAGGTCAGTTACTAGTTTAAAAAAAGCTTTTATTTCAGAATATTATTATGTATGATTTAGCAAGGATCTAGCCATATTTTAGTGGAGAAACACTTTTTACTTGATTTAACCCAGTTTTACAACGTACCCAAAGCTACATTACCCACATCATTGCAGCAGCCAATCGCTAGCTTATAAATTAAAAAATCCATGAAGTAGTTTCTAGTTAAGCTCTGCCAACAAAAATCTAACAGGTCTCTGCCTACAAAGCTACAAATGGAATTAGGCGTGCTCACAAAAATTCAAGGGGGCGGGGCTTGCGGCCAATGCACCTGGCTATCGCGCCGTGCATTCCTCACGCACGCCTTTTTATACTGCGCTTACATAGACCATGCTTTCATTTAGGTACCCGGGATCACAGCTGAAAAAAAACGCCCTGCATTTTTTAGGCATACCAGCTGATGCCCGCGACTTCGTCCGCGTGGATTAAGATTTTTTGATTCCCGCGGGAATTCCTCAATTTTCCTGGATAAAAAGTAGCCTATGTCATTCTCCAGGTCCTCAACTATACCCATGCCAAAAATCACGTCGATCCGTTGCTCTATAGCGGATATATATAGATAGATAGTCTTCCACAGAACCACATAAACGCACTCCCCCATTTAGGCGATCACACTAGCCTGATAGAGGTCTTCCACAGATCCACATCGACGC
Organism: Erebia epiphron; assembly: GCA_963932025.1. Lineage (NCBI taxonomy): Eukaryota > Metazoa > Arthropoda > Insecta > Lepidoptera > Nymphalidae > Erebia > Erebia epiphron. Next base: position 41,762,795 of record OZ009948.1, on the reverse strand, counting down.
TGGGGAGTACGTTTAAATCTTGACTAACAAGTAACTCACTAAAGTAAATAAAAACTGTAGATAATAGTTAGTTATATCGGTCTATTAGTTTCACGAACTAAGCCAAAAGATCTTCATAAGATTAATAAAAAGAGCAAAATTTCAGTAAGTAAAAAATTTACATTTGCAATTAGCATCCATCCATCCATCCAACCATCAGCCTGTATTCAGCCACAGCTAGACATATAGGCCTAGAGAGCGCGCCACCACACGCGGTCCTCCGCCTTCCTTATCCATCCACTCTCCGCTACCTTAACTAACGCGTCGGTCCAGCGGGCTAGAGGTCGTCCCACACTGCGTTAACCGGTTGTGGTCTCCACTCCAGCACGTCTGCCCAACGGCCATCGGTTCTGCGACATACATGGCCTGGCCACTGCGACTTCACCATGCTAATAATTATTCTTTGGGCTATATCGGTTACTGTAGCTAGAACGATCTTATTGTAAAGTTGCTCACATTTTTCCACAAGAAAACAAACCATTCGATGCACGGGTTCAGTAGTATAATGGTAAATATTTACACAGTAAATATCCTAGCTGTGTGCCCGACAGATTTATGGCCAGTTTTAGAGCGCCCAGTTTGGACGGAATGAATTAGCGGGTAGGCTCAAATTTGTCGTTTTTCAACCGACTTCAAAAAAAGGAGGAGGTTCTCAATTCGACTGTTTTTTTTTTTTCTTTTTAATGTTTGTTACCTCAGAACTTTTGACTGGGTGGACTGATTTGGATGATTCTTTTTTTATTTGAAAGGGCATACTTCCCATTCAATTTTATCGAAATCGGTCGAGCGGTTTTTAAAATATCAACAATAAAATAAGTACTTTGTATAGCGTGTGCTTGTTGTTGTAAAGTTGGCGCGGGAGTTTGAAGTCGGTTGTTTAAAAAGAATTTCCTATCCTCAGATGATACACGTGATAATTTGTGAAACTATCAAATAAATATTATAAATGCGAAAGTTTGGATGGATGTATGTATGGATGGATGTTTTTTACTCAATCACGTCCGAACGGCCGAACGGATCTGGATGAAATTTGGCACAGAGATAGATAATCTGGGATAACACATAGGCTACTTCTTATGCCGGAAAATTAAAGTTCTCGCGGGAACCGAAACACCCCAATCCACGCGGATGGAGTCACGGGCAGCTAGTTATTAAGTACATGTAAAATCTATTAAAAAACTGATGGTTCACAGAAAAATATTATTTAAAATGTAGTTAGCCCCAGTCCGAGAAATGCTACCATAATCTCATTTGTTGTGCTTGGTTAATTTTATTTTGGCCAGTAGCGAAAGAGAATCAATGAGAATTCAGAGTGATTACAATCAGCCCTCCGATTGTGTAAGAAAAACGTAATCGTAAACGTTTCTCAAACTTATAGGTAATTCAAAATACTTACGGAGTTCATAGATACCTGCACGTCAAAAAGCATGTATAAACTCCTTAAACTGTTCGTGTAATACGTTTTAAGCTCGTGCAAATGATTACGGATTTGCTAGACTATTGGGCTTCAGAATACACTGTAGCGCGCTGCCGGGTTCTCTTCTTTAACACTTCCTAACGGTTATGCTAGGGGTCCAGGTTGAACAAATGTTTTTTTTTTAATCTTTTATTTTTTGGAGGCAAACAAATGTTTAGGTTTCACATTTCCCTTGGTTTCAGTTTCGTACTTGAAGCCTGAAGGTGAGTACGAAGTGTGTCATAGTACCAAATTAATGTTTGTGTTTTGTGCTTACTCTTTAACCGCAAAAGCGTGGCTGGTCCGGCGTCTTGCTACTAGGGATGTTCTATCCCGCCGTTATAAATCGATAGAATACTCGTAATCGTAGAAAAACATGATACTAGGAACTTATTGGTCGACTAACTAAACAACTAGAGCCGTTTTAAATCAAAACACTTAGCTTTCAGTTAAGATAACATAGTCATTGATACTTATGGAAAATACTCTATGAGCACTTTACTATGCTAATAGAGGTATTTTTGTTGTAAAAGCTTTTAAGGTTAGATAAGAAGATTGGGGGCTCGAAAAGGTTCGATTTTCTAGTTGATAGTTAACTAGCGGACATTAATTTGTACGTATGGCCATGTAGGTCGAATTAAAAAAACAATTAATTATGTAATAGTTCAATTGTTGTCTGATGTCTCAATCCAACCTTTTTTTTAGCGCTTGTCTGCAAATCGCAATTAGGCTTGCTGGTACCTAGTGATACAGCCTAAGGTGGAGCGCGCTTGCCAAAAAGATGCGTATTCACTTTTGATTTGAAGATATTAAAAGCGGATGAATAAAAAAACCTTATAAGTAAATAATTTTAATCATGTCGATACTCCGCAGTTATCACATCACTAGCCGCAAAGTAAACATCCCAAACCTGTTCGGGCAAAGTTGGATTTGGTTAAACAAACACATGTGTGCGTCCCACTAACGTGCGAAAGCGGGTAAACTAGCTAATCTTATCAGTTACTGCGAGTAGGTATATTAAGCACTAGCTGATGCCCGCGACTTCGTTCGCGTGGTTTAAGTTTTTTTGATTCCCGCGGGACTCCCTTATTTTCCGGGATTAAAAGTAGCCTATGCCACTCTCCAGGTCCTCAACTATACCCATGCCAAAAATCACGTCGATCCGTTGCTCCGTAGCGGCGTGATTAAAGGACAAACCAACAAACCAACAAACAAATACACTTTCGCATTTATAATATTAGTATGACTAGCCATTTACGCACTTTTCGTTTTTTTAAAGCATTACAGTAGGATTAGTATGAGATTTTATATACCATGAACTTTGATAGAATTCGAGACTCGAAACTCGAAACACAATAACGTCTGAGTAAGGTAAGTCAGAGTTTTTTCTCGTTCTTCTTGGTATGAACTTATGAAGGACATCCCGAACCAGTGGTAGATTCACTTGACGATTTCATATAACGTACTTAGTTACTTGTAAAATTTTGGCTTGAATAAATCTTTTGATTAGATTTTAAATTGACCCAAAATTCCTTGATTCAGTAAGTATCGCCTGCTGCCAGACCTGGCTGTAGATTTAGTTAGGATAACTTAGATGGAACCTTGTTGCTCAAGGTGCATTTAACTTCTACGCCAAAGTTTTGATCGAATTCTATCAACGTTGGGGAAATGTAAAAATTTCATACCAAGCCCACGGGTTAATTCACTGATGGTTCCATTCGAGTATAAAAATGCAGATTTTAATAGTTTCCTTAAAACTTAAAACATTACCATTTTTGCTGATTTTATCGACGTTTTAGTCTCACCACTTACAAACAGTATACTTACATCACTAATTATTCCCTATCATATTCGCTATCCCTATATCCCTATTTACCTGCCTTATTTGACTGCCTCGTTGGTCTAGTGGTTAGCATAGTCGACTGCGGATCACGAGGTCCTGGGTTCAATTCCCGGTCGGGCATAGAAGTTGGGTATTGGGTTTTTCAATTAAGAAATTCTCAGTGCCAGCCCGGAGTTGGAAGTTGGCGGTGTTTCACCCCCGTGCCTCGGAGAGCACGTTAAGCCGTCGGTCCCGGTTATTATCACTAACATGATAATAATCGTTAAAGCCCGCCAATCCGCATTGGAGCAGCGTGGTGGGTCTAAGCTCTAATTCCCGCTCTCCTATGAGAGTGGAGGCCTGTGCCCAGCAGTGGGACGTTAATAGGCTGTAGTGAGGAGGAGAGAGGAGATATCCCTATTTAGTTAAGTAGGTACCTAACTACCTACTAACTTACTGAATATTAATTTTGCTGAATGTAAACTAAGGCGTGATTGTCGTCAAGCGCAAGCCTATCTTGCAATAAAAAAAAAAAAAAAAGTAACTAGTAAAAATAATATAATGTTTTGATTTAGGTAAGTACAGGATTTAAATTTTATGTCAAAAATAAACATAATATTAAGCATAATTTGTACATGCATTCACATATGAATAAAATAACAATAAAATAAGCAAAAATAGCGGTCAAACTTTCACCGCAGAAAAAATTTGCATTTCTATGTCCGTCGTCCGTCTCCATACGCTCTTTGTATCGATCGTTATAGCCATTGGATTCGCGTCACCTTGCGCAGGCGCAGCTAAGGACTTGGGCGGACAATGCGCGATGAAAACTGCAAAGCACGGCGTCGTCCGTCGGTTGAACGTATAATTTAATATAAAAAATTCTTTTTAAACATACGACTTCAAACTCCCGCGCCAACTTTACAACAACAAGCACACGCTATACAAAGTACTTATTTTATTGTTGATATTTTAAAAACCGCTCGACCGATTTCGATAAAATTTATATGGGACCACATGGGAAGTATGCCCTTTCAAATAAAAAAATAATCATCCAAATCGGTCCACCCAGTCAAAAGTTCTGAGGTAACAAACATAAATAAATAAAAAAATTTAAAAAAATCAGTCGAATTGAGAACCTCCTCCTTTTTTTGAAGTCGGTTGAAAAATTAACTCGCGCGTCGCACACATCAAAAGACACATACATAAAAAAAACATTGAGCCTGTGTAACTTCAAAGCGGAATTTGTTACGAATATCTGCCAAATACAGTTAACTAAACTGTACTATTTAGTTCCAGAACGTGTGTAAAAAATTTCAGCATTTTCAAATAACTTCGTTTGTTTTAACCGCGTTACGAGAACCATTCCTCGTGGGATTAGCCGCCTAACTGCCACGATAACGCTTAATGTTTGACCAGGTCTTTACATGGAACACACGTCAGTTCGTTAGAAGAGCATTTGTCAAGATAATTGCTGAACCATGCCATTTGAAGATCTGACGTTTCCGTATTATTATAAATAGTACTTTATACTTAACTTGGGTACTAAGCTAGACAGGTAGGTACACCTAATATCCATCCTATATATCTAATATTACGTGTTACTTGAAAGCAAAAGTGTGTTTGTTTGTTTGTCCTGAAATCACGCCTCAACTCAGCTACGAATGGAATCGAAACGAACGATGCAGGGCGTCATACGTTTAGAAAGGATTTGAAGAGTGACATTAAGCTACTATTTATCCCGGAAAATTATCGAATTCCCATGGAACTTATAGTTAGAAAATCTACGCGGACGAAGTTCCAGGCATCATATAACAATATTCGAAATGCGAAAGTTTTCCTGACTGTAATTTACTTTTTCACGACCTCCCAGGTTATAAGGTCCCAAAGGAATATTTATCTCGTTAAATCGAGGAGTTTCAACGGATTTTAAACTTAGACATCATCTAATTTAGTCTATTATATAGTCAGTATTCAGTACGCATTCGTAAAGTATAGGTACCTATTAGATAGGTAGGTGTGGTGGGTGGGTAGAGGAAACTATTACATCGTTGGTCAGCCAGCCTTGGCTTTGATATCTCGTCACGTATTATACTAAATCGAGATATTCTCTTACGACTTTGTTACGTTATCTTGTCTATGTTTAGAAATACTTACTTAGTTAAAAAAAATATAATAATAAAGTAATGTAGGTACTTCACTATTTGTAAATTGTCATGTAATTGCAAGAATAGTAATTAATTATTTACTTACTTATTACTTGTCTATTTTTAGGGTTCTTTACCCAAAGGGTAAAAACGGGACCCTATTACTAAGATTTTTCGTATTTTTTTGCTCAATATTAAAAACGGTAACAGGTAGACGGTTCAAATTTTCACAGAATATTAACTTGTATATTACCTTTCAAAATAAATAATTAAATATCAATAAAGTAAATATTAAAGGGGGGCTCCCATACAACAAACGTAATTTTTTGATATTAACAGTAAATCTCTACAAACAAAGTTAGTTTTGCGGTTCATTAACAAAGGTAATTATACCTACTTCTTGAGTACGGAACCCTCGGTGCGCGAGTCCGACTCGCACTTGGCCGGTTTTTTTTTTATCCACTACAAGTTAGCCCTTCACTTTCTATTACTTCTTTACTTCTATACTGTGTATTTATCCTATATGTATATATATTTTTACATTGTTTTTATATATATAATATTTATTTATTAATATTATGTTTCAGTACACCCCTCCCGCTTTCTTTTAAAAGTTTCCTCTGCCCTAAGTTTGCCTGGAAGAGATCGCTGTTTAAGCGATAAGGCCGCCTGTTGTGCCGTATCCATTAATATGTTTGGTTTTTTTTTTCATTTAATTTCTTTGTGTACAATAAAGTAAGTATATTTTACTTTTTACTTTACTTTTTACTTTACTAAAATTATAACATTACTAGCGAATGCCCGCGACTTCGTCGCGTGGTAGTTCCCGCGGGAACTCTTTAATTTTCCGGCATAAAAGCCTATGTGCTATTCCAGACTATAATCTATCTCTGTGCCAAATTTCAACCAGATCCGTTCAGCCGTTGGGGCGTGATTGAGTAATAAACATCCATACATCCATCCATACATCTATCCAAACTTTCGCGTTCATAATATTAGTAAGATTAGTAAGATGAGAAAGTAATTAGTAATAAGAAACGTAATTAGATATTATATGACAACCTGTATTCAAATAATTAAGTAATAACATACCTACTTGAGAAAAATGTTTGATCAGGTGCCTTTTATGATAGCGTTCTTTGGAACTTTTTAGTTTGGACTGGAATTAAAATTATACCAGCTCTCTCCACGATACGGCGCCAACAGTCTCCAGATGTTTCGGTCACGGCTAGTTACCACAAGACGTATATGTCACCGTAAGATTGTAATCTAACGCTTTTTTTTTCGATAGATTGTAAACAGTCGAAAGATTGTGAACCGTTCGATGTTTTAAGCGTCAATTTTTGAAATATTCATTGTATTTACGTTTTCTTGTCTCTTTCTTGCAGGTTAGGTTTAGGGTTCGACATAAATAATCAAGTAGTGCCCGGGCACTTAGGTTCTATCGGGTTAATAAACCTTACAGATTACAATCTACCGAAAAATAATCCGTTATATTGTAATCATTCGACAGTTTACAATTTCGCGAGTTAGATTATAATCTAACGATTTTTACAATCTTACGGTGACATATACACAACGCTATTAATAAAAACTTGACGGCCTTGGCGCAGTGTGAAGCGCTGTTGTCTTAACGTGCGGAGGTCCCGGGTTCGATCCCCGGCAGGGTCAATATGGGAATTTATAATTTCTGAATTTTCTCTGGTCTGGCCCTGGTGGGAGGCTTCGGCCGTGGTTAGTTACCACCCTACCGGCAAAGACGTGCCGCCAAGCGATTAAGCGTTCCGGCATGAGGCCGTGTAGAAACCGAATACTGAATAGGGGTATGGGTTTAATATATAACTGCCATGCCCCTAACAGGTTAGCCCGCTATCATCATCACTTACCATCAGGTGAGATCGCAGTCAAGGGTTAACTTGTAGACTGTAGTGGATAAAAAAAAACGTTGTCACTTGTCACTGCACTGGGCGTCAAATGTGAACGTATGCCAATTTGAGCAAAAATTAAAAACTTATCTAAACAAGTATGCACACTCACAGCACTCTCTGTTCCCTCACTCTCAGATAGTTTTACGTGCTATCCGAGGTAACGCTGGTAGGCTAGTATGTACGGTAGTACCTAGTACCTACCTACTGAGAATTTGTTTACGAAAAATCCCAATGACGTACTACAAGCCGTTATACTTACCCTAACCCGGGAATCGACTGTAGTAACACCGAAGACCAACCCATCTTTTATTTAACAATATTACATCGACCCCAGGACCTCGCCAACTATCGAACATGCTAAGGAGCCACTTTACCAATGAGTGTCATCGGAATAAATAAAATGCGGCTTTGGCTTCCGTTTTCCCTCCTCTTTTAATATACTTAGGTCCCTTCCAATCAAGAGTGAATAGGCATCTTCTAAGCAAGCGCACTCCATAATATTAATTTGCATCACCACTTGCAAGCAGGTCTGATTGCAGCCAAGCGCTAGAATATATATTTTAAAAAAAAGTGTGTGTGCAATACCACACACGGCAGAAGTGAAACTTCAGAAACGTAGCCTACGAGAAAATGAGATAAATATAACTTGTATTCTATTATCATTCTCTCGTAGGCTAAATCCTATTATGAATATATTTGTCTCTTTTTAGTGTCGCTTTTTCGTTTCATCGAATTTTCAAATACCAACGATTCTAAAGAAGTTTCATTTCAAAAAAAGTAAGTAATGTACTAGCACAGAATAATATAATATGTTACTAGGTAGGTGATAGGTATCCCCGTCGAGTCAATATGAAGGTCAGTGCACACCGGCGCGTGATCCCGTTGCGTGCGCCCAGGCAGGATGCAGTCGTCTATTTTTGTATCCTACTGTAGAATTACGCATCCGAGAGTGCTTGTTTACTTCGATACTTGAAAATTGCTACAAATTGGGTAGGTTATTATGTAAAACAATTTTATTTCTTATTCTTAACTTTAAATAACTAAGTACTTAGGCAGGTTGTATGCTTACTTAATTTACTTTATTGAACACAATATGATTTTGAAAATCTTTTTTATCTACGCTCATCTATTAAAAAAATAAAAACACATAAATTATTCACGCACATCTATAATATTAAAAAAATATATTTTATGTATCGATTTCATACAAAGTTGATGTTATTATAGATTGTTTATCAAGGGAACTAGATCGAGCCATTTCACACCGCTCGGGAACGGGATGCTATAAAATCGAGTAGAATGGCTTTTAATTCCGAGGTAAACACTCACCATTTCACTTCGATTGTGAGAAAATAAAATAAATAACGATTTTTAATCGATTCTTTGCCATTTCAATATTATTATGCAGGAAGTTAGATTTTTATTTTCACTTTCTCCTTTATTGGAAGCAAGAAGAAATTAAAAAAAGGCAGTAGGATCATTGACATTGAACTGTAGGATACGATAGGTAAAATAAACACAATACAGCAACCAAGGGTTGCGTGCAGCAGTAAGTTCCATTTCTGAAAATTATAAAAAAAAAGTGTGTGTGTACTTATGTACGCAATAAAGAAGTTAAACTTTTTGATAGCAAATCTTCTATCTTCTTTCTGTATAAATAAAAATATACGCGCCGAATTGAGAACCTCCACCTTTTTTGGAAGTCGGTTATAAATGAATGTTGAGCGCAAAACTCGAGAACAGCTCGATCAATTCGGCAAATTTTTTTTTCGTATGTTCCTTCTTCTTCCCTAACTTCCACGGAATGTTTTTATATATTAAAAAAAAAAACTTTAATCCCTAAATTAAGGTACCATTTAGAATGTAGAATAGAATAGAATAGTAGATTATTAACCAAGGGGATAAAGCAGTGTCTTCTGTCGCGGGTGACGATTTAAGTTCACCCAAGACTAAGACAGCTTTATCACCGAGGAAAATACTCTACTTTTCGTACCATTTGCGAAAAAATTAACACAATAATAATATGAGATAAGCATTTATTAAAAATAATGACAATTAAAAGTAAAAGTTAACATTCGAAACATTGGTCAACATTATTATTGATAGAGAGAGTTACATTTTTGTTTGGTACATTTATAGTTGATGAGTTGATTTGAGTATTTCTCTGTTCTTGCGTCTGAGGAACTGTTTAGAACATCAAGTTATTTATGAAAATAAATTAAAATAATCTTAACGTTTATGTATTTGAAGAAAACAAAAACGCGGCAAATTCCTAGACTAATATTTTTTTGTCGGAAAAGCAAAGGCATCAAGCTCATACGGCCTCGTCGGTTTTCGTAATTTTATTTAATAATCATAACTGCTTATTAAATGCGTATTCCTTTTTCAAAAAGATGTTTAATGCTTTATATACAAACTCAATGGTGTAAACACAGACGTAGTTCAGTATAAATTTCGGTAAGTATATTCCAAATTTAAATCACATTCTCCCCCTAGAGGATGAATGAAATTCAGTACAATTTTCTTTCCCTGTTTTTAACAGATTAAAAATGACTATTGTTATGTTCGCTTTTAGTGGCATAGAATGTCACATTTTTGAGCAAGTGGTACGAAAAAATCTTTATCTACTCCAGCATCGAAAAGTTCCAATTTCGAATTTGACAACTAGGTATATCGAATTGAACCCTCTTTCGTGTTTGCTTATAACGATACAGTTCGTTGTATGGGAGCTGTATCGTTATGAGTCGTAGCTGTATCGATATTGTTATCTTCATAAATAGGATACCTATAGCTTAGCGGCTCTGGGTTCTGGCACTTTTGGTTTTTATTAATTTATAAAGTAAAAAATTATAAAGACGTCCTTGTCGTAGATAAAATCTTGTATGCAACTGTACGTAATTAGTCATTTTAATTCTCGTACTATCCTATTTTGATACTCGGCAAGCCTCGTATCAAAAAACAGCACTCGAATTTAAATGACCCTCATTACGATACAGTTGCATAAATAGCTATTATTGGCTGCTTTAAACACAAAAATGTCCTAAGATATAGTAAGCTTTAATGACAAATATTTTTTTTACCAATAAAGTAAAGTTCGTCGAAATTATCAGCCCCGGATTCTAGCTTTTGCATATTATTCATACTTGACGGCCTGCCTGTCTGTGCCTTGCGGCACGGCAGCAAGGCGGTGAATTCGCGGATCGCCATTGGTTGATGATGAAGATATACGCGCGACGCGTATGCGCGTTCGCCGTTCAGTTGTCTGAAACGGTGCGGCGAGGAACGGGGATTATATTGGCGCCATTTAGAAATCATTTTATTTTATTACTGTGTTTTTGTTGGTCAAAAGTTATATTCTACGGCTTAAGACTTCATCTGACATTCTGAAACAAGCAACAATATCAAGAAAAGCTGACGACAACACGGTATGTTATATACAAGGTGTAAGGTAATTAGTATAACATACCCGCGGCTACCCATGTTAGATGGTGTATAGATATATTGGAAAATGTCATAAGTTGTGTAGCTCATATCCTGGGGGAGTTATGTGGACTTCAAAATTTTAGCATAAATGTTGAGGTGGCATCCCTTAAAACAGCTGATTCAATATCAATGAACTGCGAACAATACGACGTATGTTAAGCCTCGTTGCCAGCGCGAGCGTTGCGATAAAATCCAGTCGCGATATTAAAGTAATCATTATTCGGCATGCAATTAAATTCTCAAAGCAAAAGCCTGGCTAGAACTTACGTATTGTTGTAAAAAAATGCCCGACTAGTATCGGACTTCGTAAGTCGAAGTCAGTCACTTATCCTTACTTTATGAGTCGCCTTTTCCTGTGATTAATTTCTCGACTTACTTCGTTTAAGTTTTGATTAATAATTAATTATTCTGTGTAGTTTGTTCTTTCTATTATTTGCAAATTGTAATGAATTGCCAAATTGCATAACGATACAATAATAGTTATTATATTATCGCTTGTAGTACAGTTCTGACTTTAGGTGTAGAAGGAACAAAGGACTCCACAGGGTTGCCAAAATTTATTTTCCATAATTAACTAATTAATTTTGTATGGAAGTTTTTGATAATTAATTTTCACTTTTTAACTCTAGCATAGTGTTTATAACGTCAAAATGGCATGGGTAGCCGCCGGTATGTTATACCATTTATCTTACACCTTGTATAAGTACTGTAAACATTTTATTCAATAGATTTTAACATGGTCGACCAAAACTTCGACGGTTTGATGATCCCACGATGCAAAAGACGAGCGCGAATGATAGAGATGGATGGATAAATCTCAGCTGGAGCAGGCCCGGGCACCTATAAGGCTGTAGCACCGATGTTTATGATGATGACATAAGAACAAAGGCAAACTTAATATCTAAATCCCAAAGGTAACGAAGTACCTCATCCAGTTAACCTTCGGTAGTGGGGACATGATGTGGGAAAAAAAGAAACTTAAGTAGTAGGTCCCTAGTTAATGCATTATCCGGGTAGATAAGAACCACAGAGTACATTGAATATAGATAAGAACTGAAACATACTTACTTGACCAATGACCAGTACATTACCACTTATTTTATTGATTAGGTATAGGTATATCCAGTATAACATGGATAGTTCGGCGGGGTTGGTAGGTCTACCCAATAAACATTTTACCTAATACTCTATAGGCAGCTAAACGTCCCAGTTGGTTGGAAGTTAGAACGTGTCTCCGAATGAGTCTAGATTTGTTACTTAAGGCCTACTTTGCAATATACCTATTACTCCACAGGTCGAATCAGGCATCCGTTTGGTTTGACAAACTTTTACGATTTCCTAACATATCGGGGGCTCGTTTAACCTTAAGGTATGCTTATCACCGTAAGATTGTGAAAACCGTTAGATTGTAATCTAGCGAAATTGCAAACTGTCGAAAGATTACAATTTAACGCATTCTTTTTCGGCAGATTGTAATCTGTTAGGTATATTAACCCAAGAGAAGGCCGGGCACTACCTGATTATTTATGTCGAACCCTAACTTATCCTACAAGAAAGAGACAAGAAAACGTAAATACAATAAATATTTCAAAATTGACACTCAGAACATTGAACAGTTCACAATCTGTCGACAGTATACAATCTATGGAGATAAAAAGCGTTAGATTGCAATCTGACGGTTTTCACAATCTTACGGCGACAGCTATAAACAAACCCCGGTTAATATTGGAGAGAAACTTATATATATTTTTAGGTAAATAGGTATTATTATGTAATAACTAATAATCACTATGAAAGAACTTCAAGGGCCTAGTGTGAGATTTTTTTGACCTATTCGATACCCTTTTTTTTAAATTTTCAATTTCTTTTGCTTTTGATGCTATCGGTTTGATGACAGACAAACGGCTCATGGCAACTTTTTAACCCGATTTTAGGAAAAAAAATCACTAGACCCGCAGATTGCGAATTACCTACCATTTTTTGGAAAATGTTGAACTTTTGTGGAAACGACGTTATTTTGGGGAAAAAACGCCTCTCGAGTATCGACTAGCGATATTCGTTTAGTTCTGTAAAATCCGATTATTGACGTGATTACAAGCCAGTAAATCCGTAATCTTGCTATTGATGTTTTTAGGGTTCCGTACCCAAAGGGTAAAAACGGGACCCTATTACTAAGACTCCGCTATCTGTCTGTCTGTCTGTCTGTCTGTCTGTCTATCTGTCTCCAGGCTGTATCTCATAGATCGTGATAGCTAGAAAGCTGAAATTTTCACAAATGATGTATTTCCGTTACCGCTATAACAACAAATACTAAAAATTAAAAAAATATATATACTAAGGGGGGTCCCCATACAATAAACGTGTTTTTTTCGTATTTTTTTGCTCAATATTAAAAACGGTAACAGGTAGACGGTTCAAATTTTCACAGAATATTAACTTGTATATTACCTTTCAAAATAAATAATTAAATATCAATAAAGTAAATATTAAAGGGGGGCTCCCATACAACAAACGTAATTTTTTGATATTAACAGTAAACCTCTACAAACAAAGTTAGTTTGGCGGTTCATTAACAAAGGTAATTATACCTACTTCTTGAGTACGGAACCCTCGGTGCGCGAGTCCGACTCGCACTTGGCCGGTTTTATTTTATATATTGTGTCAAATTTTATGCTACCCTACTACTATTTAGTAGGTAAATATTTCCATTTATTTACTCTGCGCTTATATAGACAAAGTACTATAATTACCTAAGTCTGCGCTCAGTGCTCACATAGGTACCTAACAGACACTAGCTATGCCCGCCGTTGATGTTCCCTGTATATTATTATACTCTTTGGTTGATGGACACTTCAAGGAGTATAGTTAGAAGTTCACTTCAAACATTAAACATACATAGTTAGAAGTTTTGGGCATTAAGGCTGAATGCACACTGATTGATAAAATTAAAATTCATAATGTGTGACTAAGGACAAAAATTAACCAATGCAATGGTCTAACATTTGTTAGAGCGGTACCTAATCAAACTAAATGAATCTAAGTAGCTTGTTCATTTTTATAGAACAGGGCTAGAAGAAATAACTAGGCTGTTTCTTTGAACCGGCAACATTGTCTTTTTTTAACTTGATGACGACTGATGTCCGTTAGATTGGATCAACACCTGAACTACGGTACGCACACATAAACACAATACTTACACCACACCTACACGCGAATCGCGTTCGAACTTCGAATGTTGTTAGGTAGATACGGCGTTTTTTGCTCGATAAACTTACCCGATTGGATTCCAAAGCCTCCGCACTATGCTCCTCCTTCTGCCGGAAGCAATTAGTGCACTTGCTCTTATTGAAGATGTTCGGTGCAAATTTCCTGCAATCCGATCGCCCAGACATGGTTGTCAGAGGTCAGGGTCAATTCAACGTTCACTATGTCACCGTACACAGCATCGTGGTACTGTAAAACACCCACACTAGACGAATATTCGCCTTATTTTTATACACGTATAGTTCACGCACCCACTGCCGAGTGAGCTATCAGCGAAATCACCAACTACCAAGTGAACTGTGAAATGAACGCTAGTCAAAAACACAAACACAACACTATCTCCTCCGGTAACCGAGCACCGAAGAAGTCGAACAATCGCGTAAACAATATTCGCAATTCACGTCAAAATAAACATCGATTTTATAAAGAACACGCGGAGCAAGCGAACGCGCGACACGACCGCCCGTCCATTTTGCATCTGATAGAAAACCAAGCACAGCCAACGAAACGAACACAGTTGTTGTTTTACAACTTCTCTTTTCTTGTTATGTGTCCGTAACGAATTCATCGGTGTAGTAGTGCTTTCAAAGTGTGCGTGTGAGTTACCTCTCACTCTGACCAAAGAAATAGCATTCCATATTGTCTCTTTCGCACAATTCATTAATATTTCCAATACCAGTGCTGCCATCTTTTAACATAGGATATTTTGGCAGGGTTCGTTACTAAGTACACGAATTACACATATGCCTTATCCTCAAGTAGTTTTTGTACAAGACACAAGGTGTCGCATTTTAGTTTGTTATGCATTTCTTAATGCTTTGAATAGATGGCGCTGAGCTAGTTTCTGCGGCTCACATAGGCTCTACTTATACTTACGGCCGGTTTCAATTGAGAATTTCATGTTGAGTCTGTCTCAAAGGCTACTTAAGGGCTAATTAAGCAAATTTTTGTTTCTGAATTGATATTGGGCCGGTTTCTGAATTAAGCATTCAAGCAAAAACAGCAAGCTCCAACTCTCAAACCTTACACAATATCAATTCAGAAACAAAAATTTGCTTATTTAGCCCTTAAATAGCCTTTGAGACTGACTCAACATGAAATTCTCAATTCAGAAATCGGCCGTTATTTTAATAACTAGATGACTCCCGCGACTTCGTCCGGGTGGATTGATGTTTTTTGATTCCCGCGGGAACTCTTCAATTTTCCGGGATAAAAAGTAGCCTCTGTCCTTCCCCGGGATACAACCTATCCCTGTACCAAATTTCATCAAAATCGGTTAAACAGATAAATTTTTTGATTCCCCCGGGATCTCTTCAATATTTCGGGATAAAAAGTAGCCATGTCCTTCCGGGGATGTAACCTATCTCTGTACCAAATTTCATCAAAAGGCCGTGAAAGCGTAGCAGACAGACAGACAGACAGGTCACACACTTTCGCATTTATAATATTAGTAAGTATGGAAATACCCGTACACACGTACGGTACAAGTGCGCGTGTGGAACCCTCGTACTTACCTAGTTTTTTATACCATTGTTATTTTTGCAAAAAACTACTTTTGCTCACTCAATGAGAAAATACTTTCTTTGATCACTGATTATAAGCAGCAAAGGCGCCCTTTTTGAGCTAGTGAGGTGAAAAACCGAGATTTAACACCATTAGAATAAAATTTAATGCAATAGGTACCTAATAGTATATTGTTCAATCAAGGTCTATATACCTAAAATAGTATATTGTGATACAAGGGTGGAAAGTAGGTTATTGCAAACGAGCTGTCATTAATAAGCCCGAGCCGAAGGTGAGGGTTTTTAATGTCACGAGTTTGCAATAACCTTCACACCCGTGTATCACACGACGTTTTTCAATACAGTTGTGGGAAATAGTAATAAACAAATCAAAGAATTACAAGTTTATTTCAACATACATACGTACATAGTAATTAATTCTGAAAATTGAGAGTAAAGCTTGAGCAATTAACAACTTTGTTAACAAATATTTATCGTCTGGCGCTTCATTTAGATATTTCTCCACGTCATCAGTTGTCAATACTTTTGATTTTTTGCCTATAAAACCGCAACTGCCGTTTCATGAAAGCTGATAATTATTTTAGGTAACTTTGGAGATCTATGTCATTATTTGTTTTGAGAGTAGTTTTTAACATGGAATAACTTGACCACAATGTAGATGGTTTATATTTTCCACTCAATTCATGAAAAGAAGCTAACAAAACATTTTCTGAGAATGACTTAGTTTTTTTATGTTTTCTCCACAAATAAAATTATTGTAAGCCGTCATATATCTTTCTCGAGATTTTGGGGGAAAAATTCCATCTTGCGCAGTTTTCGCCTCAGATAAAATATCTGGTGGAGTTAATTCCATTTCATCATTAGAACTAGAACTCATATTAAAAAAATATAATCAATTTATCACATAAAAAATAAAAAAATTCAGCAAATGGTGCGTATTTACACCTGGACATATTTTTTTCAACGAAACTAGGCTACGGGTTCGTACCTACGCGTATACAGCCTATTCGATTTTTGTCAAATGTTGAAAATAATTAAATTAAAACTGGTAATTAAATGTAATCAACAACCATTTAAAATAATTTTGGAAATTCAATGCTAAAACGTACGGATTCATTCATTTTTCCTCGTAAAAAGCCTATCCGATTATATTGTATGTATGAAAACTCCTTGCTACTAAACTTTTTTAATTGACTTGGAAAATTTAAAACTAAACTGCAAAAGTAAGTGTCGAGCTTGTAAAAGTAAGTCACGACCGTGTAAAAGTAAGATGCCTATGCGAAAGATTCAATTTTCGAATCATAACTACAGCCTCTGAAAGTGCGCCATGTTTGACAACTGTATTGAAAAAATATTTTTCTTATATCTTGTATTTTCTCGCTAGTGAGATGAAAAGTTGTAGGTACACGAGACGATAGCTAAGTTTTTTGTTTCTCGTGCCTTTAAGGGGTTAAGAAGGCCGAATGACCTTGACGAAACGCAGACCAGCGGGACTTTTGCCGACGGTAATGCCGTATAGCGGCCACGCCCGGAACTACGCAAACTAGGCCAAAGACTATAGACTGCAGAGGGAACAAGTGCTATTTTATGGGATAATGCCTATTTTATATTTATGTTTGCGCATAAAGGTCACAAATACGTAAACTTTCTTTAATACCTACCTTTAGCTTTACCTTGAAACCTTACTAGCCCAGGCTACTTGTGCACGCTATGTATGGGAACCCTAAAATAAAAAGCTGATTTTTGGCACAAGTGTTCCTTGGGGTCTGAGAAGTACCTCTTAAAAATTACCCCCCCCCCCCCCCCTTAGGGCGCGGGCGTTCCCCCCTATGCCCTGAAACGTCTCCCCGACCGCAGTTTTTTGTAATTTTTTCAAAAAATATTAGTGCTAGAAAAAACCATCTATGGCGAAAATAATCTACATTAAATAATCTACCAAGTGGCATTTAAATCATTATGATCGGATAAATAGTTTTGGAAATATGCCGGCTTATTTTGCGTAGTTGTTTTTTTTTTTTGAAAAATCGTGCAAGTTTTTTGTGATCTACACGAAATGTATAAGAGCTAGGAAAAAAACGACAAGACCAAAATGAAAATTCATGAAATCTTCTACAAAATGCTTTTTATTTCATTTCAATAGACCGAATACTTTCGGAAATATGACGCTCGAAAACATGCATGACAGAAAAATATTTTGCAATAATATTGACTTTGTACCTACTCATTCTATTTGATAATGATCGATGCTATAATACAATAAACTAATAGTAATAATCATAATATCTTTATCTACAATACAACACCACACTTAGTAAATAATATATTATATATTATTATTTATATTCGTTCAAAGTTCTAACAAAGACCGCGTCGCGTCGGCCGAAGAATAACGAATAGGATTGATAGATGTCATTTTGAAATTCTTTGTTAAATAACCGATTTCGTTCAAAATTGATATTTACGACTTTCAGGGATCACAAAACAGGAAACTGTTACCAAAATTTAAAAAAGTCGGTGCCATTTTGAAATTCTTTGTTAATTGACCGATTTCGTTCAAAATCGATATTTACGGCTTTCTGGGATCACAAAACAGGAAACTGTTACCAAAATTTAACAAAGTTAGCGCCATTTTGAAATTCAAGTTGTTATGTTTCCATGACTATGTAATGTATTTTGATGAATATAAAATATATAATTAATATATGATGATAGCCACGGAGTTAGAGAATAGGAGTGCAGGTGTTCCCAGCTTGTCATCACGAATTTCGATTCCATATTATGATATTATACACGCTGAAATTATAATGCTTGCTTTTCCGCAGTCTCTCAGTCGCAGAGAAAATGATTTTGTCTCGGTAGCATAATGGATTTACTAAAACAAAAGTTGTTAGAATTCAAAAATGGCACATTTACATCTGAGAAAGACAGACAGAAAGACACACTTACGCATACATTATAATTATTATTAGCATGGATTTTAGTGATTATTGGCATTAATATTATTAGTAAGTAATTTTGCATTAAAAATATTATAATCTATTCCGTCGGGTCGGAGGAAAAAAATCAAAACAACCATTACATTGTGCAAGTTATTTATTCAAATTAAAGCTTATTAGCTTTAAAAACAATCAAAATTTAAGTAGCGAGTGCAGGTAGGTTGTTCCTCATCAAAATCATCTTGATTTGAATTTTGAGTTTTTTGATTGCTTTCTTGGTCATTACTTTGAAATTGTGGTTTTTGGTTTTCTTTATCAGTAGTTCTTTTCTGTTTTTTTTCAAATGCGTCTTTTGTGCATTGTGGTTCCCTTATCGGTAAATTTCTAGTATGTCGTGGGTCAACCAGTTCGGGAAGAATGCAATCTTCATATATATATATCTTCATATATCAATACAATCACTTGTCACTACAGAACCTTATTTAGTCTTTGCACCTACTTTGCACACTTAAAAAATTAAATTCTTAAAAAAAAAATATTTACACCTACTAATTTACAGATAATTACTGAACTAAGTATTTCTAAAATTTTAAATATGTACAAATGAGTATAAACCCTTCAAAATTTAAAATTAACTTCAACAAATTCGCTCCGACACCGACGTGCAGTCCACCTTCGACAATGTCCCGAAACGGACTGCCAAAGGGCTCGCGGGGGTTTACAGGGCGACGGAGCAGCCACGTTCTCACTAATATACTTAAATTTCGGGGGAAAATTACTTTACACGCTTGTTATAGGGAGTAAAAATAAAACTCGCCAGTAAAAATATTGTGATTTTTAAGACCTATTTTTGTGTGCAAGAACTAATTAAAAAGCTTGTGCCGTTTTGCAGACAATTTTCAAAGTATGACAAAAGTAGATACTCTTTGGGGATTTTTTTCTGAAAGAGGGTTTGAAAAAAGTAAACATTTTTTACAGTAGAAATGTTTATTAAGCCTATATCTTCCGATACATATTTTTTCTTTACGGATTCAACTATCAGATAATACGACAATTTGACTTAAACATCCTAATACTGAGGCAGTTTGACATCTCTTAAAGCCTTAAATCCCTCATTTTACTCAGGATTCTAACTCAGAATCAGATTTTTTAAAGATTTCTTCGCTTGCTCGGGATTCAAACTAGTTAGGCACTCGCAGCAAAAACGAACTTTGCTATCTTGTTGATAAATAATTACTATTATTCCTTGATAGATATGCTAACGCCTCACCCTTTCATATAATAAATTAATAAGAAGATAATTTCATTCTGGTTGTACATCAATTCTAATCTATTTTATTGAATGAATCCTCATCGTCGTAGTTTCAACTGACATAGACGTCCGTCGTTCACCACGAAGTTCTCCTGCATGGATTTCGACAGAACACGATTTTGTGCCGCTTGTTTCCATTCCAGCAACTCCCGCCTCCCAGCTACCTATATCGTCCGTTCATCTAGTGGGGAAGTCGTCAAACGCTGCGCTTTCCGGTGTAAAGCCGCCATTGAAGCACCTTCGCCCAACTCCTTTCTATTCTTCGAACTATGTGCCCAGCCCATTGGCCCATTGCCACTACAGCTTCGCCGAATCTTCAAATTATGTCTATTATTCTGGTTCTCCTACGGATCTCAGTTCTCTGATTTCATTACGTAGAGAATAGGGATACTCTGAGCTTAGCCCTCTCTATGACCCGCTGAATGACCCTGGCCTTTTGAATGAATACCTGTAACAAATCTGTAAAGCCAAAATTAGTAGGTAGATAAGTAAGTAGGCTTCACATTCTTATGGTAGGTCATGTTACCCACATAATGACAAAGGTGATATTTCCCTATGACACGTTGGATTTATTTTGTAACTTTGCGTCCTCACGTCGCACTTACGGTAAAACCACAGGACATGTTTTTCCCGGACGAACTTAAAAATAATAAGCAACATAGGCTCAGAATCAGTGTGATGAAATTATTGTTATCGTTACACTGGACTGTAGCAATCATTTTACCGTAATAGGGCCCCGGGCTTCGAGTGCACGGGCACAAAATTTATAAAAATTCTTTCCAAAAAACCGACTTCCAAAGCCACTGTAAAGTAAAAAATAATTTTGATTTCTACACACTATGTTGAAGTCGGGCGAACCACGCGTCAACTATGCCTATCTTTGTTATACTCGCCCGACTTCAACATAGTGTGTAGAAATCAAAATTATTTTTTACTTTACAGTGGCTTTGGAAGTCGGTTTTTTGGAAAGAATTTTTATTTTTAACTTTTTAGTGTACTCTAAATCCCTACGGCTTAGGAGTGCAGTACCATGCAGCATCAGAGTTGAGGAGTTGGAAATTGGGTTTAAGTATGAAGTCGTTGCTTGACACCTACAATATTAATTCACCATAAAAAAATCCTAAACCACTATGTTTAAGGAGTTCTGTACCCTGCAGCATCAGGGTTGAAGAGTTGGGACTTGGGTTTAAGTATGAAGTCGTTGCTTGACACTTACAATACTAATCCATCATAAAAAAAATCTTAAATCGTTATTTTTAAGGAGTTCTGTACCCTACAGCATCAGGGTTGAGGAGTTGGGACTCAGGGTTGAGGAGTTGGGACTCAGAGTTGTATCGTATACACGTGACTTGATACCTACTATATGAATTCACCATCAAAACTCTTAACTCCCTAGTTTTGAGACGTAGGTACACCTACAGCATCAGGATTGAGGATTTGGAGTCAATTTTTTTTATGGGACCACCTCGTGAGCTTCCTCTAACCAATGTAAAAAAAATTTTTCAAATCGATTTAGAAACCACGGAGATATGCACCGACATACATTAAAAAAAAAAAAAAACGCGCCGAATTGAGAACCTCCTCCTTTTTTGGAAGTCGGTTAAAAATAGCCCGAGTAACAAACCTTCACCTTAATATCATTTTTATCTGTGATTAGATTTGACATAATGTTACCAAAGAATGACGTACATGACAGTGATGACAAGTGATACTTAGGGTATGTTCCGATAAACACTGCGAGCGTTGTTCAGTGCTCTTATTGGGCAGAAATTCGTTCCGTTATGGACTGAAAGTATTCTGCTGCAGAATCCTAGTACTGGTATCTCTCAGACAACCCAACAATCAAAGATTGGCAAAATTTAAAATGATGTGTCTTCGAAGCAGGCGGGAATTACTTGACCTGTGTTTTTTGCATAAAATCATCCAATACTAGGTTAGGTGCAGTGAACTACTGGGTCAGATATCTTTATCAGTGCCACGTAAATATCCCCGCTTTCGTAAATCTCATAAAACATTCCAAATACCTTTCGCTAGAACACGTCTTGGAAACTAAGCACCAATTGCTCGTATATGTGCAAAATATAATGAAATATCTCAAGTTATACCTACCTGGCATCGACATATTCCACAATTCTTATGGAGTATTTTAAAAAAAACTCACTGATCACCTATCAGTGAGTCCTATAGATTAACATTAATTTTATATAAGTACCTAATATAACTTTAACTTAATAATATTTTCTTGATAGTTTGTTTGCATGCGCTAATTTTGTAAACGTTGTGTACACTTTTAATCGATGTACATATCAGTGAGTGTGTCACTTTTTTAATGTTATTATTGCACTGGCGTTTTCGAGGTTAGGTGCTCTCAGTGCTTTGATCACGTGATCAACTGCTTCCAGAAATTTAACGGTTTGCACCATTGATTAATTATTAATTAACAATTATTATTTGTCGAAATAAGTTCATCACTTTTACCGTACATAATAATTAAGGGATATTTTTAATCGATCGACTAAAAAATTAACTGACAACTGTAAGTGACCGAATGAAATACTAAAGCTAGCGACAAAAATACTTAGTTAGCGACTACTAAACTAAGAAAGTAACTTTATAACCGGTATGAGTTAATACATTGAGTGCTTCAAAAATATACCTTTTAGGGTGTTTTTAGGTTCTATCGGGTTAATATACCTAACTTAAGTTTAAAAAAATGTGTTTTCAGAAGCACTAAAGTTTGTAAAATGTACCGACATTATGTAAAATTGCGAATTTAACAAATGAATTATTCTTGATATAAAATATATACATATATGAATATAATGTGAGCCATAAAATTGTCCCTAAAATAGAAAAGTGTTCGCTTAAGAATTGTTAAACTGATCGTTCTGAATAACCAGTAACTCAAATTAGTATTTTCAAGTCAAAATTTTCAATATTTGTAGTCGCCCACAGCCTGTCGCTAACTTAGTATTTCAGTACGCTATATTCTGTTTTTTTGACACCTAATTTAAATTTATTTTCGCTCGTTTAAATACTACCCAATAATTAATAATTAATAATTCGGTTATATATTTGACTTGAATATTCAATTTTTAAATGTAACTAATATATTCAATCAATATTTTTTCGTGTCGAACAGATAACTTGTACATTTTTTATATTATAATTACTTATTTTTACGTCAAACAGCACCAAAAAACATAGACGATATGGTATACCTACTGGACCGTTTTTAACAGTAACCAAGGAACGGCTTTGCAGTATACTAAATTGACGTCACACCTTACAGTGCTCGCAGTGTTTATCGGAACGTACCCTTTCAAGTTTGAAGTTTCCTTCTAACTATTGAGTACCTATTGACAGACGTCAGTGGACGGTTATTTGATTCATACACGCCCGCTATTCGGTCTCGGTTTTACCACTGTGCAATTTTAAACTATCAGGAAAATATAAATCACTAAGCTCTCCAGAGCATCTAATTAATTTCCAGTCTAGCGCTAGCACACGTGAGGGTCAGGAGCTCTTGTTTGTGCTGTGAAGACGATTTCTCATCCGGTATCAAGGTGAGGATTTCCCTGGTACTTCATTTAACGTGCCTATTTTAAAACAGAAACCCATAAAAAAGCTTAAACTTTTAAGGCTGTATGGCCCTTAACCTTTGCCTATTCCCATAGTTTTTTTTTAAATAATCATAACTTTTTATTATTATTTTGGGTGATCAATTATTAACATAAATCTAACCGTTAGTATTCCTCTATAGTGGTTTCTAATAAGGATTTATTGTTTAAGAAGTATGGAAGACCTCAGTTTCATACCGGAACTCCCTACTGGGCCTCTGGATGTGTACAGGAATAGTGCTTCGTTTAACTGGAAGCGTCTTAAACTGGCCCTCGAGGGAGACCTGGAATTATTAAAACTAAAGGTAAGTTAAATGCATTTCTATGTCCTATTTGCTTTATAAATAAATTTATGGACATAGAAATAGATTATATTTTTTATTATTAGAATATTTCAATTATAAATAATGTATGGCTTATTCTATCATATTAGATGACCTGTAAAGATAGAATTAAGTTGGGTGAAATAAATTAAAAATAAAATACTTGTGTTATTCAGTAAATGAGGAGTGTCCGTTCAAAACTGTTTACATTTTGAACTGGTTCTGTATTTTTTTATTTGGGCTTGATAACTTGAATTATTTCTGTATTTCTTATGAGGTGCAAAACTAGCCATTTACCAGCTATTTACAGGTTTAGATACAGTACAATAATAATAAATTTTGATCTAAACTTGCTATTTACAATTCATCCATACTCATTTTATAAATGCGAAAGTAACTCTGTCTGTCTGTGTGTTATGCTAGATCACACCTAAACTACTGAACCGATTTAAATGAAATTTGGTACAGAGATAGTCTAGAGCCTGAGAAAGGACATAGGCTCCTTTTTAATGCAAAAAAAGGGCTGTAAGGAGTTGAAATAGGGGATAAAACTGTGTATGGAAATTACGTCATTCTTAAAGCTAAAAGCTTGAAACCTATTTTTTAGGCTTTTGTTTAGATATCAATAAATATGACATTCAAAGTTTGTAAAAATTTTTGCCTAAAGGGGGTTAAAATAGAGGATGAAAGTTTTTGTGTGATGACGTCAACAAAAAAGCTTAGCAAAATACCATAAATAGCTTATTTTAATGTATGTATGTGTTATTTGCAAAATAATTATCCTAAAAAATTAAAAATGCTCCTGAAAGACACTATTCCATGAGGACGAAGTCAGAGGCACCGCAAGTTATAAATAAATTTTCAGGAATAGGTATGCAGTCTCCATCATAAATGTCTATTTACTTTAAAATTTGTTCTGACAAAATATACAGTTTTTAACGGGCACTCCTCAAATACTCAGCCATTTTGAGTAATCAGAACAATTACACAGATAATAAAATAGCTTTAAAAATAGTAAAGTAGGTAAGTAATATTATTGCAGTATTTTGTAATTCTCAGAGGAGAGAGTAGTGAGTTGGCAATGATTTTAATTTGCAGATTATATTATTTTATTGCAAAAGATTGCAATAAAATAAGTTAAAATAGTAATAATTTTTATTATTATTTTAGCTTTTTCTTTTGCATTTATAATACCATGTCCTAGATAATGACAGCGTCTGTGTGCTTCGTCCTGAGGGAACTCCTTAATTTTCCACTATAAAAGGTATCCTAAGTCCTTACCCGGGATATAATCTACCTCTATACAAACATCATCAAAATCGGTTGAAAATATGGGTCTCTTAATTTTAGCAGACAGACACACTTTTGCATTCATAATATTAGTATGAAAGTAAACGATTAGTATGGATATTCTGTGTTACTTAAAATTTTCTTTAAATTTTTTATCTAGATCTTAAGCAAAAAAATAATTCATAGGACCTAATAACATCATAGAATGAAAAAACTAGAAGTTTAATTCGCTATAATCCACCACAGAAGGCAAATCTATGTGGTACAGTGCACGATGTGCATTGTAACGGCAACATCTGAAGATTCTCCGGTATCGGAGTGTAATATGTTGAGGGTATTTTTGAGGGTTTATGTGGTGTGGTGAATGTCGCGGGCATCCGGTTCAAGATACGCACATAGATTTGCCTTATATGGCTGATTATAGCGAATTAAACTTCTAGTTTTTTCATTGACACGGACTTCCACAAAGTAACGCCTGCTTCTATCCAATAATTAAAAATCATAGAGCAATCAAAGTTGGCAAAAACATAAGCGGATAACATTAGCCTAATTTTAGTGTGGTTATAATATTTTTTAGTAGTTGACCTTGCAATCTTACATGTATTTCATGATATAATGAAATTCAATCCTTAAAATTAGGTATTAAAGTGTAAAAACGACAGAATTATTCATTTAACACAGTGATAGTGAGTAATTCTTGATCTATAAATAGAAATATGAGCTGAGTTTGATTTTATTTTTACCTGACTTAATGCATAGCCGCTAATAATTTAGGAATCTATGTATGTATGTAGTTTATGTTTTTTTATGTATGTTCCACAGTAGTGCCTAAACTACTGGGCCAGTTTTGAAGAATGAAGTGTCTACCGATTTGTTATTATGGTCTAAGACTATATAGGGGGAACTCCTTAATTTTGTGGGATAAAAAGCCTTACTTAGACTAAAGATGTAACTTACCTTTGTACTGAATTTCATCAAAATCGGTTGAAAAGATGGGCCATCAAAAAGTAGCAGAAAGACAGACACACTTTCGCAATTATTATAATATTAACTTAAGTAGAGTATGAATTATTATTTTTCCTACAGTACAAGATATGGCGAACTCTAGAAAAGGATCCGTTGTTCGCGCACAATCCAGTGACCCCACCCGTAGAAGAACAGAAGAGAATCACTCAGCTCCAGTTAAAGAAGATCAACGAATACAAGTTCATACCTAAGGAGATGTTCAACGCTAGTTATAGCAAACGGGTGAGTACATGCCATGTGCTATTTTATGTTGAACTTTTGGCAGTAGAAATTATACTGTATATTATGTATTGAATCCAGCAGCCCTATTATGTAAACCTTGTGTCAATTATTGTTACAGTCTCATTTGTTGTGATTGGCTGAATGTATGGTAAACTTGCTGAGACATTGGTTTTTTGCCTATAGCAGAAGTGTCAATCAGAGCTGATTTGCAATCGTTACACAGTATCAGTCATCTTTACTCAATTAGGCCCCTCATTTTTTTTTTTAAATTTATTTGCAGCTTGTAGCGTCCCAATGTTGGGCCTCCCTTTCCTTCCTCCATTTATCTCGGAATTCCCACTATCATAACTATATTCATTTTATTTAAACTCAATAAAATGGTTCCTAAGGCCAAGTTTCTTAACTCTAAACATTTCTACCTCTAATGGAAAAGTTCGCCTTACTGACCAAAATAACATACCTACTTTAAAGAATGT
The DNA here is from genome assembly GCA_963932025.1 of Erebia epiphron. Taxonomy (NCBI): domain Eukaryota; kingdom Metazoa; phylum Arthropoda; class Insecta; order Lepidoptera; family Nymphalidae; genus Erebia; species Erebia epiphron. The sequence goes on along the minus strand of OZ009948.1, from coordinate 41,735,928 downwards.
AGTATAAGCAGTTAAATAAGGGAATTAGATCAAAATCTCAACCTTGTTTTATTAGGTATAGATTAAGGCAGGATTTTCCGGGATAAAATAAAATTGGTAGGTATGTAGGTTCCAAATTCTCTTTCATTAAACGAAAACTTACATACGAATAAGTACACTTGCACATTTTATAATTTATTACTAGTAGAATGAACTGTAACTCGTATTTCAGACGCGAACAATAATGACAATCAACGAAGCAGTCCAGTCCTTAAACCCCAGTGTGTCTGTCAAAATGGCCATCGGTATCTACCTGTTCTCAAACGCTCTGCTGTCGCTTGGAACGGAGCGACATCTCAAGTTCTACGAAGCCACGATCAAGCATAGAGAGGTATGTAGCACTGTGGGAATTAGGCCCGAATTGATTGACCTGCATCAATGAAAAAAAAAACTTTTTTTTCATGGTCATTGTCACACTCCGCAAAGTAACACCTGCTTATCCAAGACCTACATCAGCTAAAGAACGCAATGTGGCCGATTCAGGGGGCATATTACTATCGCTTAAATCCGTATTGTTGTAATATTGTTGACGTGCGTGTTTTAGAATTATAATCCTTATTTTAGGGATGTCATTAAGATTCGTGACATAAAAGTGTCATATTGAAATAATACTGTTAAACGAAGGTAGTAAACCCCTAAGTACAATCTTTAAGCTAAACTGAAATGACAGTTCTAAATCTAGTTCTGTCTCTTTCCGCAGGGAGTATTATGAAAGTAGGGAGTATTATGTTAGCAATATATTTGATGCTGTCATTTTAGTTTAGAGTTTGTGTACAGCAGAATTTAATCTCACTATCGGTTAACCTATGCTTAAGACCGATACTTGAGTACCTGTTCTTAGCTGATGTAGATTTATTAATATGGGTCTTTAATGTGATATGTGACTTCAAAAATTGGATGCTCAAAATGGTTCAATAGTGGTGGAAAAATGTAGAAAAGTATCCCGCCTCCGTTATATAACGCTAAGTCAAAGATAAAAGGTATAATTTGTAATAGGATTCTATAAATAAGGTATTATAGGGCGGAAAATTGGAACGATGATACATCGGGCTGTACCCAACAGTAGGTATACTATGGAATAACAGCAAAATATAAGGAAATTAAGGAAGTCGTGGAAAACATGGACAGCGCATATGTTTACCTGTTTGTTTTTATGGGAAAACCGCAAATCACCTCTCAGAGGGAATACATAGCTGTTTATGTGTTCAGGTAAAGTATGTAATCACGAATTAGGTATTTTATTAGAAAAAGTTTTGTCTAAAAATGAAAGCACCTCACTAATCTTTCGTGTCGTTTTACCACTGATTGACCAAAAAATTCATGTCTATTTCATAGCTGTATATCCGTCCAATCGTTTATTAGGGTTCCGTACCCAAAGGGTAAAAACGGGACCCTATTACTAAGACTCCGCTGTCTGTCTGTCTGTCTGTCTGTCTGTCTGTCTGTCTGTCTGTCTGTCTCCAGGCTGTATCTCATAGACCGTGATAGCTAGAAAGCTGAAATTTTCACAAATGATGTATTTCCGTTGCCGCTATAACAACAAATACTAAAAATTAAAAAAATATATATATTAAGGGGTGTCCCCATACAATAAACGTGTTTTTTTCGTATTTTTTTGCTCAATATTAAAAACGGTAACAGGTAGACGGTTCAAATTTTCACAGAATAATAACTTGTATATTACCTTTCAAAATAAATAATTAAATATCAATAAAGTAAATATTAAAGGGGGCCTCCCATACAACAAACGTAATTTTTTGATATTAACAGTAAACCTCTACAAACAAAGTTAGTTTTTGCGGTTCATTAACAAAGGTAATTATACCTACTTCTTGAGTACGGAACCCTCGGTGCGCGAGTCCGACTCGCACTTGGCCGGTTTTATTTTACTTTATTTTTGATGTCCTACTGCTTTCAAATTAGATTTTTGTAATAATCGATTAATTTATTTACGATTTTTTTAAAATGTTTTATAAACACGAATAGGTTCAAAAAGAGTTAACACTATGGAGACACGTTAATTTTTTTATTGGACGAACTTAGACCATTTGGTAGATTTTTTTTAGACCATTGCGAAACTTGGAAGTTCGGGGAATAGGCTACTTTTTCAGTTGTCATGTTATGGTTGATAGATGTAAAATGAATAATGAAACTTGATGAAATAAGTGTATGTAAGTATATACACAATTTAATATATTAATGAACGTAAATTAAATTAAATTAAAATTAATTTAAATAAAACATGTGGTCTTAGATGGCTTTCAAATAAATTGTCTTTATACAATCTATATTATTGAAGTTTTTTAAACTGCTCATAGGAAGTCTAAAGTATGCATTAGTGAATAATAAATGTCTGACCGCTGTAGACATACCTAATTATTAAGGATAATTTGCCTAATTAGTATAATAATTTATACGTAGTTTATAATTATCATCACTGACCGGGACATTTTCCCGGAGTCTAACCTGGGGTTTGTTATTAGTTGTTTGTTATTTTACAATAATAAAGTTATTTTAAGTGTTCCGTATCGTAATCAAAATGGTACAATTATGAAAACGTCTGTATTTTTCTGTATGTCACAGCACTCAGCCGATTTTGATAAGGGTAAATTGAATAACTAAACAAACATCTATTTCAAATAATTACACAATTCCATTTTTTTCCGTATATCCCGCGCTCTTGGAAATGTCTTTTCTCCACAGATTGTCTGGAAAAGATTCCTTTTGCAATAAAACCGCCTTTACACACATGTATAATCTTTTTACCCCTTGTACCTATGTTGTTTCGTTTTTCTATTTTCTATTTTATTATCTGCATGGGTATCCTTCGTCCTCAGATCATGGTGAGCTTTTCTTTGACGGAGATCGCGCACGTCTTAGACGCACGCTTCATGCGTATAAACCCAGACGGAAAGAGCGTCAAACGATACGTTGTCATGAAATACTCGTTAGTAAACCCCATTGCCATCCTACTTCAGTAGAATTATACAGCAGAATACGTACCTCTGAACCTCTTATAGTAAATCCTTCGTCCACAGATTTTGGCAAGTTTTTCTTTGCCGGAGATCGCGCACAACTCAGACGCACGCCTCTTGCGTACGACAGTCACGTACGACCCCAGTCGGAAAGACCTAAAAGTGATCTCTAGGAACGCCATCCAGCCATAGAATCTTTTTTCAATAGACTTAAAAAACAGAAGATTAAACTCTTTTCAAGTAAACCCTTCGTCCACAGATTTTGGCAAGTTTTTCTTTGACTTCTTTTCTTTGAGATCGCGCACGGCTCAGACGCACGCCTCTTGCGTACCACAGTCACATACGACCCCAGTCGGAAAAACCTGAAAATGATTTCTAGGAATGCTATCCAACCATAGAATCTTGTTTCAATAGACTGAAGATTAAACTCTCTTCAAGTAAATCCTTCGTCCACAGATTTTGGCGAGTTTTTCTTTGACGGAGATCGCGCACGGCTCGGACGCGCGCCTCATGCGTACGACGGCCACGTACGACCCCAGTCGGAAGGAGTTCGTCATTCACACGCCGGACTTCGAGGCCGCTAAATGCTGGGTTGGTAATCTAGGTAAAACTATTGTGTGACATTTTACTTTACCATTTTTCATTTGTGGTTTTTGTACATAATATTTTGCCTGCAAAGCATGCAAACGACGCTTGCTGAGTCAAAAAAATGTAATCCGTCATTTTGTGGCGGCGGCCATCTTGGATTTATAATGATATTGAATAATATATTAAATTGTATGTCATCAGAACTAAAGGGGTGTGCCAAATATCAAATCACTCTGTCAACAGGAAAGGGGTAAAATTTCAATTAAAAAATTTCACCCAAAAACAAAAAAAAACAAACAGAGCAAGCTAAATAAAACATTCTTCTAGCTAAATAAAATACCTAACAATGGGTCCTTTGGGCCGGAGCACTAAAATTAATCGATCTGGAATTGTAATGAAGGCTCTATAGGAGCAATCAATTCAGACAGAACGCGGTCGCGCAGTAACGCCGCTTTATATTGGAACTAGCTGATGCCCGCGACTTCGTCCGCGTGGATTAAGGTTTTTTTGGTTCCCGTGGGATCACTTCAATTTTCCGGGATAAAAAGTAGCCATTGTGTGATTCCAAACTATAATCTATCTCTGTGCCAAATTTCATCCAGATCCGTTCAGCCGTAAGTGAAAGAGTAACAAACATCCATACATCCATACTTACAAACTTTCGCGTTTATAATATTAGTAAGGATTAGGACTATTCAAGTTAAAACCTATCTCGGTAGTGTGTCAGCGCTAGAATGAGATGACGTAAATTTCAACTACAGTACATGTACAAAGGAGACGGTTCAGATTTGTATGAGGCGTAAGTAGGCCAAGTCTTTTACAAACAGAAAAATGAAGGAAAATAAAATACTAGACCTGTTTTTATTGGTCAAATCTACGAATTCGACGTAAGTTCAGTGGTAAAATTATTTATTCTTTCCACGTTATGGAATACTAAACATGAGAGGGTAACAATCGCAGATTCATATTTTTTGACGTTTGCAAAAGAAAAATCCGTTATTTTGACAGTGACTGGCAGAAAGGACATTTTATACATTTCGCGCCTAAGACCTTTTCTATGGCTGAAGGTTGCCATCTTGGGAACGTATCGAAAACTTGAAATACATTTTTATTTTTTTGCTCGTTATTTACTTTACTGTTCTAAATTATTATATTTTTAATACAATCTATGTAGTTTCCTCTATTCGTGGTAGAGTGTACAAGAGTAGGCCTAAAATGAACCTTTTCCTTTCTTATTTACTCGTTCGGCGTTCTTGAAACTTGTGTGATTATTCGAGTGTTTTTTTTAATTAGATTTATTTATAGCATAATTTAGTTCGCCCTACAGTTTAACTATCTAAGCAATACTTGGTTTAGAGCGTTGCATTTATCTCGGTCGGGCGGCTACGTAATCATGCTTTATTAATGTCACGGTTAAGGCCATATCGTCAAATTCAGTTCTACCTACTAACTAATGAATCTGGACGCCTACTTCATTACAGTAATAGACTTATGATCTTACAGTATGCTGTATATTCTATGCGTAATAGAATATCATACTTCATACTAATATTATAAATGCGAAAGTCACTTTGTTTGTTGGTTTGTTGGTTTGTTGGTTTGTCCTTCAATCGCGCCGCAACGGAGCAACGGATTGACGTGATTTTTGGCATGGGTATAGTTGAGGACCAGGAGAGTGACATAGGCTACTTTTTATCCCGGAAAATTAAGGAGTTCCCGCGGGAATGACAAAAAACTTAAACCACGCGGATGAAGTCGCGGGCATCAGCTAGTAATCCAATAAATACGAAAGTGTGTTTGTCGGCTTGTCCTTAAATCCTTCAATCACGCTGCAATAGCCATACAGATTGTGGTGATTTTTTGCATGGGTGAAAAAAGACCTAAAGAAAGAGTGACATAGGCTACTTCTTATCCCGGAAAATCAAAAGGTTCTCGCGGAATAAAAAATCCATGCGGACGAAGTCACTGGCATCATCTAGTAGAATCTTGTAGAGTATAAAGTTTTTTATGTAAATAAACTTTTACAAGTGCCTTCGAATTGTCAGGAATTTTCATGTGTACATATAGCTAGCTAGCTAAGAAAAGCTACGTAGTTACCTACCTACGTAGCTGTGTAGTTTAATGAGCAAGGCTGAGATGAGCTATTAATATTTTATAGTTAGTTAGTTAGTTGGACAGCCTATTAAGGTCCCACTGCTGGGCACAGGCCTCCACTGTCATAGGAGAGAGGGAATTAGAGCTTAGACCCACCACGCTGCTCCAAAGCGGGTTGGCGGGCTTTAACGACTATTATCATGTTAGTGATAATAGCCGGGACCGACGGCTTAACGTGCTCTCCGAGGCACGGGGGTGAAACACCACCAATTTCCAACTCCGGGCTGGCACTGAGAATGTCTTAATTGAAAAACCCAATACCTAACAATTTTTATGCCCGACCGGGAATCGGACCCAGGACCTCGTGATCCGCAGTCGACTACGCTAACCGCAAGACCAACGAGGCAGTTATATTTTATAGTATAATTATTATAATACTATTTTTGGTGCTCTACTAAAAATAGTAATAAAATTGTAACTGCTGCTACAGTCTCACAAACTTATCTGACCCGGTGACACGGTCGCTAATATTAAAAGTAAAATAAAAACAAGAACTAGACAGGCATTAAAATTAGTTCCAATTTTATTATATTATATATTATATATTATATATTATATATATTAGCTGTAATTTGTTTATAATTATTACATACACACTATATTCTTTATATTGGGGGGAAGGGGGGGGGGGGGGGGGATTTTTCCGCGGAAGCATGCGTATACCCCTTTAAACTTTAAAGTGGGGTCCCCATATGCTTGAACAGCTAAGCTCGACTTTGCGTTCACTACAGCAAAATTGCCTGCCCTAGTGTGAAAATTAATATTTACCGCACGGCTTTGAATGCAATATTTTTATTTCCAAAGGGTGCCTAAAGTCTTACTTTAAAGCTGTTATAATGCGAGTCTTAACCACAGATTGTATAGGTAATATTACTTACTTGCTTCGAGCAAATGTATTGTAAAAACATACGTTAATGGAATTTATGAATGAACAATTGTTTAAAAATCAATATGCCTTTGCTCTTATCATAAAATAGTTGGGGCTTTAAAAAATTGAAATACAATACAACGTAGTCACATGTGATAAGAGTTATGTTATATTTTAAATTCGGCGGTCGAGATAAGTGCCCTGAACGATGTTTCCGCGACGATTAACATAATATAGGCATCCATTGGACTATGGGTTCTTCATCAATCAATTACGTCAATCATGAGTGGTGAATGATTGATGGAGCCGATAACTGTCCAGATATGTCATATTCATATCAGTAATTGTCATACGGAAGGTTCTATTACTCATTTTATTAATTTTACATCACTCAATTCTGTCAATCATGAGTAATGAATTGAGATTGATGGAGCAAATAACTTTTCATATAATATGTAATGTATAAAACCTATCTACCGCCTATCGGACGCTATGAGTTTCGCATCACTCAATTCCGTCAATCATGGGTAAGGAGGAGGACTGATTTAGGATAGATACAGTAGATAATTGTTCAGTTATATCATGGTAACATTAGTAACCGTATTAGGGTCAAATCAGACAAAAGGGAAAAATCCTCTGTCATTTTTTTTTATGTAACTGAATTAATAACTGCATAAAATAAGTTCTGGATTTAATTTTATTCTTAAAGCCAATACTGATGCAGATTTTTTATTCAGTGACATCAAAAAAGTACGAGAGGATTTTAATGTTTGGTCTGAACTGACCTTTAGACTTTAGTTTAGGTTTTTATCAGTTGCATCCTTTTTTTGGTTTTACTGAGTTTACTTAAAGCATAAAAAAATGATTGAATGATGTCTGATTAATTATTTTTATTATAACTTATCTCCGTTATTTCTTCTTATTTTGTTTTATGGCTTTTATTAGTGCTACGCCAGCACTTTGCCAATGTCGCGTGGAGTGGAAGGTCCACAAAGGAGACTATGTAAAAAAAAACGAGTCGGACTCGCGCACCGAGGGTTCCGTACAAACCTGTAGTAAGTTTTAATTATTAAAAAAATATTTTTATTTTAAATATTTGAGTTGATTGTATGAAAGGTAAATTGCAGTTTACGATTTATGACGTATTAAAATAAAAATTGTAAAAGGTAGTTATAGCTAGGTACTTTTAAGGTTCGTTCGTAATACTGTAGATGTAACACGACTAAAACAGTAACGACCAAAGATGTGAAACGGTAATAATTACCTTTGTTAATGAACCGCAAAACTAACTTTGTTTGTAGAGGTTTACTGTTAATATCAAAAAAACTATGCTAGTTAGAGCATTGGCTATAGTTTTCCTGTAAAATATACATAAATTCCTATTGAATATAATTATTTCAGATTTTTCGATTGGTAAACTCCGGAGATAAGGGGGGGGGGGGGGGACGGTATTTTTTAGACTTTTTCCCCGATAAATCAAAAACTATCATGACTAAAAATAATTAAAAATCTGTTTTAGAATGTACAAAGAAAACCCTTTCATATGATACCCCACACGGTACAGTTATCTCACTTTTAAATTTCAACCCTCCGATTTTCCCCCCTTTTTAAATAAGAACAAAAATAACTTCCATTTTTTAGGGTTCCGTACCCAAAGGGTAAAAACGGGACCCTATTACTAAGACTCCGCTGTCTGTCTGTCTGTCTGTCTGTCTCCAGGCTGTATCTCATAGACCGTGATAGCTAGAAAGCTGAAATTTTCACAAATGATGTATTTCCGTTGTCGCTATAACAACAAATACTAAAAATTAAAAAAATATATATATTAAGGGGGGTCCCCATACAATAAACGTGGTTTTTTTCGTATTTTTTTGCTCAATATTAAAAACGGTAACAGGTAGACGGTTCAAATTTTCACAGAATATTAACTTGTATATTACCTTTCAAAATAAATAATTAAATATCAATAAAGTAAATATTAAAGGGGGGCTCCCATACAACAAACGTAATTTTTCAATATTAACAGTAAACCTCTACAAACAAAGTCAGTTTTGCGGTTCATTAACAAAGGTAATTATACCTACTTCTTGAGTACGGAACCCTCGGTGCGCGAGTCCGACTCGCACTTGGCCGGTTTTTTTTTAATTCCAGTGTCTTTGGGCCACTAATATACACAACTATTCCAAATTTCATGTCGATAGCTTCGGTAGTTACTGAAATAATCGAGTGTGACGGACGGACAGACTAACTATAGACGTAACTATCAGGGGACGTGGCCCGTGGGTATTACGACTTTTTGGAGTTCACTAAAAAATAATTTATTTGAATAGCAGTCAAATACCCAATTATGAAGAGTATGCAATAAAAGGGTTAAAGAAAGTGTCTAAGTTTGTTAAGAAAGACTAAGATGCGTCAATGGACAATTATATTTTTATTTTTACACCACTACAAGTTAGCCCGTGACTGCAATCTCACCTGGTGGTAAGTGATGATGCAGTCTATGATGGTAGCGGGCTAACCTGTTAGAGGCATGGCAGTTATATTAAACCCATACCCCTATTCGGTTTCTACGCGGCATCGTACCGGCACGCTAAATCGCTTGGCGGCACGTCTGCAGGGTGGTAACTAGGCACGGCCGAAGCCTCCCACCAGTCCAGACCAGGGAAAATTCAGAAATCATAAATCCCCAAATTGACCCTGCTGGGGATCAAACCCGGGACCTCCGGACTTTAAGACAGCAGTGCTCAACACTGGGCCACGGAGGTCGTCAAAAAAAATAATTGCTCAATAACTATAAAATACTCTCTGGTACTCAATAATAGAAAAAAAATTATCATAGGGTAGCCAGCTTTCGCTGATGCGCCTATATCCAATCTTGTGCTTTGCCTTCAAGTACTTATCCAGTCTGTTCAATTGATTTACAGAGCTTGATATCACCACATCCTTGGGCAGTTTGTTCCACATATGCACCACTCTATTGGTCAAAAATGTTTGTCCGACAAACTTATCTGACCCGGTGATAGCGTCGCTAGTATCTATGATAAATAAAATAAAAAAAACCGGCCAAGTGCGAGTCGGACTCGCGCACTGAGGGTTCCGTACAAACCTGTAGTAAGTTTTAAATTAAAGGTTTTTTTTAAATATTTGAGTTGATTGAATGAAAGGTAAATTGCGGTTTACGATTTATGACGTATTAAAAAAAAACTACTTACTAGATCTAGTTCAAACCAATTTTCGGTGGAAGTTTGCATGGTAATGTACAACATATATTTTTTTTAGTTTTATCATTCTCTTATTTTAGAAGTTACGGGGGGGGGGGGACACACATTTTACCACTTTGGAAGTGTCTCTCGCGCAAACTATTCAGTTTAGAAAAAAATGATAGTACAAACCTCAATATCATTTTTGAAGACCTATCCATAGATACCCCACACCTATGGGTTAGATGAAAAAAAAATTTTTGAGTTTCAGTTCTAAGTATGGGGAACCCCCAAAATATATTGTTTTTTTTCTATTTTTGTAAGAAAATCTTAATGCGGTTTACAGAATACATCTACTTACCAAGTTTCAACAGTATAGCTCTTATAGTTTCGGAAAAAAGTGGCTGTGACATACGGACGGACAGACAGACAGACATGACGAATCTATAAGAGTTCCCTTTTTGCCAAATTTGGCTACGGAACCCTAACAAAAATTAAACAAGCACAAAACTTAGTTCTAATTTTGGCCACCGGGTCAGATAAGTTTGCGGGACTATAAAGGGTTTATTTGTCGTGTTTTCAGGTCGAACGTGTACCCACACGCTGCTGTTCGCCCAGCTGATCACCCCAGACGGAACCAACCATGGTCTTCACGGCTTCGTCGTGCCCATACGGAATCCTGAAACCCTGGAGACGTACCCTGGCCTCATCGTGGGCGACATGGGCGAGAAGATTGGCGTCAACGGCATAGATAACGGGTGAGATAGAAATGTATACCGTATAGAGGGTTAAACATGAATATTGTGTAAACGGTTATAAACTCACGTTTTTTTGTCGGAGAATGCCCGACTAGTTGCGGACTCGTCCGGGGTCCTTTTATTCATGAGCCTGCTCATGCGATAAGGCAGCCACGCCTCGCTGAAAGTAGTCGGGCATTCTCCGACAAAAACACGTGAGCTTATAACCGTTTACATAAAAAAAAACTTATTAAAATATTTCATCACATATATATCACAGTTCAATAAAATTAATTCAATTTACTTGCAATTCGCAACAGATTTTCTTTTTCCTCATATCGTAAAATCAATAGATTTGTCAATGACTAAAAAAATGTATGAAATGATTATGCTATTGGTCACTCATTACCAAGGGCTGTCTACTTAATCTGAGTAATGCGATAATGATAAGATAACGCTCGCATGCCCCGCGATTTTCTATTACGTATCGTTACCAAAGACAATACATAAAGCAATATAGACTGTTCACTTCATACATTCAAACAAAGCTCGCTAAATGCGCATTAAAGTCGCCGGTACCTTGTAGTTCTTCGCACAATCTGAGATGGCGTAACTGTGCAAGCTGTTTGTTAAAATTAGTTGAATGTATATTTGCTATTTGCTTAGGAGATTTTATCAAATTTTTGTATTTTGATAATTTTACACAAATTGAACCAAGAAAATACGATATTTCACCGATTTTACTATAATCATATAAAGAGCGAGCCTGGTAGCGCCGTCTAACGATAGTATTAACCTAGATTTTTTTTTATAAGGGAGTTAGCAATCTATAATTGGTATTATAATTATACTTGGTATTATAATTATACTTGGTATTATAATTAATCTATGCCGTTACTGATAACGTGCAAAATATTAGTGATTCATACAAAATGACGTGGTTTTAGTAGAATATCTTAGGGAAAATACTCGTAAGCAGTCTTATCATAGTCTACCACTACCAACCACTACAGCTCATTGCTGGACACAGGCCTCCACTCTCATAGGAGAGAGGGAATTAGAGCTAAGACCCACCACGCTATTCCAATGCGGTTTGGCGGGCTTTAACAACTATTATCATTTTAGCGATAATAACTGGGACCGACGACTTGACGTGCTCTCCGAGGCACGGGGGTGTTACACCGCCAACTTGCTAACTCCAGGCTTGTACTGAGAATTTATCGTAAAAAAAAACCAACAATAATTATGGCCCGACCCGGTACTCGAAGCCGGGACTTCGTTGGGCCCCAGTCGAACATGCTAACCACTAGACCAACGAGGCAGTTTTGATGCAAGTTTATAACATAATAGGAATCGCGTCGCAATCGTCGGTATATTTGAGGATCTGGAGAGTGACATAGGCTTTTTATCTCGGAAAATTAAGGAGTTCCCGTGGGAAATAAAGAATCTTTATCCACGCGTATAAAGTCGTGGGCATCAGCTTGTTCCATATAAACAGTTTGTTAACTTTAATGCGATGGAATAGGTAAATAATCTCCCACTAGGCCCCCAGATCGAATTTATTCGAAATGCCTCCCTACATTGGTGTAAATATATGAAGAGGGTCATCTACAATAGTTCGATGATCGAATTATAATATCGCTCTCGTGCGCGATAAACTGATATAGGAATGAGGAAGTTGTAAAATTCGCGTACGCCTATTTTTATATTTTATCTTTGACAATAAAATCGGTAAATACGTTATGCGTTGATTTATCATACTAATATTATAAATGCGAAAGTGTGTTTGTTGGTAGTTTGTAATCCAATCACGCCGCAACGGAGCAACGGATCGACCTGATTTTTGGCATGGGTATAGTTTAGGATCTGGAGAGTGGCATAGGCTACTTTCTATCCCGGAAAATTAAAAAGATCCCGCGGGAATTAAAAAAAACTTAAACCACGCGGACGAAGTCGCGGGCATCAGCAAGTCTAAAATAAATTTCGAACCGCGGTGGTAGTCTTGACTTATCATAAGTGACACAAGTCACTTCACACACACTTCGACATGGTGAAGTAGGTAATTGTGAAAATTTCAAGGTGATTTCGATATTTGTGATAAGTCTGCGATACGTTTGCCAATATCCAAGACCTTTTTACAATGCATCGTAAAACGGTTTTCCGGTTTTGCGAAATCCATTGGTTTTTGCTGACTTTTGCTTTTTTTACGACATAAACTATTCACATTGTCGTACTATTTTTATTGTAATACAGCTAACTCGTGTCGCGAAATGAAGGTCACGAGTACGATAGGCCGATAACGAAAGGAGACGGTACAGATTTCTATGGGGCGTAGGCCAAGTCTTGTACAAGCAGAGAGATGAAGGAAAAGAAAATACTAGACCAGTTTTCATTGGTCAAATCTACGAATTCGTCGTAATTTCAATGGTAAAATTATTTAATCTTTCCAAGTTATGGAACACTAAACATGAGTGGGTAACAATAGCGGTTTCATATTTTTGATGTTTTCAAAAGAAAAACACGTTATTTTGACAGTGACTGTCAGAAATGACATTTGATACATTTCGCGCCTACTGCCTTCTCTATGGCTGAAGGTTGCCATCTTGGAAACTCATCGAAAACTTGAAATACATTTTTATTTTTTTGCTCGTTATTTACTTTACTGTTCTTAATTATTATATTTTTAATACAATCTATGTATTTTCCTCTATTCATGATAGAGTGTACAAGAGTAGACCTAAAATGAACATTTTCCTTTGTCTAGCTATTCAAATAAAGAAGAAGGGGAGGCAAGTTCTTCTAACTGTATGCCCCGCCCATTACCAACTAAGCTAGGTTGCTGTGGTACTATTACGGTGCTTTATTGGCGGCGTCGCTCTGGGCCCACTAAGTGGACGGACGATCAAAAGTAGAGTAGCTGGGATCCGCTGGAAGCAAGCGGCACAAGATCTTCCCCCATATCCAAGTTACATATAGTCCGTTAAACTTATCCGACCTGGTGACAGCGCGCTAGTATATATCTAGTAATATTATAAATGCGAAAGTGTGTCTGTCTGCTACGCTTTCACGGCCCATCTGTCCAACCGATTTTGATGAAATTTGGTATAGAGGTAGGGAAGGACTTTTTATCCTGGAAAATTAAAGTGTTCTCGCGGAAATAAAAACCTTAATTCACGCAGTCGCGGGCATCATCTAGTTGAAAATTAAAATAAAAACAATAACTTAACACGCACAAAAATAAGTTCCAATTTTGGCCGCCGGGTCAGATAAGTTTGACTGACTGTACGTTCCGTGTCTATCCTCATTCTATAATAATCGTCAACGCTTTAGCGGAAAGAAAAAAATAAGTGAATAGTCATTGAATAGTCTATGGCTTGCGTTTTTAATCGCTTTTGCTAAAGCGTTAACGATTATAGAAAGAGAATAAACACGACACTTATGTTACTTGGCTAGGGAGGCTTGTCCTGTGGAGATCCATGCAGGAGACCTTCGTCCAGCAGTGGACGACTATTGATTTGAGACGACGAGAACGGAATAACGGGGTTTTACAACTATTTTACACAGTCATTTATTCGCCATTTTGTTTCATTTCCAAATCGCGCCGCACTAATTAGACTACTTAAATCTTTCTGAATCATTTGTACTTGTGCATCGGTGTCTTAAATAGTTGCGATCTTTGTGTTCAAAAACGTGACAGAGAGAAACATATTGCTCATCTAATCCTGCTTTAAAATCCCTTAAGTTCAAGCGTAAGCGCTATATCATTCAAGTCAGTTGCATTAAAATTTTATGCATAAAAGTAAAACGTACACGAGTTATCAACAAAATCAACGTCATGCATTTCAGTCGTAAATCTTAATAAAACATTTCATATTGCATGGGTCAATTTGGACGGTGTGTATTTTTTGTAAATCTTATATTTTTTTTTGTAGTAGGTTATTTTTGTAATTATTTTAATAATTTAATATTCTTTTTATCATTGCATTTACGTTTACGTCAGATTCGTGGAATTTTAATTACGATATCTTGTCGGTTCCTGTTTTTTTTATAAAAAACTAGCTGATGCCCGCGACTACGTCCGCGTGGATTGAGGTTTTTAGGTTCCCGCGGGAACTCCTTAGTTTTCCGGGATAAAAAGTAGCCTGTGTGTTATTCAAGGCTATAATCTATCTCTGTGTCAAATTTCATCCAAATCCGTTCAGCCGTTCGGGCGTGATTGAGTAACAGACATCCATCCATACATCTATACATCCATGCATCCATACATCCAAACATTCGCATTTATAATATTAGTATAGATAATAATTTTCCTCGTACAATATTTTTGGCCTTCAAAAGGGTGTGTTTAATTACTCACTTGTTTGGCTACGCTTTAAAATTGATGGCATGAGTCTATATAAATGAGCATAGAGTTTTCTCTTTTAATGACTAGCGTTGAAAGAAAACTCGGTTATCCACATAAATAAACTTTAATTTTGCAATTCACACAAAACGCAGCCGTACCGCCATTACAGAGTACCATATACATTCCACTCTCGACCACGAAGAACCATAGAGTACAAAATTAAAGCCCTTTCAGACTGAGCCTAAGGTTTCAGCAGGAATCATGAGGTAAATCGAAATCTTGCACCAAACAAGCCCAATTTACCCAACTTGCTCCACTTTTCTTATGGCATAACAAATATAGGATCTTCTTGTCGCTGTTACAGGTTCATAATGTTCAACCAATACCGAATACCGCGGGAGAACCTCCTCAACAGAACTGCGGACGTCACAGAAGACGGGACATACGAAAGCTCGTTCTCAGAACCTTCAAGAATTCTCGGCGCTGCCTTGGAAAATTTGTCTGCGGGTGAGTACATTTTACATCAAAATATATATAAAGAAAAGGTGACTGACTGATCTATCAATGCACAGCTCAAACCATTAAATGGATCGGGCTAAAATTTGGCATGCACATAGCTATCATGACGTCGACATCCGCTATGAAAGGATTCTTGAAAATTCAATCCCTAAGGGGGTAAAATAGGGGCCTGAAATTGGATGACGTCACTACTATGTATTCCATACAAACTTTCACACTAGAAGCGCGTTTTTAAGTTTGATAAAGAGTTGCTGATTTTAATGAGTTGTCATCATCCCCATTAAGTTTCTTGTTCCTTGATTATCATTGACTCCTGCAGAGTAATGACTGCTTCTATCCAATATGAATGTAACTGATCAAACTGATCGTAATAGGGATGTTGCCTATATCAAATATAAATTAATTTCTGACTGATTATTATTAAATAGAGCTTCTTCCAAAAGACCTAAAATTCACATCCTCGGTTAGTTTTAAGTTTGATAACCATTTTAAAATAAAGATTAAAGAAAAGAAGTGCGATAAAATTTGATGACGTCACTATTGTGAATTTCATACAACTTTCATACTAGATGCGCGCTTTTAAACTTGATAAAGAGTTGCTGATTTGATTGAGTTGTCATGATCCCTATTGTTGCAGGCAGGATCGGCATAATGCAGGAGAGCTGCCATTCGCTGGCGAGCGCGGTGACGATCGCGGTGCGCTACGCGGCCACGCGCACGCAGTTCGGCGAACGCGACCGCGAGATGCCGCTTATCGAGTACGAGTTACATGTTAGTGCATTGTTATACGTGCAATAGTCACACGCACAGTCGGCGTAATGCAGGAGAGGTGACCATCGCGGCGCGCTTTGATTCGCCGGTGTAAAAAGTCCCCCCCCCCCCCCCCCCCGACCAGCCCCCCCCCCCCACTCTCTCAGGGTATAAATCCTGCGGGGGAGAGGTTTAGACATATTTGAAAACAAGTGAATATAATTAAAATTATTAAAAAATACGACTGCTCTGCCGTAGCCTGAAAACATAGACTCCATTTTTAGGCAGTCGTGTAATAAAAAATCCTCCTCGAATGTAAGTACGGCTACACTGCTACTACGTAACGATACCTTTGGAATCTTATTCACATTTTTATTAAATGATATATTTTTGTGAATCACTGAATATTGAACTATAGTGTTATATATTTTTGGAATCTATTCATCATTTTCTAGATGTTCATTATATAGTTAATCTTATTTTTTCAACTTTAGCCTTTAATGCGGAACCATGGTCACCCCATCATTTTTTTTAATATTTTACTAGCTTATGTCACCCGGAATAAGATAGGGATTCTAACGATACCTCATTTATCAAAATCGGTTCAGGCGTATAGAAGTTATGGTGGAATATACAAACTCACATACATACATACATGAACCCTGAAAACAATATTCTCCTTTTTTCAGGCAGTCGTATAAAAAAACACACGCACACAAACAAACAACAAACATGTTTTCATAATGAGGGTAGTGATTTCCTGTGATCCCAACGCTTCAGACTATTCATAGCTTCATCAAGTCCTGGTTAGATAGAATAGCAAGTAACACAAATGGTGCAGATATATTATGTGATAGAAACTTGAATTTGTACTTTCTAATTAGCTTATCATTATAGATCTATACTAATACGACTGTACAAATCATAGCATTAACCGAATCAGGATTGTTTCAGCAATGGCGTCTATTCGGCTACGTGTCAGCGGCCGTAGTGTTCCGTCTGTACATAGACTCGTTCACGCACACATACCTCAACATAGTCGAGAAGTCCAACGCTGGACATAGAGTCGATAATTTGGTAAGTTTCCAGATCCCACTTCTGTTGTTTTCGTTAATTCTATTTCTATTTAAAAAATCATACGCTTTTCCACTTATGAGTAAACAATTTGATTATCCCACTTCTGATGTTGAAACTGTCACACAAGCGCTTCTTTTCAAATTAATAAGTATATTACTGTCAGAACTTCAAAGTAGTTTTGACTGAAATTCCGCTCGAAAAATACACACTATATAACCCAATCCAGATGCTATTAGTTTCATTGTTTGTGATTATTTCATTCACTCGGCAGAGCGAAGCGGTTTCGGAGATCCACGCAATGGTGTCGAGTAGTAAGCCGCTGCTGACGTGGACGACGCTCCGTGCGGCGCAACAGTGCAGAGAAGCGTGCGGCGGACACGGATATCTTAAGGTGACTTATTTATTTAATGCCTTTAAAACAAAACTAAAATTACACCATAATTGTGCAGGCCAAAGCCACCACCACTACAGCCCATTAACGTCCCACTGCTGGGCACAGGCCTCCACTCTCATAGGAGAGAGGGAATTAGAGCTTAGACCCACCATGCTGCTCCAATGCGGGTTGGCGCGCTTTAACCACTATTATCATGTTAGTGATAATAACGTGCTCTCCGAGGCACGGGGGTGAAACACCGCCAACTTCCTAACTCCGGGCTAGTGCTGAGAATTTCTAGTCAGAAAAACCCAACACTTATTATGGCCCGACCCGGAACTCGGACCCGGGACCTCGTCAAACATGCTAACCACTAGACCAACGAGGCAGTCAGACCAAAGCACTAGACTAAAAACACAGGCTGGCGTTTGTAATTCGTCTTAATTGATTTATACGTCAACATTTAAAGCGTGATTTACACTTAAGGCGCGAATAGGGATGATGACAACTCAAACAAATCAGCAACTCTTTATCAAACTTTAAAACGCACTTCTAGTATGGAAGTTGTATGAAAATCACAATAGTGACGTCATCAAATTTCATTTTTTTTCTTTAATCTATATTTTATAATGTTTATCAAACTTAAAACTAACCCAGGATGTGAATTTTAGGTATTTTGGAAGACCCTCTATTTGATAATCACTTGGAAATAATTTATTTTTGATATAGGCATTACTCCTATTGCAGCGAAAGCCATGATACGCGAGTGGCTTCGTGCCGTTACGTTCGCGTTTAGCGCCGTTCCTCAATCGGTGTCTGTTTTTTGACCCACGACAAAGGGTAGGGTAGTGTAGATGCATGCGAGTTCGCGCTTGGTTGATGGCGCGCGAACGCGAATGCATCTACACTACACAGTACTTCTACACACACAGTTCTTCTCGGTAGCGCATGAAATGTAGTCGGGAGTTATGGTATTGCGCATTTTTTTTGTAAACGGTTTTGAAAAAATAGGTACGATGAATAAAACCTACTAACCTAACCTAACTGTCGAGCAATTTCTATCAACGTCCTGCCGACGATAAATGCCAGCAATTTCTATTATTGTCGTGTCAAATGATATACATCCATTGTTTCATTCTTCCTAAAAATAAATCTGGAACATTCAGTATGAATAACCATTATAAAGCTCGTTGAAATTTTAATAATTTTAGTTTTCATTTCAAATCCAAATCATATTAAAGTGTCCCCATTATCCCAGTGCGCAAACCTAGGGGACATAAGAAGCAACCACGAGCCAACAGTGACGTACGAGGGAGACAACAACGTGCTATCGCAACAGGCCGGCAACTGGCTTCTGCGCCAGTACGAGGCGGCGCTAGCAGGCAACGCGGTGGACTCGCCTCTCGGAACTGTGGCCTTCCTGAAGGACTTGAGGACGATCAAGGACCAGACTTTCAGTTGTAACAGCACGAAGGAGCTGAAAAATCCACAATGTAAGTCTTTTTTTAAATGTAGACCAGGGAAAGTTGAACAGAAAAAGAACAAAGTTAGAAGACAAAGAAGATATTGCCTGGGATTTTTCATCTGTGAGAAATGATGGTAAGTAATAATGCATTCTTATATGAAAACGCTCCAATTTGAACAGGGATATGTCAATTTTTATATCCCACTTCTGATGTCAGAGATTTTTATCCCTAAGCACTAAAGGCTAAAGCCACATATGGAGGGCACTGAACGTGTTATCATAACAGATCGGTAACTGATTTCTGCGCCAATACGAGGCCGCGCTCGCAGACAACGCGGTGGACTCGCCTTTCCAAACAGTAGCTTTCCTAAAGGACTTGTAGACGATCAAGGGCCAGACTTTCAGCTGTACCACAACTAAGGAACTGAAAAACTCACAATGTAAGTTATTTTTAATAAGAGTACTTTAAAAAGTAGACCAGGGAACGTTGAGCAGAAAAAAACAGGTAAGTTAGAAAACAAAATCGAACATAAAAATTGCACATCGCATCACATTTTGTTGCGTTTTCGTATATGTAAAAACCACAAATAAAGACAACATAAAATTACCATTTTCAAATTGACTCAACTTATAAATATTGTCTCCTTGCACAGGGCACACAAACTTAGTTTATATAAAGTTATGTCTTGCTTTGGTCTGTGTTTTTTAAAGTTACAAACACTCTGCAACAAAAACTACAAGTTATTTTTTCTCTTTTCCAGTTATAATCTCCACATACAAATGGCTCATATGCTGGCTGTTAAAATACACGCACGAAAAGAACGAAGCGAACCTTTCCCAGGGTCTCTCGAAAGTTCAGGCGAGAACCAAAGCCCAAGTCTACAGATGGAAGACCTTAACGAAAGTGTACGCTGAATACTTAGCGCTGATATTCTGTTTGGATACCATAGATAAGCAAGAGAAGGAGTTACAACCTGTTTTGATGAAGCTGTTCTGTTTGTACGGTCTGTGGTCGTTGGATGAGAACTTAGTGGAGTTATATCAAGGGGGTTTCGCTAAAGGGGAGGAGTGTGCGAGGCTAGTGAGGGATTCGGTGTTGGAACTGTGTGGCGAGGTGAAGAACGAAATCGTCAGTGTAGCGGACGCGTTATCGCCGACCGACTTTGTTCTGAACTCTGTGCTAGCGAAGAGCGATGGAAAGGTATGTATTTTCTTAGACATCAACTTAATAGATTACCATAGATAGAGCCTCAACCTTTGTCATAGAGACCATAAGATTGATGTTATAAAAAAACCCCGGCTGAGTTTGTTGTGGGCTCTTCTCAGACCAGGGCGCGTTTGGAACCCTCGTAGCTTTAGTTTTAAGATACCGTAACCGATTATCACCATCACATTTTATAAGTAAGTAATTTTTAACGTCAATAAGTGTACCTACAGTGTACCTATATTGAATAAATGGTTTGATTGATTGATTGATAATAAAATTTAAATAGATTTTATTTTAAGCTTTAAAAAAAAATAAGATTGATAGGGAAAGGCATAGTCCCAAACAAACTTATCGCTAGCAGATATTAAAAATAAAATAAAAACAAAAATTAACAGGCACAAGAATTAGTTCCAATTTTGACCACCGGGCCAGATAAATTGGTGGGACTATATATATTTTTTGTCGGTATTTCCATTATAATTTCTAATGCAAAAAATAGGCATCTTCTTCTAAGCAGACGCACTTCCAACGTAGACCTTGTCATTCGGTGAGCTAGGCATGATCGTTGTCGGACTTAAAAAAGTACCATCCTTCCATAAATAAGACGCTTTAAACTGTCATGTGTGATAGTGATATTCAAAACATTATATTATGTAACCTGTTTTAACTGAATATAGTTAAGAGTCGTCCGGGGTCGAAACTAATCTGGCCTATTCCCACAAAGCATGTGAGTTAAACCCGGTTGCATAGTTAGGTATATATAAAGAGCCTTACTGTTCAATCTATTATTTACCTTATGTCATTTGTGCTAAGGTCGTTATTTCTCTTCACAGTTGTACCAGAATCTCCAAAAGGCGTTCTTCAGCCAACCGGGCGTTTTCGAAAGGACGCCATGGTGGCGCGACGTCGTGCCATCGTCTAAATTGTAAGACAAGTTACACCAAAAAATAATAATAGGCCCTAGTTTAATATTTAATATCAAATGGACACGGACCAATTTTAACATTAATGTAAAACTGTGGATTCGGTTGGTTCGGTGCAATTCGGTTTTGGTGTCAGTTTTGTCATAGACGGTCTGTTGTGATTGACGAATATCCTACCGTCTATTGCAATGATTGATGTTTTTGTGACAAATAATCTGTAGCATACTCTGCTGCTTCAATCATAAATCATTCATGATGGACGAAAATTGCTGGACGCTTTATAGCTGGTTCACATTAGTCTAGCCGTTCCGTCCAATAAGTTCATTCGGGTGCTGGACTAGAATGGATGACTTATTATTATTTTAGTATGCGCCACTTGCCTTAACTTAATTAGCGTTTACTTTATTTATTTTTCAATTGAATGAGCACCTTAAAAGAAAAGCAATTTTGACAGGTCATGTCACAGTGATTAAATTGATGTTGATAAGAATGAATGATACTGGATAGATTTTCTTGACTATTCTGTTCACGCTAGTTTTAAAAGTAGACTGCCTGCCTTAATGTAAGCTTGATTGGAAGCTGGAAAACTGTGCAGTAATTAAAACGCTGTTGACAGTTACAGGAGCTTTATAACGCTGGAGTAATGTGAACTGGTCAGTAAACTAAAATAAATTTTCAGATCAAAATTAATGTAGTACCGTTCTTTCCATATTGCATTCTGTAGAAAAAGACGACATTATTTGTCAACCGAATTGACATCAATAGTGAATTTAAAAAAAAAGTTACATGAAATTGTGTCATCTTTTTTTTCGGAGAGTCAATCTACCGTCGAATATGGTTTTAAATGTATTTTATTTATATTTTTTTGACCTATTTATTCAAACCAAGTGTATTTTGTATTATTATTTTATTTAAACATATTTTTATTACGAAATTTATTTTTGAACAGTTATTTTTTTATGTGCTACGTACATTTTGCGCTAGCGATTTATTTATGACTTAATATAGCTTGTATATAGCAAAAGAAATCGAAATTATGGCTTTTAGGCTTCTCAAATGGAAGGAATTTATTTCTTTGGAGATTACGGAAATCATTCCATAATCCATCCATACTAATATTATAAATGCGAAAGTGTGTCTGTCTGTCTGTCTGTCTGTCTGCTACGCTTTCACGGCCCAACTACTCGACCGATTTTGATGAAATTTGGTACAGAGATAGGTAACATCCCGGGGAAGGACATAGGCTACTTTTTATCCCGGGAAATTGAGGAGTTCCCGCGGGAATCAAAAAATGTATCTGTTAAACCGATTTTGATTAAATTTGATACAGGGATAGTTTATATCCCGGGGAAGGACATAGGCTACTTTTTATCCCGGAAAATTGAGGAGTTCCCGCGGGAATCAAAAACATCAATCCACGCGGACGAAGTCGCGGGCATCATCTAGTATATAATATGATGTCTAGCGAAAGCTGAGATTGCAAATTAGCGTGAAATTGGAAAAACATTGGCCGGGTATACCCAAATGAACTAATTGACGACATTAATTTCGACGACCGCCCTGGCGCAGTGGTGAGCGCTGTGTTCCTATAGTGGGAGGTCCAGGGTTCGATTCCCGGCAGGGTCAATTTTGGAAATAATAATTTTTGAATTTACTCTGGTCTGGGCTCGTGGTAGGCTTCTTCCGTGGCTAGTGACCGTGGCCGGCAAAGACGTACCGTCAAGCGTTTTAACGTTCCGGTACGATTGGTAGAAATGGAATACCCGATTAGGGGTACGGGTTTAATATAGCTGCCGTACCCCTAACAGGTTAACCCGCTACCATCTTAATTCTTAGACTGCATCATCAATACAGTAGAATTAGATTTTTGAAGTGAAAACTTGTGGATTCGCGTGACCGTCACCGACATGCTCGCGAACAGCGACATGCTCGAACGTTGTTCTACATTCCAAATTAAACTTAAATGCCTGAGTCGTCAGGTTTATCATACTAATATGTATTATAAATGCGAAAGTCACTTTGTTTGTTGGTTTGTTAGTTTGTCCTTCAATCACGCCGCAACGGAGCAACGGATTGACGTGATTTTTGGCATGGGTATAGTTGAGGACCTGGAGAGTGACATAGGCTAGGTACTTTTTATCCCGGAATATTAAGGAGTTCCCGCGGGACTAACAAAAAACTTAAACCACGCGGACGAAGTCGCGGGCATCAGCTAGTATTTTAATTATTTAAAAAAAATCGTTTTCACTTCGACACTCAATCACACACTATCGACACTCCCTATGACAGATGACTGCCAATTTTTTTTTAGGTTGGCTTTGAGTTTTGTATGGGCCCAGTGTTGTCAGTATCTTACAACGTTAAATAATAATCTTAGCGTTCACTAGACACTAGACAAACTATTTATTGTTTTTAAATTATAATTCTTTTTTCCAAATTGCATGATTTTTTGTAAGTCACAAATCTGAGTCACAAATTTTGATTCGATGATAGTTCCTAAGTTAGGTCTTGGATGCGACCTGGGGCCATACTGCCAACTGCCAACGCTCAAAGCAATACTTAAACAATATTACTTAAAAATCACAGTTAGATGTCACGTTCCTAAAATAAGGATTATAATCATTTTAAACACGAAAGTCAATAATGAAACAATATGGCATTGGCAGTGTGGCCCCTAGTGGTAGGACGATTCAGTCTGAAATATACGCGTTTGTAACTGGGAAGGGATACGGCAAAATGTTCCAATTTTTTTAAAGATAGTTTATTAATTATAGTATAGGCGCAATTTAATTATTTTATAAAATTTATGCATTTAAATTATTCGCATTTTGTATTTGATATATAAAATGAAATTATTGGTTAAGATATTGAAATATATGATAACAGTTAACTGTTGACATGAAACAACGTATGTATATGAAACAGTATATTTATGAAATTAATTTATACTATTGAAATATTGTTTATTATTTTGTTTCAGTGTATTTTTATAATTTTTTTCTATTGATTTAAGCATACTAAAATCTCCATTTATTCTCTAAGCCTCTAAGGCGAGGCTGTGGTTTGTTCACATGAAAATATTATTTATATTATGTATAATTTATCCAGTAAGTAGCTTTTCGCCAAACAAACAAAAAGTATTATTATTGAAATAGAAAATATCAATATAATAAATTTGCATATCATAGTCAGATAGAAAATATAATACATTATTGTAAAATAATACATTATAATATACAAGTCTACCTCTTAGTAAAACGTGCTGAAGTGCACTTATTTTCAGTATAAAATTTTAATTGTATGTCAAAGGCATAAAGTAAACTTTAAATACCGATAAAAAAAAGGTGCGGCGCCACTAAACAGTTGGAATGGACTTGAGTGAGTGAAGTCGAAATGGACTAATACATAAGAACTGAAACTCAGCCCTATTTACTTCATCATACGATTGACATTGTATTGAATGAAAATAAAACATAGACCTCCTCCGTTTTTTGACATTATTCAATCCAATTTCACCCGTAAGAATTATTAGATAAAGATGATTTAAAAATTTCGTTTCCACTCTACATGTATGCCCTAACGGCAAAAGCGTGGTGTACGTATTTGTATATTTGTATGCACGACAAAAAATACATTTGTAATAAACAGGGTAAATTATAGTATTCCTATAAATAAAGATGTATTAATATTGTATATTTATTATTATTTTGAGGTGGTATTTATTTCCATTTGCATTTGATTAATAGTATTTGATCAATAATTTTTATTATTGCATTTAATTCCATATATTAGAAAAAATTATAATAGATAGGTATTAATTTTATAGGAATTCTTTCTTTGATTATTGTCATATTATAAGTTATGATTAGGATGTATTTATATAATAAAACAGCCAAACATAAATGTTAAAATTTAGAATAAATTTTTAAAGCCCAGTACACATTGACCGAACGCGCTCGGCGAATCTGCACAGCGTTACTTGGTTTGTTTTTGCTCAGCTGGCGCCTGGCCAGCTTGCTGATATTTGTGGGTTTACGTCAATGATATTATGTGTTAAGTAAAAAACACGCTATGTACGCGTCTTAAATAAAGACTATAATATAGATATATTCATCTCCTACAGTCGTGCGTTAAGTATAATCTTCTTCACTCATCGACGAGAACGGATTTTATGCGGCTTAATATGTGATTAATATAATTTGGTATTCATACAGACACAACAGGAACTTGATGTAATTTACAAACAGCTTCTACACATTGGCCGGCACTCGTTGGACAAATTCGCTGAATGTGTACTGGAGCAATTAGATTATGGATTCGTCACTAGGAAGCTACTTCGTTTCATTTGAAAACGTGTGCTGGACAGATGACCTTAAGATCATTTAAATGTACATATGTCCGAATTTCGTTCTAATTTTTTCAATGCCCTAATTTTAACTTTCATAAAAATGTTAGTGGCGGATCCGTTGTTTATTTCAATAATAATAAGTAGGAATCGTTGATTTGATTATTATTTTTAATAAATAAGTAAGTAATAATAAAATCATTCACTGTCTAGAATTTCATCCTTTCTTTTCTATGTTTTTTATCATTATAAATTAAGTATTGTTATGTTAAATGAACTTCAATCTATTATTTTTTTGATTATATTGAAATAATAATCCGAATAGTTATGTAAAAATACCTATTCGTACAATTTGAGAGTCTTATTGTATTTTATTTTACTCCGTATTTACTTTTTTTTTGTTAAAATCTATCACTCAGTGCCTTCCTTGAATAAGAAATCAATTTTAATTGTGAAATACAAATTATGTCGTTATTTTGATATTAATAATTATTAATGTACCTAAGTTATTGTAGAAGCCATGACTTCTTTAAAATAAATAATTACCTAATATTTTTTGAGTTTTATTTTCGTCTAGATTAATTCAACGGATGTTTGTCTATGGCATTGGCCATTGGCCTAGTTTCCTCACGAGAATTACTCATTCAAATGAAAAGATCATCTGATCCTGAAAAGTAGATATCTGGTCGTCTGGGCGTGCTGAATAGGATCAAAGCATAGAGGTAGTATAGCCTATAGAGTGCGTGCTTCTAAGCAAGAACAGTAGGCACGGGTAGGATCATAGCATCGTTCCGTCAGCAAGCCCTTTAGTCAAACGAACGCTAGCGCTGAGAGCGCCCATCGCGAACTCGGGACCGAAATTCCGTTTTTAAATTGGAAAAAATGGGTAAATGTGTCATAGAAGCATGCAAAAATGATACTCGTTATCATAATAAACAATTCCAACATCACATTTCACCGGTTTGTCATATTTTTTAAACTTTTAAGTAAAATAGAAATACGTGTCGCGGGGGTGATACAGACGTGGGACGCAAGGTAACATAATACCGCCCGCACCGCCCCGCAACCCCGCTAAGATAGCCGACTGTTCACCGAATCGAATAGTGATGTGATACATTCGACTCGGGCGGCGGCACAGATATTGGCATTCCCTGGGATCACAACAGAGAAAATTGTTAACAAAATTAAAAAGAGTTAGCGCCATAGGTTTTGAAATTCGATATTGTTGATCCGATTTCGTTCAAATTACGATTCAATTTCAATTTAAGGTTCCATGAGATCATAAATTTTAAAAGTCAGCGCCAGATTGAAATTCTTGGTTAGTTGGGAAAATTTTCTTCAAAATCGATATATTTTGGGGTTCCCTGAGATCACAAAACAGGAAAATGTACAAAGACAGCGCCATATTTAAATTTTTTGTTATTAGGCTGATTTCGTTCAAAATCGATATTTGGGGTTTCTGAGATCATGAAAGAGGTAACTGTTACCAAAATTAAAAAAGGCCAGCTCCATATTGAAATTCTTTGTAATTGGGCCGATTTCGTTCAAAATCAATATTTAGGGTTCCCTGAGATCACAAAAGAGGTATCTGTTACCAAAATTAAAAAAGGCCAGCGCCATATTGAAATTCTTTGTTATTGGGCCGATTTCGTTCAAAATCGATATTTAGGATTCCCTGAGATCACAAAAGAGCTAACTGTTACCAAAAAAAAAAAAGATACGCGCCGAATTGAGAACCTCCTCCTTTTTTGGAAGTCGGTTAAAAAAGGCCAGCGCCATATTGAAATTCTTTGTTATTGGGCCGATTTCGTTCCAAATCGATATTTAGGGTTCCCTGAGATCACAAAAGAGGTATCTGTTAACAAAATTAAAAAAGGCCAGCGCCATATTGAAATTGTTTGTCATCAAACAAACTTACTTTTATTTTATAATTTCACATTAAAACACAGGTTTGCACCTTTTCTTACATATTTTATGCATTCGATATACATCGGATATATATCAATCCATACTAATATTATAAATGCGAATGTGTGTCTGTCTGTCTGTCACACCCAACTACTTAAACGATTTTGATTAAATTTGATACCGAGACAGGTTACATACCGGGGAAGGACATAGGCTACTTTTTGTCTCGGAAAATTTAAGAGTTCCCGCGGGAATAAAAAAACAATTCCCGCGAACGAAGTCGCGGGCTTCAGACGGACGGACAGACAGAAAGACACACTTTCGCATTTATAATATTAGTATGGATATACGATCGATCATTAAATAACATATCGGCTTAATCCGCGTGTTATAAGTTTTTTTTAATTCCCACGAAACCACTTTAATTTTCCGGGATAAATATCACTCTCCACGTCCTCAACTATACCC
Source organism: Erebia epiphron (assembly GCA_963932025.1). NCBI lineage: Eukaryota > Metazoa > Arthropoda > Insecta > Lepidoptera > Nymphalidae > Erebia > Erebia epiphron. The sequence continues at coordinate 41,707,987 of OZ009948.1, read as the reverse complement.
ATGCAAAAAATCACGTCTTGCGTTGCTCTATTGAGGCGCGATTGAAGGACAAACCAACAAACAAACAAACTTTCACATTAACAAAATTAGTGTGATAGGGTACAAACACACAAACAATAGGTACCGTACCGTTCAGATGTATTTTATCGATTTTGCACTTGCAGCGTACTATTGCCCATCCCTATTTTTTACATGTCTATAAATATTAGTAGCTATAGTTCACTTGCCTACGCCGCGCACAAGGAGTGCGGTGCGATAGTACTACTCTATACCTTATACTACCTCTGTGGATCAAAGCGATTACTGATACTGAATCCATGTGATATTATAAATATGAAAGTGTGTGTCTGCTACGCTTTGCCGTCCCATCCTTTAAACCGACTTCGACGAAATTTGCTACAGAGGTAGGTTGTATCCCGGGGAAGGACATAGACGATCTTGTGGAAATCGAAAAACTAATCCACGCGGACGAAGTCGCGGGCATCATCTAGTACTGAATATACTTTAGTTACCTACAATAAAATCTTTTCAATCTTTTAACTCTCCTATATTATTGTTTAAAGGGTTGACATTAAATAAAACAATCATATTAATTTTATAACATTTATTGATTGGAAATGTTAGTGAATAGTACTTTTTTAGAGCAGGTTTACATTAAGCCCGTGTCTGGCAGTCATCGCTGGCCTACTCACTTATATGCCAAACATGCCGGCACTTGTTACCTTAATGTATCCTGGCTTACCCCTTATCAGAGGAGGCCAGGGCGCTGTACGAGATGTATAAAACATATGTAAAGCGTAGACACTGAAGTAATGATTTTGTTCCTGTGAGGGTGTCATGCTCAATATTGAACAAACTCTCCGTAATAAATATAGATTTTAAAAAAAACAACCTTAATGTAACCCTGCCTTTACGTGAGAAAATTTTGTGCTTTACCAACGACGAAGTACAGTGCAGGTAAAACCAGTGCCACTAAAGAAAGAATTGAAAATGGCGGCGTTAATCATTCACTCTCATTTACACCATACCTGTATACGATGTGCGAGTGAGACGGAATGAGTAACGTCGCCATTTTAGATTTGTTTTTATTGGCAGTTGGCACGAGTATTAGAAAAATTGTGTAAAATTTAGAGTTATACAATTTTAGTGTTCAACAACCATTGCTTGACACTGACAGATATTACTAGTAACTACAATAGTGCAAGAAGTGTCAGCCAACAGGCATTAAGTTAATAACACAAGATTGTGTACAAAACTAGATAATAGGACCATCCGCCATATTGTGTTCTTTGGAGCTGGTTTTTAGCAGATTTTTTAGAATACCTTGATAGTTCAATCTCTCTTTTTTATTGGGATGATTGCACCCTTCAGCATGTAGCAGTGGCGTGAAACGGTTTCTCTAACGGTTTCAGAGAGAATTATATTTAGACAGGGCATGATGTAAAATAAGCTTTGAGCTTTTATGCCTCTTTGTCGTGTACGCCACTGGGTCATGTATAGTACAATTGAATGTAAAAATAATGCATGTATTGTAGAGCAACTTTCCTGATGAGACAAACAACAGTGGAGCGAATCATCGTGGATTGAACTAGTAAAGTGTATTTAGATTGAATTGAGCTAATTTGTAAACAAATATGGCGGTACTGATCACGTGACCTTATTTTGACATGACCCCTAATGATAGGACTATTGCTGAATTATATGAGGAATGAACTATTGAACGATTACTGAACGAATTATCTCCAATGCAAAGAATACTCGTATTTTATATAGGAGAAACGGTACTGTTATTGGATACAAGCTCGCTCTGTGACCGTAAGCATCGACGTTCAGAATCGAAAACGTAATCGAATTATTTGAATCACGTTATTTTATTATATTAAATTTACGGATATTTTTATATGAAAATTATTCTAATAAGTCGTAAATTCTGAAGTAATCAATAACAAGAAAATTATTACAAAGTTTTTACAGGGGAGCTGTTAATATGTTTTGGCTGACCCGGTATTTAGAAGGTATCGAGATGGTGTGAAATAATAGGGGAAGCGCTACATAACCGTAGAGTTATTGGATATGTAACCACTTTTATGACTTTAATTGTATATCTAAAATAAAAAAAATGAATATAATGTATAAATAAACATGTTTTTACGGCAATTTCACAATTTTTTATTTTTATAAATAAATGTTTACATATATTTAATTTAAGTCAGTCCAAATAATAACACAATCTAAATCACAAAGCAAAAACAAAATGCGTTAGGAAAGCCGAGTCGTTGAAATAAAAACCACAAGAGAGCACCCGAGACGTACAGCATGAAGCGAAGTTACGAACCAAATGAGCACAGCCCGTGGAGTTTTAGTTAGTTACAATTCGCTGAATACACACAATCTATCTCTCGCTGTCGCACACTTTACAATTATTTTCCAGCGTCTCGTTTCCTACCGGGCTTGCCTATAACCTTATTTAACGATATAAATATATATTTTTTTACTTTTAATTTAATTTCATAGTAACAAACCATTCTTCATTAATTGAACCATTGTTCTTAAAGAAATCTCATAGTCGGATATTAATTTTGAATAAAATATTAGGTACAATAACAAAATAGTTAAAAGTGGCGATCTCTTTTTGCGATTTGAATGAATAGTTTCATTCAGTAACGCAGAAGTTGAAAATGGTGGGCACTTTTAGGAACGAAGATTTCCTTTTTCAGGATTACCACAACAGATATCGATTTTGAAAAATCTTTCATTAATAAAGAAGATCAAAATGGCGGTCAATTGTTAAGATTCATACAAATTTTTTTTGTATTTGTTATATAGTAATATACTTATAATATGTATATATTATAAGTATATTTTATATAAGTATATAATATACATATGTATTTATTTATATATTATGTTAATAGTATATGTATTATTTATATATTATATATGTTTTCATCATTTTTATATTATAGATAATAATATATGCTTTTAAATTATTTATTATCCATCTAATATTTGGTTTTGTATCACGTACTTAGGTTCTGTACCTACACAAGCATTTCGGTTATTAATTATTCTCACACCTAGGGCATCTGGAAGAAATCCACATTTTGTAGTGATAAGATGTCCTTGTACACGTCCTTTCTATTTTTAAGTTTAGTTTTAAGTTATATTTGTGCAGAATAAATAAATAAATAAATAAATAGTAAAACAGGAAATGTATAAATATTTTTTTATGTAACTACATTACTTAAGTGTCGTAAAAATATTTTTATTCATACCTATATATTATTTATGTATAAATATGTATTTTAATTTCGTTGTACAATCATTAAAGTCATAAGAGAGCTTTGAAGTCCAATAACTGTACCGTTTCCCTGTACCATATCGGTACCGACTAAATATTGGGTCAGTCAAAACATCAATGGCCCAATAAAAACTTTGAAATAATATTGTTGTTATTTATTACTTTAGTATTTACGACTTAATAAGATAATTTTGAAATGAAAATTGGTTGCCTGTAAAGTCGGTATACGGGCGAAAGTTTTACGTGACAACGTATGTCTGTCTCTCTCGCTCTTAGGCAGGCTAACCATGCCCGAGTGGAAGGGACGCGTGCCTCTCACTCGCTCTCATTGTGAGCGCATAACGTGAGCGGAGCGTAACGCAGTTTCTTGAAGTGTCACCCGGCAAACCAATTTATAAGACGTTGTCACGTCAAAAACATTCGTATACGTTATATAATAAAATAACGTGATTTACAGAATTCGATTACAATGTTTTCGATTCTGAACGAATTATATCGATGTTTACGGTCACTGACTCAGTATTAGTCATTCGTTTTTAGTCTGTGGTTGCGATGTCGTATCTGAGCAACACTATAAAATCCAAGTAATACGAAACGTCAAAACAAAAATTTTACTTTAATCTGTGGGACTTTATTTGTTTTCATTCCGTTTTTATTAAAAATATTGTATAAATACTGGATAAATGGAAGAAATAATACACTGCATGTTTAGGTTAGATGTTGTTTGTGGACTACAAGCAGTTTGTGTGTGTTTTCAATTGCTTTAACATTGTGAAAAGTGTTTACAAAGTTACGCGTTAGCAAAAAGGTTCGTTTGTTTACAAATTAGCTCAATTCAATCTAAATACACTGTATATTCTATACTAACAAAGTTGAAAAAAAATTGTAGCAAGTCAGTGGGATAAAGTACGCAACAATTCAATATTAGTACAATGTTATCAACTAAAATACAACTAAGTACTAGTGGAGAAACTATTATTTGTGAAATTGTAAAGATCTACTTAGCTGATCCTTACCATTTAAATATCTGAATTATTTTATCAATCTAATATAAACTGTTTGATATTTTCCATTCAGTTAACATTAAAAAAAATAGTAATAAATCGATAGGAATAATATCAAAATCAACCATTATTTTTGAGCAAATACTGCTTTAAAATATATAATTTTCACGTCTATCTACAATATGTATATTCAATACTCTATGCTAATTAATATGTATTTTATCTCCGTTTTAAATTATACCTATTTAACATATTATTCGAGTATAGAAACACAATAATTATCTGAGGGCAAACTACCAGTAGATATTATTTTAATGTCAGTTGAATATGACATACCTGGATTTTCCTAAAATAAGAATTAGGTATAACTTATAATTCTGAAATAAGAGCGTCAACAATATTAAAGTAATACTGCTTTAAGCGATGATACTATGCCCTCTGTAAAGATTTATATATGTTACCGTAAGATTGCAAAAACCGTTAGATTGTAATCTCACGCTTTTTATCTCGTTAGATTGTCGGTCGGAACTGTCGAAAGATTGTGAACCGTTCAATGTTCTGAGTGACAATTTTTGAAATATTCAATGTATTTACGTTTTCTTGTCTCTTTCTTGTAGGTTAGGATATGGTTCGACATAAATGATCAGGTAGTGCCTTAGGTTCAGGCACTTAGGTTCTATCGGGTTAATATACCTAACAGATTACAATCTACCGAAAAATAATGCGCTATATTGTAATCTTTCGACAGTTTACAATTTAGCGAGTTAGATTATAATCTAACGGTTTTTACAATCTTACGGTGACATCATACAGTCTATGTGTGAGTTCTATAGAGCGAACTTTGACTTTGCTTAGACTTAAGACATGGTTAAAACGAGGCAGATTTATGTTACTCACATAAGTCCATCCCGTTTTATCTCTAAATAAAGTCTGAGCCATCAGCCAAGTCAAAGTACGCTCTATAAATCTCAGCATATGACAACCTTATGGCTAAGGCCCGGTATCCACCAGAGCGAAGATGTGTTTAATGGGCCAATCAAATTTAGTTGTACTTTTGTTCTTTGCAGCCGTAATTTTACACATCATTTGAGCAGTACACTCAAAACATCACCGACGTCTATAATTGGCTGTCCGGTGCCTTTAGTCTATGTTTTTTCATTGCAAAATTCGATTGATCGTGATCGATCATTCGTTCAATTTAGCGTCAAAGATGAACCTTAATCACATTGATTTAGAGCTCAATTTCGTGTATGCATTCACAGCAAGAGGTTCAAACGAAAACGTTTTGAAATTAAAATTGTACTGAATTAGTGACTTTAAATCAAGAGCTTTTACGGCTCTGAGTTCCAGGCCTTTAAAGCTTGGTTATTGATAACGTGATAATTTTACGTCATACATAAATAATCTGATAGGTCTGCTCTGCCCATTACCGCTTTGGTTGATAACAGGCCTGTCTACTTGTGAGTATGTTTCGCAATTTCTTGCAGAAGTCAGCCTTTGCACAGTGTAAATATTTGCATCAAACCCACTGCTGAAAGGTTTTTATACAAACCTAGTTTTAGTATACTAAAAACTTGTAGAAATTATAATTGAAATGAAATAGTAGATTGTATTATAAGGGAGCAAAATAATATTTTTACGGCGAGGGCGCTTTTTTGAATCCAGAGCGAAGTGAGGGATTCTTTAGTAGAATCCTGAACGTAGCGAGGGATTCGAAGTTACGTCGCCCGAGCCCAAAAATATTTTGCGCCCGAATGATACACTCTACTGTTCATCACCCTTTAAGAGAAAATAAAACTAAAAATCCATGAGACATCCTCTTCAGATTAATTAATAGAGCTATTAATTTCGAATATGTGTCCAGTTTTGCGTCGTTATTAGAACTGACTGTTGATTTTAGCATTGAGTAGGTACTCCAAAGAGTGGAAAGTTGTTTAGTTTTGGCTAAATGCTGGAAGTAGGCCAAAACACAGATTCTGAACAATTCTTGGCGCCTCTTGCATTTCTCCATTCAATAAAATTACCATAGGCTTTCATATATTTCTCCCGGGATTTGGCAAGTAATAGATCACATTTCTTGCGTCAGTTCTAATACTTTCAGGAGTTAATTCTATACTTTCACTGTCATTTGAAGAACTCATTTTTCAAAATAAAACCATGAATTTTTAACAATCCGTGAAAATTTACGAAAACGCGGCCTGTAGTTCGCGCATTTTTAATTTGGTTTCCTTTTTTTTTTAATAAAAAAAAAACCAAATTAAAGCCGGCGGCACGACTATGGGTCGTCGTACCATTCAGTATTCAAACAATATTTGCGTTCGATTTCTTTAGCGCTGAACACTAAGATGTTCCAAATTCAAAAAGTGCGCGGAAAAGATGATTGCGGCGCACTTTTTGAAATAAAGAGGATTAAAAGCTTATTTCTGCCCACTAAAAGTTTCTTGTAGAAAACACCACCTTTGGGCGCACTTAAAGGCGAACCAAGTCGTCCTTTTCGAATAGATGGGATGAAAAGATATTTCTGCAAGTTTAATTGCTATAGGACATAATATTATAAGCTAGGGTTTCATGGGAAACCTTGTCTTTAGATACAATATCTAGAGAGAGCGGGGTTTGATACAGTAACTTCTAAGGCCTATTCCATGGCCTAGCCCTATTATGTTAAACCTACATCAATCATTGTAACAGTTTCTATTGTTGTGAGTAGCTGATTTTCATACTCTGTGATAATGGGTTTGGGCCTATAGCGTCAGGCTGTTCTAATCTGAGGTGATTGCGTCGTTACAATGTAGCAATCATTTTTACGTAATAAAACTTTTACCGATATTTCAGTCATGTAATAATATAAAAAATATTATTTATCTACTCCAGCATCGAAAAGTTCCAATTTCGAATTTGACAACTATATCGAATTGAACCCTCTTTCGTGTTTGCTTCTCATAACGATACAGTTCGTTGTATGGGAGCTGTATCGTTATGAGTCGTAGCTGTATCGATATGGTTATCTTCATAAATAGGATACCTATAGCTTAGCGGCTCTGGGTTCTGGCACTTTCCCAACCAAAGTAAAAAATTATAAAGACGTCCTTGTCGTAGATAAAATCTTGTATGCAACTGTACGTAATTAGTCATTACGATACAGTTGCATAAATAGCTATTGTGAGCGGTCGGTGGTGTGATATGGCTTTAGACCTTAATTTAGTAACTAAATAGTTGCTAATTACAACTTATATTAATTATTAATTGGTAAATAATAACCGACAATTAATCAAACAAGTACTAGAAGAATTTTAGTTAATATTAGCAGCTCCAAAGTTGAACATAAGAGATTAAAAACTAATACATACAAAAATACAACCTAGCATAATCTAATCGTTAAATTAAATTTTACATATTTAAACATTAGTCATTAATCATGTTGATAAAAAAGATCATCTTAATAATTATTAATAATTATCAAATTATTTTGCGAAAAAGACAATTTTCATAGCAATAATTGCAAGGAAATTCGATTTATAGTTATTTTACCAATAAGTAGTTACTTATTTTAATATTATTTTTTTTGTAATATTTTCTATATGAAATCACATATTTCCATTTTGATAAGGAACGAACGATACGAAATTTTATAAAGGTACGAACGATTTACCAATTAAATTCGATAAGTTAAAGTTAAGTGCACACATCAAGTCGATTACACTGCAGCACATTAACCAAGTGTGCGAAAGGCTTAATATTAAAATCTTTTCCTTCCTTCCTTCAGCGTAGTTTTAAAGTTAACAAACGTGAAACTAGAGTTTCGTAATTCATTTTATTCATTCATTTGAATATTAACAAACTCATTGAAATTTTGTAGACACATCTAACACAAAATTTAGACATAGATACTAGTTCCTACCTAGTTTCTATGTCTAGATCCCTTAAAATATTAATTATTATATAATATACGAATAGTACGATAATGTGGATAGGCTAAAAAGTTTTTGTAGACATCTTAGAATCAGTATGGTTCAAAGATTACATATCTCAGGGAATTCTGGCATAGACAGTTGGCTGTAGGACACACATAATAATTTCTTAATCGTGTAACCTTTATTTTATTAAGTTGAAGTAAAAACAAACTTTGTATGAGACACGCTGGAAGTAATCTTTATTTACCTACAGCTTAAGTGAACTCCAATATAACGTTTGTTTACTTTAAAACTTCAGTTCAGTCCAGAAATAACTCCATAAATCTTTAATCTAGGGGCTTTAAAATCTTGAATGTATTTGTCTAACTGCGTAAACTGACTAACTGATATTAAAAATACAGCTCAAACAGTATTATTTATACCGTGAACTGTGGAGAGTCGCTTGGGTTAGTCAGTCTGTAAATGAATATTAGTAAAGTAGTCTTCTTCTAAACTTGGATCTCAATTTGATAATGGAATACCGCTAGAAAAAAAGGTTTCCCCTCCATGGAGTTACTTCTATGACAACGCAAACGTTATATCAATCGTTTAGCTATTATCACTATCAGTGATAGTTGAACTGGTCATTCTGATAACTGGATTCTGCGTGGAATCACTGGAATCACACTCCACCATCAAAATATCATCTGGACTTTCGTTCCGATCGGAATTACTTTCCGTATACGTTCCAGTAGGCGATTTATCTTCGATAACAGCTTTTAAGTATGACTCTCGATCTAATATAGTAGAGTCTCTAGCTAGAGCTAGAACATCTAGCGACATCATGCTTTTAGATTTCTCGGTTTTACCGATAGGGTTCGCATTTTCGTATATAACTTCTCGGCTTATGGATTTAGTGCGGGACAAATTTGTGTCAGTGTCATAAGTGTCACTCGGCGGGTCATATTTGTTACCAGTATTAGTACTAGTAGATGGAGCGCTAGAATTTCTCGGTGCGACTTCTGTGAATTTGGATCGTTTTTGCTGATTCGTTTCTTTAATCATGAGCAATTGATCCAGTTTGTTGATCGTTTCATTTAGTTCTTGAGCCCATGCTTCGTCGGTTTCTACATCAGATCTTTCTATCGGTTTGGAAGCTAGTTCTCTCACTCGCATTCTAAGTTCTTGGAGGCTCGATTCGTCGTCTTTATCAGTGCCAAGTGTTTCGTCGTGTATCGGATCTCTTTCTGCACCAACGCCTGGCTCTCTAGGACCTACAGGTATACTGTCCTTCCCTGGGGGGTATTCCCCTCTGCGTCTGTGTATCTCTTCGGATATTTCCTCCAAAGATTTCAACGATTGGGAATATCTACACTTCGCATCCGCTATGAGGCGCTGCAACTTCTCTATTTTCTCATTCTGCGCTTGCAACTGTTCGTCGCACAATTTCTTCTCTTCGAAGTACGCTCTCGATTTAATGATGTTCCGTTTTAGATTTTCTTCGAGTTGTGCTACCTGAATTTTAAATAGAAATACATAATATATAATAATATAATTTTTTATTATGAAAGCGGGGGCGAGTGGATATGGAAGGTGGAATTTGGTGGCATGTTCTTTAAAATGCCTATGTCCAGCAGTGGACGCATACAGGCTGATGGATGGATGGATGATTAAGTATATTAAGTAGGGGTTACCTTTCGTTCAGCTGCAATATACGCAGCGGCTTTCTTCTGATGCTCACGACCGCTTTCAGCTTTCCTCTTCTCTGCATCCGTAACCTAGAACAGTAAGGATACCTTTTTAAATTCAAAAAAGAATAATCTCTTTTCCTTTTAATAGAATTAGATGAATATAATAAAAATCATCTTTATTTTTCCCTTGATAATTAATATTAGGTAACTAGATGACAATGATCACAAAAAAATATGCGATCAGCATGATAAGCTCGTGACTCCATCGCTCCGCCTCAAGAAAGTCCAAAGGTCGTTCGGGGTAATGAGCATTCTATTTTATAACAAAATGCCACAACCTATTTTAAACTTGCCTTTACATAAGTTTAGGAAATCCACTAAAAGTATGCTTCTAAAAAAATCTTATTTTACCTACTGATGTAGATTACGTAAATGATAAAAGAGCATGGATTTGACTCGATCCAACAATCAATCAAATCAAATAAATATTATAAATGCGAAAGTTTGGATGGATGGATGTATGGATGTATGGATGGATGTTTGTTACTCAATCACGCCCGAACGACTGAACGGATGTGCAGGAAATTTGGCATGGAGATAGATTTTAGTATGGAATAACACATAGGATACTTTTTATCCCGGAAAACTGAGGAGTTCTCGCGGGAACCAAAAAACCTCAATTCACGCGGACGTAGTCGCGGGCTTCAGCTAGTAATAATAATATTAGTATATTATAAATGCGAAAGTTTGGATGGATGGATGTATGGATGGATGTTTGTTACTCAATCACGCCCCAACGGCTTAACGGATCTGGATGAAATTTGGCACAGAGATAGATTATAGTCTGGAATAGCACATAGGCTACTTTTTATCCCGGAAAATGAAAGAGTTCCCGCGGGAACCCAAAAACCTCAATCCACGCGGACGAAGTCGCGGGCATTAGCTAGTACTAATATAACGGTAGCGGTAACTTATTAAATTATTTTTTTCAAAAGAGCAACCACCGAGTTTCTTGCTGGTTCTTCTCGGTAGGAAGGGCATTCCGAATCAGTGGTAGATTCACTCGACGATTCAAGAGCACTTGTGAAAGTTTATTTGAATAAAAAAATAATGGACTGACGATCTCAAGCGCGTATAGCTGGTAACTGCTGGAAGCAAACGGCACAAGATCGTGTTCTATGTTTATCCATGCGAGTGACCTTCGTCCAGCAGTGAACGCATCTTGGTTAAGACGACGACCGACAGACAGGCTTGGCTTGAGATGATGACAATGATTACCTTGATGATGGCATGGTTGAGCACTTCCTGCCAGTTGCTGTCGAACTGCCACTCGTCCTGTTTGCTCACGAAGCGCTGCTCCGCTAGTGTGACCGTCTCTTTGGCCGCTGCGTGGAGTTCTGCAAAGAGAATACCATTATTAGACTAAGAGATAGCTGCATTTTTGGTAACTATCGGTAGAAAGGCTGATTCAGTAATAGGTGGGTGCTACGCTCTCCACTGATGACGATAGTGAAAGTCTTCCCGCATGCTGATTGGCCTTTCACTAGACATAGCCGCTCAAAGACGTGGTTACCAAAATGAACCATAATTAGAAAGGCTGATTCTTGTACAGTATTAAAGTTTCTATGTAAAGAGTATAAATACTGACGCTATTCATTATGAAGGCGCCTTCATAATTAGTGTTACCTATATATTGTGTTACCGTTAAAGTGCAGATAATTTTGATAAATTTGAATTACCAACAGAATAAGATGTAAAAGGTTTACAAAATGTTAATGTAAATGGCTTAGGCACTAGACACCCGCTGTGGTACACACGCAATGCTATTTAGAAAAGTTGTACATTCACATAAGTTTATATTGAAAAATTACTAATAAATTAGTAAGATGAAAGCAGTTGTCTGTGCTGATAAATTACTAAGATTAAAGCAGATTATCTGCCCATCTGTCATACGATCATCATCATCACCTGTTTATATTCTATAATCTTTATAAACATAGAGATATTCGCACGGTTGTTAACTCATGTGTTTTGTCGGAATATGGCGGACTAGTTTCAAACCCCTCCGGGTCCTTAATCATGAGGCGGCGAAGCGCAGACTGCGCGCAGCCTCGCAACGGACACGAAGGGTTTTATTTAATGTTTTTTTTTACTTTCTTGCTATAAATAATATACCCAAAATTGAGAACTGGGTTTATAATTGACAGTACAATCTACGGGGATCTATGTTAGTTTGTATCAAGGCCCATAACCGAATTCTTGTTCGAAAAATACAACGTACATTAAGGTATTAATTATCGGATGGACCTAAAGCCTAAACCAAACATTTTATTACGTGAAGGTCATTGATAAGTAGGGTTGCCAACATTTCTTCAGCGAAATGTAGTATTTTTCAGATTAAGCTATAAAAAAATATAGTACACTTCAAAAAAATAGTATTTTATGGAAAACGCAGAAAGTAAACGAATATTATTACGAACGAGACGAAGTAGACTTGTTTTTTTTTTAAAACTACATTTATTTGCACTTTTGAAACAATTTTGTCTAAAAATAAAAGTGTCCTAAGCTTTATCACATTCAATTTTAAATTAATGTAAATCAAAAGCTTGTTTTTTAAAATACAGTATTTTTGCGTACTATGTACTTCTTCAACAGTACGCAGACCCAAAATACAGTACAATACTATATATTATAGTACGGTTAGCAACCCTATTGATAAGAGACCCATGCATACATTTGTATGCGCTAATCTAATCAGTGGGTATTCTGTTACTGCATAAGCTTAATGCCATTTATTTATACGATTTATCACCAAATGATTAATATCCAGGTCAGGTCAACTTTTTTGTCAAAAAATTAGGGTTCTTTAATTTCTTGTCGCGTAGATCATACAGCGTAAGGGCGAAAGCTCACATCAGACAAAAAAGTTGTCTAGCTAGCAAAAAGTCCGCGCGTACACTAACTACCGCGATTGGAAGAAACGTGTTTTCCATACGACGTGGACGTATTTTCCTGTCCATAGTTTTTCGCCCAAAGGTGAGCACTCGTCTAGAAGATATCTCTTCTTCATTCAGAAGCTAATATGGGCGCCCGCATATCGTTCTGACAACAGAACAGTCTCAGGACGCAAGGGTCCCTAGGGCCTGGATTGGCGACCTCGCGTCGTAAAGCACAGAGTTGGCAGACCTCCCAAAAGGTGGACGGACGACGGACGGACGGTGGTGGATCAGTCGAGTCGAATCAAGAGAACATACGTCGTCGGTTGACTACAACGACTCATGCTACGCAGTTAAAACGGAAAGATATAAATTAAATTAAACATAATGTGTTACAAGGACCGTGTCAAGTTACCGATATATCAATACTATTACACCTACTCGCGTGGCCTGAAATTATACATCATGGTCACATTACGTGATTTATTTAAATCTTCGCGACCCCCTGCGTGCATATAAAAATACTTATCTAGAGCTTGGGGTCCTTTACATACAAAGTTATATTATAAATGCGTGTGTCTGTCTGCAACGTTTCACGGCCCAACTGTTCAACCAAGTTGTCTAGTCTAAAACCTCGCCACGTATCACCATGGGGTAAAAATTTGTTAAAAAACATCATGTGATTAATGGACTACCCCAACGCCAGTATTTTTGAGATTATTGATATTGACTACTGTTATTCAGTGAAATATTTCAATTTTGCATTATTGAGTGAAACATTGATGAAATAAACAACAGATAAACTTGCATATAAACGATAAAATAATCTTCCATACTAATATTATAAATGCGAAAGTGTGTTTGTTTGTCCTTCAAACACGCCGCATCGGAGCAACGGATCGATGTGATTTTTGACATGGGTATAGTTGAGGACCTGGAGAGTGACTTTTATTCCGGAAAATTAAGGAGTTCCCGCAGGAATAAAAAAAACTTAAACCACCCGGACAAAGTCGCGGGTATCAGCTAGTTCATAATAATCTTGCAAATAAACTAAGATTGATTGAAAGAATCAAAACAGTCTTACATAAGTTAAGCTATCTGATAGATATCCAGGAATGTTTACTTATAACAGCCAAAATACCTTAGCCTAGAACTTCTAGTTGGCATGATCTCAAGATACTACGATATAAGTATATTCGTGTGGCCTGAAATTATGATCCGCATCGTTACGTCACGGTTACGCTACACGTTATTGGCTCACTCATGTAAATTAGCTGAATTGAGCCGCACACACGAGCTCGGGTGAGTTATGTTAATATGGAGAGAAAAGCAACGAGGCCTTGACCCTCAATGGGGAGAGGGTACACCCCAATCTTTCTTTTGCCAATTTATTAGATCAACTGGTCAAAAAAAACCTCGATTGCTTGCCAATTTCCAAGTCCTTGACCGTAGTTTTCAATCAGGGGCCATACAGCCAACGCTTAAAGCCATGTAGTTTCATTATTGTTGATTTACGTGTTTTAGAATTATAATCTTTATATTATGAACGTCAAGGTACGTGACATCTAACTGTCACTTTGAGTAATATTGCTGCAGCATTGATTCAGGCGTTGTCCACTGAAACATGGCGATGCATCATGCAACCATGGAGGTGGTTCCATCGCCAAGTTTTAGATTGAAACTATGTTTATTATGAGTTACATTGCAATTTTTCTTTTCACTTTTCCTGTATGTTCAGTAACTTTGGCTATTTATTTATAAATAGTTACCGAATGCTTTTCTGGCTTGCAGTTTCAGTCTATTTTACTTTATTTTTCACTTTCCAATAAAGAGTAGGCGCCACCTTCTAGGTAAGCGCGCTACATATCAGGCTGCATCATCACCTGCCAGTGTGTTTGATTGCACCCAAGCGTTATTAACGTACAAAAAAAACCTGCGCTAGTCTATTAAGAAAAAACTTTGTATCCAAGTTTGTACACGCTCCAAGCTATGTCTACTTTTAGCCTTGTAGCTTGATGTAGCGGAGCTGCAGCGAGCCGGTATTAATTTATCTGACCGACATCACTAATTGGAAGTGCAAATTGATGTTGTAGGTACCTGGTACGCCCTACTAATTCACCTGTAATGACTTCATCAACGACCTCCTAGGGACAAGGTTGAGTTTTGTACTTTGTAGAATGTGGCACTCGGTAGGAACGGCATTCCGAACCAGTGGTAGATTCACTGGACGATTCAAAAGCACTTGTAAAAGTTTATTTTCAAACTCAGACTCATATTTTTTTATTCAAATAAACTTATTAAAAGTGCTTTCGCCGCCGAGTGAATCTACCACTGGTTCGGTATACCATTCCTACTGAGAAGAACCAGCAAGAACCAAACTAAAAACAAAAATGGGAGAAGGATTCTGGCCATTTCGGGAATTCATAATAACTATACTCAACACTGTCTCTAGCCTGGTGGTAGACTTCGGCCGTATCTGTACTTTTACCTATTCTGTGACTGTATCTAGTATAGTCTCCCTAGCGACAAAGTCGTACTGCCAAGCGATTTAGCGTCCCGGTACAATAAGGCTAATTTTGTATTACGCAATCTCTGAACTAAACTAAAACGACAGCTTTAAATTTAGATCTGTCCCTTTCCGCAGGGAATATTATGAATGGGTTAGCAATATTTTAACTGCTGTCATTTTAGTTAAGAGATTGTGTACAACAGAATCAGCCGCAGTGCCTGGGATTCTAAAACCGCCGAAGTCACGGGCTATCGCAAAAAATATTTAACGGGGCATACGGGTAGGTATTTTGTTTTAATTGGCTTAGGTGAAGTTTATCTGATTTTCCGTCCGATAAATTCACATAACAACGATGGCAAAACTCGCAATGCGCGAATTTATAGTTTCATAATACCCAGGGCAGATAAACTGTTGTAACCTTATACTCTTATATAAGGGGACTTCTTATTTTGATTTATTGTCGTTTGCTTTTAGTTGCTTTTGGCTGTGACCAGTCCACCTCATTTCCAACGACATCGTCATTTTGTAGACGATCTTTAAAAAAAAAAGACGTGTGGCACTCGGAGACTGCCGCGGTAAAGCTATTGCATAGCATTTTTTATCAACTTGCTATGACTACTTGTGTTGTTGACTTCAAGTTGTTGAAAATATAAAGGCGAAATAATTTTAATTTCGCCTTTATATTTTCAACAACTTGAAGTCAACAACCACAAGTAGTCATAGCAACCAAAATCATCTTTTCATAAAAATAGTCTTTTTATTAACCGACTTCCAAAAAAGGAGGAGGTTCTCAATTCGGCGCGTATATTTTTTTTTTTTAAATGTATGTTACCGCATATCTCCGTGGTTTCCAAACCGATTTGAAATTTTTTTAATTCAGTGGTTAGAGGAAGCTCGCGAGATGGTCCCATAAAAAAATCTGACTCCAAATCCTCAATCCTGATGCTGTAGGTATACCTACGACTCAAAACTAGGGAGTTAGGCAGTTTTGATGGTGAATTCATATAGTAGGTATCAAGTCACGTGTATAGGATTCAACTCTGAGTCCCAACTCCTCAACCCTGATGCTGCAGGGTACAGAACTCCTTAAAAATAGCGATTTAGGATTTTTTCATGGGGAATTCATATTGTAGGTATCAAGCAACGACTTCACACTTAAACCCAAGTCCCAACTCTTCAACTCTGATGCTGCAGGGTACTGCACTCCTTAGCCGTGGGGATTAAGACTACACTAAAAAGTTAAAAATAAAAATTCTTTCCAAAAAACCGACTTCCAAAGCCACTGTAAAGTAAAAAATAATTTTGATTTCTACACACTATGTTGAAGTCGGGCGAGTATAACAAAGATAGGTAGGCAAAGTTGACGCGTCAGGCTCGCCCGACTTCAACATAGTGTGTAGAAATCAAAATTATTTTTTACTTTACAGTGGCTTTGGAAGTCGGTTTTTTGGAAAGAATTTTTATTTTCAACAATTTGAAGTCAACAACACAAGTAGTCATAGCAATTAGCAACCAAAGTGTTAGGTTTTTTTTCGTTACGGAATTTCTGGATTCGGTCTCCACGCTCAAGGCCTGCGATAGAAGCTATGCAATAGCTTAAAACTAAATTTACAGGCGTTATGTATTTGCTATGCTTTTCATAGTGCTCCCTGCGGAAAAGGATAACACTGGAGAATATGATAACCTGTAATCAATAACTGTCCTTAGTTAATTCTGATATGCTTAGTGTTCACTATGTTAATGTGACCTAGATTTGTAGTAGATGTCAGTTGTCTACTTAAGACTTTTTTAATTTTTTAATTTTTGAAGTGGCCTGGTTAAAGACTAGAAGGAATAAGGAATATTAAAGAAGTACAAGGAATATTCTAGCAATCAGTCAACTAAAACACGGGCAGGTGAATTCGTCGCAAAAAGATATACCTACAATTTTTAATGGCTAACGTAAATAACCACTCGTATAGCCAGTCAGTCAGTCAGTCTCCAAGCCCTTGACCGGCGCGGCCTTGGCGGAGTCAAGAACAAGGCAACGCTGCCGGCTGCCTCTGCACCCCACAGGAAGTTACCGATTTGCCATCAAGCGGTGCGATAACACACATGTTAAAGCACACATAATATACTTAACGTTGCGCTATTCGTGATTGTTTTAATGTGATAAAAATATGTTTTCTTCCAATATTTTGCTTTATTTTTATCGGGTAAACAGTTTTGCTAATTACGACAGCTGATCATGCTATTATTTTTGCATTTCTTTGTAAATTGTATTTCTAGCAATACCATCTCCATAGAGGAATAAGGCCATCTTCATCATAACCTAGATGTCGCCGTATGGATTTCACTCACACTAGAGAAGTTTTACTTTTGAGCATATGATAACAGTGATTCTCTGGCTCAAGCAAGATACCTAACCCTTTACAAATTAATGAGTTGATTAAAGGCCCAAGTGTCATCATTCACACCTTAAAACGCATTACTCGGATTATTTCATATAAGCTTTTTGACATGTATGAACACCTTAAACAGCAGGACTTATTGGACCTGCAGGGCGACCGCGTATCTTTTGCATCATACATCGCAATCGCCTCCGATTGGCTGAATTTATGGTATTCTTGCTGCGTCAATGGATTTCGTCCAATAGGGGAAGAGTGTTAACCAATCAGAGGTGATTACGATGGATCAATGATCGATGCAAAAGATACGCGGTCGCCCTGCAGGTCCAATTAAACGAGTACGTTTGACAAACGATTACAATTATGATTTCCTTACGCAATCGGGAGGCAAGTATGCAGATGCTACGACCGCGGCAGTAAAGTCGTACAGAAACCAAAACAGCGTCATTCTACTCACCACTTCTTTATTATTGTTTCTGTTTATTTATGTTGTGTACAATAAAGTGTATTTCATTTATTCATTCACTTTTTTTTTCTGGGGAGGAGGAAAATCCTCATTGGATACCTCAGTAGTTTTGGAGGCATGCCCGACTCCACTGGGCCTACGGACTAAAAACCTCCTCCCCCTTCTCCAGTCAATCTTCCAGGTACAGCCTTTGCATTGCGTCTGTAAGATGGCTGTATTCTACTCACCACTAGCGCGCTGAAACTGCACGGCTGCACGCTGGCACTCCGACCTGGCGACGGAGGCAGCTGACACCGCGTCGTGGTAGGGCCTGGACTTGTCCACACACGTGCCTAATCTCTTCGTCAGCGACTGCAGCCTACGTGAAGTCTCGTTTAGCAGCAGGTGGAATGTTTTCATGGACTCCTGTGAATGTGAAGTAAAGGGAGTTAAGCAAGTTCTTTTATTCCACTATAAGTGAGACTGCGATCTCGCCTGAAGGTTAGTGATGCTACAGTCTAGTATAAGATGGTAGCGGGCTAACTTGTTAGGGTATGGCAGTAATAATAAAACCATACCCCATAACCATACCCTAATCCGGTTCTTCCCGGCATCGCACTGGAACGCTAAATCGCTGGGCGGTACGTCTTTGCCGGTAGGGTGGTAACTACTTAACTAGCCATGGCCGAAGCTTCCGACCAGACCAGTACGTTAGCCTATCCATGATTACCAGAGAAAATTCAGAAATTATAAATTCCCAAATTAACTCTGCCGAGTTGCTGCCCTGCCTCTATAATTTTCCGGGATAAAAGTAGCCTATGTCCTTCCCCGGGATGACTTGAAGTCTCTAGTCACATATGACTCGCAAAGATAAAGTTATTTGGTCGGCCATTACGTAAACTATCATATCTTTAATTTGTTTAACCTCCGTATTCTTTTATCTTGAGAAGAAAGAATATTCCTTAGATAACAGTAGCAACTAGAGCAATACAAAGAAATTTACTGAAATAGATAACATTAAGTATCGATGGCCTATAGTGGTTAACACTTAAGCTTCCTATATGGAAGATCTGTGTTCTGGTACAGCAGGCTTAGCATGCGCACAACGAGATATCTCACGACGAGAGAGAGAGAGATGTTGTCGATGCTGGCTAATTTCTTGTTTACCCTAACATGCACAAAATCCACTATATTACAAGAAAAAAACAGTCGTATAATGTAAGGGTTCGTAGAGAAAAATACCACAGATTAGAAATATATCACTTTTATCTCTACTTTTGACGTAATGAGACAAGTACCATGTTAGCTTCGGTAGACAAATAGAGATAATGGGTAGACGTAATTTTACTCGTTGTGCGCATGCTAGCCCTATAGGGAACACACCTTTAACTTTTGAGAGTTATATGCATTTTAGTGGTTTTTTTTGTTCGCTGTGATGGACTATGGACGGGCCACAGGAGACCCATTACCCTATTACCCATTGTCTGCAATTGAAATTCCCTTGAAAACATTTTCTATAAGTTCTATGACATTACGTCTAAATTATATTGACGTTTGAATTATATGGGTATCAATCGAGCAGGCAATGGGCACAGTTCGCTACCAATTGACCCCATCTACTGCGCTTGCGCATCTAGCTGCTATATAGAATGTGTGTGCTATTTGTTTCGTTTAAAACTTACACTCAATGGTGAAATGATGTTGTTAATATAATTTTTAACGCAATGGATTTAAAATATAGATCAAATCAAATATTTTTTATTCAAGTAGAATTTTAACAAGTTCTTCTGAATAGTCGTGTGAATCTACCACTGGTTCGGAATTACCGGGAACTACCGGGAAGAACCAGCAAGAAATTCGGCGATAGCTCTTTTGAAAAAAAATTACAATTACATTAATGTGAAGATACTTATGTAATCGCAGTCCTAAGCATCGCTGGAGCGAGTCAAAGTCATGTCATCAACCGATGCATAAGGTGAGATCGCAAAGATTAACTTGTACAATAAACTTCCTGACAGCTACAAAAGCAGTACTTTTAATGTTTTTTTTTTTTTTGAAATATATAGGTTAGCGCTTGGCTGCAATCAGACTTGCTTGCAAGTGGTGATACAGCCTAAGGTGGAGCGCGCTTGCCTAGAAGATGCCTATTCACTCTTGATTTGAAGGTATATTAAAAGAGGAGGGGAAAACGGAAGCCGGGAGGGCATTCCATATCCTAGCGGTTCGAATTAGAAACGAATAAGCAAATCGCTTCGTACGAGCCCGCGGAATTTCGACTGCGTAAGGGTGCAGACCTTGTCGATGCCTTGCGGTCCGATAGTAAAAAGGTGAGGGAGGAACCAGATCGAATAGCTCTTGAGCACACTCTCCGAAATATATCCTGTAGAATACCGACAGACAGGCAACTTTGCGCCGATGTTCTAAGATTTGCAGCTTTGAACTGACCAGCGCTTTGTTACCAATAAGTCTCCTGGCGCGACGATCCACCGAATCCAATGCATCAAGCTGGTACTTGGCAGAGCCATCCCATAAATGGCTGCAGTACTCCATGCACGATCGAACTTGGTTTTCAAAAGGAAGGCTCATGAGCTGCTTATAAATAAATGCTTTTACAAATTACTGAATTCCGTAGTGATAATCTCAAGTAACTTTTAAATAATATAATATGTAAAGATGATGATGACGTGAATTACTAAATGGTTTTATAGTGCAATAATTGAGTATCCCCTCTTATATGGAATTTGACATTAATAATTGTAATTAGGTACTATTATCATATTATCATTGATTATTTTATATTATTTTCTTTCGGTTTTTAATTGTAATTTTATATGACCTTTTAATTTACTAAATTTCTCTTTTTAACTTTGATGATTTATACCAAATATTCATACACCATTAATTGGTAGAATGTTTATGGCTCTCAAACTGTAACCATGTCAACTTTATATCACCTACATTATCATGAATAAATTATTATTTATTATTTATTTGTACCTTTCTAAATTTAAAAAAAACATTAAGTACTTAAAATGAGCTCAGTCGTTGACTGAACAGTGAAACTTGTAGAAGCGGTATTATTTACTTCCCCGTAACCGGTATTTTACCCGAGCGACCTGTTTCTGAGGCTATGTGTGGCGGTACCTACTCGGGTTTCCACAAACACCTGCCATAATAGATACTCTTTATATTAATACGATTCTTGATTTATGGTTAAACTAGCTGATGCCCGCGACTTCGTACGCGTGGATCGAGGTTTTGTTGTTCCCGCGGGAACTCTTAAATTTTCCGGGATAAAAAGTGTTAGTCCAGACTATAATCTATCTCATGTGCCAAATTTCACCCAGATCCGTTTAGCCGTTCTGGCGTGATTGAGTAACAAACATCCATTTGAGGTTTTTTGGTTCCCGCGGGAACTCCTTAATTTTCCGGGATAAAAAGTAGCCTATATGCTATTCCAGACTATATTTTATCTCTGTGCGAAATTTCAGCCAGATCCGTGCAGCCGTTGGCGCGTGATTGAGTAACAAACAATCCATACATCCATCCATCCAAACTTTCGCATTTATAATATTTATTTGATTGATTTGATTTGATAGATGATGCCCGCGACTTCGTCCGCGTGGTTATTGTTTTTTTTATTCCCGCGGGAATTTCTTATTTTCCGGGATAAAATTTACCCTATGTCTTCACCTGGGATGTAACCTATTTTTCTAGCAAATTTCATCAAAAAAAAAGATGGGCCGTTGCCCGTGAGTCACGACTTTAAGATTCAGGTTATGTAAAATCCCACGGGAATTTGTAGATTTTCCGGGATTAAAAGTATCCAGCCATAACAACGCCCAAGAAACATTTATATATTATAGTATGGACATGGATGTACCTATGGAAAGTGTTCGTTCACCGTTGTGAGGGGCCATACTGCCAACGCTTAAAGCAAATATATTCTTTCCAAAAAACCGACTTCCAACGCCACTGTAAAGTACAAAATAATTTTGATTTCTACCCACTATGTTGAATTCGGGCGGGTATAACAAGGATAAGCAAAGTTGACGCATCAGACTCGCCCGACTTCATGGCGTTGGAAGTCGGTTTTTTGGAAATAATTTTTATTTTTTAGTGTCAGGGTTGAGGATTTGGAGTCAGAATTTTTTATGGGACCACCTCGAGAGCTTCCTCTAACGACTGATAGAATTTTTTTCCAAATCAGTTCGATTCGGTTTAGAAACCACGGAGATATGCACCGAAATACATTTAAAAAAATATATATATACGCCATCGATTTACCAACTAAGGATACAACATTACGTACAAAATAATACTCAAAAAGCGTCCACAATCGCCTATACAAACACAACTATATATAATATAGACTGAGACACCAAACGGTTCACAAAAACCAACCATATGGACTCATAATTAGGGTTAAATTTTGTAATAAAAGTTCGACACATACGACATTTTGCAATGAATCAGCGGAAGACTTTCTGTATTCCGAAGTAAAGTGATATAGGAGTCGCCAATTTTTTATTTGATATTTTTATTTTTTTTAATACTTTATTGGAGATAGGTGATTTTATGAAAATTATCTTTATGTATTTGTGTGTTTATGTGTTATTATGCATTAAATATTTTACTAACGTATTTTAAATAAAACACAGTTTCTTCTTGGCAGGAGCCAAGAAGAAACTACGCAATTTCATTAAGTAGTAAGATTCGGGTTCGAATCCCTCTCACGAAATTCACGAATTGAAATCCATACTTAATATTATAAATGCGAAAGTGTGTTTGTCAGTCTGTCTGTTTATCTGCTACGCTTTAACGGCCCATCCAACCAATTTTAATGAAATATGGTAATAGGGATAGATTACAACCCGGAGAAGGATAAAGGCTACTTTTTAATCGACTTTCACGCAGGAGGAAATTCTCAATCCGGTGCGTATTAAAAAAAAAAATTTGTACAACGATTTAGATGTTTCTTAACCGATTTGAAAAAAAACTGCCTGCTGCTGAAATTTGGTATGAATGTAGTTTATATCGCGGGGAAGGACAAAGGCTAAGTTTTATCCCGAAAAATTAGGGAGAATCTTGACTAGTTCTTAATAAATACAAAAACTGGCGACAAAAAATGAAAAAAGTACCTTGAAATAAATTTAACTTATTATAAACCTGTCTTTGAGAAGTATGCTTTTTTTCAATGTTTTCTGTCTTAAACATGTAGTGTAGACATACGTCTATATATTTTTCAATAATGGCCTTGCTCAAATCATAAATATAGTTCGCACGCGAGTTGAATGCAGAGTAAATGTATGGTGACACATACATTTACTCTGCATTCAACTCGCGCGCGAACTGTACATGGTGAAATTATGTTCTTATGTGGGCATCGGTTTTTGTAAATAAATTAATATTTACAAGAAACTGCAATATTTTTAAAGTTTGTGATATAATTACCCAAAAATCGATTAAAAAATTGTCCAATAGAAGAAAAAAATATGGCATCGTACTTTAGAAGTTAACAACGATTTATTTTTCTATGATGATTATAATAAATGCCAGATATCGATTTTCAAAGAATTATTTCTTATCTAAGGAATTCGAAACGGTTTTTTACACTACTTACCGATTTTAAACATACCCATATTCATTTATCAAAAAAAATGGGCACTTTAATTGTACCAGTTTACAACTTCAATATAAGAAAAATAAAAAATTAACTACTCCATATTTTTTGTATCCATTTCGCTCCGATGCGCCTCTATCGCGTTCTCTATTGGCGCGTAAGCGTGTGAACGTGATAGCTGCACGATTGAAATATTGTAATTATGATGACAATATAATTAATTTCGGTAAGATTGCGTGATTATTTCGCTACTATACCGTAAAGTAAATGTATATAAAGTATTTTCCTACCTAAAATATGACACTCTATCTTTTTTTTCGCATCTTTCGGATTGTTTTTGCACTTTATTACGGAGCAAAACGGCATGTTGTCGCTTGGTGTACTCATGCGCAGTGTTGCCAACTGCTAGCTTTACACAGTTGCTAGACATTTTTCAAAATGTTGCTAGATTTCCAGTTTTACCCCAAAAAGTTGCTAGACTAACAAAATGTTACAGTAGGTAGGTTACAATATAATGTCAATTTCTGAAAATCATTTTTATATTCATTAATTCTAAAAAAATCTTTTTAAACAACCGCCTTCAAACTTCCGCTTTACTACATTACATACGCACTATACAAAGTATTTAATTTATTGTTGATATTTTAAAAACCGCTCGACCGATTTCGATAAAATTTATATGGGACCATCTGGGGAGTAGGTATACCCTTTCAAACAAATTTCCAATTTTCTCAGTTTTTTCAGTAGTGTATACTTTGTTTTGTCTTTGGTTGTAGCATAGCAGGAAACGGGGAAATGGGAATTCCCAACAAAAGCCAACCTGTACCTACCATAGCATCTATGACCATACTATAGATCTACTACCTACTCTACTCTACGAATCTTTTTAGCCTTGACGTCTCATCAAGGAACACTGAAGCGTCTCATGATGAAAAGTTGCTAGAAAAAGTAGCTTAAAAGTTTAGCTACAAGTTTCATTAAATTGTAGCTGTGTGTCACCAAAAAATAGCTAGATCTAGCTGTAAAGTTGCCAAGTTGGCATCACTGCTCATGCGTGACTGAGGTGAAGACTGTTCAGAATATCTATTTATGAACAGTTTGACCGTGCCGTTTTTAGCGTTTCGATGGTGCGTATAAGGTATTGGTAAGTCAATGATATACGCGCCGAATTGAGCACCTCCTCCTTTTTTTGGAAGTCGGTTACTGACAGTTTGGTGTCACGTACCTTGAAGTTCCTAAATTAAGGATTATAATTCTAAAACACGAAAGTCAACAATAATGAAACTGCTTTAAGCGTTGGTAGTATGGCCCAGGTCGTATAATGTGGAAACACTCTTTTATTCGTACTTCACATATGACTAGTTTAAATAAAACGTCGTAGAATATACATGTATTAGGTAGATGGCTAGGTGTTCAACAATGATAGCAAGGTCTCGCATTGTTATTACGTAAATATACTAACGGAATTACGGAACTAATCCCTCTTCAGTGAGATCATAAAATAGCTACTTTGTGAATAAATCATTTCCGTAACTATATTCATCAAAAAGATAGATAGATAGATAAACTCTTTATTGCACACACTTAGAACAAAGACAATAAACAAAAAAGATTAAATGATAAAACACAAGGGTGCAAAGGCGGTCAAGAATTATTAAATTATACTTAAAGGTATTTAATTAAAGGTATAGAATCCTAAATCCATCCTACTGATATTACAAAAACGAAAATGTGTTTGTTTATTGGTTTGTCTTTGTATCACGCCGAAACGAAGCAAGGAAGATTTTTGTATGGATATAATTAAAGAGAGTGTCAAGTGATAGGCCACTTTTATCCCGGAAAAGTAGAGTTCCAAAAGGATTTTTATACTATAACAATACTGTATTTGCGCTATCAGGTAAAAATATACGTTATCAGACGTCATCAGAGAAAACTGGCTATTTGTTACAGAATTCTAAAAATGAAAAAAAAAACAATAGTACTTTGTTTTGAAACTTGTAACTAGTAACTACACGAAAAAAGTCGCAGATAACCGTCTGTATGTTGTAATAAAATATGGAACATACAAATGGGTTCCTTGAGGAAGCCATAGAAGCCGCATAATTATAATCCCTAGAATCATTCACCCTCTTGGCCAATAATTCAATTTTCACAAATATTGGATAGATCCAGGCGTTAATTTGCGGAAGTCTTTGATAACTAGAACTAGAAGGAACCAGAAGTTTAATTTGCTATAATCCGCCACAGTAGACAAATCTATGTTGTACAGTGTGTATCATGCACTTGCACCTTGCGATATTCACCGCCCAATGCTGCGAATTGCTGGCTTACAAGTTCTAGATACACACTGTACAGCATAGATTTTGCTACTGTGGCGGATTATAGGAAATTAAACTTCTAGTTCCTTCATTAATTACACAAATAACAAAAATACACTCACATCTAGTTCCAATTCCAGTTTATTGATCTCATCAGTCGCTGCGTTCAACTTCTCGAGCTCCACCTGAAAATTTTGGAAGAATTTGAGACAATCGCACGGCACGCGTACGCATTCCCACGCCTGGGGTAGAAGCAAGCAACATGTAGAGACGGGAAACAAACGAGACATCGTAATGGTTCGATACGCAATCTCAATGAAATAGTTTTTTATTATCGCTATCTTTTAAGATAAAGTCATACGCCTTAGAATAATAACGCATAGTATGTTAACAGCAGCTGAGATTTGCGTTGTGTTCTTTTAGGTAGATTCAAAAATCGTAATGAACGAACATCTTTTTGACGATTCCAAATGATTTAAGACAAATAATATTTAAAATAATGCCTAAAAGTTGCTGATTCAACCGTCATGTCTATAGAAATTTATATATTTCTAACTTATAACCTTGTCATTGCTTTTTTGTAAATTAAGTGAAAAGTTGTTTCGTCCTGTGAATTTAGCCGAAACAGAATTAGCCGAATGCATCCATCAGTAGCTGTTAATCTGTGATTTCCTTGTTTTACGATGTATCTTGGATCTTAGTGCCCTTCAGGCCTTCACATAAACCATCATATTCGGCGAACCTTTTGCATTAGAACGTTGAATGGTGGGCATTTTGCGAACCAAGCCAATTTTTGCTTGGTATATCTGGAGTCTTCTATGCGTTGTTATTCTAAGTCAAACGTTAAATAAACTAACTGTACCTTATGTTCGGATAGTTTCCTGTCCCTACGTAAAAAAGCGCCTAAACTACAAAAATAAATTAATACTTACATTTAATTTGTACATCTCTTTTAAAGAATCTTGGTATTGTAAATAAAGTCCACGTGAAATTCTTATTGTTACATTTTATTATCAATTTTACATACAATAATAATAGTTATTTTCGAATTATACATGCCTAACTTTCAAGATATAAAAATATTACGCATTCATAATAGTAGTAGCCGCTAGTTATTTATACCTCAAATTGTTTCGAATGAGAGCTAATTTAGCGAAACACTAGTTTCTAAGACTCAGTGACCATAACGTAGATCGCGAAACCAGTCGAATCTGCCTAATGTTTGTTCTGAGTGGATATAATTCTTCATAATCCAACCTCTCCAGGAGGTACTCATCGTAGCAGATCCACTGAGTATAAATGTTCAGGATAACTTAATATAAAGTGGGTCAATTTCGGTAAAATTATTTTGAGATAATACAATGATCTTTTAAGCACAAGGTGCGAGCTTCAAATGACTATGTGGAAGAATTATTTAAGAATTAAAATTAAGAAGTGTAAAAGAGCACTTTTTGGTAGGGGGTAAAAATGTAGATTCGCGTGACCGTGACCGAAATGCTCGCGAACATTTAATAAATATATATAATTATTCGAAATAAAACTTTAATGCCTTAGTGTTAAGGTTTACATTTTAATAATTTTAATTTAAAAAAAAAATCGTTTTCACTTCTATCAGCAGTCCCTATGACTGGCATTTTTTTTTGTAAATACGGTGCCTCTAAATGGTGCTTTATTAGCTCTCATTATTCATGGGAAAATTACAAAAATTATGCACAATCTCGAACATTTCGCAAAGCTGATCCAGATTTGTAAATGACATAATAAAAGAACTTATAAATATTACAATACTATAATTATTACAGTAATGGAATGGTTCAGTTGTACTAAAAGTATAGGATTTATCCTAAATCTGTTAAAGATATTGAACACTTCACTTTTGGTAAAGGTTTAAGTATTTATTACAATGATATTTTAAGAGCAACAGTATGTAGGTGATTTTAGGCCATATGTGATCAAGTTATTCATAAAGTAAGAAAGTAATATTATTTTTTAAGAAATATAAGTAAAAACATATGAAACAAAATGAGATTACAATTGAGTAATATTTTAAGTAATAATATTAATATTAAGTAAGCATATATAGAACTACCTAAGCAATTATTTATTTTAATATTTAACATCAAAACAAATTATTCCGCTAACATTAAACAACAATAAACAAAAAAATCCTCAGGTGGTTAAAGTATGCAAATAATTATAATTTTTGTATGGAAAAATATATTGCAGTAAATTATAATATTCAAACACTCGAAAATAAAATAAAAAAATTAAATGTATATTTCAGAGATTCATATCAATTTAATCCACTAAATTGTATGATATTTACAAAACCACTTCCAAAAAAGAACATAAAATTAATTACAGTTATTCAAATTCATAATCATAATTCATAATCATATTAGTTAGTTATAATGTGATAATATATTTGCAATCACTATTTCAGTGTTTTTGAACTGAAGTACTTACTTAACAGTTTAAATTCCAATATGCAAATCAAAATAAATCTAAATGATGAAAAAATAAAATCTATGTTTTACCTATAAAATAATAATATATAAAAAAGTGCAAAACACTGGCATATAAACTTATGTAGGTATTCAATAAAATTATTGTTTAGTTAATAGTTATGAAGATGATAAACGTTTTAGATTAATATACCTACTTGTAACTAAATACACAATGTTAATATTAATTAATAATAATGTTGTAAAAAAAAGATTGAATAGCAATTAGGTAATCTACATTATTGACCTCGGGAGGTAGATAATGCAAAACATAACACAAAAACTGGCTTCACAATAGCAACATAAAGTAGATAAATTCTATGAATTTAAAGCTTTCTTTCTTGGTGTTAGTATGGGCTTAGTTAGTTAAATAATAAAATTATATTTGAACTTTTAAGACAAGACAACACAAAACATGATGGTGTCTGTAAACCGTCACCACTTGCACAGCTGTGTAACCGCTGACCATCTTGCAGTACACAAGTACCACAAGATTTTAAATCATAACAATGTTGTATTTTCGAGTGTTTTAACACTTTGGTGTTACGGTAAAATGAGCCTTAATAAGGATGATGCAGGTATATCAAAAATAAATTATTACTAACTGATTATTAAATAGAGGACCTAAAATACACATCCTCAGTTAGTTTAAAGTTTGATAATCATTTAAAAATATAGATTAAAGAAAGAAAGTGCGATGAAATTTGATGACGTCACAACTGTGAATTCCATACAGCTTCCATACTAGAAGTGCGTTTTTAAGTTTGATAAAGAGTTGCTGATTTAATTGAGTTCAAGTTGGTCTAAACGGAAACATTGCGAAATTAAAATTTGTGAATTTAAACCAAAAGGGGTTTGGGTCCATTTTACTCTGACAACAAAGTGATTTGACGCTTTAATACCCTCAAAGTCAATGTGATTAAAATCTTGTGGTAAGTTGCAATAGGTAAGTCAAGATCACAAACAGAACACAACAGTGTTGCATAATTGCACTGCCTTGTCGAAGAAGGTCCAAATAGTTATTGCAATTTGTTATTTTGTGATGCCACTAATAAAGTAAATTAAAATTATAATTATAACTATATAGTACTACTATTTATAAATCATCAATGAGGCTTGTAAGTGTGAACATTTTTGATAAATTATATATTATCACTACACATTCATAACAGCTATGCATTATTTGTGAATAATGGCACATATTATATACTCTCGAGAATAAGTTGGTGCATATGCTGATATAATAATATAAGTAAAATTAATAAAAGTATTATGTTAATATAATCATCATAAGTATCAAAAAACTAATTATGAATTAATAAAATATTAAAATTGACATATATTGTGATTGAAATGTAATGTCTTTGTGGACAGGAAACAGTCCCATAAGGTACCAATAATAACATTATTTTATGTCAAATAACTAAGATCAGTGCACCTCGCTATCACAAATATATTTGCCAGATACAAAGCGTCGCTTCACAAGTGAAAGCCGATACCCACTGCCTATTAGTTCGAACTCAATGCCAGACAGTGTTGCACCCTCACAGTTGAACTGGGAAGAGATAGTTGCTTTATTTGAAGGCCCACTGCTCAGCTCAAACCGTGCCCTCAGCGATCCTACACCTCGATCTTCTGAATGCTGAGACAATTCTGTAAATCTCCAGAGAGCTTGTTCATTCTCTGAATTCCATGTATTCTTGGGCATAGCAATTATGTTCTTAACCGATCCACTAACAGGCACACATACTGAGACATTAAGCAATGGTGATGGAGGACTCATAGCATGAAGATTGTACTTATAATCTACTTTGAGATCTGTGTGATCTTGCTCACACTTCCAATGTGCTACCATTTGAAACGGGCAGGACGCTGCACCAGTTTTTGGTCTTATTTGGTATTTCAAGATATCCACATTGAAGTATTGTGCTGTTGGATTCTTCTCCGATTGCCTCTTTAGTAATGATGTTAATGCGTGCATATTAAATTCAACAACTGTAGTGTCGCGAGTCGACATCATCGCATTTATACTTATAAGCTGCTTGTTGGGCAATACATTATCCAGTCTATGAATGTTTTTCAGCCTAAAGCAGAGTTTTGCTGGGTTAGGGTTGTTAGCGAGTACACCTACAATACCAGTAGGAAATGAAAGCATCATATCTCCAGACATTTTAACTTGACATTTTGTTTCGTCTGTACCACGGAAATAAGAGTGTATAATTTCATGAAATGCAACAGCTAATGGTATAGTGTCTGCCATGCCAATTGTGAGAGGCGAGGGCCCGCGCGATCCTGAAGAGCCGGCGGTTCGGAAGTCACCTTCGGAGCGCCGCGACGGCGGACGCGGCAACGATATAGTATTTGTTGTTGGCGTTGACGTTCGGAAGTTCGATTGAGACATTTCCCCGACTTCCGAGAATAGATCGCCAACATCGGCGGCCGAAACTGGCGTGGGACTTTCAAGTAAATTGGATTGGTTCGCTTGTAATGGAGCATAAGGGTTCGAGACGTTACCGTGCGGTGAAGCTGGGTTACTGACACTGGGACTTGGGAAGTTTAAATCAACTAAAAACTCACTGCTAACTTTGCTTGTATTAGCATTAGAACCTCGTCTGGTTGTTCCAATTTTATATTTCAAGCCTATGTTTTCTACTGTAGCTCTGAGCTCGTCCACACTTGCTGACATTGGGGCATTTCCATTGCTAATTGGTTTTATTTCAACATGAATCTTTTGTTCCCTTTCTTCTTCAGAGTCAGAGTCTGTGGAGGAATAGACACTGCCCTTCTCATCTTTGGGCCTTATACAGAAGCCTTCCTCATCAACCTCTGGAGAATTCATCAGGTCCTCTTTAGGTGTCTCCTCCTCTTTCTCTTCTAAGTCTGACTTATCACCTGCATTTGAATTTTCAGATATTTCATCCTTTTTCTTTTTTGATTTTTTTGGTTTATTTTTTGTCCTCCTACTTCGTAGGAACCATTTCGATTCACGAATTGTACTTCGATTCATGTTATCATCTTTATCTGCTGTTACATCAACAGCAGGTGTTCCACTGGGGCTTGAAGGAGCTGAGCATGGAGCACCACCATCGTTACTCACACTGGGTTCATCTTTACTCTGAAAATTTGGTGTAAATAAATTCAGCAGAGAGGTTGTTCTCCTTGAGGTCTTAGATGCAAATGAAGGCTCTTTTTTTGGAGGCTTAGCAGGCTGGGCAGGCTTGTGGGACCCATTAGACACTGTAGATATCTGATCTGCTTCTGATATGGAATTATTAGTTGAACCAGGCTTGGGCAGGGTAGGAATAAGTTCCATCAGATTTGCCTTCTCTAAAGCATTGTATTTTTCGACAAGAAACTGTTCTAACAGCTTCTCTACAGTTAATTCTAGGCACTGGTGCTTGAAATCTCTATGAACTTGCCCCATTAAGTCATGATTGTTTTGAATGATGTCAGCATATGCATTGACAAACTGTTTCATCTGTTTTAAATGAGCTTCTTCTACATCCTGGAAGTGTTTACAAGTTTGAGTCATTTTCTTTTCAAAATCTTGTTTTACAAGACTGTACTTCTCTGCTAGTTGTCTGAAGTCCTCATGCAGCTTTTTGATCTTAACCTCAGCTTTTTCAATATCTTTGGAGGAGGCATTTTCTTTTTTTAACTTCTCAAGCTCCGTTGATTTAGCTGTGTAGACATCCTTCGCTTTCTGTAAAGCTTGTTTTGTATTCTGTATGAGTAATACCACTTCCAAAGTGCTAGATTCTGAATCTTTCACTGCTTTGTGCTTTTTGTGAAGTTCGTCAGCGTAGCGAGCTACATCTTTGACTAGCTCACTGACTTTTTGGAACATGTGTTGATGTAAATTGGACAGTTTCTCAGCAGAGCACTTGAGGACGCCCCAGAAGGGTGCGAAAGTGCCCTGAGCGCAGTTACTATTCGCCTGCTTCGCTAGCTTAGTCAAAAGTTTCGAATTCGATTCCTCTATATTCGATCTTTCTCTAAAATACTCCGAGAGTTCCTTGCTGGCTATAAGTCCGTATTTCATGTTTTGATATAAAATATCGTATCCATTGTGCTCGTTGGAGAAATAATCTACAAAATTGACACTCATCTTTGCTGTTACGGATGCACTATTAATTATTCAGACATTATTTTTCATTCACTGACCTGTATTCTAGGGTCGAGCTCAGTCTCACCATTGTCGTCAGCTGGGATAGTGAATGAGGATTCTTCCATTGTGGTACCTGCGACTAAGAAGCCACCCAATCTCCTAAATTACATCACCGACACAAATCACAATAGCATGTACTCTAGCGTCACATTCACTTCACTTTTTCAATGATTATTTTTTATCACACGCACATGACCTAAAGTTTTTATATTGCGAGTAAAAAAAAACACCTATCAAAATTATAAACAGACGAGTTTTAATTTCTAAATTATTTACAGTTTACAAGCTAACAACTAAAGAATTTTTGTACAAGATCAGTACAAGATGACGTCCACGGTCCACCAGGCACCAACTTTCTTGATGTCAAACCACAGATTAAGTACTAGTTTGTCAAACACAGAGTAGCAGAGACATTGAATATTATATGATGTCAAATCATAATAGACATTTTTTTTGTTTTTACTTGATAGGGCTTCCTGGCAATGCCTGTTGAGTGTTTGTTCGATTAAAGATCGATTACAAATTAATAATAAATAATTTTCATAGTCACTGAGCTGAGTCCTGTGGAGTTTTATCTTGATGATACTAATATTATTATAATTTAGCGCAAAATTGTGTTGTTTGTTGGTGTGTCCTTCAATCAAGCCGCAACATTGCAACGATCAACATGATTTTGTTTATTTGGGTATAATTTATTGAAGACAATGGCATAGGCTTACTTGACAGGCAGCTTTATGTTAAGGAAAATTATTTAGGAGTTCCATCCGGATTTTAAAACCTTTCACGAGTCACGAGACTAATCTTGTAAGTAATATTTTGTATTATTATTCATCCACGTAGATTTCGGTTTTTAAAAAGCTCTGTTGGATTTTTTCAATAAGGTCAGTGGGGGCAAGCGCGTTATACTTCTCATAAAGTTGACTATCATAGTAAATATATCAGTAAGTATCCATCAACTGGGCATTAAAGTAAATATTAAATTACGGCATATTTTCTCGCAATATACACATACATAAATGGTGTAAATCGGATAATTTTTGTTGGAAATATTTGTATTTGAAGTAAACTATACCCTGTGGACGCACTTTCCCAAAATGTGGGCAAGTGCGACACACATTCCAAAATAATATTATCTATGGTCTTTTGAAGTTTTGGTACTTTAAAAAAAAAAGCTGTAATCGAAGCAAACAAGACACTCTATTTAAAACTTCATAACTACCAATGTAAGGTTTAAAATCTGTTGGCAAACACAAAAGGGGTAAGTGCGCCATACCTTTACTGGTCAGAGGCTATCAACCTTCTTATTTGCCTAACTTTTATTGAAGGAAGATTGGATCCTACTACTATTTTCACGTAAGTATATTTTACAGCAAGCTTTATGGTGCTTTAGGTGACAAAAATAATTGTAGACGTATTGTACTTATTCATTATTATTTTAAGGTATTATATATCAGACTTAGTACAAAAATCGAAACAGTTTTCATTTTCGTGAGTAATAAGAAATTTTAAGCTAAGAGAATAAAAAAAATACAAAAAATATATTGACAGTTATTTTAATTCCCTTGCAAATCGTTTTTGGTAATAGCGATACAAGCATGGATTCGAACTATTTTTAACTATGGAACCCAATCTGTAACGCGAAAAATAAATCAGCGGCTGTTCCATACATTGGTACGTTAGGACATATTCTCTCTAATCTGTGGGTACGTTACTCTTACGACCATAATGTATCTGAGCTATATATTTTATACATATATTTTAAAATGAAAAATAAAGTAAGTATAGTCCGACAAAAAAGAGTAGAAATAAATAACTAGCAACATCATCATGTCGTCTCTTTCAAATCAACGCGGATTAAAGGTGACGACACAGTGGTGTAGCTAATTATTAATTTCTACTCTTTTTTGTCGTATTATTTGTTTGCCAATGGCCAAAATTCTACTTAATTAAAAAAAATGGGTCTTATAAACTTTTTCAGAGGTTGGAATCTGCCGGTCATTCAAGTTCCGCTTTAAGTCTACGAACGGTGCTACCACATCTGGCGAATGCGCAGCTCGCAAGCCACTGGCCGCGCGTGTTCTTTATAAGAGTATTAATAGAACATGAGTTATAAAAAAGAAATGCACCAAACACTTGCAGAAACTGAACACGCGCAGCTCGCGGGTGGCTTGCGAGTGGCTCGCGCGCTGCGCATTCGCCAGATGTGGACCCTTACTCTGTTTTTTACTTCTCCTGGGTTTATTTCGTTCTTCTTCGTTCGAAATTATTTTTTATAACATTTTACTAAAAAGGTTGACAATCCCCGACTTGAGGTAAGTGCGTCATAGCAACGCACTTGCCTCGACAAGTTTAGACGCACTTCACCCTTTAAACATTTTTAAGTCCAATATTTGTACCATGTAAATTACAAACTATTTGGCTAAATAACAACAAAGGTAATATTGACACGTAAAGTATAAGGATAATGCAGTAATCTTACCTTATTATTAACTCGAAAAACAATGAATATCAATTATTTTTCGACACTTGGAGGGGCAGCAGCCAACTCGACTTCACAGTACATTTGACACTAAAATTAAGATGACGTCTTACGCCACGACGACACGTGTGTTACCATAAACAATTAATATTTCCGCCCAAATTTAGTTCGTACTTTTACACTAGATGGCATTAAGTTCAAATAGTTGCTTAGATTACGTAAATTTGATGCCAGAGGCACTTGCCCCCTAGAGGCACTTGCCCCGACTGACCTTATCCTTTCTTATTAGTTGAAGTCTACGGTACACAGTGGGCTTTTAATTTATTTTTGTTTTGGTGCCACTTCTATTGAAGTTCGGTGATCATAATATTATTAGTGCAGTTAAAGAGCATAATAATATTAGTACCTTGTGATTTTGAAGCAGCTCTAAAATAAAAAGATTAATGCTTTTATTGAGCCTCTTTCATTTTGAGGCATTTATATTATTTGTGTAGATTTGTAGGTAGTGTAAATTTTCTAGAGTTGTTTCCTGCAAATATCGATTCCTACATTATTCGAGTTTTCAATCCGTAATTTACCTACAATATTTAATCGATTCTACAAATACTTCACTTCAAATGTCATGGGGAATTTCAATTATTGTCTATGGTATAACCTTTCAAAATTAAAAAGTTACTTAGATATACTTAGATTTGGTATTCTTTGTCTTTCACCCTTATGGTAATGTCATGCGAGAATGAAAGAGTTACAGTAATGACAGTGAAAAGAGATGTTTAATTTGATTTAGTTGCGTAGCGATGCTTATTCAACTTGTCGAATTGACGATTTTGACGTTTTATCAAGGTATTTGCTAGAGTTTGGAAGAAAGTCTCTGCTGAAAAAATTGTGATTTCTTTCTTCGAGTGACACAAGTATCAGTTGCAATACATTCCTTGGCTATAACTCTCGCGTTCAGAGTTTATTTCTGAAACGGTAACCGCAGTCAATCTGTATGCAACTGTTACGCGTTGCCTCTACCATGTCTTACCAAGGATCACCATATTCGGGTCCAGGGGACGAGTACGACTTTGAGGACGATGGATACGACGATATAGACGAGTACAGGGATCCAGAAGACACGTTACAGCAGCCGCCTGCGGAAGATAGCGATGAAGGTAAGGTGCCCATATAGTTTGTTTACGGTCGATGTCCGCAGCCTATTTTGGCGTTGTATTACTTGTCAGTTGTTATTTTTATTAAGATGCACTGCGTTTGTAAACAGAGGTTATGTAATTAGCATTGTGAGCTTAATGTGATCGATGTTTAGTGCATTCATTAGCTTCCCGCCTTTTATAGATGACCCTCTTTATGACGTAATGTACCTACCTACCAGAGATATACCACTTTCTCTTTTTGAAAAAAAAAAACAAGCTGACGCCCGCGACTTCGTTCGCGTGGTTTAAGTTTTTTTAAGATTCCTGGGAGCACTCCTTAACTTTCCGAGATAAAAAGTAACCTAAGCCTTTCCCTGGGACACGACCTATGTCTGTACCAAATTTCATCAAAATCTGTTGAAAACTTGGGCAGTGAAAGTGTATCAAACAAACAAACTTACATTTGCCTTTATTATATTAAGTTCTAGATAATGTCCGCAACTTCGTCCGCCTGGAGTACGTTTTTTATTCCTGGAGGAACTACCGCTATACCATATTTCATCAAAATCTGTTGAATGTATGTATGTATTGTATGTACTTATAGAGGGGACGCCCACCGTCGCCAGGCGGGTGATCGGCCCATTAATTGAACCATTCGACCCATTTCCCCGTGTTAGGACACAGGTTACTGGTGTCCCGGCAGCCTACCCCCCCCGAACCTACCTGTAGCCTTAGTGAACCTTACGATATCCCCTATGGAGAGATGTCTTAGGTCTTCTTCACTGATCCTGTCCTTGCCTATTAATTCCCACCTTACCAATGAGTACATGGGGCACTCAGCTATGAAGTGAAAGCTGGTCTCTTCCTCGCCGCACTCTGGACATGATGGGTCATCTTTTATTCTCATTATTGTGAGATGTCTATTTAGCAGACAGTGTCCTGTTGTTATGCCGGCTATAAGTGCTATGTTTTTTTACTCTGCGACATAAGTTTTGTCTTCTTTTTATCGAATGATTTCAAGAACAACTTCGATTGCCTATATTGTGTAGAGTTGTTCCATCTTGAATTCGATTCTCTTTCTATGATTCCTTCGAACACTTTCTAAGTGATCGAGTATGGAATGGGTAAGCAAGGTTTGGGGCCACAAAATGGAGTGCTTGCTCCCATTCTTGCTAATTCATCTGCTTTTTCATTTCCTTCATTTCCTTGGTGTCCAGGAACCCAGGCAATTGTGACTTTTGTCCTATCAGCTAGTGAGTTTAAGATACGTTTGCATTCCTTCACTAGAGCTGATATGGTATCCTTCCTTTCTAATGCTCTGAGAGCAGCCTGACTGTCACTATATATGATAACTTATTTGGTTTCTATGCTTATAGTATCCATCAGGCCGAAAGCACACTCCATAATCGCATACGTTTCGGCCTGAAATATACTTGCAAATTTACCTAGGGAAATTACTTGTTCTTTGTCAGGATTGGTGCTGTAGAAGATTCCAGCACCACTGAGCTTAGTTGATTCCTGCCTTGATCCGTCAGTGTAACAGATAATCTTATCTTCATTGGCGGTTTCAACCTTCCATGTCTCCTTTGAACCTATGTGCACTCTGTATTTCTTGTCGAAGATACGCTGCCTTTTGATAAGGTCATTGTGTGTTATTATCACTGACAGCTTATCTCCATATATGCTCTCAACATCAGTATGTCCTTTGTCCATAAAATTGCCTTTCCACTGCTTAGACATTTTCATTCTATACCAGTGTTCCAGTGCTTTTTTCTTGGCTTCGAGGTCCAAAGGATATAGTCCTAGAAGAACCTCTAAAGCCGCGGATGGAGTGGTCCGTATAGCCCCAGAGATCATCAGCATAGCCATCCTTTGGACTTTCGTCAGCTCTTTGCTAATTGTTTTTATTGTTGCTTTATGCCACCAAACAATTGCTCCGTACAGAATTCTGGGTACTATGATGGCCGTATATATCCATTTTACTACGTACGGTTTCATGCCCCATGTTCTGCCCACCGCTCTTTTACATTGAAGAAGAGCTATTTTAGCTCTGGAGCATTGTTCTACTATGTGGCTTCTAAATCTAAGTGTGCTGTCTAGCAGAATCCCTAAATATTTAATTTCTTTAATCAGTTCCATCTCAACACCTTCAAATACAATTGGTATCAGATGTGTTGTTTTCCTTTTCTTGGTAAAAAGAACTAGTTTGGTTTTCAAGGGATTCAGGTTAAGTCCTTTCTCTCGACACCATTTAATAGTAGTTTTAATACCAGTGCTCATAATGTTTCTAACTGTGTTCAGATCCTTGCCAGTTACTAGAAGCACACCGTCATCAGAGTATGCTTGCATATAAATCATCATGTCATTGATTTTTGCTACCAATGAATCTAATAGGAGACACCATAGCAGTGGCAATAGGCAAGCTCCTTGTGGGAAGCCTCTGGTAGATTTTATGGTGTATTCCTCTCCACCTAGTTCAGATGATATCAAGCGATGCTGCAGCATGTTCATAATCCAATTCTCTACAGCACGCCCTATACCGTCCCTATGTAATGCTGCCGCTATTGCTTCCCGATTCGCTTTATCGAATGCCCCTTCAACATCAAAGAAACATCCGAGAGCGAATTCTTTATTGTTAATTGATCTTTCAATCCTTATCACTAGATTATGAAGGGCAGGTTCTGTAGACTTGCCTGTCATGTATGCATGTTGGTTGGAATGCAGTGGCATGACACTCAAGTCTAGTTAAATCTGTTGAATAGATGGGCAATAAAAGTGTAGCAGACAGACAGATAGACAAACGGATGGACAGACAGACAGACAGACACATTTTTGCATAATATTAGTATGGATTACTTAAATAGTAAAAATACTTATAAAACAATTACTATTAAAAATCTCCAAGGTGCTGGGGTAACGCACTGCCAACTTCCTCACTCTGGATTAGTACTGAGAATTTCTTGTTGAAAAAACCCAATACCTACTTAATTAATGGCCTGACCCAGAACTTGAACCTGGTACCACTTCCTCATAAACACCTCATCAGCCACAGGTAAACAAGCTAATCCCTAGACCTAAGAGGCAGTTAATTCACATAATATTATGCTCATGAGTTTGCTAGCATAGATTAAGGTTTTTGAAAAATCCCATGAAAATTCTTTGAGGAAGTTAAAAATTTAACCAACTTTTTAGAAACTTAATTTTTAGGGTTCCGTACCCAAAGGGTAAAAACGGGACCCTATTACCAAGACTCCGCTGTCTGTCTGTCTGTCTGTCTGTCTGTCTGTCTGTCTGTCTGTCTGTCTGTCTGTCTGTCTGTCTGTCTGTCTGTCTGTCTGTCTGTCTGTCTGTCTGTCTGTCTGTCTCCAGGCTGTATCTCATAGACCGTGATAGCTAGAAAGCTGAAATTTTCACAAATGATGTATTTCCGTTGCCGCTATAACAACAAATACTAAAAATTAAAAAAATATATATATTAAGGGGGGTCCCCATACAATAAACGTGTTTTTTTCGTATTTTTTTGCTCAATATTAAAAACGGTAACAGGTAGACGGTTCAAATTTTCACAGAATATTAACTTGTATATTACCTTTCAAAATAAATAATTAAATATCAATAAAGTAAATATTAAAGGGGGGCTCCCATACAACAAACGTAATTTTTTGATATTAACAGTAAACCTCTACAAACAAAGTTAGTTTTGCGGTTCATTAACAAAGGTAATTATACCTACTTCTTGAGTACGGAACCCTCGGTGCGCGAGTCCGACTCGCACTTGGCCGGTTTTTAGTAATAATATTTTCTAGGCAGAACACTGCCTGCATTGGATGCAATTCTTTAATTAGTGATTTTGTCTAAAGTGGTAGAACAGATGGGCTCTAAAAATGTTGCAGACTGGCAGACAGACAGATAGCATATTGAGGCCAATTCTGTTGTACACCATCTCTAAACTAAGATGACAACTCTATTTATATCCCTTTCATAATACTCCCTGGGGAAAAGGGCAGCAGCACTTTATAAAGCGATTTAGAGCTGTCATTTTAGTTTCGTTTATAGATTGTGTTAAACAGAATTGGCCATATTTTCAAATTATATTAGTATGCAAACATAAATATGAATTTTATTTTTGAATTCGTAGTTGACTCGTGTTGTACTGAAATTCAGATAAGACTAGGATAGTTTGCTAGTTATTTCAGAGAGTCATTGTTAAATAATAGTAATGTATAATTTTTTTTCAGACACTGAAGAGGCCAGTGAAACAGATATACCCAACAATGATGAACCTGTTGAAATTAAAGAACAGTAAGACTAAGTACTTTATTATATTTTCTAAATTTCCCCTTTTCTGTGATAGTTAGTAAGGTAGATATCTAAATATATTTTTAAATTTCCTTTTTTCCATGATATCAAGGTAGAGTTAGAGATCACTGAATCAAAAAATGGTTTTTATACAGACAGACATAGCAAAACTATTAGGGTTCCTTGTTACTAAAGAATCCTGAAAAGACGAAGTTGTGGCCATCATCTGGCACATCTATCTATCATAGCTGACACTTTTGCCATGGTTAAACAAGCAACACTTATAACCACAATTGGGCAAACCAGATAACTGGTAGTATGCCTCATTACTCTTCTTTGGAAGAGAATGCGAAACCAGACTGTAATTAATTTGGAAACCATTATTATAGCTCTTATCGCAATTGAATCTGTCTTCTGCAAGCTCTTCCCAAGTTGTTTAAAGGGATTTGATGATGCCAATGGAGAAGTTTCATGATGTTGTGAATATCATATTTAACGCAGCGGAAGTAAACTGTAAATTAAAACTAATAAATCAGTGTTTTTTTAAAATCCATCAATAAATGACTGAGAAATTAATAAGTTTAATTTAATATTTAATGTACACCGATTGCTGTATCTTACTCGAGTGACAAATTTTGTGACTGAACTTTTACCTAGCAGAGATTTAATACTTCAAAATTATCTTCACACACAAATTATGTGCTTTTAATTCAACCAAACCAATTCAATTTAAATTTTAAGTCACATTTAGTCTATTTCTTTCTTTTATTCGGCTTTATAAAGTCGGTTGATAGGGTCGTGTGACTTCACACAACCGCACTTGCAAGCGCAACTTTAAAAAGTTCCATAACTTTTACATTTGTTGAGATATTTTAATAATTCTTTCATATTTTTGTTTTATTTTGTCTTAATTTTCATAAAAAATTAAATAAAC
This sequence comes from Erebia epiphron, assembly GCA_963932025.1. Taxonomy (NCBI): domain Eukaryota; kingdom Metazoa; phylum Arthropoda; class Insecta; order Lepidoptera; family Nymphalidae; genus Erebia; species Erebia epiphron. The sequence continues at coordinate 41,666,366 of OZ009948.1, read as the reverse complement.
TTGATGGAATGGCAACTTCTCCAATCTTTCGGTAGTGTCCTCTTTGACCTAAATACCCAATTGTTTGATTGAATCAATGGATTCCTCAGGATGTACCAGGACAAGTTGGTGAGCCTGAAGAAGCAGCTGCAGCAGCTTGAGGACAACATCCACCCTGAGTTCCTCAAGAGGGTCAAACGCCTGGAGCATCAGCTGCATGAGAGGCTACGCATTAACAGGATATACAAGTTAGTGAAATCCATATCCATACTATATACTATATTTACTATGTAATATAATGTTATTTTATTAAATGCGAAAGTGTGTCTGTCTGTCTGTCCGTCTGTCTGTCTGTCTGTCTGTCTGTCTGTCTGTCTGTCTGTCTGTCTGTCTGTCTGCTACGCTTTCACAGCCCATCTGAACAACCGATTTTGATGAAATTTGGTAATAAAAATAAATAGAATAAAATAAAATTAGGTAATAAAGAAAAATACAGGGGTAAGTTGTATTCTAGGGAAGGACATAGGCTACTTTTTATCCTTGACAATTGAGGAGTCCCCGCGGGAACTAAAAAAAAATCATTACCAACGCAGACGGACGCGTCCACATTCGAAACCACACAGAGAATCCATTATACACCAATTTATAATTATAATATTTTTGTAGTGTATACATATATAATTATGTACATGTACATATTATGTACATGTATATTTTTGTTGTTTTTTCCTTATTTTAATAATATCCCTTTCTATAAGTAATGTAAGTATTAACTGTTGACTAGGAGATAAGCTTCTCGAGCTTTAAGTCCGCCCAGTGTAGCCAGCTCTATTTTGACGACCTCCCTGGCGCAGTGTTGCGCGCTGTTGCCTTAACGTGGGAGGTCCCGTGTTCGATTTCTTGCAGGATCGATTTGGAAATTTATAATTTCTGAATTTTCTCTGGACTGGTGTAGTGGGAGGCTTCCACCGTGGCCACCCTACCGGAAAATACGTACAGTCAAGCGATTTAGCGTTCCAGTACAAAGCCCTGTAGAAACCGACTATGGGTATGGGTTTAATATAACTGCCATACCCCATAACAGTTTAGCCCACTACCTAACTATATTCTTCTTCTACAGAGATCACATGTATGATGTAGTGGAGAGAGAGTACGTAGCGGAGAAGAAAGCCGCTGCGAAAGAGTTTGAGGAGAAGAAGATAGAGTTGCGGGAGAACTTGCTCAATGACTTTGAGGAGAAGAGGAAGCTGATTGAGAGTGAGCGGCATAGTATGGAGCTTAATGGAGATTCAATTGAGGTATATCTTATCTATATATATAAAAATGAATCCCTATTTCACGGCATCTCGCGTGAACGGCTGGACTAATTTCGCTAATTCTTTTTTGTTGGGTTTCTTTGGACCCGGGATGGTTTATAATCGCAATTGGACCCCGTAGGGGGCGCTGCAATCGGGTTCGAGGTTCAGGGCAGGACAAAGTCTGCGGGGCCCACTAGTAATAAATAAAATAATAATAGCATTTAGAAAAATTGCATTAGGGTAAAGGTGATAATTTAAACTACAGGAAAAAATCTTGTTGAAACTGTGATAGAAGAATGATTCGTAAATCTTGAAAACTCATAGAATAGGTCCTGTACTTTACAAATTACAACTGTCTTATCCATAGCATACTACTAATATGAATGCAAAATTGTGTCTGTCTGTAGCTTTCTCGGCCATCTGTTATTTTAACCAAATTTGATATTGGCATATAGGTTGCACCCTGGGGAAAGGACAGTGGCAATTTTTTCTGCTAAGCTTTTACAGCCCTTCGGCCCAACCGATTTTGACGTAATTCGATACAGGCATAGGTTGCTTCCTGAGGTAGGACATTGGCTATTTTTATCTTGGAAAATGACCGAGTTCCTACAGGGATCTTTAACCATGGACGAAGGCACAAGCATCATCTATTTTATCATGATCTGATTTGGACACATGTTGTTAATTAAGGTTGTCAAACTGAATATTTCAGTAGGTATATTTTTTGTAAGATTCCTATAAGAATCTCGTTTTATTAACCAGGTTAAGCCACCCATGAAGAGGATACTGAGGCGGCGCGCGAACGAGCCTGCGCCTGCGCCGGAGAAGCGACGCAAGCCCCTCGCGACGACACTCACCTTCCAGCTAGACGAGAGGGATATAGATGCGGATCTGAGGGCGATATCCAGAAACTCACCCCCACCCCGACACCACACATCCAACCACCAGCCGAGGAAACATCTCAACTCTAACAGCTGTGAGTATCTCTCACAAATCATAGAAATTGTCTTATTCCAGTTAGAGGAGGGAGATAATATTATAAAGGCGGAACTGAGGGTGATATTGTACTTTTATTTTCTACGAGCTAATGCTAGTCCGCGTGAATTTAGATTTTTTGGGTCCTGCGGTAACTCTTTTTTCCAGGATAAAAGTAGTCTATATTATTCCAGACTATAATCTATCTCTGTGCCAAATTTCATCCAGATCCGTTTAGCCATTGGGGCGTGATTGAGTAACAAACATCCATCCATCCAATCTTTCGTATTTATAATATTTGTTTGATATTTGATACCAATACTAATATTATAAATGCGAAAGATTGGATGGACGGATGTTCTTTACTCAATCACGCCAAAACGGCTGAACCGATCTGGATGAAATTTGGTACAGAGATAGACTATAGTCTGGAATAACACTACTACTTTTTATCCCGAAAAAATTAAAGAGTTAAGAGCAGGAACCAAAAAACCTCAATACAGGCGGACATATTTTAGATATTGAGAAACATATCCCCACCCAGACACCAAACTGCCTCTAACCACCTTCCGAGGAAACATCACTCTAATAGCTGCTGTGAATATGATCACACAACTGCTCAGTAACCACAGAAATTGAATACAACTCCCCGAGTTGTTTTCAACTTTGGAAGTTAGGGACTACTAGCAAATACTTCTCATAAGTCAAAACGTGCGCTTAGTGTGATGTTGTATGAAATAATTGCTTGTGACGTCATTAAAACTCGACAAACTTTTTCACTTTAATTGACAGCTGGAAACGGTTATCAAACATAAAACTAAAAGGGACATGGATATTACGTCGTTTGGAATGTCCTCAATTTATTTTTGACATAAACAACATCCCATCTTTATACTCATCACACAACTAAACAACTTTCAATTTATTTTATTTTATTAAGGAAAACCAACAGCTTAGATAGTTCTAGATAGTCTTAAAATTAGGTAGATAACTTATAGCTTACTAGCTAATGCCCGCGACTTCGTACGCGTGGATTGAGGTTTTCGGTTCCCGCGGGAACTCTTTAATTTTCCGGGATCAAAAGTATTCTATGTGTTATTCCAGACTATAATCTATCTCTGTGCGAAATTTCATCCAGATCCATTCAGCCGTTGGGGCGTGATTGAATAACAAACATCCATCCATCCAAACTTTCGCATTTGTAATATTTATTTGATTGATTGATGATTTGATGACAGGTTTTCACAACTAGACGCTAAAAGAACAAGGGTACCTGTTGATACACACGATAAAAAAACAGTTGTTGAGGAAATTACCACACAAGAACAGCCAAAAATATTTGATTTGAATTAAATTCCACAATACTGTTTGATTATAGGTGATTCCCCCATACGGGAGAGCGGGGCGAGCAGCGGGACGGGCAGCGGTGCGGCCGCGGTGTCGAGCGGAGCGGGCAGCGGGGCCACGAGCGAGGCGGAGACGCGCGTAGAGGACGGCAAACTGCTATACGAGCGGCGTTGGTTCCACCGTGGACAGAGTGTGTACGTGGAGGGAAGGGATATGCCGCGATTCCCCGCTCATATACACGCCATCACCGACGAAGCGGTACGTATTTCTTCATTCATTATTCGCATAGGGTCTGGGACAATACCAAAAACTGTTTTCAACCAATTACAATCCGGGTATCTTTCAATCAAGAGTGAATAGGCACCTTCTAGGCAAGCGCGTCCCATCTTAGGCCGCATCATCACTTCCCATCAGGTGTGATTGTGGTCAAGCGTAAGCCTATAATCTATAATATAAAAATAAGTCGGATTTTCCTTCCTGACGCTATAACTCCAGAACGCACGAACCGATTTCCACGGTTTTGCATTCGTTGGAAAGGTCTCGGGCTCCGTAAGGTTTATAGCAAAGAAAATTTCAAGAGCGGGAACGGGAACGGAAAACCGAATTTCACGCGGGCGGAGCCGCGGGCAAAAGCTAGTGAATAATAAAAACAGAAAAACGTAGCACGAGTGAAAGAAGAGTGAATGAAAAGTGTAAAAGAAAAAAATCCCGTTTCAATATGTCCCTTTAACGGAGCGGGCTGGGGGAGGGGTGATTTGGTTCCATGCGAAAAATCCGCCGGCCATCAAATAAAGCCGACGAGGCGGTACGTAGCACGAGTGAAAGGAGAGTGAATCAAAAGTGAATGAATAACTTATTTCAAAATGTCCCTTTAACGGAGCGGGCTGGGGGAGAGGTGACTTGGTTCCATGCGAAAAATCCGCCGGCCATCAAATAAAGCCGACGAGGCGGTACGTAGCACGAGTGAAAGCAGAGTGAATGAAAAGTGAATGAATAACTTATTTCAATATGTCTCTTTAACGGAGCGGGCTGGAGGAGGGGTGACTTGGTTACATGCGAAAATCCGCCGGCCATAAAATACAGTGAAAAATCTATACCAATATTTTAATTGCAAAATATTGAATGGATGAATGTTTGTTACTCAGTCACGCCAGAACAACTGAACGGATCTGGATGAAATTTGGCACAGAGATCGATTATAGTCTGGAATAATACATAGAATATTTTTTATCCTGCAAAATCCAAAAAACCTCAATCCACACAGACGAAGCTGTGGGCATCAGCTAGTAACTAATTCATAAAGACTAAACTTTTCTAATGTGACTTAAAGCCTCCCAGCGCCATTTAGTTTGTGATTTTGATTTATCTTTCCATTATTTTCAGATATGGGTGAAGAAAACGAACCTGGAGCGAGTGCGGATATACGTGTCACAGTTAGCGCGCGGGAAAGTGACGTTAAAACGACGGGCCTCGTAATTTACTGTAAATATTATGTAACTTAGGTAAAGTGCTCTTAGTGCGAGTTTGTCCATCTCGTAAACGTTTATCGATTTCGAGACCTTTAAAACTGTCAAAAGTCGAGTACACTTGGTGTGCTGGCTGACGATGTATTAAAGTACTCCAGCTTTGAAACAGGGTCGGGGTTGACGTGTTTAAAAGGTTTAAAACCACAAAACAAATAAATATTTAAAAATCCAACAAGAGTTTTTATAGATTATAGACCATATTTTACTTTCGTATTTAAAATATTTATTGTATTATCCATATTTCCTATTTGTATTTATTTTTTTACATTTATAAAGGTATTACATAATATTAAGCATGGGCTTACTAGTAAGGGTGTGAAAAACACTGAAACCAACAAACGTTGAAGTTGTCATTTTGTGAAACACGAAATCGATCAACGTTTTCGAGACGTCCGAACTCGTACTAACTCTATGTATAGTATAAGTGCGGAGTGTATCGGTGAGTGAATCCCTGTGAACATTTGTTAGTACATGCTAGATTTTATAAATAAAAATATGAAGCATTTTTAATTTATATTGTATGACGTGCCAAGAATGAGTTATACTATATGGGAATATGAATATACAGTTTTGATGAGATCGACATATTGTGACAATTTACAATATACGTATTAATAATTGTTTTATTTATTAATTTAACTGAGAATGGTGTTGATTTTGATGACAACTGAATGTAATAGTATTCGCGTCTTTTTCTTACCAATATAATGAGGAACGGACAACGAAACCTATTTTTTGGTTTAACCTCTAACTCAGCGGGTATCAAAAAATGACAAACTGACATTTATTTTTTATCCATTGAAGATTTACAATGAAATGTTACTTTTATGTACCATAGAAAACCTTCAATGGATCCCGGTACTCGTTGTATACAATCTCTATCTAAACTACTAGATGTCCGCGTGGATTAAGTTATTTTTGATTCCCGGGGGAACTCCTTAATTTTCCGGGATAAAAAGTAGCTTACATCCTTCCCCGAGATGTAACCTACCGCTATACCAATTTCCTCAAAATCGGTTGAGTAGTTGGGCCGTGAAAGCGCAGCAGACAGACACATTAATAAGAGATTGTATACAACGGGTGCCGATATTGTTTTGTTAATATAAACAATATAAACTTCTATCTAAGCTTAACAAGCAATGCATTTTTCCGCACTGGAATTTTTTTGATGAACTTTCAGTTTCAAAAATTTGTTGCTCGCGGTCCGTTTTTTATGTATGAACAGCATTAACAAGGTAGACTTATTTTAATTAAATATTACATAAAACTAACACATTCCGTTACCTGCCAAAAATAAAGTCCGCCTAAGGTTGGGCAAAATCATCCAGGGAAATTCCGCGAGTGGAGAAACGCCTGCAGTAGTCTACTTCGTCATTAAAACGCTATAAGATCGCCATCTACGCACATATTAAATAACGGGTAATTTTGGCAACTTTACTAAGTGCAATCCTTATATTTATTATATATGTCACCGTAAAATTGTAAAAACCGTTAGATTATAATCTAACTAGCGAGATTGTAAACTGTCGAAATATTACAATTTAACGCATTATTTTTCGGTAGATTGTAATCTGTTAGGTATATTAACCCATTAAAACCTGATTATTTATCTCGAACCCTAACCTAACCTACAAGAAAGAGACAAGAAAACGGAAATACAATGAATATTTAAAAAATTGAGACCCAGAACATTGAACGGTTCGCAATCTTTCGACAGTTTACAATCTATCGAAAAAGAAGCGTTAGATTACAATTTAACGGTTTTTACAATTTTACGGTGACATCTATATCTAATATCTACTGTAGTTCTCCTTTACCAAAGTAATGCTACTGTGGCTCGCCTTTACCAGCGTCGCAGTTCTGAATTGAAATTTGTACAGTTGTCGGGTGATGGTCGAAGCGTAATTCCGCACGTTGAAATTCCCCTAGATTTGTTTCTAGTCTAAACCACCTGAACGAGTTGGCTAGTATGTGTTTGAATGTGTGGGTTTAGATTGAATTTGATCCCGATTATTTTAAAAGGTCTAAATAAAAATGAGGAAGTGTGTCACTTTTTTTGTCAAGGCTTAAGGTCCACATATTAACATAACTTACATATTTGGCCGAAATTTTGTATAGTTCCTGCCAATAATTTTGTCTTCTCTGAGCTCAGGTGCGAGAGCTCTCATACAAATTGTCGAAGTCAACGTGCATACTACGCGCGAAAAATATGCTATTGCGACGCGTCTTGCGGTCAACTTCAGACGCGACTATTTGATTGGCGCTGGCTTTACAGAGATACAGGTTTCGTCCTGGACAAAGCCTACTTATTATCCCGGAATATTGAAGAGATATAAAAGTGTCTTAGTTAAAAATCAATATAAATATTGATCTCGTAGTGTGCATGAAACATATAACAAAAACATTATCATTGTATTAAATTATAATATAGATATTTTATTTCTGAAGAATTGTACATCAAAATATTATATAACCAATTTATGAAAATTCCTAATTGCTGTTGGCTATACATATAAAGTTTTATTTACTTAAAGGGTACGGGCACATTAATTTAACGGGAATTAAAAAAAAATTACATGGAATCGAACATCTTTACGTATTGTAGAATAAGTGTTACAATTTTCTACTTACTAAAAATAACAAAACCAGAGAAATCTTATGTTTTACTCTATAAAACAACTAAAGCGACTTTTTATTATTTTTTAACTAAATTCCTATAATTATTTATTATTAAATGAATGGTGATGGCCGTTCAATGTTACAAGCATGATGTTTAGTCATGTAGTCATTATACAAAACTAGCTTATGCCCGCGAATTCGTCCGCGTGGACTACACAAATTTCAAACCCCTATTTTACCCCTGTAGGGGTTAAAGTCGACGTCATAGTAGCTATCTGCATGCTAAATTTTAGCCCGTTTCCTCCAGTGCTTTGAGCTGTGCGTTGGTTGATAGATCAATCAGTCAGTCAGCATTTTTGCTTTTATATATTTAGACGACAAAATTTTATAGAATAAAATATATCGATTAGTTATCGATTCGGCAACTGATCTCACCGATTCTTCATCGATTAATCAGTAATTGCCGTTTTGTGTAAATAACAGATTGAGGAGAATATTTTTTTAAACAAGAAAATGTGTCTGCCGTACTACCCTCACTATTGTAAATATGTAAATATTTGTAAATACTTTTTTAATAAAAGTGATCAAAACCCGCGTATTGTACATGAAGTGATTTTGTAATACGCCTATATTTATTATTTGTAATTTTGTGATCGAATTATTGTGTAAATGAGTTGTGACAAATTGTAAATATCTTAATAAATATGAGCGCTTACTATTGTAGATGATATTTGAGAACAAGATCTTTTAATTATATATGTTCTATAACATACTCCTCTGTTTTAATTAATACCGATAGGATTGAATAAATCACCCTCCCAGTTGCAAGTGTTTCCTGCCACTTATAACTTAGGTACCTTCAAAGCATGAGTGAATAAGCATCTTCTAGGCAAGCGCGTTACAACCTAGACCTCATCATTGCTTTGCACTAAGCATGAATGTCGTCAAGCGCAGGACTATCTGGCAAAAATAAAAACCCGAAAGGAATCAACTTATAGCTGGTACTAATATTATAAATGCGAAAGTGTGTCTGTCTGCTATGCTTTCACAGCCCACCTGTTCAATCGATTTTGATGAAATTTGGTACAGGGATAGATTGTATACCGGGGAAGGACATAGGCTTAATTAAGGAGTTCCCGCGGAATTAAAAAAAACTTAATCCACGCGGACGAAGTCGCGGGCATCGTCTAGTTTACCATATATTATATAGAATTCGCCATACTGAATGATAACGACTGATGATGTCTTGGGATTTCCTTGGTCGGGTCACAAGTCACAAACAGTTAATTTGGCACCAATAGGCATGATGACTGATTTTGAAAAATGTTCAGATTATGTTCGGAAGTATCAACTATTTCGAAAAAATATCTTATTTCAGCAGAAAAATAGGGTAAGGTAGGTAAAATTGGTATTTGAAATTTAAATTTTAAAATTCACGCCAAAACGCTCGGCGGTGTCATGGCGTGGTCTGTGACGTCACTATTGTTTTTACCAAAGTACTCTGTGCAGTGTGCAATAAACAATGTGTGATTGTCAAAGCTCGAAAACAAACAATTATGACGTCATTCGCTTGGTGTTTTATCCAATATGGCGGATTGCTGTTTTGTTTTGTTTTATTTTATCAAAATAAATAGCAATCTCACTCGAAATAGAAAAATAAATACGTTTTTCATAATCCATGAATCCTATTTCATTAGATAAATTCATAATTTCATTGATTCTTGGTTACCGTCATCATGCCTATTACAGTCCCTCAAACTTCTCTGACCCGGTGGCCAAAATTGGAACTAATTATTATGCCTGTTAAGTTTTTTTTATAAGACTAGCGACGCTGTCACGTCAGATAAGTTTGTGGGACTAAGGTTCGTCTGACAGTAAATTCTCAGATAGAGTACAGAATAGGTATCTAATAGTAGTTGCAGCCCGGAGTTAAGATACATCAAATATCACGAAGCCGTCGGAACTCGGAGCGCCTGATCTCTCTCCGGTTGTGTCCGATTTTCAAGAGTCCGAATTTTCGAGCTAAGAGAGTAAAGGAAAAAGTGCACCTGTGCTTACAGTTTGCACATAAAATATTTGGTGCACTGTAATCTTAAATAGAGAATAGCCGCCATAGACGAAATTCGGCCTAGAGGACAATATTATTAAGTTTACCTAATTAAATTATTCAAATCATGAAAAACCGTTAGATTATAATCTAACTCGCGAAATTGTAAACTGTCGATACAATATAACGGATTATTTTTTGGTAGATTGTAATCTGTTAGGTTCATTAACCCGATAGAATTGATTACTTATGTCGAACCCTAACCTAACCTACAAGAAAAAGACAAGAAAACGTAAATACAATGAATATTTAAAATATTGACAATTAAAACATTGAACGGTTCACAATCTTTCGACTGTTTACAATCTATCGAAAAAAAAAGCGTTAGATTACAATCTTACGGTTTTTAAAATCTTACGGTGACATATATATAAAGCCACTTCTCTCGCATTCTTAACTTTTTTTCTGAAGCCATAATCACAACAACACGAAACGAAATGTCAGATGATTGAATAATTTGAATAATTGCGACCGCACCCAAGTGTGGGTGGGAAGGAACTTGCTTGTGTGTTTCTATTGTTATACTAAAAATCAATTTTTTCATTGTACCTAATAGACATGATGACTGATTTTGAATAATGGTCAGATTATGTTCGGAAGTATCTACTATTTCGAAAAAATATCTTATTTCAGCAGAAAAATAAGGTTTGGTAGATGAAATTGGCATTTGAAATTTAAATTTTAAAATTCACGCCAAAACGTTCGGCGGTGTCATGGCGTCGTTTGTGACGTTACTATTGTTTTTACCAATGTACTCTGTTCAGTGTGCAGTAAACATTACCTACTGTAATTGTCAAAGCTCGAAAGCAAACAATTGTGACGTCATTCGCTTCTTGGTGTTTGATCCATTATGGCGGATTGCTGTATTTTCAACCGACTTCAAAAAAAGGAGGAGGTTCTCAATTCGACTGTATTTTTTTTTTATGTTTGTTACCTCAGAACTTTTGACTGGGTGGACCGATTTGGATGATCATTTTTTATTTGAAAGGGCATTCTTCCCATGTGGTCCCATATAAATTTTATCGAAATCGGTCGAGCGGTTTTTAAAATATCAACAATAAAATAAGTACTTTGTATAGCGTGTGCTTGTTGTTGTAAAGTTGGCGCGGGAGTTTGAAGTCGGTTGTTTAAAAAGAATTTTTTATATTAAATTATATAGTTTTATTTTATTAAAATAAATAGCAATCTCACTCGAAATCGCGGGCATCATCTAGTAAAAAATAAAATTAAAATAAGTGTTAAAATATAAATCTTAACACTAAAGGATTAAAGTTTATTATGAATGTAGCTTATTTATATTTTATATTTAAGACCTTTTGTCTTCGTAACAACGCGAGCATGTCGCTGTACGCGAGCATGTCGGTGTTCGCGAGCATGACGATCAAGCGAATCCACAAGTTTACCTATACACCCTACCAAAAAGTGCTCGAGGCTAAAGAAGTTTTCACTTTAAAAAAAACGTAACAGGTAGATATAAAATTTTTTTCTAATTTTGGCCATCGCGCCGGTTGAGATAAGTTTGACGGACAGTACTAATAATATAATATATTACGTGCCTGTGCAGAGTAACGTATAAGGTTTATGGCAAATCTTAGCCTTCGAGGTGGACTAACGTAGCTATAGCACTTCATCCTAGGAAAAGACCCATGCTCAAGAGTGGGTTAGTGCTTGTTTGTGACGATTACAATGATAATTAATTATATATTGATGAGTATGAATACTTAGATTTTTTTTAGATTAGATTTCTTTTACAATCATTATTAATTTGTTAATAGATAATAGATTTTTTTACAAAAATTTCCAACCGTTTATCCAAACAATGCTTTTAGCGATCGTATTTTATTCTTTATGGTAAGCGTTATTGGCTGATAAAATCTAAAATTTACACGTTTGAGCACTCCATTTTTACCTATTTTATTAATCTTAGAGCATCAAGCTCTACAGTTTTCAATTTTAGGATTCCGTGTGTAGATTTTAACATTCCCAAGCACTATAAGGAGTCTACAAAAAGAATCGATAAGTATTCGTTTGAGTACCTATGTAGAGGTTTCATGGATACCCCTAATTACTTATAAATTTTATACACGTTTATACGTTTATTATAAAGTACGGCTTTAAACCTAAATCATCTGAATAAATAATACGTATTTTTTTATTTTATTTTTTTCTCACTTTTGTAGGTGCGGGTAATGAGAGTCGGTAGACCCCCATTGTCCGCAAGTGACATGAAGTATGAAAAATAACATGAAGGGCCAAGGAAAGAAGACGAAAGCGCTGAAGAAGGGATCAAAGAGACAAGTTCTTCAAGAATCAAAATGATACCTCTGTATCAGATGTGTGAACAGATGATTTATGCCAGTATAATGATGATGATGATGTTTTTGATGACACAGAAAACCGATGCTCAATCTGCGGTGAATTCGGATGAAATAATGAACTGTGGTATGATGATGTACCTCATGTGGCTCATGGGCTCACGCGGAGTGCACAGGGTGGGAGTCGGCCAAAGATTATGTCAGCGATTATTGCTAGATTATCTTTGACCCTCATTGCCCGCAGGGTGACCACAATTATCCTCACCTCGGTGCAATGGGAGTCAAACCTGTATTTTTTTTAACTTTTATATTTTGTTAAGTTGATTAGGAAAGTGATTCTTATTGATCTCAAGTGCTAGTTAACTAAGCAGATTTTGTTATAAGGCGGTTGCAATAAAGGTTATATTTCCTATTTTCTTTTTATTTCAATATTTGCTTAAGTGACTCCCAGTACCCCATTTTCCCCTACTACCTACGAGTCTACATCCAATTTCGATCTCGAAAACTACAAAAATTCGTTTTAGTGGTGCAGAACAATACGTATCTATGTTTTATACAAAACATCTATGCAGGTATCTTAAATGCTTGTTCTGAAACCACAAAAAAAACTCGTCTCCGGAATTCGACTATTTGGCACAAAGAGCGGTTAAAACGGCGCCGCATGAGCTCGAAATGTCAACAAAATGAATTAATCGCTTCGTAAGCCACAAAATTATCAGTTCCCGGTGGTCAAAATTGTGAGACTAATTTTGATACCTGTTTAGTTCTAGTTTTTATTTAATTTTTCATTTAAGTATATGAAAAATTAAATACGCTGTCAGGTCCTCAGATAAGTTTTTGGGACTGTAACGTATTTAATTTTAAACATTCCCAAGTGCCATAGAAACGATACCGCATTTGGTTTCCACATTGTTCTTAAATGAGGATCAAGTATCTCGCACGGATACATAAATGAGAGTCTATATGAGAGCAAGACTCGAATTTGTATGCATAATTTCAGCGGAATTACTCCTAGGTACTACCTATCACTATTACCTATTCTGTGGTAAGTAGGTACTATTATATATTCTGTGTCCTAGGTCAGGTCCGTGTTTATAAACACGCTCTCAAGTATCGGTTTATCTCGAAGATCTAATCTAATTTAACTAACAGCTAGAGTAGCTGATCTAATCTAGGGCCTTATTTAGTCAAGTTCCAAAACCGGCCTAAATATTTCAAGTGAGCCAGATTTTCTGTAAAATTAAAGTTCTCAGGACGTCACACCCAAGGATGGTCACACCTGTTAAAGCTGGCGTCTTATTTAGTCGCGTCTGAAGTTGACCGCAAGACGCGTCGCAATGGCATATTTTTGCGCGTGGTATGGAACGGACTTCGACGCGACGGTTTGTATGAAAGCTGCGCACTGCGCAAATAAGCACTCGCACAAGGAACATATTATTTACTCTTATTTACCTCAGCTCACAGACGGCTATTTGATTGGTGCTAACTAGTTATAGGTACCTCTAACTAATTGTAACTAATTGTCAGTGCTAATTGCCTAGATAAAAAAACTATGTCGAAAAACAGGCTAATCCATAGCCCCTAACGGTTTGTAAGTACGTATTAGCATCCTCATTCCTACCGGAACCACAATATATTATTAAATCCGGTTTAGAATGATTTAGGTATTTATTTAGTTTCACACAAAAATGTTGCAATTTAAAAAAAAACTTAAACCTAATCAAGTAAGTAGGTAAGTAAATAGATAAGTACAAAATATGAGGTAGGTACTTATTTGTGTCAATAAAAATTACTCCGTGAAAATATCAGCTAAAAAGAATACTGCCTCATCATGATTCTGCACTATTTTATTACATCAGCGCTGCTTTTCAGGCAGAGCTTTGTGTGACGTCACGACTCACGACTCACGACCCCAAAGCACAGAATAGGTAAGGTGATAGGATAGTCCCGAAGTGGAAAATTATGTGGAACTACGAAATCGCGACTTTCGTTAGACAGTAGAGAAACTGAGAGGTATAACAAAGTATATACCTATTATATGTAATATTATTTTATTTGTAGTTAAGTACTGTCTATAAGCCTTGGAACAATCTATTAGTGCCCAGCTTTTTACACGACTGCCCAAAAAAAGGAGTGTAATGTTTTCAGAATTCATGTAATATGGACCTAGGTTTTAATTAGGAACATTGATGTAGAATTTTATGCTTAGGAACATAATTATTATTACATGTATCTAAGTGTTACATTATACCAGGGAGACACGTGAATATAGGAGTTGGCATGTATAAAATATTATGATGTTTGCTGCAATAGTACCAGGGAGGCAGAGATCTCAGGAGGTTGTCACTAACCTATCACAGTTCTTGGTGAGCAGATTCCGCAGTACCAGGGAGTATTAATAGGCCTATTACACTGCACTTTTCACAAATGTCTTTACATGCACTTTTAACATACATGATGTATGGAGCTTAATTTGGGGTATAAATTCATTAGAATCCTAAGTCCGAGTGACACTGGCTATAATTTTTTCAATCAAAAATTATTTTTAGCAGGGCAGTCGTGTTTTAGCTTCTTTTCTTATAAATACTTTTTTTATAAGGAATTGAATTAATGATTTTAGCATACTTTTTAGACTTTTTAGATTGACATGATTTTAGAATTTTACATACAATAATTTAGGGTTGGAGGAGGGAGGTCATTCCAAATCTATCGCTTGGCGGCATATTTTTACCAAGCTATAATCGAAGCCACGACCGAAGAGCATTTTAGTAACCATTGATAAATGAATTCTAAATCCTAGTTTAATTACATGTTACTACCTAACTATGTAGAGCTTAAGTAGAGCTCTAATTTGTAGAGAATCACTATAGAGAGGTAAAGTCGAATATTTCGTGCGTATTGGTTCAATGTTTATGAATGCAATGAAAAGGAAAGTTTGAATTACTATTTCCTACAATCTTGAATGAAACGATTCTACGTAACCGTACACTATGACTTACTTATAGGTGCTTAAGTTTCCCTATTAGGTATGTAGAAGGGAAGGGATGCCACCGCATTATTATCCCAAGAAAACCCCTGCCATTATGGAAATGTGATAATGGAAAGGGGTCACGACCCTCAGCAATGAGGAACACGATGCAGTGACATGTGGCAGGGAATTCTGGATAATTCTGTTGTTCTGAGATCTAACCAAAATTATATTGACAGGTCTTAATCCTTTTCGGAATTGAGAATAATGAAAGAGATATCAATACCACCATTGCAATGGGCCTCCACTCTCTCTCCTGGAGAGAGGAAATTAGAGCTCAGACCCACCACGCTGCTACAATGCGGGTTGACGGGCTTTAACGACTATTATTATGTTAATGATAATAACCGGGACCGACGGCTTAACGTGTTCTCCGAGGCACGGGGGTGAAACACCGCCGATTTCCAACTACGGGCTGGCACTCAGAATTTCTTAACTGAAAAACCCAATAGGTACCTAACAATTTTTATGCCCTACCGGTAATCGAACCCACGATCCTACTCTATATTGTATTCAAATATAAATGCGTCTTAAATTTATTTCGATTGACCAAAAAAATGTGCCAATTCAACGTTTCTAGGTTAATGGACTCAGTTTATTAACGACGTCTCCAAACAATTAGCGACAAATACGTCAGCCATAGAACGCCGAAAACTTAGCTAAAGGAGTACAGTTAGTCAGTTAGGTACACGTATTGTGATGGACGAAGTTAATTTATAAAGTCGATGTCCTGCCATCGGCTGCCAGTCTCGGATGTATCGCAGTGTAGTGCTGTTCAAAGGACAGCGAAACTCGACTGCCGCAACCAAATATATTTAGGAAATAATCCCGAATATTTTCGAATCGTCCGCCATTGTTATTCGCGCCGCGTCTCGTCCTAGGCCGTCCGTCGCACGCCACTGACACATTTCTACGCCGCGCGCCTTTTGAATTTAGAACAGTTTTGGTTTTTCTTTCGATAAGGTGCTTTCCATACTGACTTTGAGTGGGACTACGAATTTTAGTGTTTTTTTTTCGTTATATATTTTTTGGATTTTTTGAGGTAAGTAACTACAATATTATTTTTTGCGAATTTAATAAACAAAATTAATATTATTTATATCTTGTTAATTATTAACTTATATCTTGTTAAGCAAGTATGTAAATTTAAGGCTAAATAAATATAAAAAACATTGCAATAACTTTTTTATCTATGTTAATGGCTCGTTTTTTTGTACCTATGCTTGAAAAAGCGTGTTAATTATAAAAATTTTAATGACCTAACACTGAGCTTAGATTCTACCATGTCAGAAAAGTACCTATAGCTATTGTCTAAATATCTGGGTAAGTAAATCAATTCTAATTTATTTAATTAAGTAAATAAAATGGACGGTCTGTTTAATATTCCAAGATGGTTAGGTACTTTTTATCCCGAAAAATTAAGGAGTTTCCGCGGAAATCAAAAAACTTTAACCACGCGGACGAAGTTGCGTGCATCAGCCAGTTGTTAATATTTAAAAATACATAATATCTAGAAACTTATAATTATTCGATTTTTCTGAGTCACATTCTTTGATAATTTACCAGTTCCTGTTCTTTCACGTCTTTCTTTACAAGCTTCTATGCAATAAAATTAAGAGCATTTACATAAACGATGTATAAATTAAACATAAATTTAATGCAAGGTCACACTGATGCGATGATGATGTGTCTAAGTTACTTTATTATGAAAACAATATTAGAATTAATTCAGATACATTTTTTGTGAAGCTTCTTCTTAGACCGGGACACGTTCGGAACCCTTGAAGTTCTTTCACAAATTATAAATTTTTTTTTTTTTTCACTTCACGTTTCATTTTCACGTAGAATGAGGGTTGGCGGTTTCCGCAGGAACTCTTTCATTTTCCGGGATAAAAAATAGCCTGTGTGTTATTCCAGACTATAATGCCCGCGACTTCGTCCGCGTGGTTTAAGTTTTTTCCCCACAGATACTTCTTAATTTTCCGGCATAAAAAGTAGCTTATGTTACTCTCAGGTACAGGTCCTCATACTCACTGTATACTCATGCAAAAAATTAAGTTGATCCATTGCATTGCTCTGTTGCGGCGTGATTGAAAGAAAAACCCTCTATTAAACATCCTGGTGGATAAAATGTTCAAAAACTGTGAATCACGTATTTCTTCATTTCAAACCGAAATTCCAAATACCAAGTTGTAACTTGAAAAATGACAGATTTTCATACAAAGTTATTCCAAATTATCCCCTATTTTAATCCTATTTTTAAAAACTTGAAATTATTTAAAAACTGTGACACACGTACTTATTTATTTTTTAATGAAAGCCAAAATACCAAGTTTCGTAGATATAACTTGAAAAATATCTTGAGAAATGCAGGACTTTTATACAAACTTTCATCCCTTATTAATTCACCCCTTTGGGGGTAGAATTTCCAAAAATGGTAAAACACGTCCTGCTTCATATTAACAGAAAGCTCAAATACCTAGTTTTATGGCTTTAACTTGAAAAATGAATGACTTTCATACCAACTGACAACACCTATTTTACCCATTTGTAGGGGTGGAATTTTGAAAACTTCTTTATTTTTTACCAAAAGCCAAAATACCCAATTTCGTTACTATAAATTTAATATCTTGAGAAATGAAGGACTTTTATACAAACTTTCATCCCATTTTCACCCCTTCGTGGGTTGAATTTTCAAAAACTGTGAAACACGTATTTCTTCATTTTTAAACCGCAGCACATATACCAAGTTTCATGGCTATAACTTGAGAAATGAAGGACTTTCATATAAACTTTCTACCCCTATTTCACCCCTTTAAGGATGGAATTTTGAAAAACTGTGACACATGTACTTCTTTATATTTTACTATAAGCCAAAATACCTACCAAGTTTCGCTGATATAACTTGAGAAATATTTTGAGAAATCCCCTTAGGGGTGGAATTTTGAAAAATCCTTCCTTAGTGAGCGCCTACGTCACAAAAGGAACCTACTGCCAAAATTTCAAGTTTCTAACGCCAGCGGTTTAGGCTGTGCGTAGATATATAAGTCAGTCAGTCAGTCAGTCAGTCAGTCAGTCAGGACTTTGAATTTTATATATATAGATTAGGAGTATGAACGGGCGGGATCCAAACCTACTAAGTATGTTTCGGGTTTCAGTCAGATCGTTTAGATTGCTTTATTTATCAAGGCTAGATTTCAATTTAAAGGTATTTTTCTTCAATTTATTTTGCCGTCGAATGTCTAATTTGCCTGACAAAAGTTCCCAATACCGGTTGGTTTTATTATCGAACAGCACAGCTTTTATTATACTAAACAAAATCGATAAGCGATTTTGTAGGGTTCCGTATACCCAAAGGGTGCCGGGGCGGTTTCAAACCGGCGCGGCGGGCCGATGCGTGGATGAGACTGGGCGAGAAATGAAATCATGCAGGTAGTTTCAGCGTCTGCTATCCGTCTGTCCATCTGTCCGTCCGTCCGTCCGTCTGTCAGCAGGCTGTATCTCATGAACCGTAATAAGTAGACAGTTGAAATTTTCACAGAGTTTGTATTACTATTGTTGCTGAAACAACAAAAAAATACTGAGGTTTTTGAGCGCCTGTCTTATAGATTCACAGTTCGCACCGATGGAATCGAACCCGCTACCCTCTAGACTCAAGATATTATTATTGCAATAGTTGGATTTCTTAACTGACGAAGAACTTAAATGATTTCGTCTAATGCTTCGCCTTTTCAGTAAAGCTTTATCGACTAAAAATAGGTAAAGTAAATACTTAAATAATTATTTTAGAGTTATACATATTAAACACGACTAATCAAAATCGGTTGAACAGATGAGCCGTGAAAAAGTTGAAGACAGACAGACAGATACACAGACAGACATGCAGACAGACAGTTACACTCACTTTCGCATTTATAATAGGTATTTAGTATGGATCTTTTCGTCCCAAGGTATACAAATAATACCTACATGTTCGTGGAATAAGCGTTGAAACTTGTTCGAAATGTATAAAATCATGTTATGCTTCACACCATTTAGAAAAAAAGCATAGCGACTAGGTATTTGGCGAGTGGCAACTATTTTACTCGGAGCTAATGAACCAGAGACAAACACGGGGTTATAACAAACCCAAAACCGGTAACGCTAAAGTGCCTGACATTTCCAATTAAAAAAAAGATGATTCGCCGTATGATTTTTCTCATTATTATCGGAGAGCTTGTAGACTAAATGAGGTACTTTTTATCCACTACAAGTTAGCCCTCGACTGCGATCTCACCTGATGGTAAGTGATGATGCAGTCTAAGATGGTAGCGGGCTAACCTGTTAGGGGCATGGCAGTTATATCGTACTATTACCTATTCTGTGGTTACTATTTTTAACCCATACCCCTATTCCGTTTCTACACGGCATCGCACCAGAACGCTAAATCGCTAGGCGGCACGTCTTTGCCGGTAGGGTGGTAAAAAGCCACGGCTGAAGCCTCCCACCAGCCCAGACCAGGAAAAAATCAGAAATTATAAATTCCCAAATTCCTGCCGGGGATTGAACCCTGGACTTTGCACGTTAATACAACAGCGCTCAACACGGCGCCACGGAGGTGTTATCGACTCGATACGACACGACGCGACAGTATCAAACAGTAGCTGACCCACAGACCGAGTGAGCTGAGCAACGTAGGGGCCCTTCACGTGGCCCCTACGTTGTCCCGCAGACAAGATTGTCATTTTCTATGGCGTCGTATCGCCATCGTCGCATTCTGTCGCCCTAGGCCTAAGACAAAGGGTACTTGGCTTTGTCTGGATATATGGCAAGATGTTACCCTAAATCTTCAGATTTTCCAGCTGTTTTGGAGAGGAATAACAATTTTTGCATAATTTCAATCAGGTATTTTGGCTTGACATTTCTCCATAATGTTCTCAAATGCGTTTGAAGTCACTTCGCACTTGGTCAACGTGGTGGATTAAGTTCTTGTCCAGCCAATCAGTGTGTCTTGTCGACTTATCATAGGTGGCATAAGTTGTTCTTCGTGGAATAAATCATTTCAAAATTCAAAATTCAAAATTCAAATTATTTTTATTCAAATAGACTTTTACAAGTACTTTTGAATCGTCGAGTGAATCTACCACTGGTTCGGAATGCCATTCCTACCGAGAAGAACCAGCAAGAAACTCGGTGGTTGCTCTTTTGAAAAAAAAATAATTTACAATTTTTTTAATTTATACATATGTAACCGCTGTCCTTAAGCATTTCATTTCAGCAATGTGTTGAGAACATGATGGTGATAATGATTACGGCTCGCCTTTTTAATTATTATGGCATGAAAGCAATTGCTGCAGGTACAGCAATCATTAAATTATTATTTTTTCAAATCTAATCGGCCCTTTCAAAATTAAAAGTAACAAAGGAAAGCTTAAAGAGTACTAAGCTTTCCACACTTCAAACTTCACAAAAGCTCAAAACTGAACACATTGACAGAAGGATTGTTTAAATCCTAAGAAATTTTAGCTTTATTTTTCAACTAGCTGATGCCCGCGACATCGTCCGCGTGGATTGAGGATTTTTGGTTCCCGCGGGAACTCTTTAATTTTCTGGGATATTTCTGGGATAAAAAGTAGCCTATGTGTTATTCCAGACTATAATCTATCTCTGTGCCAAATTTCAGCCAGATCCGTTCAGCCGTTGGGGCGTGATTGAGTAACAAACATCCATACATCCATACATCCATACATCCATCCAAACTTTCGCATTTATAATAAACATCTCAAAATCTCCTGCAGACTCCCGGAGTATAATGATCGCGCGTGGAAGTCACATATTTACGCGTATAATGTTAATCGAATGCCACTTTTATCACATCACAACGCAAAGTGCACGATATGGGCCCTGAATTAACTTTCATGTCGCCATATTTTCCAAAAAGGAGCATATTTTCTCGACAATCTTATTTATATGTAAAGCAAAACTGGGCAGCATCTACTTATTCAGAAAAAAAATGATGATTATAAGTAGGTGCTAATATGTTTTATTTAATTTTCATGAATCATAATATTATCCATCTCTCGGTGTCCTATTTCTCATAGTTGAGGGTCGTGTGGTGATCCCTTGCACCTTAAATAATTTTTACGCTTGATCGGTTTGGACGAAATTTTTTACAAAACCAAGGGAATAGAGGGAGAGTTTCTCATCCATGGAAAATCAGAATTTTTCAAATGTGTATGTACCTACCCAAATTCACGCGTACAACTTATAAGGCACTTACTAGTAGGTAGTTCATTAATATGCCTATTTAGTTCTATTATATCATACCTTTAATTTTTTTCTAACTAAAGATAAAGTAGATAAAGGTAGGCTAAGATATAGATAGGGAAGGTGTTTTATTCTGAAAGTGAATAATACCTTATCAAATTCCGAAATGCATGTCGTAAACAATAAAATAAATTCTGAATAATTATGATAATACCTACATATCTTTGGATGAGCAATTATGTATCTAACAATAAAGAATATTAAAATAAATCAGGTTTTCCAAATAGAGACATAATTAATACGTGGTACATACTTAATAAGCTATTTTACATAATCTGCAGTGATAATGCAATCCATTAGAAATAAGCAAAATGGAAAACCATTAACCTTGCCAATGCACCCAATATACCAATAATTAAGGGCGAAAACACACAAAGAGACACAGATTTATGCGCGCAACACGTGTTTCCCACACGACGCAGGCTTTTTTCGCGGATGTTTTGCCCTGTCCTGTCTGTTTTCGCCTTTAATCAAATCACAAGCTTGTCTAAGACAGAATATATTATGTAAATGGCATTGAGAGGTCAATCTTGAGATCTCCACGCTATTTGGAGATTGGTCGTTGTGGCCGAAATTCAATTTTGGAAGACAGTCAGATCGTGACCACCCTAACTTGGAAATGTCTTGATTCTTATCTACTTACTAGCTGATGCCCGCGGCTTCATCCGCGTGGATTGAGGTTTACGGGATAAAAAGCCGTGTTATTCAAGACTATAATCTATGAGTGTGCCAAATTATATCCAGATCTGTTCAGCCGTTCTGGCGTGATTGAGTAACAAACATCCATCCATTAATCCAAACTTTTTCATTTACATATATACCTAACTAGCTGATACCCGCGATTTCGTTCGCGTGGTTTAAGTTTGTTTTAATTCCCGCGCGAACTCCTTAATTTTCCGGGATAAAAAGAAGCCTATGTCACTCTCCAGAGTCCAGCAGGGCGACTGCGTAAGCGTATCTTTTGCATTAATCATTGATACATCGCAATCACCTCCGATTGGCTGAATTTATGGTATTCTTGCTGCGTCAATGGATTTCGTCCAATAGTGGAAGAGTGTTAACCAATCAGAGGTGATTGCGATGTATCAATGATTGAGGCAAAAGTTACGCGGTCGCCCTGCAGGTCCTGAACTTTACCCGTGCCATAAATCACGTCGATCCGTTACTCCGTTGCGACGTGATTGAAGGACAAACCAGCAAACCAACAAACAAAGACACTTTCGCATTTATAATATTAGTAGGTATAGATTTGTCGCGATTTTCGCCTCAATCAAGCAATAAATAGCAATCCGTCAACGCAAGATTTATTTTCGTATTTAAGACAATGGGAACCACTTTCAGTTTCACGGTTGTCATGTGCACTTGTTACTTTTACACCTCGGTGCCAGATGGCCGGCTGGATTTGGCGATGCGCCTCTTTTTCATAATACTCAATTATAATTATTTATAAGGCGAACTGGAAACAAGCTATTGTATTGCATGCGTGAGGTTACACTGGCGATTTTTAGTTTAACAACTTTTTGTCTTACGCGACACGAAATAATCATGATCACGTTTCAAAGTTAAGTTTATATGGTGGGAAGAACATGCCGCCAAGTGATTTAGCGGTACCGTGCCAACTATCAATGCCCCTAACAGGAAACCCCGCTAACATCTTAGACTGCATCATTACAGTTTACTACTAAATTACTACTACTAATTCTACTTTCAAACATCTTTACTACTAAATTGCAGTCAAGGAGTAACTAGAATAAAAAAGATCGATCAAAATCAATAGAACTTAAAGCTAGCTAGCCTTAACCTAATTACTATAATAAATCATGCCCGCGCGGAATGGTGGCAAGAATGCTGGGTGCATTTCCGCGCTGGACAGCCAGGTTGATCTTTTGCGCAAACCTAGCCAGCCCTTCTGTCACCAGTTGAGGCAATTAACCGCGGTGAAATATCTGGCAAAAAATGTTTGCCATTAATAAGACTCTACGGCTCCAGGGTTTCCATGGCAAACGGAACAAATAATTATGTACAACTCTATGAGAGAGGCATACTTCCGCCGCTTGCCGGTTAAAAATTAGGTATATAGGTATAAAAAAAATAGACTCCCCTTAATTCTAAAAGCAAGTAAAGCAGTTGGTTCTGCTCCTGACCTCTCTCTGGTTGTGTCGGATTGCCATCCCACGTGTCCTCGACGTCATCGTAACCGAAATTCGGTCAAAACTCAGAACATGATTATTTTTTGTCGTTCGATAAGTCGTGAGTGTGAAAGAACCGTGTAAAAATTAATAAATGTAATCCAAAATTCATTACGATTACAATAACATGCTCAAGTCTCGATCATAAACGGTGCAAACTGAATTTTGTGTATTGCTAAATATTTCTCATTCCATATTCGTACTTTGGGATTACGACAAAGTATGCAGTTTTTAGTTCGAAGATAATAATATCTAATAATAATGTCCTCCCGACCGAATTTCGGCCACGGCGGCCTATCTCCAGAGGAGAGCGGTAACTTGTGCACTATAATATCTGCACGGGAGATATTACAGTGCACAAGTGTGTGTGTGATACACAGGTGCACTCTCTGTTCCTTTACTCTCATAGCCCGATGGGACGGAAAATCCGACACGACCGGTGAGAGGTCAGGCGCAGGACCGACGGCTTAACGTGCTCTCCGATGCACTGGGGTGAAATACCGCCAAACTTCCTAACTCCGGGCTAGGACTGAGAATTTCTTGCCAGGAAAACCCAATACATGTTATGGCCCGACCCGGGACCCGAACCCGGGACCTCGTCGGCCGCAGTCGAACATGTTAGAAGATAGACGGGTGCCAAAGTGCTTGAATGGCGGCCTCGCACCGATAGCATCTAAGCGCTGGACGACCCCCACTAGGTGGACGGACGATCACTGCCTGCTGGGAGCCGCTTGAAGCAAGTGGCACAAGATATAGGCAACCTTTGGATATTCAATGTATGTATTTTGAAATGCAGGTATCAATGAACTCCTTTATCAGATCGAATTATCCGATTGACAAACGTAGATGTTTCGGATTTTCTTACAAAACCGGGGGGCAGATAGGGCTGCTTTTTGCTCCCAATATTATACCTGTGTGTTCCGTCATTTGCATCTTGAGTCGTCGGCCTTTATACCTACATCTACTCTTGTTTACATCAACACAAACAAGACTAAAAAACAATACGCTCTGTTTATACCAGAACCCGCTGGTATATGCGTTTACTTACGATACAGCATTTCTCGTACTTTATAGGACAGGTACTTTCGCACTACATTGTGCTAAAAGAACTCTGGGAGAAGCTACAGAGCTTAAATGTACCGTCTGAGCTGATTAGGATCCTGAAGTTTTGGTATAGCTCACAATCAAATAGGATTAAGTGGGCCGGTGCCTACTCAGAACCATATAGCCTTGAGTGTGGTGTTCGACAGGGTGGGTTAACTTCTCCTGCTCTATTTAATATCTATATTAACCAGCTGATTGATGAGCTTGGCGAGACTGGGATCGGCTGCTCGATTGATGGTTCCTTAATTAATAATCTGAGCTATGCAGACGATATGGTCCTGCTGAGCCCATCAATTAGCGCACTCAGGAAGCTGCTCAAAATATGCGAGTCCTATGCTGCGTCACATGGACTCGTATATAATGTGAAGAAAAGTGAGTTCCTGGTATTTAAGAGCAAAGGGAACGATGTTAACGACATTCCACCCGTTACACTCAACGGAGCCGCACTTAAGAGAGTGATTGAATTTAAATATTTAGGGCATATCGTGACGGAAGATATGTCGGATGTAAAAGACATAGAGAGGGAGCGTAGGGCGTTGGCGGTCCGAAGTAATATGCTGGCCCGCAGGTTTGCTCGTTGCAATAGAGATGTAAAGCTTACTTTATTTAAAGCATATTGTCAAACTCTGTATACGTGCAGCCTGTGGGTTTCCTATACGCAGAGGGCCTACAAGGACCTACGCGTACAATATAACAATAGTTTCAGAATGCTGATGGGGTTGCCGCGCTACTGCAGTGCGTCACAGATGTTTGCGGAGGCTCACACCGACGATTTTTATGGTATAATGAGGAAAAGAGCGGCATCTGTGATGAATAGAGTGCGCGGAAGCACCAACAGTATTCTGAAAACATTGGTAGGAAAGTGGGAAAACCCTTTTATGAAGCACTGGGTTGGCTTACATGTCAACTCCAAGTATCATAAGAGGTACAGGTACATAAATTAAGATAAATTAATTAAGTGTGAATTGTTTTTATTACTACCATAGTTTTAAGATATTTTGTTACTAACACTGTATGGATCCTAGATCTGAAATAAAGGTTATTTATTTATTTATTTATTTAAAAGATCATATTCGCATAAACAAGTCTCGATAGAGTTGTACTTAAAAAGAGAATGGGTTCCAACTGGTAAGTTATTTCATACTGCATCTGAACTAGTGGTCAGACAATATGTGAATATTGACCATTACCACTACTACTTACTACCTTTGAATCCGCAAACTTCTCCGCGTTGAAGTCACATCTGCAAACTTCACTACTTCCGTCATAAACCCAAGAAACACGTCAGTGAGACCAATTCTGTTGTAAATTTACTAAAGTAAAATGACAGCTCCATTTTTATTGCTATCCCTTTCAGAATATTTCCAGCGGAAAGGGGCAGCATTAGGTTTAGATTAGCAATTAGTGTTAAACAGAATTGGCCACTGTCTAGTAACGTGAAGAAACCAGCCGCCTATAATTACAGCTACAGACAGACAGACAGATAGACAGACACACTTCCACACTTACAGTATTAGTAGGGATTCAAGCAGTAAGTAATCGGATATTTTCTGAATCAGCGACAGGACGTATACCTAACTTCGTCAATGGATCGAAGTCGATTGTTTTATTTTTGTATAGAGTATTTCGCACGGTTTGCACGACTTAATGTGATTTTCAAAGGCTTTAGTTTCACATTGGTGTTAAATATGCACATGCAAATTCAACTGTATTTATTATTTGTAGTTGATGCGGTATAACTTAAAAACAAGATATATAGTATAGACTAGCAGATGCCCGCGACTTTGTCCGCGTGGCTTAAGTTTTTTTCCCCACAGATACTTCTTAATTATTAAAAAGTAGCTTATGTTACTCTCCGGTACAGGTCCTCGTACTCACTGTATACTCATGCAAAAAATCAAGTTGATCCATGGCATTGCGCTGTTGCGGCGTGATTGAAAGACAAACTCTCTATTAAAAATCCTGGTGGATAAAATGTTCAAAAACTGTGAATCACGTATTTCTTCATTTCAAACCGAAATTCCAAATACCAAGTTGTAACTTGAAAAATGACAGATTTTCATACAAAGTTATTCCAAATTATCCCCTATTTTAATCCTATTTTTAAAAACTTGAAAAATTTTAAAAACTGACACACGTAAGTACTTATTTATTTTTTAATGAAAGCCAAAATACCAAGTTTCGTTGATATAACTTGAAAAATATCTTGAGAAATGCAGGACTTTTATACAAACTTTCGTCCCTTATTTCACCCCTTAGGGGGTAGAATTTCCAAAAATGGTGCAACACTTCCTTCTTCATATTTAACCGAAAGCTCAAATACCGAGTTTTATGGCTTTAACTTGAAAAATGAATGACTTTCATACCAACTGACAACCCCTATTTTACCCGTTTGTGGGGGTGGAATTCCCAATTTCGTTGATATAAATTTAATATCTTGAGAAATGAAGGACTTTTATACAAACTTTCATACCATTTTCACCCCTTCGGGGGTTGAATTTTCAAAAACTGTGAAACACGTATTTCTTCATTTTTAACCCGCAGCACATATAAAAAAGTTTCATGGCTATAACTTAAGAAATGAAGGACTTTCATATAAACTTTCTACCCCTATTTCACCCCTTTAAGGATGGAATTTTGAAAAACTGTGACACGTGTACTTCTTTATATTTTACCATAAGCCAAAATACCAAGTTTCGCTGATATAACTTGAGAAATATTTTGAGAAATGAAGTACTTTCATACAAACTTTCATCCCCTATTTCACCCCCTTAGGGGTGGAATTTTGAAAAATCCTTCCTTAGTGAGCGCCTACGTCACAAAAGGAACCTACTGCCATAATTTCAAGTTTCTAACGCCAGCGGTTTAGGCTGTGCGTTGATATTATATAAGTCAGTCAGTCAGTCAGGACTTTGAATTTTATCTTCATACTTTAATATTATAAATGCGAAAATATGTTCGTTTGTTGGTTTGTTGGTTGGTTGGTTTGTCCTTCAATCACGCCGCAACGGTGCAACGGATCAGCGTGATTTTTGGCATGGGTATAGTTGAGGACCTGGAGAGTGACATAGGCTATTTTTTTTCCCTTTTTGGGAATCAAAAAACTTAAACCACGCGGACGAAGTCGCGGGCATCAGCTAGTATATCAAGGAACGTTATTTTTCGAATAATTTTTCTCTTCAATAAAAAAAATAAAAAAATGTAAATTATGAAATGGTGATGAGATGAATATGATGAATACTTTATATACGATCTAGAGAAAGGGAGAAGTACCTAATTGATGCAGTCCCGCGCATAGCTCTAGGAGTGTACAGTTTAGCACGTTTTTTAGGGTTCCGTACCCAAAGGGTAAAAACGGGACCCTATTACTAAGACTCCGCTGTCTGTCTGTCTGTCTCCAGGCTGTATCTCATAGACCGTGATAGCTAGAAAGCTGAAATTTTCACAAATGATGTATTTCCGTTGCCGCTATAACAACAAATACTAAAAATTAAAAATATATATATATATTAAGGGGGGTCACCATACAATAAACGTGTTTTTTTCGTATTTTTTTGCTCAATATTAAAAACGGTTACAGGTAGACGGTTCAAATTTTCACAGAATATTAACTTGTATATTACCTTTCAAAATAAATAATTAAATATCAATAAAGTAAATATTAAAGGGGGGCTCCCATACAACAAACGTAATTTTTTGATATTAACAGTAAACCTCTACAAACAAAGTTAGTTTTGCGGTTCATTAACAAAGGTAATTATACCTACTTCTTGAGTACGGAACCCTCGGTGCGCGAGTCCGACTCGCACTTGGCCGATTTTTTTAACCACTACAAGTTAGCCCTTGACTGCGATCTCACCTGATGGCAAGTGAAGATACAGTCTAAGATGGTAGCGGGCTAACCTGTTAGGGGCATGGCAGTTATATTAAACCCATTTACCCCTATTTGGTTTCTACACGGCATCGTACCGGAACGCTACATCGCTTGGCGGCACGTCTTTGCCGGTAGGGTGATAACTAGCCACGTTCCACAAAACTGCATCTTGCAGCCGCAAAATCTGTCGAGGGCTTGATATGGAATAAATAAAAATATTCGTGTCAGGCGTAGGACATATTATTATGATAACTACAATCGCGGTCAATGCCTTCAGTTTACATGACATTTAAAGTCCTAGGTATAGCCTTGTAGTTTAGGTGGTCTATTTGCACTCATCAGCAGGATATATACCTACTTGTCGCATTCCTGATAGCTCATACTCCAAT
This sequence comes from Erebia epiphron, assembly GCA_963932025.1. Taxonomy (NCBI): domain Eukaryota; kingdom Metazoa; phylum Arthropoda; class Insecta; order Lepidoptera; family Nymphalidae; genus Erebia; species Erebia epiphron. The sequence goes on along the minus strand of OZ009948.1, from coordinate 41,637,310 downwards.
TCTACTTTACTTACTGGTATATTTACTATCGCTTTTGTGTTTTGTTTTCATGAATTACTTCTGAACATAGAGGTATTTTTATTAATTAATTCGTTCAGCTGTTTATCTACATCTTCGCCTGCACTATTTTTTTTAATCCATCAGTGTTGATACCGCATTTTTAACTGACTTCCTTGATAGTTTAAAGTACTACACCTACTAATTGAATTGCTATATGTACCTTTTATAATATTCAATAACACATTTGTATTTTGTTATTTACTTTTCTCTGAGCAGGTGCCTCAGTAATACTACTACTACTGTAGATCTTAAATCGTCTAGAGTAGGATATGGAAAATATGGTAGCCTCATCGCTTTGACATAATATATTTTCTATAATTAAGCAATTGTTAAAATATTGCTCACTTTAAGTGTTACCCACGTCACAGATGAAATAATAGTTACCCCATCTGCATTATTAGTTATTTTGAAAGAGTTGGCAGCGTACCTAGACCTGGGGTCATACCTACTACCAACGCTTAAAGCCTGGTTTCATTTTTGTTGACTTTCGTATTTTAGAATCATAATCCTTATTTTAGGAACGTCAACTTACGTGACATCAAACTGTCATTTTGAGTAAATTGCGTATTGCTTGGTGAGAAATGAATAATCGCAATATGATAATATTCAAGAATTCATGAAAACATGAAAAGGCAGTAGGTACAGTAATGTGGATTATAATTTTTTATTGTTTTCATTAATTAATCTCAGTGTATACTTTTAGGTCATTGATATTATGAACGTAAATATAATATTTTTAAATAAGTAATTAATTTACGCTGTTGTCCGTTTCTTATTTATAAAACAAGTATTATAAATGGTAGGTAAATTGATAAATTCCGTTCACTTTTTGTGTAAATTTCGCAAAACAATAGCTAATTATTTATTTTATTCTATTTTACAATTTATTATCATATTATTGCGAATTTATATATTATGGAATGGTTACTATTAGGGTTCCGTACCCAAAGGGTAAAAACGGGACCCTATTACTAAGACTCCGCTGTCTGTCTGTCTGTCTCCAGGCTGTATCTCATAGACCGTGATAGCTAGAAAGCTGAAATTTTCACAAATGATGTATTTCCGTTGCCGCTATAACAACAAATACTAAAAATTAAAAAAAATATATATATTAAGGGGGGTCCCCATACAATAAACGTGTTTTTTTCGTATTTTTTTACTCAATATTAAAAACGGTAACAGGTAGACGATTCAAATTTTCACAGAATATTAACTTGTATATTACCTTTCAAAATAAATAATTAAATATCAATAAAGTAAATATTAAAGGGGGGCTCCCATACAACAAACGAAATTTTTTGATATTAACAGTAAACCTCTACAAACAAAGTTAGTTTTGCGGTTCATTAACAAAGGTAATTATACCTACTTCTTGAGTACGGAACCCTCGGTGCGCGAGTCCGACTCGCACTTGGCCGGTTTTTTTAGTATTCATGACGCCTTATAGATTAATAAACAAATCAACAATCTGTTACACTTGTAATTTGTTTTTTACAATTGCCTTGTAATTTGCAGGTAAAGAGTTGTGGCACGGAATACGGAATGTAATATAACTTGTGGTCTTAAATTATTTCGGGCAACTACTTACTTTTTATTACAGGAAGATGAATATGTTAAATAAACTTTAATTGAAGGATAATAAAGGTATAAGATATGGGCAATATCGTGTGAGGGTTTATACACAAATAATCGCATTTCATGCTCGTAGTGTACCGAACGGAAAGTCGATTACGAGCCGAATCCGAGTAAAATTGATAAAGCAGACCGAGTTACTTCTGGTAACCGAGATGAAGTATTAAGTTAAGCTTGTATCTCTGCTTGTAGTAAGGCTGGTAATACGACGGGTAACGAATGCCAAAATAATACGGGCTCTGGTTTAGGTACATGTCCGACGTAATAATTGTTTCTATAATGGAACTTATATATTCATTTATAGTCACAATCGTTTAAGCCGATGGGTCGTGTAAAGGTAACAGACAAACATACACGCTTTGCTAATTATTCTTCGTGTCTTCGAGTATGCTTGACCAAAATTGGCACTGAGATCAGATATGTATGCACGAACGTATAATTTTTATGACGGAAAATCAAAATTTTTCAGGTTTTAATTTTTAAAAAAATGGACATCGAATATGCCAAAGGTGCCGAATCATATCATACAAGTGTCGAGGTTCCCTCACCTCTAAGTAATGTATTTAATTAGCCACCGTCTTTAAAATGTCTTGAAGGTTTTTTGTCCCGTAACATTTAAGTAAGGACCGATCAGTATCACATCAATATTAGAATATCGATGCGGAACTCAATCTATTTCAGTATGTAGGAAGGTAATTTTAAAACGATCCTAATCAACTCTAGAATAATATGTTGTTATTGTAAATCAGTAGGAAAAGTATTAACTTTTAATGACTGTTTTTATAGGCGAATGGAAATATGTATGTACCTGTTTGTATTTTAAATAGCTCTTACTGACCTATAGTGAAGTGAAGTGCATTACATAATAAAATAATTTAATATAAAAAATTATTTTTAAACAACCGACTTCAAACTCCCGCGCCAACTTTACAGCAACAAGCACACGCTATACAAAGTACTTATTTTATTGTTGATATTTTAAAAACCGCTCGACCGATTTCGATAAAATTTATATGGGACCACTTGGGAAGTATGCCCTTTCAAATAAAAAAAGGATCATCCGAATCGGTCCACCCAGTCAAAAGTTCTGAGGTAACAAACATTAAAAAAAAAAAAACAGGCGAATTGAAAACCTCCTCCTTTTTTTGAAGTCGGTTGATAAAATGATTGCAACGTAATACAACCTATCCACATTCATTGTCCAACCTATTGGGGAGGCAGCCCAATAGGTGGGCCTTATCAAAAGAGAAATTCCTACAAGAGGCTCTACTACGAGTATTACCTATTCTGTGCTTTATGTCTCTTTTAGTTTAGGTAGTAGAGGAGGACGTCTATCGGTTGACGACGAATTTTTTTGATAATAATAATTGTGCATCCAAATCCATACTACCTACTATTAATTATTAATTGGAAAGTGTGTCTGACCTTCAAAAAGCGGCTATATCTGTTTACCCGATTTTGACGAAAGGCAGAGACAAAAAATCCACGCAGACGAAATCGCTTAAACCAACATCAGCTGTACCTACAGATTATAATTAAAATTATTAAAAAATACGACTGCTCTACCGTAGCCCGTATTGAATTTTTCAAAAATTTATAGCCCGTGTCACTCGGGATATTGAACTATAGTTGTTATATATTTTTGGAATCTACTCATCATTTTCTAGATGATGATTATATAGTTAATATTATTTTCGAAATTTTTTTTTCAACTTTAGTTTTTAATGCGGGACCATGGTCACCCCATGAATTTTTTTTTAAATTTTACTAGCCTATGTCACTTGGAATAAGCTAAGAATTCTAACGATACCTCATTTATCAAAATCGGTTCAGACGTATAGAAGTTATGGTGGAATATACAAACTCACATACATACATACATACATACATGAACCCTGAAAACAATATACTCCTTTTTTCAGGCAGTCGTATAAAAAGATCGGTATTTAACATAGATTGATCTATAGTTGAGAACGTATATTCTTAGTTGAAATCGGTTTATTAGTACGGGCCTTAGAAAGACTAAGTAGTCCAATTGCAACATTTTGTAATTTTTAACCGACTTCCAAAAAAGGAGGAGGTTCTCAATTCGGCGCGTATCTTTTTTATTATAGACATTAGTGCTTCTCACACGAGTAAAGTTTCTAAACTATTCTAAAAGACACATCAAAAATTAAGTTATAATTAAATTAAGTTGAAAGTAGATAAAAGTGTAAGTAGCAGACTTTTATTGGAGTTTACCTCCTTTAGAATCGATTTTCATATACAATCCCGGACTATGAAAATTTGTGGGGAGTAAAATCAAGCTTTTTCCGTTACGTTATTGACTTTATGTTTCCATGGTAACACTTTTTTATGTTTCCAAGACTATGTACTTAATGTATTTTGATGAACATAAATTGTATAATTATTAATATAGATTAAATGTATCAAGCATGCTTTTAGAATGTATAAAAAAATTGCGTTTACCCTCATTTACTTATCTATAGGTATATTTTATAATCGTTCGTAGAGTAAACTCCAGTCGTGCATCGGAGCTGACAGACACATTTTTTTTCAATATCCTTAATCCCTTTAATAATATCGTTTTTGTTTAAAATAATGGTTGTCATTCATTTATAATTAACCAGCACCCGGATATTAAACTCTACACCTTTTCACATTAACTGAAACTTTGACAGGACAATAACGTAAAACCAAGTTAATATGTAAGTTAATACTATACGTTTATGCATAAAAATTACTGTTAAATGCCATTATTTTTATTAATCTGGCTTATTAGTTTTGTAATCACACTTTAATATTATAGTTAACTTCAAGTAGGTATCCTACTTTTTAAAATTCAAAAAGGCTTTTTTTTTTGGAAAAAAAAGCTTACCCTAATGCTTGCATGCCTTTTTGGTGCTAAATTACTATTGAGGTTTTTTGTTTATAAAACTCAGATTAAGTAGGTATGACAGATTATTACTAAATACCAAGTCATCGATATAATCGGTATAATACGGTAACATCTTCTGCTACCATGAAAGGAGCGTTAAAGCCAACAACTTTTATTGAATGTGTTACTTTATGGAATTATCGAAGATCAAAATACAATAAATCATTTTCGTACTTGAACGATTAAAATCTTTTAATCGAATGAATTGCTGTTGAGCTCATATGATGACTTTTAGCGATCAGACAAGGTGCGTTTTTAATACCGTGTGCAATACCGTTACCGTATTTGCTGTAAGTCCCGACACACACATAAATCAGTGCGTTCCGACTTGCGACGCGGCGCGACACCGCAACGCTAGTTACGCCGTTGCGTTGCCATGTCGCCTCACAAAGCGATCTACCAACATGAAACACGGAGTAAAGTAATCATTCTTCCTAGGATTATGAATCTAGCTGGACGTATACACTTACATGCTTGTAATAAGCGTATTTTATTGTTATTGAGCTGGCAATAAAATGAAGGATTGGGAAGTAATATCTGCGTTGTGACGGATGAACGGCATTTTGTGTCTACGTCGGTACGTAGCCCGACCTGGCCTTCAGCCCAAAAGTTTGCATTCCGTGAAGCTATGATATTACTATATATATGATTAAGTTCAACAAACCAATCAATCATTTCAGTCATAAGTCAGGTAGGTAAGTCATAGTGAGCTTTTTTATTACAGGACAAGGTAGAGCTGTAGGTACTTGCCTACTTCCCTAGAAACATCTACTCGTATGACTTTAAAGTCGTACATTAAGAACCACCGATTTTTATTCAACAATATTTTCTGCTTTTGCAACTGCGCGTGAAAAGGTTATCGTGTGAATAGTCTCTTATTTTTGCCACCGTACATTTATTTAAGCACGAGGAGTTCGATTATTCGTTATTCAATGAATTATATTAATTTTGGGTTTATATAATAATATTTTATAGCCTCTGGGAAGTGATCTATAGGCGACTTTGACTTTTGACAATTTAAGGCTAATTACATAAAGTACTAGCAAACCCGGCGAACTCCGTTTCGCCACCAGATGGCTTTTCCGCTAAAAAGATTTTCCCGCTTTTCTGTTGAAATTTTTCCTGAATTTTCTTTGCTATAAACCTCACGGAGCCCGAGACCTTTCCAACGAATGCAAAACCGTGGAAATCGGTTCGTGCGTTCTGGAGTTATAGCGTCAGGAAGGAAAACCCGGCTTATTTTTATATAGTAGATGAACTAGAGAGGGACAAGCGGCCAAGTTGTGACAACGCATATAAGTCAATGGCGATTGCAATGTTGATCCAAGTTGGTAACTGGATGGGTGACCAAATTTGGAAGTCCTAATTTGGCCTTTTCGTTTCCTCCGTGTCTCAGAGCACGCTAAGCCATGGATTGCGGCTATTATTATCAATAACATCTGATAATAATCGTTGAAATAACTTGTAGAAGAATAAGAAAAAATATTCCCTTTTTAGGGCACTATCTTCACTTATCAGATGAGATTATAGTGATGTCGTGTCATATCGATGGAAGAAAAAACGTTTTTTAAAGACTTAATTTCTTGCACTGTCTATAGATGGGTAACGTACAATTTATACATCAAGATTGAACTTCAGTGTCAATACACATTAAGATGACTCTCCAGACATGACAAAAAAAGTTGAAGATCGCTTCCGTAATTTGTACCATGAGAACATGAGATTACCAAAGCTGGGTTCGTGATTTTTTAACAACAACAAATATATATTTAAAAATGAATTTACAGTCTTAAAAAATGTTAAAACTTTCGAATTGCTTGTAGTGAATACCAATATCACTAAACCTCAGGTGGTACATTGATAATTCAAAACTCAAAGGGCATCATTTACTGAATACAGTGAGATAGATAACCTTTTTTAAATCGTTATCAGACTATCAGAGTGTATCAGAGTATATAGAGAGTATAGCAGAGTAGAGAGTACATAGAGGTATACTACCTCTGTGAGAGAGTAGTATTTAATGATTTGAAAAACCTGAGTCCTATACATGGATGGTTATGTTTAAAAATACTAATAAATTCTCAACACAATAATATAACAATAACACTTTGTTATCGATCGAACGAGCTCTTTACACTGAGATGAGATTTGGAAACACCACGTTTTTTTGGGTAAAGATTTGAGTCCCCTTAAATAAACAATCGTTTGTATCTTCGACCTTTGGGTGTATTATCCCTTACGTAAAATGCCAAATTTTATGTTAAAATACCATCTCAGCAAATTAATATGTCGCGGGCTTGGGCAATTTTGCGTTTAACATAATTTTAATGGTTATTTTAAAGTCACAATTACCTTATTATCTTGTCAGGACCAATCATAAATATAGGGTAAGGAGTTAAAAGCGTCGAATAATATCAAAACAAATACAATGATATTTATTACTAGCTTATGACCGCGACTTCGTCCGCATGGATTGAGGTTTTTTGGTTCCCGCGGGAAATTTAATTTTCCGGGATTAAAAGTAGCTTATGCCAGGCTATAATCTATCTTTGTGCCAAATTTCATCCAGATCCGTTCAGCCGTTCGGGTGTGATTGAGTAACAAACATCCATCCATACATCCATACATCCATCCATCCAAACTTTCGCATTTATAATATTAGTATAGATGTTTGAAAGTAGAGCGGCTATTATTAAACTCTGGACTCAATAAAATTGCAAATCTAGCTAGGATGCGATTGTATATAGTTTTGAACCGACCTCCAAAATAGGAGGAGATTCTCGGCGCGCCTATTTTTCAACATAATATACATGTATTAATTGTATCGAATCTATACTAGAATATGTTTTAAGAGATAAAGAAAACATTTAACCAATTTTGACGAAATTTTGTACAGATATAGGAGGCTACTTTTAGGGTTCCGTAGCCAAATTTGGCAAAAACGGAACCCTTATAGATTCGTCATGTCTGTCTGTCTGTCTGTCTGTCTGTCTGTCTGTCACAGTCACTTTTTTCCGAAACTATAAGAACTATACTGTTGAAACTTGGTAAGTAGATGTATTCTGTGAACCGCATTAAGATATTCTTACAAAAATAGAAAAAAAACAGTAAATTTTGGGGGTTCCCCATACTTAGGACTGAAACTCAAAAATATTTTTTTCATCTAACCCATACGTGTGGGGTATCTATGGATAGGTCTTCAAAAATGATATTTGTAATATAATTTTTTTCCTAAACTGAATAGTTTACGCGAGAGACACTTCCAAAGTGGTAAAATGTGTGCCAACCCCCCCCCCTGTAACTTCTAAAATAAGAGAATGATAAAACAAAAAAAAATATATGATGTAAGTACATTACCATGCAAACTTCCACCGAAAATTGGTTTGAACGAGATCTAGTATTACTACAGGTTTGTACGGAACCCTCGGTGCGCGAGTCTGACTCGCACTTGGCCGGTTTTTTTACATCAGAAAGTCGGAGAGTTCCATTGTAATTTTGCAAAAAAACTTAAGTCAACGCAGATAAAGTCTCGGACGGCATCTACGTATGAAATAATAAGAATTAATTTCGTCTGCGACATTCACCTCTATAGCTATGCTGGATGCACTAGATTATAATCTAATTATAGATACTTAAAGCCTTTTAAGGCAAGGATCAAAAGGTTTATTAAACATCGCGAAACAATACGTTAACTGGTTTCTCACTTTCAATAATTATTTATTTTAAAAATAAAACTTTATAGTTTTTTTTTTGTTATCTCGTTTAGCCAGCAATCATTTAAAAATGAGATCACGAACATTATAATTATAATATTTTTCTTTTGCTACAGCTTGTTTAGATACTATTCAACCAAGGGGCTTGTTACGTAAAAGAGTTTGATAACGATTGCAATCACCTATGATTCGTCAACAATTATTTTCCGCTATTGGCCAGAAGACAACTCACTTTTTTTTCTTCAACATATACCTAGTTTAAAATGATAATCAAATTTAAAACTAACAGGAGATGTGAATTTTCTGAGACTGCCTATTTAATCAGTAAAAAGTAATTTATTTAGACATAGGTATCATCCCTATTTAATTAGCTCAATTAAAAATAGTACTTTATTTGAAAACTGAACATGCTGTCGGGTTGTCCTTCCTAGGGCCATACTGCCAACGCTTAAAGTAATGTCGAATGTGACGTGACTGTAATTTTGAGTAATATAGCTTAAGTAATATAGCTTAACTGCCTCGTTGGTCTAGTGGTTAGCATAGTCGACTGCGGATCACGAGGTCCTGGGTTTGATTCCCGGTCGGGCATAAAAGTTAGGTATTGGGTTTTTCAATTAAGAAATTCTCAGTGCCAGCCCGGAGTTGGAAGTTGGCGGTGTTTCACCCCCGTGCCTCGGAGAGCACGTTAAGCCGTCGGTCCCGGTTATTATCACTAACATAAATTAAATTTGAATAAAATAAAAATAAAAATAAAAAATAAAAAACCGGGCAAGTGCGAGTCGGACTCGCGTACGAAGGGTTCCGTACCATTATTAATAAATAATTACCTTTGTTAATGAACCGCAAGACTAACTTTGTTTGTAGAGGTTTATTGTTAATATCAAAAAAACTATGCTAGTTAGAGCATTGGCTATAGTTTTCCTGTAAAATATACGTAAATTCCTATTGACCATAATTATTTCAAATTTTTCGATTGGTAAACTCCGGAGATAAGGGGGGGGGAACGGTATTTTTTTAGACATTTTCCCCGATAAATCAAAAACTATCATAACTAAAAATAATTAAAAATCTGTTTTAGAATGTACAAAGTAAACCCTTTCATATGATACCCCACACAGTACAGTTATCTCACTTTTAAATTTCAACCCTCAGATTTTCCCCCCTTTTTAAATAAGAACAAAAATAATTTCCAATTTTTTTAAATTCCAGTGTCTTTGGGCCACTAATATACACAACTATTCCAAATTTCATGTCGATAGCTTCGGTAGTTACTGAAATAATCGAGTGTGACGGACGGACAGACGGACAGACGGACAGACGGACAGACAGACGGAGAAAGTCGCACCATAAGGGTTCCATTTTACCATTTTGGTACGGAACCCTAAAAATAAAAATAAACATAATAATAATCGTTAAAGCCCGCCAACCCGCATTGGAGCAGCGTGGTGGGTCTAAGCTCTAATTCCCTCTCTCCTATGAGAGTGGAGGCCTGTGCCCAGCAGTGGGACGTTAATGGGCTGTAGTGATGAAGATGATGATAGCTTAAGTATTGCTTTAAGCGTTGACGGTATGGCCCCTATCTGCCCCCCAATTATGTATTAGTTATGTATATTGTATTAGTTATGTATAATATGTATTAGTTATGTATTAGGTAGTATCGTACATACCTAAACGTATGAGAATGGAAACATGAAATTGAGCTCTAATTAAATGCTGTTATGGTTTATTTTACTTTGATGTCGAACTTAGACGATTTGATCGACAATTCTTATATGATTGCACCTCTGAAATACGTTTCAATATCTTTGACACAGCGTCATTCCGTTTCATTGGAAAAGTTAATTGTACCTTGAAAATCCTCTTTGAGTACCTAGGCCTATTATCGTTAATTTAATTAAAACTCTATAGCTTAACACCAAATAAGCGCGGACTTTTCACAACCAATGGTGTGGAATGTTGAATTAAAATATTTTAATGGAAGCTGTCATATCAATTACCGTTAAATTTTGCGAGAAGCAAGCACTTTTATCATAGCTTCACGTGACACCTTTTTTTGATTTGCTTTGGTGGCTTCCTGCGGATACCACTGAAGCTATCAATAACTATAAGGCTTTGTCCTGAGTGAATGACAGAGGACGTATAAGCCCAAACGGCTGAACGCAGAAATTTGAAATTTACTGGCTGACGCATAGACTTAGAATTTTTTCTCTACGCTTAATCTAAGCTGACGTATTAAGTTGCAATAGGTATTTTTGAAATCTCAACATGTACTTGTACGTGTGCGTACCTATCCGATCTAAAACTAAACATGTATGCCTATTATGTTATGATTACTAAATAAGAAAATACAAAATAATATTTAACGGAGGAATATTTTTGGAAATCAAGTCTTAAAAAATGTTCTTCCATCTACACAACAAAATTTAAAATACACTATTTAAACAAAATACAACATAATGAATAAATTAATTTATTCATTAAAATATACTTAATGTTCTAAAGTTATTGAAATTTTATAAGTATTATAATTAGCAAAATGTACGTATAAACACTTACGAAAATAAAATTAATTTACAACATTGCGTATTTATGAAAAAATTCAATCAATAAAGTGATATTATAATTATTGAACTTTATGATCATGAATTATATCAAAAGTGCCGCATAGGTATCAACATCTCGTCACTTGTGACTTGTGAGGTCAATTGAACTGCCTGTCTCACGGTTGCTTGGGTTCCGCTCACTGAAAAACTCATTTTATTTTATCAATACTATAACAAGTTATAATATTGTGTAGTAATATTATACCTAGTTATTTTTTTATTCCACTGCAAGTGACTGTGATCCCACCTGGGGGGCGATTGGCTAAAAATGATAGCTTCAGTGTAACGATGATCACCTCTGCCATAATTACTACATAACTTACGCTATTGGAAAAATCCATTGACGCAGCGAAAATACCATAAATTCAGCCAATCACTACAATTTATACTGTACTGCAACAATGATTGATGCAGGTTTTTAAGTAAGCTGCTGGTGCTGAATGATGATACAGTCTAAGATCTAACGGGCTAAGTTGTTATGACTGCGTATGTCAGTTAAATTAAATCCTTGTACATAAAACCCCATGTAGCACTGGGGGCATACGTACTATACCATCGCTTACGATGACGTTCTTGTTTTAGGATTATAATCCTTATTTTAGGGACGTCAAGATACGTGACATAAAACTGTGATTTTGTAAACAAATGGTTCATCGGACAAGTTGACAACCGTAAATACAAATGGTACCTACGGAAATTAAGGACTAAGGAGCCATGTGGATTTATGGCATAATGTCGGTGCACACCAACGATAAATAACACCTCGTTTATATGTCATTTATTAAATTTTTGTGACATCCTATTAATTTCATACGATTTATTTTTTGAATAAAGTAGTAGCAAAGCATAATTTTTATGTAATAGATGAAGCCATCTTATAATCTTTACACGATATTTTTGTAACGAAGTTCCTTATCGCGCGTTACGAAAGGGGGCTAGACGGAAAAAATTAAGACCAAAAGTTGAATACATGCTGGCTGCATTTTCGCGCTGGACAGCCATGCTGATTCTTTGCGCAGAAAATGATCCAGCCCTTCAGGATGAGGCATTTTACCGTGATGAAATGTCTCGCAAGTATTTTGTTAATTTTATTAAATTCCTATTTTACTTCGATAGACACATACTAGACACTAGTGTAGGTATACTGTTTTCTCGATAAGATCAATTTTAAAAGAATAAAGGGTTACTTATAAGGAGTGTAGGCCAATAATCATAAAGGTTAATTGACTTTAACTTTAATTACCAAATCAATCGATGCGATTAATCGATCTTTTGAATTAAAAGTAGGTTAATGATCCATGCTAATGTTTTAAATGCGAAAGTGTGTCTGTCTGTCTATCTGTCTGTTACAATTTAACGGCCCATCTATTCAACCGATTTTGATGCAATTTAGTACTTACAGTGGTGGTACCTACAGTAGTGGTTAGCATGTTTGACTGCGGCTGACGAGGTCCCGGGTTCGAGTCCCGGATCGGGCCATAATAAGTGTTGGGTTTTTCTGACTAGAAATTCTCACCACTAGCCCGGAGTTAGGAAGTTGGCGGTGTTCCACCCCCGTGCCTCGGAGAGCACGTTAAGCCGTCGGTCCCGGTTATTATCACTAACATAATAATAGTCGTTACGTTAAAGCCCGCCAACCCGCATTGGAGCAGCGTGGTGGGTCTAAGCTCTAATTCCCTCTCTCCTATGAGAGTGGAGGCCTGTGCCCAGCAGTGGGAAGTTAATGGGCTGTAGTGGTGGTGGTAGTACCTACAGACGGGGAAGAAATTTTATTAGTAAAAAAGTAAAGTAAAATATTATACATACTTTATTGTAAGTACACAAAGAAATAAAAAGACAAAAAAATATTACATTTCGTAAAAACCTAAATCCACGGGGAAGACTCAGCAATCATCATCTGGTAGGAAGTTAACACAAAACAAGCCGAAAAGTAGCAAGATATATTGATTTTACACTCATGCCACTCATGCCGCCAGACAATTCGTAGTGGGCAATATTACATCGTCGTTCGCCGCTTGTTTAACAATGAGTTGCCACACGTTTATGTAATCGAGTCATCCGTCTTCGCGAAGTGTTTCAACGAGATTTAAAAGCGAATTTGTTGCGATCGCGCCTTGTTTATTGGGAATGCTAGCGAGGATTTTGTTTCTAGGATTTAGGTGCTTTGTTCGTTTTTAACACATTCGCTGCGGCAGCATTGGATCCTAAACCTACGGCTCGTGCGGTACGAGACAAATACTGCCCGTATCTATATTTCCTGATATGCGTTACGACCTCTATTTAGCCGTACCGGAACCTGACTTTCAAAGTCCATGGAGACGTGGAAACTCACCATATCAATGGGTTTTTTGAACAAATCGATAGGCTACATCCTCGTGTATACCTAGCTGCGGTAGCCCCGGGTTCTCTATGATATTTCGAAAGATACAGAGATTTTTCAAAATCAGTCATTTACGGCAATATATATGCCGTATAGCATAGAAGTTAAAAAATTGCTAGGGATGGGTTTACTTCTGAAATGACAATCGATATTTTAAAGATATTCTTTATTAAAGACACAACAAATTTAAGTGTATAAATCAACATAATTCTTCATAATTAGTCAACATAATAATTACTCTTACAAGTACCTATCGCCAATTTAAAAAAATATATTTAAATATAAAAAAAATTAAAATAAAAAGCAGTCACTCATGTAAGTTTAGTACAAATACACTGATTAATAAATAAATAATAATAAATACAAATAGGTTTTTTAAATTTTGATTCATATTAGGGTACCAAATTATTATTGACCGAGCGAAGCGAAGGTCTCTGAGTCTACTTGGGTGAATTGGCACTTGTCCGTCCGTCTGTCAGAGCCTTATAACTTCTGAATTGCTGAACGTAATTACTTCAAATTTAAATATAATATGTAAATCGATGGCCTCCCGCCGAATATGGCTTAAAAAGTTTTAAAAATCTTTATTTCAGGGGGGCTCTCATAGAAGCGAATGCGAAGTAAAATATTTTTTATAGCGTTACATAGGGTTGCAGTATATCATTTTAAAGATAATTAAGAATAGAGTCCAAAAATATTTTTTTTTGAATTTTTCCCCTAAAATTGACGAAATGGGAGGCTTTCAAAGTAGCGATTTTCTAACGTCCAAAGTTGACCTCAGAACTCTCAATTTTCTGAACTCTCAAGCCTGAAACTTGATCAATTATTTGAATTATATCCTGTACTTGAACAACAAATACTAAAATTAGATAAATATTATAAGGAAACGAAATTATTTAATTTTTAATGATGATGATATTTTTAACAGAACTTCACACTGATGTCAATATATGGCGCTCTGTGAAACCGCGAGGTCTCAGTTCGGGGCGAACCACTAGTAATTACTTTTTATTTTTAATCTATGATGAGATCATATTAGGAACTTTAACGAAATAAAATAAATTTTAAAAAGTAGGTAATTCCCTTACTCATATCATGTTTTTTACGTGAAAGTCTCGTCGCGTAGTTTTTTGCATAAAAAATATCGAGCACTTACGGCCAACACTAATGCAAACTGCGAGGCCGCGCGGACGCATGCAGTGAGGCGCGGGGTTGGGGGGGTACGGCAAGATAGTCGCCGTACCGCACTGAATAAAAATAATTACCTTGCTGTGCGTTACGGCAACTATTTTGCCGTACATTATTAGTATACAATATCATTATATTAAAAGCAACCATATAGAAAAAATCACTGTCTCTTTCCTACACGTACGGGAACATAGATAAATCACCCCCGCACCGTGCGCAAAACAAGGAAAACTAGCTGCCGCACTGGCTGACCGTCAAATACGGCAAAATACTTGCCGTAACGCAGCGAAAGTGTTAATGGGGCAATAGGCATGATGACTGATTTTGAAAAATGGTCAGATTATGTTCGGAAGTATCTACTATTTCGAAAAAAAATCTTATTTCAGCAGAAAAATAAGGTTTGGTAGATAAAAAATTGGCATTTGAAATTTAAATTTGAAAATTCACGCCAAAACGTTCGGCGGTGTAATGGCGTCGTTTGTGACGTCACTATTGTTTTTACCAATGTACTATGTGCAGTGTGCAGTAAACAATAGTGTGATTGTCAAAGCTCGAAAACAAACAATTGTGACGTCATTCGCTTCGCGGTGTTTTATCCAATATGGCGGATTGCTGTATTTTATAGTTTTATTTTATCAAAATAAATAGCAATCTCACTCGAAATAGAAAAATAAATACGATTTTTATAATCCATGAATCCTATTTCATTAGAAAAATTCATAATTGCATTGATTCTTGGTTACTGTCATCATGCCTTTTGGAACATCTTGAGATTGTCCCTTCTTTCAACAATTTTATCTTTTTTCAGATTTATAGATAGCCGCTCAAAATCTCTTGGTACTATTCGAACTCGCTATAGGGTAGGTTATCACCGCTATGTCTAACTAAAGTTAAACCAATTATTGACATAATATTCTGACTTTTTTTCTATATAAATATATGCTAAATAATATATCAATTAATGTAACTATTTCGAGATCTGTAACATTTTGACATTTAAGTATTAAGTATTTGACATTTATATTTATATTACATAGACCTAAAATAATTGCTTTCGTTTATTAAGAATTCAGATTTTTTGTTGATTTCGTTAAAAAAAAAATCCAGTAGTAAATAACTTATTCTCTGTTAATATAATATGAATGTTTCTTGAAATTTTGCACGCCATTATTTGGCAGATTGTGATTTGTACTATCTTTATGTAACATCTTTATGTAACTTACAATCATGCAATAAATGAATAAATAAATAAATAAATAAATTGTGGCCAATTCTGTGTAACACAATCTCTTAAACCAAACTAAAATGACACCTCTAAACCTGGTTCTGTGATCTGTCCCTTTCTGCACAGAAAATTATGAAAGGGTTAGCAATATTTTTAATGCTGTCATTAGTAGAGTTAAGAGATTGTATATGTCACCGTAAGATTGTAAAAACCGTTGGATTATAATCCAACTCGCGAAATTGTAAACTGTCGAATGATTACAATATAACGGATTATTTTTCGGTAGATTGTAATCTGTTAGGTTAATTAACCCGATTATTGGCACTACTTGATTATTTATGTCGAACCCTAACCTAACCTATAAGAAAGAGACAAGAAAACGTAAATACAATGAATATTTCAAAAATTGACACCTAAAACATTGAACGGTTCACAATCTTTCGACTGTTTACAATCTATCGAAAAAAAAGCGTTAGATTACAATCTAACGGTTTTTACAATCTTACGGTGACATATACAACAGAATCAGCCTCATTGTATTTGCTACTTACTGTCCTAATAGAAATAAAGTCCAAATTACGGTGGATCCCAGATGCCCAGCATCTTGCGGTCCGTTGATAACATGGGTAAGGGAATACGACACCTTAGCACACTTTCCAAAGCCTCCGAAATATACCTAAAGCGCGTTTACCTAGAAAGAAAACACTATCTATCTCCATCCCGATTTCAATCATCCATCCTCTAATTCACGTAGAATGTTTTTGACTGACAATCTCGAGTTAAATGTCAATGGGTACTACTTAGAACTGGTCCGTGGCCCTGACATTCGCTCGGTATCGGTTCCGCGAGCCCATTCCAGTTGAGCGTACCTATCATATAGCGTGAGTGGACAGAACATGCCCACACGTGCCACCCGAATTGCTATTGTTTGAACAGTTCGTTAATAAAACATGACAAAATTAATTAAGACGAAATAATAATTAGTTTAAATGAAAATACACGCTTCAAGGATTCAAACACACTCTCAGGAATCTGACGAATTGTGCCTATAATGTAAATGGGACTCAAATGGGTTGGCAAAACGAACCAAATGAGCCCAAACTTGAGGAGTTTACTGCTGTCTATGCCTATATCCACCTCTAGTCGCTATAGAGGTTTCTAGTCTATAAAAGTCGTATACTCATTGACTGACTCACATATCGAGGTATACAGCTCTTACCGCTTTGTCTAGAAACTTGAGCTTGTTTTTTTAATCCACTGCAAGTTAGCCCTTGACTGCGATCTCACCTGATGGTAAGTGATGATGCAGTCTAAGATGGTAGCGGGCTAACCTGTTAGGGGCATGGCAGTTGTATTAAACCCATACCCCTTTCGGTTTCTAAACGGCATCGTACCGGAACGCTAAATCGCTTGGCGGCACGTCTTTGCCGGTAGGGTGGTAACAAGCCATGGCCGAAGCCTCCCACCAGGCCAGACCAGGGAAATTTCAGAAATTATAAATTCCCAAATTGACCCTGCCGGGGATCGAACCCGGGACCTCCGCACGTTAAGGCAGCAGCGCTCAACACTGCGCCACGGAGGTGCTCTCTACTCACTCTCAAATGTAAACCAGAGCCAGACTGGTGGACTATGACCTGAGCCCTCTCTTTCTTACCAGTAAGAGACCGGCATTCAGTGTAGATGATGACGAATCAATCGATCAATCAAATAAATATTATAAATGCGAAAGTTTGGATGGATGTATGGATGTATGGATGTATGGATGTATGGATGTATGGGTGTATGGATGTTTGTTACTCAATCACGCGCCAACGGCTGAACGGATCTGGCTGAAATTTGGCACAGAGATAGAATATAGTCTGGAATAGCACATAGGCTACTTTTTATCCCGGAAAATTAAGGAGGTCCCGCGGGAACCAAAAAACCTCAATCCACGCGGACGTAGTCGCGGGCATAAGCTAGTATTATGATAAAACAAAATGAAAGAAATAAAATATACAAGCAGATAATTACTATTTGTACAATCCTCAAAAAAAAAGATTAACGCCTGCACATTATTTCGTATGTGAACGTTGACAATGATTTATTACACTACATTGGAGAAAAATAAAAATGTGGCGAATAAAAAATTAAAGCCCAGTGTTACTTTAAATGTTAAGCCTCCTGGGGTTGCGATGTATGGGACGTAATTAGGTTAAACTGTCAATATCATACTTCATACTTCATACTAATATTATAAATGCGAAAGTCACTTTGTTTGTTGGTTTGTTGGTTTGTTGGTTTGTCCTTCAATCACGCCGCAACGGAGCTACAGATTGACGTGATTTTTGGCATGGGTATAGTTGAGGACCTGGAGAGTGACATAGGCTACTTTTTATCCCGGAAAATTAAGGAGTTCCCGCGGGAATAACAAAAAACTTAAACCACGTCGTTTTAAGCCTGCGGCTGACAATATCCAATCCGACTAAAGAACGTGGAAAAAGATCACAATTTATTTCACTATCGTGATAATCAGCCCGTGGGCGTCCACTGTTGAAAATAGTCATCTCTCTGCTTTTAGTCACTCGTTGGATCTTTACTACTTTAACGCATATTTTTCACAGATATAAAAATTCTTTCCAAAAACCGACTTCCAACGCCACTGTAAAGTACAAAATAATTTTGATTTTTACCCACTATGTTGAAGTCGGGCGGGTATAACAAGGATAAGCAAAGTTGACGCATCAAACTCGCCCGACTTCAACATAGTGGGTAGAAATCAAAATTATTTTGTACTTTACAGTGGCGTTGGAAGTCGGTTTTTTGGAAAGAATTTTTATTTTTAACTTTTTAGTGTCAGGGTTGAGGATTTGGAGTCAGAATTTTTTATGGGACCACTTCGAAAGCTTCCTTTAACGACTAATAGAAAAAAATTCAAATCAGGACGCGGACGAAGTCGCGGGCATCGGCTAGTTTGCACAAAATTTACGAACCGCTCACCATTTAAATAACTAAGGGCACTGTCACTGGACCGGGCAAAACGTCAGCGCGAAACTTCACTCGACCTGGCTGACACGACAAAACGTTTCTTCCCATACGATGTGTGTTTGTAGGTAATTAATCTATATTAATATTATATAAAGGAAAGATTTGTTTGTTTTTTTGTTTGTGATGGATAAACGCAAAAACTACTCAACCGATTTTAAAAATTATTTCACCTTTAAAAAGCTACATTATATCAGCGAGTAACGTAGTCTATATTTTATTTTGAAAAAAATTAGAGATCCTTACGAAAATTGCAATAATGTCAACGAAATCGAAAAAATCGTCTCTTCTGAGAGCTTACGAGGCGTGCGCTGACTAAATAGGTAACGTTACACAAAAACAAAGTAGCAGGTGTGGTGAGGACGGGGACGGATGTACTCTTACAATGTAATATTAAAATTTAAAACCTGCCCACTGCTCACTGGCAACATTGGGTATAGACTATTAGGATTATTAGTGCTACCCGTGCGAAGCCGGGGCGGATCGCCAGTTACTTATAATCTCTAGGTTTTCCCCCTCAATCTGTTTCCTGATATTATTCGGTGTCAGACAATAAAACGGAAGTCTGCGCTCGTCCTTACGTTCACACCTTGAGTGTTTTTAAGAGCTAATTTTCACGATCCTTACATTAAGATCATTGAGAGCTTGTTGGAAGCATTGTAAAAAGTGCAGGAATTATGTAACTTAAGTGGTTTACACTTTTGAAGTGATGAGTGATGTTGGAACACGACGAGGCCATTACATTGCATTACCATTCTTTTTATATTATATCAAACTAGATGATGTTCTAAACAAAAATTAGAATCCTGAGCGTCAGCGAGGGAATCAAAAGAGCACGAGGTGAAAAATCTTTTCACTCGAGTGCAACACGTAACTTTTCATCCCACCTCAGCGAGGAAATGACATGACGTAAAAGAAAATGGTGCGCGCAAAGCAAATTAAAAAAGTACACCAAGAAGGTTACGAGTGTGAGTTTTTAACAAATTAAAAAAGGTTGTATGGAAATTCGGCACCATAGAGGTAGAAGTAAATAGGTTTTAATGATGTTTTGAATTCACAAACTTCATAGACGAGTGAAATTTACTAACGTGCACACGATGTTCTAAATTCAATTTACTTTATCCTCAAGAGGATAATAACGGCTTTTGCATTCAGATATCGAAGATTAAAAATACTCTTTCCGAGATGGTGGGATGAAAAGTATATTACTTCACTGCCTACGCTTAACATATGTACAACGCTCTGGCCTCCTCTGATACGGGGTAACTAGGCTAGATTTAACTGTAGGTACCCTTTCTGACGTGGAAATACCGTATAACTGAAAGTAAAAAGCTTAAAAATAATGTCAGTTGAACTTTAATTCGACCTTATTAAGCTAAATACAACTGTAAATCAAACGATAAGATTAAAGTGCCAAGAAAATTATGTTTATAATTTTATTTAAATAAGTGTATGTAGCGGAACATTAATATGAAGTAATCACCATTAAACATTTTACCAACCTGTTGAGACTTGAGAGAGAACATAATGATTTAAGTGTGTAAAACCCATATTAGCGCAAAGGCACTCCGGATTTTACCTTTGATGTATCCCTACACATATTAAGTTCGAAAGTGTTTGTTTTGTTAGTTTGTCCTTCAATCATGCCGCATCGGAGTAATGGATTGACGTGATTTTTGGATAGCTAACGAACGACGAAAGTGATATAGGTATACACTTTTTATCCGAAAAAATCAAAAGTTCCCACAGGATTAAGATTTAACCCCTAAAATCCATGCGGACGAAATCGCAGGCATCATCTAGTACACAAATAGATGCGAAAGAGTATATTTTCTTCTTGACTATCATTTAATTTTTAAAAGCTGAACCGCAGAACTTGATGAATAATGACATAGACAGCGTACTCATTCAGAGAAAATATTTCTTAAGTAAAAACATCATACTAATATAATAAATGCGAAAGTGTGTTCGTTAGTTGGTTTACTGGTTTGTTGGCTTGTCCTTCAATCAAGCCTCAACAAAGCAACGGATCAACCTGATTTTACGGTATAGTTGAGGATCTCGAGAGTAGACATAGGCTACTTAAGGAAAATTCCCGTGGAAATTAAAAAAAACTTATTCAGCTAGTTTTAAGTTACAAGTTAATAGAGTGGGAACTCGGGACAGAAGATGTATTTTTATAGATGTAAATAATTTTATGTTATTAACCTACTATCACAATACTAGGTAATTACCTCTATGATACCCTATGATTGTATATTATGTATAACTTTATTTGATTGAACTTCTGTTTTTAGACCAGTTTCTGCATGTTGTACTCATAAAATCAAAAAGTTCATAGCCATATCATCAAAATATTTATATTTATATGCATGAAGTTATAATTTATATGGCGGACTTAATCAAATTGACAACGATTCAACAAGTTTATTAAATTGGCATGTTTTTTTTGTGTTTATTAGTTACACACACTAATATTATTATTATATTTAAACAATTTATAATTTACAATGGTTATGAAGTAGTTTTATGACAAATAAATATTTACTGTATTGGAAATAAATATTTTGAATTGAACATATCATTCATAGAAGACTATATATAACATTACAACATTGTTGAGTGAATCGAACGCGTTGAAGTCTTTTGTATGATTAAACGTATCTCTTCTTTATAATTTTGTAAAAACTACGTTAACACTTTTTGTAACCATTGCCTGCTAAAAACACAGAACTGAAGATCTAGTCTAGATCTAGTCTAGTCTAGACGCTACACTCTAGAGTCTAGAGTGTACAGCGAGTAGTAAGTAGCGAGTCTGGATTGTACAAGTTTAAATATGTTTTTTTGTATAAATAATAAGTTTTTAAAATGTTTTCCAGTATTTTCAAACCCATACACCATAACCTCAAAAATAATTAGGTAATATTATATATTTTTAGGTTTCTCAAACATAATATGACGCTGTAATATATGAATCCAATCAAAATATTTGTAGAATATGCTTTTTACTTCCGGAAAATCTAAGATTTCCTACGAGATTTTTAAAAATCTTAATGCACACGAACGAAGTCACCTTCATCATAGCTGCTAAATATGAATTAAGTATTTACATAAAACTTTATTGTAATGTTGAAAAATTTGTCACATCAAAACATAGATACAGATTTCGTGTACCTGATTAATCATCGAATATATCTTTAAAAGTCACCGCAAATAAAAATAAAAATAAATTCCATTGCCCAAATCAGTGTACGCAGTGATTAATTTGGGGTTTCATGCTTTACGACTTCCAAATTTAAAACTAAAAAGCTGTTTCGGTGTAAATATTGACACCACGGTACAAAAAAACCTGAACACCCGGCCATAAATAAAGGAGAACCGCTTACGTACAAAGTGACTTCTCCTTTTCTCGATGCAAAAGACGAAGGCACGCGTCGATGGGTAACGAAAACGAAAATAAGGGTCAAAAGCCTGGTCAGACTTGCAGCGTGACTGCAACGTTTTCAGTGCGGGTCTTCGAAGTCATATCTATAGTTACTTGGAGCAGAACGCACTTTTAAGTACCCGCTGAAACATAACATTATCGCTTTGCGCAGTGCGATTGCACGTGGTTACTCTGTTTTGAAACTTGGCAGTATTACGTGCGTCAGACAGTTCATTGTTCATGGATTTTATCGCGGTTCCTACCAATTATAATCTGCAAACAAAAAATACGCATACAAAACATACACATTCGAAATCATCGTGTCAAATCTAGTGTAAGCTTGTAGTCAACCGTGTGCCTTTAGTAATAAAAAAATATTTTAGTATACCGTTCCGCTTTTTGTCTACCCAGGCCATAAATAAGATGATGATATTTTCTCGCTAAACGAGAAAGACTTATTATCCTCTTTTTAGTGACATCATATTGATCTTTAAATTTTACCTAAAGATATAATACCTATTGTTGATATTCTAATATATAAAAATGAATGTTTGTGTACGTTCGTTTATTACCTATCCCTTTGCGTATCGTTCATCTGATTCCATGATGATGATACGTATTACTGATAATAATCTAAGGTCCAAACTTGGTATAGTTGTTAATACTTGTGTGAATGTTTTGACGGAGCATATCAACTAACAATGGGTGGTGGGCGAGAGGCATTGCAATACATGCTTAATCATCCCTTCGAAATTTAAATGCAATTCGAAATAGCTTAGTTATTTCTTAGCTCTACAGGTAACATGATGTGATAACACAGATATTATAGCCAACGACCTCAATTTACATAGACGGGCCCTGTCAAACAAAGAATGTGGACCTATTTTACTAACGTCATCTAGACTGAAAAGCGGGACAGCGCTATGGCGGGGACAAGGACAGGCCTATACAGGTAAGGAGCGTGCTCTAAAGGTTGGACGCCCAATTTTTTTTCTATGAAAGGGCCCATCTAGTACCTACACATATATATCGATGCCTATAGCCTAGTTTCGTATTATGAGTGTTAAAATTAAGAGGAAATAGATAAACACACACACACACATATACACAATTTACATGATACGTATAACCGCTAAATGTTTCAATTGGGTAATATAAAATAAAAATATTACTAAAATCTACCTAATTAGTCTATACATAACAATCGCAAAACTAAATTAAGTGATTTGGCAGTACTAGTTAGTAAAGATGGCGAAATATGATTCTGTAAAAATTATGCCATTTTAGTAAAGATACATTTATAAAATTTTAGAAAGGTTTATATTATATCTATAAACTAAACTATTCTAAAGTATAATATTTATAAAGGCTTTTACGGTGACTTATGACATTAGCGTTGAAACATGAAATTAGCTCTTACTGATTCAAGTGCCAAAAAATAAAACGATTGCAATAAACATTTTTTCATTAACTTTACGTGAAATTTAATAAAATTTGGTTCTAATGTTAATGCAAGTAGGGTTTATTTTAATTTTTCAACCTTTTATGATGATCTTAAACACATCACGATCTTTTAAAAGGCTTCATATTGCTCGGTAGTCACATAACGCTTGTCATATTAACTTGCAATGAATTGGGCTCAATAACTCGCAATAACAACTCCAATCACGATTGAAAAACTGTAATAAATGTCATCTCAAAAAAATATTCACCGAAAAAAGGTACACGAATGCCATAATACACGTATTATTGATTGAATTGATTTTTATTCGGCATCGGTAGGTTTATTTTTTAAAGATGACTCCTATATGATTTGCAAGGAGGTTTTGTGTGAATCATATTAAGTATTTAGGTTTTTTTTTAAATTTTTAAAAGCGCTTGGCTGCAATTAATACTAGATATAAGTGATGATGCAGCCTTAGGTAGATCGTTAATTGAAGGAAGTTGTACTTTTATGTTGCTTGGTTTTCGTAGAGTAAAGTAGCTGTCAAAAGTGTGCTCTGTCCTTCTGTCTGTCAAAGTCTGTCACGGCCGATCTGTTTTGTCGATTTCCAACAAATCTGTCTATCTGGTACATGATGACCTTCGTTACAAACATATTATCTTCTCTTACAACTTCTTTAAAACCATGTTTAAACCAACATTGAGCAGCGTCCCTAATTGAATATCACCTTTTAAATATGACGAACAGCTGCAAGTTTCCTCATTGAAACAAAGACATCGGGCTTTCGTGAAACTGAACCATAGAATTTAAGAATAGTTTAGAATGGTCAAATTTTTCAAAAGCCGGAAACGTATTGGCGGTTCCTCTAGTGCTGCAAATGTTTATAGGCGGCGGTAATCACGTGATTTAACAACAGGTTCTCTAAAATTGTTATTACTTTCGATGTGTGTAACGATGGGGCTGGCATATAGGCTAACTATAAAAGCCCCCAAAAAAATACCAGAATAAAAAAAACAGGTTAAGTGATTACCGCCGCTTGTGGACATTTGCACAAAACAAATGGCCGCTATTTGTAGGTATAAAAAAAGTGTTAAGGGCGAAAACGCAGTAAAGACAAAAGCTTTTAAATATGAAGCAGCAAAGGCAATCGCAACCAACGCTACCATCTGACACTGCATCATCAACTACAACTGCTACCACCACAATGTAAAAGCTATATCATACATTGTTACAATCTCATTATAGTAATTATGACTGCCTCGTTGGTCTAGTGGTTAGCATATTCGACTGCGGCCGACGAGGTCCCAGGTTCGATTCCCGGGTCGGGCCATAGCAAGCATTGGGTTTTTCTGACAAGAAATTCTCAGTACTAGCCCGGAGTAAGGAAGTTGGCGGTGTTTCACCCCCGTGCCTCGGAGAGCACGTAAAGCCGTCGGTCCTGCGCCTGATCTCTCTCCGGTCGTGTCGGATTTTCCGTCCCATCGGGCTATGAGAGTAAAGGAACAGAGAGTGCACCTGTGAATGCGCACACACTTGTGCACTATAATATCTCCCGCGCAGATGGCTAATCTCTCTGGAGATAGGCCGCCGTGGCCGAAATTCGGTCGGGAGGACATTATTATTATTATAGTAATAATAATTGTGAATAGCAGAATTTATAGTAATCTTGGTGCGATAATGGATTTTGGCCATTAGCGAAAGAGTACCCATAACTGATGTCTCTATAGATATTATCGCTGTACCTCGGAGAGCAATTATTACTATTGTAAAGAGTAATTAATGAAATGGAATAGAGCGAATGTGCACATATTGACCGCCAATTCCATGTCATTTCTATTAACTCACTTAAAGTTCTACGAACCGATTCCGAGGAAGGTGATTCACGTCCAGTCACGATTCACATCTGTGCGATTCACAAATACCTTGTCACCTTGTGACGAAGCCGTTTGATTTACATATAACAAGCTAACACGTACAACGACCGTCATATAACGTATTGTGTAATGAACAAACTTACACTTGAAGATACAGTTTGTTTATTTTTTTGAAAAACCACCGCTTGATCACGAAGACTCCAGGGCGGTATCTTTAGAATATGTCAAATTATCCTTAAACAAACAGGCCTTTCAAGTTTCTTCTGTATCGGTTCGATATGAAGATTCTACTGAGAAGAATCTACAAGAAAGTCAGTAGGTACTACCTAATAATAGTAATTATATTTTATACCTATTAGAGGACGCCCGCGACTTCGTTCGCGTGGCTTAAGTTTTTTAATTCCCACAGGCACGCCTTAATTTTCCGGGCTAAAAAGAAGCCTGTGTCACTCTTCAAGTACCCAACTATACCCATGCAAAAAATCACGTCAATCCGTTGTTCTGTTGCGGCGTGATTAAAGGACAAACTCTCTATTTGACGTCCTTGGGGATAGAAATTTCAAAAACTGTAAAATCCGTATTTCATCATTAGCGGAAGCCCAAATACCAAGTTTCATGGCTATAGCAGCTTGAAAAACGACGGACTTAAATACTTTCAACCCCTATTTAAACCCATTGAGGGTAGAATTTTTAAAAATGTCACGCATCCTTCTGTATTTTTACCAAAAGCCAAAATACCAAGTTTCGTAGATTTAACTTGAAAAATATATTGTTTAATAAACTACTACCCTATTTCAACCCTTTGGGGGTAGCATTTTCAAAAACAGCGAAACACGTACTTCTTTATTTTAAACCAGAAGCCCAAATACCAAATTTCATGGCTCATACAAACTTTCAACCCCTATTTATTTACCAAAATTTTACCCCTTTGGGCGTAACATTTTGAAAAACTGTGATTCCTTTATTTTCAACCCGCAGCTCGTATACCAAGTTTCATGGCTCTAACTTGAGAAATGAAGGACTTTTATACAAACTTTCAACCCCTTATTTACCCCGTTGGGGGTAGAATTTTGAAAAACTGTGATAAACTTACTTCTTTATTTTTCACCGAAAGCCAAAATACCAAGTTCCGTTGATATAACTTGAAAAATATCTTGAGAAATGAAGGCTTTTCATACCTTAACTTTCATTCCCTATTTCATCCCTTTGCGGGTCGAATTTTCAAAAACTGTGAAACAAGTATTTCTTAATTTTTTACCGGTAGCTCATATACCAAGTTTCATGGATATAACTTTGTTTCACCCCCTTAGGGGTGGTATTTTGAATAATCCTTCCTTAGTGAGCGCCTACGTCACAAAAGGTAGCTACTGTCAAAATTTCAAATCTCTAACCCTAGCGGTTTAGGCTGTGCGTTGATATATAAGTCAGTCAGTCACTCAGTCAGTCAGGACTTTGAATTTTATGTATATAAATAGATTGTATCTTTTACAATAAGTATATCTAATGTATAATATATACGAGTATATATATATGTGTATATATTTTATAACGAAGATAGTGATGTAAAGTCTTGACCGTAAAAAGGTGGAAAAATACTTAACCTAGTCAAAACTGTTCCTGATACATAGATATGTAGATATTATTGATAATATCTAGGAATAAGTACAAACAAACATATTAAAAAGAAGAATGTATTTTATTTTTATTCATTTCAAAGTTTATTTATTAATATAAGTAAGTATATTTAAATTAATTTATTATTATACTTAATATGATATTGTACCTAACAGCAGAAATATCTTTCCTGAATGTGTTGAGAGTTTGACGTGTATGGCGCGATTATACTAAAAAAGCTTTGTTTTGGCCGTCGAGCCTTTGATATACTATAACCAAAGAAAGGAGGAGTCTTCCGAATTTATTTTATTCCACTACGAGTTAACTATCCACGGCCGAAGCCTCCCATCAGACCAGACCAGACAAAAGTCAGAAATTATTAATATTTAATTCCCATGTTGACCCTGCCGGGGATCGCGCTTGCAAGGCCACAGTACTTACCACTGGCCAGGGAGGTCGTCAGAAAATATATTGCTGACTAGAAACAAAACGGTGCCTGCAAACTCGACTACGTGTATTACATTTACATTACTAACTTTCTTCGGCGCTACAACCCTTTGTGGGACTTGGCCTCCTCTATGATGATTTTCCACCCGGCTCTATCCTATGCCTCCTTCTTCAATGAGGATTTTAAAATGCAATCCGGTGGGAACTCCGGGATAAAAGGTAGACTATTCTTCTAGACTAGAAGTCTTCGGGATGTACCAAATTTCGTCAAAAATAGTTACACAAATGGGCCAAGCCGTGAATATTCCGCCTGGCTGGAAACTATACGATGCAAGGATTTTTTATAATGTAGTGTTGACATACATAACATGCGTGTTAGCATAGTTAAAACTTACTTACCTACTTAGGTATATTTTTGTAACTGAAAAGAAAATGAGGGTTTTCTTTTTAATTTTTTCAAAATCTTCTGAGTGTTTTCAAAAGATTTATATTGATCAATACATCGCCGCTGCGATTTGTATCGTTTGATTTCGCGCACCCTAAAAAAAACAAGTCATTGGCATGTGACATTTCTGTTTCACCTTAGAAAACCAGACTGCGTACCTACCACAGACCTGTAAAAAAACTCAGTTCAAGGAATTTTAATAGTCTTTTTTTCTCGAAGGTTTGCGTCCAAATGTTTAGGGAAATATGCCCCATGTTACCTTACGTTACTTTTCAACCTTTTTTTGGAAGATAAATACTAAAATATTCTTAAATAATGAAGATATACCTAATCGAATGTTCATGAAGTGAAGCTAAGCTGATAATCTTTTCCAAGATACACTGAACCATTTTACGATGCTCAAAACAGGAAACTATTTTTTTGTACCATAATTGCATTTTCAGAAATCCAAAGTTCACTGAATATCGGGGTACGGGGATAGTATCTGGTCAAAAGAACAGGAATGAAGGATACTACTAGTACCATAGACTAGCACATAGACTTTGGCAAACTAAGTTTGTTTTAAGATCGATGATTATGACAAAAAATATAAGTTATTTCAGATATTTTTTTAGGTCTAATTTCGGTTTGTCACCATTATTCTAAATTAGTAGGTACTAGCTCATGTCCGCGTCCGCGTGGTTTAAGTTTTTCGATTCCCGCGGGATCTACTTAAGTTTCCGGGATAAAAGTAGCTTAAGTCACTATCCAGGTCCTCAACTATATCCATGCCAAAATTCACGTCAATCCGTTGCTTCGTTGCGGCGTGATTGAAGGACAAACCAAAAAACACACTTTCGCATTTATAATATTAGTATGATAACGTTTCTAGCGAATAAATGATTGTTCCTACCTAAATTTAAAAAAAACTTTCAGATGACTTTTTTTTAGATATTATAGTACTTGTTCATACGAAGGTAACCAGGAATTCTGAAAATTTTATTGCACTCTATAATCAAGCGAATCAAGCAAGACTGGACACAATATTTTGATTGCACGTTGATAAATCCGACACCATAGCATAATGTATCGGCTGTCATTAAAGTAATAATAACGCACGTACGCATCCTACCAGAAAATTGAAATAATTAAATACTATAACCATCGCTCGACACTGAATTAAAACTTAATAAGTTATATTTATAAAGAAAGTATACACTTTGTAGCAACCATGATCTTTATAATATCAAACCGTATTTATAAACTTCCTGTACCAATTTAACTCTTAATAGGTAGCTTTTTATTTTATTTTAATAGGCAAATATACTAATTACTAAAGATCACAAATCGTAAGGAAGTTATATAACTTGTCAGTTGACAGTTGACATCGACTTACGTAAAGTAATTATTTGGGCTATAAAAATATCGGTTCATATAGGTACTAAAATTCTACATCAATGGTGAACATTACTTAATTTAGATTACTTAATTGATTTTTCATTTTCACCATCATTTAGATTATTTTACGAGGAACTTTTAAAATTTAAGTTAAGTTAATGCACGTATTAAGACTTCTACAAGACTTTGTTCCGGGTGGATTTAACTTTTATAAAAATGTCTTGGCCCTTGATTGCCCGGGACAAATAGTGGGCTCACTCGGTTTTCAGCTGTTAAACTATATCCATGCAAAAAGTACGTCGGTCTGTTTCTTTAGAGTTCAGACCGATGTACTTTTTGCAAATTATCACCAAACACACTATCGCATTTTTAATATTTGAAGAGACTTTCGAAGGCTATAGACCCACCCGTGCGAAGCCGGGACGAGCTTTATGGATCCAGTATGCGCCCAATCTATTACTTACGGCCGGTTTCCGAATTGAGAAAATCATGTTGAGTCTGTCTCAAAGACTACTTAAGGACTAATTAAGCAAATTTTTGTTTCTTCAGAAACCGGCCGTTAATCAGTGCTTATATTTTAAATCGAGAATCAAACTATTAGGATAATTGGTAATATGGATTAACAATTTTCATTCTTTTTTGCCAAAGGTAGAGTCTAATATACTTAACCTAAGTTTAAATTTATCTTATAGGCAAATAAAAAATATAGGAATTTTTTATTAGCTTAAATAACACGTTTGTATGCACAAATTAATAGCTGTAATATTTTAAAGCTATTATGTAGTGACGGAGAACGTCGTCGTTTCTTTTAGCATTTTCGTTAAAAAGATTAACGTTACAATAATTTAATATAGAAAATTATTTTTAAACAACCGACTTCAAACTCCCGCGCCAACTTTTACAACAACAAGCACACGCTATACAAAGTACTTATTTTATTGTTGATATTTTAAAAACCGCTCGACCGATTTCGATAAAATTTATATGGGACCACTTGGGAAGTATGCCCTTTCAAATAAAAAAAGAATCATCCAAATCGGTCCACCCAGTCAAAAGTTCAGAGGTAACAAACATAAAAAAAAACAAAATACAGTCGAATTGAGAACCTCCTCCTTTTTTTGAAATCGGTTGAAAAGATAAAAGAAATAGAATAGCTCATCATTTTGTAAAGTTTTTTTTATAAAAGGTAGATTATTTGCCTATTTTAAGTTTTATTTTATTTATGAAATAGGTAAATAGTCTTACCGATATAATATTATGAATGCGAAAGTCTGTCGGCCTGTCTCCACTGGTAGTTTGCATAGTGGTCAGGACAGCTACTCTCCTATTCAGCTAAAAATCTAAGTGAATATAGCTTAATAAAAATTTTAATATCCCCTCGATTTGCATCAATCAATCAAATCAATCAAATAATCATATAAATATTATAAATGCGAAAGTTTGGACGGATGGATGTATGGATGCATGGATAGATGTTTGTTACTCAATCACGCCCCAACGGATGAACGGATCTGGATGAAATTTGGTACAGAGATAGATTATAGTCTGGAATAGCACATAGACTTCTTTTTTCCCGGAAAATGAAAGAGGTCTCGCGGGAACCAAAAAACCTCAATCCACGCGTACGAAGTCGCGGGCATCAGCTAGTAAGTACTAAGTTTAGGGAAGGAAAATCAGAGGTGATTTGATGCTTAACACTCTTCCACTATTGGACGAAACCCATTGACGCAGCAAGAATACCATAAATTCAGCCAATCGGAGGTGATTGCGATGTATCAATATGCAAAAGATACGTCTCCCTGCAGGTATTTTTATGAATCGAGCGCCAGCTGTCAGGTGCTTGACAATTCCATACAAATCGAATGGGAGGAAAATCTTCCGCTAGGCATACAGGAGTCAGGACTTCGTTATCGATAATCGAACATGACCAAATAAGCCCACAACCAGGTAGTCAATTAGAATTGAAGATCTAAATAAGTGGGTGTCGAATATTACAAGAAATATTATTAAAAGTACCTATTATTTTTTAATAATATTTCTTGATATTTCCAATAAATCAGGACCAAACACGATTTAATTTTTTTTTGTCAATTTATTTTGCTTTATAATTCACACAGCATGATATGAATATAATTTCAATAAATTATCTTTTTAGCGATGAGAAAGCGAGATTAATAGGTATAACAACTTAACAAATTGTAATACATAATATAACATTAATAATTCGGTTACGATACAATGAAAATGGATTAAGTTGAAACGCTGGAATAATTGTACTTCGAATCAATCAATGATCATCGTGATCATTTCGATCACGATCACTTGCCCACCACTGTACGCTTAGTCTAAGTTTTCAAACTGTTCGATTCAATTGATCGTAATCAAGCTTTCCCAAATGCCACCTCCTAAAATAAAACTTCGCGGTGCTGATGTCGCAGCTGTTGATAAATTTAAGTATTTAGGCTGATTATTTACAACGGAACTAGATCATATGGAAGAAATTAAGTGTAGAATTGGACAAGCAAAAGCCGCTTTTTATAAAATGACGAAAGTATTGTGCGACCCCAAAATCCCTTTTCCTGTAAGATATCGCGTTCTCAAGTGTTTTGCCTGGTCCACTCTTTTGTATGGCTGCGAAAGGTGGGTTTTAAAGAAAGCTGTCGACGGTTACAAGCATTTGAGATGTGGACACTGAGAAGGATGCTGAAGATTTCAGTGGAACCAGTTCGTCTCAAATGCTGAGGAACATAAACAAGCGCAATGTAACTGAGCTCTGATGACAACCGTTGTGCAAAGAAAGGTGGCATTTTTCGAGCACCTTCAAAGAGGATCCCAGTACGCGTTCTCAAGGTTGATCCTGGAAGGCAAGGTTCCCGGGAAAAGAGCACCTGGAAGACAGAGGAGGAAGTGGATGGATGACGTAAAGGAGTGGACCCGTCATAATTACGCGGATTTAAAGAAGATAGATCAAAATCGGAAGGCATTTCACCAGTTGACCGCCAAACTTCAATTTGAAGATGACACTCGATGATGATGATGATGAATCGAGCTTTCGATGACATTGGCGTCAAAGTACAATGGAGCAGGTATTTAGATCGGTAGATGGGATCGAATCGGATATTAGATATTTAGCATTAATTTAGAATTATAATATACTCAAATGTCAACAACCCCAGTTATTTATATGATTGTCAATACGAACTCGATGTTTTAGCCAAAAGCTTACATATGCAAATCGATGTGAGGACCGCGGTCAACGGCTCTGACGAAACTAGATTCCTGATTTGTGTATTTATGTAGATATTTCTAGTTTCTGATGATAATTAGCCATTTTGCGCGTCCACTATAAACAGCCGTGACATTGAGCAAGACGTTTACCTATAACGATTTCGTGTATTACGCTCGCGAAGCTTCGATGATGATGCAGAGACGAATTGATTCATCTTTATTAATACTACTAGCTGATGCCCGCGACTTTTTCCGCGTGGATTGAGGTTTTTGGTTCCCGCGGGAACTCTTTAATTTTCCGGGATAAAAAGTAGCGTATGTTATTCCAGACTATAATCATTAATCCCTGTGCCAAATTTCATCCAGATCCGTTCAGCCGTTCTGGCGTGAAAGAGTAACAAAACATCCATACATCCATCCAATACAGTGGCCAAATCCATGCCTCCTGGAGGATGGTTTGATCCACGCGATCTTTAGCATTTATGCCGGAAAATTAACGAGTTCCGTTTGCAACTCTAGTATTAAGCATATACTTTTTACTTAATTTTATCCATAGTTTATTCGAACCTTCACGATTTTTCCACCATTAAAATTAATATTATTTATGAAAGAAGGAAAGCAAGCTAATTTTAGAGTGCGCACGTCACCATCTAAACGTCTATATTTCTTAATTCTATTATAAATTATACACATACTTTTCCAATTCTAATTTCCTAATATTTCATAGCGGCTTTAGATACTCTCAAATTAACGCATTTTAGTTATTCATTTTAGTAGCCTTGTTCCTCATGGTTATAGTTATTTCAATAATACCTGCACGAAACTTAATTATTTGGACATCGTGTCTCCTAAAGGCACGTTTTAACGACATATTTCGTGCCAAAGAGAATGCCGAAGACGAACATTAATTATAATAATTGGAAGCTAATAATTATCATTCGAAACAAATAAATAAGAAGAAATTAATGATTCTGGTGTGCTCTTTAAATGGACCACACAGCTGGCGTGACTTGCCTTGAAAGTCTGAAAGGTGTACCGCGGTAACTTAAAAGATAAATATACCACTACAGCCCATTAACGTCCCACTGCTGGGCACAGGCCTCCACTCTCATAGGAGAGAGGGAATTAGAGCTTAGACCCACCACGCTGCTCCAATGCGGGTTGGCGGGCTTTAATGTCTTTTATCATGTTGGTGATAATAACCGGGACCGACGGCTTAACGTGCTCTCCGAGGCACGGGGGTGAAACACCACCAACTTCCTAACTCCGGGCTAGTGCAGAGAATTTCTAGTCAGAAAAACCCAACACTTATTATGGCCCTACCCGGGACTCGAACCCGGGACCTCGTCAGCCGCAGTCAAACATGCTAACCACTCGACCAACGAGGCAGTCGATAAATATACATTTCAAACTAATCCCTAGGTATATATTATTTAAGATAACTGCCTCATTGGTCTAGTGGCCAACATGTGCGACTGCGGCCAAAGAGGTCCCGGGTCGGGTCATAATAATTAAGTAGGTACCTATTCGGTTTTTTATTAATTCCCAGAACTAGCCCGGAGTTATGAAGTTGGTGGTGTTTCACCCCCGTGCCTCGGAGAGCACGTAAAGCTGTCGGTCCTGCGCCTGATCTGTCTCCGATCTTGTCAGCTATGGCGTCCCATCGGGCTGTGATCAGAGTAAAGGAACCTGTGCTCATACACTTGCACACTATAATATCTGGGACCGACGGCTTAATTCAATCACCCATCCAGTTAACAACTTGAGTCAACGTTGCTTAACAATCGCAATCGACTGGACATGCGTTGTCGCAACTAGGCCACTCGTCCCTCTCTAATGCTGTAATATCTGAACCAATTTTGATATAATTCCTTTTATTACAAAGATTATGCTGTCAGATTGGTTCCATGTGAATTTCGTGAAGATTTGATGAATAGCTTGTAGTCTGTAGATGTCAGGAGGAACTCCTCAACGGGTAACAGCAAATAAATTACGGTCAGTAAAATACATAATCTAGTCCTCTTCTTCGTTTTTTTTAATCTCTAGAGCGCTAAGGTTGTCTGGAAGATATCGCTGTTTAGCGATACGACCTTGCCTTATTGTACCTACCTATAATTTAAGTTTCCTTCTATCTTGTTTCTTTTGTGTTTTTGTGGTGTACAATAAAGTATATACATACATACATACATAAATACATACATACATACATACATACATACATACATACATACATACATACATACATACATACATACATACATACATAGATAAACCAAAATAAACCAAATCTGCAGGTAAATAAAAATTATCTGCTTTCTTCCCTTATTTTGCTTCAAGGCTTCTAAGCGCTTACTTATTCCCACACGATTAAAATACATGGGATCAAATTCGTACTTATTGCAAAAGAAAAATTATTATTTTCAGACTGGCACTCAAATAAGGTTAAAGAACTTGGTTTGTGTGTTTTTTTATGTTTGACAAAGTTGTAACTTGTAACTTGTCTGGAAGCCAGTTCTTGTTGTAATTTACCACAAATCGTAAGTTTCACGGCTTAATACGATTTGTATGTAAATAAAGCGGACCTTACAGTTAGTATTCTTGTATTGATAGTTGAGATCACGGAGTAAAAAGCTTGATAATAATCTAATAGGATAAATAAAAATCATGAGTATTCAATTCTTTTAGTCCCACTTGCCTTTCGCGGGTTTGAATCCCTGGGATTCAATCCTCATAATGGCACAAACAACAAATACTTCTTATTTTGGAAGTATTAAGGGCTTTTAGCACTTTTAAAATGTGATGGAAAATATCGAATAGAAACCTGCATGCCCAAGTTCTCCATGATATTCTCAAAGGTGTGACGTATGCATTTGACCTTCACTTGGTCAGCATAGTGGACTCCATAGTTCATCTTCATATCCATGAAAAAAGCTATCCATTCTCATTCGGAGAGAAGACCTGCGTTCAGTAGGTACTGGACCAGGTAGATATCAGATAGTGGTCTTCGAATGTTCAATTAACTATATAGTCCCACAAACTTATCTAACCCGGTGATCCGGTGGTTTTATTTTTATACAGCAAATAAAATAAAAATAAGAACTAAACGGGCATAAAAAATTATTCCAATTTTGCCCTCCAGGCCAGCTTCCCTGTTTTTATAGTATCTTACGTCACTGAAATAAGTTACATCCCTAAAATGCAGGGAATACCTGGATCAACCAGAGGTTTATTCCCTGCCGCGCTGCGAATCATTGAACCAGCTTCCACCATTTGTATTCCCTTAAAACCGATGGGGTTATTCAAGGGGCGGATAAAAAATTAATTAATCAACATCCAGCAACGCTTGGTGGTTACTTACGTTAAAGGATTAGGCCCCCGGAGCGGCACGGCACGTAGCAGAAAATATTATATGTATGAGTTTGTAACCTTCGTCGCGGGCTCCATACAAACTCATACAAAGAATACTTACCTGCCGGTACGTGCCGCGCCGTACCGCGCCTCTTTAGTGCGGCTAGACCTTTATTGGCGGCGGTAATCGCTTCACATCACAAGACCCGCCTGCTGAAAAAATTAAGGTCGTCCAGTTGTAGTTTAACCCCAAAATGAAAGGTGTCATTACTCGTAAAAGACATGACAGGACCATTACAATCTTTCTGTCCGCGCTCCGTCCATGTCAGTCAGGGGGGTGATAAGGCCGCGGGTTGCCAATTAAATGAGACGAACGCATTACTCTCAGAGGGATATCTCGTTATTATGCAATTCTATATGAATTTCCTTAATTAACAAAAAATGTAACGTACAGTCCGTCAAACTTATCTGACCCGGTGGCCAAAATTGGAACAATTTTTTATGCCCGTTATTTTATACTAGATGATGCCCGCGACTTCGTCCGCGTGGATTTTTTTTTTTATTCCCGCGGGATCTCTTCCTCTCCGGGATAAAAAGTAGTCTATGTCCTTCCCCGGGATGTAAACTATCTCTGTACCAAATTTCATCAAAATCGGTTGAGTAGTTGGGCCGTGAAAGCGTACAGACAGACAGACAGACAGACAGAAAGACAGACAGACGGACAGACAGACACACTTTCACATTTATAATAAGTATTAGTATGGACTAGCTACGCTGTCACCGGGTCAGATAAGTTTGTGGGACTTTAAACTCTGCTCATTTAGAAATGACTTTTGTATGTTAACATCTTTCGACTTGTATTTGAGTAATATGTTACTTTTTTTTTTTGATGAAAACAATACAATAGAACTTAATGCTAGCTAGCCTAACCTAATTAATATATAAATCATGCCCGTGTGGACATAAATGTTACTTGTATATGTCACCGTAAGATTGTAAAAACCGTAAGATTGTAATCTAACGCTTTTTTTTTCGATAGATTGTAAACAGTCGAAAGATTGTGAACCGTTCAATGTTTTAAGTGTCAATTTTTGAAATATTCATTGTATTTACGTTTTCTTGTCTTTTTCTTGTAGGTTAGGTTAGGGTTCGACATAAATAATCAAATAGAACCCGAAACCCGATAGAACCTAAGTGCCCGGCCACATTCTATCGGGTTAATAAACCTAACAGATTACAATCTACCGAAAAATAATCTGTTATATTGTAATCATTCGACAGTTTTCAATTTCGCGAGTTAGATTATAATCTAACGGTTTTTACAATCTTACGGTGACATATAAATATAGTTTATTTTCTATTTGAGGTAGATAATAAAAATCTCTTGAATGTAATTATAGGTAGTCCGCTTCTGGGGCAGTCGGTCATTCGGTCATGTCATAGATACGAAAACATTAAAGTATTTTTTCCCGTAAAAATTCATTAAAAAAAGAAAAATTTTGATGACCTACCTACTAGATACTTACAACAGGCAAATACCTGTCTACCATGGAAATAACCACTCTATTTTTACCTCAGCTGTCATTTAGGGAATAAATATTGCAATTAAAGTCAAGACATTTTACCTTCCTAAATGGTTTGAATGAATTAAGTAAGTAGACTTGTAAATTATGGCGTAGTTAACGCATTCCCGTATTTACTTTGTACGGCAAAAACAAATAATTAGCCCCACAGATTACTGCTTCAAGTTGCTTTAAAAAGTATAAATACGTGCTTACTCGTATTATAAATTTCCTGGGTATGTCTTTTTAAATTTTTGATGTTAAAAGCTTGTAAATAAAATCAGAATATTATCTTGTACTAGATGACAACCACTACTTCGTCCACTTTGATTTAAATTTTTTTGATTTCCATCGGAGATCCTTAATTTTCCGTGAAAGCCCCCCTATAAAGTCCTTCCCCGGCATGGAATCTATCTCTATATGAAATTTCATCAAAATCGATTGAAAAGATGGGCCGTTGAAGCGTAGCAGACACTTTCGCATTATAATATTAGTATGGAAATATGGATAGGTCAGTAATTCATAAGCTCTGATACCTAAAAAATTCAAATTCAAATGTTTTTTATTCAAACAAACATTTAAAAGTGCTTTTGAATCGTCAAATGAATCTACCACTGGTTCGGAATACTATCGTCCGTTATTCGCTCATTCAGGGATTATTATATATAGTAATTTAATACAAAAATCGACTTCAAACTCCCGCGCCAACTTTACAACAACAAGCACACGCTATACAAAGTACTTATTTTATTGTTGATATTTTTAAAACCGCTAAACCGATTCGATAAAATGTGGGACCACTTGGGAACTATGCCCTTTCAAATAAAAAAAGAATCATCCAAATCGGTCCACCCGGTCAAAAGTTCTGAGGTAACAAACATTAAAAAAAAATAAAAAATTGTCGAATTGAGAACCTCCTCCTTTTTTTGAAGTCGGTTGAAAATACCAATAACCTCTTAACATCTGTATATGTACTGAAAAACTTTCATTGTACAACTTTTTAAGAAACATAATACCAAAATAATCTTTATCTACTCCAGCATCGAAAAGTTCCAATTTCGAATTTGACAACTATATCGAATTGAACCCTCTTTCGTGTTTGCTTCTCATAACGATACAGTTCGTTGTATGGGAGCTGTATCGTTATGAGTCGTAGCTGTATCGATATGGTTATCTTCATAAATAGGATACCTATAGCTTAGCGGCTCTGGGTTCTGGCACTTTTGGTTTTTATTAATTTATAAAGTAAAAAATTATAAAGACGTCCTTGTCGTAGATAAAATCTTGTATGCAACTGTACGTCATTAGTCATTTTAATTATCGTACTATCCTATTTTGATACTCGGCAAGCCTCGTATCAAAAAACAGCACTCGAATTAAAATGACCCTCATTACGATACAGTTGCATCAATAGCTATTTCAGTGAAGTTGTTTAAGTTGTGTTTTGGGATAAAACAATTGCTGCTGCTTATAGTTCTTGAAAACATCACGTAATTTTTTCAATCATTATACTAATAATATATGCGAAATTGTTTGTGTGTGTGTTTATAAGTTTGTCCTTCAATCACGCCGCAACAGTGCACCGGATCGACGTGATTTTTTGCAACTTTTAAATTTTTTACTAGGTACCTTTTATCCCGGAAAATTAAGGAGATCCCTTGGGAATTAAAAAAAACCTTATTCCACGCATACGAAGTCGCTGGCATCAGCTAGTCGTACACAATAGGTATGCCACCGTTTAATAGATAAACTGCTTTAGAAACCTCCTTTATAATGATATATTGAAATAAACGAACTATGACAATAAAATCAGTAATATCACAGAATGCTTAATAGGTAGTAAATCTTTCAATAGTACATAATACTACTATTAATTATATTCTAACCCCAAAGTTTTAGGCGGCGTGTTGATAGATCAGCCAGTCAGTCGGTCGGGGCAAATTATTTTATAAGTATGTATTTGTATATATTACAGAATATTACTAAAATTGCCATTCAAACCTGTAAAAAATGTATGTCAATTTTCGAAACAGTATTTTAACGGTCCAGCAATTTATAAGAAATCGTAAAAATTAAAATTTAATTCGGAAATGAATACAAATTGCTTTATTGAGATCCTTATCGAAAATCGCTAAATGATTACTCACATTAGGTGTGATGAATAACTTGACCTGCATATTTTGATTAGTCCTACTTCGTTTTCACGCCAAAAAACCTGTAGGCAGAAACCATAGTCATGGACTCTTGGCCTATGAAGGACCTCTCGAATTAAATCTTGCTAAGTATTGTGTAAAATTATGCAGAGCCAATGATTTTGTGACCGTTATATTGTTTTAGCATAAATTTTTAAGCGATAAATTAAAATAATAATATGGTATAACTTTTCAGATAAGTAATAAATAAGTTGATAAAATTAAAATCTAAATTAAATCTAAATTAAAAACTAAATTAAAAACTAAAAACTAAACATTAAAAATAAAAATTAAACAAAATTTTTTTGATAAAAAAGAATTTCCTTTCGAATGCATTAACTGAATGATCTTATGCTGATTGCAATCGCATAATGTATAAACAGAATTATTATTTTTATGTATTTACCTGCCGGCAGCAATTATTTATTTCCTTTCGAAGATTTAAACGACATTAATGAAGTCATTTTCTTAATTGCATAAAAAAATAATTTAACATTTAATTTCTTACTCATTTTCTCGGTTTGTCAAGCCTAAAGCCAAGATGAATCTTGGAAGCTCATCGCCCCTGGATTCAGCGACTTCTGGTGACTCAGTTGGTGGAGTCTATCCACTTGGTGGCGGTTTTCCATCACTTCATTTCCCGATGCCAAACCGCTTTTCAGGTTTCTTGGAACCACAACGCCTATCGGTCAACTTATGTCGGTTACCCTGGGTCTCCTCATTTCTGATTTGCTGAGTAATAAGACTCTTCATCTAAGACCTAGTTCTCCATCTATAATATGTAGAGTAGACATTTCACTGAACGCCTCCTGGATCCAGCAACTTCTGGTGACTCGTTTGATGGCGTCTATCCACCTGGTGGGGGTCGTCCAACGTGGAACCCCAAGGCCAACGCCTATCGGTCTACTTATGTCGGTTCTCTGGTTCTCCTACGATTCTCCTCATTTCTGATTTGCATACGTATTAAAGGGTTTACTAACTCTTTATCTAAGACCTAGCTCTCCATCCATAAATTGTAGAGTAGACTTTTCACTGATCGGAAATGTTTAAATTTTAAATTTAAACTCGTAATTTTTTAAAACATTTATTGAAAACAATAAAATAGAATTTAAAGCTAGCTAGCCTAACTTAATTACTATTTAACCATGCCGGCAAGAAGGCTTCATTTCCGCACTGGACAGCCAGGCTGATCCTTTGCGCAATAAACGAGCCAGCCCTTCTGTCACCAGATGAGGCAATTAACCGCGGTGGAATATGTACCTATTTAGATGGAGATTCCTAAAGATCCGTAGCCCAGCTCTGTCCCAAAAAGGGAGTGGCAATAAGGAAGTAGGTAGGAAATAAGTCGGTAAACGCGATCGGAGTCAAACAAGAACCTTAAACCAGTTTCAGTTTACGATTATTAAATACTGAGGGCCTAGTGGGACATTTTCTTCCCATTCGATCGCGAAAACGTTAACTACGATTTGTATGGAATCGTCAAGCGCTTGACAGCTGGTGCTCGAAAAATCCATACTAATATTATAAATGCGAAAGTTTGGATGGATGGATGTTTGTTACGAGATTGATCACACCAGAATAGCTGAACGGATCGAGACGGAATTTGGCACAGAGATAGATTATAGTCTGAAATAACACATAAGCTACTTTTTATACCGGAAA
Organism: Erebia epiphron; assembly: GCA_963932025.1. Lineage (NCBI taxonomy): Eukaryota > Metazoa > Arthropoda > Insecta > Lepidoptera > Nymphalidae > Erebia > Erebia epiphron. The sequence continues at coordinate 41,595,930 of OZ009948.1, read as the reverse complement.
ATTATAGAATGCCCGCGGGAACCAAAAAACTTCAATCTACGCGAACGAAGACCCGAACATCGGCTAGTTCCATGTAAATGGTAGTTAACTTTAACTCGATCGAATACGTAAAAAACTCCCACTCGGCCCTCTGAGCCCGGTGCTCCAGTTTGACGCAGGTGTATAAACAAAATATTATGTAGATCAATTATATTTGTATGGAAACGTAAAAAAAACCCGAATGCGCAGATAATTGGGATTGGGACTTTTAATTAAATAACGTACTTATCATCATGATTAAGTTTTCATACTTACAAAAGTATAAAGCGTTAAGTTTTGCACGTACATATCCTATTCTTGTATTTTGTAATTTTGATTATTTTCATCAAGTGCATTGTAATCCCAAAATAAAGATTTATTTATTTTATATATATTGTGACGAATAAAATCTTATAAATAATCATCATATCATATCATGCGATTTTGGCAAATGCAGTTTAGCGGTTATTACACGAATTTAAGCTTCTCTATCCAAAGTCGTTAAGTGTGCTTTATGTCAGTATTATAATTAGTAGGAAGGTATTAATGTGTTTCAATTACTGTGAAGACCAATTGTTTCAATGACCCGGTCTTGTAAGAACTGTAAGGAAATATCTGCACTAAATACTCGGCTCATTCGCACCCATCCATCGCCATTAATGTTGCTTATATCCAAACATAATGACAAGATGTACAATAAATTGAAAGCAAGCGTTGAAACTGCCTGTATAATATAGAGTAAAGCTGTTTCAGAACCGGTCATTATTTTTATTCACAAGTTTTTTTCGGTGTGCAGGAATGTGTTTTAACTTCCGCATTTCGATGATGTATAAATAACAAAAATAAATAGCACAAAATAACTTATAGTTGGTTGGTTTTTCACCTTTAGTGACAAAATATTTTGAAATAGACTTCTTTCTAAAAGTTGTTTCACTAATTTAATAGATGATTATATGTTGAATTTTAGGGTACCATAATACAAACAAACTTAGCTTTGCAGTCACAATTAAAAGGGCTTTGTTTTTGAGCTTCACAGGACCCATAGTGTTTCATTATTTTAGCATTAAGGCTGAATTTGGTTTAAATTTTATGTGCGCTCTACATATTATGTATTTATTTGTGTGCATCATAATGCGTAGTGTGTCAACAGACAATGCCTTTGTAACGGTACTGCGGGTGTGTAGACATTTTATTACTAACTGCCTTGCACTCATTTATAATGCGATGCATAAATCATACTATTACCTATTAACCTCTGACTTCAGTCCAGTTACGACCTAGGTACATCAATCTATACTTCCTTATCCTTACTAATATTATAAACGCGAAAGTTTGTGAGTATGGATGTATGGATGTTTGTTACTCTTTCACGCCAGAACGGCTGAACGGATCCTGGATGAAATTTGGCACAGAGATAGATATAGTATATATACTTTTCATCCCACCATCTCGGAAAGAGTATTTTTAAGCTTCGATATCTGATTGCAAAAGCCGTTATTATCCTCTTGAGGATAAAATAAATTGAATTTAGAACATCGTGTGCACGTTAGTAAATATCACTCGTCTATGAAGTTTGTGAATTCAAAACATCATTAAAACCTATTTACTTCTACCTCTATGGTGCCGAATTTCCATACAACCGTTTTTAATTTGTTAAAACCTCACACTCATTACCTCTTTGGTATACTTTTTTGTGATTTTTTTATTTGCTTTGCGCGCACCATTTTCTTTTACGTCATATTGTTTAAAATTAAAACCTTCGATTAAAAACAAGAAAATTGAAAATAAGTTAAAAACCTAAAATGAGTGATTCTAGTGACGAAGAAGTTAATTTGACGCCAACAGAATTGACTGAAACTGTTAAAAATGCGGAAATTAGCTTTCTCCCTCAACAATCACGCGAGAAGTATTTAATGTCCTCGCTGAGGTGGGATGAAAAGTTACGTGTTGCACTCGAGTGAAAAGATTTTACACCTCGTGCTCTTTTGATTCCCTCGCTGACGCTCAGGATTCTAATTTTTGAACCACTCGCTGCGCTCGTGATTCAATTTTAGAATCCTTCGCTTGCTCGGTCATCAAAATTAAGCACGCGGTTAAAAAACAACTTTTCACTCTTGTATAACAAATAACTATTTTATCCCGGAAAATTAAAGAGTTCCCATGGTAACCAAAAACGAAGCATGACGAAGTCGCGGTCAACAGCTAGTAATAACTATATAGAATTCAAATGCCAGACACTATAGCTGGTGTGAATTAGGAACTTAGCTAGTATTTTATGCTTAAAAATCTTTGCTAGCTACTAGTTAATTACAAAGGGTTTGAAAACCATGGAAAAATGTTCATATTATAAAAGTTTAACTAAGCATCTCTCAAATAATAAGCAAGGAAATAGACATTGATATTATTGGTGATAATCTCCCTAAGTTTAGAAAGAAGTTTTAATGGATTACTTTAAATCTCAATATTGTAACGAATCTATTTGACTACTTTTAACTAGTGTTATACGGATTTACTGTTCTGCTTACATCATAATCAGTTTCTGTATTTTGAATAAAAGCTATAATTTGTATTGTTATAATATTCATAATCATACGTTTGCTTTTTGGTTGTTTTTGTTTTTTCGTGTAACGCACCTAGATCCGGTTAGCTGTCTGCTACGGCTTGCTGGATCTTATCACTGCTAATTTAAGTTAATTATTATTAGTTAGCTTATTTTTTTTTTTATCTTTTCCTCTTTGATTTCCTTTTTCTCTGACCCATAGTGTAGCTTTTATATAATATTGCAAGCTGTGGCAGCCTCTAAGTGGGTTTACAATAATGCATATTATTCTATTATCTAGCTTTATTTTTCCTGTTATTCTATTGTAACCTGTTGGTTGTCCTTAAATAAATTAAAAAAAAATTGTGTGTGTCAGCTCCGAGTTCCGACGCACGACTGGAGTTTACTCGTACTATCCTATTTTGATACTCGGCAAGCCTCGTATCAAAAAACAGCACTCGAATTAAAATGACCTTCATTACGATACAGTTGCATAAATAGCTATATTGATATGTATAACAAAAACAGCAATATAAGTACATTGACACTGATAGAAACAAACAAGCCCAATAACATATAGGTATAGTCGCCTTGCAGCATACACTATGTACGTCTCACTCTTACGTCACAACCAAATTAGAAAGGTGAAAGGCACCAAAAAAGTAACGAGGTCATTCATCAGTAGATTTTACCTCTCATATTTTTCTCATACCGGGCGCCTTGTATATGAAAATCGATTCTTAAGGAGTAAACTCCAAAAATAAAAAATAAAAAATAAAAAAAATTTGTTCTTTGAAAGATTTACTTGTTTATGTTTCACAGTCAAAGCAACAAAATGACTAATGTACTATTTTGGAGTCATTAATTTAGTTTTATATTGGTACAAGGGAATGCCCGCGACTTCGTCTGCGTGGTTTGAGGTTTTTTGGTTCCCGCGGGAACTCTTTAATTTTCCGGAATAAAAAGCCTATGTGCTATTCCAGACTATAATCTATCCCTGTGCCAAATTTCAGTCAGATCCGTTCAGCCGTTGGGGCGTTTTTGAGTAACAAACATCCATACATCCATTCATCCATCCATACATCCATACATCCATACATCCATCCAAACTTTCGCATTTATAATATTAGTAAGATTGGTGCAATAAAAAAAATTATTCATGAATTCAATGTTTTTTCATGCCCAGTCTAAAAGTTCGCAAGTCTGTGCGAATAGCCCACGAGACGAGCCCCCGGCATCAATGCCGTTCCCTGAATGCCAAGGGCGCGGCAAGGCGACAGCCGCGAGCCGAATAGTTCATAAACACGTCTAGTTATTATTGTAACCACTGTTTTTCCTGGTTAGTCTAAGGCGCAAAGCATACTTACTCAATTTTCGAATGAATCTACCACTGGTTCGGGATACCATTCTTACGGAGAAGAACCAGCAAGAAACTCCGTGGTTGCTCTTTTTGAAAAAAAAAAATTTACACATCTATGCATTGCTGGAGCGAGTCAAATCCATGTTTTTAATCATTTACTTATTTACTTTTTTCCAACCGCGGTCAAACATAGTTTATTTACTTTCCTAGATGATACCCGCGACTTCGTATGTAACTAAGTACCTATATGGATTAGGATATTTTGATTTTCCGCGATAAAAATATGGAAGGACATAGGCCACAGCCTTAGATGTCCTTCTCTGAAACGCAACCTCTATACTAATTAATTTCAGTAGGCTATCATTTTCCATCTAAGTAAGTACCTACCTATGTCAAAGTTCACAAAGTTGAGTAGGGAGTAGGGACCTATGTAGTTATTAAAAAAGTTCAAAAAGTTGAGTAGGGAGTAGAGACCTATGTATTTATTTAAAAACCTGTGTTAAAAACACTCGACTCCTCACTCTGACTCTAGTAGCTACACTCTGTCTGTATGCGTCGACCCTTATAGTGCCGTATTGACGAGGTATTTGCCAACAGTCTCGGTTGCATAGTCTCTAAGCTTCGTATATTTATTATCTGAATAATATATCTTTCATCTATTTATATCTTACTGTTTTGCAATAGATGCGAGCTTTAAGATGGAATGAGAATTAAACACGCAAGAAGCTACTAACAGTATAGAATTATACCTGCAGTTTTCTTTTGTTTAAGTACAGTATTGTATGAAGTCATTAATTTCTTCTTACGTTACATTATACATCTTCAACGGGCCTCGTCAGTTTGATTCATAACATTGTTTGTAGGTACATTGGAATAACAACGGCTTAAGGGCGGGCTTCCACCAGAGCGGAGAGAAGCAGAGAGCAAATATAAGTAAATATCGTTACTTTACAATCTGTTTTCCGCTTAGCTTTGGTGGGTATCGTTCAAGCGGAGAGTAGTGGAGATGTCTTATTTTTCTTTGGGCAAGATGAGCGAAGATGTGAGCGTTGTGCAGCGAAAGGCGGGCGGCGCGCAGCGGAGATGTTAAATATGTGTAATGCTCGTTCAAATCAATCTTATTTATTGCAGTGATGATGCCATTTAGCATGCAGTGCACCCTTGACTAAGATGATAATAGTCGTTAAAGCCCGCCAACCCGCATTAGAGCAGCGTGGTGGGTCTAAGCTCTAATTCCTGTCTCCTATGAGAGTGGAGGCCTGTGCCCAGCAGTGGGACGTTAATAGGCTATAGTGATGATGATGATGATGAGAGTGGAGGCCTGTGCCCAGCAGTGAGACATTAATGGGCTGTAGTGAGTGAGCACCCTTGAATGCAAAAATATTAATTGGAAAGTATAATACCTAAAAGTTTTTAAACATAACGTCCGTAAAACACACTGCTTTATAAAAATAATGTATGTAAAGCAACATTCTTGATGATCTGCAAAAACTAGAGGGGTGCGTCTTAGTGGGTTGAACTACTTTTCATAACGGCGTTCGCTAAACTGTTCTTTGCCTCCGCGGAGACCGCAGTGCCAGCTCACGTCTCCGCTCCGCCACTCATCTCCGCAAATCTCTCCTCTCCACTTTGGTGGAAGCCCGCCTTAAGGGTGCGCCCGCGTTATCGACACATCGATGCTTACAAGAAGTGCATTAATCGCTACTTTACGACGTTGGATAACAAAAACCATTTAAGGCTGACCTTTGTTTCATCGATTTATCGAGGACTGCAACAGGCACATTAAGTTGGATTGATATCCTTCCAATATTATAAACGCAATTGTTTTGATTGTCAGTTAGTTCTTTAATCACGCCGCAACAGAGCAAAAGATAGCCGTGACTTTTTGCATGGATTTGGATGGATTTGGATGGATGAAATCGAAAATCTAAGAAGTTAAGGATATTTTTAGCTTAGACTTAATTGAAGAAAAATCATAGAGTTCAGAGAGTCATTTTAAGAAAGTTTTTAGCTAAACCTATATTTAGAATTAGATCCTAAACTATTGGCTTTTGGTGTATAATTTCCTAAAAATTAAAAGCGAGTAAGAAATATAAATTATATCCTTGAGTACTACATATTTCGTTACCACCCCGTATAAAATAGTACGAAGGTGGACACCTTCTTACTGAGTACCTACCGAAGGGTTAGGTATTATGAAGATTTTTAGACAGACTTGACTTGTTGGAGGCTTGACAGAGCTTGTTTTTCAACCGACTAAAAAAAAAGAAGGAGGTTCTCAATTCGACTGTATTTTTTTAAATTTTTTTTTATGTTTGTTACCTCAGAACTTTTGACTGGGCGGACCGATTTGGATGATTCTTTTTTTATTTGAAAGAACATACTTCCCATGTGGTCCCATATAAATTTTATCGAAATCGGTCGAGCGGTTTTTAAAATATGAACAATAAAAGTTGGCGCGGGAGTTTGAAGTCGGTTGTTTAAAAAGTATTTTTTATATTAAATTATTTAATACATCCAATGTAGAGTCATCCAAAAACCCTCGCTCACGATTTATTTAACGACAATTACCTACATGTTATTATGAATAATACATAGGGTGTAATAAGACTTAAGAGAGTGGTAACGTTTTTATAGCCGATGGCCATTTGTACTGATATAAGTAGGTACATGGAATAATTATACAGGATGGAGGTAAATACCTACTTGACGTAATTAAGTTGCTGATCATACCTTTAGCTTTTGTGGAGTCCAGGAAAATGAGAGTTAATAAAGTATGCCTAAATTACTTTCGTAGAACTTCCTTAAAAGTACCTACTCTCTTACTAGTAAATAAGGGATGAATGTCCTTCATTTATCAAGATATTTTTCAAGTTATAACAACGAAACTAGGTATTTTGGCTTTGGGTATAATATAAAGAAGTAGGTACGTGTGTAACAGTTTTTCAAAATTCTACACGGGTAAAATAGGGGTTGTAAGTTGGTGTAAATGTTTTTCAAGTTAGAGCCATGAAACTTGATATTTGGGCTACCGGTTTAAATTATGAAATACATAATTCACAATTTTTATAAATTCTATCCCAAAGGAAGTTAAATACTCCTTCAATCACGCCGCAACAGAGCAACGGATCGACGTGTTCGTTTTCATGGGTTCTTTTTATCCCGGAAAATTAAGGAATGCCTATGGGAATTAAAATACTTATGCCACGCGAACGAAGTCGCGGGCGTTCGCTAGTTCTCTATAAAATAATATAATTTTTTCTTATCCACAAGTACATGTTAGCCCTTGACTGCGATCGCACCTGATGGGTGATGATGCAGTCTAAGATGGTAACGGATTAAACTGATAGGGGTATGGCAGTTTTATTAAACCCATACCCCCAATCGGTTTCTACACGGCATCCTACCGGAACCACCCGGAACCCTAAATCGTTTGGCGGCACGTCTTTGTTGGGTCAGAAAAAATCAGTAATTATAAATTCCCAAATTGACTCAGCCGGGGATCGAACCCGGAACCTCCCACGTCGCCGAACACATGAGCCGGGGATATCGTCAAGAACACCAGAAAAATATCAAAATATTATTACCGTAAAATGCTGCAACTTTGCCTTATTTTTGGAGTAATATGCATGTATTTTGAAAAATTACGACACATTTTGAACTTTGTCTAGTTGGGGATAAAGCTTAGTTTACTGGGCATCGAAAGTGTACTTAGAACATAATTCAATTTATTTAACTGTCTAAGTATAATCCATTTTATCAATAGGCAAAGTTTGGCCAAAAAACTGTAACATTGCCTGCATGATTTTTGACTGTCTAAACAACCTAAATACACCATTCTTGCAAATGAAGTTAAACTTTATTAGTAATGCTTGGGGATGAGAATCTCAAAGCAGTCACTTTTTGCTTATACTATCGAATACAACGATAGGCAATGTTGTATTCGATTTTATTCGTAGTTTCATACATTCTTTGAAATGGCAAAGGGTTGTCACAAACACAGTGCAGTAAAAGACTCATTTTTATGTTAATGTTTATTAAGAAAACTGAATATCTACCTACTTAGTAAAAAAAAAGCGAAAACTTAATACAAGGATTTGTTTCGGTTGGTTGTTTGTACTATTAAAAAATATCAATATTACACATAACAAAACGAAATTAAACTTAAAATTAATGTCATCGGCAGACATGAACTTTAATATAATAAATCAATATCAGGAACAAATATCTTTGTCAAAAAGCAATAGATAAACTAGGTACTTACTATTATTGCGCAAAGAGCTTTTTACATTCTTGATAATTATTCAGTACCTAAGTAACTATTTATAAAAATAAAATCAATTTTACCTATTGGTAAATCTTTAGTTAACATTTCTCAAAAACTAAAACTTAAAATTATTTTCTTTATCAGCCTTAAAGTTTCATTAAATAATTAAAATAATAACCAACATCAGGTACAAATCATTATCAAAGACTACGCCAAATTATAATATCTTTCACATTCTTGGCCTGAGTTGCACCACCTAACTTTATCCATAACTTTAACAATAACCAAATACCAATGCCTTGACAGCGTCAAATGCAAATAAGCAAGATGGATTCTTCATTCAGAACATTCAGAAGACTAACCTCATAATCTTTGTACCGTCTGGAGCCTGGCTTTCTTCTATTTCTCATTTTAAATCTAAAAGAAAGAAATCACGATTATCAATATCAGCTGTTACTTGATTCTAGTAACAAAAGTTACTATACATAAGAATTATGAACCAAACACAATTTCGTTCATAAACACTGAAAACATTAGGTAGGTAGGTAATTATGTAAATATTCCACGTTGTGACAACCCTAGGTCAGGTAAAGTTATGTTTATTAGTCGGAAATTAGTGTGACAACTTTGCCAAAATATTTATAACTATTTTGATTCTTACAATAAACATTCAAAACATATTAAGAATTAAAGAACAACTTACGAGTAATATATTAACATCAACACTTCAGCAATTTTAAAAGTAATTTTGGACTTACTGTAAAAGTTTGTCGCGTAACGTCGAAGCCGGCTATCACTTGTTGCGTATAACAGACCACTGTTTAGCGGTTTCAATGAAAATAAATATGGCGACCACTTTTTCGAGTTGCCAGATAAGGATTTAAATAACTATCAATAATCAGATGTTGCTACATAAAGTATTTTAAAAGATATTTATGATTGCTCAAAATAGGTAAAGTTGGATTTGAGAGGTAATGTTACAGCATTTTACGGTACCATGGCGTTTCGCCATTTTTATGATAGGAAAAATCAAGATGCCGATTTCGATATTGAAAGCATAATCTTTCTGCCAATTGAGACTACTTATCGAGTCATATTATAAGAGGTAGATAGTTATCATTATTTCAATTACTTTTGATAGATTGATTACGATATATAATGAGATGGCGGTGTTGGTTTATCCAAATGTAATTATTATTATGGGCACTTTTTCCTTTAATGTTCCAGTTGTTGAACTTGTTGTCCTACCTACGAGGAAAATATTAATCGAAAATTCACCAATCTGTTTTTTACCGATGCAGGTGCCACTTATTTAATGTAATTATGGAGTGATGAAATTCCCAGAAGCCTTTATTTTTTAAATCTACGATTAAACTATGGAGGATTCAAAATATTTTCGCGTTATTCTGCAAGCCCAAGGCAGGCCGACGCCGTACTTTGACGTTACTAAATACAAGTTTAAATTACAAATTTAAAACAACCCCCGACATAATAATATTATGGAAGTAACAGATTAAGAAAAACCTAAAAAAAAACAGATTAAGAAGACGACCTTCAGACGGATGAACAGATTTTCATGAAACATGGCTAAGAACACTCGGGATAAAATTATCTATGACACAAAAAAATAAATAAACGAAAATCGGTTCATCCGTTTGGGCGCTACGATACCACATACAGATACACAAACGGACACGTTAAACTTATAACACCCCTCTCTTTTTGCGTCGGGGGTTAAAAAATTATAATTCTAAAACCCAAAAGTCATAATGAAACAAAACGTTGGCTTTAAACGTTAGCAGTATGGCTCCTGATGTGGAATCATGTAAGGATTGTCGATCGAATCGTTAAAGTTCCCCTTCAAAGTAAAATAAACCATAACGGCATTAGATTAGAGCTCAATTTAGTGTATCCATTCTCATACGTTTATGGTATCGTACATACCTAAACGTATGAGAATGGATACACTAAATTGAGCTCTAATCTAATCCTGTTATGGTTTATTTTACTTTGATGCGGAACTTTGACGATTCGATCGACAATCCTTACATGATTCCACCTCTGAACTGGTGTGGTGGGAGGCTTTGGCTTGCAAGTTGCACTAACCAGTTCAGTCAGAAATCGTGATCGTTTGTCAAACGTATAATTCGACCGGTTTAGGTAGTTCATAGATGCCTACACGTCAAACAGCATGTATGAACTCCTTTAACAGTTCGAGTTATACGTTTTGAGCTATCAAATGATTACGATTCGCTTAGACAATTGGGTCCCTGCTATCATGTGGTGCCACTACTATCACACGCTGCGACAAAATACATCCATACTTAATATTATAAATCCGAAAGTGTGTCTGTCTGTCTGTCTGTCTGTCTGCTACGCTTTCACGGCCCATCTGTTTAACTGATTTTGATGAAATTTGGTACAGGGGTAGGTGGTATCCCGGGGAAGGACATAGGCTAATCGAAAAAACTTGGTCCACGCGAACGAAGTCGCGGGAATCAGAGGCGTCTTTACCTATGGCGCAGGGTGTGCGTTGCACACGGGCGCAGCGGTCCCAGGGGGCGCCGAGCGCCGCTCGCTGCGGAGCCCCACTCGGCGCGCGCGTTGGCCGGCCGTGGCACTTTCATTGACCAACGTAAAAAGAGCTCCGCTTTGCATACATTCTGTAGAGCATCTGAAGCTCTTCTTAAATTTGTCGAATTACAGCAAAGCAAGGGGCGCCACGAGCGGCTTTAAGTAAAATTATCCATTGGGGAAATTGGACAGTTTGTGGTAGCTTGATGTGTTGTTACTTGTACTTTGTACCCATTCCACTTTGCCCGCGCGGTTACTAGGGGGCGCTAGGGTAATGTTTGCACACGGGCGCTACATGGGCTAGAGACGCCTCTGGCGGGAATCATCTAGTGTTATATATAGGTGAGTAGTGAGAAGGGAAATATTCTGTTAAATCTATGATTTAAGCTGTGAGATCGTTACTTGGAATGTCGGATAAACGTCGGCATATTATGAAATAAGCAAGGTGATGAATATTGAAAGGAAGATAATTTTGAATGCTCGATAATAAATGGCTTGTGCCTCGTGCACATTATTTATTGATAAATGATCTTTATGTTACCGCAGGTACAAGGTAATTATGTGCCGATTAAAGTGACTCATCAGTCATCATCGTCATTTCAACCCAACGCAGACTGACTGCTGAGCACTAGCCTCCTCTCATAATGAGAAGGGTTTGGCCTTAGTCCACCATGGTGGCCAAGTGCGGATTGGCAGACTTCACACACCGAGGACATTTTGAAGAACTCTCGTTCATACAGGTGTCCTCACGATGATTGTCATATTTAATGGCTTAAAGCACAAAACTGAAATTTAACTAAATATCAAAAATATTTAGATAATATCATTTCAACCACGTACGATCCAGGCAATTTTCCTTCGAGTGGGAACGCTGACAGGGTTACCCCGCTGAATATCGCTAAGCCAGAAATGTTGGGGCCGAGGTGAACTAGAGGTTGGATGATAGATCTTTAAGAACTTAATATTAGATTAAAGTTGAGTTTGCATATTTATTAGGAGTATTAAACCATTAGCCTCAATAATTCCCGTTTCGCACACTAATTGGCGAACTGTTAACTCCCACACAAATTTTATATAATGGAGTGATGAGATCCACCATTTTTCAATTTTAAGTGGTTTCCGAAATAACAGGAACATTAAAAATTAGATATATGCTCGACGTGAAATATGTTTTATTTGCACATTAATTCGTTGTATATACTTTTTTTCCTACCTACTTAATTTGATTATGGGTGTGACGACTCGATGTCGGAATTGACGCCACGTAGAGGCTTATAAAACAATTGAATATAATTAAAATTATTAAAATATACTACTGCTCTGCCGTAGACACACATATATATATATACGAACCCTGAAAACATAACACTCCTTTTTTGGACAGTCGTGTATTAAAAAATCCCCCTCCAATGGAAGTACGGCTACCACTGCTATAGCAGTGGTAGCCGTACGTTACGTTACGTTACGTTAAGATCGTTACGTTAACGTAACGTAGCCTATGGTTATTTCAGACTCATCTATCTCTGTGCCAAATTTCATCCAGATCCGATCAACCGTTCTGGCGTGATTGAGTAACAAACATACATCCATCCATACATCCATCCAAACTTTCGCATATACGATATTAGTAAGATATACCTTTCATCTTTTGATAGCCATTGAGTTAGAGATTGAGTATAGGCATTATAGGTACATATTATGCAATGATTTGGCAATGATGATATGTGAACATATCGCACATAGGCGGTCTAATTGGCATCCTCTATTTTTGTCATACGGTGACTGACCTTTGCCTTTTAATTAAGGAGTTATAGGACGTTGAACCTCCATGACAATGGCGTGCATATGCTAAGCTACACGCCTACGAAGGTCAACAATCGACCTTGGTAATGATGATATCAATCCTACCCGAATATTTACGTGTTTTTTTTTATCCACTACAAGTTAGCCCTTGACTGCGATCTCACCTGATGGTAAGTGATGATGCAGCCTAAGATGGTAGCGGGCTAACCTGTTAGGGGCATGGCAGTTATATTAAACCCATACCCCTATTCGGTTTCTACACGGCACCGTACCGGAACGCTAAATCGCTTGGCGGCACGTCTTTACCGGTAGGGTGGTAACTAGCCACTGCCGGAACCTCCCACCAGGCCAGACCAGGGAAAATTCAGAAATTATAAATTTCCAAACCCTGTCGGGGATCGAACCCGGGACCTCCGCACGTTCAGGCAACAGCGCTCAACATTGCGCCACGGAGGTCGTCACAAATGATATGAGCACTTCTACTCCCCAATAGGGATGATGACATCTCAATCAGCATTCAGCAACACTTTATGAAACCCAAAAACGCGCTTCTAGTATGGAAGTTTGGGTGAAATTCATGACAGTTGTGACGTCATCAAATTTAAACGCAATCTTTTTCTTTAATCTATCGTTTAAAATGGTTAACAAACTTCAAACTAACCGAGGATGTGAATTTTAGGTCTTTTGGAAGACTCTCTATTTAATAATCAGCAAGAAATAATTTATTTTTGACCCATTATCATCCCTATATATATACCACAGATGAAATAATAGTTTCTAATAGTTCTAATAATAGGTTACTATAGTTTGGTTTTTTCAAATCTTTATGCGCTAGATCGCATTCCTTACCCAATCTAAACAATAGAGTTATCCTAATTTCAATCCGCGCTCAGACAGCTTTACTACCTGATTAAATATGATTCAAATTGGAGATTACAATGTTGTTAGCATGATGTGACATCCGTCATTATATGCAAATGATTAGCGAGGAACATTTCGCGAAGCAGCTTAATAAAATGAGTCATAAACATATACCATAGTGATATTGTTTTTATTTTCTAAGCAAGTATAACTTTTTAGGTTTTTTTTAAGCTATTGCATAGCTTCTATCGCGGGCCTTGAGCGTGGAGACCGAATCCAGAAATTCCGTAACGAAAAAAACCTAACGCTTTGGTTGCTATGACTACTTGTGGGGAATCAAAAATTTTGATTCCCCTTGGACACCCGGACTAATGAAAACATAATTCTTTAAAATTATTTCGCCTTTATGTTTTCAACAAATTGAAGTCAACAACACAAGTAGTCATAGCAAGCTGATAAAAAATGCTATGCAATAGCTTTACCACGGCAGTCTCCGAGTGCCACACGTCTTTTTTTTTATCTACTACAAGTTAGACCTTGACTGCGATCTCACCTGACGGTAAGTGATGATGCAGCCTAAGATGGTAGCGGGCTAACCTGTTAGGGGCATGGCAGTTATATTAAACCCATACCCTTATTCGGTTTCTACACGGCATCGTACCGGAACGCTAAATCGCTTGGCGGCACGTCTTTACCGGTAGGGTGGTAACTAGCCACGGCCGAAGCCCCCCACAAGACCAGGGAAAATTCAGAAATTATAAATTTCCAAACTCTGCCGGGGATCGAACCCGGGACCTTAAGGCAAGGCGGCCGTTAAGGCAACAGCGCTCAACACTGCGCCACGGAGGTCGTCAAATTCAAATTAAAGTTAAATTTTTTTAAAAGTTAAAGTTTAAAATTAGGTAGGTATATCAAATTCTTCTTGCCCTTAAATCCCACGGCATGTTGGTGTGGGGTGGTCGGCATAGGATGTGTTCTTTCTCAGTTCTATAACTTTCCACTGCTTTGTTACGCATTCTAACTAAATTGTTTCATACGCAATACGTATATAATATGTCCTCTTTCTATAACATCTCCTCTTTAGGCTTACTCAGACTCTATTCTTTTGTCGTTTTACATGTTCAGCATTATTATAGTACCTAGGTATGATACTTAACTAGGTAAGTACTTAGGTCCTTACCTAATTACCTGCTTTTTTCCGCCCTCCGTGGCATTACAGCTAGTGCTATTACCACAGAATACCTATTACCTATTGACTCATACCTTGTCTGTCTTTCCTATTGAGGTTGACAATCAAATAAATAATAGGTTAAATATTTTATGATAGGTTTCTTATTGGTGCTGCAGTTGCTAGAAGACAGAACGAGCTTCCTTTTGCATTGGTCCACGCTTTGGTCTTATATTATGTCGGTGGTCCAATCTGGTGGCCACAGAATATATTTTGTTTCACGATGTTACGCCATTTTGGTTTGACTGCGGCGTGGTGCAGAGCAAAGTAGACAGGTATGTCGTGAAACATTGAGACAGAAAAGATATTCCGTGGCAAATATCACGACCCTCAGCAGTGAGGTTGACGATGCATGGAGGAGGAGTCTGGTGGCAGGCTTCGACCGCCACTAATTACCACCATATCAGCAAAGACATGCCCAGTATTTTAGCATATCCGGTAAAAACCTTTTGGGCGTATGGATGCATAAACTGTACTTTAGTACTTCCAAGTAGTCCAGTCCCATCAAGACCATAATATTATCAATTTATCAATTAACATAATCACTATAATAAATGGCCAACTTCAAACTTACGGCTACCTGCGTAAAATAAGATGCAGCGACTAAATTGTTGGATCCGCCCTTTTAAAGTAAAGTTCAAAGTTAAGGCTCACACCCACTACACAGTTGCCGCAACTGTACTCTGTAGCAGCACGTCTAAATTGTGATGCAACCATATTCGTGTAATGGCTGTTATCTAAAACAACAAGCCAGGTATTTCTGTTTTGCGTGTATTAGGTACCACTGCTTTTCATGAATCGTAAGTAAAACTTACAAAAGTTTTAAAGAAATATTTTATACGGCCTTACATCGAAGAACACTAAAGACAAAGCTTAAGCCACTGACAATAAAAATTTTAAGTTTAAAGAATCTTAAGTAGGCAGATTTTTAGGATATTTTGTTCATTTTTCTTAGATTACGGAATAGGTAGGGCGTTCAATGTATTGTCGGTATAGGTATAAAATAATAGGCAGAAAATTCTAAATATAATTTATTTTTCAATATAGTCTCCCATAGCCTCAATACACTTATTTGATCGGGTAAATAGCCTTTCGATGCCCTCTAAAAAATATTTTTCCTCTTTGCCTGAAAAATGTTCATTAATTGCCTCCTTCAACTCTTCATCGTCGGAAAAATGTTTACCCCGAAGATCTTTCTTCAGGTTTGGGAAAAAAAAGTAATCACTGGGTGCCAGGTCAGGGATGTAGGGTGGATGAGTGATTTCTTCAAATCCACAATCCTTCACAGCAGCCTTGGCAACGCGCCCTGTGTGAACCGGCGCGTTGTCGTGAAGAAGCAAGACACCAGCGTTCAATTTTCCACGTCTTTTTTCTTTTATAGCGTCCTTCAAATTGCTTAGACTGTTTGCGTAAGCTGCGGCAGTAATACTTTGACCCTTTTTTGTGTATTCGATCAATAAAATTCCCTTAAAATCACAAAACACTGTGGCCATGAGTTTTCCGGCTGATGGGCAGACTTAAATTCACTAGACCACTTCTGAATAGTAGATAATGAAGGAGCAGAATCTTGATAAACAACCACCATTTCCTCATGAATAACTTTTTGAGTCTCTCCTTGTTTTGTAAGGAATTTAATCACTGCGCGGTGCTCGATTTTCGTCAACATTGTGGCGTCTGTCATTGTAGTTGTCTTCTCGTATTGATAACTTGAATACTAATGATGAAAATTACACGAAATTTTATATTAATACCCTCAAAGAGTGTCTTTAACTAATGAGGTAATTAATTTGCTCTTATCATTAGTTAATCACCCCGATACCGAGAATACATTGAACGCCTCGTAACAGTTCAAATGAATGGTGAAATCAGGTTAGTCAAGATACATAATTGTAAAAAGCTGTACCTACCTGAAGAACTTAATTTGCGGTTTCATTAAGTAGGCGGTGACCTTAACCAATGATCTTTAATGTTGCAATCGAAAGCTCTTTACTGATATCATTAATCCTCAAAAACTGAGGAGATTTTTGTCGAAAAACGATTTCGATGTTCACAATATAGCAGCAGTGTTTTTAATGCTATATAAAGAACCACAAAGAGGACTGTAAAGTTTAATATAATTATTATACCATTCATCGCGGCATCAAAAAGGTATCAATAATGTACTTGTTGAACAGACGATTAATTTAAGCTTGTTGTAATGACATGAAATAGATTACATTTAATTTTTCAGCTCCGCTTTTTATAGGCTTAGGAGGCCGCTTTTCCTACGAAAGGACCTATCTGACACTTTTGACGTAACTGCACTAAATACATCATAATAATGTACTTTTGATTCTCTGTCGATCTGTCTTATCGACATTTTCATATCTTTTACCGTTTACTGGCTAGGACAATCGGTAAGTGTGGCGTATATGCTCATTTGCGAAAAGGAAATCATACTAAGTGGCGTATTTTATACTTAGGGCTATTAGAAAGATTTTTATTTAGTGATCAGCTAAATAAAAAATATCTATCAACTATGACGTAACTGAAAATACGACATTTAGTGTGAACTAGACTATACTGAATAAAAATGGGGTTTTCACTTACGTCTGAATTTTGATTGCGACGGAATATAATAGAGTTAAAAATTTATGTAAATTGGTGACAAAAAATATATAAAACCTTGAGCAGTAAAAAAATCCAAAATAGTACGAATCCAAAAACTTTCAGTCAAAAAATGATTTAAAACTATCCTAATTATTATTATATATAAAGAAATAAAAAACAAATTATTTTGAATTAAATGTGATTTAATAATTCAGTAAAAAATACAGTCATATCTCCTAAGTAATTAATTTTTCAGAAAAACAAAGTTCTTATGAAGTGGCGTAACTGTTTTAAATATTTTTACCTAAATGAATACGCACATTTAAATAAGACAATTCCTACTTGCAAAAAGGCCTTGATTCACAGATTATAAGAATATTTTTTTTATTCTAATATAGCTTTATTTGAGCAAGCTGTGGACAATATAGTTGAGCACGAAACCGAAAAACGCTTGCCCTGAACAATTAACTCGATGTCAGTTAGGTCCTTTCGTAGGAAAAGCGACGATATATATACCTATATACTATATTTATATATATTATATAATATGTATGTTGATATGTATTTATTTATGTATATATATTATATATTTATATCATTAGTATGTATATTTGTGTGTTTATGTAAGTTTATGATATAATATCTCATTTCATGCTATCTCATATCGTGTTGTACCTATTCTTCCTCCACAACCTTTCTCACTGCCAAGGGTCACTGGTAGAGATCTCTTATAGAGATAAGTGATTCCTTGTCCACTATTTATATTTCTCTTCTTTCTGGTACTAAATAAATTTTAAAAAAAAAATATATATATACTGGTTTATGGTTACTCTTTCACTGCGGAAGTTTGCCCAGTCTGTCTGTGTGTAACAGTAATTTTATTAAATCGTACATCATAAAAAACCTTTTTAAAATCAAGATTTTATCGTCCGCCATATTAAATTTAGTGTAACGTATTTTTTTTTCGAATCCCTTTATCATAGTTTTTGGGTCCACAGTTGCTTATGTTTATTTTTCTCTCCTTTTCAGATGGAGATCAGGAGGCGTGGCAGTCCGTCGTTTCTTACATATTGGATATTTTTATTACAAGTACGTACTGAATACTGATCTCACTCACTACTTCCGTATTAGACTTTTTGATTGTACCTTGTTCTGGACTATAATTAGCTTGGTCACCATTATCATGTTAACCCATCGTTACGATTTACGGGCTAGGTACTGTGTGGATTGGCAGACTCCACATACGTTTGAGAATATAATATGGAGAAATAAGGCATGCAAGTTTCCTCGCAACGTTTTCCTTTCAAGTAAGGCTTTGAGTAAAATATGGTTTTTTGGCAAAAAAGTTACGGAAAACATCGGAGGAAACCCGCTTACCCGGGACATCTTTATAAAGTTCTCAAAAGTGTGTAAAGCCTGCCAATCCGCCAAGAGGAGACTAGTGTTCAATAGTGAGCTGGCAATGGGTTTAAGTGATTAAGTATGATGATGGATTTTGAAATAGCTTTTAAATTTGCTGAGTTCAATATAGTAAACAGTTCAGTATTGTAAACATTAAAGACATTGCGCTCCCGATCAGTCCCTAATCAGCCCGTGATCTTACTAGGGGACATGAAAGAAACTTATAATTTTCGTTCTAGATGTTAGGCAGTGCGCGCCGCGGTGCGGAAGGCCACGGCCGGCTGATGGACCCACCGGCGCGCAACTCCATGTGGCGGTTTGGATTCCCCAACCCTGTCAACTACAACGACAACGAGCTGTTTTGCGGGGGATATGCCGGTCAGTAGTATCTACTATAGCGTTTGTTCCAAACTGCTATAAATCCATAGCACGCTACGGACTATAAAACTATAAATTGCTAGTATGCTATAGCTATAGCTATGTTACAACGCGCTTTTTATAAGAAAGCGTGTGGGCGACCGGCAGGCGCGATATGTCTTGCAGCACACTAAATTTCGTAGCGCGCTGAATTTCGTAACAGGCAAAGACGCGAGACTAACGATCGGCCAGCGGCAGCGCGCTACGGGCAAGCGGGCGCCGCTACAAGTGCTACGAGGCGCCGCGCGCAATTGCGTGATATTCATAACGCCGTAGCGTCATGGCGGCTCCTCAAATAGCAAGTTATTCGCGCTATCGAACAATAGCGCGCTACATGATATTGCGCTACGTGTTATATTTGTCACCGTAAGATTGTAAAAACCGTTAGATTGTAATCTAACGCTTTTTTTTCGATAGATTGTAAACAGTCGAAAGATTGTGAACCGTTCAATGTTCTGAGGGTAAGTTTTTGAAATATTCATTGTATTTACGTTTTCTTGTCTCTTTCTTGTAGGTTAGGTTAAGGTTCGACATAAATAATCAGGGTTCTATCGGGTTAATAGATTATCTAGATCGATCTACCACAAAATAATGCGTTAGGTACATTGTAATTTTTCGACAGTTTACAATTTCGCGAGTTAGATTATAATCTAATGGTTTTAACAATCTTACGGTGACATAATATTAACCACCTCTAATCTACTAGTAAGTAAAACATTTAATGTACGGTTTTGTTGGTGTTGACGCCAGCTGATGGACCATTTTATATGGATTTGATCAAGCGCCAGCTGTCATGCGCTTGATAATTCCATACAAATTGTCACGATACACGTTCGTCCACACTCCACACTATGCAGTCGCTGGCATTGAAGTAATATGCACTAAACTACTATAGTATTACATTATACCTCAATGGCCGTTCGTCGCCAGAACTTTAATGTTCCGGGATGAAGAGTAAAATTATCATTTAGAGTTTGGGATATAATACATACATGCAAAAATCACATCGATCCCTGGCTTCGCGTTGTAGCGTGCTTGAAGTACAAATAAACACATTAACGCATTTATAATATTATTAGGATAAGTAATTTTTTATTGATGTTTAAGATTTAAGTACTTTTAACTCTAGCGATTTAATTGTAAGTAAAAAAATCTAAGAGATGCTTAAGTATAGGCAAGTACTTAAGTAGTAGTTACTTAGTCGATTTATTCTATAGACTCGACACTTGACCGATCAAGTGGTAGATGGTGGTTATTCAATAAGCTGATAGAACAAATAAACTTTGCATTCTTGAAAATATGAATTATACATGAAATGCGGATTGCTTTTAAATTATTCTAAGATTTATTTTTCAAATAACCATGTACCCACAGAATCCATACCAATATTTTATACGAAACTGTGTCAGCTTGCACGTCTGTTTCATTTTCACGGGTTTAGACTGGTAGGTAAGTAGGTACCTAGAGAAAAAACTTGTGAAAATACACAGCCAATGCTTACTTTTTACCCTGTAAAATCAGTTTCCTACGGAATTTAAGAGAGAAAGAGAATTTAGGTCAACATCCATAGCGTAGTCGTACCATTCATCACAAACTTTTGCGTTTTCATAATACGTCGAGTAGATATTGCGATCCGAACAGACTTCGCTGGGGTGCTGAAAATCCCTTGGGCAATTCCGAGGTATTTTCGGAGTATCCAAACATCCTGAAAACCCCCAATTCCAATATGATTTTTTTTATCGCTAGTTCGATCCCGGACACACTGAATTTAGTATCTAAGAAGTAAGGGGGAGATCATTAGTTGGCGATAGTTAGTTGCGTACCCAGCGCACGTAATTCCTGCCACATGTGCCACACATTGCTTTGCACTAAGTATGATTGTCGTCAAGCGCAAGCCTCTGCGATAAAAAAATTTGCTAATCTCGTCTGTGTTCAGTCCAGTGGGAGCAGAACCAGGGTCGCTGCGGCGTGTGCGGTGACGCGGACAACCTCAACGAGCCGCGGCCGCACGAGGCGGGTGGCATGTACGGCAAGGGAATCATCACCAGGCATTACAGCGTCGGACAGGTAACTATCTTCTGTGTTCAGTGCAGTGGGAGCAGAACCACGGGCGCTGCGGCGTGAGCGGCGACGCGGACAACCTCAACGAGCCGCGGCCGCACGAGGCGGGTGGCATGTACGGCAAGGGAATCATCACCAGGCATTACAGCGTCGGACAGGTAACTCTCTTCTGTGTTCAGTGCAGTGGTGCAAGGTAACTTCATCTGAAGTAACGTAACGTAACGTCCACTGCTGGACGAAGGTCTCCTGCATGGATACCAGAGGCCCAATTGTCTAAGCAACTATGAACTCCTTAAACAGGTCAAATTATCCGTTTGACAAACAATTATGATTACGATTTCCTTACGCAATGAGGCGGTACAGTAAGTACTCTTACCCTAAAACTAGCGGCACGCTATGATGGCCGGTTTGACACCCGGTTTAATAAATAAATTTTGAGTCCTAAACCTAAAACTACATTCGATAAAATTTATGAATCTCTGCACATCACTATCGTCAATAAAGTAATACAATTATTTCCTTCAAAGTCGTTAGTCGTTATCAATTAATACGGAACTTCATGAGCGGACAAACGTCAAACCGGCCATCATAGCGTGCCGCTAATGTAAGTTTTAATTTGATTGATCGTATAAGAATTTGATGACATAAGCGTCAAAGTAAAACCTCAATTTCGTGTATGCATTCAAATACGTTTACGTATACGATACGATTCCGAATTAATATAGGTTGTACAGAATTTGTGACTTTAAATTAATGTTTTGAGGTTCAGTTTACTTTGACGCTAATGCCATCGAATGCTTATAGGTACGATAAATCGAATTAAAACTTAGGGTAAGGATGCAGGTGACAGGACACGTCACACGCTTCCTCCAGCTCCTAAGTGCTCGCTTGAGATTGTCCGTCATCAATCTAGTGAATAAGTAAGTATGTAATTGCAATTTGGCTAAAAAAAGTTAATAAAATTTAAATGAAATGAACCTCGTTTTACATTAAGACAGTTAAATCTCAAAAAATTACTTAAGTAAGTTAACCCTATGTTATTAAAATTTTGTATGAATTATTTCTCCCAGGAAATAGAAATAGAAGTGGAACTGACGGCCAACCACCTCGGCACGTTTGTTCTGAAGCTGTGCCCGAACAATAACCCCAAGCAAGAGGCCACGCAGGAGTGCTTTGACAGGTAAATATGTTAGCCCATGACTTCAATCTCACTTGATGGTAAGTGATGATGCAGTCTAAGATGGTAGCGGGCTATCCTGTTAGGGGTAAAGCAGTTACATTAAGTCCATACCTCTAATCGGTTTCTACACGGCATCGTACCGGAACGCTAAATCGCTTGGCGGCACGTTTTTGCCGGTAGGCCGATGCCTCCCACCATTAGGGTATAATGTCCTATAATATTATATATTACTTCACTGCAGGTAAAGCTTAATGATTCTATTGGAAAACCCACTTTGCGGTTAATTACTACGAATACGAAAGATAAAATTTCTAATAATCCTCTAAAAAAATTGATTGAACTAAATTGATACAAGTAATTGGTGAAAAAATTGCGGCCAATTTTAATAATGATCACAATAAAACTCGTACTACGCATCCTAATATATTTAGTAGGTAGTACTAGTAGTCTACGCTCTTTCTAGAAACTTTGAATAAACGTTTGGCTAAAAGTTTTTATGCCGATAAAAAGATAGGTAGGTACATAAACGAAAAATTGGAATCAATCCTACTTTCATCTGAATCGGTTGAAAAATGGGCCCTTAAACCGTAGCAGTCAGACAGACACACTTTCGCGTCTCTTTTTATACATATAGATATAAAAATGAATTGCTGTTCTTTGCTTGAACGATTTTGATGAATTGTTTGTGTGTATTTGAGTGGGTCCTGGGATTGTTTACATTCACAATTCAACCCAGTAGGGGGCGCTGCAATCGGGTTCTATGTTCAAGGCAGGACAATGTCTGCCGGACCCACTAGTCATAGTAATATTACAAATGCGAAAGTGCGTTTTTTTGTTTGTCGGTTTGTTGGTTTATTGGTTTGTCCTTCGATCACGCCGCAACGGAGCAACCGATCTACGTGATATTTGGCATGGGTATAGTTGAGGACCTGGAGAGTCTTTTTACTTTTTATTCCGGAGTTCATAATCGTCTAATATATAAAATTCTCGTGTCAAAATGTTAGTTACCATACTCCTCCGAAACGGCTTGACCGATTTTTATGTAATATGCATATTCAGTAGGTCTGAGAATCGGCTACTATCTATTTTTCAAACCTCCACGCGGAAGGAGTCGCGGGCATCAGCTAGTATTAATATAGATGAACTCTTTCTTCAGGTACCCGCTGTTCATAGCAGGCACTAGAGAGGACAGGTTCCTCATCCCTCTGGACACAGCGAAGAAGGACACCTTCAGGTACCGAGTGAGACTGCCGCCCTATGTCACCTGCACGCAGTGTGTCTTGCAATGGACATATTACACTGGTACGGAGATTTTCAGTCGTATATTTACGAGCCAGCCCCCCGATTGAGTAAGGATATCGTAATTGTTTTTCCAAAAGATAATTCGACCTGTTTAAGGAGTCCATAGATGCCTGCACGTCAAAAAGCATGTATGAACTCCCTTATCAGTTCGAGTTGTATGTTTTAAGCTGTCAAATAATTACGATTTGATTAGTAGGGTCTAATCAGTTCTCATAAATACCTGTAGCCAGCAGGTAAGTTTGAATAACAAAAATAGGTAAGCAGTAATGGACATTTAATAACGAAAAAACTGACAAAATAGCACAGAATAGTACCTGTTTAAATAAGTTTCAATTATTTTAAGTTTTTATTTCAACCGCTAAGTTCCTTGTGAATGTTGATTTGAATAAAAAATCTTCTCGTCTCGAGTAGCTCTTCATACACGCAAGTCTTCGGGATTTTTAACGCATCATAGCATCGGAACGTTAAAACCAAGATATTATAATTGCGTTTCAGGGAACATGTGGGGCATTTGCCCCAACGGCACGGAGGCTGTTGGATGCGGTCGCTCCGAGACGTTCAGGAATTGTGCGGACGTGAGCATCATCACCAGCACCGGAGGCCTACCGCCGGCCTTCGCGGGTGACCTAAGGAGGGACAATCCTTTCTTGCTATACTACAGGGACTTCAGGATGCCTTCGAACCTGTATCCGCTTGTTGTCAGGTTAGTTTTGCTTAAGTTCGCAGGGCATCGACCAGAGGGCTAATTGTAATCGTAATTAATTTGACAGCTTAAATAGCTATTTATGCAACTGTATCGTAATGAGGGATTCTCGTACTATCCTATTTTGATACTCGGCAAGCCTCGTATCAAAAAACAGCACTCGAATTAAAATGACTAATTACGTACAGTTGCATACAAGATTTTATCTACGACAAGGACGTCTATATAATTTTTTACTTTATAAATTAATAAAAAAGTCAAGTGCCAGAACCCAGAGCCGCTAAGCTATAGGTATCCTATTTATGAAGATAACCATATCGATACAGCTACGACTCATAACGATACAGCTCCCATACAGCGAACTGTATCGTTATGAGAAGCAAACACGAAAGAGGGTTCAATTCGATATAGTTGTCAAATTCGAAATTGGAACTTTTCGATGCTGGAGTAGATAAACGTATTACTAGAACTGTTTGAGGAGTTCATACACGTTTCTTGACGTGGATGCATCTATGAACTCTATAAACAGGTCGAATTATCGATTACGATTTCCTTACACAATCGGGGACCAGTTCTGCACTCTGCACCCTTACGTAGTTGAAATTCCGCGGACACGTACAAAGCGATTGGCTTCCTCGTTCCTTCGTTACATCTAGGATATGAAATGCCCTTGTAGATATAATATATATATATCTATCTTGCTATCTTCCTATTTTACATATCATTAAATTAAACAAAATCATTAGTGGTAGGTGATTATATACTCGTAGCTTGAAAAGAAACATTTTATTTTATGCAAACTATTATTCTGATAAATTAATTTACTGTCCCAAAAATCCCTTTTTTCGGGCCCACGCCGAAGTTTCTTTAAAAAGAAAAGACAGACAGACGAACTAATATAATTGCACTATAAGAGTTTCGTTTTTAATATTTTGGTACGGAACCCTAAAAGTGTTTTGAAGAAATGGTCATCAAGTTTTTCCACGCAACATCCGTCCGACTAGATGGAAAATCTGGACTTTTCTCCGTATCAAGTGACAAGTAAACATTTCTTTCTAGGTACCTATACCTATAATAGTTTATTGGTATTATAAGTACTTAGTTATACTTACTCAACATTACTATACTTACTCATTTTATACTCCACTATTTATTTTTAATATAGTATTTTATGTATGCAGAATATGTCATTCGCTTACTATTTTCAGAGTTATGTTCAAAGATATTGAAAAGGAGGAATTACGAGCGTTTAGGTAAAACATACGCAATATCCTATACCTGTATTATACACATTAATAATATTTCTATTGTTACTAAAATGTGCACCATATAATTCGTGATTTTCTTTCAGCAACGATATCGATTATGACACCGAAGCGGACATAGGTCCACTCATCATTAGGTATTTGTTTTGTGTTCTCAGAATGATCGGGGTTTGTCTGATGGTGTGGGAGAGGCATTACTGTTCTTGGATCGGGACTTTACGTGTTGTGAATAATCTCTGTTTCTAATATTTATTTAGAACTCTAGTACAAAGTTTACCCTCTAGCACTAAACATGTATAATACTGCATCAGGTTTTCTTACATTGGCAAAATTATTGGGACAGTAGAATATCATGCCACATCAAAAAGAAGATTTGGTGCTAGGGGAGTAATTATGAAAAATCCTTTGTAAAATAAACTGTGACTAACATTACCTACCCTTACTCTTTTCTATCCATAATTGTTAATTTTATACGACTCCTACATGTTTTTTGCTAATAATATTTCAATGTGTTGTAAGAATGTACCTATATGCAATGTACAGAATGTTTAACTAACTGTTGTAAATTGTTATGCTATTATTTATGTCATAGTTACGTCTTATGTATGCGAGTATAATTACTATAGTAATATCTTAGCTGAAATCTTCTTTAACTGGCATTTTCTTTATATTTTATTAGTACCTACTTAACAATTTTAGTTGGTATTAATATTATTATGTTTAGATTTTAAAGAGCCATAGTGATTAAAAAAGAAGAAAGAAGGATAAATGTGGAAGACTTTACATATCACTACTTAGTGAATAAATATTCGAATTTGCGGCGAAAGTATTTACGCAGTAGTAAACCAACGTGATTTTTATTGGTCTGGACTCGGCATAATAAACAGGTACGCTTACTCTGCGTTTTAACATTGCAAATACGATTAATCGACGTGAGAGCTCACCACGCCAAGTGTAAGCGAACGTTGTTGGATAAATTGAATGCGTCCCAAACTTCATCGATTTTGTCAACCTGTCATCTATGTTTTATACTTATCCCTTTTTGTCTCCGATCTCCGCCACGTTTGTCAGAAATATATTTTATGTAAAATTATTTAATATTATAATTAAAATAAGAGTCAAGCAAATCCGCGTTTTATTTCATGAGGTTATGGGCCGTCCCATACCTAGTAAATAATTAGTAATAGGTCTACAAATAACCATCTAAGTTTATGTGAAAAACTCAAAGGCAGGGACAACTACGCCACGTGGAGTTTTTCTATGAAAGCCTTGTTGCAGCTAGGAGATCTCTGGGAATGCATCCATGATGGCCGTCCAGACCCCAAGAAAGACACAAAGGCAAGATCTAAACTTATTTTATTAATAGATCCCACACTTTATATCCACGTTAGAGAGGCAACTACAGCCAAACAAGTATAGGACAATTTGGCGCTGGCATTTGAAGACTCTGGTCTAACACGAAAAGGAGGGCTACTAAGAGACCTTATTAACACGACGTTAGACAATAGTACAAGTAGATGAAACGTCAAAGTAAAATGAACCTTAACTGCATTGGTTTAGAGCTCATTTCATCATTTCGTGTATTTATTCACAGCCAGCGCTCCAAACGCTGAATTTGTGACTTTAAAGCAAGAGGTTTTGGGTCCATTTTACTATGACGCTTGGCGTGGTGAGCTCTCACGTCGATCAATCGTATTTGCAATGTTAAAACTCAGAGTAAGCGTACTTAACACTATTTCGTGGGTAGATAGAACGATAGTTGAAGAATCTAATTAAAAATAGGGTTTATCTACTATCTTATTCTGTAAAGAATATGTATATTATGAACAGTAAATACGCTACTTTTACTACCTACATTTATAATACTTATTACTATTACTTCTTTTTAATTGAGCTTTGAATGTGTTCTGAATTCCAATTTAAAATATTGTTTTAGCCTGATTACAATAATAATTTTCGACTGCATGCCTCTCTACAAAACTTATATTTTAGGTAAGTTTTCAGGTGAAAAATCGTATAAAAATGCCTAATGTAAAATGTAAATTAAGCCGAATGGGATAGAGATTGGTATAGTCAGCAATCAATAGGTACTGGCAAAATTGATCAAATTCCAACAAACTTAAGCATTGCCTACATAGGTAACTATGTATAAATCGTTGTAGGTATAAGATTGATAGCGGTTTGATTGAATGTTTCAGGGATCAAGTCTGCGTGCCGTCTGTTAGTTACCGCGTCATCCCGGGCATGTTGAACTGGTGCCAGACCAACTGCCTGCGGTACCCCCCCAATTGCCCGGAGGCGCTGTGCCAGTGTCCGTAAGTATCGACTCTATTCATAGTGACAGCAGGGATGATATTTGCGTGAACTGGTGTCCGCGTGATTAAGTTTTATCAATTCCCGCGTGAACTCCTTAATTTTCCGGGATAAAAAGTAGCCTATGTCCTTCCCCGGGATACCAACTATCTCTGTAGCTAATTTCATCAAAATCGGTTGAACAGGTGGGCCGTGAAAGCGTAGCAGACAGACAGACAGACAGACGGACAGACAGACACACTTTCGCATTTATAATATTAAGTATGGATTTTCATTATAATTAAATATGGATTTTCATATGTATTTTTAGAATTTTTTAATGTGTTATTCTTACGTTATATCATGTTTATATTTCTATGGCGTCTAGTTGAAAAAACCGCTCGTTACGTTCCGCCAGATGGGGGGTTTTTGGCAGGCACCCCGTGCGGGTGTTTTGCCAGTCAAAGAGAAATAAATACATTGATTCAATTTGACTTACAGGCAGGTGTGCGAGGCGATTGGCGAGCTGGAGGGGCGGGAGGGGGCGGATGTGTACTGCATGGATCAGTGTATAGTGTACCCTCCGCGATGCCCCAGGAGCCGGTGCCGCTGCTATTGAGTGGACCCCAATACTGTACTTACCGTAGTCCCACCATACCGTGGGAGTATCTGGCCCGGTGGCCAAAATTGGAACGCACTTTTATCACTGTTTAGTTTTGTTTTTGTTTTTATTTTATTTTTCATATCTCTAAGCGACGCTGTTACCGGGTCAGAGTTCGATGCGGGACTTCGATGCGACCTTCTAGGGTGTTCGCTAAAACGAATGCATGGAGCATTACGCTTAGTCTGAGTTTTTACATGGCAAATTTTCGTTCGTTCGAGCGTTCGATCACATTAGCGTCAAAGAAAAATGGATCCAATAGCTCTTGATTTAAAGCAAATTCAGTACAACCAATTTTAATTTTGAAAGCCTTGCACAAAAACTTAACTTACTTCCTTTATGGGGTACAGCCTAAATTCAGTGGTGTGTACGCAAGTTGATATATTTCAATTTTCAATGCTAATTTTTAATCATGACAGTAAGTAAATAGGTAACATCCTGTACACACCACATGGGCCCAATGTGCCATAAACTTAATAACTTAAATATTTTTTTGCAAAATAGAATAATTAAAATGATTTTCGCAGTAAGTAATTAAATTAGTTTCTCAATGTTAATTATAATTAATCAAAATTATTTTTTAAAAAACACAATATAAATATTATCTAATGCAATAATAGTCAGGTACCTATCTACAGTAAGATCTAAAATTTAGCAAATCGCGTTAATTTGTATTAAATTAATGTGATTAAAATTACAAATAGAAATAACGTTAGGAACTGTCCTAGGTAGGTACTTAGTTAACGATGTAACATCTAAATTCTAAACAAACAAAATGTTTCTACAATTAGGATATTACTTACTTGCCTATTGTATTATTTGTAGAAATTTTAATTCATGCCAACCTTATTTAAATGGGCAATAACTGAAAAAGGCATTTCATTTATCCATATGTATATTTCGAATTAATAGAAAGCGTCAGCATTTTTGTTTAATTAAAAAAAAAGCATTTTCGATGTTTTGCAAATATTTTTGTCATGATTCTGAAAACATCGTTTATGTTTTGTGTACAGCTGTATATATTATAATTATAGTATAATTTAATTCTCGTTGTATATTTAATATCAATGATTTTGTTTTATCTATTTCTAGTATGTATTTCAATAAAACTAATTATTGGTAGGTACTATGTGTGTACCTAAGGATAAGGATTTTGTACAATAAATATTTTAAATAAAATGATGTTGTTTAATTTGCGTGGGTGGTGAAAACATAACGAGAGACGAGTGGCCAAGTTATGACAACGCGTATCAGTTGATTGCGAATGTTGAGCAAGTAGCAACGTTGACCCAAGTCAGTAACTTGATGGATGACCGAATTTGGAGGCTCAAATTTGGCATTTTCGTTTTCTCCTTGTCTCGGAGAGCACGTTAAGCCGTCGGTCCCGGTGATTATTACTGACGTCTGATAATAATCGTTACAAAAACCTAAGTGTCGGTTTACGAAACCAGCGACGGCCGAGCGACGGCGACAGCGGGGCGATGAGGTCCGAGAGCTGGTGACGAATTTCGGGAAGGTCCTTTAGGCAAACTAAAATAGTGAGAAAAGGCAGACTGGCAGGACTGGATTCGCCAATTGACGAAATTATGTCAATTGGCGAATCCAGTCCTGCCAGTCTGGTAGAGCGTTTGCGGTTATTTTGCTACTGCGCAACATATAACATTTGCAAAAAAATATCAAAAAAAAGGGCAATTATCAAAACGGCCTAAAATTTTGAAAAAAAAAATGTTTTTTGATATCGTCGGAAATAGTCTTAAATTAAAAATACAGTGTCCTAGTATATTTTCCGATTATGATCCGAGCTATTTTCACTGTAGTTTTCATGAAAATTGAAAAAAAAGAAAATCTCTGTCCACGGAAGTGACATATTCAAATAATATCAGTAATACATATTATTTGAAATGTTGCAGAATTTGACATATTTTTTTAACTATTTATGTTTTAATTAACTGTTAAGTAATATATACTAATAAATAAAAATAATTCGGCAAAAAGAATATAAATTTTACATGGTTTTACTATGATATCATCATCATTTACTTTCGAAATACCCTCACATTGTGGCCAAACCAACTCTGTCTACCTACTCATCATCGTCTTTTCATAAGTCAAATCTAAGACTTGATTGTTTTTAGATGGTGCAATGATTACTAATACCAAAAACAAATTTTTTATTCAAATTCGTTATAAAATTTTGATAATATTGTTACTTCCATGGACTAGAATCCACGTGGGTGACAACCATGGAGGTGACATTTTCAACTTAAATACCGTTTTTTTCGTAAACTCATTAGTTTATTATAAAAATAATGAAATACTTCGAAAATGGCTAATATTTAGTATAATTCAACGTTATCTAGTGGACTTTTATTGAATTAATACTTGGTGATATGTAATCCACAAAAATGACCGCAATAGCGTTTTAATTTTAAAAAAAATCTCACCTTTTGAGTCAGGGCTCCGACATTATTCCCCCAGAATTGGCAAACTCTCAAAAAATTGCAAGATGGTGGCATACCCGTTGTCTATGACCGTTTAAATATTTTTTTTACCTATTCAATAAATTATGGCTGTGTTCAATATGTTTGTTCATGGAGGTGACATTTCCACAATGCACAAATGTTATGAAATATTTTATAATCATTATTTTACCGCTGCTTAAATTTTCTGGTGTTTTTTAGAAACTTTAATCGATCTATAAATATATCGATCGATAAATTGTCCTGAGTGAACCTTGCACACGACATGGAGGTGACATTTTCGACACTTTTTTTGATAATTTAAGTAATTATTTTAATATTGTAATTAATATAAAAATCCTAATAATAAAAACAACTTCGAGAAATAATACAAGAAAATTAGGTAAATATAACACGAATTTCTCATTTTAAATCACATGCACAAAAAAAAATCACCAAAATGAGAATTGCCCAAAAAGACGTGTGGCACTCGGAGACTGCCGCGGTAAAGCTTTTGCATAGCATTTTTTATCAACTTGCTATGACTACTTGTATTGTTGACAATACTTACTTGTGTTGTTGAAAATATAAAGGCGAAATATTTTTATGAAAAGATGATTTTGATTGCTATGACTACTTGTGTTACAAAAGGTTTTTTGATTCCCCTTGGACACCCGGACTATTGAAAACATAATTCTTTAAAATTATTTCGCCTTTATATTTTCAACAACTTGAAGTCAACAACACAAGTATTCATAGCAACCAAAATCATCTTTTCATAAAAATAGTCTTTTTATTTTCAACAACTTGAAGTCAACAACACTAGTAGTCATAGCAACCAAAGTGTTAGGTTTTTTTTCGTTACGGAATTTCTGGATTCGGTCTCCACGCTCAAGGCCCGCGATAGAAGCTATGCAATAGCTCAACATTTTTTTGGCAACTTGATTTTTTAATCTTTAAATTTAGTACCGGCTTAAGGAATTCGAAAAAACAAACTCAGTCGATTATAAAGTATTACCAGACCTCTTCAAAATTATTCCCCAAATTCGTCGCCTGCTCCCCGCCTAATCGCATCGCCCCGCTACCGCCGCGCCGTCGCCCCGCCGCCGCTAGTTACGTGCCCGCAGCCCAGAGGTGATGGAGGTGAGGTGATTATGATGTACGGACCCACTTAAAGGACCTTGAAAGCAGATAGAAAAATAAGTCATTGTCATAGAGGTAAGTATATAATATGGTATCATTTATTATTTGGTAATATTTTAATTTTGTAAGGGAGCAGGTGATGTGGCTCGACCTCGACCATCACAATAGGCTCCCAGTGGTCTCGTACCAAGACGTGATGTGATGTGATCAAGACGTGATCGGATCACTGTACGGTCGAGCCATATTATCACCTGCTCCCGTATAATTTCATACTTACAAGTTTTCTCACTCAAGATTCAATTGAAAAAATTTTCAATTGATTACGTCTTCTTCTTTAATATTCTGTCTTGGTCGCCTTTGAGAAAGAGGGCTCTGAAATCAAATAATTGTATAAATAACTAAGTAAACCAGAATATTAAATACCTCGTCGTAGATTTCTTCAATGCGCTAAAGTAAACAAGATGCTCGCGTCTTCATCCGCGTTGATATTGTTTTTTTTGGTTGGGGTAAAATACCATGGGTAGGAGAAAATTTATAAGTAGAAGTGATACAGAGCGGGGGAGAGTGAACCCGTGATTACTTATGAAGTTATTCATAAGTAATACGGTAATATGGTTAATGTTCTCTCTTTTGAAACGCCTGAGGCTACGTTCGCACTGGGAAAAATATTCGCGTTTTTTTTTCTCGCGATTAATTTTCGTCGTAC
The DNA here is from genome assembly GCA_963932025.1 of Erebia epiphron. NCBI lineage: Eukaryota > Metazoa > Arthropoda > Insecta > Lepidoptera > Nymphalidae > Erebia > Erebia epiphron. The sequence continues at coordinate 41,563,101 of OZ009948.1, read as the reverse complement.
GGATTTCACCTACTACGCAATTTTGACGACCTCCATGGCGCAGTGTTGAGCGCTGTTGTCTTAACGTGCGGAGGTCCCGGGTTCGATCCCCGGCAGGGTCAATTTGGGAATTTATGATTTCTGAATTATCCCTGTCTTTTTCTATCCCTGTATCGTCATCTATTCGCGTGTTTTATTGACGACCAGTGGATTATACAGTCTACAACCACTTCTACACGCACGCAGTCAGCTTGCGCTTGGCTGCCATCGGATCCAATTGGCATCCTAGACGCAATATTTCTGTATGCTCGGCCTGTATCACGCCACGCGGCATCACTGGCACGTCGCCTCGCTCGTACCTACTCCCTTCGCTCGGTTACGTAAATATTTTTTACTCTCGTTAGTCATCCCCGCCGCTTTGCTTTGTTTCTTACTCTCGGGGTAGGTATCATCCTCGCAGCGTCTGCACGAGCACTGATCAGCAGTGACCACGGCATACTCTAGCTTCATACCGTACTCACAGGTCAGCGATACCTGCACGCGGGCTGTAACGCGCCACGCGGCAACACTGGCACGTCGCCTCGTACTCCCTCTTACCCTGTTACGTAAATGTTTCTTACCCTCGGGGATGACTATCCCCGCAGCATCTGCATTCTGCACGAGCACTCGTTGGCAGTGACCACACTATGCTCTGCCTTCTGGTCGAACTCACAGGTCAGCGACACCCGCACCAGACTGTAACGCGTCACGCGGCAACACTAGCACGTCGCCTCGTACTCCCCCCGCTCTGTTACGTAGGTAATTGTTACTTACTCTCGGGGTAGGTGTTATCCCCGCAGCGTTTGCACGAGCACTCGTCGGCAGTGGTCACGTTATGCTCTACCTTTTCGTACGCACAGGTTAGCAACACCTGCACCGGCCTGTAACGCGTCACGCGGCAACACCGGCACGTTATCTCGTACTCCCCCCTCTCTGTTACAGAATAGCTGCATCAATTGCTACAATCTCAACGGCTAATAACGATGAATGTTCAATTTTCTTGCAAGTTTTGCATAGGGCCCAAACATAGAAAAGATTGCGATATGATCTGTAGCCGAGAAATTTAGCAGCTTTAAGTTTAAATAAAACTCTTCCTCTCATGCATTTATTTTCTTAAATTTAAAGCGTCGGTAGTCTTCATTCTGAAAGACCCATGCTCAGCAACACAATTAAAATACCAAAAAAAAGTTTTTTTACTTTCTACAAAAAAAGACTAAAGATACGTCCTTACGTCACTTAGATGTTCCTAACTCTATGGTTGAGTTGAGACGATGATGACGCAAAAGAAGCAAAAAAATATTAATAAATTGGCAGTCATAGGGACTGCCGATAGAAGTGAAAACGAATATTTAAAATAACAACACAGCACTTTTAATAGCTATTTACAAGCCTCATATCAAAAAACAGCACTCGAATTAAAATGACTAATTACGTACAGTTGCATACAAGATTTTATCTACGACAAGGACGTCTTTATAATTTTTTACTTTATAAATTAATAAAAAAGTCAAGTGCCAGAACCCAGAGCCGCTAAGCTATAGGTATCCTATTTATGAAGATAACCATATCGATACAGCTACGACTCATAACGATACAGCTCCCATACAACGAACTGTATCGTATATTCAATGTACTCTGTGAACTGTATCGTTATGAGAAGCAAACACGAAAGAGGGTTCAAATTCGATATAGTTGTCAAATTCGAAATTGGAACTTTTCGATGCTGGAGTAGATAAAATAATTAAAATGTAAAACTTAGAACTGAGGCAAATTAAATTATATTAAAGTTTAATTACGAGTCTACTATATTTATATTTAAGACCTTTTGTCTTAAGAAGAACGGTGTCGGTCTCGCGTTTCCACATTTTTACCCCCTACCAAAAAGTGCTCAAGGTGCCTTGTGAAGTTTTCACTTCAAAAATTATTGGAACGAAGTTCCTTATCGCACGTTACGAAAGGGGGCTAGACGGAAAAATTTAAGACCAAAAGTTGTAACGACACTTTTTGGTTGCTATGACTACTTGTGTTGTTGACTTCAAGTTGTTGAAAATAAAAAGGCGAAATAATTTTAAAGAATTATGATTTCAATAGTTACAACTTACATAGGCTAGCTAGAAAAATAGTACTGAAATAATTAAATACAAATAATTGGAAAAGCAATAATTGGACTAGGGTTAGTTCGTAAATATCTCGAAGAGATTTATCTCTTCGCGATCACGTTACTTAATGCCTGTTTTAAGTACCTAAACTGAATTACATCTAAATCGGTGTGTAAGTAAGTCGTTGAGTTGATTGAATTCGGGGCTTCCGAAACTCTAAAAGATCTTGGTTTATTATGGACACAGCAATGTTGTGAGGCTCTTACTGCCAAATGTATCACGTGCCATTCTAAAGAAATATTGAATTTTATATGTAGAGAGAGATGTAGATGCGGAGGGACCCCGGTCAGGTTGGTTACAATATTCGAAGGTTGGTTCGAAGTTTCTTTCGATTAATTATAGTAAAGGAATTGTAATAAAATGTACACAGAGAAACACGCGCACGCCGCACGGCTTACAACTATAGCAAAAAGTGTCGTTACAACTTTTGGTACTTCGTTCCATGCGGTAGTCCCTTGACACCTCTCAAGTTTTTATAATAAAATATTTAAAATAAACTCGCCGGCATATTTAGCGGAACATAAAAAAAAGGTCCATAATTAAAAAAATATGGTTTTATTTTAAAATCTACTTACTACACTTCTTTTGTTATTTAAAGTTTCATTTGTTTTACTTAAAATGAGATCACATTAAGAACAGATTTTGCGAGTAAAGGCTATTTGTGAAAAATGGTACATTTTTGAACTTTTCATGTAACCGGGAAAAGAGAAATTTAATATTAAAATAACAATTAATTAAATTAGAAAAATGATGATTAATATCGCGTATTTCCTCCACGTGCTCTTATTAAAGTTTCTACCCGTCTAGGCATACTGAGAATGATGTTATCGATGGTCTCCTGGGATAGTCTCCGCCATTCCTCAACTACGGCGATTCGCAGTTCACCCACGTTGGCAGGAGCTGGAATTCTGGACTTAACTTTTCTTTTCAGCAAGTTCCAAACGTGCTCTATTGGGTTCATATCCGGTGATCTCGCCGGCCACTCCATAACAGTGATATTCATATCATTAAGATAAGCTTGAGTTACCCGAGCGGTATGCGGCCGAGCATTATCCTGCATAAAAACAAAATCGTCACCGATATATGGGGCAAACGGTACGACATTTTCTTCTAAAACTTCTCTGATATAGCGGTCTGCAGTCAGACTCCCTCTGTCAATCACTACCAAGTCTGTGCGAGCTCCCAAACAAATGCCCGCCCAAACCATTATTGATCCACCACCATATGCAACAGTAGTTTCAAAATTTGTCTGAATGTATCGTTCTCCTTTGCGTCTGTATATTCTTTGCCTGCCGTCAATTTGATTTAAGAGAATTCTGCACTCATCACTAAACAATACCTTACTCCATTGGTCCGCGTTCCAAAGTCGATGTTCCTGAGCATAAGTTAACCTGTTTCTACGATGATTTACCTCGAGCCTTGGAGCCTTGGCGGGCACAGATGAACCCAAACCAGCTTCTTCGAGCCTTCTTCGTACCGTACGCTCACTTACGGTTACACCCCGCACTGCTTCTAACTCATGTCGGGCTTGGACGGCCGTCAAACGGGGGTTCCTACGTACACGAAGCCGAATGAAACGATCATCCCTACTCGAAGTGCGTCTTTTTCTGCCTTGTCCTGCTCTTCTCACATAAGTACCGGTCTCCCTGAACCGTTGGATACTGCGATGGATCGTTGAAACTGGTCGACGAAGATCTCTGGATATCACTCTGTAGGTTTGACCATTTCTTCGCATTTCGAGTGCCCTGGCAATCTCCGTTGGGACTAAGTCAGGCATAATTTAGTCATCAACTCCAGAAAGATACGCGATTAAAAAAACTAACAAAAAACAGTATTTCAATGAAATTTTAGATCAAACTCAGAAGGAAGAAATACTCGAAGTTCGCTCCAGATAAGGTGTATTTGAATAAAATTAAAACAATTGCATAAAATGTGATGTTCAGTTGTTTTCTTAATTTGAAAATATTTCTTTTTAAATTTAATGACGTATAAACCAGCCAACCAGCCAGAGCAACCTTATATGATACTGATATCAAACCTTTTTTTTATGTTCCGCTAAATATGCCGGCGTGTATATAAACCTTAAAACTAAGGTATTAAAGTTTAATTATGAATGTACTATATTTATATTTAAGACCTTTTTGTCTTCGTAACAACGCGAGATGTCGGTCACAGACGACGGTGTCGGTCACGCGTTTGCACAATTCATACCCCCTACCAAAAAGTGCTCAAAGTAGTTTTCACTTCAAAAATTCAGTCAACGTGTAGGGTTGTTGAAGATGGTGTATGGTCCTCACCCTGATTGTAGGTGTCAGATGATTCACAAGAGCCCCGGCACTCTTTGAAGCCTTCGATCTTGCCCTGGTACGTACATATGCCGCGCGAACCCATAGAGAAGGATAGCGGGCCGATTGTATCCGACTTGGGCACAGGTTCACATTTTCCTGAAAACAAGTAAAAATATTTATATTATACCAGCTGATGCCCGCCACTTCGTCCGCGTGGATTGAGGTTTTTTGGTTTCCGCGGGAACTCTTTAATTTCCAGGGTAAAAAGTAGCCTATGTCACTCTCCAGGTCCTCAACTAAACCCATGCAAATAATCACGTCAATCCGTTGCTCTGTTGCGGCGTGATTGAAGGACACACCAACAAACAAACACACTTTCACATTTATAATATTATTATTAGTATGACTAGCTGACGCCCGCGACTTCGTGCGCGTGGATTGGGGTTTTTTGGTTCCCGCGGGAACGGTATAATTTTAAAAAGCGTTAAAAGTTGTTATTGCAGAGAAAAGCTAATGTGTTATTCCAGGCTATAATCTATTTCTGTAGCAAATTTCATCCAGATCCGTTCAGCCGTTCTGGTATGATTGAGTAACAAACAATCATCCATCAATTCATCCATCCATCCATCCAAACTTTCACTTCTTACCGGCAGAAGACTCCAGTGATGTGATTGCGGATAGCTCGCAGGTTATAATTAACATAACGTATGTAAACCAAGAAAACATGATTAGTTAACTATGTTAAAACAATTATCGTAATAAGTTTTACGACTATTTACGTGTCTACTAGGTAGAATTTTGGAAATGGACAACGATTTAAAATTACGTGTAATTTATAATAAAAGTTAAAAGTTAAGTTAAGTTAAATGTTAAACCACAGAATACACAAGTTAAAATACACGATACTACAGTAATATGTCTCTAATTAAACTAAACGATTGTGTATATCCTGCACAATAATCCATACTAATTTTAAAAATGCGAAAGTGTGTCTGTCGGTATTTATTTATTTATTTATTGCTTTCATGTACAATGCTCATAATACAATTACATAGACATGAGGCCCCGTCAGGGCATTGCAATATTGAATATTTTATACAATCAATTAAACGTACTTATATACTTAATAACAATGTCAACTTAATTTATAAAATTTCAAATCGAAAATTAATTCCATAAAAATATAAAAGAAAAAAAAAAAGAAAAATGTATGTATGTCTGTCTGCTACGCTTTCACGACCCACCTATTCAACCGATTTTAATGAAATTCGGTACAGGGATAGGTTATATCCCGGGGAAGGGCATAGGCTACCGGATTTTTATTCCGGAAAATTAAGGAATTCCTTCGTGAATCGAAAAAACTTGGTCCACGCGGAAGTCGCGGGAATCATCTAGTTAATTATATATGTAAGGATAATAACAAAGTCCGGATGTTTATATAAACCAGCATGATAAATAAGGAAAACATAATATAAAGTTTCTAAATGTAACTAGAGTACTCATTTATACCTACCACATACATAAAATTATGTCCTGTCCAATTTGGATGGTACCCAGAGGAAAATTATCTATATAATATAAAATTCAAAGTCCTGATTGACTGACTGACTGACTGACTGACTTATATATCAACGCACAGCCTAAACCGCTGGTCCTAGAGACATAAAATTTGGAGAGTGTGTTCTTTGTGAAGACTAGGTATCCACTGAGAAAGGGTTTATCGAAATTCCATCCCCAAAGGGGTAAAATAGGGGTTGAAAGTTTGTATGAAAGTCCGTCGTTTTTCAAGTTATAGCTATGAAACTTGGTATATGAGCTGCGGGTTAAAAATGATGAAATACGTGTTTCACAGTTTTTGAAAATTCGACCCCCAAAGGGGTGAAATAAGGGATGAAAGTTGGTATGAAAGGCCTTTTTTTCCCAAGATATTTTTCAAGTTATATCAACGAAACTTGGTATTTTGGCTTTTGTTAAAAAATAAAGAAGTACGACTGTCACAGTTTTACAAAATTCTACCCCCAAAGGGGTAAAATAGGGGTTGATAGTTAAAGTCCTTCATTTCTGAAGTTATAGCCATAAAACTTGGTATTTGGGCTTCTGGTTTAAAATAAAAAATACGTGTTTCACAGTTTTTGAAAACTTTTAGTACCTATTTTCTATTTTTACTTAACTAACTATGTATTCGAGCTATTTAAATCCTTATATAATATTTATTTTAGATAATATGAGTAGTAAAACGTGTTAAAGAAAAGAGTTTTTGTTCGTTTTGTATTTAGTTTTTATTTATAATATTGTCTATTATATGAAATGTCATCTTTCTGTCTCCTGTGAAAAATGTAAAACTGTAAAACATGATTAAGTATGGTTGAACAATAGATAATTATTTATAATGAAAATGTGTTTAATAAAATTAAATCCAAGGCCTCACTTCAATTTTTTTTTTTTTTTATCCTCTACATCTACAAGTTAGCCCTTGACTGCGATCTCACCTGATGGTAAGTGATGATGCAGTCTAAGATGGTAGCGGGCTAACCTGTTAGGGGCATGGCAGTTATATTAAACCCATACCCCTATCAGGTTTCAACACGGCATCGTACCGGAACGCTAAATCGCTTGGCGGCACGTCTTTGCCGGTAGGGTGGTAACTAGCCACGGCCGAAGCCTCTTACCAGGCCAGACCAGGGAAAATTCAGAAATTATAAATTCCCAAATTGACCCTGCCGGGGATCGAACCCGGGACCTCCGCACGTTAAGACAGCAGAGTAAAAGTGGTGCCATCTAGATGGTACAAAGTAAACTAAATTAACTTATACGCAAACAATTATTTTCATTTTAAAGATAAAAATTAAATAATTATCTATACTATAAATATTTACTTACTAACGTATTTCGGAAACATGCATGTCGATAAATATATTATTATAAACTAAATGGCTAAATAATACCTAATAATTGAAAAACTGGTTGGGCTATAGTATAGTGACGGTGACGGAGGGGGCAGGGGAGGGGGGAGGGGGAGGGGTGGGAGGGGGGGAACCCCCCCTCCAAGGGAAAAAGTGCGGAACGCAATAGTTTTCGAAAAATAAATTTTTAAAGTTTTGAAATTATGAAGTAATTTTATCGTAATAATGACTAAAATACATACTTTAGAGGGGGAGGGGGAGTAAGGGGGAGAGGTGGGGACGCTAGGAAAACTCCTTAGACTTCACCCTCTCCCTCTCACCCCCTCCAAGAATCCTCCTTAAATAGAATGGGCTACGCCAGAAGACTCGCTTCGTCGCCCCCTGAATGAAGCTTCGCCTACACGACCTTCGTTTCGCTGCGGAGGTCGCCGGCTCGCTTCGCTCGCCACCTCCCCCCTTCGCTCCACTCGGCCTCGTAGGCTCGCTTCATTCAGGACCTCCTTCGCGAGCTTCTGGCTTCGCGCTTAAAAAAAACACTCTAGGGGTAGGGCAGACAAGACTGCGTGGAGTCGGGGTGTGCTGATTCGGTTTTGCCTATCACATGCTGAAGTACCTAATTATAACTAGAACCGACATTTACTTTAACCTTCTCAACCTATAACCTTGAAAAGCGCGTAAAACGATGACTCATAGATTTGAATTTGGCGCCAACGCACGCGTTCCGTTCCAATTATCGGTATAGACATTATCTATGGTTTGAATACGATTATTGACATTTTATGATACTTTTCATGTTTGGAACGGATTTTAATACGTAAAACGAAACTTTAGTACGCCAACTAAACGTCAATGAGTCTGTAATCTATGGCAAATGTCGTAAGAAATAGTGAAAAGTAGTGAACATTTACGAATTTTCAAAAAATTATATCTCTAAAACTATTGAGTTCCGCAGTAAAATATTTTAGTGCAAGGCTTACCACATCAAGGTCTTTCTGTAAAAAAAATATGAACGTCCAACTCGACCGTCACTATACTATAGCTGAGCCGAAAAACTTAATGATTTTTTTATTATATAATCCTGAGTATATTTCCAATATTTTACCGTTAATTTCATTAGGACGCAAGAATGGCCCAAATCTCATACAAAAATGGTCAAGATCCTTTTGAAGAATTGCTATCAGATGATGTGTCACTGTCACTATCGAGACATTAAAATTCACTAATTCGGTGTAGTCATTGCGTTAAACATCCAACCTCTAAACGTGATCAAAATGTTCCTTCCGCGTAGCCGCCGTTACAGCTTGAAAAACATCTAAATCTGGAGCAAGATGTTTTAAAAGCTGTAACAGCTTGAAAAACATCTTGCTCCAGATTTACGAGTATTATATCTGTTCTGGATCGACCCACATTATTTTCCTGAAATAATTAAAAGTAATTGGTGCACGTTACAGTATATTATAATATTTCTTTTAGTTATTATTAACTAGGCTAGCGTTTTATCAGTATCTGACCTGGTGCCTGATGGTTAAATTACTAAATTAGGTAAGGTAAATTTTTACATGAAGCTGACAACACTTACCAGTCATTGCCGCCACTCCCGTATTTATGGATTTTAGTGGTATAAACTATAATTACTTTATTTCTCCCACATTCTTGAGCACAAAACAAATGCACTTTTAGAACTTTTCTCTAGCACTACTTTTATCACTTTTGGCATGATTACTGACAAGTATTTTACAAAGGGTATGTTCCGAAATACACTGCGAGCACTGTAAGGTGTGACGTCAATTTAGTATACTGCGAAACCGTTCCTTTATAGTTAGCTACACTGGTCACTGTTTAAAACGGAACGCAGTCAGCACTGAGAGCACCTTACCTCGAAAACGCCAGTACTCACAGTACAAAAATGGCGACGATTTATGACGTCATATATTTCCATAAGATACTGCGGCACTATACTGTCACTCCATAGCGGAACGAGTTTCTCCCCAGTAAGAGCACTGAACAGTGCTCTCAGTTTATATCGGAACATAGGGAAAATATACGGTCATGAACTTTCAAGTGTCAAAATGAATTTTCAAGATGGTCGATTTAGTTCCTAAAAACGCGACCCCCAACTTGTGGCACTGTACGCGACACCAATTTTCGGCAATAGCAATAGGCATGATGACAGTAACCAAGAATCAATGAAATTATGAATTTATTTAATGAAATAGGATTCATGGATTATAAAAAACGTATTTATTTTTCTATTTCGAGTGAGATTGCTATTTATTTTGAATGAATAAAACTATAAAATACAGCAATCATAGTGTATAAAATACACTAATGGAGGAAATCCATTGACGCAGCAAGAATACCATAAATTCAGCCAATCAGTTTTTTGATTTTTAGACAATCGCCGATCTGACTAGTGACTATTGTCTCTGGACTCTGACTTACTTGCAGCGTTGCCAGAATGTTACTTTTGTAACATTTTACGTTACTTTTGACCCTCTCATGTTACCTCCATGTTGCACGACTCAAAATGTTACTTTTACGTAACTTTTAGGACTTCATAAAAAATGTTTAATTTTTTTCCGCAATAATCATAAAACTGAACGCTACCGAGAAAGTTTTCGTTCGTCATGTTGGCGCTTGTTTGTTTTTGGACTGACGCGTCACTCGCATGTTTTTCTGAATCTTCCATCCCGCTTTCTTTTGCGCCTTGTGGCAGTGTATACAGCAGGGCGACCGCGTATCTTTTGCATCAATCATTGATACATCGCAATCACCTCTGATTGGTTAACACTCTTCCACTATTGGACGAAATCCATTGACGCAGCAAGAATTCAGCCAATCGGAGGTGATTACGATGTATCAATAATTGATGCAAAAGATAACCCCCCCTACGCCAGCCTGCGAATTTGGGATATTGAAATAAATAAAAATACGCATAGATGTATTTTTAATAGCACTTCTCAAAAATGTTTATTAGTTAAAAAGCACCCCCGTAGTTTATGAATAAAAAATTGGTAAATATCGCGCATATATAACGCGCTTATAACGTCGATATCTCTTCAGATACTTACAATTCGGTACTTCTTATAATTAAAAAAAACTGCACCCTGCTTGAATCAAACTGCACCGTCGCTGAAGATCCATTAATGCAATATTAATTGCAAAAAAATATTAAAACTCAAGGTATCAATCGCCGAACTTTACGGCGTCTTCGCGCATGCGCGGCGCTTTTGGGAGGTCTCTCTTTAGCGGCAACTTCACCCAGATTACCTTTGCAATATAAATATAGCTTAACTAAACATTTTCATTTCATAATTTATTAGTGAATATAGATAAATAAATAAATTACAAAGTGTAACTTATCAACTCCGGTTCCACCTCTAGTGCCATACGACAACCTCCAAAGTAAAGCGCCGCGTAGTCCATCGAGAGACGGGACTGATATGGCTCGAGCAGTGATATCTGGTTTGATTCCATGGAGAAAACAATACGAGACTCGCTTTGGAGGCCAATCTCGTGCTCATACTTTGTCAGGCGTTTGATTTTTTGGAGCACCGAGGACAGCACTGAATGGTCCATCGTTGCAGCGTTAGTCGACTCTGAAGCCAGGAAATCAAGGATGAAATTTCTGCCGCTGCTCAGACGATTGCTTAAATCCGTGGTAGAGTCGCTAGACTCAGCGCCGTTTGGATGATGATAACAAGAGTCTTGAAATGAGAGAAACCATCTTTTGAACCGATTTTGACAAAATTTTGGTAGACTTTCCACTGTTCCCGCAGGAATTTAAAACCTTAATCCATGCAGATGAAGTCCCAGAACATCTAGTAAGTAATAATTAGCAATAACATGTTTTTCAATTATTTCAGACCAAAGGTGGCCAAATCATAACGGCATAGATATATATGATGACCATACAAAGATGATGTCAAAAAAGAATTGAGGAGCAGCTTGAAATTAATAGGCATTAGGATCACTTCAATTAATTTGTGATCAATTGAATTATTTTCTATGTTATGTCAAAGACATTAGACCACACTGATAGTAGGTTAAAAATAAACACAAAGATAACCATGAATAGATTTTAATTTCTGTTCATTCCAGTTTGTTGTGTATGTTAGAATCACATTCTATCCAGAAGAAACTGCAAGAAACTGGTATAGTTGCTCTTTAAAAATTATTGAACAGCCAATGATATTAAAACATAATATTATATAAAAACGATGAACTATTAAAGCTGTTGATTTTACAATTATACTGATTTTAATAAATTTCACTACAAGATCTGTCTCAAAATATTCCAAAAGCCAATTGTTTAGAAATCGATAATGATAACCTAACATAACCTCTTAAAATAGTATGTAATTATAATTTGTACTTATCTCAGCAAAATGCAGTAATCCACCCTAATCTTCACCAATACAATCAATTATAATATACACTTTATCCACTTGTAATAACTCCTCAAAATTTTAATACTGACTGAACTCCCGACGCCATTTTCTCTCACCTTTATACTATTTTTCTGTTACCGACCCACCAACATTCTCCTGAATTTTTGTGATTGGCTGTCATGATTACAGCCTATATATTGAAAAGCTACGATTGGTGATTAAATTACTTAGCATCAATCAAAATAAACTCTGCATCCTGCAACACTCAATGTTGCCAAAATATAACCTCCAAAGTAAAATGAACAATTCATTGCAAGAAACCTAAATTGAACATGAAATGCAATGCAAAATCACCTATGAATCACAACTCAGCATCGCAACAACACTGCGAACAGCGTTCATTCCTCACAGTTAGTAAGTTATTTAATGTTCCAATAAATTATGAGACTGCTACAAAATAATGGCCCTTTATTAAAGTCCTTTAAGGTTGTGAATAATTTAATTATGCAGGCAGGCAGTACAAATTGAAGTGGTTAAATTTTTTTAATATTTTGTATATTGGTAAATAAATGTTCCTATATTATTATAGTAAAATAGGGCAGTTCACTGCATTTTTTTATTATTTGGAGAAATAAAAAGGATAAATGTGTATTCATAAAGGTTTTTATTCAATCTAAGTATAGTAATCAAAGTAAAAATAAAATATATTTTTTTTATTTTATTATCATACAAAAGTTATTTACGAAGTCATACATACATAGGTAAAAAATAGGTATTAATTTTATTGAAATATTACCTACATACCTATGAAAATAAAATTATTTTAAAATTTATTTTTTTATTTATATTCACTAATAAATTATGAAAGGAAAATGTTTAGATAAGCTATATTTATATTGCAAAGGTAATCTGCGTGAAGTTGCCGCTAAATAGAGACCTCTCAAAAGCGCCGCGCATGCGCGAAGACGCCGTAAAGTTCGGCGATTGATACCTTGAGTTTTAATATCTTTTTGCAATTAATATTGCATTATATGGATCTTCAGCGACGGTGCAGTTTGTTTCAAGCAGGGTGCAGTTTTTTTAAATTATAAGAAGTACCGAATTGTAAGTACCTATCTGAAGAGATATCGACGTTATAAGCGCGTTATATATGCGCGATATTTACCAATTTTTTATTCATAAACTACGGGGGTGCTTTTTAACTAATAAACATTTTTGAGAAGTGCTATTAAAAATACATCTATGCGTATTTTTATTTATTTCAATATCCCAAATTCGCAGGCTGGCGTAGGGGGGGTCAAAAGATACACGGTCGCCCTGCTGTATCCGTCACTTGTCAGTGACTCAGTGTTAACTTGTCTCTGGTCAACATGGTTGATCCGCCAGGAGTATAGTGTTCTGTGGTGTCAATTGTCAGTTTGTAGGGAGTTATTGGATTTCCTCGCTCTACAACCAACTACCTAGTTAGGATTCACTTCCTAAGTGTAGGCGTTGAAATGATACACTCGATTATAACTACCACGATAGTATATTAAAATGATGGCTTATTGAATAACAACATTGTATAGATAAATGGTAAAAGAACGGTGGGCCTAGCAGCGAGGCTAGACGACCACGCTTGTTCGCGTCTGTAGAGTGAATAATCCTCCGGCCGTTCGACGTTGCTTTTTGCCAATCAGCGATTCGATATTCGAACTTCAGTACATAGCTCGCAGACGTATGCACTGGCCGGTGCGGAGCAAAGAGGCCAGCTAGCGGAGCACCACATCACCCCCCTGCAGAGTGAAAAAGAACGGGAGAAGAAAAAGAAATTAAGTTTGTAAATGCGACGGAAAACGCACCCTACGTCCGGAACGCGTATGAACTGGAGGTGTACTTGTTGCATCTGATGGATCAAGTGACAAGTAAGCTGGTTTCAACCTGTCAATAGAGACTGATTGGTTTCCCTTTCACTTCAATCCTAAAAGACTTTTCACCACGCTCCAACACCTTGAAAGGACCGGTGTACGGCTGCTGTAACGCTAACTTGATCGTTCCTCGACGTAAATACACGAATGATGCGGAAGATAAATCTTTAGGTATATAGAAAAACTTTTTGCAATGTGCAGTTGCAGGAGTTGGCGATAGATTCGCCATATGAGTGCGAAGTCTATCAATAAAATATGCTGGATCAATATGACGATCCTTAAAAGTAGGGTTAAAAAATTCACCTGGCAATCTCAGTGATTCCCCATATACAAGCTCTGCGCTAGAAGTCCCGAGGTCTTCCTTCCAGGCGCTCCTTATTCCCAGGAGTACAAGTGGGAGTACCTCGGTCCATTGCGGGTTAGCGTGACACATAATCGCCGCCTTCAGCTGGCGGTGAAGTCGCTCCACCATACCGTTGCATTGCGGGTGATACGAAGTTGTCGTGCGATGCTGCGCGCCGGTCAACTCCACTATCTTAGAAAACAAATGAGAGTTAAATTGAGACCCTTGGTCGGTAATAATGACCTCAGGACACCCTAGCCTTGCTAACCAGCCAGAAACGAATGTAGCTGTGCACGTTTCGGCGGTAATGTCTGGCATTGGAAATACCTCAGGCCATCGTGTAAAACGATCGATGACGGTGAGACAGTACTTGAAACCAGACGAGTAAGGTAATGGGCCTACTATATCCATATGAATCACAGAAAAACGATTAGATGGTTCTGAAAATTTAGACAAAGGTGAACTTGTATGGCGGGTAACTTTTGATAGTTGACACCCCTGACAAGCACGTGTCCACATGCGACAATCCTTTCTCATAGACGGCCATACAAAACGTTCAGCTATCAAGCGTGAAGTAGCTCGTACGCCAGGATGACTAAGATTATGAAAGCTGTCAAAAATATTCCTTCGGAAATTCTGAGTAACAAAGGGACGGGGTTTTCCAGTAGAGAGGTCACAAACTAGTTTAACTGTTGTGCCTGGAATCGGAACGCGTGCCAACTTCATTGAAGTTGAATCACGCAGCTTCCTTAATTCCTCATCGGATGCCTGCGAACGAGAAAGCTCCACGAGGAGGTCCTGTGCTGAGATGCCCTCCACTCGCGAGAACGCATCTGCAACGAGGTTGTCTGCCCCTTTGACATGCTGAATATCTGTAGTATACTGTGAAATAAAAATAATTTGATTTAACTGAACAGGGGGAAGCTTTTCTCGTTTTTGAGAGAAAACATATAACAAAGGTTTATGATCAGTAAAAATCGTGGCGGGCTGAGCCTCTAGAATGTGCCTAAAATGCTGCACACTTTCATAGACTGCTAATAATTCCCTATAATAAGCTGGCCAAGTAGACTGCTTTTCGGTCAGCTTTTTACTGAAAAATGCTATCGGCTGCCAACCTTGTCCTACCTTTTGCTGCAGACAGGCACCTACATGCGAACAAGACGCATCAGTAAATAATCCTAGATGAGCGTCAGGCAAAGGGTGCGCTAAAAGGGTTGCGTTAGCTAAACTTTCCTTACAAGCTGCAAAACTACGCTCTAAATCAGGTGACCAAATAAATGGCTTTGCACCTTTACCTTGAATAGCTGACAGAGCATCAATGAGTGGCGCTTGATAACGTGCAATGTGAGGAAGAAATCTCCGATAAAAATTTACCATACCAAGGAAACGTCGGACTCCTTGAACCGTTTTTGGCAAGGGAAAGTCCTGTAAATCCTTGATCCGTTCGATAGGCGGGCTGATACCAGCAGCACTAATCCTATAACCGAGGAACCTTACTTCTGAAACATTGAAATGGCATTTTTTCTCATTAGTTACCACGCCGTATTCCTCTAAGCGCTTGAATAATAAACGTAAATGCTCGGCGTGCTGCTGCGGGTCCCTAGAAAAAACTAAAATATCATCAACATAAGCAAAACAAAAATCCAAGCCACGTACGACTTCATCAATAAACCGCTGGAATGTTTGACCAGCGTTGCGTAACCCGAAAGCCATATAAGGAAATTCAAAAAGACCAAAAGGGGTTATAATTGCTGTTTTACAAATATCATCTTTTGCGACAGGAATCTGTTGATATGCTTTAACTAAATCAATCGTACTAAAGATCGTTGAATTAACCAAATTTTGATTAAAATCACCGATGTGACGAACGGGATACCTATCTGGTATCGTTCGCGCATTCAAAGCGCGGTAATCACCGCACGGACGCCAGTCAGTGTCACCTTTTGGAGCTAAATGTAAAGCGGAAGACCAAGCGCTATCGGAAGGCCTAGCAGAACCGCATGCTAGCATGTTATCAAATTCTTTCTTTGCAACGGCGAGCTTCTGCGGACCTAGGCGGCGCGGGCGAGAAGATACTGGTGGTCCATCAGTAGTTCTGATGAAATGCACCGTGTTGTGTTTTATCTCGCGCACTGGGCCTGGAGGTCTAATAATGGCCGGAAATTCCGATAAAATATCGTTTGCACTACTTACTGTCTTCACGCTATCTTGCTCACATACCGTGATTGACGCCGTACTAGAGAGTCCAGTCAAGTTGTCAATCAGGCGGCTGGTGTTACAATCTGGTAACAAATTAAAATGCGCTAAAAAATCTGCACCAATAATGGCGGTGCTAACATCGCATATAACAAAATGCCATCTAAAATCTCGGCGTAATCCTAAATCTAAACCTAAAAGAATTGAGCCATACGTTTTAATGACGCTGCCGTTTGCAGCGCGCATACTATAATCGGCAACTTTAGGGTGCCGTTCTACCCACGAAACTGGATAACAAGATACATCAGAGCCAGTATCTATTAAAAAACGAATTTTAGATCTTCTTTCTGAAATAAATAATCGGCGACTACGTTGCGGGCAAGCTGGCATCGCCTCTACAGATTGCCTTGCCGGTTTCCCGGATCCACAAATGAACACGGCTTTGTGCATTTTGTCGCGCGCGATGCAAATCTACGATGATACCAACAAACCTCACCACCGTTATTTCGGTTGTTAGGAGAGGGTGAAAATAAACGATTGTTAAAACGTCTTCTGGACCTGCTTCTGCTTCGGTTAGAAAACTTACTATCCTTAGTAAGCGCTGCTATTTGTTTGGTCAGTTCATCAATGCGACCTGAAAGTGTAGCTACATTAGAATCGGATGAGCAAGCTGTTTTTTCTAAAGTAGAAGTAGAAGTAGATGGAGATGGAGTCACAACTGAAGTAGAGGGAGTAGTTACGCCAGGAGAGACCTCTAAAATTTTGTCCGCTAGGTCTGCAATTTTGTCCAAGCTTAGCTCAGACTGAGCGGCTAAAATTGCCTGAAGATGCTGCGGTAAACAACGCATCCATAATTGACGCAAAATACTTTGATCGCGCAATGCATTTCCTGCAAGAGATAGTAGGTGGCGAAGAAATTGTGATGGTTTGCGATCACCTAATGCCTCGTCGCTTATTAATTGTCTAACTCTTTGTTCTTCAGACGCAGAGAGACGACGGATGAGTTCCTTCTTTAAAAATTTATATCGCTCAGTAGATGGAGGCTGAGTGATAACATCTTCAATCTCACCTATTATACGCGAATCCAATTGTGCAACAACATGATCAAATTTTGTTTGATCAACCGTGATACCTGAAATTGCAAATTGCGCCTCGACTTGAGCGAACCAGACTGTAGGTCGGTCCACCCAAAATGGTGGAAGTTTAGCTGAAACCTTACAAATTTTAGGTGCATCTGCAATGGGGTCAGATGCGGTACTCGCTAGCTTGGACCGTAGCGACTTATTTTCTTCCACTAATGGCATAGCTGATCCAAGCAGCTCCTTAATTTTTCTTTTAAGCGACTCATTTTCGTCTTCCAAAATTTTAATTTTCTCCATTATTTATATTTAAGATCCTAAAATTTAAAAAAACTAATTCGCTGAAAGAAAATAAATTATTGTTTACAAAATATCTGAAAATGTCAGATAGTCACGTTCCTATAAAACAAATTCAAAACAATTGACACTATTGTCTATAAATTTTCTCTTCCAAAATTTGAATTTGAACTATAATCTTCCTTCTTATATTTGAATCTTGAAAAAAAGAAATAAAATCTGCGATGTCAAATGTCCATCGATCCGTCACAGCATTCTATTTATTCGAAAATATTTTCGAAGTCTTCTTCGATGAATTTATGTTTCTCCTTGGCAACGATGCTTCACAATAATATTCTTGTTTAAATAAGTATTCTTCTGATTACTTTTATTGAAAATATTCTTCTCGGGGTCACCATTTGTAGGGAGTTATTGGATTTCCTCGCTCTACAACCAACTACCTAGTTAGGATTCACTTCCTAAGTGTAGGCGTTGAAATGATACACTCGATTATAACTACCACGATAGTATATTAAAATGATGGCTTATTGAATAACAACATTGTATAGATAAATGGTAAAAGAACGGTGGGCCTAGCAGCGAGGCTAGACGACCACGCTTGTTCGCGTCTGTAGAGTGAATAATCCTCCGGCCGTTCGACGTTGCTTTTTGCCAATCAGCGATTCGATATTCGAACTTCAGTACATAGCTCGCAGACGTATGCACTGGCCGGTGCGGAGCAAAGAGGCCAGCTAGCGGAGCACCACAAGTTTAGTTCACTTGTTCACTTTGTTTTGTACTTGGACGAATTAATTCGTCCAAGGTTTTGTACCTTTTTTTGTACTGTCTTGTGTGTCTAATGTGTTTTGTTTGTATGTTTTATTCTCTGTGACTCAACTTTGGTTGGATCGAGGGTCTGAATTCTGACGTTTCTTGGTGATACCATAGTTAAAACAGTTCCCACAAAAAAGGGTAACAAATTCTTATAAAATTTAAGTAATGATATGGATTAAATTTATAACAGTGTTAGTTTACATTAAATTGTTAAGTTAATTAATTAATAGACCACTATTTTAATTACAATTGACAAACGTTACGAACATTTTATATTTGCATAAGTACATGTAAATAACATGCATTAGCAGAATCCAAATAGGTTCTGCCGATATTATTACCGACAGAAGAGTGAAAGAGTCCTTGATTAAATAGAAAGAACAATTTTGCTAAGAGAGGATAAAGAAAAATCCAACAACTAATAATACTAAAGCAGCAGGATCAGCAGTTAATTTATTAATTCAACCATTATTTCGATTCTTTCGAAGCATAACTAATGGGACAGAAAACTTTTTTAATTTTTGTGTAATAAAGTGCCATATTAAGTCTATTAGTTTCGTTTTCCACTTAATTTAAGGTAATATTACTTTTCTCGTGAAAATGTTACTTATTGAGCTATCTCATGTTACATTTGACTATCTGCCACTGGCAACACTGCTTACTTGTCTCTGGTGGTGATTATCAACCGGTCGATTATTTACGCATACGAAAAAGTAAATAAATTAAACTTAAAACATAATGAGTGATCTATTGGACGATGATTTAGAGCTCCGTATCGGCACACTACAACTTTCTACGGATAATGTTGCTGCGAACTCCGAGACCCAACGTCCAAGCCGAGAGAAAACGTCTGATAATGCAAGGAGTACCCCAGTCAACGTTCCACCTTCTTCGGTTCTCTCTGGCGCTGATTCCTTGACCTCATCTTCATCTTCTTTTGCTGGTAAACTGGCCGTTTTACGCTTTTTGAGGTGTGACGTCTTACGGTTGCAGCACACGCCATGAAATATCACTATCAAGGCAAAGCACCTTATAAACGAATTGCTATTCAGTCTGTCTACTTCATACGGTCAAAATTATCTAGATTTTATTGTCTAGATAATGTGTTACGTGCGCAAAAATGTCGTCATGTGCACTTGTAATTTGCACTAAGTATGAGATCTATAGATCATACTTAGACTTAGCTCTAACTGAAAAGACAGAGTTAAAATGAGAAAGATTTATGATACGCACATAAGTCTATCCCATTAACTCTAAGTGAAGGCTGAGCCTGGTCAAAGTATGCTCTATAGATCTCAGCATAAGATTCTGCAGACCATGCATTATATTGATAGATGAATGCATGCAATGCATGAGGCATTGTAGTGTTTAGATAATCCCTATCTGTGTCTATCACCTCTATAGACCCAGTGCTTATGAATTTGTTATGGTTGATCACCAAATTTCAACAGTAAAATTTGTTGGACACAGCATTCAACTGGCTATAGCCATTGAGATATAGCTTGTAATAATTTCATGAATTAGGTAGGTAAGTAAGTACATCTGCTTCAGGATGACCCCAAAATTTGAATTGATTTGAAAGGTAATAATGACAAAAATCTATACTCATAAAACCATTATCACTAATTTTATAAATGCAAGAGTGTGTCTGTCAGTTACCTTTTTCATGGTCTTTTTTTAACCAATTTCATTGATATTTCATTAAAAAATGGCCTGCATCCTAATCCTGGAAAACATAGGCCCCTGGAATCCCAGAATCATTAAGTTCCCTGGATTTGGGTTTTTAAAAATCCAAATTCGAGTAAAGTCTTGGGCATCATCCAGTGTGAGATCTGGTCTAATAGATTTAAATTAGCATGCTCAAACAATTGGGCTACCAGCTAGTACTACGTAAAATATGAGTTTCCAAAATATAAAAAGTCAGATTATGAGAATTGAAATGACATTTTCAAGGTTAACTTTAACAGCTTGTAATATTGATACTAATCAAATCCTCATATTCCTCATCAATTAGTCAATTATCGCTGGGTTATAGATTATTCCTTTACTAGTTAGAGACTAATTTAGATTGTTAAATCCATGATTAAAGTTTAAACTGCAATAATTTACTATCATTATACTTCATACTCATATTATACATTTGAAAGTGTGTTTGTTTGTCCTTCAATCACGCGGCAAACAGAGCAACGGATTGACCTGATTTTTTGCATGGGTATAGTTGAGGACCTGGAGAGTGACAATTGCTCAACACGAGCTCCTACGGGACAAGAGCTCCTACGGGAATTAAAAAAACTTATTCAATGCAGACAAAGTTGCAGGCAACAGCTTGTTAATCGTAATACTATACTGATAATTCTCTATCAGTATCTATGTCTTAATATATTAACTAAACCTATAATAATAAACCTTCTAACCGTAATAATCTCAGGAAGGTTTCATGAAGTATTAAGATCTCAATAATTATTATTGAAATCTACAACAGTCATTTACTTCTCCATATCAAATTGTTCTGAAATATAAAGCTGTCCCATATTTGGTATCATAGCTGTTATTTGAAATGAAAACTTGGCAAGCTACTAGTAGATATTTGCCAAACCTAAAGTACCTATTTATAATTCAAATTGTACATCTACTTCTGAATTTGTCAATATAGTGTTGAAAATGTAGTTAAGTACTTAGTAGTTACTTACCATTGTGTTCTTCCACCAATAGACATCCAACACACTGTTGCCATGTCCAAAATCTGGTCCATGGTGATACAACTAAAAAAATTCAGTAAATTCTAAGAAATTATGGCAATTGAGCCTGAAGAGAAACAGTATATAATGACAGTGTACTACTTTTAATAAAACAACCATTTTAAAGTACTCAATAGCTTTGTATTTAAAAAACTAAAAATTACCAGGTATATTGATTTACAAACAAAGGTATACCCATTCACACACTAGTTTTGGGTTGCTATTATAGCTAAATAAGTATTTTGCATAGCTAATTTCATGGTTCTCTTTATTACTAGATGCCAGAGCGGACGGTGCAACAAACGCACAGCCAGAAACACAAGAGGGAACTGTGTACCCTAGGTACGATGTGCCGTTCAACCGAGAGAACATTCAGGACTTCTTCACATTCCGTCGGGGTGTGGTGGAGAATGCCATACAAGAGTGCATTACGGCACTTCTATTCCCTGAAGATGGAGAGTATTTGGGGTCATGGTTATTGACAGAGTAAGTTATTTTTTTGAGTGAGGAAAACCTCTCTGGCGCAGTGTTGAGTGTTGTTGTCTTAACACTACGCCCTTAACAGGTTAGCCTGCTACCATCATACTTCTTAGACTGCATCGTCACTTACAATCAGGTGAGATTGCAGTAGTAAATAAAAAAATAATTGTTTTATCATCATCATAGTTCTGAAACCCGCTGTTGTATTGGACATTTCTAGGTCATTGGACATTTGGTGTTCCAAATGGCCAATACCACAGCCAAATCTCAACCTTCCTCAGCCAGCAACTTTCAACTATTGTCTTTATATTTTCGGCCCAAGTGGTGGATAGCATGGTGGTTAAAACTATACCTAACTATTTGGGGGGCCACAATTCGAATCCCAGGGACACAGCTCTAACTTGTGGGAGTTATGTAGGTTTTAAGTTATGAAATTATTCATAAAAGCTATCTATCACTAACTGTGAAGAAAATCCTGGTTGAGTTTTCCATAATGTTATAGAAGTGAAGTCTGTTAATCTGCAAGTATAGCCTGCATAGTGGACTATGACCTAAACTCTACTGAGAGGAGATTAATTGTACTCCGTGTTGGGTTGGCGATAGGTTGATATGTATTTTTTTTTTAATTTTCAGAATAACACTGTGGGATAATGAAAAGGAGAGGATTGTGCTCTTAACATCGAGACTCGTCATGACTATAAAGTACGACTTCATAGCTATGAAGCAATTGGACTTCAAAAAGACCTACCTGGACGACCTAGACACTATTGTTATAGGAGAATTAGTATACCCACCATCTTCCTTAGTGCCGTAAGTGGTTTTTAATATTTCATTTGAATGTCATTGCATTACATATAATGCATTTTTGATTTTGTTGAGACGTCCGTACATTAAATGTAACACATTATCCAATGTTTACTTATTGACGTTTTCTAAACGACTTGTCAACTAAAACTTTGTAAGGCCATAATTATGAACAACTTAAAAATTTACGTATTCTGTCGGAATATGCCCTGATGGTTTCAAATTCTGTCAAGGGCCTTTATTATTATTATTATTTAACTTTTTATTTGCACCACACAAGAAAAACAAAGACAATAAAACATTAAATAAAATAAAGAAAAAGGCCTTATTGCTATACAGCGATTTCTTCCAGGCAACCTTTCCTTTACATGTGACCCTGTTGACGCAAGCAAAATACGTAAGTTTTTAAACTGTGTTTCATATAATATGTTGATGATAGATTTCACTCACGACTAAACCCTTGTGCGCTTTTATAATTTCTAGCGTGACGATATTACAGTGGACGTCCACGGTATCCCGATAATGAACAAAAGTAAATTGTATGGAAAAATTAATTCCATGTGTGATAACGTTGTAACGTGGCACGTCCACGTAATCCATTTTTGCTGGGGACGTTGACGTCAACGGTAAAATCGAAAACGTCGACGTCCACGATAACGTGACGTCCAGAATTTAAAAAAACGCACGATATAACCATACCCACTTTAATAAGGATTTTTTTTGATTGATTATTGATAAATGATTTATTTATTTCATGTAGGACAACTTGTGTCACTCCTAAAACGTTAAGACTCTACCACCGGTTCGGAAAGCTCATTCTACTGAGAAGAGCCGGCAAGAAACTCAGCAGTTGCTCTTTTCTTAAAAAAGAAAAGGTTACAATAAGTAGACAACACAACACATACGTTACAAGTATTACACTGACTTGTGGGTCACTGGATGCGAGGCCGGTTGCTTCCATGCAACTTCATGTCATTCAGAAAATCATCGATAGATTAATATCCTCGACTTAACAAATTCTGTTTAGCACAGTTCTTAAATCTATGTAATGGCAATTCCAAAAACTCTTTGGGAACCATATTATTATTATAAAAGTATGTGTGAATATGTGTGAAACCATGAATACGTATTATAGACGCCTAAACGGCATTGCAACTGGTGTGACGACGGTCGTCAAAGACTGCGTCATAGACCGTCTGTGCAAGCGACCCAGCGAGGCCGAGGAAGCCAAATTGTTCGATCCCAAGTATTTTGAACCTAGGTACTTTCAGTTGCTGTAGATGCTAAATTGATATGATTGTTTTTGTTGTTGTTGCATATTTTTCATGTAGATGTATGCGCATTGCGATAGTTTTGGAGAATAACATAAAGTAGTAGCGTCAGAATAAAAATAATAATTATGCTTTAGCTTGTATGACTTTAACAGCTATACACTGCTGTGGGTAAGTTTGGATTCGCTTTTCTAATCAAAACCAGAATTTTTAGTAGTAAAATGTGGATCTATATTACCCATACTGGCTAATTTTTATTATATATAATTTATAGGTTGCCAACCTATGAAAATTAAACCTATTACACCTATGACACTGTTAAGGATTCTTATTAAAAATTTATATTCCATGTATGATGTAATTGGGTATTTGACTACTACTCAAATAAATTATTTTTTAGTGATTATTAAATAAAGGCTCTCCCAAAAGTCGTAATATCCACGGGTCCTGTTCGTTTTATGTTGAATGACCATTTAAAACTATCGATTAAAGAAAAAGTGCGTCGTACTTTGATGACGTCACAATTCAAAATTTCATACAAACAAAACTGCATGCGTTTTGACGTTTGAAAAAGTTACTGATTTAACTAGTCAAATACCCAATTATGAATAGGAGTTTTTTTTCCTTATTGTAACGGAAAACAAAGCAGGTAGTCCTTATTTAACATTTAAAGACGAAATAAAGTCGTCCAGTAAGCTGCTTATTGAGGGTCAAGCAAATAATGAAATTTAATTATATATTTTGAGCAAATTTCTTGGGCACATTACTGTAAGAGACAATCCAGAAGTAGGTATTTATGAGACACTTTTAATATATTTGTACTCTCATTTGGGACTTGCACGAGTAAATGGTTAAACGTGCAGAGGTTCCACGAGAGATTTAATGTAATTAGATAAAAAGTTGGCTAAACTTTCATCTGATCCGGCCACGATTGCCATCGTCAAGCTCTAATTCAAAATCATACTAATATTATAAAATGCGAAAGTCACTTTGTTTGTTGGTTTGTTGGTTTGTCCTTCAATCACGCCGCAACGGAGCAACGGATTGACGTGATTTTTGGCATGGGTATAGTTGAGGACCTGGAGAGTGACATAGGCTACTTTTTATCCCGGAAAATTAAGGAGTTCCCGCGGGAATAACAAAAAAACTTAAACCACGCGGACGAAGTCGCGGGCATCAGCTAGTGCGATCTAAACACAAAAGCATTCAATAATCGCTGAGTCTGCCGGCAGGAGACTGAAGTCAAAACACTCGTATTTAAACTAACTAATTTCAATATGGCGTCCGTACCCGCCGATTAAATCGAATGACATGAAACGAGTCAAATTGACAGATATTATACTTCCTGTTTCATGAGATATAATGAAAAAAAGTAACAATGCTAACATTATTATTAACAGATCCATAGTATTATTTCTTCATACATGATTTTATTTTTAAAGCTAGTGTGCTTCTTGTTGTTTATTATAAAATTTGCATGAAAAATATTGGAGCTGATTCTGTAGTGCACAATCTCTAAACTATACTAAAATGACAGCATTAAAAATATTGCTAACCCTTTCATTTAACGGCGCAAACATAATTTGAGCCTTGTGGGAGGCTTCGGCCGTGGCTAGTGCCTGGTGGGAGGCTTCGGCCGTGGCTAGTTACCACCCTACCGGCAAAGACGTACCGCCAAGCTATTGAACGTTCCAGTACGGTACTGTGTAGAAACCGTCTTAGGGATATGGGTTTAATATATTTGCCATACCCCTAACAGGTTAGCCCGCTACCATCTTAGACTGAATCATTACTACCAGATGAGATCACAGTCAGATCAAGGGCTAACTTGTAGTGGAATAAAAAAAACATGAAGGCAGTTAGGCCTTGTGTAGACTCGCTTTAACTTTCCGTCTAACAGTATAGATTATGCATGGTTTATTAATCTGTTAACTGCCTCATTGGTCTAGTGGTTAGCATGTTCGACTGCGGCCGACGAGGTCCCGGGTTCGAGTCCCGAGTCAGGCCATAATTAAGTAGGTATTTGGTTTTTCTGAATATAAATTCTCAGTTAGGAAGTTGGCGGTGTTTAACCCCCGTGCCTTGGAGAGCACGTTATGCCGTCGGTCCCGGTTATTATCACTAACATGGTAATAGTCGTCAAAGCATGCCAACCCGCATTGGAGCAGCGTGGTGGGTCTAAGCTCTAAGTCCCTTTCTCCTATGAGAGTGGAGACCTGTGGACGTTGTATCCCCAGTAGACTGGAACTTGCAAACTGGAAAAAATGAAATTATTTTTTTGTTCCACTACAAGTTATAGGTCTATGACACTGCACTTTTCACAGGGACTCTTACCCTGATTCAGTGTAGTGTTATAAGATTTAGGGAGATAGGGTCCCTAATAAGGTCCTTATTGCTTTATTTTAATAAGCGACCCACCCTTTCCACAGGGCCCTGTGAAAAGTGCAGTGTTATAGGCCTATTAGCCCTTGATGACTAGCTCTCACCTGATGGTACTATAACTCTGGTCTCCCACTAGGCCAGTGGGCTGTAGTGGTGGATGGCTTATTAATCAGTTGATCTATATTTGTTCAAGGGAGCGCAACCTGCGCGGCGTCCGGCTGATGTGGAACAAAGGCGAGGCGCTTCCTCTCAAGACTGTCTGGAACCCATTCAGTCAGGACGTGCCTTTCATCACGTTCGCGTCGCATCCGATATATTGGCATAAAGGTGAATATCTCTTGTAAAGTCACCACAAAATAGAGCATAAAAAGGCAAATAGTACAGCATAGTATCCACATCTCGCCTCGTCGGTCACCTTAACTTATCTAGCGGTCAAAATGAAAATATTTGGCGAATCCCCATGAAAAATCTTCAAAAAACATACCACTTTGGGAAAAATTGTAACTTCTTTTTCATATAATAGTTCTTGTAACTATTTGTGTTAGTGTTTTTCGAATTTTAATAAAATACGCAATTATGTTTTCATCAACAGATGGTGGTGTAGACGAAAGATCTACTTATGATATGGAGATATTCGCCCAAAAACTGCAGAGGGCGGTAGAAACGTCGGCTTCCTCCTGTTGCATACACCACTCTCCTATAGTAATACAGAGCTATGTCGGCCTCGCTTCGCTACTCCATAACAAGACTAGCATGGGCTTCTTCAAGGTCAGAGGGAAGTTTAGTTTCTAATCTGTACATGTATCTATGGAGATTGATATAATTTTACCGTTGCAGTTTATATTGATGTGTGATAAACAATAATTTAATTGTTTTTTAGTGCATACGTTAGCGCGTACGTTGAAGGTACTTGGGTACTGGCGCCGATGATACGAGAATTCAATCAATCTCAATTTCGATCTCACTTCTGATGAAGATTGATCATAATTATATAATTAGTCTGCAATATGGCGCAGATAATACGAAAATACTTTCAGTGTCAATTTCGATCCTTAATTCCTTATTCTGATGTAAGTACGCCTAAAAATTAAACCAAATCGGATGACTCGTTTTCATTGGTCGATATACAGCTTGCGGGGACTCCCGCAGGCGGGATATGAGTATCAAACTTAGTAGGTCGATATACAGCCCCACAAGCAAATAACCAATGATATTTCTCACCAGTCGATAGAAATTATTAAAATATCATTAAATTTTATTACAGTAGATATAAAATATCGATCTGTGTACTGTAGATAATTTACATAGCAACGTTGTTATTTGTCAAAAATGTTATGGTCAGGGGGGTGATTGGCTAAAAAAGACAGCTACAGTATAACCGTCGCAATCACCTCAGCAGGGCGACCGCGTATCTTTTGCATCAATTATTGATGCATCGCAATCACCTCTGATTGGGTAACAATCTTCCACTATTGAACGAAATCCATTGACGCAGCAAGAATACCGTAAATTCAGCCAATCGGAGGGGATTGCGATGTATCAATGATTGATGCAAAAGATACGCGGTCGCCCTGCTGGTGGTTGGTTACCATTCTTCCACTATTAACCAAACCCCATTGATGCAGCAAAAATACCATAAATTCAGCGAATCAAAACAATTGAGACTGTAACAATGATTTATGCAGGTTTTACATAATTGCCCTTCTGATTTGACAATAACAACGTTGTTAACGCCAAATATCGAACCTTTTAAGGCCGTCATTAATATTGCCTTATTTCTGAGATTTGTCCATATGAAACATGTCACAATAAATCTTGCTTTAATTTTTTCACAAAATCTGTATGTGTAATTATTATGTAACAGTTAGTTTGACTTCATACTTAGATACATATAATATGTGAATAATATTTAGGCTAGGCCAATAAAGGTGTGATGGGAATAAATTAATTTGAGGATTATTGCTTACCTTTTTCCAAGTTTATTCATTAAAATTCTTGTTGTTACAATGCATTTACCTAGTAAAACTATCTATTACGGCTTATTATAATTATTTACTAGAAGGTATCAGTAAGTATCAAAACATACGGACTCGATCTCCAAAATCTATGACATTGACGTATAATATTGTGTTGTGTTCTACTTAATATACTACCTTCTATTTAACCCCACCACAGAATTCCAATCAAGATATTAGAAATGGTATCTGCTAAGCTTTGTAACATGCCTCCTTATTACGATAAAATGGATAGCTATACATAATTATATCCACAGAAGATAGGTCGAGGATCGAAGGTCTTCTCTTATAATATCAATGGCTTAAATGAACTGTGCAACAAGAATAATTAAATATACTCACACAAATAATTACGCCTATCTCTAGCTTACAGAGCAAAGTAAAATAAACTTTAAGGCTATAAGATACCCCTACTTTTACAAAAATGCGCAGTGATAATATATCACTAGTACCAGCGCTGTAACGTGCTTACGGTCCTTTACCACTTCTATCTACCTATACCTTCTTCTATTCTGGGGGCTTAGTGAGAGATTTTTTACCTTTTAATTTACTAATTCGATCGCGTTAAAAGTAAAGTTTTAACGCGATCGAATTAGTAAACTACGATTTGCAAGGAATTGCTAACTTGTAACTCGATCTAATAGGTAAAAAGTCTGCTGAATTATCATGAATTCTGAATTGGGGTTATTTTATTTGACATTATTCTTAGGTGTTAGGTTTAGTACCTGGTGTTTAGTTAGTACTAAAATGGTATTATTTATTTTGTAATAATTATAAGCTTAAGAGCACGACCATTGCTCATTAATTTTATTATATTTATTTATAATATACGATGAGAGATATCAACGTCAAAACTCAACAAGGTGACTTTGAAATGTGAATTCTAGGCAAGCGCGCTCCAACTTAGACACCATCATTTTTCTTCCAGCATATACTTTCCATCGTACATGACTTGTCAAGCGCATCGATTTAAGAACAACGAAATTAAAATGTTTTATAAAACGACCTCAGCTTACATAGACGGGCCCTGTCAAACAAAGAATGTGGACTTATTTTACTAACACCATCTAGTCTGAAAAGCGGGACAGTGCTATGGCGGGGACAAGGACAAGCTTATACAGGTGAGGGGCATGCACCACAAGTCGGACGCGCAACTTTTTTCTATGAAAGGGTCCATCTAGTACCTACATAATATACTATATCGATGGTTCTATATAAAAAAGTCAAAATATATGAAATGGTTTTTGATGTTGCTATCTCTTATAGTATGTTTGTAAACATGTTTATTTTGTACATATAGAAAGTTAGCATAGTTAGTGATTAAATCAAAATATTTCAATTGTTGTCGAAATTAGCATTTAATATATTAATTCTATATTGTTGTTGTTATTGAAATATATTAGTGAATATATTTTGTTTTTATATTGTATTCTTAGCTGATAAATATTAATTCTCATTAAAAGAATAATGTTTGTTGAATTATTCTCAAACGTCATATTATATAAAAATCGTTGTACTCAGTATATAGACTAAAGGAAAAAGATGGACGGAGCTCTTGTGGCAAAACGTCATAAAAGTGAAGCCGGTGTGTGTGTAATATTGCATCCTGCGATGTTGTACAAGCGTGAGTTTACATGTACATGTTAGTTTGTTAAACACTATGAAGTGTCCAAGAAATAACAGTATTTTCTAACTTTTGTATGCACCCGAGATGACATATAAATTACGCGATAGACGGATACATTGTAACACAGTTATTTATTGGACACTTTTTAATGTAGGGTACAACTATGATACATAGGCACTAAAATAGTGCACTATATTCGCTTATGTCATGCACGCTTCGTGTGTCCGTTCCCGGTCTATCTTTTTTATTGATTCTGTGGTAAACGATATACAATTAAAGTTTTTCATTATCATAATAATGTGGCCAATTGTGTTTATACAATCTCTTAACTAAACTAAAATGACATCTCTAAATACAGTGCTGCCCATTCCCTCGGGGGGTAAGGGTTATGAAAGCGATAGCAATATTAAGAGCTGTCATTTTAGTTTAGTTTAGAGATGGTGTGCTACCAACGACCTCAATTTACATAGACAGGCCCTATCAAACAAAGAATGTGGGCGTATTTTTAGTAACGCCATCAACGCCATCTAGTCTGAAAAGCGGGAACTTACATGCAACATGTATTGAAAACGTATGACTCGGTCATAGATAATATAGCTCATGGCCATAGACGCCGTAAGGCCAGTTAGTAAAAAAAAATATATCATACTGTTTGCCGCGGAAATTAAATGATTGCGTAATGGATAGAAATATTAAAAAGGAATATTAAATAACGTTTTTTTGGAAATTTATAATTGTGAGTTGAATCACTTACCTTAAAATAAAAATTGTTCAGTGCCAAACTAATAAGACTTTAGAATTTAGATGTTAACCTAGGAATAACAAATTATCTACACGACGAGCGACCGTGACAGCGCTACGATGGGGACAAAGACAGGTTAGGAACGCGTTCTCAAAGTCGGTTGCCCAACCTTTTCTATGAAAGGGCCCATCTAGTAATGTTTAGTTTTTAGTTTTTAATTTAGTTTTTAATTTAGATTTAATTTAGATTTTAATTTTATCTAATTATCTATCCATTTTTGTTTTAGCTGTAAGTTTTCTGAACAAAATTAAATTAGAATTAATCTAGTACCTACATATATATCGATGTGTGCAACAGATTGGCTTCATTAGAAACAATAAAATGGCCATAATACTTCTATAGGCGTCTTCATTATAAAATAGGATATCGTAGCTTTTGCATTGAATGTATTATTTTAGTTTTATAGAATAATGTCTTATTCTGTAAATAGATGTGTATAATATATCGATGAATTAGTTACTAGTCTATCGGCATTCGGCAAAGCCGTACCACGACTATAAATAATTAAATTATAAAAAATTATTTACTTTATTCGTTTCTATCTTTAACTTTGCCCTTACCTCACTTAAGAAACAGCCAGAGACAAATCTGTCTCGTTTTAACAAATTCTTAAGTCTGAGGAATTTCAAAGTAGGTATGTTATATTTCTATTAGGATATAGTTTTAAGATTTATCATTATTTAACTTCACATGAGTAGGTGATAACTGTAAAGGTTAGGTAAAGTTTGATGCTGTTTCAGCTAAATCAGTGTTTCCTCTAACTAGTTTTGTGCATGGCCATTAAAAGAGGGCTGTTTTGGGGGTTCAACTCGGAGGAAACCCAGTCTAGATCGCAGCCTATAAAACTAAATATCTCCTGAAATTTTCAGTACCTACAATAGCGCATTGGTTGGAATTAACATCATGTAGTTTACGGCGATACACGTGAAATACTAAAACATGGAAGAGAGTACGGGAGGCTTTTGCGCGGAAAGTTTAATTTGCTGTAATCCGCCAAAGTGGACAAATCTATGTGGTACAGTGTATATTTTGCACTTGCAGCTTGCTATTTTCACCGCCCAGTAAGCTAGCAATTCGCACCGGCACAACTCCACACCACACAAATCTTCCAAATAATTCTCAACATACGTTTCACTCCGACACCGGAGCAACTTCAAGACCACATAGAGTTGTTTACTGTGGCGGATTATCGCAAATTACACTTCTAGGCTCTTCATTGTCACGGACTTCCGCTGCTTCTATCTAATAATAATGTTTCCGGCGTGTTTCAAATCATCGCTGAAAACCCCGAATGGTTTTTGATATGAGACAAGTCCTACCGGGGATTTGCTAGTATTGACGTAAATAGATTTCATGACGTGGGAACTTTACTACGAACTGGCTAGTATACTTAGTAAGAGCTCTTTTCAATAGATAACTATGACGTCAGAGTAGCTACACAGGAGTCTTTGGTTGAAATTAATAGCTTATGTTGAATTATGTTTTTGTGATTGCTCATTACCTAAAATATGTTCTAACTGTTAGTTCTCGTATGTTATATGTTTATAAAGGTGAGTTAGCCTGTACAACATTCTACCTTAATGATGTTAGCAATAAGTTACCTAAACTATTGGGTAACTTTATGTAATTTTCTTAATGCTAAAATAAAGACATTTAAAAATCATAAAATCAATATGTTGACTTGCTCAGATTTAATTTTATAATTCGACATAAAACGAGACAGAGTCACGAAACTGACATCAGTTTAATCTCAAAAAATCTGTTTTATAACTGTGTCTTAAGTCTGAGCAAAGTCTTAAAATATATAATCTAGGTATATCCTAGTCTAAAATTGGTCGTTTTAATTCGTACAAAATTTCTAACCTAAACTTAAACTTGGTTTAGAGCTTTGTTGTACTAACGAATTAGCCACGTATTAATTTATTTTATTTATTTAGTTATCAACAAATAAATTTTTCATTTACATTGTTTCTTAGCACCTTTTAAGCGTTTTCGTCTTGTCTGGAGGCTGCACATTCCTCTGAAATCTATTACTAGTGTTTCGATACTCGATATCTATTATCGTTGTCGAGACCTGTAAACTTGTACTAATGTACAGTAGGTATTCGGATAGCGATACGATTATATATTTTTGTTTCCGTTGGTTGAACCACTGCGCGTTAGTAACGTAGGTACTTGGTACTGGAGTTACCGATAGGAACAATAGGTACCTTTATAGTAGTAGTATAGGTAGGTAATATTTATTTTGGACTTAAACTTTAATTTTTTTGTAACAACCATTAAGTTATTATAACCGAAACCTCTTTGTAAGAAAAGATGCATAAATTTAATACAAATGTTATATAATACAATGTTAATACACAGTTTTACTATTTATTACACTGTCTTCTATATTATGGCAGTAATTCTGTGCTATTTACTATCGTTTTTATTATTAATAATTGATAAACTATATTTATAGCGTAAATACATGCAATACATTCAAGTTTTTCTGTGAATTAAGGATAGACTATATCTATACTTGGAAAAACTGTAAATTGTCTTCCCTTGGCTCATATTTTCATTGAATTAAAAAAGTTTTTTTTTTTTTAAACGTAACACAAAACGCTAAATACCCTAATTTGAGCAGTAGCGTTGTATATTTAAGCAATGTAACAAATGTACTTTCATTCTTAGAAAGAATTTTATGTTACATTTTCTGTTGTACATAATAAGTAACTTACCTACTTAAAAATATATTAGGGCGGCCATACACAGACAGATTGAAGCTGTCAAGATGGACTGCTCCAAGCCAGGCCTGTGTCACTCTTGGTACTTGCGCGACGAAAATACCGACGATCGCGCTCATTCCCGGAATGCTTACGCAGTCGGGGCTGGCGCGTTATAAGCGAGCGACGTGCTAGTGAATTTAACGCTGTTTTCGTAAATAGTTTTTTGAAAATATTTGTTTAATAGTTTAAGTTAAGTGTTTAGCATATTAATTATTTGTAGGATAAATCTTTGTTTAACGCGCGACGATAATGTTTAATTTAGCTTGCTTGCGTGTTTTATCTATTTAATAATCATTATTTAGGCTATTAAAGCTAGCAAGCAAGTCAGCAAGTAGTCAATACAATAATAAGTAGTTAATAGTACTTCTATCACGGAACAGGTACAATTCATGTCAAACTTAAATGAGCCTCATTTCAAGTAATTTTTTTGAATCGAGGCACGAGCTGTAGGAAGTACAAACGAGTCGCAGGGAATACGCTCGCCCTAGTTAGGCCCTTACTCCCTAATTCTTATTACACCTTGCCGATTTAGAGTAAGGGCACGGAATATATATTTATATATTTCCGTGATCGAAGTGTACCTACCTCTCCGAGCGAAATATTATGTTTCGCCGCACTGCTTCGCCGCGACGAATGACCTTGCAAGTTGCGTGCGTAGTGAAGAACTCACTGTGTAGCGACACACAGTAAACACAGTCGATCATAGTCAGAGTAGGTACCTTACTTACCAATTCGAAAAACCTACTGTATTGTTGTACTGTTTGCTGACAGCCCTAGACAAGCTCGCAATGTCGTCCGTGACGTAGGAAAGGGAAAAGATGCAAAGCAATACGGAC
Source organism: Erebia epiphron (assembly GCA_963932025.1). Lineage (NCBI taxonomy): Eukaryota > Metazoa > Arthropoda > Insecta > Lepidoptera > Nymphalidae > Erebia > Erebia epiphron. The sequence goes on along the minus strand of OZ009948.1, from coordinate 41,528,981 downwards.
ACTCGCGCGCGGCGATAAAGTTTAATTTAGCTTGCGTGCGTGATTTATCTTTTTAATAATAATTATGTAGGCTATTAAAACGTCGGCAAGTAGTCAACATCAAAGGAGTGAGACTTCTGTACGTTAGTACTATTATATTATTCTGTGTCCAAGCTGCGACTGCATAGTGTACTACAGTCTTGTCTGTCTACGTACACAAAAACATGGAACCGCTCGAGCAGTTGCGACTGCTTCGGGCGGTTGACAGCAGTTATTATCAATGGTAGCTTCAAGCTGTTGACTATGACTGCAAGAGCGGTCCGTGTATGTTGATCACAGGCTAAGTGCTCGAGCAGTCCGTGTATGACCGGCCTTATATACACCCAAATCAAAGTCAAAAGTCATGCATGCAGAGTTTTGAACGTCAATTGTTGAATTTAATAAATCATTAGTAAGGACATTTTGAAATGGTCCTATTAGTGATTAAATTTGAATTTTAATGATGGATTAAACATTATTCAGTAAGTGTAAGTTAACATAAAGGCCTATTTATGGAAACTTGACTCTATATAAAAAAAATAATGTTAATAAATACACAATTACCTAGGATTTGAATTTTTAATATTGTAATGATTGTTAAAGATTACTTTGCATTTCATAGTTTTGTCCTCTATAAAATAAATATGTACTAAATAAATGGAGGAAATGATAATTAATCAGTGTTTCATTAATCATTAAGTTTATTTTATTTTAATAAATCCTGTGAAAATGTTATTCTTTAAAATGTATGTATTTGGTTAAAGCAATTAAAATTAATTATTTAAATAAAAAGTGTGTATGTGCAATTCACACACGGCAGAAGTGAAACTTCAGAAAAGTAGCCTACGAGAGAATGAGATAAATTCTAGCGAATGCCCGCGACTTCGTCTGCGTGGTTTGAGGTTTTTTGGTTCCCGCGGGAACTCCTTAAGTTTCCGGGATAAAAAGTATCTATTCCAGAGTAAGCTATTCCAGACTATAATCTATCTCTGTGCCAAATTTCAGCCAGATCCGTTCAGCCGTTGGGGCGTGATTGAGTAACAAACATCCATCCATACATCCATCCATCCAAACTTTCGCATTTATAATATTTATTTGATAAGTTGTATTCTATCTCATTCTCTCGCAGGCTAAATCCTATTATATGAATACAAGATGATGCCTGCGACTTCGACTAGCCTATGTCCTTCCCCGGGATACAACCTATCCCTGTACCAAATTTCATCAAAATCGGTTAAATTATAGATGGGCCGTGAAAGCGTAGCAGACAGGCAGACAGACAGACAGATACAATTTCGAATTTATAATATTACTATGGATATGGACGTTTGTCTCTTTGTGTTGCTTTTTCGTTTCATAGAATTTTCAAATCACAACGATTCTAAAAAAGTTTTACTTCAAAAAGATTGAAAAATAGTTGTACTATGCTGCAACTATCTAGTTCTTCCAAATGTTTATTTGATCATATTCAAAATCAGTTATACTCATATTAGATGGAAGTGATAAATCGGTCCAAAAAGATTCTTCTAAACTGTCAAACTTGAGGTATTCATCTGTTTCTATCGCTCTTACGAATTTCATATTTTCCACCCAAGATATATCTATTTCTTGTATTTTCTTTCTTAAAAATTTACCTTGGTCCTTTTGTTTGTATATGCTATCAGAGTTTTCAGTATGTTTTGTGTCTTGGTTTTCGGAAAAAACTTTGTTTTTACCTAAATCGTTTCGTGCTGTAGTCACACTATTGACTTTATTTTTCCTATTGTAAGATCTCTTTTTATCTTTCTTTGCAATAAATTTTTTTGCAGATGTCTTTCGTTTCTTTCTTGTTTCAATTTTATTTGTTTGTCTTTGTGAGGGGTTGTTTTTAATATCAAGTTGCATCATTTTTAATGGCAAGTTATTTTGTGTGTTACTTTTGAAAATAGTATTGTCTTGTAAATCGTAAAATGTCGATGGCGTAAAGGTTTTATGCTGCACTAGGTTACTCGAATGCGTATCATCGTTGCTAGTATGACTTGTATTATTCATTTGTTTTGTTTGGTAATTTTTGGAACTTGTATTATTTTGAACGATGCCGACGGCTGCATACTTTTCGTTCTCGAAATTACCGAGTATATTTTGTGATAAATCTAATTCTTTTTCTTTTTGTTGTATATCATTCAGGTTACTCAATTTTGATTTTGTATCACATTTTCCTATATTCATATTACTAGATTTAGTGGCTTTATATCGAGCATCGGATATATTATTAGGTCTCTCATTAACATGAAGCAGTTGATCACTTTTGAGATTATTTTGTAGTAATCGCGAGACCGCATAGTGGCCGTTTTCAAAATTGCTTATTATATTTTGCGATAGCTTAGTGCTATCGCTACCTAGCTCTTTTTGTTTTATAGTTTTAAAGTTTATTTCTTCTAATTCTGTATGGCCATTTCCTATATCCTTATTGCTACAGTTAGTACCCCTATTTATAGTATTTGCGATATGACTAGATATCTCGTTGCCGTGAAACGTTTGGTAATTTCTGGGATTTGTATTATTTTGAGACACAGCTGCGTCTAAATTATTTATATAATAAAAATCATTGAGTAGATTTGGCGATAATTTACTGTTATCATCGACTATTTCTGTTTCTTCTATATAATTTATGTTAATAATTTCTGGTTTGTTCGTATAATTTCCGGTATTCGTATTTTCAGAGTCGGCAATTTTAATTGCAGCATATTGAAGACTTTTTTGTATTTGTTTATTTGTAGAATTCCTATAATTTCGAAGGCTACTTAGGCTAGTATGATTTTCAAACTCAAAATTACTAAGTATATTTTGTGACTCTACATTGCGTTCGTTTACAATTTCTTTCTGTTTTTTATCTAAAGGCTTAGGTGGTAGGTTGCTTGTGTCTGGTTCTTTATTTGTGTGAGCAACTGTATAGTTTTCAATTTTTTTTAAGATTCCCACAGTTACTGCCGAACTAGAGTGCTCTATTTTTGCCTTTTCTTGTTGTATATCAATATTATCCATACCTGCTAATAGATCTTTAGGATCAGTGTCTATAGACAGGTTTGAAAACGATCGCTCCATTGCTAGATCAATTATTGCATTGTACTCTGGCGTAGCATCTTCTTCATTCAGCATCTTTGCGTCGATAATATTTTTTGGGGCTTGTTCTCTAATGATACATTTCATGTATCCAGTGAGTTTTTCTATGACCTGAAAAACAAAAGATGATGTTAAAATATTGTTCACGAAATCTAGGCCTAATATTATTTCCAAGTCTAGCAATTTTTTTAATATGTTAGTTGATAGTCCCCCGACATGGTTGCCGGAGACTTTAATCTGTTTTTTTTTGTGTTTAATTTTTACTTATTTGAGTCGTCAGGTTCTTTTTTTAATCTGCATTTCTATGCATTACCCTTACATTTTACCTTAGGCTACTTTCGTACAGCGAAAAGCATTGTCCCGCGACAAACGCGGCATTGCGACACGTTACGCAAATTTTCAAACCGTAGCTTATCCACAGCTGACTCTTACGTGGATTACATTGTCGCGTAGTTAAGTTTGTCATTTTCTATGGAGTCGAATCGCGTAGCTTTCGTCGCCCGTTGTCCTAGGTGAGCGACAAACGCGACAGTATCAAACAGTAGCACCCTTCACTTGGCCTACGTCGCGTACATACGTCTGTCAATTTTCATGACGTCGTATCGCGTCGCGTCGCGTGGCGTCGCTTCCGTCGCTCACCTAGGACAACGGGAAAGCATTTGAATTTTGTAATGGATACCTGAAGATATCTTTCATCCTGGCATTGGGTTCTGAACGCCTCCATTTCCCGCGCGTACGTATCGGCTTCTTGGATCGATATCGGCTTCTGTTTGTAAATGTAATCGTCAGCTTTTAGACTGATCACCATTAGTCTCGTTTTCATTCGTTTTATCTGTAATATCCATACTAATATTATAAATACGGAAGTGCAACGTGTAGCATATTTAAATTAAGCACATTAAACATATTTTTAATTTTAAGTCATTATTCAAGATCATACTGTAAGTATAGTGTAACATAAAAATTCTTTCCAACGACTTCCAAAGCCACTGTAAAGTAAAAAATAATTTTGATTTCTACACACTATGTTGAAGTCGGGCGAGCCTGGCGCGTCAACTTTGCCTATCTTGGTCATATTCGCCCGACTTCAACATAGTGTGTAGAAATGAAAATTATTTTTACTGTGCAGTGGCTTTGGAAGTCGGTTTTTTGGCAAGAATTTTTATTTTTAACTTTTTAGTGTAGTCTTAATCCCCACGGCTTAGGAGTGCAGTACCCTGCAGAATCAGAGTTGAGGAGTTGGGACTTGGCTTTAAGTATGAAGTCGTTGCTTGACATCTACAATATGAATTCCCCATAAAAAAATCCTAAATCGCTATTTTTAAGGAGTTCTGTACCCTGCAGCATCAGGGTTGAGGAGTTGGGACTCAGAGTTGAATCGTATACACGTGACTTGATACCTACTTTATGAATTCACCATCAAAACTGTTTAACTCCCTAGTTTTGAGTCGTAGGTATACCTACAGCTTCAGGATTGAGGATTTGGAGTCAGATTTTTTTATGGGACCATCTCGCGACCTTCCTCTAACCACTAAAAAAATTTTTTCAAATCGGTTTGGAAACCACGGAGATATGCGGTAACATACATTTAAAAAAAAAAACATACGCGCCGAATTGAGAACCTCCTCCTTTTTTGGAAGTCGGTTAAAAAATGATATAAAAAATAAACGATTTGATTTGATTTGAAAGTGAGTCTGTCTGTGCAGTGTCCGTCTGTCTGTCTGCTACGCTTTCACGGCACATATGTTTATGATTTTGATGAAAATTGGTACAGGGAGAGGTTGTATCCCGCGGGAAGGACATAAAGACGTGCCGCTAAGCGAATTAGCGTTCCTCTATGATCCAGGGTAGAACCTGATTAGAGGTGTAGGTTTACATACTACTATATCCCTAATCTGTGCTGTACCTATTTGACGTTGATCAATGTACCTACCTACAGTTCAAACGGCTATCTAAAACCTTGAGATTTAGCATATAATATAATTCTCGTAGGTATCATCCGAGACTTATCTGTGCGTGTGGCGAAATTCTGAACTAACGCAAATCAACACTGTGTTGATCCTAAAATATTATGTTTTGTTAGACAGTGGCGCCACCGCCACAAGCACGGGGAAAATTTGTCGGAGTAGGTATAGGTTATCTCTAGTTCATACCTTCTAGACCTCACTTAGAAAAGTAAAGGAAAGATTTTAGAAATTGCAAGCAAAGCAATCGAGAAAACAAATCGATATCATGGTGCCTTAGTACACATTAGGTATCAAATAAAGAGCGCTATGTGCGTACGATAATTATTTTTTCACACCACTCGCTCAACAACGCCTTATTACATGGCCTGTTATCTAAGGTTAAAGTAAGACATTAAATCCCTAGGGTTATAATGTTGTACTGAAATCCATTATTCCCTAGGGTTATAATGTGATTTGAATTTAGAATCATCGCGCATCTGAAGCAAGATCTAAAGGAAATTCTATTCATTCCAAAGAGGTTTTATTCATAATTCTTATTGCTATATGCATAAAGTCTAATTTCGGTAAACAGAATGTGTTCTCAGCAGGCGCGGCCAACTCGATTTTCGAAAACCGAAGCCGTGGCCCACTAGATTCACACTGACGACATTTTTGTTTGTCAAATCGAGTAGGCCACACCAGCTGAAAGAAGTGGTTGTATCGCGAGGTGTGAAAAGTAGAGTATTCACCGTAGGGGTAATGCTGTATTAATCTTGGGCGCCGCTAATTCCCGCGCTACTCTCAGGATTCTAGATGCAACACCCTCGCTACGCTCGGGAGTTACTCTAAAATCCCTCGTTCCGCTTGGGATTTATCCCGGCGCCCGTGACATAATACATCGCATTACCCCCGTGGTGAATAATCTACTATTTATTATATAAAACTGTTCATAAACTTACTGGCTCTTTTACACTTTCTTTCATTGTTCCTTTTGTTATTTGTTTCTTGTTTTTCGAACGAGTAGGTGGCATATTTGTAATTATCTCAAAATTAAATTCTATGTAGGTAGTATTTAATAATAAATACAATTTTAGCCTGCAAAGTTTTCTTAAATTATTTTATTAAAATTGAACAGTGAAGCTGCCAGTACCTATGCTTTAATTCTATATTTGAAATTTGAATTTATAGATTCTGGCGCTATTTTTTTTCTTTTTTTTTTTGAAAAAGTCTGAGGAAATTGTTTTGATTCTTGTATACCTATCTAAGGACTATGAAAATAAAAAAAACCGGCCAAGTGCGAGTCGGACTCGCGTTCCGTACAAACCTGTAGGTATATAAGTATAAGTTATAGTATTTTTATTCCACTTATCTATTTTAATTTCAATTTAATACCTCTACGCGTTCATGCGGAAAGGGTGTTAAGTTTAAAATTATTAAAAAAAAAATTATATGATGTAACTAAAAATTTATGCTCTTCGCAGTTTTTCCTTTATCTGTGCTATAAGACGTTGCTTCGTACAAAATTTCAAGATTCTGAGTTCACGGGAAGTACCCTGTAGGTTTAGATTCCCTTGTGAGTGTCGAAATCTGCAGCATAAACGGCTTTATGTTTTGATTGTGTTGGCTTAGAGGTTTGATTTTTTCAAAGCTGCAAGGGACAATAGACCTGAGTATTTGATATGAATTTCAGCTCGATACCTCCATGCGTTCCTGAAAAAAAGGGTCTTCACACACAGAGGGACGGACAACAAAGTGATCCTATGAGGGTTCAGTTTTTTCCATTTGAGGTACGGAACCCTAATTATTAAAAATATTTTTATTAAATGATTTATCAAAAAAATTATGCTTTGCGCAATTTTTCCTTTATCTGTGCTATAAGACGTTGCTTTGTACCAAGTTTCAAGGTTCTGAGTTCACGGGAAGTACCCTGTAGGTTTTGATTCCCTTGCGAGTGTCGAAAATTTGCAGCATAAGCGGCTGTATGTTTTGATTGTGTTGGCTTAGAAGTTTGATTTTTTTACAGCTCAAAGGGACAGTAGACCTGAGTATTTGATATGAATTTCAGCTTGATACCTCCATGCGTTCCTGAGAAAAAGGGTCTTGACACACAGACGGACGGACAAGGAAGTGATTCTATAAGGGTTCCGTTTTTTCCTTTTAAGGTACGGAACCCTAAAAAAGGTTACGATATCAAATCCATTATATTTATTTTGATAAAAAGTTTAGGTAGCACTATTAAATACCCTCATAGGTACGTACGTGTACAAAATTGATTAAAAAAAATAGCGAGAATTCTTGCCAATCCTGCACAAGCAGATATAATTTTATTGTTATCAGGAGGATTCAGTTAGGATATGAATTTCCTTTTAATATAATATACGATAACATTAGGTACCTACTTAACATTTAACCAAATACAAATCACTGTGGCTTGTGATTTGCAAGCTGACAATCGTTGCCTATTTAAATACCTTATTTAAAAAAACAAATGGTTTAAAATTTAAAAGATATTTTTTTATTCAAGATGAATCTTATAGCAAGCGTTTTTATTTTAATATTCGGAATAAATATTTGTGAAGCTGGCTATGGCATTCATGAGCCGTAAGTACCTATTCATTTTAATTATTTTGTTTAATATTTTTGAACGTTATGATTTCTTTTTTAAATTTTTTCATAGATATTTTATGGGTTTAATAGGCTCCGAGTGCTAGTTGTTTTGACCCTTAATATTTTTTATTCCATGTTATGTTTATATGTACCTATAAAAAATACAATAGGTGTATATTGTTACAAAATATTAGGTCCTTACATGTATGAAATTGGCGTTTTGTAAGGGAGGAACATAAAGTCGTTTTTTTTAAATATAATATATTTATTTAATCAAAGTATGTACCATTGCTATCTAATATCTATGCACTTTTGCCATCTCATAGGTAGTTTATTGATCCCTTTACTAAAATAACCATTCGGACGGGAATCAATAAAATCTTTGAAGGCGCTTTGGGCTGCCCCATCGGAGTTGAATTTTTTCTCTCGCAAGAAGTTATCCAAATTTCGAAAAAAATGGTAATCTGTTGGAGCAAGGTCTGGGGGGAGTACGGTGGATGTCTTAGACATTCCAAATGAAGCTCCTCTAATTTGGTAGCCGTCTGTTGTGCAGTGTGTGGTCTAGCGTTGTCCTGAAGCAGCAGTGGCCTAGAGCGATTGACCAGCCTCGGTTGTTTAGCAGCTAGCTTTTCCATCATGGTTTGCAGTTGCTGACAATAGACATCCGCCGTAATCGTCTGGCCAGATTTAAGAAAGCTGTAGTGAACGACACCGGCACTAGTCCACCAAACGCTCACGAGTAATTTTTTTTGAGTCAATTTTCGCTTGGGGCAGGATTTGACTGGTCCGCCATTGCGATGAGCATTTCCGATTATCGTACAGGATCCACTTTTCATCACAGGTAATAATTAGATTTAAAATCCCTTCATTATTGTGCCGGTTGAGTAATGTAATGCAGCAATCGACGCGCGTTTGTCGGTTTGCGGCACTCAATTCATGAGGTACCCACCTTTCAAGCTTTTTCACCTTCCCAATTTGCTTCAAGTGGATTAAAACACTGTTATCACTAACACCGCAGCCTGCAGCTAGCTCGGACGTGGTTTGCGATGGATTCGCTTCCACAATAGCCTTCAATTCTCCATTATCAACTTTGGTCTCCGGCCTCCCACGGGGCTTGTTCTGGAGGTCGAAATTTCCAGAACGAAAACGTTGAACCAAAAACGCACTGCGTTTTGTTTTGCGACACCGCCGCCATACACATCAGTAATCCTTCGAGCCCTTTCTGCAGCAGCACGATAGAACTCGTACTCGTAAATAACGCGATATTTCAAGTTTTCCATTTTGTAAACTGAGTGACGCAAAGAAAAAACCAAAAGAGGAAAAAACAAATGAATTAGGGTTTTCAAAACACAAAAGCATGAGTAAATAGCTGTATTTTGAAATTGAAATTCCTTACCAAAAATGGAGATATTTGAGATCAAAGTATCCAGTACGACAAAACGCCAATTTCTTATGTAAGGACCTAATATTATTAAGTATGTAATTTACAAATACACGTATCTATCCTTGTGAAGAGTGCGGGTTGGAATCCCGGGAAAGTACTTAATTTCTCTAGAAAAGTACGGAAATTTTAACCTACACATAACTATTTCGTGCTCTTCGGCGAAGGAAACACTTTGAGGAGGTTGCATATCTTAGAGGTAGTTCTGGGGTAGATAGTAGAGTTCATATCTACCATTGTTCAGTTCTGTGAAGTACTATGAGTGTGTATGTTTGTCTGTCGGTCTGAGTAGGTACGGATTAACGACCCATCTTTTCAACCGATTTTGATATTAATTTCAAAGTTAGGTTGTATTCCGTGGAAGAACACATGGATTTTATCCCGGAGAGTGCTTAATCCACGCGGACCAGTTTGCGGGCATCGTCTATATATGGGACACTAAAGCTATCTATAGAGCGTACTTTGATTTGGCTCAGACTTTACTCAGAGTTAAAACGAGATGGACTTATTTGAGTAACATAAATCTGTCTCGTTTTAACCATGTCTTAAGTCTAAGCAAAGTCAAAGTTGGCTCTATAGATCTCACACTAAGACAGCGGATTTGGTACCTGTCGGTTGGGCATGATTAGCGATGGAAAAAATATCAGTATTTAAATAATCATACTAATATAATAAATGCGAAAGTCAGTTTGTTTGTCCTTCAAACACGCCGCAACGGAGCAACGGATTGACGTGATTTGTGGCATGGGTATAGTTGAGGACCTGGAGAGTGACATAGGCGCAACACGTACTTCGTCATATTTAACCGGAAGCTCAAATACCGAGTTTCATGGCTTTAACTTGAAAAATGAATGACTTTTATACCAACTTACAACCCTTATTTTACCCGTTTGTGGTGTAGAATTTTGAAAATCTGTGACACACGTAATTCTTTATTTTTTTACTAAAAGCCAAAATACCAAGTTTCGTTGGTATAAATTGAATAATATCTTGAGAAATGAAGGAATTTTATAAAAACTTTCGTCCCCTATTTCACCCTCTTAGGGGTGGAATTTTGAAAAATCCTTTCTTAATGAGCGCCTACGTCACAAAAGGAACCTACTGTCAAAATTTCAAGTTTCTTACTCTAGCGGTTTAGGCTGTGCGTTGATATATAAGTCAGTCAGTCAGTCATGAATTTTATATATATATATATATATATAGATTTATTTTTCCACCTTAGCGAGCTATTTTTATCTCATGTAAATTCTATTTGTGAAAACTTGTAATTGGCGTTATACTTATTCTTTATTTATCTATCCATCTTTGTTGTAGCTGTAAGTTTTCTGTACAAAATAAAATAAAATAAAAGGGGATATGGGTAAGAATATTGAACACCACTAACTATTTTTTATATTCAACAGAAAATCAGACGCTGAGACCCTTGAGTACATACCACCGTACGTAAGAAACCCAGTATACAACAGACCCTTTGGAGGCACCAAAACTGGGTATTCGGGCAGAAAAACCAGTTATTCAGGCACGAAGACCGGTTATTCAGGCACGAAAAACGGCTATTCAGGCACGAAAACCGGTTATTCGGGTACTAAAACAGGTTACTCCAGTTTTAGGCCACCGTGGCCGCCAGGGTCTGTGTAAGTATTATTTTCATTCTATTATTGCCCTTGAGCCACTGGATCCAGGCGGTGCAAGACAGCGGCATGTGAAAGTTCTTGCAAAATACCTATGTCCAGTAGTGGATGTTTATCGGATCATGACGACGACTGCTCTTGACTGCGATCTTGTCATCTCAACTGATAAGCGACTGCTTGGCGAAGATCTCCACAGAACAGACGACAGCTGCCTTATGCTTCTTACATCCAGCGGCTCCATTCCATTTATGACAAACCTCAATTTTTTATCTAGTGCTTAGCCTTTTTCAGGAGCATACTAATTTTAATGGATTTCTTAAATTTGTGTATAGGCAAGTTTGAAATAGGTTGTGGAATTTTGTTATAGAAAAGAATGCTCATTCCCACGAATGACCTTCTGACTTTTTTGAGGCGAAGCGATGGAGTCACGAGCCTTTTTTTTGTTGACGGGGGGAAAATCTTAAGATACCCGACTTCCTGGGGGGGAAATCGGGGTTATGTAGGATTTCTACCTACTAAAACCCCCCCGGTGGCCGACCTTAGCGCATGTTGGGAGGCTCCGAAATCTCTTAAGAACGCATCGGTGCCTCCCTTGTGCGATGCCCATAGGGCTCATCCCGGACTCCTGGAGAAGTCCCCTCATTACCCGGACCTGTACAAGAGATATGGCAGCTTGATGGCCACAACAAGCTGCCATCTTCCCTGGGTCACCGAGCCTATTACGGTTTCTAGTTTGCCTATCGTGCAGCTCGCATTTTTTTTGTAGTATTTTTTGCATATGGACGTGCTGTTTTACAAAAATTATATTACTGTAAATATATTGCGAGGCTACAGTTAGAATACCAATTTGCTTAAATTTCTCTCTAAGGGAATCACGCGGTTTTAAATTGTAAATTGCACGTATTGCCCTTTTTTGTAGTGCAATTTTTTTTTTGAATATCTGTCGTTTTAACCCACAGTAAAATTCCGTAAGACATAATGCTATGAAAATAAGCAAAATATAGGTACAATCCTGGCAGTTTCGATGTCAGTTTACTGTCGAATCTTTCTGACACTAAGTTGCATTCTATATGATTTCTTAGTAAAAGTTTTTTTTATACGCAAATATTGGTTTGGTTCAACTGTCAATATATCGCTTTCCAGGCTTTCCATTGACAAATTACTTTTTTTCCAGAAACAATCAAGAGGCTGCCTTCAGAAACTTCTTCAACAACGCAAATGCGGGTTATGAGTGTAAGACAATATTTTTTTACTATAGTTTACTAGTTTTGACGTGACAACGTCTTATAATTCGATATAGCCGGCTGCACGCACGAAAAAAGATGACGTATGCGGCGTTACCTCGCTCTGAGGCGTTCCATGTAAGGCTTGAAGTGCAAGCGAGAGCGCGGAACGAGCGACAAAGAGGCACAATCGGCCTTTGCGTTCGGCAGCGTTCGACATCCGTCTCTCTCCTACTTGAGTGAGCGATGTGTCTGCGTTGTCACGTTCAACTATCGTCAGTAAACCGACTTTACAGACAACCAATTTTTTTACTATAGTTTATAGCTACAAGGCTTAGCTTATTTGTGCAGCCTTTCTCGCGTATCATGTATGGCAAAACATCTATAGTTCGCGTGCGAGTAGAATGCAGTGTAAATGTATGGTGAGTGGTGACACATACATTTACTCTAAATTAAACTCGCGCGCGAACTGTACTTTTTATAAGCCTAATATACTTTTTTTTTATTCCACTAATAGTTAGCCTTTGACTGCGATCTCACTTCCTGATGTTTAGTAATGATGCAGTCTAAGATGGTAGCGGGTTAACCTGTCAGGATTACTTACAGCAATTATATTAAGTAAACCCACACCCCTAATAGGTTTCTACCCGGCATCGTACCAGAACACTAAATCGCTTGGCGGTACGTCTTTGTCGGTATGGTGGTAGCTAGCCGCGGCTGAAGCCCCCCACAAGATCAGAACAGAGAAAATTCACAAATTATAAATTGACCCTGCCGGGAATCGAACCCGTATAATCGAAGCCTCTAACTATAAGACCACTGCGCCAGGGAGGTCGTCAATTACTGATCGTGGTTTACTTGTTGAGGAGCTCATTAGCGAACACAGGTGCACTCTCTACCATAATATTACAGTCTCTAGGTAGGTACTCCCTTCCTCTCATTGCCCGATAAAACGGGAAATCCGACTTGACCGATTAAAAATGAGGTGCAAGCAGAAAAAATAGCTATTCGGGCACAAAAACCAGCTACGAGTATTAAGGCACGAAAAACGATTATTCGGGTACCAAAACAGGTAAATGTCCTCCCGACCGAATTTCGCCATCTGCGCGGGAGATATAGTGCACAAGATGTGTAGGTGCACTCTCTGTTCCTTTATTCTCATAGCCCGATGGGATGGTAAATTCGACTCGACCGGAGATAGATTAGGCGCAGGACCGACGGCTTTACGTGCTCTCCGAGGCACGGGGGTGAGACACCGCCAACTTCCTTACTCCGGCTAGTACTGAGAATTTCTTGTCAGAAAGACCCATACTTACAAAACAGGTTATATTGGCACTAAAATAGGTTAAATCGACATGATCGTAGAGAAAAAGCGCAGGACCGAGGGCTTTACGTACCCAGTAGCACGGCTGGAACACCGAACTTCCTAACACTGGCCTAGTACCCTATAAGTTTTTTTGACAAAGAAACTCAGTACCTACTTATTAATTTTGACCCGACCGTGGAATCACGAATTGATACCAAGCCCTGTACATTCGTAGTCAAACATGCTAACAAATAGATCATCGAGGCAAGAAAACTATCACACTGGCAACTCGATAAGTCTTTCGTACGCTAAGAGCAGGAAAGTTAACTCATTACTTTAACTTCTCTCGTGGTAAATATATTTTTATTCTCGTGGTATGTGATGAGGGTATGCATATTTTGCAGTAAACAAAATATGCATACCCTTCCTTATCACATCCGCGGAAATTTGTGTAGCCCGTTAAAAATAAACATATTTTTGCGGTCAAATTGTCCCAGCCTAAACTACAGATAACAGATGAGAATGTAGGTATCACAATTTACGAGGGCGCTCAATGTATTCTCGGTATCGGGGTGATTATCTAATGTTATGAGCAAATTAACTAGTGGTTCGCCCCGAACTGAGACCTCGCGGTATCCATAAAACGAATAAACTTTTACAGAGCCCCATCTATTGACATAATTGTGAAGTTCTGTTAAACTGACTGAATGCTGAAGCCCATTAAAAATTAAACAATTTCGTTTCCATATAATATTTATCTCTTAACATTAGCGCCATCTATTGACACCATTGTGAGGTTCTGTTAAAAATACTAAATCTCATTAAAAATTAAATAATTTCGTTTCCTTATAATATTTATCTAATTTTAGTATTTGTTGTTCAAGTACAGGATATAATTCAAATAATTGATCTAGTTTCAGTCTTAGCCTTTCAGAAAATTGAGAGTTCTGAGGTCAACTTTGGACGTTAGAAAATCACCACTTTGAAAGCCCCCCATTTCGTCAATTTTAGGGGAAAAATCTAAACAAAAATATTTTTAGACTCTATTCCTAATTATCTTTAAAATGATATACCACAACCATATGTAACGCTATAAAAAATATTTTACTTCGCATTCCCTTCTATGAGAGCCCCCCTGAAATAAAGATTTTTATAACTTTTTAAGCCATATTTGGCGGGAGGCCATCGGTTTACATATTATATTTATATTTGAAGTAATTACGTTCAGTAATTCAGAAGTTATAAGGCTCTGACAGACAAACGGATAGGGTTGCTAACATTTCATAAGCGAAATATAGTATTTTTCGGACTAAGCTATAAAAAAATATAGTACACTTCACAAAAATAGTATTTTATAGAATATTTTTGCGTACTATGTGCTTCTTCAACAGTATATAGTACGCAGACCCGAAATACAGTACAATACCAATAATAATAGTATTATAGTATGGTTGGCAACCCTAGGACGGACAAGTGCAAATTCACTCAAGTAGACTCAGACCTGGCACCCAGTGATTACTTTTTTCTCAAACCTGAAGAAAGATCTTCGGGGTAAGAATTTTTCCGACGATAAAGAGTTGAAGGAGAACATTTTTTATAGGCAAAGAGGAAAAATATTTTTTAGAGGGCATCGAAAAGTTATTTACCCGATCAAATAAGTATATTGAGGCCATGGGAGACTATATTGAAAAATTATTTAGAATTTTCTGCCTATTATTTCATACCTATACCGGGAATACATTGAACGCCCTCGTAGTACCAAAAATAAGACCTAAAATATTCGAATAATCATACTGCGTAGGCGTATCTATTGTTAGGGCGGAAATTAAAACAAATATGGGAACGGTTCAACGGATTTACGCGGAATATAATGCTATTGTTTATAGATATTGCTATGCATTTGTAGATACTGGTTTTAGGACAGGGTCAGGAGTATGATAGTGAAATTAGAGCAATTTGTATTTATTTGCACAAGGTTGGTAAATAAATAATTTGATTTAGATCACAATAATTTGGTATCAGATAGAATACTTAGATATGAGGCGGGGTAAGGGGAACAAAAGCAAAGCATACTAGACTAGAGTCATATTTAACACTGTTTAATACTCTTTCAAAATAAACAATATGACATTACCATTATATCAAGTCATCGCTGGTGTCCAAGACTTAGACCAAGCTCCACCATGCTGGGCAAGTGTGGGTGACTTTAGACCCCTTTATGAACATTGTGAAGAAACCTCATCCATGCACGTTTTCTCCTTCCATCTAAATGCTGTTGAAGTGATCTGCAGAGAACTTTAGTTAGAGTTTTCTCACTGTATTTCAGTGATAATAATATTTTTTGTTTAAACCGCCAATAACTCCGAAAAGTTGGAGGTGAAAAGTTTGACGACCTCCTTGGCGCAGGGTTGAGTGGTGTCGTCTTCTCGGATTTTGAGGTCCCGGTTCGATTACAGGGTCAATCTGGGAATTTATAATTTCAGAATTTTCTCTGGTCTGGCCTGGTGGGACGCTTCGGCCGTGGCTAGTTACCACCCTACCGGCAAAGACGCACCGCCAAGCGATTTAGCGTTCCGGTACGATGCCGAGTAGAAATTAACTAGGGGTTATACCCCTAACAGGTTAGCCCCTCACCATCTTAGACTCAATCAAGGGCTAACTTGTAGTGGATTAAAAAAGGGGTTAAACGGGATTCGAAATACGGACCCGACCCTCCGTTTAAGAGTCTGAACTTTTAACCACATGACTATCACCGCTTAGTATAGAAGAAGTTATATTTTTATAGCGAAATGCAAAATCGAGTGCAAGAACAATGGCATCTGTGTTGACATCAACACATGTCAGTGTCCGGACAACTTTGACGGCAAATTCTGCGAGTTTGAAAAGAAGCCCTGCCTCGCCTACCCGCCTCTACCCAAGTACTCCGATAGGCAATGCTCCTCTGAGTAAGTCCATTCTTTTTTGGATAAGTTAAATCCATACTAATATCCATTCTAATATTATAAATGCGAAAGTGTCTTTTTTAGGGTTCCGTACCCAAAGGGTAAAAACGGGACCCTATTACTAAGACTCCGCTGTCTGTCTGTCTGTCTGTCTGTCTGTCTCCAGGCTGTATCTCATAGACCGTGATAGCTAGAAAGCTGAAATTTTCACAAGTGATGTATTTCCGTTGCCGCTATAACAACAAATACTAAAAATTAAAAAAATATATATATATTAAGGGGGGTCCCCATACAATAAACGTGTTTTTTTCGTATTTTTTTGCTCAATATTAAAAACTGTAACAGGTAGACGGTTCAAATTTTCACAGAATATTAACTTGTATATTACCTTTCAAAATAAATAATTAAATATCAATAAAGTAAATATTAAAGGGGAGCTCCCATACAACAAACGTAATTTTTTGATATTAACAGTAAACCTCTACAAACAAAGTTAGTTTTGCGGTTCATTAACAAAGGTAATTATACCTACTTCTTGAGTACGGAACCCTCGGTGCGCGAGTCCGACTCGCACTTGGCCGATTTTTTTAATTTATTTATCAATGCACAAATTTTCAAAACACACGTAGTTTAGTATTCATTGAAAAACCACAGAGGTTTGCCCTCAATGTATAAAGGTCTGCACCTTGTGATACTTGGCACTACCCACAATATAAGTAATACATATAATGATATAACTAAAGATAACATAAACAACAATTATTTGAAATACATTCTAGACCAATCTTTAACTCATACCTGTAGGAACCAAAGAAACGTCTCGTCTCGTGTCTGTCTGCTATGCTTTCACGGCCCATCTGTTCAACCGATTTGGATGAAATTTGGTACAGGGATAAGTTGTATCCCGGGGAAGGACATAAGCCTCTAAGAGGCTTATGTCCTTCCCCTAAGACTTCGTCCGCGTGGATTGATGTTTTTTGATTCCCGCGGGAACTCTTCAATTTTCCGGGACAATAAGTAGCCTCCGGGATGTAACCTATGTTTGTACCAAATTTCATCAAAATCAGTTGAGTAGTTGTGAAAGCGTAGCCGACAGACACACATATATAATATTAGTATGGATAGTATGGAAGTATGGATTACTGAATTTAAAATCATTAACAATGGCTTTACAATGAAAAAACTAGATGTTTAATTCGCTTTAATCCGCCACAGAAGTCAGATCTATGTTGTACAGTGCGTATCTCGAACCTGATGCCCGCGACATTCACCACACCACAGAAACCCTCAAAAAAACCCTCAACGTACGTTTCACTCCGATACCGCACCATTACATTATAAAATCCTTCTAATACTATTAATCTCTTTGGACAGCTACTGCACAGTAATCTGCAAGGAAGGACACAAGTTCATAGACGGTACTACGGTAGCGGACATGCGCTGCGTCAACGGACAGTGGACGCCGACGCGTGCGGATCTCACCACCATACCGGACTGCGTACCAGAGTGCGATCCCCCTTGTCTGAACGGGGGGGCTTGTCTATCCGTCAATGTGTGCCAATGCCCCACGGATTATAGGGGGCCGCAGTGCCAGTATGGTAAGTATTATTCTTTGGTCTCTCTCTGCGTCGTATTCCTCATTAATGAGGGTCGTGATCCCTTTTCATTAATCAAATAATGGCAGGGGTTTTCTTGGGATAATAATGTTCCTACGTCCTTCCGCATATGACTCTGCTAAGAGTATTTAAAGTCTTAGATTTATGTATCAGATGTTAGTAGTGACGATAACCGGGACCGACGGCTTAATGCTCTTCTAGGCACAGAGGGAACGAAAAGGCCAAATTTGAACCTCCAAATTCGGTTTCCCATCCAGTTACCGACTTGATTAACGTTGCTTAACAATCGCAGTCGACTGATATGCGTTGTCACAACTAGGCCACTCGTCCCTCATTCCTGGGTATCATTTCATTTTATAGACATCTACTGCTCGTTGAGAGCCCATCCCAGAGAATTAGTAAGCTGAATGGAATTAAAATATGGGTCAAAACTCAAAAGTAATCAATCAGTGAATTTTTGAAGTGAAAACTTCTTTAGGCGCGTTTAGCACTTTTTGGTAGGGGGTAATAATTTAATATAAAAAATTCTTTTTAAACAACCGACTTCAAACTCCCGCGCCAACTTTACAACAACAAGCACACGCTATACAAAGTACTTATTTTATTGTTGATATTTTAAAAACCGCTCGACCGATTTCGATAAAATTTATATGGGACCACATGGGAAGTATGCTCTTTCAAATAAAAAAAGAATCATCCGAATCGGTCCACCCAGTCAAAAGTACTGAGGTAACAAACATAAAAAAATAATAATAAAAAATAATAATAATACAGTCGAATTGAGAACCTCCTCCTTTTTTTGAAGTCGGTTGAAAATGTGGAAACGCGCGACACCGTTCTTAAGACAAAAAGTCTTAAGTATAAATATAGTACACTCGTAATTAAACTATAATGCCTTAGTTTTAAGGTTTATATTAATAAGTGCTGTGGAACCGTGACTGACACCTCGCGTTGTTACGAAGACAAAAGGTCTTAAATATAAATATAGTAAATTCGTAATTAAACTTTAATGTCTTAGTTTTAAGGTTTATATTTTATTTTTTTAAATTAAGAAAAAATAATTAATAAATATTTTATATATTAGTTTCACTTCTATCGGCAGTCCCTATGACCGCTATTTTTTTGTAATCCATCAATAAATGTCGAGAAATAAAGCTTAAATTAAATCGCCTGAGGCCTTTAAAGTTAGTGAAGATGTGGGATTTAAATAAAATAACTTTTTTTTTTGTTCAGCCGCAAGCGCCTGCGACTTCCGCAGCCTGGGCTTCAACGGCGGCTACCAATGTTTCGGCGACGCGGACAAGTTCTCGTGTAAGCTGACTTGCCCCAGCGGCTCGTGGTTCAGCTCGCCCGCGGCTGCGATGTACGTGTGCGAGTACGCAGCCGGAGTGTTCCAACCGCAACCTATACCCCAGTGCGTGTACGGTAAGTGCCCGAGAACTTTTTGTATATAAGTATAATCACCCATGAGGTGGACAGACCAAGTGAGGGCTGCGGTGGACGTCCCCTTACACGAATGTACTCGCAAGGCTACTATCAGGGAAGAGTGGAGACGGATCGTTAAGCGTGCCACAACACCAAAGTGACGACCACGACCGCTCTGACAAGAGCGATACGACGGAGAAGAAGAATAATCATACAAAGCCAAAATAGACTCTAATCATGTTAGAGGGATAGTATAACTTTAAAAAAAAAAAAATTGCGTGTACGGTAAGTGCAGTTTTTTGAAGTGAAAACTTCTTCAGGCGCGTTGAGCACTTTTTGGTAGTTGTTAAAAATGTAGATTCGCGTGATCGTTACCGACATGCTCGCGTGACCGACATGCTCGTGAACAGCGACATGCTCGCGAACATATAAATATACTACATTCGAAATTAAACTTTAATACCTTATTGTTAAGGTTTATATTTTAATAATTTTTATTTAAAAAAAATAAAAAAAATCGTTTTCACTTCTGTAGCAGTCCCTATAGCTGCCAATCTTTACGCACGCTTGACTTGGGAAGTAAGCTGGTGAATGTGTGACGAGAGCGTTACGACAAGTGTGATAGGGCGAGGCGAACGGAAGTTGAGAAGGATATATATGTTAGTGAAGAAAGACAGAGAGAGAGTTACGTTTCGTATATATTACTGTAGAGGTAAGAGAAAGAGGTGCGAGCACACATTTTCTTTCTCTCTTTCTCTCATAGTCTATTGCTAAGTTTTACTTCAGTCGTGTGGTCTAAAGCGCACTCGTTTTCTTTCAACGCTCACCTTTCTACTATCGTTCCGCAAGGCATCGTTAGGGTCTGCATCCGTCTTCCAAAACTCCTGAGGTATCCAATGAGGATTTTCCTACACCCCAGAGAAAAAAAAACCGGGCAAGTGCGAGTCGGACTCGCGCACGAAGGGTTCCGTACCATTATTAATAAATAATTACCTTTGTTAATGAACCGCAAGACTAACTTTGTTTGTAGAGGTTTATTGTTAATATCAAAAAAAACTATGCTAGTTAGAGCATTGGCTATAGTTTTCCTGTAAAATATACGTAAATTCCTAGTGACCATAATTATTTCAAATTTTTCGATTGGTAAACTCCGGAGATAAGGGGGGGGGAACGGTATTTTTTTAGACATTTTCCCCGATAAAGCTAACACTATCATAACTAAAAATAATTAAAAATCTGTTTTAGAATGTACAAAGTAAACCCTTTCATATGATACCCCACACAGTACAGTTATCTCACTTTTAAATTTCAACCCTCAGATTTCCCCCCCTTTTTAAATAAGAACAAAAATAATTTCCAATTTTTTTTAATTCCAGTGTCTTTGGGCCACTAATATACACAACTATTCCAAATTTCATGTCGATAGCTTCGGTAGTTACTGAAATAATCGAGTGTGACGGACGGACAGACAGACGGAGAAAGTCGCACCATAAGGGTTCCATTTTACCATTTTGGTACGGAACCCTAAAAAGGGTCTGCATCCGTGCTTTACCTGAAAGATTGAGCTGAGAAGGGGGAAGAGGATTTTAGTCTGTAGGCCGCTGGATTTCATCCCCAGCGGACTCGGGCATGCCTCCAAAACTCCTGATGATTTTTCTCCTCCCCAGATAAAAAAAAGTGTCTGCATCCGTATATAGTTGAAATCCCACGGACGCGTACGAAGCGATTTGCTTCCTCGTTTCTAATTCGAACCGCTAGGATATGGAACGCCCTTTCGGCTTCCGGTTTTCCGTCTGCTTATAATATTAGTATCTTCAAATCAAGTCACATGTGTTCGCACCCATACACATCCCCGTATAGTCGACTAGCTGATAAACGCTACTTCGTCCGCGCGTCCACGCATCACCATTATAAAAAACTTGCTTTTCTAGCTTTTCACTTAATCTTCATATTTTTTAGGGTTCCGTACCCAAAGGGTAAAAACGGGATCCTATTACTAAGACTCCGCTGTCTGTCTGTCTGTCTGTCTGTCTGTCTGTCTGTCTGTCTGTCTGTCTGTCTGTCTGTATGTCTGTCTGTCTGTCTGTCTGTCTCCAGGCTTTATCTCATAGACCGTGATAGCTAGAAAGCTGAAATTTTCACAAATGATGTAAGTATTTCCGTTGCCGCTATAACAACAAATACTAAAAATTAAAAAAATATATATATTAAGGGGGGTCCCCATACAATAAACGTGTTTTTTTCGTATTTTTTTTGCTCAATATTAAAAACGGTAACAGGTAGACGGTTCAAATTTTCACAGAATATTAACTTGTATATTATTACCTTTCAAAATAAATAATTAAATATCAATAAAGTAAATATTAAAGGGGGGCTCCCATACAACAAACGTAATTTTTTGATATTAACAGTATTTATTGTTACAGAAAATGTTGCTGTCGTCACACCGTCGAATTCTCACAGTGTAAGTAAATTCTAATTAATCATGAGGTGAACTAAATTTTGTAAAATATATCAAATGAAATGTCTTATTATATGTAGAATAACTTTTGTCACTTTAGATAAATAAGTCAGGACTCTACCACCAGTTCAGAAAGCGTTTCTGCTAAGAGACGGCAAGGAACTCAGCAGTTGCTAAGAAGAAAAAGTGTTATAGATATACACGCACACGAGCCCAAAATATATAACCACCGTAGCATGACTACGGAACTCTTTCAATGCTTGTTGTATAACGTACTTGACTAGTTTTTTTAATATCTATTGATAATAAAACATTTTATTTATGCGTAATTTTTAGTGGCGCAGTAATGAGCTCTGTGGTCCTATTGTGGGAAGTCCTGGGTTCGATTCCCGGCAGGGTCAATTTGGGAAATTATAATTTCTGAATTTTCTCTGGTCTTGTCTGGTCGGAGGCTTCAGCCGTGGCTAGTTACCACCCTACCGAGGATTAAGCGTTCCGGTGCGATGCCGTGTAACTGCCGTACACCTAACTGCCGTATCCCTACCAAGTTAGCCCGCTACCATCTTAGATTGCATCATCACTTACCATCAGGAGAGATTGCAGTCAAGGGTAAATTGTAGTGAAATAAAAAAAAACCGTTTGCATACATTTATTGATGTAAACATGTTTAGGCTTACATTATACGTACTTCGAATTCGTCGGGCACCGAACGCTATGGACACCTCTCCCTTGGCTCGGGGAAGTACGGGTCACGGAATGTCAAGACGCCGATAGTGGTGATGCAAGACCTGACTCCCAAAGGCGGCAGCTGCTTGACCTGGGCCGGCCTGCATTATAAGACCTTCGACGGAAAGATTTACAGGTTACTTTTTGTGATCATAATCCACCACCACCACCACTACAGCCTATTATTGTCCCACTGCTGGGCACAGGCCTCCACTCTCATAGGAGAGAGGGAATTAGAGCTTAGACCCACCACGCTGCTCCAATGCGGGTTGGCGGGCTTTAACGACTATTATCATGTTAGTGATAATAACCGGGACCGACGGCTTAACGTGCTCTCCGAGGCACGGGGGTCAAACACCGCCAACTAACTCCTAAACTCCTAACTCCGGGCTAGTTCTGAGAATTTCTCAGTGATCATAATGCTCGTTATAAATTTTACAGTTGCAGAACTTAAAATCAATGATCGAAGGGTATCTAAAGCCACTGGCCTATATCTCTTCGATCATTGGTTATTGAAATTAATTATAATAAATAAATTAATTGTTATTCTATTATACATCAATCCGACCGATAGTTGACACCGACCGATATGACGACCTCCATGGCGCAGTGTTAAGGTTAGCCCGCTACCATCTTCGACTTCGGCATCATCACTTACTATCAGGTGAAATCGCTTACTTGTAGTGGATAAATAAAATGTTAAAAATCTATGATCTATGCCTAATCAAATCACTTGTCGACCTTCTGACACTGTGTGCATGCAATTATGAACCTTAGGCGGTAAACATTTTCAGACCGCGATTTGTACATTTTCCTCAATTATTTCCAAACAGCTTCCAGTCCTCCTGCAATCAGATCCTCGTCCGCGACGCGCTAGAGCACAAATACACGGTCGCTGTAAAACACACGCAGTGCGCTCGCCAGGGCTATTGTCCATACGAGATCACTGTTTTCTTGGACGAGAAGATGTATTCCCTTAGTACCTCAGGTAAGTACCTTTCTTTAAGGGTGCCCTTCCACCAGAGATGTGCTACGTTGCCAATGAAATGAAATGAAATGATCTATTTCACGTAGAACAAATTGTGCCACTAATGATGAGTCGTAAGAATCTAACACCGGCAATTTCTACTGAGAACAACCGGCAAGAAACTCAGCAGTTGCTCTTTTCATAACAGAAAAATTTTACACTCTGTAAATAATATACAATGTATACGTTACGTAACAAGTATTATACTGACTTGCGGGTTGCTGGATGCGAATCCGGTTCCATGCAACTTTGACGCTATGACGCTGTTACAACCTTACACGCGGCGGTTTCTAGTACATCGATTGTGAGTATCACTTATTTGCTTATGAAGATTAAAGGATAAAGCTAAAGATGTGTGCCAAACCCACCAAGAGGAGCGCTTCATCTAATATCTAGCGATCTGAGCTATGAAATCCTGCGCTCCTATTTGTGGGATTGGACTCACATACAGTCCCACTAGCTTATCGGACCCGGTGACAGCGTCGCTAGTACATATTAAAATTAAATAAAAACAAAAACTAAACATCTAAACTTTCGCATCTTACTAATATTATAAATGCTAAAGTTTGGATGGATGTACGGATGTTTGTTACTCAATCACGCCCCAACGGCTGAACGGATTTGGCTGAAATTTGGCACAGTGATAGATTATGGTCTGAAATAGTACTTTTTATTCCGAAGAATTAAAGAGTTCCCGCGGGAACCAAAAACTTCAAACCACGCAGACGAAGTCGCGGGCATCCATTAGTTTATAATATTAGTAAGTTTTGTATGTTTAAATAAAAGTATCGTGATGCATTGGGTTGTTTGGTGTCAGACGACGGAGCGCTGGTGTTCAGGAGCAGCAAGCGGCGCATCCCCATCCCCGCGACGCTGCCGGGCATTCGCGTGTCGATGCCCAGCGAACAAGTGATCGTTGACTTGGACTTCGGCCTCACGCTCAAGTGGGACACCAATGTGAGTTGCGAGTATGGTGTCTATTATGTTACCCGTTGTCCTAGGTGTGTGACAGAAGCGACGCCATAGAAAATGACGTTTTCTCAAACATGCTTGGAAATTTGAGCATTATTTTGACAACCCTCTTCGAGATAAATCGAAATTGCTGTACTGGCCTAATACATGCGAGCAGCGGTCGGCTAAAGTTGTATGAAAATCCATATCTGTCGTGGTTTAGCGGCCAAACTCAATGGATAATGAAAGAAAATCGAAATCCTTATCCGAAAACAATCTCGACCATCGACCTCCCATCAAAGGTTTGAAATACAGAATCACACTGAAAAGACTACTATACAACAAACTTTGACCTCGTTAGAATCATCCCAAACCAACATAATCCCCGGAAAGTCCACTATTAATTTCAAAAATTGTACATTCAATAACTGAATTTTTAAATAAAAAGTTCTGTCTAGGCACTAATTAGTTTTAATTTCCGCGCATTATTTCAGGAAAAGACTATACAAGCCTTGGCTATAACTAGGCATTGATGGACTTACGTATGTGTGCCTCGGCTTCGCCTCGACCCACATTTACACGTTCGTCCTTCAATGCCTGTTTTGCTGGCCGCTGCAGTAATGTACTATACATCTACGTTGTCGCGTAGATACATCTGTAATTTTCTATGGCCTCGTATCGCGTCGTTTTGCGGTTAGTCGCGACTATTACAACGGGCGATAGTGCAAAGCCGGCGTGCGGGCACATCGCGATTGGCCCAGGCAAACCTCAGAAATGGTTGGAGTACTTGGTCCAAAGCTAAAACTTCGGCTTTTGCTGTGCGTGTTTTCAGGTCAATCGAGAAGTGCCCAAATTTCTATCGGTATATCTAATATCTAACGATTATACGGCTGAATGAAATTTGGCACAGAGATAGAAAGTATAGTCCGAAATATCACAGGCTTCTTTTTATCAACCTCAATCCACCCGGACGATGTCGCGGGCATCCGCTAGTCTTTAATCAATCCTTACTAATATTATAAATGGGAAAGTGAGTTTGTTTGTATGTTTGTTCCGCTTTCACGCCGTAACTACTGAACCGATTTATTTATTTATTTATTTAATGCCTTTAAAAATATATCTAAAATTACACCACAATTTTGCAGACCAAAGCACTAGACTAAAAACTCAGGCTGGCGTTTGTAAATTGCAGCCCAAATAGACCGTAGTCTGCGTTAGGGCTGACAAAAAGATCGACGAAGTTATATCACTAAAGTTCACAAAATAAAGGTACCATGACAACTTACTTATATAAAATATATCTGTTTAGTAAGAATGACAGACAAAAAGATTTTATTTTAGATATTAATGTAACTCACGTTAGACTTATAGCTTAAATTATCTATCTCAGCAATAAACATAATAATAATTATTTAAAACATATATACATATTATATTATAAATATAGTAACGTTTTTCCACAAGTTCAAGTTTACTATAAAGTGTTTAAATAAGAACAGTCAGTGCAACAGTGTTATGTAAGATACCCACTAGTTTAAACTATAGGCACTTCGATAGTTAAAACAAAAACAAAAATTACAGGATAAGGTGTTCTAGATAATACTATTATTATAACTTATTTCAGCAGATCTTGTCATAAAGGCATTTAAATTCTTCAGTTGAGCATTCTAGGAGAAATTTCTTTATATTAGATTTTAGTTTATTCTTCAATGAAGGGTGCTGGGCACATAGAATTAAATTTGATGTCTCTGTAGGAAGATTGTTAAACAGTTTCGGGGCCGCAGCTGTAAAATGCCTACTCGTGAATCCAGACGTTCGTAGGGGAATTGAACATCTTTGTTTCCTTTGCCTAAGGTGACTGATAGTTCTCTCCAGGGGAAAATTTTCAATATATTTTGCCATATACATCGCTAATTGCCATATATATATTTTTCTTGGGGTTAGTACTTAACTCAACATAAACAACTCTTCCGTAGGAAATCTTCGATTTTTTCTTAATATAATTTTGAGATTAAGTTTTTGAGCCTTATTTAGTCCGTCCAGTATGGTTGATCCACATGAACCCCATGCTATAATGCCATACAAAATTAACGACTGAGTTAAAGAGCTATACACTCTTAACAATAGGTTAGTACTTAAAATATTTCTTAGATTATTATATATATATAGCCTAGACTTCTGACTTTCTTAGTTAGCATATCCACTTGCTTATCCCACCTTAGATGTTGATCAATAATGATCCCAAGATAAGTGGTACTATTGGTGAATGACAGAGTTTTGCAATTTACACAGCTAAACATATTCAGACAGGAGTGGACTTGGATTTTCGGAGTAATGGTTGGTAGACCAGCACTAGTGGGGGAGAAACACATACATAAAGTTTTTTCTTCATTTAGAGTTAGCAAATTACTGTCATACCACTCCTTAACCAGGCGTACACCATTTTCGGCTTTTTGGATAGCGCTATCCCATGTCGGGGCTTTGAACAGTAGAACAGTATCATCTGCAAAACATAATGACTTAGCGTCTGTCTGTCTGTCTATAAGTAGCGAACAAAAGTCGTTAAGATAAATATTAAACAAAATAGGTCCTAGGACGCTCCCTTGAGGTGCGCCAAACATAATTTCTGATGCGTTTACACCGCTGACTTGATTTTCAACCCGAACAAATTGTTTATGATTTTTAAGATAACTACTAAACCAATTAAGTGCATTTCCAGTGAATCCGTATATTTCCAATTTCCTCAACAATAATTTATGTGAAATTGTGTCAAAGGCCTTAGCTAGATCTATGAACACAGCAATTGTTTTATTTTTACTTTCATGGTTCAAGACTACCTGCTTTGTTAGTTCTGCAATTGCATCGCTGGTTCCCATTCCCTCTTTAAATCCAAACTGATTGTCACATAAAAAGTCTGAAGTGTAAGCATTAATCCTAATTTTCATTATCTTTTCAATTATTTTTGAAGTAGTAGGCAAAAGTGAAATAGGACGGTAGTTCGTCATAACGTTACTTGGTCCTTTTTTATGTAGTGGCATTATAATAGCAGTTTTTAAGGTCTGTGGAAATATTCCTGTTTTAAAACTTAAATTGATCATAAATGAGAGTGGAGAAGCAATTTCATTATTCAGTAATTTTAAGATTTTAGATGTAAAGCCGTCATGTCCACAAGATTCAGTATTTCTTAAAGAACTTATGCATTTACTTACTTCCACCGGGTTTGTAGGTTTTAAATAAAAAGTTTTATCTATATGAGAGAAACTAATTTTATTACATAAGGATTGCTCTGTGGCACCTACTTTATTAAGATGCTTTTGTGCCAAGTCATGGCCTACTGAACAGTAAAAATTATTAAGAGCGTTGGTAATCTTGTTTGGCTCAGGCGCAAAATTTATAATGTCTTTATTTATCAACATTTCTTTAATTGAGAATTTTTGTTTACTTTTCCGATTAGAAGCTTCATTTAAAAGTTCCCATACCTTTTTAGAGTCCCTCGAGTATTTAAAAATTTTCTTTCTGTAGTATTTTTCTCTCGCATCTTTAATTGCTTTGAAATTTTGCAGACGTAAAGTTAGAAGTCCGGATTAAATAATAGGGTAGATACTTTTTATCCCGGAAAATTAAAGAGTTCCCGCGGGAACTAAAACTCCTCAATCCACGCGGACGAAGTCGCGGGTATCAGCTAGTAGCATATAAGGTTCAAATTACTTGGGAAGTATAACCACGGTCTAAAAAGTCATTCGGTGGAAACGTGTAAACAGTCTACTCATTCCTACCAGTCATCCGACGAAGGCGTGTAGAAAGAGCAACGTGACTGGGGCAAAACGAAGGAGGGTATAACCATACTAGCACTATTTTTCATACATACTCAAACTCAACTTGGCAGTATCTATTTTAATTTCTACCATGCGTGTGTCGTTTCAGGATGTATTGTTGGTGGAAGGTTCGGTGTTGGTATGGAACAAGACAGAAGGTCTCTGCGGGACCCTGGACGGCAACCCTGAGGACGATATGATGACCAAGGAAGGCGTCGTAGCGAAGACTAAAGCCGTCTTGTTTGATTCCTGGAAACTACACGAGTTTGAAGGTAAGGAAACATTGTAGTTTATGTATTTAAATAATTTTTTTTTTAACCACTACAAGTTAGCCCTTGACTGCGATCTCACCTGATGGTAAGTGAAGATGCAATCTAAGATGGTAGCGGGCTAACCTATTAGGAGCATGGCAGTTATATTAAACCCATACCCCTATTCGGTTTCTACACGGCATCGTACCAGAACGATAAATCGCTTGGCGGTACGTCTTTGCTGGTAGGGTGGTAAATAGCCACGGCTGAAGCCTCCCACCAGGCCAGACCAGGGAAAATTCAGAAATTATAATATTTCAAATTGACCCTGCCGTTGATCGAACCCGGGACCTCCGCACGTTAAGACAACAGCGCTACACACTGCGCCACGGAGGTCGTCAAATTCAAATAAATAATAAATATACTGAATCATCAAAATAGCCTGTTAGGTATTGTGGCGAAGTCCCACGAGACCTACTGAACCCTCGGGAATTTCCGTTCCGACTCGCTTTCGGTCGGGATTCTCCCGGGCGTTCGAATCAGTGAATTCTGAACCCCGACGACGGGAGGCCGCGTACACGCATCTCATGTCCGGCTAATTCACTCAATTCAATCAATTAATTATTATATTTGTTATATCGTACATAGTCCGTAATTAGTGTTTTAAATCATTTATCTTATATATCAATAGACTTTTGTAACGCAAATTAAATAATCAACTTTCAATAATATAATATTCGTAAATTACATTGGGTTTGTTTAACTTCAATCCTAACATTCCCATAACTGGTGACACCCGACGTTCCCATAAGTGGTGAACCGGCGACGCGTCCCGAACTCTCAAGTGCTTGCATATTTCGAACATTCTTTGTGTGCATAGTGACGAACTTGTTTTATTCCGGAAATAGATTCAGTGTAACAAAAGTTTTTTATTTTAAACAATGGCTGAAGACAACAAATCTCCCGCGGTAGAAACTGTGCGCGTAAAAGTCCCACCTTTTTGGCCAGACGAGCCAGCTCTTTGGTTCGCACAGCTAGAAGGGCAGTTTGCTTTAACAAATATAACAGCAGACACGACTAAGTATAATTATGTAATTTCAAATTTGGATTATAAGTACATAACCGAAATAAGAGACGTTATTAAAAACCCTCCCGATAGTGATAAATATAATAAGATTAAGACAGAGCTGGTGAAACGTCTTTCGTCGTCACAGGAGCAACGAGTACGTCAATTATTAACCCAAGAGGACATTGGGGATCGTAAGCCGTCGCAATTCCTGCGACACTTACAAGGTTTAGCAGGTCCAAGCGTACCCGACGACTTTTTACGTACCCTATGGACGGGCCGACTACCTACTCATATTCAAGTAATCTTGGCGTCGCAATCGAAGAGTAGCCTCGACGAGTTGGCTACACTTGCGGACACAGTTAAGGATGTGATTGGTACCGCGCCGCAAGTTCATCAGCTGTCTGCGTCGACGTCGAATAATGAGATCAGCGAACTGAAACAATCAATCGCTGATTTGTCGCGCAAAGTCGCCGCACTAGCATCGTCATCGCGATCCCGCTCGAGATCGAATAGCAGCACGAGATGGCGCCGACGTTCCCGTAGCCGATCCAATGATTCAGCGACTGATGCCCACTGCTGGTATCACCGCAAATTCCAGAGCAAGGCTACAAAGTGCCGTAATCCGTGCACTTACTTGTCGGAAAACGAAAAACGCAGTCATTGATGGCGGCTAACGATGACTGTCGTGACGTCACACCGAGTCGCGTATTTGTAACGGACAAACACTCTAACGTTAAGTTCTTAATAGACACTGGTGCTGATTTGTGTGTGTTCCCAATTAGAAATGTAAGTTCTAATAAGACAATTGTTAAGAAGACTGACTATAAACTTTTTGCCGCTAATGGTACAGTGATTAATACATATGGAACAATAAACTTAAATTTAAACTTCGGGTTGCGGCGAGATTTTCGCTGGCGTTTTGTAATAGCCGACGTAACCCGACCGATCATAGGCATAGATTTTTTATCATATTATAACCTACTTGTAGATGTAAGGAACCACCGATTAGTTGATAATACGACTACGCTTATTGTAAATGCTAAACCCGTGTTATCTTCCTTAGAGTGCGAAATTAAGACTGTTACAGGTAATTCTCGTTATCATCAGTTACTCAAACAGTTTCCTGAGGTCACGCGACCCTCTGGTGAGCCAATGGTGCGCGAAATCAAGCATCAAACGCTCCACTACATACGCACTACGCCCGGTCCGCCGGTGTACAGTCGACCTCGCAGATTGGCACCGGACCGGCTCCGCCGAGCTAAGCGTGAGTTTGAGGATATGGTAAGAGCAGGTATTGCACGTAGATCCGATAGTCCGTGGGCAGCGCCTCTCCATCTAGTACCTAAAAAAGACGGTACTGATAGACCTTGCGGAGACTAGAGAGGTATCAACGCTCGAACAGTACCCGATCGATATCCAGTACGCCACATCGCAGATTTTTCCCATAATCTACATGGCTGTACTGTGTTCAGCAAAATTGATTTGGTGCGTGCTTACCATTTGATTCCAGTCAACCCTGCGGATGTACCCAAAACTGCCATAACTACGCCGTTCGGATTATTCGAGTTTCCGTTCATGAGTTTTGGTCTAAGGAACGCCGCGCAATCGTTTCAGCGGTTCATGGACGAAATCTTAAGGGACCTGGATTTTGCTTTTCCGTATATAGATGACATATTGATTGCTTCACGCGACCACACCGATCACGAATGTCATCTCAAACAGGTTCTAGAGCGCCTTCGAGATCATGGTGCTGTTTTAAACTCCGCTAAAAGCGTATTTGGTGTTCCGGAAGTCGAGTTCCTCGGCTACTTAGTTACGGCAAACGGCACGAGTCCTACGCCAGAAAAGGTAAGTAGCATCCAGAACTTCACGCAGCCCAAGACCTTGAAAGAATTAAGGAGATTTCTCGGTATGATTAACTTTTATAGAAGGTACCTACCGAACGCTGCGAAAATCCAAGCACCTTTACACCAACTACTTAGCGGCACGGATACCAAGCCAAACACTCCAATCACCTGGACGTTTGAGCTGGAACAGGCTTTCAACGAATGCAAAAAGAGCCTCGTCGATGCAACACTGCTTGCTCATCCCGATCCTACAGCGGATCTGATGTTGGTCTGTGATGCGTCCGATATCGCCATCGGCGCCGTATTGCAGCAGAAAGTTGAAGGTAATTGTCAACCCCTTGCTTTCTTCTCCAAGAAACTGACCTCAGCTCAACGTAAGTATAGCCCTTTCGATCGAGAGCTACTCGCAATTTACGAAGCCGTGAAATATTTTCGTTTCATGGTCGAGCTGAAGCCGTTCACGATCTGGACAGACCACAAACCTATTGTTGCTGCGTTTCGTAAAGCGTCTGAAAAATGCTCTCCACGTCAGTTCCGATATTTCGATTTCGTGTCACAATTCTCGACCGACGTGCGACACATTTCCGGAGAGGACAACGTCGTTGCCGATGCGCTCTCTCGGATTGAATCTGTTACTGATAGCATTAATTTAGATAAACTCGCTTCTTCACAAGAGACGGACTCCGAATTGAGACATCTTTTGCACACTTCTTCGCTGGACTTACAGAAAATAAGAATTTCTGACTCTAGTGCATGTAAAGTGTATTGCGATGTTTCTGGTCCAAAACCACGTCTGTATCTTACGCCCGAATTTCGCAAACAGGCTTTCGACGCTATTCATGGCTTGAGTCATCCTGGTGCTACGCCTACCATCCGACTGATGACCGAAAGGTACGTATGGCCTAGTATACGAAAGGACTGCAGAGCATGGACAAAAGCCTGCCTCGCTTGTCAACAATCAAAGGTTACACGGCACACCCAAGCTCCAGTTCACACTTTTACTCCTCCATCTTCGCGTTTTGATCACGTTCATATCGATCTCATAGGGCCGCTTACCATATCGCACGGCTACCGCTATTGTCTTACTGCAGTCGATCGATTTACGCGTTGGCCCGAGGTGATTCCTCTAGAAGATATCACAGCAGAAAGTGTGGCTCGTGCTTTTGTAAGTGGTTGGTTAGCACGTTTTGGCTGTCCTCGTAAAATAACGACAGACCGAGGGCGCCAATTTGACTCCCATTTATTTAAAGAGCTGGCAAAATTTACTGGTTGCCAACACCTCACGACTACGGCGTATCATCCCGCCGCCAACGGTTTAGTAGAGAGGTTTCACCGGCAATTAAAAGCAGCAATTACGTGCCATGACAACGAGAAATGGGTTGAGGTACTTCCTCTTGTGTTACTGGGGATACGCAGCGCCTGGAAAGACGATATTGCATCTACCTCTGCAGAGCTGGTATATGGTGAAAGTCTTCGCTTGCCTGGAGACTTATTCTTGCCATCCGCACCGGAAGTCGTTGATTACAGCGATTTTCTATCTCGCCTTCGCAATCACTTCCGCGAATTGAAGCCGACTCCGGTAGTACGCCACGGTAATGCAAAAACGTTCGTGCACAAGGATTTATCCTCTGCTACTGCTGTCTTCCTGAGACAAGATGCCGTCCGAAGACCACTACAACCACCTTACTCTGGTCCGTATAAGGTAATAGAGCGATCGGAGAAAACTTTCAAAATCGACATAAACGGTAAGGTCGTCACGGTTTCAATCGATCGTCTCAAACCAGCGTACTTTGTACACGAATCTCAACCTTCTTCGTTCACGCCCATCACTTCAGAACCGCCTGCCACCAAGCATGATACAGTAACTCGCTCTGGCAGACAGGTAAGATTCCCTCGCAGGTTTATGTGAGTATACCCACATGTCATTAGTATGTAAAACAATTTTTAGAGAATACGTTTAGCTATTAATATTGTACGTAAACTTCTAATATCGCACTGTATCGTTTATTTTTGTAACCATATAATAGTTTAATTAATACCTAATTAAGTTTTATGTTTAATTTTAATTATAATACTTTTGTAGCAAGGGAAACTAATTATGTAAAAGAACGAATTCTTTATTCGTCATGATCGACCTAAAGGTCTCCGGGGGGGCTGATGTGGCGAAGTCCCACGAGACCTACTGAACCCTCGGGAATTTCCGTTCCGACTCGCTTTCGGTCGGGATTCTCCCGGGCGTTCGAATCAGTGAATTCTGAACCCCGACGACGGGAGGCCGCGTACACGCATCTCATGTCCGGCTAATTCACTCAATTCAATCAATTAATTATTATATTTGTTATATCGTACATAGTCCGTAATTAGTGTTTTAAATCATTTATCTTATATATCAATAGACTTTTGTAACGCAAATTAAATAATCAACTTTCAATAATATAATATTCGTAAATTACATTGGGTTTGTTTAACTTCAATCCTAACATTCCCATAGTATAATTTGAGTACATTCAATGCAAAAGTGAATAAGCACTTTCTAGGCATTTATATTAAACCCATTCCCCTTGTAGGGGTTTGCTACAAATATATATGTATTACATAATGTTTAAGCAGTATATGTAGCGTAAAGCATGTAAGAAGACAGTCGCAATTGTGTTCGTACTGGAGACTCGCACTGATTCTCGCGGTAGTAAATTTACATACCTACTCTATTCACAGATATGTGCGGGAACAATATGACGGAGACCAGCGCGTGCAATTCCAAATCCGACGCGGATATGAAGAGGGCTGCTCAGTTTTGCACCAAAATCTTCACTAAGGAAAAGTTTAGGAAGTGTTCAAAGGTAAAAAATCCATTTACTATTATCGACCGAGTGTAATACCGACAGATAGACACATTTTCGCATCTATACTAATATTATAAATGCGAAAGTGTGTTTGTCTGTCTACTACGCTTTCACGGCTCATCTGTATGACTTTAAACTTTAATAATAATAATTGACCGAGCGAAGCGAAGGTCTCTGAGTCTACTTGAGTGAATTTGCACTTGTCCGTCCTAGGGTTGCCAACCATACTATAATACTATTATTATTGGTATTGTACTGTATTTCGGGTCTGCGTACTATATACTGTTGAAGAAGCACATAGTACGCAAAAATATTCCATAAAATACTATTTTTGTGAAGTGTACTATATTTTTTTATAGCTTAGTCCGAAAAATACTATATTTCGCTTAAGAAATGTTAGCAACCCTATCCGTTTGTCTGTCAGAGCCTTATAACTTCTGAATTACTGAACATAATTACTTCAAATATAAATATATGTAAACCGATGGCCTCCCGCCAAATATGGCTTAAAAAGTTATAAAAATCTTTATTTCAGGGGGGCTCTCATAGAAGCGAATGCGAAGTAAAAGATTTTTTATAGCGTTACATATAGTTGCGGTATATCATTTTAAAGATAATTAGGAATAGAGTCTAAAAATATTTTTGTTTAAATTTTTCCCCTAAAATTGACGAAATGGGGGGCTTTCAAAGTGGTGATTTTCTAACGTCCAAAGTTGACCTCAGAACTCTCAATTTTCTGAAAGGCTAAGACTGAAACTTGATCAATTATTTGAATTATATCCTGTACTTGAACAACAAATACTAAAATTAGATAAATATTATAAGGAAACGAAATTATTTAATTTTTAATGAGATTTAGTATTTTTAACAGAACCTCACAATGATGTCAATAGATGGCGCTAATGGTCAAAGTTAACTATTACAATATTTTCTGAAAGGCTGAGTCTGAAACTTGTTCAATTATTTGAATTATATCCTGTACTTGAACAACAAATACTAAAATGAGATAAAATTATAAGGAAACGAAATTATTTAATGTTCACTATTTTTAACAGAACCTCACAATGATGTCAATAGATGGCGCTAATGTTAAGAGATAAATATTATATCTAAGGAAACGAAATTGTTTAATTTTTAATGGGCTTCAGCATTCAGTCAGTTCAACAGAACTTCACAATGATGTCAATAGATGGGGCACTGTAAAAGTTTATTCGTTTTATGGATACCGCGAGGTCTCAGTTCGGGGCGAACCACTAGTAACCTTGTGTCTATTAACCCAGTGGTAAGTTTTTAGGATATTTTTTCAGGCAGAGCCAAGCAAAGTATATTTGGGAAAGGAAAAGGTTCATTTTAGGCCTACTCTTATGCACTCTACCATGAATAGAGGAAAATACATAGATTGTATTAAAAATATAATAATTTAAAACAGAAAAGTAAAT
Organism: Erebia epiphron; assembly: GCA_963932025.1. NCBI lineage: Eukaryota > Metazoa > Arthropoda > Insecta > Lepidoptera > Nymphalidae > Erebia > Erebia epiphron. The sequence continues at coordinate 41,493,295 of OZ009948.1, read as the reverse complement.
AACGAGCAAAAAAATAAAAATGTATTTCAAGTTTTCGATACGTTTCCAAGATGGCAACATCCAGCCATAGAGAAGGCAGTAGGCGCGAAATGTACCAAATGTCATTTCTGACAGTCACTGTCAAAATAACGTGTTTTTCTTTTCAAAACGTCAAAAAATATGAATCCGCCATTGTTACCCACTCATGTTTGTGTTCCATAACTTGGAAAGATTAAATAATTTCAGCACTGAAATTACGACGAATTCGTAGATTTGACCAATAAAAACTGGTCTAGTATTTTATTTTCCTTCATTTCTCTGCTTGTACAAGACTTGGCCTACGCTCCATACAAATCTGAACCGTCTCCTTTAGTATATTTGGGAAAGCTGGACCTATTTTTTTGCACTCTCAGCTTTCACACAGTATTTGTAACATGACCAATTTGAGCATTTTCTTGGCTTGGGGCAGTTCAACTACATATTATTTGTGAATTAAAATAATGTGCATATATTTTTTAGGTAATGGATGTAACCCAGTTATTGGAAGCTTGTCAGTGGGACTATTGCGCGTGCACTACGAGTTTAAGTAAGTTTTTCATTTTGTGACCTCAAATATTTTTTTACTTCCATCGGTTAAAAATTATAAATGTAGTATTATAAATTTTTCGCTAGTAAACTAAAATATTTTCCTACCTAGTGATAAAAAATGCCTTGTTTTCTGAATTAGAAATGATTTATTTCACTTAGGACAACGTGTTCCGCTTAAGATAAGTCGCAAGAATCTACCACCGGTTCGGAAAACTGAGAAGAGTCGGTGGGAAACTCAGCTGTTGCTCTTTTCAATTTATAGTAAAGCTATACACATTGCCATACGTCTGGTTTTTCATCGGCTACCTATTCCCTATCTGGAGATGCTGTCCAATAGAATTGGCCTCGGGCATATCTCCTTGAGCTGTAAATTTTGTAGGTACACTTGTTGTATTGGGTACTAATAATTTTTCTTAACCTTTTCTTTTTTAAGAAAAGAGCAACTGCTGAGTTTCTCGCCGGCTCTTCTCAGTAGAATCAGCTTTCCGAACCTTTTGTAGAATCTTAACGTTTCATAAGTGACACAAGTTGTCCTACGTGAAATAAATAAATCATTTATCATTTACAACCAAATTATTCCTAATATCCAGGCCCTGAAGAATGCGCTTGTAGAACAGTATCGGTGTACGCTAGGGCGTGCTTGCGCCATGGCGTCCAGGAGATGAGATCGTGGAGGGACTCCGAGACCTGTCGTAAGTATTCATCCTCATCATAATCTAAATATATGTACAAAAGGCTACGAATATATGCACAGCTCAAACCTCTGGACGGATCGAGCTGAAATTTCGCATACTGATAGTTATTATGACAAGGGTTGTAACGAAAGCGTTCTTAGCGGAAACAGAGGCGGATGCGGAGGTGAAGGGGCTTTGCCTCTGCGGGTGCGGAGGTTAACGGATGCGGAGGCCGAGGTCATATTTCTCTGGACACATCGTTCATTTTCTGTGCTTTAGGATGCGATGAATCCCACATTTGATTTTATTTAAGAATTCTTCTAAGGACAGTTACCTTTTTGCTTATTGTAATAGTGGTTTTGACGTCACCTGCTTCGATTTGTACCTCTCGTATGTAAATAAACCTCCGTTACAACTCTGCAAAAAATGGCGGAGGCGGATGCGGAAGCGGCGGTACGATTTCTTGCGGAAGTTCCGCACTTACGGAGGCGGAGGCGGAGGTGAGGTTCCGTTACAACCCTAATTATGACGTATGAAAGGATTTTTGAAAATTCAACCCTGAGGGGGGGGGGGGGGGGGGTTAAATAGGGCTTTGAAATTTGTATGAAAATCGAACCCAACGTGAGCGAAGTCGTCAAAAGGTAATCCCAGTAAATGCGAAAGTGTGTCTGTCGGCTACGCTTTAGAAGACCATTTTTAGGGTTCCGTAGCCAAATTTGGCAAAAACGGAACCCTTATAGATTCGTCATGTCTGTCTGTCTGTCTGTCTGTCCGTCCGTATGTCACAGCCACTTTTTTCCGAAACTATAAACTATAATACTGTTGAAACTTGGTAAGTAGATGTATTCTGTAAACCGCATTAAGATTTTCTTACAAAAATAGAAAAAAAACAATAAATTTTGGGGGTCCCCATACTTAGAACTGAAACTCAAAAATTTTTTTTTCATCTAACCCATAGGTGTGGGGTATCTATGGATAGGTCTTAAAAAATGATATTGAGGTTTGTACTATCATTTCTTTCTAAACTGAATAGTTTGCTCGAGAGACACTTCCAAAGTGGTAAAATGTGTGTCCCCCCCCCCGTAACTTCTAAAATAAGAGAATGATAAAACTAAAAAAAATATATGTTGTACATTACCATGCAAACTTCCACCGAAAATTGGTTTGAACGAGATCTAGTAAGTAGTTTTTTTTTAATACGTCATAAATCGTAAACCGCAATTTACCTTTCATTCAATCAACTCAAATATTTAAAAAAACATTTAATTTAAAACTTACTTCATGTTTGTACGGAACCCTCGATGCGCGAGTCCGACTCGCACTTGGCCGGTTTTTTTCTACCAATTTTGTTGAAATATGGGACACAGACAGGTTGTATCACAGGGTAGGAAATATGCTACTTTATCCCGGTAAATTAAGGAGTTCCTGCGGAAATACAAAGAAAACTTAATCCACGTGGTCGAAGTCGCGGGTATCACCTAGTAATATTTTAATTTCTCATGATGGGGGCGGGGCATACGCTGTGTTTTCCAGTGCGGGGTTGCCATTCAAGAAACCGAATCGTCTATGAGATTTTCGAACTATGTGCTCGCCGATCTCTGAAACCTAAATACTTAACTAAAATTAAATTGGTACAATAGAAACATGGTACATATCCATTTCTGATAAATTCTTAAGAACATGGTTGTTAAACTTAGTCCGCAGGCCTACTTTTAGTTTTCGTGATATAGAGGCGAATCGGAAAATATTGCAATTTTCGTAAAAGATACGTAACATTCAAAGAATCTTTCTATAGAAAAGTGTGTGTGTGCAATTCACACACGGCAGAAGTGAAACTTCAGAAAAGTAGCCTCCGAGAGAATGAAATAAATAAAAATTGTATTCTATCTCATTCTTAGCAGGCTAAATCCTATTTTTAGTGTCGCTTCTTCGTTTCATCGAATTTTTAAATCACAACGATTCTAAAGAAGTTTCACTTCAATAAAAGACGTAAGAATATTTCCACCATTCATTCGTCAGTCTAAAAACAACTTTACTTCCAGCAATGAAATGTCCTGAGGGTAAAATCTACAAGTCCTGTGGACCGGACACCCAGGCCAGTTGCGCCTTCCCAGAACTGGTGACCAAGAGCAACGCCAGTTGCGTTGAGGGATGCTTCTGTCCCGAGGGTCTTCTGCTGGAGAGCGGGCGTTGCGTGCAGAAGAGCGAGTGTCCTTGCCGCGTCAGGAATAGAAGCTACCCCCCTGGGGCTGTCATACCCAAGAGCTGTAACACCTGGTGAGTATAGTGTTAGAAGGAGAAATTAAAGCGAGCTGAGCATGTCATCTTTGCCAGGGTTCTCGAGAGTGGCGACACTGGTGGAGGACGCTTGGATATGGATCGAGGTGTAATGGTATAATACGTGTAGTGAGTATATACGTGAGCAACACCAGCTGCGTTGAGGGATGCTTCTGTCCCGAGGGTATGTTGCTGAAGAGTGGGCGTTGCGCACAGAAGAGCGAGTGTCCTTGCCGTGTCAGGAATAGAAGCTACCTACCTGGGGCTTTTTTTAAACACTACAAGTTAGCCCTTGATTGCGATCCTCACCTGATCTCACCACAGCGCTTACAATTCTAAGTAGAGGTGAATTCCCACCAACTTATCTGACCCGGTGGCCCAAATTGGAACAAATTTGTAGGCCTGTTAAGTTTTTTTAAATTTCATTTTTCGTATCTACTAGCGACGCTGACACCGGCTCAGATAAGTTTGTGGGATTGTACGTCCTATCCAGCAACATTCTGACGTATATGTCGGGTCTAGTACGAATTATATAAGCATGAATATGCCATGCATCAATATTATTTCTGGTTCAATGGAGTAAGCCGTAGCAAGTCTTCTACAACAACACTTGTTGTAACAAGTTGTAAATTCTGTCACGATTCGTGTTACCTCTATTTTGTTATTTGTTTGTGTGTAATAAAGTGTTTTTATTTACTTATTTGTTTGTTTCAGCAAATGCGAAGCGGGCGAATGGGTGTGCACCCAAGTGCCGTGCGGCGCGCGCTGCGGCGCAGTGGGCGACCCTCACTACACCACGTTTGACGGCCTCAGATACAACTTTATGGGGCATTGCACCTACACGCTGCTCAAGACCCAAAACATCACCATAGACGCCGAAAACGTGGCCTGCTCTGGAGCTATTTCTGAGGTAAGCTCTTTTAAATGTCCTTCAAGGCAAGAGTGAATATGCATCTCCTGACATTGCACCTACACGCTGCTCAAGACCAAAACATCACCATAGACGCCGAAAACGTAGCCTGCACTGGAGCTATTTCTGAGGTAAACTCTTTTAAATGCCCTTCAAGGCAAGAGGGAATATGCATCTTCATGGGACATTGCATCTACACGCTACTCAAGACCCAAAACATCACCATAGACGCCGAAAACGTGGCCTGCTCTGACGCTATTACTACTCTTTTTAATGAATTTCAAGGCAAGAGTGAATATGCATCTCCTGACATTGCACCTACACGCTGCTCAAGACGAAAACATCACCATAGACGCCGAAAACGTGGCCTGCTCTGGAGCTATTTCTGAGGTAAGCTCTTTTAAATGTCCTTCAAGGCAAGAGTGAATATGCATCTCCTGACATTGCACCTACACGCTGCACAAGACCAAAACATCACCATAGACGCCGAAAACGTAGCCTGCACTGGAGCTTTTACTGAGGTAAACTTTTTAAATGCCCTTCAAGGCAAGAGGGTATATGCATCTTCATGGGACATTGCACCTACACGCTACTCAAGACCCAAAACATCACCATAGACGCCGAAAACGTGGCCTGCTCTGGAGCTATTTCTGAGGTAAGCTCTTTTAAATGTCCTTCAAGGCAAGAGTGAATATGCATCTCCTGACATTGCATCTACACGCTGCTCAAGACCCAAAACATCACCATAGACGCCGTGGCCTGCTCTGGAGCTATTACTACTCTTTTTAATGAATTTCAAGGCAAGAGTGAATAGGCATGTTCTAGACTAGCGCGTTCCAACCTATACGTCATCATGCTTTGCACTAAGCATAATTGTCGTCAAGCGCAAGCCTATCTCAGTTGGCAGCTCCACCAAAGTTCACGACAACTATCTAGCTTATGACAAGATCTTGAATACAAGCGAAGCTTCGCTTCGCTAAAAGGAGGCGATAAGAGAATTCGGCCTTCTTAGGTGACGCTACTTATCTAAAGATAGGAGGTAGTTTAAAAAAATTGACTGCACGTCACGTGTCACGTTGTCACGTGACAAAATATTATGGTGCGAGTGTATTTTACACATTTAGGTATTTTATGGCGTGCTTGCAATTTTTACTAACTCTATGTATATAGATCATGTTGTGTATGGGTATGTCTTTAATTCTCCACTCAAAGCCCCACTGTCTTTCTTTACTTTGTCATCAAACAGTTCTTCGAAATAGTTGAGACTTGAGACTGGATACTCCGATGCAATTGTTTGAATTTGTTTCGGATACTCTCACGCAAAATTATGATTTTGATCCATTTTTTATTTAAATAGGTACTTGATATAATATTTATTTTGCAATAAATTCCTGGAAAATGATTAATTTTTAATTTGTATAATTTCTTGGTTCAGTTGATATGATAATATGTAGGTATTGTCGATATTTCAAATAATTTTCATAATTTGTCCACCTATTTATCTAATAATACCGTGATTTGTTAGATCGATTATTTTTAAGTATTGCACGCCAGGACAATGGTAATACACTTGTCTTTTTATCTTTTGTACCACTTTTGTAATATTATGTCTAGCATGCAATAAATAAATTCTGATTCTGATTCTGAATGATGTATATGCCATTTCAATGCTTCAGCAAATGTTTGAATTTGTTTCCAGGAAATGAATCTGTCGCCATACCAAGGCGCGGGCAAGCCGTCCTGCACCAAGGCGGTGTACGTTCAATACTCTGGAGCCAGCATCCACCTCAAGCAGGGCGGGTTCATTCTTGTCAACGGGAAAGAGGTCACCAAATTGCCCGCCAAGATTGGAGACGTCAGGATACGCGCTGCCTCCTCGCTGTTTATTATGAGTGAGTATAATAGGCATGATGACAGTAATCAAGAATCAATGAAATTATGAATTTATCTAATGAAATAGGATTCATGGATCATGAGAAACTTATTTATTTCTCTATTTCGAGTGAGATTACTATTTATTTTGATAAAATAAAACTATAAAATACATCAATCCGCCATATTGGGTAAAACACCAAGAAGTGAATGACGTCACAATTGTTTGTTTTCGAGCTTTGACAATCACACTATTGCTTAATGCACACTGCACAGAGTACATTGGTAAAAACAATAGTGACGTCACAAACGACGCCATGACACCGCCAAGCGTTTTGGCGTGAATTTTAAAATTTAAATTTCAAATGCCAATTTTATCTACCAAACCTTATTTTTCTGCTGAAATAAGATATTTTTTCGAAATAGTAGATACTTCCGAACATAATCTGACCATTTTTCAAAATCAGTCATCATGCCTATTACTAAAAAAAAAACTTTTTGAAGTGAAACTTCTTTAGAATCGTTGTGATTTGAAAATTCGATGATACGAAAAAGCGACACTAAAAAGAGACAAATATATTCATAATAGGATTTAGCCTGCGAGATAATGAGATAGAATACAAGTTATATTTGTCTCATTCTCTTTGAACTTTCCTGAAGTTTCACTTCTGCCGTGTGTGAATGGTTCATTTTTTTTTATCCACTACAAGTTTGCCCTTGACTACGATCTCACCTGATGGTAAGTGATGATGCAGTCTAAGATTGTAGCGGGCTAACCTCTTAGGGGCATGGCAGTTATATTAAACCCATACCCCTTCGGTTTCTACACAGCATCGTACCGGAACGCTTAATCACTTGGCGTGCCGTCTTTGCCGGTAGGATGGTAACTAGCCACGGCCGAAGACTCTCACCAGACCAGACCAGGGAAAATTCAGAAATTATAAATTCCCAAATTGACCCAGCCGGGGATCGAACCCGGGACCTCCGCACCTTAAGACTACAGCGCTCAATACTGCGCCACAGAGGTCGTCAAAAATGAACAAGAAGTTTAATTCACTATGATCCGCCCAAGTAGACAAATCAATGTGGTACAACGTATAATTTGGTGGGTTGGAGGGGCCATGACCCTAAATAATAAGGAATTGTTAATATGGAAATACCCCAAGAAATAATTCTGGATGTTGGTTTTTACATATTTAAATCATTGTTTCAGTTCAACTCCCCGGAAAGGTATCGCTATGGTGGGACGGTAACACGCGCGTCTTTGTCGATGTGCCGCCGGCGTACCACGACAAGACACAGGTATGAACATAATATATAATAACAGTCCCTGCTGACAATTTTGTGAACTTTTTAGATTCTACATTCTGCAAACTTTTTTTTATATCCAGTACAAGTTGCCCTTGACTGCGATCTCACCTGATGGTGAGTTATGATGCAGTCTAAGATGGTAGCGGGCTAACTTGTTAGGGGCAGGGCAGTTACAAAGTTTTAATGATTTAACCAAAAATACAATGGATTAAAGGAAGTAGTAGGAACAAATACAAAGGCAAAGGACTGCCTCGTTGGTCTAGACGAGGTCACGGATTCGAGTCCCGGGTCGGGCCATAAAAGGCATTGAGGTTTTCTGATAAGAAATTCTCAGTCGAGAGGACATTATTACTATAAGTTGGAACAAATGTGCTGCACTTTAGTTTGTTGTGGGCTCTTCTTAGAACAGGGCGCGTTTGGAACCCTCGTAGTTTTAAGATACCGTAATTGATTATCACCATCATGTTTTATAAGTAATTGGAAGCCAATACAGTGTACTTAATTAGAATAAATTAATATTGATTTTTTACTTGATTTGCTCCTCTTCCAACTTTTTACCTAAGATATTCTGTGAGTATTCAAGCTTTCTAGTGATACTGTTGATTATAAGGAGAAAATAGATGATGTGAAGGGTTAATATTACTATTTCTCCAGGGTCTATGCGGCACCTTCAATTTGAACCAAAAAGACGACTTCCTAACCCCCGAAGGCGACGTGGAGCAGTCAGCGCTAGCGTTCGCCAACAAATGGAAGACCAGGGAGTTCTGTGAAGATGTGTCCACTACGGAGCCGGAACACCCCTGCAAGGCCAATGTTGAGAACAAGGACTCTGCTGAGAAGTACTGCAACCAACTAAAAAGCTCACTCTTTGAATGTAAGTAAAAACAATCCTTCCCTTAGGACGGCAAGGAACCGGATTCCGGTTTGAGGCGTTTACGAGACAGAGGGCAAGAACAATTGGTTTTTTTCGTGACAGCTCACTCTAATGCTGAGATCTATAGAGCGTACTTTGACTTTGCTCAAACTTTACTCAGAGTTAAAGCGAGATGGACTTATGGGAGTAACATAAATCTGTCTCGCTTTAACCATGTCTCAAGTCTAAGCAAAATCAAAGTTCGCTCTATAGATCTCACTAAGTGTGATTTGCTTTTTCATTTCTAATTCGAATGAATACTTTTCCGGATTCCGTTTTTCCCTCCTCGCAATTTACGCAGTGTATACTAGATGATGCTTATCCCCAGGAATTAAGTAATCTCATCGCTAACTTCATGCTAATCAAATATCAAATCAATCAAATATCTAATCAGTGGTAGATTCATTTGACTATTCATAAGAACTTGTAAAAAGTCTATTTGAATAAAAATAATTTGATTTTGATTTTGAAATAATAATAAATATTATAAATGCGAAAGTTTGGATGGATGGATGAATGGATGTATGGATGTATGGATGTATGGATGTTTGTTACTCAATCACGCGCCAACGGCTGCACGGATCTGGCTGAAATTTGGCACAGAGATAGAATATAGTCTGGAATAGCACATAGGCTACTTTTTATCCAGGAAAATTAAGGAGTTCCCACGGGAACCAAAAAACCTCAATCCACGCGGACGTTGTCGCGGGCATAAGCTAATATTGTTATAAATGTGAAAGTGTGTCTGTCTGTCTTCTATGCTGTCACAACCCATCTGTTCAACCGATTTTGATGAAATTTGGTACAAGGACAGGTTGTAAAGGACATTACTTTTATCCCGGAAATTTAAGGATTTCCTGCGGGAATCGAAGAACCCCTATTCGGATTCTACACAGCATAGTACTGGAACGCTAAATCGCTTGGCGGCACGTCTTTATCGGTAGGGTGGTAACTAGCCACGGCCGAAGCCTTCCACCAGGCCAGACCAGGGAAAATTAAGAAATTATAGATTTCCGAACCCTGCCGGGGATCGAACCCGGGATTTCCACACGTTAAGGCAACAGCGCTCAATACTGCGCCATGGAGGTCGTCATCTAGTTTTAAATAAACGTTTTTCTTTTTAAGCGTGCCACTGGTACGTGGACGTGCAGCCTTACTACGAGGACTGCCTGTACGATATGTGCGCATGCGCGGGCGACGTGGGGCGCTGCTTGTGCCCCATACTCGGCGACTACGCGGACGAGTGCGCGCGCGCCGGAGTGCAAATACAGTGGCGGTACAACGTCAAGGAGTGTGGTGAGCTGACAGTTGACACACACATATGCATGCACACACACACGCATACATGTGCACACAGGCCGACACGCCCTCTGAAAAAAAACGTCATTTCGCAAAATAACACTTAAAATGTATATAAATACAGTATCTGTCATTAAGTTGATTCTGTAGTGCACAATCTCTAAACTAATCTAAAATGACATCATTAAAAATATTGCATACTTTCATAATACTCTCTTCGGAAAAGGACAGAACTACTACCATACTACTGGATGGCATAAACAGTCGCGTTAGAAGACTGGATTACAGATGCATATCTCAAATTTCGGCACTGATAGGTCAGTGAACCGTGGCCTAGTGGTCAAGGCGCTCAGGGCGCGATTCCCAGAGAGACGCAGGTTCAAATCCTACCGGTTCCGGAATTTTTGATATGCATGTTTAAGTAAGCTTAGAAACTATCCTCGTGTGTGAAGCACTGTAATAAAATTATAAAATTTAGGACAGAACTAGATTTAAAGCTGTCATTTTAGTTTAGTTTAGAGATGGTGCACTCTAAACTAAAAAAAAGTTGCATGAACTTATATTGGTCTTAAAGTAGTAATTTCTCTTACGTATTTTTTATTTATTTATTTGTTTAAATCAGGCAACTAGGCCCATAGAAATATATATATAATATAACATACTTAAAATAAAATAAATACATATGAAAATATTATTCCATGTTATACAGAACTTAATAATTAACTCTTTTTCAACTTATTTGCTCATAGTCCTTGGACTGATTGCAGATTACACTAAGAGAAAAAAAAATGTTATACAGAATTGGCCACAAAATATCTTACTTACAGTGTGCACAGTCGTTTGGGACGCGTCCGCGATCGCACCCGAGAGCCTATTTCTTTACTCTATGGTCTATTCTACAAAAAAATAATCTTTAATCTGTGCAAAAACTATTGACGAAGAAACAGGAAAACGAGGGCGATTAATTTCTACAATTAGCAGAATCTATTTGACATGCGAGCTCTCACGTAGTCTGACTGTAGAGACATCATATTACAAGGAAACTACGCATGGTAGATACTAAATCTTTAATCTATGGACTCGTTCTGACACATGGACGCGTTCTGCAAACCGTCAGCGGACGTTTTCGCAGATTGCTATCTCTCGTCCGAAGGCTCAAGGACGTCCTAAGGTCACGGCCGCGACTTACATCCGAATTTGCACAGTTCAGTGTAATTGTATATTGTGTGCCTAGGGTGAAACAAGACGATTTCAGACGAGGGTGAAGCTCATCACCCGAAAAGTCTGAAATCATGTTTCATCATCATTTATTTATTTTGCCAGAATATGGTACATGCAGCATATTACCATAGGTGTTAGGATTAAGATATAATATCCAAATATTCTGCCAAGCTCGGCGTGCAAGACGGCATTACACAGCTGATATCTTAAGTCTCGGGTGTAAGCCATTAGGATAGTTTTTTCCTTGCTTTATACTGTTAAATGTGTGTCACAGAGTTGCACTGCACTGGTGGACAAGAGTACACAGTGTGCGCTGACAGCTGCCTGAGGACGTGCACCGACGTCGGTCTGCCTATTGACGACTGCAAGCCCTCATGCGTTGAAGGCTGCGCATGCCCCGTTGGACAAGTATATTTTGTTCTTTGCATTGTAGTTTTACTTTCAAAGGCTTCGACTGGCTTTTTTAAAGGTTAAGAAATATTTCTATTCAATAAGAGTATTGAAAATAATTGTATTAAGGCAGAACAGTAAATTTCCACCTTTGTAAATAAAAACTTTGAGAGCTGAAACTTTCATACAAAGTGATCTTTTTTTTATCGCAAATTCGATGATATTTTACACAGGAAATTAAAATCTAAAGTTATTTTATACAACGCAAAGCTGCGTTATTTTGATTTTGTAGGTGATTAGCGGTCGCCCGCGACTTCTTTCGCGAATTTCTCATTTCCTATAAGATTATGAAGTTTTCTCGCTGAAAAAAGCCTACCTATAGAGACTATAATAGATAAATATGCAGGCTATTATTATTTAAAGCTAACAACCTACGGACATCCCTCACACAGAAAAAATTGTCAGACAATTTCTGATAATATTTTAAGGTTAGTCCGTAGATCCTTTTGTTAATGTGAGCCAAATGTTTTAGGTGCTAGATAACGACAACGTGTGTGTACCAGTTTCGATGTGTGCGTGCTACCACAAGGGCATGGAGTTCAAGACCGGGTACAAGGAAGTGAGAGCTGGGAAACGGGAACGCGAACTTTGGTAAATACATTATTTTTTGTAAATAATTTTATTTATTATGTCCTACTAGCGAATGCCCGCGACTTTGTCTGCGTGGTTTGAGGTTTTGCTAGCCTATGTGCTATTCCAGACTATAATCTATATCTGTGCCAAACTTCAGCCAAATCCGTTCAGCTATTGGGGCGTGTTTGAGTAACAAACATCCGTACAATCCATCCATACATCCATTCAAACTTTCGCATTTATAAGGCTTTGGTTCTGATTATTCCCCGGCTATCCCTTAAATACGTATCTAAGATACTTTGTTGTGTTCGACCGAACTTTCGGTTTCGGCCTGGTTTCGGTTTAGTTTTGGTTTCGGCTGCAATCCGGCCGAAACCGAAACTACTTTCGGGGTGTTTCGCGCTGCGATCGGATACATGTTCGGTGCACTGAGCTGCGAGCGACGAAGATTAATTTTACCGTGTCCGCGCTCACAGTCATGATTTGTGTCATGACTTGTATGTTTAAAATAAAAAAAAGACTGATTATGATAAATGATAATGTTAACTTAATTTTTCCCACGTCCTTATATGTTTGTCCTTGTTTGATGAGTGAGTTTTGGCTTCGGCCGAAACTGAGACAAAATTCGGTTTCGGTTTCGGCGTTAATAACTAGTTTCGGTCGGACACTAATACTTTGCTTTTAAGTACAGTTTATTTGTTAACGAGCCATAAATATCGCGAAATTTTCCTAACAAAAGCAGATGCTTTGATGCATTGTGAGATCACAATGTTTTATTCATAAATTCTGAAGACCACAGCTTACTTTTAACAAAGTATTATAAGTTGTCCGTTATTTTCGTAGCACATGTGTGGGCGCGCGCTGGGAATGCGTGCCGGCGACGGAAGACCAAATCCAGAACTACCCTCCAGCGGAGGACCTCCGCAGTAACTGCAGCGCCGCCAACAATATGGAGTTCACCACGTGCCAGCTCGCACAGCCGCTCACATGCAAGGTAGGCCCTTCCTGTCGCTTTAGCAGTGGCCTCGAGCCTGATAAATTGATAAATAGCATTGATTTAAACTAACTTACAAATTCAGTACAACCGATTTTAATTTGGAAACGTAAGGTTTGGAACTTAGAACAAGGGTAAAGGGTACTGTTCTACCGATTTTGATGAAATTTGGTAATTTGACGTTCCGGAGAATGCTTTTAGAAGACTTGTTACCACGGCAAATCGAAGGGCTCCGACGGGATTTTCAAAAAAAAACGACGCAGACGAAGTTACGGGCATCATCTGGTAATTTAATAAATAAATATTATGTTTTCAATAGTCCGGGTGTCCAAAGGGAATCAAAAAACCTTTTGATGAACTTGATGTCAACCACACAAGTAGTCATAGCAACCAAAATCATCTTGTCATAAAAATATTTCGCCTTTATATTTTCAACAACTTGAAGTCAACAACACAAGTAGTCATAGCAAGTTGATAAAAAATGCTATGCAATAGCTTTACCGCGGCAGTCTCCGAGTGCCACACGTCTTTTTTTACTGACCAACAGTTTACAGTACAACAAATCAATGCAATACCTATGTACTGTGTACATATTTAAAAAGTAAGTATGATCAATGGGCCACCTCCTCATGTATATATGTGTCGCTGTGTCATTGATCGTACTTATCATGTACAAGACGAAGAATCAATCCACATCAAGTCCTAATTAATTAGAACGCAAGCCGGTTTTTCTCGTCGCTCTACGCTGTCCCTCTAACCGACACCCAAAAACGCGCGAAAACTCTAGGAACGTCAAATGTCGAACGGAGCCTCATGTGCGCCATAAACACGGATAGTCTGTAGTGACGTCTGCGTTCCGTTGTACGATTTTCATCCGCCTAACACAAGTTACAAAACAAGTAACCCAAGCGACGACGACATAGGTATAAGTAAAGTATAAATTAAGTACAGTATGGATCATATCCTTATTTTTTCCACTAGAACATGCACCTGCCAGCCGTAATAACAGCGTCGGAGTGTCGTCCCGGCTGCCAGTGCAAGAAAGGCTATGTTATGGACATGTCTTCAAACCAGTGCATTCTACCCGCTTCCTGCCCGTGCCACCACGGCGGGAGGAGCTACCCAGACGGACATAACATGCAAGAGGGGTGCAACACTTGGTATGTCCATATTATTACTTGTTACTTGTGCAAGAAAGGGTATGTTATGGACGTGTCCTCAAACCAGTGCATTTTACCCGCTTCCTGCCCGTGCCACCACGGCGGTAGGAGCTACCCAGACGGACAACATGCATGTCCATATTATTACTTGTGCGAGAAGGGCTATGTTATGGACGTGTCCATAAACCAATGCGTAGCTCCCGCGTCATTGCATGCAAGAGCGGTGCAACACTTGGTATGTCCATATTATTACTTGTGCAAGAAGGGCTATGTTATGGACTTTTCTTCAAACCGATGCGTAGCTCCCGCATCATTGCATGCAAGAGGGGTGCAACACTTGGTATGTCCATATTATTACTTGCCACTTGTGCGAGAAGGGCTATGTTATGGACGTGTCCTCAAGCTAGTGCGTTTCACCCGTTTCCTGCCCGTACCACCACGGTGGTAGGAGCTACCCGGATGGACAATATAACATGCAAGAGGGGTGCAACACTTGTGTTGTCCATACTTCCATATGTCCATTTTCAACTGCCTCGTTGGTCTAGTGGTTAGCATGTTCGACTGCGGCCGACGAGGTCCCGGGTTAAATTCCCGGGTCGAGCCATAGCAAGTATTGGGTTTTTCTGAGAAGAAATTCTCAGTACTAGCCCGGAGTAAGGAAGTTGGCGGTGTTTCACCCCCGTGCCACGTGCTGGAGAGCACGTAAAGCCGTCGGTCCTGCGCCTGATCTCTCTCCGGTCGTGTCGGATTTTCCGTCCCATCGGGCTATGAGAGTAAAGAAACAGAGAGTGCACCTGTGTATGCGCACACACTTGTACACTATAATATCTCCCGCGCAGATGGCTAATTTCCCTGAAGATAGGCCGCCGTGGCCGAAATTCGGTCGGGAGGACATTATTATGTCCATATTAATGCTTATTACTTGTGCAAGCAGGGCCACGTATGGCCGTGTCGTCCAACCAAAGCGAAATGCTTGTACCACCACGAGGTGCAACACTTGGTAGGTCCATATTATTACTTGTCACTGGTGTAAGAAGGAATTCGAAAAGTATTATAGATGGCGCTGGTTATAGTCATCTTGTTCAAATGGTCTAGTGACATAATTTGCTAGTATAAGTCGATTCCTTTGCGTATTACTAGAAAACTAGAAGATACGTTTTAAAAAACATGTGAAAAATATCAAAAGTGTTACTGGAGGCGCCGGGTATCGATCCCGGTACCTCTCGCATGCTAAGCGAGCGCTCTACCATCTGAGCTACGCCCCCTGATGTAAGTACTGTTAAAAAAATCGTTCACATTATACAGTTACATTAAAAATGCAATGCAATGAGAATATTGCGTATGTAAGTAGATCAACTTTCACTCGCAACAAAATAAAGGCTGCGATCCACAGCATTTCGTAACCAACGAATGCTATTGTACAGCTATGTAATTATTATAAAGAATGATTATTATCATACTTCAGATGAAAATGTTCAAATCGTTTTAAAATATTCTAATTACCCTCGACGAAGCGGAGACGGTATATGTGTTTGCCCTAAGAGGTTGTGTGGTTGTTTGTTTGTTTGTTTGTGCACTTTTTTGTTACCATTTTTCTCAAAAAGTACTGGGCCGATTGAGATGCGGTTTTTTGCATTAGATACGTATAGCTTGTGAGAAGGTTTTTAGATATATTTTAGGACCATAGACAACCAAGCTGAGCTGTAGTCTATGATTTTAATATTTCAACATGTTACCATTTTTCACAAAAACTACTGAGCCGATTGAGATGCGGTTTTTTGCATTAGATGTGTATAGCTTGTGAGAAGGTTCTTAGATATATTTTAGGACCATAGACAACAAAGCTGAGCTGTAGTCTATGATCTTAATTTTTCAACCACTGTTACCATTTTTCACAAAAAGTACTGGGCCGATTGAGATGCGGTTTATAGCATTAGATATATATAGCTTGAGAGAAGGTTCTTAGACATATTTTAGGACCATAGACAACTAAGCTGAGCTGTAGTCTATGATTTTAATTTTTCTATGTGTTAAAATTTTTCACAAAAAGTACTGGGCCGATTGAGATGCGGTTTTTTGCATTAGATATGTTTAGCTTGTGAGAAGGTTCTTAGATATATTTTAGGACCATAGACAACAAAGCTGAGTTGTAGTCTATGATTTTATTTTTTCAATATGTTACCATTTTTCACAAAAAGTACTAGGCCGATTGAGATGCGGTTTATTGCATTTATGACTTCGTGCGATTACAAAACAGGAAACTGGTACCAAAATTTTAAAAAATCAGCGCTATTTTGAAATTCTTTGTTAATTGACCGATTTCGTTTAAAATCTATATTTAGGGCTCCCTGGGGTCACAAAACAGGAAACTGGTATCAAAATTTAAAAAAATCAGCGCCATTTTGAAATTCTTTGTTAATTGACCGATTTCGTTCAAAATCTATATTTAGGGCTCCCTGGGGTCACAAAACAGGAAACTGGTACCAAAATTTAAAAAAATCAGCGCCATTTTGAATTTCTTTGTTAATTGATCGATTTCGTTCAAAATCGATATTTAGGACTCCCTGGGGTTACAAAACAGGAAACTGTTACCAAACTTTATAAAATCAGCGCCATTTTGAAATTCTTTGTTAATTGACCGATTTTGTTCAAAATCTATATTTAGGGCTCCCTGGGGTCACAAAACAGGAAACTGGTACCTACCAAAATTAAAAAAAATCAGCGCCATTTTGAAATTCTTTGTTCATTGATCGATTTCGTTCAAAATCGATATTTAGGACTCCCTGGGGTTACAAAACAGGAAACTGTTACCAAACTTTAAAAAATCAGCGCCATTTTGAAATTCTTTGTTAATTGACCGATTTCGTTCAAAATCTATATTTAGGGCTCCCTGGGGTCATAAAACAGGAAACTGGTACCAAAATTTAAAAAAATCAGCGCCATTTTGAAATTCTTTGTTAATTGACCGATTTCGTTTAAAATCTATATTTAGGGCTCCCTGGGGTCACAAAACAGGAAACTGGTACCAAAATTTAAAAAAATCAGCGCCATTTTGAAATTCTTTGTTAATTGACCGATTTCGTTCAAAATCTATATTTAGGGCTCCCTGGGGTCACAAAACAGGAAACTGGTACCAAAATTTAAAAAAATCAGCGCCATTTTGAATTTATTTGTTAATTGATCGATTTCGTTCAAAATCGATATTTAGGACTCCCTGGGGTTACAAAACAGGAAACTGTTACCAAACTTTATAAAATCAGCGCCATTTTGAAATTCTTTGTTAATTGACCGATTTCGTTCAAAATCTATATTTAGGGCTCCCTGGGGTCACAAAACAGGAAACTGGTACCAAAATTTTAAAAAATCAGCGCCATTTTGAAATTCTTTGTTAATTGATCGATTTCGTTCAAAATCGATATTTAGGACTCCCTGGGGTTACAAAACAGGAAACTGTTACCAAACTTTAAAAAATCAGCGCCATTTTGAAATTCTTTGTTAATTGACCGATTTCGTTCAAAATCTATATTTAGGGCTCCCTGGGGTCACAAAACAGGAAACTGGTACCAAAATTTAAAAAAAATTAGCGCCATTTCGAAATTCTGTGTTAATTGACCGATTTCGTTCAAAATCGATATTAAGGGCTCCTTGGGGTCACAAAACAGGAAACTGTTACCAAAATTTTAGAAAATCAGCGCCATTTTTATTAGGGTTCCGTACCCAAAGGGTAAAAACGGGACCCTATTACTAAGACTCCGCTGTCTGTCTGTCTGTCTGTCTGTCTGTCTGTCTGTCTGTCTGTCTGTCTCCAGGCTCTATCTCATAGACCGTGATAGCTAGAAAGCTGAAATTTTCACAAATGATGTATATCCGTTGCCGCTACAACAAATACTAAAAATTAAAAAAATATATATATTAAGGGGGGTCCCCATACAATAAACGTGTTTTTTTCGTATTTTTTTGCTCAATATTAAAAACGGTAACAGGTAGACTGTTCAAATTTTCACAGAATATTAACTTGTATATTACCTTTCAAAATAAATAATTAAATATCAATAAAGTAAATATTAAAGGGGGGCTCCCATACAACAAACGTAATTTTTTGATATTAACAGTAAACCTCTACAAACAAAGTTAGTTTTGCGGTTCATTAACAAAGGTAATCATACCTACCTACTTCTTGAGTACGGAACCCTCGGGTTCCTTTTAGCTTGTACCTAGATGGTGCCCAGGGTATCATGATGGAGTCAGGAGGCGATCATGGGAACTCCTTAAATTCTCATCGTATACCTGTCGCGTTTGGACTCTTTTGATTTGTCGTGACAAGCGCGCCTCGGAAAGAAAAGGGTTTGGCCATAGTCCACCACACTGGTCAAAAAAACTACTGAGCTGTCAAAGATGCAGTTTTGTGTTTTAGATATTATGTAATATATACGTTTGCTAAATTCTAATTGTTGTTTCAAAGTTATAAAGGTCAAAGGTTTATTGGAGCTCTGCAGTTCGTCGTGGGTTTTTTTTAAATTTTTAATTTTATTACTTGTTGAAAATGGAGTCGGGTCGGAGAGTCGAAAATTGGTTCTAGGTTTACTGCGGGGTATCATACGAAAGGTCTTTATTTGGATATTCGAAAATGAATTTTTATTTGTTTTAGACTTATGATGAGAATTGAAAAAAAAATGTTTATTTCACAGTCAATTCTTTTTCCGATGTAAATTGTCTGTAAATTGATGGATATTTGACGGCCTCTTATTTTAACAGGCCCGTGCGTTTCCACCTAAAGTTTTTACAGACGTGACAGACGTAAAACTTTATGGGGTTCTGTTCTTATAACTTTTTCTTCTTGTCAGTGAGTGTACAGGTGGCAAGTGGCATTGCACGGGGAAAACGTGTGCAGGCGTGTGCAGCGTGTGGGGTGACTCACATGTGACCACGTTCGATGGACAGACGTACGACTTCGAAGGCGTCTGCTCTTACCTATTGGCTAAGGGCGTCATGGACGGAACTCATGGCTTCAGTGTTGAAATACAGGTGGGATTGCTAACACTTTACATGATTGATTTATTTTCATTGTTTTAGAAATGATTATGTCCGGTAACGAATATACCATTGACTCTATTATATCCTAAATCATAGCTTATTAACCTCTTAAACGTTGAATTCTAGAGAGTCAAGAATATATTTTAAAATTTTATAGCTTACAATGTAGTAGCAACTTTATAATATAAATTGCGTTTCGGTTAATAGTAGGTTTATTCAAAAGATACTCTGACAGGATTGAAAGGAGGGCTGCTACGTCATTCAGCGGGTAGAAAACCAGAAGCCCTAGAGCAGAAAGTGATGGTTATCTGCCCGTTGAATGGCGTATTCGTCTGAAATTGACTAGTTTAGGGTGTCTCAACAGGCATTGAAACTCGCACTTTCAATGCAGGTTATATGAAAAAAATATTTTATGCTTTTTTTAGTGCTTTTCACTTTTTAAAAATAAAAGTTAAAATTTAAAAATTTTAAAAATAAATAATGAATACTTTTTGGAGGCGCCGGGTATCGATCCCGGTACCTCTCGCATGCTAAGCGAGCGCTCTACCATCTGAGCTACGCCCCCGATGTGTGTTTTAACGAAAAAAGCCAACACAAGTATCATACTAACCAGTTTGTTTGTTGGTTTATTGGTTGGTCCTTCAATCACGCCTCAACGGAACAACGGATCGACGTGATTAGGCATGGGTATATTTGAGGACCTGGAGAGTGACATAGGCTTCTTTTTATCCCGGAAAAGTAAGGAGTTCGGGGGGCACACCATAAGGGAATACCTACTATTTAATTGTTTTCCTACGCAGAATGAGCCCTGCGGCACAACCGGAGCCACATGCTCTAAATCTGTGACCCTGCGCATCGGCACCGGCGGCTCGGAGGAAACATTGTCCCTCACCAAGAGCGGCCCGCTCCCTGACACATCCAAATTGAAAAGGTATTATAAACAACTGTTGCATGACAAGTTTTTATTTGTGTTATTCATATTCATATTCATTTATTTGCAGAAACATGTTTTTTTACAAAGGGTGGTAAACAGAGCGATGGAGACAATGTTTCGCCTTAATGGGCATGCAAAAATAACTTAAACTTTTCATACAGACATAGATAGTGAAGGTACATATTACATTACAATGAAAATAGGCAATAACATTATACATTACAAATTATTACATTCATGTCAATAATAAAATCAATAAAGAAAATATAATACTAATGTCAATCTTATTTAACTATTTATGTCAACATGGTTGTTACTGTCATAGTGGTTACTGGTCCTGTTATTCCAGCCTATATTCATCTTCTTATTTTTTAAAAGTATTAATTACTATATTTACTTTATAAAATTACTTCATAAGTCTTAAAAATGATATCTTTAAGTACTTATACAAGATACATTAAAATCTAAATTAAATCAAAATTAAAAAAAACTAAACATTAAGGCCCACTTGCACAAGGACTCTTAAATTGATTTAGTTAAATATTTTAATGCTGTCCCTTTTTGGCAACTAAAATATGTATTTGCCAAAAAGGGACAGCATTACAAAATTTTACTAAATTAGTATAAATGTCCAAGAGCAAGCGGCCCTAAATATATCATCTATTAATATTAATTGGATATAATCCATACTAAAATTATAAATGCGAAAGTGTGTCTGTATGTCTGCTACGGCCCATCTATTGAACCGATTTTAATGAAATTTGGTATAGCGGTAGATTACATCCCGGGAAATCAGTAAAGTTCTTCCGGGAATCTATAAAACTTAATCCACGCGGATGAAGTCGCTGCCAAATATTTTGACATTGCTTAATAACATTAATAATAATAACGATGATTTCTAGATTGATGAGGATTGTTAATTCATACTAATATTATAAATGCGAAAGTATTTCTGCCTGTCCGTCTGTTAACGTTTTCACGGCCCATCTGTTCAACCGAATCAAGGAAAGGTTGGTACGGAAGGAAGGTATCAAGGAAAAGAGACCCAAAAAACTTACCCGACAAGTTATATTTTTACTTTTACTTAGCCTGCTGCGATTTAAGACTGTATGTACAAACTAGCTGATGCCACGGGAACTCCTCAATTTTCTGGGATAAAAACTTGAGAGGTGTCAAGGAACACCCGGATGGAACGAAGTACCAAAAGTTGTAACGACACTTTTTGATATAGTTGTAAGCCGTGCGGCGTGCGCGTGTTTCTCTGTGTAAATTTTGTTACAATTCCTTCACTTATTAATCGAAAGGAGCTCTATGTAACTATTGAAAACATATTTCTTTAAAATTATTTCGCTTTTTTATTTTCAACAACTTGAAGTTAACAACATAAGTAGTCATAGCAACCAAAATCATCTTTTCATAAAAAGTGTCGTTACAACTTTTGGTCTTAATTTTTTCTGTCTAGCCCCCTTTCGTAACGCACGATAAGGAACTTCGTTCCAAAAAGTATTCGGTCCTATGTCACCCTCCAGGTTTTCAACTATACCCATGCAAAAAATCACGTCAATCCGTTGCTCCGTTGCAGCGTGATTGAAGGATAAACCAACAAACAAACACACTTTCGCATTTATATCATTAGTATGATAGTATCGCAATAAATGGCTTGTCATCGAATTATAAGTATTCTAACATGCCTTAACTTCAGCATAAAGCTTCGCGAAGCGGGCGCATACGTGTTCTTGGACGTTTTGTCGCGAGGCATGAGCGTGCAGTGGGACCGCGGGCTGCGCGTCTACGTCAGAGTCGACGCTATGTGGGGGAACCGGGTTAGTATTATCTACACAAACACAAATACACTGTTTGAAACGAGACTACTTTTCTGTATTTCAGACGGATTACTATCCTGGGCCCATAACCTGTTGAAATAAAACTACACAAAAGTCTGAAATCAGACAAATTGCTGGCCTGGGCCTATAACCTGTTTGTTCGCGCCACCTATATATTAGTTGTCTGTGGTCATTGTGACAGATGGAATACTTTGTGAACGTAGCTAGCTTGCCGCGCTTTTTGATAAAACCCTTTGGTTTTGACAGTTCGACAGAGTTCAAGATTGGTTTTTGCTAGCGGCCGCGCCTCGAATTGTTGATTGTAAAAATAAGCTTTTCTTTGTAATCCGTATTGTTAGAACCTAGCTATAGCTTAAGGTTCCCGCGAGAAATTAGCTTCTAGTTATTTCGGTACTAAATAAAGACTTACTTGCGGTACTGAGTGGCATTGATAGTTGTGTGACCACGTTGACACCTGCCGGCTGCAAACTGTGTATAATTCCGTAAATAGTTAACCTAAGCAGCTTTTGGACGAACTTTGAGTGCTGTGCTGTGTGTGTTGGGTGTTAGTGCCGTCTTGAAGCAAGAAGCTACGGCCGAACAGCAAGTACCTTCTCATTCCTGACCTTCCCTACCCTTTAACCTACATTCTTCCTTATCGAGGAGCCGTGGTCACCTTGGACTCTGTAAGTGCATAGCATAAGTTTAAATCTATCAATACTTTAGTTATCTAAGTTGAGCCGGAACAGTTCTGTCCGCATTTGGCCCTGAGCCAATGGTCTAAGAGGCTCGAATCCAGCTGATGGGCCCCTGGAACAGCGTCTTAGGGTTGTAGCATTGGACCAGGCGGATGCCACAACATTTGGTAGCAGAGCGTGGTTGTACTAAACGCTGCGGACAGGTCTGTACCGGGTTAATAGTGTA
Organism: Erebia epiphron; assembly: GCA_963932025.1. Classification (NCBI taxonomy): domain Eukaryota; kingdom Metazoa; phylum Arthropoda; class Insecta; order Lepidoptera; family Nymphalidae; genus Erebia; species Erebia epiphron. The sequence goes on along the minus strand of OZ009948.1, from coordinate 41,470,359 downwards.
AGCTAGTGGGGCATTTATTGTGGGATATAGCTGGGTAAATTAAAACAAGCTTAACCTTTACTTTGGATTACTTAGCTATAGTTCCTACTTGCTGCGTTAAATGTATTGAAGCGGCATAAGAGAATTTTGTACATTAGGTTTGATTCTTGCCGCACAAACTATACTTTTGTGGTGTCAAAGCTTGTACTTGGTGTCTGTTTAATTAAATAACTGCTTTGTTTATGAAAGTACTTATTTATCTATAAATTGAAAGTTTGTAGTTGAGATTGAGAAAAGGTTGCAAGCTGTAATTAGTTTTGTTAAATACATACTAGCTTGTTAGCAGCTTATTGAATTGTTGGCAAACTTCTAAATTAATTGGCCAACAGCTGTTCAACACTTTAACTGAATTTGTGTATAGATAATAACTTGTAATAAAGGGTATTATGTATACATTATTTACCCTTTATATGTTGATATTGCTAATTACAAGGTTTGATATTGCTTGTCTGCATTGCGATTGTGACTGTATATGAATTTGTTGTCTTGAATTAATTGCTTATTATTAATTGGATTTGTAAATTTAACCACTACCTTTGGTTTTGTCCCCTACTAGTTGCAAATTAAAAACTTGTTTTTAATTATTGAACGGTAATCATTGATTACACAGTGTTTTCAGTCACATATATAGTTGCTCACCTATCTTTGCCTGTCTTTGCAATTGTTTAAAAACTTGAATTTGTAACTTCTAACTTATGCTTAAGATTATACTATAATTATTATAATTACATATTATTGTTTTTTGTCTCGGGTTAACTATACACATAATTTGTTTTTTTTTGTTTTTACATGTATGTATGTCTGTATTTGTAGGTTAACCCCTGATAATTTGATAATTTTCATTTAGGTAAGTTTAACTTGCTTTTAATTGTAGTTCTTACTTCTTGTTTATTTTTAATTCTTTACTTTGATTTATTGCAGAAATCAACAGTGTAACAACCTAACATATAAATTCATTGTTTACAATAGAATTTGAACATTGTTATTTGTTTGTTGTTTGTTGCTGTTTTGTGTGTTGTTATACTGTTGTTGTTTTGTTGTGAATTCACACAGCTGGCTAATTGTTAGTTAGGGTTGCCACCTCAATCCAGCCTAAATTGTAAGTGTGAATCATAAAGTAATTTATTTAATTGCAAATTGCAATACCTATTGCGTACAAGATGTCAGCTCATAAAAGGCTCGTTGGCTCGATACAAGCTGAACTCCGATGGGCGGCTACAGCTCGTACCTTGATAGGCCGTGAGGACAGAGCATCCGCACTGCTCAAGCGATGTGAACAGGTGCCGACCAGACAGGCAATTGTCGAGGAAGCGCTTAGGGACCTAGTGGTTTTGGAACCGCTCGAGGAACTGCTCCAGTCCGCTCAGCGAGACTATGAGCAGTTTTTTGAACTAACGGACGGCCTTGTGGAGGAAAGCTCTAAGCTTAAGAAGGAGGCGAGACTAAGCTCTCTTCTCGAGTCTCCTTTGAGACCTCCGACTCAACCTGCGCTACTAGGTAGGTTACCCACTATAGACCTACCTAAATTTTCTGGCAATTTGAGTGAGTGGTTAGGTTTCCTCGGCCTCTTTGATAGTCTGGTGCATGCTAGGAAGGATCTGTCTCCCTGCCAGAAACTGAGCTACCTACTGTCCTCCTTGCAGGGAGAGGCTCTGAGTGTGGTCTGCCACCTGGACCTCTCCGAGGAGAGCTATACTACCGCCCGGGAACTACTCACCCGGCGGTATGCCAACGTGCGCCGATTAGCGGACACGCACGTGGCGCAAATTTTGTCTCTGCCACGTGTCTCAGGGGTTGCTCGTTTGAGGGAATCTTTGTTAAACCCGTTGATTGTAGTTTGTTATGCACTTAGGCGACTAGAGCTCCCGGTGGACCAGTGGTCTTTTCTGTTGCTGCATATAGTGTTGTCCCGCCTACCTCCCGAATTAAAATTGCGGTTTGAACCGAGGTATGGTGGGGACGGTGCCAGCTATCTGCCCCCCTTTTCAGATTTGCTAAAGTTCCTCGAGGAGGAGTGCCGGCAGGCTGACAACTCTGGCGTTGCTGGTCCTTCAAGGACCTCAGAGCAACCTGCCCAGCCGAGGAAGGGAAGGGGCCAGATTGGCGGCCCTGGTAAGGGGGCCTCTGACCGAAGGCCAATGCCAGTCTACAGGGGGCTTGCTGCCACTGAGGCCACCCCCTGTAAATATTGCAAGCGTCCGGGCCACAGGGTACCTTCTTGTCCCCAGTTCCTGGACAAGACGATTAACCACCGGAGGGGCATCGCCAGGGACCGCCACTGGTGCTATAGCTGCCTGGAGGCACACCTGCAGCGAGACTGCCCACATCAGCAGCCATGCCCTATTTGTAAGGGCAACCACCTGGCGATCTTGTGTGCCAACCAAAATGGCGTTGGCCGCCAGGTGGGGGAGAGCACCCCCCGCACGGGCTGGGGTGCTTATGTTAATCGCTCCCCTGCTAGTCTGCGTCGCTCTCCTGCACCGTGTCAGGTGCCCCGGTGTGTCCGGGCTTCGCCCCCACCCGGGGGGGCTTCACCCCCCCGCGGGGGGATTTCGACCCCCCTGCGACAATTTGATGCGGGATTTGCTGCCGCCACGGCGACGGGCCGTCCTACTCGCTACTCACCCCCGCTTCACGAGTGGCCGCGACTAGAGCGCCGCCCACCTCGTATGGGTCGCCAACCTCACTACGGTGTGCCGGCCTCTGCCCGCTTGACTAGGCCTGTGCTTCCGCCGCGGGATGGCGCGTGGATTTACCCAAATGGAGGTCCGTCTCCTCCACCTCTGGAGGTTCCGCATGAATCTCGATTCGAGGTTCCCCGGTTCGAGGACCGGTTTGATGAAGGCGACCAATGCTAGGTAGTCGCCGCCCTAGCCCCCACCACAGCCACATCTCCTGAGAATCTTAATCTTCAGCAGTCCGTCTGTCAGACCGTTCTTTTGCCGACTGTCTCAGTGAAGGTGTACAACCCGAAAGGTGAATGTTTGATAGTACGTGCCCTCTTGGATTCGGGTTCACAGCGCTGTATTGCTTCTTCTTATTTGGTGGGTAAGCTAGGGCTCCCTTGGAGTCCTCAGGCGGTTCGGATGATAGGTATCGGTGGTGCCGAGCCCTCGACTCCTAAGGGTGAAGCGGAGTTGATGTTTGGCCCTATTAAGGGCGATCTCCGCGTCTTGGTCAAGGTGTCAGTCCTTGACGATATCTTGGGTCCTCTACCACAGGAAAGAATCGCTGACGTTGCGGTTTCCTGTACGGCAGGTCTGACCCCTGCCGACCCTCACTGGACTGAACCTGGTCCCATGGATCTTTTGTTGGGTTCTGATGTCCTAGGCCTGATCTTGTCAGGAGGAATTAGGGTCCTGCAGAAAGATGGACTTTGCGCCATCTCCACTATATTTGGTCATAGCTTTCTTGGACCCGTTTTGTGGTCTTCAGACCCACCGGTGCTAGACCAATTGCAGGCAGCCGGCTTAACGTTGTCGGATGTAGTCCAGCGTTTTTGGGAAGTCGAGGAGCCGCCACACGCTGCACCGGTTAATCCTCTTGACCTTGAATGCGAGTTGTTCTATCAAAATAACACAGGCCGCCGTACTGACGGGCGCTTCGTAACTCGCTTGCCCTTCCTCGCCTCTCGTCCCCCTCTTGGTCATTCACGGGCCTTAGCTGAGAAGAGGCTCTTGTCTATGGAACGGCGCATGCGGCGCGACCCTACCTTCCGCACCAAGTATATTGAATTTATGCGCGAGTACGAAGACCTTGGACACATGTCACCATCAAATTTTGATTGGCGTTCGCACGAGCACTACTTCCTACCCCACCATGCTGTCTTGAAGACCCCTGGGGGTAAGATTCGAGTGGTATTTGACGGCTCCGCGGCCACGTCTAACGGGGTGACTTTGAACCAGTGTCTGCACGCTGGCCCTAAGTTGATCAAGGATATCTCCGACATCCTCACGCATTTCCGCCGTCACCAAATTGTCTTTGTTGCTGACATCAAGATGATGTTCAGACAGTCGGTGGTACATCGCGATGATCGGAGGTATCAGCTGATTTTGTGGCGCGAGAGTCCTAATGAGCCGATACGGGTCTTTGAATTGAACACAACGACCTATGGACTCCGGTCAAGCCCCTATATTGCTATTAGGACCTTGTTGGAATTGGCTAACCGCGAGCGGCTAAATTATCCTCGTGCATCAGCCATCTTGGAATCGTCAGTCTATATGGACGACATCTGCACAGGAGCTTCTAGTGTTGAAGAAGCTTTGACCCTGCGTGACGAATTGATCGCAATACTGAAGTCCGGAGGTTATGAATTGCGAAAGTGGCTATCCAACTCCCCTCACGTTTTGAAGGATCTCCCGGGAGAGGATCAGCAGGACCCTCATATTTTTGAAAACCCTGAAAATCCTAATTTGTTGACGGTCCTTGGAATACAGTACCAGCCCGTCCAGGATGTTTTCACCTACCGGGTCAAATTGAACCCACCTCCTAAGGTCTGGACTAAGCGCTCCGTCTTGTCCACGGTTGCCCGCACATTTGATCCAAACGGGTGGATCACTCCCGTAATATTTTTGGCCAAATGCTTCCTTCAGAAGCTTTGGATTGCTGAAGTCGGTTGGGACGATCCTCTCCAAGGGAAATTATTGAAGGAGTGGCACTCCCTTGTGTCTGCACTTCCGGACGTCAACCGAATTTCGATGCCTCGACGCTTCCTACCACCAGGAAGGTGCCACGCCAGTCTCCATGGGTTTTGTGACGCCTCCGAACGAGGCTATGCTGCCGTGGTATATATGCGGACTGTCGATGCCACCGGTGAGGTCGCGACACATCTTGTCTTGGCAAAGAGCAAGGTGGCCCCTATTCGGTCACGCTTGACGATCCCTAAATTAGAATTGTCTGGCGCTGCTCTTTTGGTGCGCCTTCTTAACCACGTCCGTTCATCTTTGGCATCCGTGGTCGAACTGACCGACGTGTACGCTTGGACGGACAGTGAAATTGTCCTATGTTGGCTCCGAGCCGCCCCTCACAACTTGGAGGTCTTTATCGCGAATCGGGTGTCCCAAATTCAGTGCTCTGAAACTCCGTTGATTTGGAGACACGTACCCGGAGAATTGAACCCGGCCGATTGCGCCTCTCGCGGTCTCGAAGCCTCTTCACTTGTCAACCACCCCCTTTGGTGGGGCCCAAGTTGGTTAACGCAACCTGAGTCGACTTGGCCTCAGAATCGGTTCTCCGCTCCGGAAGTTTTGCCGGGCTTAAGAGTCGGAGTCGTGGAGGATAGACCGATCCCAGACTCCAACTTCCTCTTGGAACGATACAGTTCCCTTGATAAACTCATTGGTGTTACCGGTTGGCTTAGACGTTTCATCCATAATGGAAGGAACCCAGGTAATAAAAATTTGAATCCTGTCTTGTCGCCTCTTGAACGTCGAGAAGCCCGAACACATTGGGTGCGTGTGGTTCAGGCAGAACATTTTGCGTCCGTGATCGACACCATAAAAGGAGGCTTAGCTTTGAAAGGCCCGCTTGCTCGCTTAAGCCCCTTTTTGGACGATGACGGATTGTTACGCGTTGGCGGACGCCTTAGGAATGCTGAGTTGCCCTATGGTGCTCGTCACCCGTTGCTGCTCCCTAAGGACGGCACCTTTGTTAAATTGCTGGTGACCTCTTATCACCTGAAAAATGCCCATGCTGGTTGCAATGCCCTCTCGGCTATTTTACAGCGTGAGTTTTGGATTTTGGCAGGGAGACGCACAATCCGGAGCGTCATTTTCAAATGCATCCCTTGCTACCGTTTGAAGGCCCCTACTGCGCAGCCGATGATGGGTGACTTGCCCCCCGACCGCGTCATGGCCACTCGACCTTTTGCCGGAGTTGGCACTGATTTTGCAGGCCCTTTCGCCATCAAGAGCTCTAACCTCCGCAACGCCCGGTCACTCAAGGCCTATCTGTGCGTCTTTGTTTGTCTCTCTACTAAAGCGGTCCATTTGGAACTCGTGAGTGCCTTAAGCACTGAGGCCTTTGTGGCCACGCTAAGTAGATTTGTCTCCCGTCGAGGATTGCCTGACCTGGTTCGCACCGATTGCGGTACTAATTATAAGGGTACCGATAGATATTTAAGAGAAATTGTTGAATTTTTGTCTAGTAATAAGATTAGTTTAAGTACTGCAATGTCCAAGATGGGGATAACCTGGAAGTTTGACCCTCCAGCTTGCCCCCACTGGGGTGGGATCTTCGAAGCTGTCGTCAAGGTCGCCAAGACACATCTCCGACGCGTTATAGGAGAAACTATCTTGACCTTCGAAGAACTCGCCACTGTGTTTTGTAAAATTGAGGCCATACTCAATTCTCGGCCACTCTGCCCCCTCTCGTCTGACCCAAACGACCTGGAGGTCTTAACTCCCGGCCACTTCTTGATTGGTCAGCCCCTTAACGCCTTGCCCGAATACCCCTTCAGGGACGCGAGAACCTCACGTTTGTCTCGGTTTGAACTGTTGCAGCAAATGACTCAGAGCTTTTGGCATCGTTGGTCACTCGAGTATTTGCACCTTTTGCAGCAACGTGTTAAGTGGGCTGACAAATCCGATCCCCCTAAGGTTGGTGATCTAGTATTGGTAAAGGAATCTAATTTGCTACCTTTGTATTGGCGTCGTGGACGCATTGTTAAGCTAATATACGGGTCTGATGGGGTTCCCAGAGTCGCCGAGGTAATGGTCGGAGATTCGGTCTTGCACCGAGCCGTTTGCACCTTGTCACGTCTCCCCATCTGTTAGTGAGTGGACGTAAATCCTTGCGTCCACGGGCGGGGGATTGTTCGCGCTACCTATATATTAGTTGTCTGTGGTCATTGTGACAGATGGAATACTTTGTGAACGTAGCTAGCTTGCCGCGCTTTTTGATAAAACCCTTTGGTTTTGACAGTTCGACAGAGTTCAAGATTGGTTTTTGCTAGCGGCCGCGCCTCGAATTGTTGATTGTAAAAATAAGCTTTTCTTTGTAATCCGTATTGTTAGAACCTAGCTATAGCTTAAGGTTCCCGCGAGAAATTAGCTTCTAGTTATTTCGGTACTAAATAAAGACTTACTTGCGGTACTGAGTGGCATTGATAGTTGTGTGACCACGTTGACACCTGCCGGCTGCAAACTGTGTATAATTCCGTAAATAGTTAACCTAAGCAGCTTTTGGACGAACTTTGAGTGCTGTGCTGTGTGTGTTGGGTGTTAGTGCCGTCTTGAAGCAAGAAGCTACGGCCGAACAGCAAGTACCTTCTCATTCCTGACCTTCCCTACCCTTTAACCTACATTCTTCCTTATCGAGGAGCCGTGGTCACCTTGGACTCTGTAAGTGCATAGCATAAGTTTAAATCTATCAATACTTTAGTTATCTAAGTTGAGCCGGAACAGTTCTGTCCGCATTTGGCCCTGAGCCAATGGTCTAAGAGGCTCGAATCCAGCTGATGGGCCCCTGGAACAGCGTCTTAGGGTTGTAGCATTGGACCAGGCGGATGCCACAACACTGTTAAATGTACTATTACTATAATATTACTATTACTATCTATACTAATATTATAAATGTGAAAGTTTGGATGTATGGAAGGATGTTTGTTACTCAATCATGCCAGAATGGCTGAACGGATTTGGATGAAATTCGGCACAGAGATAGATTATAGTCTGGAAACACAAAAGAAAATTAAGAAGTTCCCGCGGGAACCAAAAAACCTCAATCCACGCGGACGTAGTCGCGGGCATCAGCTAGTAATAACCTAAAAAACTTTTGCCAGCTTCGCTCACGCTAAGTTCAATTTTCATACAAATTTTAAACCCCTATTTTACCCCTTTAGAGGTTGAATTTTCAAAAAACCTTTTCCTGGCGGATACTCACGTCATTAAAGCTATCTGTATGCCAAATTTCAGCCCGACCCGCCCAGTGGTTTGTGCTGTGCGTTGATAGATCAGTTACCTAGTCTACTTTTATTTATTTAAAGAAGTACTTTAAAACGAATTATTCCTTGAAATATAATGAAACCAACCAAGTGCAAGTCGGACTCGCACATGGCTGGGTTCTGTACTAACATTTTAAATCTTATTTTTAACCAGGTGAGAGGACTCTGCGGTAACTACAATTTAGACATGCGCGACGACTTCCAAACGCCCTCCGGAGGTGGCGTTACAGAATCATCGGCGTTACTCTTTGCTGACTCCTGGAAACTGAAGACCACGTGCCCCAAACCGCAGGAAGTTACTGTGAGTTGATATTCTTTCTTCTATAATATTCTTTACAATTAAGATTTGCCTTACGGTGGATTGTGGCCATCGCTATTTGTAAAATAGATTTAATCAAACTATCGTATTTGATAGAATGAATAATAATTATACTTAAATCCTTTAAAAAACATTGGTAGACAAGGAAGAAAGGAATTTCATCTGTTCGCAACAAGAAGGCTGACTTTGCGATTCCCTACCAGAGAATTTAAAGAAAGGATTCTTATAGTAGCCTCTCAATATCTACGAGAGTATAAATAAATAAATAAATAAAATCTTTTTTTGGAGTACTTGGGACACAAAAACAAAGAATAAAAATTACATAAACCAAGTACTGTTTTACATTGGTGCCACACAGAATCCCAAAACAGGCATCGCCTGAGCGTAATGCTGACATATAATGTAATTTAAAAAAAACTTTCTTACCTATGAAGAAAATCAGCGATCTTTACGATAGTCAGACTATAAACTCTTGACTACTTCACTCCGCCGCTAGAATGAACTTACTTTCTTTTAATAAAATTATTACGCTTTATATTTAAGACGTGTCGTAATACAAGTTTATAGGAGTTATGCGAATTATAACATGCTATCTATATTTTTATACTAATATTATAAATACGAAAGTTTGGATGGATGTTTGTGTTACTCAATCACGCTAGAACGGTTGAACGGATCTGAATGAAATTTGACACGGAGATAGATTTTAGTCTGGAATAACACATAGGCTACTTTTTATCTCGGAAAATTAAAGAGTTCCCGCGGGAAGCAAGAAACCTCAATCCAATCGGAAAAAGTAGCAGGCATCAGCTAGTATTATATATGTAATCGAAGATCATGCAAATTATAAAAAGCGTAATTTCTTTTCGTAATAAAAGACCACTGCGTTTATAAAAAGCGTGATCTCTTCCTAGTTATATGGTCATAAATATTTATTAAATTTAGGTAGGTACACTACACTTATTGACGTCCAGTTACATAAAAATATGATGGTGATAATCTGTTACGGTATCTTTAAACTAAAGCTACGAGGTTTCTATACGCGCCCTGGTCTGAGAAGAGCCCACAACAAACTACAGTGCAGCACATTTGTTCCAACTTGTAGTAATTATGTCCTCTCGACTGAGAATTTCTTATCAGAAAACCTCAATACCTTTTATGGCCCGACCCGGGACTCGAACCCGTGACCTCGTCTAGACCAACGAGGCAGTCCTTTGCCTTTGTATTTGTTTCTACTACTTCCTTTAATCCATTGTATTTTTTTTTCATTATCAGCATCTCACAAAATATTATCTTAACTAAGGAACTATCAGAGCCATTAGAGCAAATTATTGCCAAGCTTCCTTGTCATTTAAGTAATCCTTCACATGGTAATAAGATTTTTCAATGAGTTTACGTTTTACATTAACTTTGAACTTATTCAGAGACATCTTCAACATGTCTTCTGGGAGCTTATTGTAGAAGCGGACACTGTTTCCAACAAATGAATTGCTAGTTTTACTAAGCCTAGAAGCAGGCATTACAAGTATATATTTTTATAATAAAGGACCATTGCGTGGAGCGCCCCCACCGCAAGGAATGGGCATCGGTGACATGCGGCGCGATGAAACGCTACCCGTTCTCTCTGTGCCACTCGGAAGTGTCGCCCACGGAGTTCGTGTCGCGCTGCGAGGCGGACGCGTGCGCGTGCGACGCGGGCGGAGACTGCGAGTGCGCGTGCGCCGCGCTGGCTGCGTACGCGCACGCGTGCGCCGCACGAGGCGTCACCTTCAAGTGGAGGAAGCGGGACATGTGCCGTGAGTATACTTTCTTTATTTTTATCCACTACAAGTTAGCCCTTGACTGCGATCTCACCTGATGGTAAGTGATGATGCAGTCTAAGATGGTAGCGGGCTAACCTGTAAAGTATAAAAACCCATACCCCTATTCGGTTTCTACACGGCATCGTACCGGTACGCTAAATCGCTTGGTCCTTGCCGGTAGGTTGGTATAGGTCCCGTCACGTAAAAAGAACGCTGAGTGAGGAGATGTGTCTGATCAATGATCATTGACTTTAACGTAATCTCTGCGCGGGTAGCATGGTACAACCATTGCCCCCCCCTCCGGGACCTCCGCACGTGAGAAATCTTCTTTAATTGTGCGTAATTATAACGGATCGACTCCTCTATGTCGATTTCATTTCATTTAGTTTGTATTGTTCAAATTATACAAACATAGTTGGCCTGTTGGTCAAAATTGGAACAAATTTTTAGGCCTCTTTAGTTTTTGTTTTTATTTTATTTTTCATAGATACTAGCGACGCTGTCACTGGGTCAGATAAGTTTGTGGGACTATAGTTATCTTTATTTGTTCTAAACAGCGATGCAGTGTGACGAAGAGTGTTCTAACTACCACGAGTGCATATCGCCGTGCCCGCCCGAGACTTGCGACAATTATCTCGACTACGAGAAGATCAAGGCCGCATGCGAAAAGGAAACGTGTATTGAAGGTAATACTAATAGGTATTATTAATGCGAATGTTTGGATGGATGGATGTATGGATGGATGTATGATTGTTACTCAATCACGCCAGAACGGCTGAACGGATCTGGATGAAATTAGACACAGATATAGATTATAGTCTGGAATAACACATAGGCTACTTTTTATCCCGGAAAATTAAAGTACCCTCAATCCACGCGGACGTAGTCGCGGGCATCAGCTAGTGACTATTTTATTTTGATTTTTTATTGTGAGATAGGCTTGCGCTTGACGACAATCATGCTTAGTGCAAAGCAATGATGAGGTCTAGGTTGGAACGCGCTTGCCTAGAAGATCCCTATTCACTCTTGCCTTGAAGGTACCTAAATTATACGTGGCAGGAAACACGTGCGCTGGGTGGGATCAGAAACTTTGAGCAATAACGTTTCGTGCGTAAATCAAATTAAATATCATTATCATTATATAATTTTTCAGGCTGCAAGAGAAACGAGTCCAAAGCCTGTCCACCCGGCACGCTATACTACAACAGTTCGTTAACCGAATGCGTCCCGCGCGCAAAATGCGTGCCTCCCTGTATGGTCCTCGAGGACGGCAGGGAGGTAAAAGAGGGCGAGGTTATTGAGGAGGACCTCTGCCACACATGCCGATGTTCAGGAAATCAGAAGATTTGTATTGGCGAACCCTGCCTTAACGATACGGTAAGAATTATTTTATGGTGTATGCTCCCGAGGCAATAGGATGATCTTCCCCCGAGCCGGTGTCATGCTCGGAGATCCCAGCTGGGCCAACTGTTTTGGTTGAAAGTTCTATATATAGTACAATTCTGAAAGAACTTTGCTATCGTGATTGTTGAAATAATACTTTGTAGAGGTGTTACTTCCAGTCCGTGCCTCGATGATCTGACTCATCCTTAATTTTTTTGAGAGGCCGTAGCTATCAGCCCCACCACCAGCGTCACCTCACTTTTCGTTTGGTATTTGGTGTGACCAGCTATTTAATATTGCCACACTAATAAATAATTATTATTAAATACTGTGTCTTGAAATTTATCTGATCCTATACAAATTATACAACATTCTTTTTTTAAATAAAATCATGACAATCAGAATTGCCATTCTATAAATAATAAATAAATGTTGCCAATCTACACGATCACGACATTCGGCCATCCGACATTGTGCAACCTCCCGGTGCACAACCACCAAATATTCGCTTTGCTAAGCTTAGTTTGTTTCATTCTTTGCAATAATCTGTGGTGTATAACATATTCATTAATTCATACTTGCACTATGACATTTAGGAGAGCACAGCATATTATTAGACTTTCAGTAAATCACGACATTCGGCAGAATCAAAAGGTTAATAAAAAGGAAATCTAAATTTACTCCAATTTAGTAATATCAAACTTAAATCAATTTAAAATCCAAAACTATAGAGCTTTTGATCTTGAGATTTCAAAGAGTAACAAACCCAACCATAAGGGTATTAAATTGATTGATATCGCTGAGTCGAAATTTCTCAATATAAATATCGCAATCCAAATCTAAAACTCATATAAAATAAATAAACTTTTATATCACTCCTTGTACAAGTATACAGGGAAAAGATTACCTATTGATTAATTATCTAAAGCTGAATCAAAAAAATTAACCTGAAACTTAATCAAAGTCTGGAATAGTCACAGTCTCAAACATAATCTAAACAATATGTTACTTACACCGTAAGCAAAAGTTGAAGTCTAATACTGAATTCAAATTTAATAAAGTATTCAATATTTATTTTATTTCTTGTACGGTTTCATTTATTTATACTTTAAAATAATCTGACGTTGAATCTAAAACTTAGTATAATCTAAATCTTGATTACAACTTGGTGAACAACAGGTCCATTTTCCTAAGCTCCGCTTATCATGTATGACGCCTGCTTTTTTTTTTTAACTTTATTGAAATCGAAATCTTTATCAAAACGTAAAGGGAAGCTAATTTTAATAAAATTTAACTTTACTGAAATTAGTATTGAACAGTGTCACAGAGTTAATAATAAAATCTATAACTGTATCCAATGCAAACATAGATCAGGATAACGAATGACTAATCTATCAATTCTTCAATTCAATTAGATCTGCTGTACCATTTACTAATGTATTTCTTATAACACCCATTAAACTAATCAGAGTTCAATAAATTGCTTTGCATCCTAGTATTGATATGAGGGTATCTCATTTGACATATTCACTTCTCATTTATTACTGTTATTCACTCCATGAATTCTCTTTGTGAATAACCAGTAATTTAATCTATGCCTGGTTAATATAAATTTCAAATCAAATCTTTGTAAAATCAAATTCGAAACTAAACACAGTGCGTAAAAAAAACTACAATCTCGTTCAGTAAACTAATTTGAAGGCACGAGGACGCTTTTAAATTCAATAATCATTTAATTACATTAAGAGTAAGACTCAATGAAACGTTAGGTAACGTTCATCCAAAGTAATGGTCCAGAGGGTATTTCACAAATACTTAAGTTTATTAGAACTGATAATTATTTACCTATTTCATATAGCGAACAATATCTCAGGTTAACCAGTAGTGATAACCAAGCTGTAAGGTATCGCATTTAATCATCTAAAATGGCTGCTCAGACAGCCAGTACTAGTGAAACTTATTCCAGTATGCCAACTCTCATACTGGCGAAACCCTCATACGATATTACGCGATTATAAGGTGTGACCCCACATTAATGATCACCCCATGACAATTCACTCAAAAATAATAATATTACATCAATCTTACAAAAGGCATCGTTAAAAGCACTCAAAAGGATTCACTCTGCAAAACCCATAATTTTAATAATTTATAACACCTATTATCAGAGATATAGTATTATATCCACTTTGTGGGTATTAGTTTGAACACTTCTGAGATGTTGAAATAATACTTCGTAGAGGTGTTACTTCCAGTCCGTGCCTCCATGATCTGCCTCATCCTTAATTTTTTGAGAGGCCGTAGCTATCAGCCCCACCACCAGCGTCACCTCACTTTTCGTTCGGTATTTGGTGTGACCAGCTATTTAATATTGCCACACTAATAAATAATTATTATTAAATACTGTGTCTTGAAATTTATCTGATCCTATACAAATTATACAACATTCTTTTTTTAAATAAAATCATGACAATCAGAATTGCCATTCTATAAATAATAAATAAATGTTGCCAATCTACACGATCACGACATGATTCAGGCGGCGGCACGTGATTGGCTAACGTGGCCGCGTCATGTTTACGTCATCATTCAGGTGATTGGTTAACGTGGCTGCGTCATGTTTACGTCAGCATGTAGGTAGGTATTGTGTGCACCTACACACTCAATACTCAATTTGTTTATGTTGTATAGGACATACAGATATCTCTTATGCTACGTCTTGTTTTGACTTAGCCACCTGTTCGGAAAGGAGAAAGACTGGTTAATCAGGAAAGTGTAGATGTATTATTGATAATTATAGGCTGCAACTTTGGTTTAGAGCAAAGCACCGGTGCATGTTCTCTGAGAGATCCCGGAGCTTCCTATTGCGCTCAGAGGATCGCCACTGAGGAGGTTTTAGTGGGTCAAAATCCCACATAACCCGTTCTCTCCCCTAGGAGATCGGGCATCTCACGAATGTATCCCCCGTTAACAAAAAAAAGGGTTAGAGCAATTTGGCCGAACTGTGCTAATTGGCGATACAGTGACGCTAACCGAATGCCTCCTTGTATGGTCCTCGAGGACGGTAGGGAGGTAAAAGAGGGCGAGGTCATTGAGGAGGATCTCTGCCACACATGCCGCTGTTCAGGAAACCAGAAGATTTGTATTGGCCAACCCTGCCTCAATCATACGGTAAGGATAAATTTATCCTGCCTCTGTTTCCGTTTGTCTGGTTGTACGCGCTAAATCTCAATACAAACTCGCGAATTTTTCGTTTAGTGCCTCCAATATTGTGTAGACTAATTTATCAGGACAGTGTAGGTGTATAATTGATAATTATTGGACACCGAGGAGGTTTTAGTGGATCGAAATCACACGTAACCCGTTCTCTCCCCCAGGCGATCGGGCATCTCACGAATATTTGCGATCGGGCATCTCACGAATATTTGCCCCGTTACCAAAAAAAAGTTTAGAGCAAATTGCGTGCCTCCCTCCTTCCCTTCTTCGATCCATCCCTGCCGTCTTGGAAGATGGCAGGGAAGATGGGAACACAGACGAAAGTGTTACATTTGTATCTAGCTTTGTCTGTGAAACCACTGGTGAATAAACGGTTCTTTATAACCTTACATATAATATTTGTCTCAGGAAACTACGTCCCACAAACCGGAAACGACACCGCACGACAACCCACTGTCGTGTCGGACGGGCTGGACGGAGTGGATCAGCCGCGGCGAACCAGAGATAGACTCAGCCGGGAAATCCGTCGAAGTCGAGCCGCTGCCTGAAATGTTCGATTTTGTGAGTTTTTTTTTACAATATAGGCCGGCACATACATTCGGATTTCCGTTTCGAAATCCCGATTCGGAATATCGAATCGGGATTCCGAACGTACATCACACACATTACGTTTATTTCCATTCGGAATAACAAGACTCAGAGTTTGGGAGACGCTATTTTCCGAATTCAGATATTCTGTCAGCGAATGTAAACGACGATTTTCTCATGGCGATTGCATTATTGCTGTATCTAGCTAAGAAGAAGAAATACGTCGCCGTTACTAGGTGCATCCTCTTAAAACGAGATACATAAGCTATTTTTCCGTTCGGAATTCCGAACGCACATGCTCCCATTCAGAATTCCGAAACGGAAATAAATTCGAACGGAAAACTACTGTGCGTGTGACAATGCACGATTCTAAAAGACAAAGTCTTTTACAATCGTGCGTGCAAAGTCAAGACTTACATTCATATAAACTTTTACAATTATATAAATGCGATAGTGTCTGTCTGTCCGTCTGTCTATCCTTTACGCTTTCCCGGCACATCTGTTCATGTGTAATAAGCTAAGTTTAATGGGTATTCTCTTTAAATTTCCTAGACAATCGGGACGCCGATGTGCGAAAAGAGCAAGATGACAAATATCGCGTGCCTCACGGTCAAAGACCGCCTATCACCAAAAGAGACCGGCCTCAACGTTGAATGCAGTCTCGAAAAAGGCCTCGTGTGCCTCGAATCTGAGAAGACCTGTCCTGACTTCCAGATTAAGGTTTACTGCGAGTGTGAGGAAGGTAATGTGCCCTTATTTTTACAACTGCCTCGTTTATTTAAGCCTTATGGACTAGCTAGTTTGGCTGGAGATCACGAATTTTGAGTGTGAGTCCCGGGCCTGCTGAGCCGTGTAGAAACCGATTGAGGTATGGGTTCAATATAGCTGCTATACCCCCAACAGGTTAGCCCGCTACCATCTTAGACTGTATCGTCACTTAGGTACCATCAAGTGAGATTGCAGTCACGGGCTAACTTTTAGTGGCGTAAAAAAAGGTGAGTTGGATGAAAATGTTGGTTGATCCAGCGCCGGATCTATCTCCAGTTGTGTTGGATTGCCGTGCCATAGGTCTATGAGGGTAAGGAAATAGAAAGGTGTTCACGCATACAGTTGTGCACTTCTATAATTTTATTTCCTTATAATAAGTATTTTGTCGTAATTTGTTTTAGGGAGGAAAAATTGTCTATGCCCTTATACAGATTCGGGGTAAAACCCTAGTTTAAATTATTTATTCTTTTACAGAGTTCCAATGTCTCAACGCAGACCATCCCAATTTCAAGCACCCCACAAACTGTGGACAATTCTACGAATGTACTCCAGACCTCCTCAACCCTAGCAAGCTTCACACGGTCCTCAAGAACTGCAGTGAAGGCCTCATGTACAACCCTATAGCAATGGTGTGCGATTGGCCCACGGCTGTCGTCGCCATAAGACCCGAGTGCGGATATATTAAACCTGGTTCTACTACTGGTAAGCTTTCTTGCACTTCTGTAACCCTGGTACTTTTTCTTGGCAAAGTAGCGCACCAAACAACTGTCCGTGAACGTTTCATCAACACCAAGTATCCAGTTCTATTGCTGGTAAGCCTTATCGAACTTCTGTGACCCTGGTATATTATCTTGAGAAAGTAGCGTCATAAGAATCTATCCCTGAAATCCAAGCTAATGGTCCCACTATTGGTAAGTTTTTCAGAACTTCTGTAACCTTTGTACTTCCATCTAAGGCTGTAGCACCATAAGCTACTATTCTATACTCTTGGATATAGTCCATCCCCTTACCTCAACCCTAGCAAGCTCCATACGGTCCTTAAGAACTGCAGTGAAGGCCTCATGTACAACCCTGTAGCAATGGTGTGCGATTGGCCCGCTGCTGTTGTAGCCATAAGACCCGAGTGCGGATATATTAAACCTAGTTCTACCACTGGTGAGCTTTCTCGAACTTCTGTTACCCTGGTGTATTAACTTGAGAAAGTAGCGTCATGAGCATCTATCCCTGAAGTCTTATAGGCAAGGGTTCCACTATTAGTAAGTTTTTCAGAACTTCTGTAACCTTTGTACTTCCATCTGATGGTGTAGCATCATATGCTACTATACTCTCGGATATAGTTCATCCCCTTACCTCAACCCAAGCTTCATACGGTACTCAAGCACTGCAATGAAGGCCTCATGTACAACCCTATAGCAATGGTGTGCGATTGGCCCGCGGCTGACGTCGTCTTAAGACCTATATATATTAAACCTAGTTTTACCACTGGTAAGCTTTCTCAAACTTCTGTTGCCCCGGTATGTTATCTTGAGAAATGCCGTCATAAGTATCTATCCCTGAAATTCTACCTAACAAGCTTCTGATTCCACTATTGGTAAGTTTTACAGAACTTCTGTAACCCTGGTACTTTTTCTTGACAAAGTAGCGCACTAAGCAACTATCCGTGATTTCATCAACACCAAGCAGTTCTATCGCTGGTAAGCTTTTTCGAACTTCTGTATCCTGTAGTAATTTATTGCGAGAAAGTAGTACCCTAGCAATTATCTTTGAACACACCAACACCAAACTTCTGGTTCCATCATTGGTAAGTTTTTGAGCTTCTGTAAGCCTAGTGATTTACTTCAGGTGAGGTATAGGGCAGCTTCTTCTATCTGATGCACCCCCTTGCTTTCTCCAGCCCAGCCAGCCAGCCGCAAAAGCCATATATATGTCACCGTAAGATTGTAAAAACCGTTAGATTATAATCTAACTCGCGAAATTGTAAACTGTCGAATGATTACAATATAACGGATTATTTTTCGGTATATTATAATCTGTTAGGTTTATTAATCCGATAGAACCTGACTACTACTTGATTATTTATGTCGAACCCTAACCTAACCTACAAGAAAGAGACAAGAAAACGTTAATACAATGAATATTTCAAAAATTGACACTTAAAACATTGAACGGTCCACAATCTTTCGACTGTTTACAATCTATAGAAAAAAAAGCGTTAGATTACAATCTTACGGTGACATATACATATTGTATGGAGCTGATCGATATATTATTTATTTATTGATATAATATGAGTATTTTAATCTCTACCTTTTAAAATTCACACTAGGGGGATACAGACTCCGAATTTTTTCTAGTAAGCAAAAGGCTTAGAATTAATTAAAAAAATTCTTTCAGGGCTGCCTCAAGAGACCACGGTTACTGTTGTCCCACATGAGGGTTCGTACAATTTTGATATTTACTAGATGATGCCTGTGACTTTTTCCGCTTGGATTTAACGTCGAAACGGTCGGAGCAGACAGGCACATGACAGACAGACACTCTCTCGCATTTATAATGTTAGCATGGAAGTATAGATTTCAATATGGTTGATGACAACTCAATCAAATCAGCAACTCTATGTCAAACTTAAAAATGCGCTTCTAGTTTGAAAGTTTGTATGAAATACATAGTTGTGACGTCATCAAATTTCAACGCACTTTTTCTATAGTTTAAAATGGTTATCAAACTTAAAACTAACAAAGGATGTGAACTTGAGGCCTTTTGGAAGACCCTCTTTTAATAATCATTAAGAAATAATTTATTTTTGACGCAGGCATCATCCCTATACTCAGCAGCATCATTTAATTTAAAAGACGAGTGTGCTTTTTTTTTTTTTATCCACTACAAGTTAGCCCTTGGCTGCGATCTCACCTGGTGGTAAGTGATGATGCAGTCTAAGATGGTAGCGGGCTAACCTGTTAGGGGCATGGCAGTTATATTAAACCCATACCCCTATTCGGTTTCTACACGGCATCGTACCGGAACGCTAAATCGCTTGGCGGCACGTCTTTGCCGGTAGGGTGGTAACTAGCCACGGCCGAAGCCTCCCACCAGGCCAGACCAGGGAAAATTCAGAAATTATAAATTCCCAAATTGACCCTGCCGGGGATCGAACCCGGGACCTCGCCACGGAGGTTGTCAAAAACTTTATACGTAACTCTCTCTCTTTCTATCTTCATTAACTTATATCTCCCTCTCAACTTCCGTTCGCAATTTTCGTAACGCTCTCGTCACGCATTCACCAGCTTACTCCCCAAGTCAAGCGTGCGTAAGGAGTTTTATTTCAAAAATAGTAGATAAGTAAAAGACCTTAATGCCGGTTTTTTTTTCAACAGATACCCCTGGAACTACAACTACAGGTATTGTTATTTTTTTTGTCTTTTTTGCTAAAGATCGTGTCTTTACGGCCCCTTTTTGGGTACTATATGATGCCCGCGACTCCGTCTGCGTAGATTAAGGTTTTTTGATCCCGCAGGATTTCTTAATTTTCCAGATAAAAAGTAGCCTATGTCCTTCCCCGGGATAAAAATTATCGCTATACCAACTTTCATCAAAATCGGTTGAACAGATGGACCGTGAAAGCCGGAAGGGTGTTCCATATCATTACGGTTTGAATTAGAAACGAGGAAGCAAATAGCTTCGTTCACGTCAGTAAAGTTTCATCTATATACGGATGCAGACCCTGACGAAGCCTTGCGGTGCGATAGTAATAATGTCCTGCCGATCAAATTTCGGCCACGGCGGCTAATCTGCGCGGGAGATATTCTAGTGCACAAGTGTGTGCACAAACACAGGTGCACTCTCTGTTCCTTTACTCACATAGCCTGGTGGCAGAGAAAATCCGATACGACCGGGGAGAGATCAGGCGCAAAACCGACGGCTTAACCTGCTCTCCGAGGCACGGGGGTGAAACACCGCGCCAACTTCCTAACTCCGGGCTAGTACTGAGACTTTCTTGTCAGAGAACCCCAGTACTTGTTGTGACCCGACCCGGAACTCGAACCCGGGACCTCGTCGGCCGCAGTCAAACGTGGTAACCACTAAACCAACGTGGCGGTAGTACCACAAATAAATAAATTGAAATCATTGCAGTGGGAACAACGTCCAAATGCCCGCCCGGACAAGTCTATAAGAGTTGTGCGTTCCCGTGCGATAAGATGTGTGATCACTTTAAACAGAGCTTGCAGAACGAAAACAAGTGTTTAACGGGAGAGGTACGTACCAATAGTGGTTTATTATGAAGCCAACGATATACAATGATTACGTCATATTTTATGACGACCTGTCCCCCTAGCCAAGTTATATACTTTTCGTGTCTGTTCTATTTCTATAATTGTTAATGCTTCAGCGTTAACAATTTCTGTGTATAGATCTACAACTAAAATGATAAAATGGGTACTACATGAAAAAATTAACTAAACATTCCTCTGCCGCATATCTACTCTTGATTTGAAGACCACCACTACAGCCCGTCAGCCTCCACTCTCATAACAGAGAGGGAATTAGAGCTTACCCACCACGCAGCTCAAATGGGTTGGCGGGCATTGACGACTATTATCATATTAGTGATAATAACCACAACAACCACTTAACGTGCTCTCTGAGGCATGAGATGAAACACCACGAAATTCCTAAGTCCGGGCTAGTACTGAGAATTTCTAGTCAGAAAAACCCAATACTTAATTATGGCCCGATCCGAGACTCGACTCCGGGACCTCGTCGGCCGCAGTTGAACACGCTAACCACTAGACCAACGAAGCAGTTTGAAATTTTGAAGATACCATTATTAAAAGGGGAGTGTAAAACAGAAGTCGGAAAGGCATTCTGTATCAAATATTTATTAGTTTATCAATTTGGCAGGAATGTATCGACAGTTGTGTGGACGAGTCAGTAGCTAACATCAGGTGCGAGTTCGGCTCTTTGTGGCGCGACCGCAGAACCTGCGTGCCGCTCAAAGACTGCACCTGCTACAACGATGGACAAATTGTTAAGGTTTGCTCATATTTTGCCATGGCCACGATTGTAGTTGTAATTTTTATCATGAGGGTACTTACGAAAAAAGAGATGGTTCATTTTTGGTGGACTCTTTGAACACTTTACCATGAATAGAGGAAAATACATCATCATCATCATCATCACTACAGCCTATTAACGTCCCACTGCTGGGCACAGGCCTCCACTCTCATAGGAGAGCGGGAATTAGAGCTTAGACCCACCACGCTGCTCCAATGCGGGTTGGCGGGCTTTAACGACTATTATCATGTTAGTGATAATAACCGGGACCGACCGACCGGGGAAAATACATAGATTGTATTAAAAAATAAATAATTTAGAATAGTGAATAAATATCGTGAAAAATAATAAAAATGTATTTCAAGTTTTCGATACGTTTCCAAGATGGCAACCTTCAGCCACAGAGAAGGCAGTAGGTGCGCAATGAATCAAATGTCATTTCTGACAGTCACTGTCAAAATAACGTGTTTTTCTTTTGAAAACGTCAAAAAATATTAATCCGCCATTGTTACCCACTCATGTTTAGTGATTAACGTGGAAAGATAAATTACGACGAATTCGTAGATTTGAACGATAAAAACTGGTATTTTTTTCTTTCATTTCTCTACTTGTAAAAGGACCCGACCCACGCCCCATACAAATCTGAACCGTCTACTTTCTTGTAAGTCGCGTATCGTCTCTTAAGTTAGTTACGTACGCTACTTACGTAATAACTTATAGTCAACGCGGCGACGTTAGAGCCAATAGCCATAAAACTTTTAAAGTATCTTTTATTTTGAACGGTCATAAGTCCTAATGCGTACTCTACCTAAGCAATACAGCTAAAAATCTATTATTACCCTAAAACAAAGAAATCTTACCTTCCTATCTTACAAGGGTTGTCAAATATTGTACATTTATAATGGCCACACAATCCATATGACATTGAACCCTAACTACAAAAACATACCTCTGCTTATTGCATGTACTCGTATTTGTACTGGATTATGATCCTTTGGAGCGAATTATCGAATTAGTTTATATTTAGACCTTGCTTCGCCGCGAGAATTTGAGTATATTAGTATAGATAGATGTATTTTATCGAAACGATTATCTTCCAGCCTGGCGGCGTGGTAATTGCAGACTGCAATATATGCCAATGTCTCGACAATGCGCTGCATTGTGACTCGAGCGCATGCGTTTCCACTGTCAAACCAATTACCGGCTCCCCCGTCTCACAAGTCAAAGTCAATGAAACTACTACAGTGGAAACAGTGTCCACTACTAAGATACCCGATCTGCTCACTACTAAGCGACCAACTACAGTATCATCTACGACGTACTATACAACGATCGCTCCAATCATTACTTCTACAACTACAATTCCCACAACGCCTACGACGGCTGAGCCAGAAGAGTCGAGGAAGCTGGAAGAAACGACTGTAATAATTATATCGACTACGGAGTCACCGCCTCCGGAATGCAATCCTTCAAAGTAAGTCTTAAAGAACATTCCTTAATTTATTTATTTTCGTGATTTTAAACCAATTCTTAGTTATCAATTTGATATAGAACTTTGTTGGTTTGGTTTCGCAATAATGGAGATGATACATGTGTCATAAATAAATTAATTATTTCTTACAGATTATTAAAAAAGAGGGTCTTTACGGCTGTGCCCCATCGGGGTTTCAATATAACAATACGTTTTATAATTATGGAAATTATGTACCTAATTCATATCCATACTTAATTGACCGAGCGAAGCGAAGGTCTCTGAGTCTACTTGAGTGAATTTGCACTTGTCCGTCCTAGGGTTGCCAACCATACTATAATACTATTATTATTGGTATTGTACTGTATTTCGGGTCTGCGTACTATATACTGTTGAAGAAGCACATAGTACGCAAAAATATTCCATAAAATACTATTTTTGTGAAGTGTACTATATTTTTTTATAGCTTAGTCCGAAAAATACTATATTTCGCTTAAGAAATGTTAGCAACCCTATCCGTTTGTCTGTCAGAGCCTTATAACTTCTGAATTACTGAACGTAATTACTTCAAATATAAATATAATATGTAAACCGATGGCCTCCCGCCAAATATGGCTTAAAAAGTTATAAAACTCTTTATTTCAGGGAGGCTCTCATAGAAGCGAATGCGAAGTAAAAGATTTTTTATAGCGTTACATACGGTTGCAGTATATCATTTTAAAGATAATTAGGAATAGAGTCTAAAAATATTTTTATTTAAATTTTTCCCCTAAAATTGACGAAATGGGGGGCTTTCAAAGTGGTGATTTTCTAACGTCCAAAGTTGACCTCAGAACTCTCAATTTTCTGAAAGGCTAAGACTGAAACTTGATCAATTATTTGAATTATATCCTGTACTTACTTGAACAACAAATACTAAAATTAGATAAATATTATAAGGAAACGAAATTATTTAATTTTTAATGAGATTTAGTATTTTTAACAGAACCTCACAATGATCTCAATAGATGGCGCTAATGTTAAGAGATAAATATTATATGGAAACGAAATTGTTTAATTTTTAATGGGCTTCAGCATTCAGTCAGTATAACAGAACTTCACAATGATGTCAATAGATGGGGCTCTGTAAAAGTTTATTCGTTTTATGGATACCGCGAGGTCTCAGTTCGGGGCGAACCACTAGTACTTTTTATCCCGGAAAATTAAAGAGTTCCCGCGGGAATCAAAAAACCTTATACCACGCGGACGAAGTCGCGGGCATCATCTAGTTAATTACAATAATGTCCTCCTGACCGAATTTCGGCCACGGCGGCCTATCTCCAGAAATATTGACATTGACATTGACATTGACATCTGCGCGGGAGGTATTATAGTGCACAAGTGTGTACTCTCTACACAGGTGCACTCTCTGTTCCTTTTACTCTTACAGCCTGATGGAACGGAAAATCTGACACGGCCGGTGAGAGGTCAGGCGCAGGAACGTTCTCTCCGATCACGGGGGTGGAATACCGCTAACTTCCCACTCCGGGCTAGTACTGAGAATTTCTGGCCAGCAAAATCCAATACTTATTATGGCCCAACCCGGGACCTCGCCGCAGTCGAACATTAATTATAAGAATAATCGAAATGCAAATAATACAATAAAGCTATTTCCGTTACTCAGGTACAAAAGTCTGCTATGGGGCGGCGAACCACTGCCGAAGCAGTCGTTTTCAGCGAGTTCATTCGCCAGCCCGCTGTTCGAGCCGCAATACGCCGTGCTCAATGGACGAGCCGATACTACTGGTAATACGATCCTGAAAGAAATATGTTTCTTCTCACCAGCTCAAAAAGGACGCCTTTGCCTAAAACCAGTGAGCAAAAGTCGTTTTTGCTCACCCCAGTGATAAAAAGTGTTTTGAATTTGTGCGCTGTGGTTTCTTCTCCCTGCATAAAAGAACCACTCAAAATGTTTCAGGCACCAGCAGGCATATACTGTTTCTCGTGAACTCCGGCACATTTTATACAATATTTTATCATACCAAAATATTATTTTAAAAAAAGTATATAATTATAATATAATACGTTATAACAAAAATAACATTTATTTCCTTCCAACATCTTCTTGCTCCCCACCTAATAAATGAACTAAGAAGATCTAAATTAGTGACAAATTACAGAGACAATCTCCAATATTTTCCTTCTGTTAATATAAGATTTAAACTTGAATATATTTCATTTTATTCCCAGCTGGAGCCTGGAGCCCCGAGAAAGATGATAGGCGTCCTTACATCCAAGTAGAGTTTCCGCGCAAGGAGCCAATATACGGCGTACAGATGCAGGGCAGCCCGCTGTTCGATGAGTACGTCGAGAGCTACGAGATGATGTATGGGGATGACGGAAATGTATTCTCACCTGTCAAGAGCTCTGATGGACAGCCTAAGGTTTGTTATATTCCATCATCATCTTCTCAACCCATAACTGAGTCTAAACTACGGGTTTCTTCTCATGCCATTATCTTAGTAATATTTTTCTTTTAATGTTGTTATATACACTTCTGCCATGATTATTTTCACGTATCCCAAAACAACGATTTAGCTTGCAGGGGGGACTCTAACAAAAATTTGCGATAAATGGTATCCCCACACCCACAATATGTTGGAGAAAAACATTCATACTTTACGCGTAGGGGAGGTTCCCCTCAAAAAAAAATTTGTTTATTTATTTTACCAATCCATCGGCGTATTATATAAAGCTTTCTAGTATTAGTAGCGTCTGTGTAAAGCCGCGGATGGACGAATAGACATGGCGAAACTATAAGGATTCCTTGTTGAATACGGAAGCCTAAAAAATTATGTTGTTTTGATTTATTTTTTTAGTCCGCCAATCCGCATTGGAGCAGCGTGGTGGGTCTAAGCTCTAATTCCCTCTTTCCTATGAGAGTGGAGGCCTGTGCCCAGCAATGGGACGTTAATGGGCTGTAGTGGATTTTTTTTGTGTGACAGGCTTGCGCTTCACGACAATCATGTTTAGTGCAAAGCAATGATGAGGTCTAGTTTGGAACGCGCTTGCCTAGAAAATTCCTAGTCACTCTTGTCTTGAAGGTCCGTAAGTTATAAGTGGCAGGAAACACGTGCGCTGGGAAGATGCACACCCTAGCGGTTCGGATCGGAAACGTCAAGAAAAACGTTTTGCCTGATTTTTTGAATTGAATACCAATATGAGAGATTCTACTCTATTCCAGATGTTCCGTGGCCCAGTGGACAACACGCATGTGATGAAGCAAATGCTCGAACCGCCCATCGAAGCGAAGTTCGTGCGAATCTTGCCGCTCACCTGGCACGGCGAGATCAGTGTTCGCTTCGAGCTGATCGGCTGTGGGGAGGTGTCCACCACGCCCACTGAAACCACTGTCACCACCACTGAGTCCACCACTGCCGGCACTACGGTAGTATTCACCACGGTGAGAAAACTTGTATTATAATTTTTCTTCTGTTTTAAATTTTTATTAGAGAGTTTATCCTTCAGTTATTGGATAGAAGCAGACGTTATTTTGCAGAAGTCGATGATAATGAAGGAACTAGAAGCTTAATTCGCTATAATCCGCCACATTAGGTAAATATATGTGGTACAGTGTGTATCTTGCTATATTCACCCCACCATAGAAACTTTCCAGTAACGTACGTTTCACTCCGATACCGGAGCATCTTCAGGAATTGTTGACTCGACGATGCACGATTGTAAAGGTTTTACAATCATGACTTTACTTGCTCTGAGAATCACTCCTTGAGCGCCGGTTAGGCCATGGTTCACCTTATCCTCAGTGCAGAAATTTTTGACGTGCAATATGATTTGTATAATGATTTAAGCGGCTGGACCTGAGCGAGACGATCCTTGACTAAGCAATAATGCTTTAGTTTTCTTATTTACTTCAATCACCTGCAAGTTAACTCTTGACTGCGATCTCATCTGGTGGTAATAGTGATGCTGCAGTCTAAGATGGCAGCGGGCTAACCTGTTAGGGGTATAGCAGTTATATAAACCCCCTAATCAGTTTCTACACGTACACGACGCCAAATTGGCTACACGTCGTTGCCGTTAAGTGCGTGACTGTCCTCAATCTGTCTGTCTGTCTGCTACGCTTTCACGGCCCAGCTGTTCAACCGATTTTGCTGAAATTTGGTACAAATAGAATGCATCCCGGGGAAGGACATAGGCTAACTTCATCCCGTAAAATTCAATAGTTCCCGCCTTAATCCTTAAATCCTAAAACCTTAATCCGGATGAAGTCTCGGGCATCATCCAGTTCTGAATAGTTTTAGTTCATTAGTCATAGTAGGTTGCCTGGCAGAGATCGCTGTTGTGATAACGTTAGGTTTGTCTATTACATTGTTTGTATTTAAAAATATCATCATCACCGCGTGCCTTCTTCAAAATCAAGTTTGGCGGTCAACATACGAAAATCTTCTCTATGTTGAGCCGCACTTAAAAAAATGCCCTTTGTAATTGTTCTTTTTTATGCAACGAAGTTGTTTATGTAATAATAATTTTACAGCCGGAACGCATGATATGCACAGAGCCCTTAGGCGTTGGCGGTGGCCTTCCTATGGATATGATCGAAGTCAGCTCGAACTATGAAGCTCGGCCCTTCCTGAACCTTAACGCTGAGCGTGGTTGGAGGCCCCATTACAGCACCCCAGGAGAGTGGATTATGGTTTGTTTGTTTGTTATTTTACGTAAAATACGATGTACAAAGGCGAACTTAATACCTAAAGGTATTTATTCGCTTCCAGTTAACCTTTGGTAGTGGGGACAGGGTTGAAAGACAGTGCGTATAATATAAACACAAAAATCATGGAAAGAAGAAACATATTTAGGTAGTAGGTAATATAGTGAAGTATGATAATATTAATAATAATATTGGGACATTATTTACTTGAATTTTAAATAATTTTGAATGTTAAATATTCTGCATGGGAAAAAAAAGTAGAGGAAGACCAAGGAAGCGATGTATGGATTGTGTGAAAGAGGATATGCGTGTAAAAGTGGTGAGTTGATGGATTACAGAAATGTTGTCCCGATCCCAAATAGTGGGAAAAGGACAGATATAGTCTTTTCAGAAAAAAGCCTTATGTGATAAGTGTTAACTAAGTTAAAGTGCTTAAATATTAACTACTAAATTGATGAGACTTTAAGAATCGTGTTGTCTTTTTCAACCCAGGAAAGTTTGAAATGTAGTGGCATAATGCATTACCTCAAAGTCTTGCCTTTTTATTTTATCGCTGGAAAAATGCTTTTACGCATTCCGCACTAAGCAGTGATGTGGGACCCACTAAACCCAGCGGCACAGTCCGCGTCGAGAATGATCCGTCTCAGGGTCCCAAATTTTGGATACGACTGAGACGACTCGACGTTAACCGGCATAGTGTCATTGACACCTACCTACACAATGGCGGGAGAAGGTGAGCATATCGTCGCCTTCTTCAACCCTGCTTTCTTTAGCTCAAGCCTATTAAACAACCGATTTAGTGACTCGACACTCTGTCATAAACGTTTCTTTTCTCCAGTTCAACTTCACATCGCCCCGCACCATAACCGCTATCAAATCCAAGGGCGGAGAAAAAGGCCACGTCAGCGCGTACAACGTCATGTACACTTCCGACCTTAAGACCTTCAACCCGGTGTTAGACAGTGCCGGCAACCCTCGCCTGTTCCCCGCCAACTATGATACTGACGGTGTGGTGATGAACGAGTTCCGGCCGCCTATACATGCGCAGTACCTCAAGGTTCTACCGATCAAGTGGGATAAGAACATTGAAATCAGGGTGGAGCCGATCGGCTGCTTTGAACCTTACCGTGAGTATCTATACTTCTATACAAATATTATAAATCCGATAGTTTGGATGGATGGATGTTTGTTACTCCATCAAACTAATCTGGATGAAATTTAGCACAGATTATAGTCTGGAATAACACACAGGCTACTTTTTATTCAGGAAACTTAAAGACTTCAATCCTCCTCAAACTCAATCAACGCGGACATTGGTCCCGGAAATCAGCTACTAATATCATACACCTTCCAGGTTTGGTTTTTCAGTCATAAAAATTTGGTGGACGTCAATCTCATTCCCAAAAACCAAATAAATTCGTTACGTGAAGCGTCCATTGAAATTTTTGTACTGCAATCAGCTAATACGAACTAATCAGTCGTTCCAACTATCATGCCGAATCCAATATTCCTATAGAAATAGAAAACTATCGAAATGTTTGACGAAATCAGCAAATGCCACAACGGTTCGTTCAGCGCGGACTGTCATTTGTTTCTTGACGCCCTTTTTCTTTCTCATCGCTAACTTATTTCTACCGATAAGAGTCTTTCAGTTTTGTATTTTTAACGAATTGTACTGTTTGACCACCATTCCCATAATTTTTCTGGTATTACGATTTTAGCACTATGTTTATTGTATGTAATATTTGTTCAGCTACTCCGAGGCCGCCGAAAGAGCGCGTGCCGTTCCCGTGCCAGATGTGTCCGGGCGTGCAGGAAGTGATGTGCTCGTGCGCGGGCGAACAGTACTACGACGGCGAGAACTGCGTGCGGCGCGACCAGTGCCCGTGCCTCGTCGGCTTCGTCCCGTGAGTACCAGCCTCCCAACTCTCGAGCCGCAGAGACTAGCGCGTGCCAGGTGTGTCTTAGTGTGCAAGAGGTGATGTGCCGCTCGTGCGCGGGCGAAGAGTACTTCGACAACGAGAACTGCGTGCCGCGCGACCAGTGCCCGTGCCTCATCGGCTTCATCCTGTGAGTACCAGCCTCCCAACTCTCGTGCTGCAAAGACTAGCGCGTGCCATGTGTGTCAGAGCGTGCAAGAGGTGATGTGCTCGTGCGCGGGCGAAGAGTACTACGACGGCGAGAACTGCGTGCCGCGCGACCTGTGCCCGTGCCTCATCGGCTTCATCCTGTGAGTACCAGCCTCCCAACTCTCGTGCTGCAAAGACTAGCGCGTGCCATGTGTGTCAGAGCGTGCAAGAGGTGATGTGCTCGTGCGCGGGCGAAGAGTACTACGACGGCGAGAACTGCGTGCCGCGCGACCAGTGCCCGTGCCTCGTCGGCTTCGTCCCGTGAGTACCAGCCTACCAACTCTCGAGCCGCAGAGACTAGCGCGTGCCATTTGTGTCCTTCTACGGATCGGTGGAGCATTAGCGTCCAGCTCACGTTCCCGCTCCACAGCCTCCTTCAGTGCGATGACGCTTTCACAGAAAGAACGTTCCCGCTCCACAGCCTCCTTCAGTGCGATGACGCTTTCACAGAAAGATGTCATTAAAGTCCAGAATATCTCGCTGTCAATCATATTGTCGATTATGCTTTACAGCGAGCAGCTCCCACTTAGCGCAAACGTCAGAATGTATCGGTGAGGTCCCCTCGCTGCGCACTCCGCTAGGGTGTGGCACGCTGTGTCCTCTGGAGCACCACACTCGTGACAGGTGGCTGTTTCCTCGCGTCTCGCAATCTGGTGCAATTTTTTTTTGAGAGTACATAGTTTTTTTTTTGCTTTTTGCCAAGACTAGCCGTTATAGACATCAATCAGTATGGAATATGCCAACTCGCTATGAGTGTTGGCTTTGGTCACAGAATAATAACTAGTACTAGGTACAGAAGCTTTACTTCGCAATGGTTTTCAAAGAAATATGTACTGAATCTGATAAACAATATGATTTAATTTAGCTCGCGTTCCAGTCGAGCACGTGTTCATTTACATACCTACCAAATATTTTTTGAGGGAATATGGGCCTTAATTTACTGGACTACGGTTCATAATAGGTTATACGTGGTTATACGTATTGAAAGAGCCGCGGACTAGGGTTGCTTACTTCGAGAAACTACTTACGCCATCTAGCGCACAGCACGAGCGTTTACTCCTACTTGTGGCGGGCAACGTCAACTAAATGTCTTTTTATTGTACTTTTAAATACTTTTAGGGTATTGGAATAGTACTTTATCCAACAAGGGGAGAAAGGGTTTGTAGTTTTAATTAATTTCATTTCAAATAGGAACATAATGTAATCCAATTAAAGTAGATTTTACCTGTCAGCGTCTTTAGGCAACAAAAAAAAAGTTAAATTTCTATCACGATCCGTATTTAAACAATTAAATACTGCACAGTATCTTTTTGCGTTTTGTGTCCATCTTGCAATTATCGAGAAAGTTGAACGTATGTCTTTTTTCGCTTGCGGCAGCCTACTAGATTGGCCCTTGCGCAATGGCCGCCGCCTGTAGGTATGTTTTTAATACCTACACGCGGAGTGACACAGGCCTGCTTTGGTTGCTGGGGCCTAAAAATAGAGATTTTTTTATTAAAGATTAGATTATATCGTTGAGCTGACTTCTCCACAATAACTGATATGATGTTCACTGCTAGGTACCCGGTTGGCGCGCGGTACCGCGGCGTCGCGTGCGATGAGTGCGTGTGCAAACTGGGCGGCGTCACCGACTGCAAGCCCGCGCGGGCGTGCAAATGCGAACCCGTGAGTACATTGTTTTGTTAACGGGGGGTGCCTTTATAGGTCATTTTCTTCTTTGTGGTTTATGTGAGATTTATAGGCACAAAACCCCGTTCGCTGGTCATCCTAAGCACTCAACATCCTAAGTCCTTCCGAGTAAGTGGGTGTAAAAATACTCATGTGTTACGTACACAGAACATAAGAACGCGGCCGCGGGTGACGCTGTGTGATGTCGTCCATATAAATACAAGAAATTCAACCAGCCGCACCCGACCCGCGTCCGTTCAGTGTGTTTTGCGCTTTACACAATAAGACATAATTAAATTCCGTATACTCTACACCCTTTTGAATTTACAAAAACAATGAATTACGTATCTACTTCTTAATTTTTACTCGGAACCCCAATTACCTATTTTCATGGATAAATATAACTGAACTGAAAAATGGCCGACTTTCATACAAACTTTCATCCCCTATTTAACAACCTTAGAATTTCCAAAAATCCTGTCTTAGTGAGCCTTCATCACAAATAGAACCAAAACCACCAATACTGTCAAAACTTCAAGTATCTAACCCCAGCGATTTAGACTGTGCGTTGATAGATCGGGGGCCATACTGCCAATGCTTAAAGCCATATTGTTTCATTATTATTGTTGACTTTCATGTTTTAGAATTATTTTAATACTCATTTTAGGATCGTGACATCAAACGGTCATTTTGAGTAATATTGCTTAAGAATTGCTTTAAGCATTGGCTATATATTTCAACATGTGTTTTGTTTTTGTAGGACCTCGTCCCAACACTGACGGAGTCGTGCGCTTGCCTATGCGAGCCGTGTAAGAACGGAACCAAGATATGCCCCACCAGTAAACTCTGCTTACCAGTGGAGAAATGGTGCGACGGCTTGCAAGACTGTCCCGATGACGAGAGGGATTGCACCACTCTAGCGCCCGTCACTGAGACAGTGATCACTACTGTGGTAGCCACCGTCGGTGCCACCAAACCCACCACCACCACCCCTGCACCCACCACTGTAGCACCCACTACTACTACTGAGAAACGTAAGTTTATAATAAAGAATTTACACCCACTACCACTCTTAAGAAACTTAAATCTTTGAGAAAGAACAACTCTAGTGCTCAATCAAACCCTTTATCACGACAATCGCACCCACCTCTGTAGCACCCACTACCACTACGGAAAACTTGCCCAAAAAGAAAAAATAGAAGGTAAGATACATTTTTTAGGTATTATAATACAGATTCAACTTGATATTCCACACTTTCCTCAACTTTATTAATATGTTGTTCGTTCTAAACTTTATTGCAACCAATTATTATTTATACTTGGTGTCATAGATAAATAGATAAATTCTTTTCATATAGTTTCAATGCCTATTGAGCCACATGAAACTAGTCAATTTCAGACGAATACGTCATGCAGGGGGAAAATAATCACTTTCTACCCGCAGAAAGTGATGGTTTTCTTCCCGCTGAATGACGTAGCAGTCCTTTCAATCTTGTCAGAGTATGTTTTGTTTATTTCAAATCTTTTTAACCACTAAAAAGTTGAAACACGGGATGAAACACGATTTCAGATTTCGGGTGATGCCAGCCTGAGCGAAGTTTTACCCCTGCTGCAGCACACAATATACTAATTTCTATACAGGAAAAATAAAATTGATAAGTTGCAGTGGTTTTCTGTACGGTCGCCGGTCGCGCTGGTCAATATAACTAAAAGCCCCAATTTCAGCTTATATTTTGTTCTTTACAATGAATTCAATGGTTTTTCCTCTATTTAGCTCTAGAATGCCCGAAGGTGGAGTGCCCACCAGGTTACTTTGTCCGCTATACATCGTCAAGCCACGGCGGCTATACAAAGACCACCACATCGGACCTGCCCCCTCCGAGACCACGGAACTCCTACCAAAGGTACTACAAGGGAGGTTTCTCCAAGGGAGGCAGAGGAGGTTACGCCAAGGGAGGTTACGCCAAGGGAGGTTACGCCAAGGGAGGATTCTCGAAGACTGGTTATTCGAAAGGAGGAATTTATGGTGAGTTTGGTTTACTAAGAGTTATGGCTGCTATAGTTTGAGGAGCAAGTTACAGTCACGGGATGTTCCAGTGTATTGTAAAAGTCGCAAAAATAAGAACCACCAAAGTATAAGTCAAAAATCGGAAGTATAATGTTTATTATAAAACTAGCTTTTGCCCGCGGATTCGATTTTTGCATACAAATTTCATAGCCCTGTTTTGCCCCAGTGAGGGGTTGAATTTTCAAAAATCCTTCCTTAGCGGATGCCTACGTCATAATAACTATCTGTGTTTCTTCAGCCTTTCAATCCGATCCGTCCAGCGTGCGTGCGTTAATAGATCAGTCAGTCTGTCAGTCACCTTTTCCTTTTATATATTATATTTACATAAAACTTTTTTCTGGTTCAGCTATTAAATAAGTATTATAGGGGTGATTTAAATGAAAACCCGTGTTTTCATTTAAACCACCCCGCGGCGCGTACAATCCGGCGCAGCTTGTGGCGTGAACTCGCGGCCACCCCTCGCCGGCCAGGGGAGGGGTAGTCATTGTCGGAAGCGTTCGGGAACACGTATCTTGCGAGAGGCCCGCGAAAGGGTGATATTGGCTGTGGGCGCTATAGTATACACTTTTATTAGATTTTGTTTTAACTGACCTTAGACATAAATGATAGAAATGAAAATCATATTTGTAGGTCCATCAACCCAGCCGCGACAGAATGAAGCGTTCACACTAGATAGGCCAACCCTGAATACCACCACAGCTGAGACGAAGAAAGTGTGTCCTTTGTTCAAATGCATCCCCAAACTACCCCCCATCCCTCCTAAAGGATCAACGCCAGCGCCCCTCATCTGTTCCACCCCTACTTGCCCGCCGCGATACGCCCTCAAGTTGGAAAGTGTGCCTGATAGTCTCAACCAGTGTCCAGAGTAAGTATTGATATATTGATAATCCTAATAACATTATAAACTAGCTGTTGGCCGCGATTTTTGTTCCCGCGAATTTTTTTTATTTTTCCGGGATAAATAGTGGCCTATTTGTTATTCCTGACTATAATCTATTTCTGTGCCATTCTCATCCGGATCCGTTCAGCCGTTTTGGCGTGATCGAGTAACAAATATCCCTCCATGCATACATCCATTCATCCATCCAAATTTTCGCATTTATAATATAAATTTACAATATTAAGTATAGATTTTAGTAATGATTTGGATATTTCTATTTGTTATCGATTGTGGTGACCACCACAGTTTTAATAACCACATCCTTTTTCGTCCACTGTGTATATATGTAGGCTATACCTATGTTTAGTATCGAATTTTGATAGTGATATTTAACGATCTGCGCCACCTAATGCATACTGCAATATAAATTGTAATGATGTTGGATGGGAGAATTTTTACTCTCTGTTTTAATCTCACAGATACGTGTGCGTGCCTCCACCTGAGAGATTCGACTATTGCAACATAACGGGCCGTACCTTCACAACTTTTGATGGCACAGAGTACAAATACGACGTTTGCTTCCACACATTAGCTAGAGAGACGCGCTTCAACGCTTGGATTGTTTTCTGTAAGCATTTTACTAACAAAATTTAGCGGGTGTTTGCCCGCGACTAAGTCCGTGTGGACTACACAAATTTCAAAACCCTATTTTATCCCTTGTTGTGCTTAATTTTCATAAATCCTTTCTTAGTGGATGTCTACGTCATAAAAGCTATCGTTCTGCACAATTTCAGCCCGATCCGTTCAGTGGTTTGAGCTGTGTGTTGATAGATCAGTTAGGCAGTCGCCTTTTATATATTTAGATACGGGGTTTCATAAGAAAGCTTACCTAATGTCACAGAGCTGACGATGGAGAGAGCTCAGAGTTTATCTATGTGATTTAAAAAAAAACAAATGTGTTTTATTCAAAAAATTGGTCAAGTTCTTTTGAATAGTCGAGTGAATCTACCGCCTTCTTGGAATGTCCTTCCTTGAAGAGCCAGCAAGAAACTCAAGGTTGCTCTATTAAGAAATCAAAAATTACAGTAGTACAAAAATTATTGAAGTCGATAGATTAAAAAAAATTAAAATCGCAATCATTATTAAGATACAAGTAACTGCAGTCCCAAGCATACCTAGATCGTGTCAAATCCACGCTCTTTTACCGTTACTTATTCTTTAACAGTATAATAGCTATTAATGGACTTTTTAAACTTGTGTAAAAGCAAGTCTAAAATGGATTCTGGAATTGTATTATAGAAGAGTACGCCCCACAAATGACCAAATCGTCATAAATATCAATAGTAAATAAATATAGTCAAAAACAAAGCGATCCTAAGTAGTAATCGACCAAAAGTAACCGACCTAGCCCTCATACTGTATGGGAGATCTTTGCCAGTAGCTGCAGCTGGGGCCTGCAAAGAGACAGGACCTAAAGTATCAAGAAGTTGTAAATCAATGAGACATACCTCTAATAAAAATATTTTTTCTTTAAGCCATAATTCCTTAAGATAAAATATTGATATAAGATGTGCCTACCTATTCCATGATCCAAAATTAGTAGGTTCCTAAACTCGGGCTGTTTTCTCCAGTGCGCAAGAAGTGCTTCAAAGACACATGCCAGAATGAACTGATCGTCCTCCAAGACGACCAACTGATCGTATTGAAGCCGAACCTGATGATAGAATACAACCACTACGAGTACACAGTGGAACAAACCAGCAAGATATGCTTCCAGAAGAACAGCTTCGATGTCAACCGCCTCGGAAACGGCGTTTTCGTGAAGTCGCGGAAGTATAACTTCACAATCTTCTATAATCCTGATGGGGATGTTAAAATTGGGGTGAGTGCTTTTATTGAAGTGAAACTTCTTTAGAATCGTAATTTGAAAATTCGATGAAACGAAAAAGCGACGCCAAAAAGAGACAAACATATTCATAATTGGATTTAGCCTGCGAGAGAATCAGATAGAATATACCTAAAATATATTTATCTCATTCTCTCGTAGGCTACTTTTCTGAAGTTTCACTTCTGCCGTATGTGAATTGCATACACACACTTTTTATTCATTTATTTTGCACCGCATACTTAAAAACTAAAACATAAACATTAAAAGGACATGCACAAGGACAAATCTCTTGAAGAGATTTTAACAGGCTTCAAAATATTATCTTGTTCTATAGTGAGGTTTCCACTGCTAAAGTGTTATGTAAAATAGGTTTACACTTCCACTAACAAAGATTTTGACAGTTGCCTTCATTAGCGAACTCATGTTGACCCTTTTGCTCGCACAGTCCTTTCCGCTAGCTCTTTATTAGCGAATGTGGTACATGCAGTATTCCTCTCCCAGTAAACGGAGTCCATGCGGTGCTTGTTCCGCTTGCGGTGGAAACCCCCGCATAAAAAATGATCAGCTGAACACACAACATATGCAAACACACACTTATGTATTTTATAATTTAGATATAAACACGGTCAGACAAACTTTAACAGAACCGCCCCACATAGAGCTCAAGCTAAGAAAAAAGGAAAATATTAGAGGTGCTAGATGTCGATCAAAGCCATGTCTATTGTGGCAAATACCTCAGTCAGGTCAGGATTGGATAAGAAGAAATAACACACATTTAACACGCCCTATAGTAATAAAATTCAATAATTGCCCTAAAAAAACTAGCAAAATACGTTGATCCTCAGGTATCCAAGAAATACATGGGTCATGTGGACGGTTTGTGCGGTGCTTACGACGGCAAGTCTTACAACGATCGTTCACTGCCCAACGGCAGACCGGCCAACAGCATAGAGCAGTTCGGTCGCTCGTGGGCCAAGCCTGGCCTGGCGCCAGATGCGTGCGAAATCAAGGTCATCCCACCGAAGCAGCAGAATCGATGCTGGGAAGTGTGCAAAGCCATTACGTGAGTACATCTTTAGTCAAACACATAGAGCAGTTCGGTCGCTCGTGGGCCAAGCCTGGCCTGGCGCCAGATGCGTGCGAAATCAAGGTCATCCCACCGAAGCAGCAGAATCGATGCTGGGAAGTATGCAAAGCCATTACGTGAGTACATCTTTTGTCAAAAGCAGTTTGGTCGCTCGTGGGCCAAGACTGGCCTAGCGCCAGATGCGTGCGAAATCAAGGTCATCCCACCAAACCAGCAGAATCGATGCTGGGAAGTGTGCAAAGCCATTACATGAGTACATCTCTAGTCAAACACATAGAGCAGTTTGGTCGCTACAAGCCTAGCCTGGCTTAAGTTTACGTTGTCTGCCAGTGAATAACTTGTAAATTGAAATTGCCTCTTTTTTGTAAGAAAAACGTCACAAACGAGGTAGCGTCGTGTTGGATAAAATTCAAGGTGGCTAATGATCTTTAGGTAAAACTGTCGTATTTTTGTCATCTGTCCCTTAATCCGTATAAAATTATCTACCCTTTGCTTATGAAGATGGCAGGATAAATGTAAAATATCCTCAGGTTACTTGATTTCTTTAGGTAAAACTGTCGTATTTTTGTCATCTGTCCCTTAATCCGTATAAAATTATCTACCCTTTGCTTAGGAAGATGGCAGGATAAATGTAAAATATCCTCAGGTTACTTGATGCTTATTTTTTTGTGCAGCGAAGAGCCGATCGCACAATGCGCTCGAGTACTGAACCTGGACAAATGGCGAAGCATATGTCTGGAGAACGTGTGCAAGTGCGCTGATACGGTCGTCAACGGCACCAAGAGGAGCGAGGAAGAATGCCGGTGTTTGCTGCTGGAGAAACTTGTGGCGGAATGTTTGGCGGCTGACAAGAACATAGATGTAGCCAGCTGGAGGATCAAGAGGAGTTGCCGTAAGTTTTAAACATATTAAAAGTTTACTATTTGGTATATTTTACTCCGCCATGCTAGAGCTAAGCACAAAGGTAATCAGTGATAACATTATTCGGTGAATGAGAACCAACGAAGCCACAATTATTGTGAAAAACTATCACGTCGTACATTGTTGTCGTCGCTTGTGTTTTTTGGCGCAGAAATACGTTTTCCTGCAAGGAAAATAGCATAGCTCTTTTAGCTGAACTCAATTTTGTTTCCTCATCAGATTCATAGACTCGGAGATTGTGGCTGTCAATGTTCACGTTTCGGCCCTAAGCCAAAACCGCTAGGACGCACTGATTGAAGACTTTTAACATTAATATTTTCGTTGCATGTTCTAGCTGCTGATTGTCCCCCACCACTCGTCCACTACGACTGTTACCGCAAACGCTGCGAGCCGACGTGCGCGCCCGTGAACAGCGGAGTGAGCGCGTGCCCCGCAGAGGACGGCCAGTGCTTCCCGGGCTGCTACTGCCCCGAGGGCACGCTGCGCAAGGGCGACCAGTGCGTGGCCCCGGCCGACTGTCTAGACTGTGAGTATTGTTAGCATTCTGCGAGCCACGTGCGCGGCAACAGCGGAGTGAGCGCGTGCCCTCCGACAGCTACACTGGTCTATTATACTGGAACTCGTCACCGTCGTATCAACCGATAGACATCCACTGCTGAACGAAGGTTTCCTGCATGATAAATGATAAATGGTGATAAATGATTTATTTATTTCATGTAGGACAACTTGTGACACTTATGATACGTCAAGACTCTACCACCGGTTCGGAAAGCTGGTTCTACTGAGAAGAGCCGACAAGAAACTCAGCAGTTGCTCTTTTCTCAAAAAAAGAAAAAGGTTACAATAAGTAACAATACATTACGTTACATTTAGTATTACACTGACTTGTGGGTGACTGGATACGAGGCCGGTTGCTTCCATGCAACTTTGTCGTTTAGAAAATCATCGATAGTGCAATAACCTCGACTTATCAGATGCTGTTTAACAGTCTTTAAATTTATGTAATGGCAAATCTAGAAACTCTTTGTGAACCATGTTATAAAAGCGTACACTCGACCCCACAAAGGATTTCTGCACCTTGCGCACACGATATGACGCTGTTACAAGCTTATGGCGGTTTCTAGTAAATCGATTGTGCGTATCACTTATTCGCTTATAAAGATTAATGTTCCGCCTGACAAAGACTATGTTATTGTAAATGTATTGTAAAGGCACTGTAATTAAAAGTACATGGATCTCCACATGATCTTGTGCCGCTTGCTTCCAGCGGCTCCCAGCTGTGGAGGGTGCAACGCTACGCTTTCCGATGCGAGACCGCCTTTGGACCTATTAAAACTCACTCATAGTCACTTAACATTTGCCAATGATAAATGACTTACATTTGCCAACGATATGTGACTGATTAGATAAGCAAATTTTTTTACCTGCGTGAGTAAAACTTACAATTGTAATGGCGACCTAACAAAAAACTTTTCTGTTTGCACCAAGGCACGTGCACGGGAGTGGGCTCGCCCGCCAAGTACGTGACGTTTGAGGGAGACGACCTGCCGTTCCTTGGGAACTGTACCTACCTCGCCTCGCGCGACACCAACGACACTGGCTATCACAAGTATCAGGTAAAGATTAACACACGTAGATATACGGCAATACGTCAAAACTCTACCGGTGGTAGACTCTTGACGTATCATAAGTGACACAAGTTGTCCTATGTGAAATAAATAAATCATTTATCATTTATTTATCACAAACACCAAATTTTAAGGCGTTCGTATCGTATGTGTATGGGCACACGTACCTACATATGGATGACGTAAACATGACGCAGCCACGTTAGCCAATCACGTGCCGCCGCCTGAATCACGAAGTTCTTTCGGAATTGTACTATGTATAGAACTTTCAACCTACAACAGTTGGCCCAGCTGGCTCGGAGGAAGATCTTCCTGGTGCATCGGTCGAGCATACCATACGCTCCCGACAATAATGTTATTAATGTCCTCCCGGCCGTGGAGGTAGCTCCAGAGATATTAGCCATCTGCGCGGGAGATATTATAGTGCACAAGTGTGTGCGCTACTCTCATAGCCCGATGGGACGAGAAATCCGACTGGACCGGTGAGAGGTCAGACGTAGGACCGACGTGAATGCAGCATGTTCGTACCTTTAGCACCGCGTTTCTTCAATACATAATGAATCAATTATAGAAGTTTTTACAAGTTTCACTTCCAGAAAGGGGGAAGTTCTCATTACGGCGTTTTTTTAAAAAGTTTTCTTTCGATACAGGTGTACGCTACGAACGGCCCATGCGTTGAAAACCCTAGCATGGCGTGCACTAAGGCCCTACATCTTATACAGGAAAAGAACTTCATTAATATCACCAAAGATCCCAACACTAAGAAGGTAAGAAAAGTTAACAACATATTTCGCCATATTTATCGCTCCTACTTGGCTCATGTAATTTTTTATAGTCGTATTGCGTCACGCCGCTTTTGTTACTCACCTAGGACAACGAGTAATTGCTTGAAACGCAATAGAATAAAGAGTGAATATCTCTATCATCTTCTAGGCAAATGCGCTCTACCGTGGGCTGCAACGCTACTTCCAGCAAGTCTGAGTGCAGCCAAGCGCTAGTCTAAAAATTAGAAGAAAACCGCACAATTTCCGATTCAGAATTCGAACCCTAGGAAGCCGAAGTCTTGATCACTGGGCTAATACCAGCATTGATCACTGCTATATAATCTGAATTCTTTTGATTGGTTAAACATATGATACTCTTGGTGCGAAAGTATATTTTGCCAAAAGCAAAAGTGTGCTAGCCGATCATAGGTGATAACGAACTTTCATACACTCTTTCACCCCCCATTTCACCCTCTTAAGGGTGGATTTCGAAAAACCCTTTCTTAGTGGATACTTACTCTTCATAAAGAACACACCCAAGGCAAGGCAAGCGCGCTCCACCTTAGGCTTACTTGTTATCCCGGAAAATTAAGGAGTTCCCGTGGGAATCAATAAAACTTATACCACGCGGATGAAGTCGCGGGCATCAGCTAGTACTTACTACTTTTATAAATGCGAAAGTGTGTTTCTTGGTTGGTTTATTGGTTTGTCCTTCAATCACGCCACAACGGAGCAATGGATCCACGTGATTTTTGGCATGGGTATAGTTGAGGGCCTGGAGAGTGACATAGGCTTACTTTTTATGCCGGAAAATGAAGTTCCCGCGGGATTAAAAAAACTTGAACCACGTGGACGAAGTCGCGGGCATCAACTCGTATATTATTTTTAAAAAACTCCAAATTTCATGTCTCTATGACCAGCGGTTTAGGCTGTGTGTGATTATATATCAGTCAATCCTGACTGACTGACTGACTGATATATAACCACTGATAAACACTGACTGACTTTGATTTTTATGTATACAGATTGCGATTATTGCACTGTAGCAATCACAGGCCCCTCATGTATTTCAATATGCTTTTAATTGTGCAGCTAATAACGACAGTGAACGGCACGCCGGTGTACGATAGTCCGTTCAACGCTGGATGGGTCATAGTCAGCTTACTCAACAGCCGTGACGTCAGTGTGAATCTGCCCGAACTGCACGTCGAGGTATGACCATGCCCTTAGAAGTTTAATTTTTTTTGTCTAAATAAATAGAAGTTTTAGCGTTTGAACTATCGTGAATGATATTCATTATAACTAACTATTTTAAATATTAAATATTTATAACCAGTTGTAACTCACGTGTTTGTCGGAAAATGCCCATATATAATAATCGAAATCTCGAACTACAAGTTTATTTCGAGTGACTATACTTAGACTCGAAAAGACTAGACTATGGACCTGTTTCGCAATCGTCAAGTAAACCTTAAAGTACCTATACACGATAATATTTTCATATTTTCTCACAAATGTATTGTAAAAGTTAAGGTTAAGGTTAAGGTTTTTACAAACTCGTGACGATGGTCAGCCCTTCCCTGGCGGCATCGGGCTGACATAAGTCAACTCGTATGTAAGAAGTTACTTACCGCTCTTATATCCTTAACACAGGTCTAAAAAATCTAGCTAGGATAACCAGTTCTTGCAACATGTAATTTTTGAAGTGAAACTTCTTTAGAATCGTTGTTATTTGAAAAATTCGATGAAATAAAAAAGCGACACCAAGAAGAGACAAACATATTCATAAAAGGATTCAGTCTGCGAGAGAATGAGATAGAATACAAGTTATATTTATCTCATTTTCTCGTAGGCTACTTCAAAATTTCACTTCTGCCATGAGTGAATTGCACACACACACTTTTTTTTAGTAATAAGCACAATAATTGTTCTTCTTCTAAATAGTTCAAGATCAAGTACCATGTAAACCTAAATAATTGCAAGTAAACGATTTATGTATTTATTTATTTATAACAAACAGCTATAGCAGCAAAATAAGAAAAATTAAACACTTAAAAATCCACCCCCCCAGCTGACAGTGCTACAGTCGAAGATGGAGTTCACGGTTTCAGTGCCGTCGCAAGTGTACGCCAACCGCACTCAGGGGCTGTGCGGAGTGTGCGCCGGATACCAGCAACAGCTCATCACTAGCAATGGCACCGTTGCCGAGAACTTCGACGAGGTACTAACTTCCTTTTTGGACTTCCTTAATAAAACGTACTTTCACACTTTTTTTATGTGGGGGTTTGTATACTTACACGTTTAGTTTGGATGACAATGCATGTTTACCTGTGTGACGTCTTTCTAAATCCAAAATGGCGGACTGTAAGTAGTTACTTTTAGGCACCCCCACAATATGGGTATCAATTAAAAGGGTTTGCTGAAAATACTACGAAAAATAAAAACTTCACACTAAATTCAATATGGCGGTGTTTTTTAATGATTTGATGATGACTTATTTTGAAATAACGGCCACTCATGAAATCTGTATTAATCAATAGCTGGCATTATTACATATAAGCAAGTATGTTATAAGACTAAATCTTCTAAAGCATCAGGTTTTCGAGATATAAGCTATCAAAGCTGTGCTGTAGGCACCATCATCAAGTAGGCATCTATTAACAAAAACTTGCCAGTAAAAAAAAATAGTTCCAATTCTGGCCCCCGGGCCAGATGAGTTAGTGGGACTTACCTTGACAAGTATTTTTTTTACAGTACGGAAAGAGCTGGCAAGCAACCCCGGAAGTACTGAACAAACTGGACGTGCCCCTACAAGAGCAATGCGATGAAGCGCCCCCTCGGCCTGAGTGCGTGTTGCCGCCCATAGAACTGAACCCTTGCTACAATATCAACGACGTGGCTAAGTTTGGAGCGGTGAGTAAACTGTATAGCCTCAGAAACGTAGATATCATCAGTAGGCAGTAGGTATCATCCGTGTATGCAGATATCATTGGAACTATATTTTACTCTTAAATATGTTTACAGTGTCACGCCCTAGTAGAACCCGAGTCGTACATCGCGTTGTGTGAAGACGAGCTATGCGATT
This sequence comes from Erebia epiphron, assembly GCA_963932025.1. Classification (NCBI taxonomy): domain Eukaryota; kingdom Metazoa; phylum Arthropoda; class Insecta; order Lepidoptera; family Nymphalidae; genus Erebia; species Erebia epiphron. Next base: position 41,426,953 of record OZ009948.1, on the reverse strand, counting down.
CTAACTCCACTGACGTCTGTCCCATCCTCGAGAGATACGCTGCTGAGTGTCGCAAGCAAGGGGTCTGTCTAGACTGGCGATCCGATCTGTGTCCTTACCCATGGTGAGTTATATATATATTGATCTCTGAGGCCTAGTGGAACTCGAGTCGTACATGTGTGAAGATAAACTATGCTATTCTAACTCCACTGACGCCTGTCCCATCCTCGACGCTGCTGAATGTCGCAAGTAAGGGGTCTGTTTATATTGACGATCCGATCTTAGGAGGAGTCCTTACCTTGGGTCTCACTATCGAAATATATGCCGCCGAGTGTTGCAAGCCAAGCTATCTGTCCTTATTAAAGATGTATTACTTTTGTAAACAAAAGTAAAGTTTTGTCGACAAAAGCAAGCATATGTACTGACCTATCCTTGCATCCCTTGCTTACGTAGACAAAATGAAAAGAATAGATAGATAGAGAGAAAACTCTTTATTGCACACACTTAGAACAAAAATAAATAGGTATTAAAGCCATAAAACGTTCACTGCCTTAGTTTTTTTTCTTATTCAACAGTGACCAACCCTTAGTATACCGCTCGTGTGTGGACTGCGAGCGCACTTGCGACAACCACGACGAGCTTGAGCTGAACCCGAAGAAGTGCGACCAACGACCGGTTGAAGGATGCTTCTGCCCAGAAGGGAAAGTAAGTATATTGCACTAGCATTAAAAAAAACCGGCCAAGTGCGAGTCGGACTCGCGCACCGAGGGTTCCGTACAAACATGTAGTAAGTTTTAAATGATTAATAAAACTACTTACTAGATCTCGTTCAAACCAATTTTCGGTGGAAGTTTGCATGGTAATGTACATATATTTTTTTTAGTTTTATCATTCTCTTATTTTAGAAGTTACAGGGGGGGGGACACACATTTTACCACTTTGGAAGTGTCTCTCGCGCAAACTATTCAGCTTAGAAAAAAATGATATTACAAACCTCAATATCTTTTTTGAAGACCTATCCACAGATACCCCACACGTATGGGTTAGATGAAAAAAAAAATTTTGAGTTTCAGTTCTAAGTATGGGGAACCCCCAAAATTTATCGTTTTTTTTTCTATTTTTGTAAGAAAATCTTAATGCGGTTCACAGAATACATCTACTTACCAAGTTTCAACAGTATAGTTCTTATAGTTTCGGAAAAAAGTGGCTGTGACATACGGACGGACAGACAGACAGACATGACGAATCTATAAGGGTTCCGTTTTTGCCAAATTTGGCTACGGAACCCTAAAAAAGAGCAACTGCTGAGTTTCTTGCCGGCTTTTCTCAGCAGAATCTTCTTTCCGAACCGGTTTTAGACTTAAAACATGACATAACATAAGAAACACCTGTATGTCCTACATGTTTTAAATAAATTGAATTTAATTGAATAGCCCCGTTCTGAAGGACCTGAAGGACTGCATTCTGAAGGACCTTGTTGAAGATTGTGTGTAGGTTGTTGCGAGTTGGGGCAGAATTAATATGTACAGACTCTGTGTTGAAAATGGCATATATTACAGATTAATCCTAAACGTATTTACTTCCAAATTATGTACATTGAAGTGGGAGAAACCTTGTAAATATCACGTAGTACTAACTAGAATAATGCTTACTTATCCGGCGAACGGCAATTTTTGTTAGGTGTATCAAAATAGTACTGCAGGAAAATTTACAAGAAAAATTGTGTTTTTATTTCTTTTATCTAAAAATAAATAAATAAAATCTTGCCTCACCTGGTGACAGAACGGCTGGCTCATATTTAACGCAAAGGATCAGCCTGGCTGTCCAAAGCGGAAATGCAGCCCGCATTCTCGCCACCATTCCATTGTGTTTTATCAAAAAAAAACAATTTTTTTTCAATTCAAGTTGACTTTTTACAAGGCGTGCTTTTGAATAGTCGAATGAATCTATAGCTTAGTTTAGGCTAGCTAGCTTTAGGTTCTAGTGTATAGTTTTCAATAAAAAAAATATTTGTTTGTTCCAAAAGGACAATACAATTTTTTCTCATAAAATGCAGAAACAAGAACACAAAATCTTTAATTATTAAAATATTTTTTACAGGTGAGAGTAAACAACACTTGCATAGAACCAAACAAGTGTTTCCCGTGTGACGCAAACAAAAAACACTTTGCAGGGGACGAGTGGCAGGTAAGACCGTAAGCGATACGACTACAGCCCATTAACGTCCCACTGCTGGGCACAGACCTCTACTCTCATAGGAGAGAGAGAATTAGAGCTTAGACCCACCACGCTGCTCCAATGGGGGTGGCAGGCTTTAACGGCTATTATCATATTAGTGATAATAACCAGGACCGACGGCTTAACGTGCTCTCCGAGGTACGGGGGTGAAACATCACTAACTTCCTAACGTCTTCGGTTGGAGGACGTTACTGAAAATTTAATTTCAGTTGTAGTTACTGACAAGAAAGGATTTTTGAAAATTCAGCCCCTAATGGGGATAAAATAAAAGTCGCAGGCAAAAGCTAGTTAATAATATTAGTTTCGATTTTTGACATCTACTAATTGTTTATCAATTCGGCGTGTATATACGAGTACATAAATTTTCCTATATATACTACTAGCGAATGCCCGCGACTTCGTCTGCGTGGTTTGAGGTTTTTTGGTTCCCGTGGGAACTCTTTAATTTTCCTGGAAAAAAAGTAGCCTATGTGCTATTCCAGACTATAATCTATCTCTGTGCCAAATTTCAGCCAGATCCGTTCAGCCGTTGGGGCGTGATTGAGTAACAAACATCCATACATCCATCCATCCAAACTTTCGCATTTATAATATTAGTAAGATTTAGTTTATTTCAACATAATTATATTTATTTTGAAGGAACTTGTAGTTTAATTCACCATAATTCGCCACAGTAGGTAAGTCTTTGTGGTACAGTGTGTATCTTGCACATGTAGATACACACTGGACCACATAGATTTGTACCACGATTGTAAAGATCGTGCATTGTCGAGTCAACATCTCCTGAACATGCTCCGGTGTCGGAGTGAAACGTACGTTGAGAATAATTTTTAAGATTTGTGTGGTGTGGTACAAGCTACAAGTGCAAGATACACACATAGATTTACCTTCGGTGCGGATAGCAAATTAAACTTCTAGTTCCTTCATAATCATGGACTTCCGCAAAGTAATGCCAGCTTCTATCCAATATATATTTTATTACATTGTTATTTCGACGTTAGGAGGACGAATGCACAAAATGCACATGCAGCAAGCTATCTGGTGAGAACGAAGCGCACGTGTCGTGCACAACACAGACGTGCACAGTTCCCGTGTGCTCAGACCTTGAGGACCGGTTGACACAGCCCGCCAAGCCTGGCGCCTGCTGCCTAGAATACATGTGCGGTGAGTAAAGAATAGCAGGTACATCTACGGCTTACATCGTCCATGCGTAGAGGGGTGCTTTAAAAAGATGAGCAATGAATGACGATGGCAAAATCCCTCAAAATATCATAATATCTATATTCACTAGGGGAGTGTTGCTCGATATTTACGTGGTATGTCTCCGTCTTATGAGTTGTGATCGATATGTTGCTCGAAACGTTAATTACCTCGTGAACTCCTGCAATACCCATACCCCATCTGGACTTAAAAGCCCAATGAAATGTACCTCGTTGGCGAAAAAAGTGGCAAGTAGTTTACTTTGCCTGTCTACGCAATATCCAAATATGACTGTATCCTCCTATTGTTTTGTGTGCAGATAAATAAATCTGTTTTTGTCGGTAGACAACTATTGCAACCTATAGAACTTCTTCTTAACTTAGATTTAGCGTTAAAGCTGCATCAGAAAGCGATAAATCAATGTAATTTGTTTATTCCGTAGTGCTCAAACCGCCGGATGAAAGATGCGTAGAGCCGAAGAAGATGGAGTGTGGATTCGGGCAGGTGCTGAAGACCAAGACTAAAGCTGACGGGTGCAAGGAGTTTGCTTGCGGTAAGACCTTCTGGAATCTACTTAAAAATATTTCATTTGGTTAATTTTCATGGAAAATTTTGTTTTCTTTCCCAAAATTGAATTTAGTTTAACGGACTGCGAGTGATTCTCTCAAATTGTAATTTGTAATGGAGTTAGGATCATTATCAAAAACTCCAAAACTGTTTTGCACACAAACTTGAAGCATTACACACACAGGAATATGCTAAATACATTGTACAATTCTGTTCAGGACCACTATGAACACAATTTCTGAACTAAACTAAAATGACAGGTCTAAATCTATTTCCTTTCATAATACTCCCTTTCCGCAGGAAGTACTGTGAAAGGGTTAGCAATATAAATAGAGCTTTCACTTTAGTTAAGTTTAGAGATATGTACAACAGAATTGTTGTCTCTAGTCGTTTTCGTGATTAAAAAAAAATATTTCAAGAATGACAAAGAAATGCAACTGTAGTCTTATAAATATTTGGCAAACGATTACGAACAGGGACGGACAAGATGTATTTTAAACTTAATAAATATCGGTTCATCCGTTTGGGAGCTACGATGCCACACACAAATACACACATTAAAACTTATATTGCTCCTTTTTTGCGATGGCCGTCGGGAGTTAAAAATATGCTCGAAGGTATGCCCACCAGCTTCACCATTCCTTGTTCACTGAAACAGAATGCAAGCCACCAGAGGAATGCGAGCCGATCCCCGACCAGAGCGAAGTGGAAATGATCAAGCCGGGGGTGCAGCGAGTCATCGACCGCAGCGGCTGTTGCCCCAAGGTCGAGCTGGTCTGTGTGGCGTGCCCCGAGCCCCCAGCCTGCCCCCGTTTCCAGACCCTGAAGACCACTAACATCACTGGGGAGTGCTGCCCTGAACACAAGTGCGGTAAGAAATCTATATTAGTAGATTATTAACCAAGGGGATAAAGCAGTGTCTTCTGTCGCGGGTGACGATTTAAATCGCGAGCGTAACGAAGGACTCGAGGTTTACTCCCGAGCGTAGCGAGGGTGTTAAAAACTTAAATCACGAGCGAAGCGAGGGATTTAAGACGAGTCCTGAGTGTAGCGAGGGATTTAAGTTCACCCAAGACTAAGACAGCTTTATCACCGAGGAAAATACTCTACTTTTCGTACCATTTGCGAAAAAATTAACACAATAATAATATGAGATAAGCATTTATTAAAAATAATGACAATTAAAAGTAAAAGTTAACATTCGAAACATTGGTCCAATTATTGATAGAGAGAGTTACATTTCTGTTTGGTACATTTATTGTTGATGAGTTGATTTGAGTATTTCTCTGTTCTTGCGTCTGAGGAACTGTTTAGAACATTAACTTATTTATAAAAATAAATTAAAATAAACTTAACGTTTATGTATTTGAAGAAAACAAAAACGCGGCAAATTCCTAGACTAATATTTTTTTGTCGGAAAAGCAAAGGCATCAAGCTCATACGGCCTCGTCGGTTTTCGTAATTTTATTTAATAATCATAACTGCATAATAAATGCGTATTCTTTTTTCAAAAAGATGTTTAATGCTTTTATTTACAAACTCAATGAGGGCTACCGTTTTTATGCTCACTAGTTGGCGCCACTTGCGAGTAAGGTCCTGACTTTGATTAGGTATCTGAAGTATAGCTGTATATTCGGTAAACAAGCATATTTCTGAAAAAAAGAACTCTTTTTTAAATAGTAAACATACAGGAACCAGGGAAATACTAACCTATGAATTAGCTGTTCGAAAGAATCCGCTTAATTTTGCACCTATTTTTCTTAGCTACGCTTTCAAAGCACAGAGCACTGGCATTCTTTGGCACGTATCTTACATCTTCCATAATTAATCGGTTATTGCTAAATATTCATAACATTAATTAAATGATTAGACCCGCGATAAAAGCCCAGTGATATTTGACATTTCGTGGACCTCACACTACACTAGCGCCCCTAGCGGCGAATGTAAACGCGGTAGCCCTGATTGTGTAAACACAGATGTAATTAGTTCAGTATAAATTTCGGTACGTATTCCAAATTTAAATCACATTCTCCCCCTAGAGGATGAATGAAATTCAGTACAATTTTCTTTCCCTGTTTTTAACAGATTAAAAATGACTATTGTTATGTTCGCTTTTTGTGGCATAGAATGTCACTTTTTTGAGCAAGTGGTACGAAAAAACCTATATTGTCCCCTGACTGAGCAAAGGCCTCCCTCCGATTTCTCCACGTCCCCCTATTCCGTGTTTCTGCGGTCCACTTGTAGCGTAACATTCAAATGAGAACGTCACACAGCTTCAGGCATAGTACTTACTTCCTAACGCTGCGCTTCCCTGAATGCTCATCGACGCCACTTCTCCGGATGCTTGCAACGTCACTCATCTGAATGCTAACGACCACCAGACTAGAAGGCGAGTTTGTTGTGGTTTTTTTTCATGATTGTCGCCGGACGGTCGTGGTGCGGGCCTCAAGGCTGTGCCTGGTAAGGACCCGGGCATATCCTCTGGCGTTTTGCCGTCTGGCTCGTCGTTTGAGGCCTAAAAGACCAAGGCCATTGTCATATATGGCTTTCAGCTTAATGGGAATATTTTCCGTACTTCAATGTTTTATTTTGCGTCGTGGTCGTCGTTCGCGGCTATGGTGATGATAGAAGCTCGCGAGGTTGGGGCCGCCCTTACGGTGGTCTTGCGTTAACAGGTGTTATACCGTGGAGGTGCTGTTATTGCTGTAGCTTTAGTTTTAAGATACTCTTCACTATTATAAGGTTCACTCTTCAATGTTAGGACTAATAAAAATCAAATGCGGGTATCTTCTTTACTAGTTTACTGGCGACTGATTTGCTAATTAGATGTTGACATGCGTGAGTGTTAATGATATATATTTTACAAGATATCTTCGGATCAATTATCATAGATATATGTTTCACCTTATAGACAGGCAGCAACAATACAACAAACTTATATCTATATATATAGTATAATATAACGCCAAGTAATAAAAACGTAAAATTGTCTTAGACAGATACCGTTATTGATTATAACCATTATATTTTTTAAATAACTCGACGTCAATAAGTGTAGTATACCTACCTAAATTGAATAAACGTTATTTGACTTTGACTTTGACTTTGGTGCGTGCACTTACTGGTGAACTGACTTCGCAGTCCGCACATAATCCAATAGATGGCATTACTAGTAGCGCACTAAGAACACGAAGAGTCTGAATCGTGATTACGAAGTTTTCTTTGAATTACCCTATATATGACTTCCAAAAATCAATGGAAGTGGTCCCGGACCAGTGGTCCCCGAGCACAACACCCGCTCGGAGGATGATCATCCTATTGTTACGGTCGATCCATATCACCTGCTACCGTACACATTCAAATGTGTGCCTTCCTGCCACGTTGAGTATTCTAGGGGGGTCCAGAAAGAAGTTATAGCTCACATGTCAGTTAACCTCCTCAGTTCTACTTGAGTGATTTGGCTGCAAAACCAACGTGGACTAAAATTGATTATTTGAGGTATAGAAAAATACTACATTATTTCCAAATTTTAAGGTTTCATAATTCTTAAGTTTATATGTTTAAGGGTTTTGTGGGGCACGCGAATCAAGGATAGTCCTAATCTACATATTGCCTTTTCCATTTTAACATGATAATTTGAATTGAAAAAATCTGTCGTGTACACAAAGTATTTCTGTCTTTACAGAACTGCCCAAAGACAAATGTGTGGTGAATCTGGAATGGGAAACTGCTGCGAAAGGAGGCGAGAAATCGCGCGCTGCGCCTGAAGTCATTCTTAAGGATGTGAGTATTTTTATTCGGTAAACAAAAGGGATAGCTTTAATATGCAGGTGAGATTTTTAAGTCTTCATACAATAATTTCATATGTAACATGGCTTGAACAAAGCTCGCATTTAATGTTCAGGTACCATGCTTAGAGATATACCAGATGCATAATTCGGCTTTTAAATTTTATTGGGGTTTAATTAGCGTTGCGCCATTGGTTGATCAGTCAAAATTTCGCAACAATTATTTTTTCTTAAATACAAATAGGTCGAGAGATTTATTGGTTTTTTGATACGCTTGAGCTTCTGCCGGCTTATCTGAGCACTGCAACAATCCTTGGTGAATTTACTTAAATACCGGTAACTGCCGGTATTAGATAGATTGATAAAATTGTCACACAAGACAGGCAACCAAATTAAATACAAAATACGGAAAACAATGCGTGCTCAAGGGCGGTCTTATCACTAAAAGTGATCTCCTCCAGATTTCGTTTATTATGGAACTATAAAACACTTTCCGATATTAACTTATGGAGACACATTATCTCCTCAACCGATTGTCTACTCCTTCTCTAACAAGTTAACATTTTCAGATGGACGCAGCCTGGTTAGACGGGCCCTGCCGCTCGTGCCGCTGCGTGTCATCGCTGGGGGGTCCATCCGCGCAATGCAGTGTGACGGAATGTCCGCCCATTATCTCCACTGAGCAGTTCGTGGTGGAGCCCCGGCCTGTGCCGTTCGCATGCTGTCCCGCTCCCGCGCACGTGGCTTGTCGAGACGGCGATAACATTTACAAGGTAGGGTTACATGTTCAGACTGGTCGTATCGTCTTTAGGAGGTCCATCCGCGCAAAGCAGTGTGACGGAATGTCCGCCCGTTATCTCCACTGAGCAGTTCGTGGTGGAGCCCTGGCCTGTGCCGTTCGCGTGCTGTCCCGCTCCCGCGCATGTGGCGTGTCGAGATGGCGATAACATTTACAAGGTAGGGTTACATGTTCAGACTGGTCGTATCGTCTTTAGGAGGTCCATCCGCGCAAAGCAGTGTGACGGAATGTCCGCCCGTTATCTCCACTGAGCAGTTCGTGGTGGAGCCCCGGCCTGTGCCGTTCGCGTGCTGTCCCGCTCCCGCGCACGTGGCTTGTCGAGACGGCGATAACATTTACAAGGTAGGGTTACATGTTCAGACTGGTTGTATCGTCTTTAGGAGGTCCATCCGTGCAATGCAGTGTGACGGAATGTCCGCCCGTTATATCCACTGAGCAGTTCGTGGTGGGGCCCCGGCCTGTGCCGTTCGCGAGCTGGTTCGCTCCCGCGCACGTGGCGTTCGAGACGGCGATAACATTTACAAGGTTGGATTGTTGTTCGCAACATGTCAGATTGGTCGTATCGTCTTCGGAGGTCCAATTGGGTATTTGACAACAAGTCAAATCAGCAACTTTTTTTCAATCGTCAGAACGCGCGCTTTATATGGGATGTTGTGTTCGAACATACATTGTGTACCTTGTTTTTTAAAAAAAAATCTATAAAATATAAAATAAATAAGCCAAATCTTCTTCTTTCAACAGGAATATAAGTTGGTAAAGCACTTAATAAATTATTAATTATCGATTTGATGTAGGTCGGCGAAAACTGGACGTCGCCTTACAACGTATGCGAGTCGTATAAGTGTGCGGAACTGGAAGACGGCAAGCTGGAGAAGGTGACCACAGTGCAGCAATGCGACACCGACTGCCAACCGGTACGTCGATAACACTTCCACACTTGCTGAACAACGATTATCTATGCTAATATTTTATTTATTATTGCATTAAAATAATAGTGTTGTGTGAACATAAACACTTAATACTTAATGCGAAACTTTGGATGGATGGGTGTTTCTTACTCAATCACGCTCGAACGTCTGAACTGATCTAGATAAGATTTGGCACTAGGTTAGATTATAGTCTGGAATAACATATAGGCTACTTTTTATCCCGGAAAATTAAAGAGTTCCAAAAAACCTCAATCCACGCGGACGAAGTCTTGGGCATCAGCTGGTGTTGTAAGTTTAAATACTCTTAGTCGAGTCGTATGCGGAAACTCCTACCAATATTTGATTAATGGGAAGGGGTCGCGACCCTCAGTAATGAGGAATACGACGCAGAGAGAGAGAGAGAGAGATACATATTATAGATAGTTATATTTTATTGCAAACTCTTAAAAGAAACAGTACACAGTTAAACTAGCTAGCGCTAAAGCGCTCTTATTGCTAAAGCAACTTTTTGAGACAACCTTTGGAGAAAGGGCAACATAAGGTAAGTTAGCTAGAGCTCGGTAATCAAAGTAGTTTCTGTCATGAGGAATTAGGTAGCAAGATCCCTTTCTGATCAAATCTAGGCGTTATAATAGCCCTGTGTCAAACTGTTCACCCAGGATTGGGAGTACGTCCCAGCACTCCCAGCGTCACCCGAGAGTATAGTTTTTAAGCCCTGATAGAAACATAGATCGATACACTTAATTGCAAACAATATACACCATTAAACTATACAGGCTAGCGCTAAGGCGCTCTTATTGCTAAAGCAAATTTTTGAGATAACCTTTGGAAAAAGGGCAAGCTCGGTAATCAAAGTCGTTTCTGTCGTATACTCTGTCATAAGTAATTAGATAGCAAGATCCTTTTCTGGTCAGATCTAGGCGTTAATAGCCCTGTGTTAAACTGTTCACCCAGGGTTGGGAGTACGTCCCAGCGTCACCCGAGAGCAAGCAATGCTGCGGCAAATGCAAGCCAGTTGCGTGTGTTGTGGACGGAGTCCAGCGCAAAGTAGGACAGGCGTGGACGTCGCCCGACTTCTGTACCAACTATACCTGCAAGGACCTCAATGGCACGGTGAGTTTAGGCTTATATCCTTACTTTTTCCAGGATTTGATCCTATCTGAGGGGCGAGTGGCCTAGTTGTGACAACGCATATGAGTCGATTGCGATAAGCAACTTTGACCCAAGTCGGTAACTGGATGAATGACCTAATTTGGACGTTCAAATTTCGCCTTTTCGTTTCCTCTGTGCCTCGGAGAGCACGTTAAGCCGTCATTCTCGGTTATTATCACTAACATCTTATACTAATAATCGTTATAAAACGCTAAGAGTTTAAATACTCTTCGTCGAGTCGTATGCGGAAGGACGTGGGAACCCACCGCATTATTATCCCAAGGAAACTCCTACCATTATGTGATTAATGGAAAGCGGTCACGACCCTCATCCCCAATGAGGAATACGACGCAGAGAGAGAGAGAGAGAGTGAGCGGTTTCGTAGGTTTTGGGACTCACTGGATCAATAATGTTAGAAGAAGAGGGCTATGTAAAATAGTAAAAAATCTTCACAGTTTAAAAACCGGCCTAGTTGAAGACGCAACAGCTTCAATGACACTAAATACCTTATTTGCTGTTAAGAGCAAGCTACTTGATCTATTGGACTTGGATGATCTTGGATAGATGGAGTGACCCAGATTTAGCCTTGCCTTGGCCGCCCCAATGAAGATTATCCAGTCCATACATGAGCTGTTGTGAACATGCTCAACTTGAAATTCTCTAAAGATCATTTTATTTAGGTATTTTTGTGTCTTTTTAAGACGGGTTTGTTCTTTAACTCAACTTTTGACATAACACTACAGCCCATTAACGTCCTACTGCTGGCCACAGGCCTCCACTCTCATAGGAAAGAAGAAATTAGAGCTTACACCCACCACGCTGCTCCAATATGGGTCAGCGGGCTTTAACGACTATTACTCTCCGAGGCAAGGGGGTGAAACACCGCCAACATCCTTCCGGGCTAGTACTGAGAATTTCTAGTCAGATAAACCCAATACTTAAATATGGCCTGACCCGGGACTCGAGCCCTGAATTTCGTCGGCTGCAGTCGAACATGCTAACCACTAGTCCAACGAGGCAGCTCCAACCATACTAATGAGAACCGACATTTTGATTGTTAAACAGCAGCACTAATAAAGTTGTCTTCGTTTCAGTTACAAGTGCAAAGCGTGAACGAGTCGTGTCCAGAAATATCGGACGCCCTCAAAAAGCAGTTCGTCTTGAGCGAAGAGAAAGTGCCGGGAGAGTGCTGCTTGAAACAGGAACCGATCGCCTGTCGCGTCGGGAACAAGACTTATCAGGTACACATTGCAGAAATAATGAAATTAAATGATTTATTTCACATAGGACAACTTGTGCCACTTATGATAAGTCGTAAGAATCTACCACTAAGAGTAATATAGGTACTTCTTTAGATCCTCTGAGGCCCGCTTGCAAAAACTCCAGGTTATCTTTTAACCGGGTTATCTATAACTTTTACTTTATATATAACTTTTACTTATATGCCTACAGGTTTATACGGAACCCTCGGTGAGCGAGTCCGCCTCGCACTTGGCCGGTTTTTATTCAATACCGAAGCTATTTCCGAGCAAGTGGGAAAAAATATTTTTTATAAAATATAAAAATAAATAAGCCAAATCTTCATCTTTCAACAGGAATATAAGTTGGTGAAGCACTTAATAATTATTAATTATCGATTTTATGTAGGTCGGCGAAAACTGGACGTCGCCTTACAACGTATGCGAGTCGTCTAAGTGTGCGGAACTGGAAGACGGCAAGCTGGAGAAGGTGACCACAGTGCAGCAATGCGACACCGACTGCCAACCGGTACGTCGATAACACTTCCACACTTGCTAAAGAACAATTTGTATAATTATACAGTCCCACCAACTTATCTGGCCCGGTGGCCAAAATTTGAACTAATTTGTACCTGCGACTGTTCAGTTTTGTCGAAGTGAAAACTTCTTTAGGCGCGTTGAGCACTTTTTGGTAGGGGGTAAAAATGCGGAAACGCGTGACCGACGCCGTGACCGACACCTTGCGTTGTTACGAAGACAAAAGGTCTTAAATATAAATATAGTACATTCGTAATTATACTTTAATGCCTTAGTTTTAAGGATTATATTTGATTTATTTTCTTAATTATTGTAAATATTCGTTTTCACTTCTATCGGCTGTCCCTATGACTGCAATTTTTTTGTTTGTATTTTATTTTTAATATTCATTTAACTGTAGTAAATGTGATAGCAGCGACGCTGTCACCGGAACTTTTGAACTAAAATTTGCTTAGTAATTAGTTCTTAAGTAGTCTTTGAGACAAACTCAACATGAAATTCTCAATTCAGAAACTGGCCGTCAGACTGCTACAACTATTATTGACAATGTACCTTTTTTCGAAGCACAACATTTTGATCGATATTTTGAGCAACTTGAAACTGCTTTGCGATTAACTTCAATCCGTACCAGAGAATTCATTTGGACCACATCTTTGTACTCGTAATATAGGCGTTTTAATTAGATTGGTAGTTACACTTTATTGCAAACACAAAAAAAAATAACAATATTACAAAAATAAATTAAACAAGTGAGTGCTACAGCAACCTTAATCAGACAAACTTTAAACATACCCCTAAAGTAATGTAATGGTGAACTAGTTAATAACAATTGTTTCTTCCGTATTCTCTTTCTTTGGGATTAGATATCAAGATCCCTTTATGATCAGCGGGGCGATTGTGTAAAACCTGCATCAATCATTGTTACAGTCTCAAATGTTTTGATTGGCTGAATCTATGGTATTCTTGCTAATACCATAGATTCAGCCAATCAATTCTTCTTCTTCTTCTTCTTTGATTCTTTGGCTAATAGTGGCTTCTTCTTCTTCTTTGATTCAATCAGAGGTGATTGTGATCGTTACACTGTAGCTGTCATTTTTAGACAATCGCCCTGCAGATCTAGGCGTTAAAATAGCCCTGTGTCAAACTGTTCACCCAGGGTTGGGATTACGTCCCAGCGTCACCCGAGAGCAAGCAATGCTGCGGCAAATGCAAGCCAGTTGCGTGTGTTGTGGACGGAGTCCAGCGCAAAGTGGGACAGGCGTGGACGTCGCCTGACTTCTGCACCAACTATACCTGCAAGGACCTCAATGGCACGGTGAGTTTAAATAATAAATACGTAATACAAGTGTTTTTTCCTATTATTGAGTACCAGCGAGCAACTCATTTAATTACGATCTAGCCTAATTAATTGTTTAAAAAGCTAATGAGCAATGCTTTAACCTAAACTTATAATTTATCTTATGTACTAAGAAATTGTCCATTGACGCATCTTAGTCTTTCTTGATAAACTTAGACACTTACCGACCTTTACTTGACCGCCTTATTGTACCTACGTTTTAAGTTTTCATGTTTGTAATCAGTTTTTGTGATTATACATACATACACACACTTTGTTCACGTGTTCTTTTAGCACTACACTTTTCACTGTCACTTATCACTATGCCCTAACTCAAAAGGCTTAGTCCTTTTAGTCTTCTCACTAGTTTCTTTACGTCGAGCAGCTGGATTGCCTCAACGTTAACGTGGTGATGAAGCCGATGGTCGTCGGCTATGGCAAATTTGGTTATAATTTGTTCGACGTTATTTAATTGAGGTCCCGATGAATCAGTGTTATCAGTTGTGGTTGACTTGACGGTTTTTTCAAATATATTGCGTGCTCTTGCTTGCGTTGTGTTGTGTTTGAAAATTCTGGATTATTTGCTTGTTTTGTTGTATCTTCTCTGAACGTTTGACCTTTTTTATGCCCTGGACCAGCCTTTGACGATTGACCTGCTCTTGCTAACTGGACTTTGCCACTGCCAACTTATCGATCCTGCTTTTCCCTACCGGACTTTGTTTGCCGCAACGAACTTGGCTAAAGTGCCGAGAAAATCAGCAAGAAAGTGTTATTTTGGATGTGCGACTAATTATATGTATGTTCAGTCATTGATTTTAATAAAAAAACCTTATTTCTTATGTGAAATAGGCTGTTTTTATTTAACAATAATGTTAATGTTATCTACAATATTAGTATTACTTGCGTTTAAGCTCCATTTACTTTAATTCTCTGGTAGATAATATTAAAATTAGTAAAAAAAAAAAAAAATCCTCACTATTTTATTGAGATAAAAAAATATATAGTAAATCTAGTGGTACTGCCAGCTGCGTTGCACACGATACAGCGACATCTAGCGTACAGGGTACACCTTTTTAGACACTTGAAATGTAAGTGGCGCATCTATCTCTAGTATATAGTGTATTATCTATGCCATTTTCTGTATGATCTTTATATGTCATTTTAAGACAGATTGGTTCTTGAAATTTTTTTTTACTTTTTTCTTCGACCTGTCAACTTTTGACATTGAAATGCTCCAATAATACAGCAGGGTGACCGCGTATCTTTTGCATCAATCATTGATACATCGCAATCACCTCTGATTGGTTAACACTCTTCCACTATTGGACGAAATCCATTGACGCAGCAAGAAAACCTTAAATTCAGCCAATCGGAGGTGATTGCGATGTATTGATTGATGCAGAAGTTACGAGGTCGCCCTGCAGATGAGAATCATCATTTTGATTGTCAAACAACAGGACTAATAAAGTTGTCTTCGTTTCAGTTACAAGTGCAAAGCGTGAACGAGTCGTGTCCAGGAATATCGGACGCCCTCAAAAAGCAGTTCGTCTTGAGCAATGAAAAAGTGCCGGGAGAGTGCTGCTTGAAACAGGAACCGATCGCCTGTCGCGTCGGGAACAAGATCTATCAGGTATAATTGCAGAATTAATGAAATTAAATGATTTATTTCACGTAGGGCAACGTGTGTCACTTATGTTATGTCGTAAGAATCTACCACTAAGAGTAATATACCTACTTCTTTAGATCCTCTGGGATTCGAGTAAGTCACAGGCATTGGTTTTTACCCAAATAATTTGTTATATTCTTACAATATAAATTATACTTTTGATCTTTACTACATACCTGTGGCTTACGTCTTGTTTCTGTTTATGGTATATATAATATGCTATTGCTATTTTCTTACAGTATTGTTACCGTTGAGCTATCTCCTGGTACTGTCTACAGTCATTCATTCATAGAACTCATCGTTTGATGTTTCATAGGAGGGTCAAACCTGGCCATCGTCTAACCCCTGCAAGAACTTCACATGTGCCCGTGACGTCACGGGTCGCCTCTCGCACGAGGCGAGCGTGGAGAGCTGCACGCGAGAGTGTAGTGGGGAGCAGCAGTATGTGGAGGCCGCGGCGGGAGTGTGTTGTGGCCATTGTGTGCAGGACAAGTGTGTGGTCGGTGATGAATTCAAGCAACTAGGTGAGTAACCCCTTAAGAGGATATGGCATGAACGGGAAACTTTGAGAATAGGTATTGAACAAGTATATTGCCGTCGCGCTGCTCCTCGAATAGAATTCCATAACACCCGATAGGGACAACTGCAGCTCGGACCGATAATACCTATGAAAAACAGTCGAATTCTTACTCTCGTATTTTTCTGTTTCCTCCTCCAAAACAGAACCGACTCACCGTAAATTCACATATATTATGACCGTCGACATACGACTAAAATTCATATACTGAAAACTTTTTATTTCATGTTAGTTAGTAGAAAAACGACGCTGCCACTCCTTCCGTACCGTCAACGAACTCACGACGACTCATTGATGAACTCTACAATTTTTGGTCTATTGTACTTGCAACGACATTTGAAACCAATTAAGTAGTGAATAGTGATATGGGATTTGTATAACTGAACAGGGTACCTACCCATATAAATTAACCCGGTACTATCTAATAAAATAAATGAAAAAATACCCATATAAATTAACCCGGTACCATCTAATAAAATAAATGAAAAAATAAAAGACTTGAGAACGGGTTTACAGCTGTTGTCGGTTTATTAATACGGGCCTTACCCGTTGGCCTACGGGAGCGACAAACGCGACACTACGACTCGATACGACGCGCCGCGACAGTATCAAACAGTATCACGTGGCCTACGTTGCCGCGTACACAAGTTTATCAATTTCTATGGCGTTGTGTCGTGACGCGTCGCTTCTGTCGCTCACCTAGGACGACGGGTTAAATTACATCATCGGTGTCGACCAGATGAGTTCGCAATGAAGGTCTAATAGGCCTATTACACTGTACTTTTCACAGGGCCCTTATTACAAAGCAATAAGGACCTAATTAGGGACCCTTTCTCCCTAGATCTTATTACACTACACTGTTTTCAGGGTAAGGGTCCCTGTGAAAAGTGCAGTGTAATAGGCCTATAACTCTTAGTAAAAAAAATCACATTCATTTTCGTAGGAGAGACCTGGAAATCGCCGGACAATTGCACAACGTACTCGTGCGACGGCTCAATAGGCCAAGTGGTGGTGACGTCAGCGCCGGAACTGTGTCCGGACGTGTCCGGCTGCGCTCCTGAAAACCTCGTCAACGAGACCTGCTGCCAAGTGTGCAAGCTGAAGCCTTCCGATCTCAGTAAGTCATAGTCAAAGTCAAACCATTTTTTGTTGAAATTAAATTTTATAAGTGTTTTTGAATCGTCAAGTGAAGCTGCGACTGGTTCGGAAATCGGAATGCCCTTCATAATGAAATCAACCAGCAAGATACTCGACCGTTAATCTTTAAAAAATATATGTAACAATGTTAATAATTATTATTGCTGTAGATTAATTTTAAATTCATTAATTCGAAGTTGAAACTAATAAATATAATTGGGTCACAATATGCGCCGTTCGAACGTTTCCTTGCGTTTTTACGGTATTTATTTGCGACGCTGGTTTAGTTTTGGGCAAAATGGGCATCCAACCCTACAAGAAACCTTGAAAACTGCACCATTTAAAATAATTTGCTCACTTATCAACCACCCACACATCACCTCCATTATAACAGGCAAATTAGCTACACACACACACATTCTCTCTCTCTCTCTCACACACACACACACACATACATTATTAAATTAACTTAAGATTAAGTCCAAACTAGATTAAAACTACCCAATAATTTATGCATTAGGTCTTATAGTTGGTGTTTAGGATCCGATGGAAGGCTACGGTGCCCGTAATACAGGTTTTCCTACGAAGAAAAAGTCAGTATTAACCCTCCCCCGCCTCACTTCTATCACCTTATATCGCAGCCTTGCATTTCCTTTGTATAGAGTATTTCTTGAGTTGTTTTAATAGAAACATGTGTGTCCAGGTAAATGTGTCCCGACAACCATACCAAGGAACGAAACTATCGGTCTGATCAGCATCCCCAGGGGTGGGCACGGCATCTGCGTCAACAAGGAGGCTGTGGAAGGCTTCCGCGAGTGTCGCGGCAGTTGCTACTCCAGCACGCTCTATAGCAAGGGTAAGTACTAAACTCTGTCCAATTATTTATTTTACTTTTGGCAGATGGAGTCAATGATGTTCTAACGCGTTACTGATTCGATTTTTGATAACAATCGACTTTACTTATGAAGAAGTTTTAATCGATTTGACACATTGATATTTATCTTTGCTCAACATTATTTTATTATTTTATAAACATACCCAAGCGTTCAAATGACTGAGTATATTAAAGTGTATTAAAATAAATCATGTATATACAACAGTACACTAAATTTACATAAATCCGTCAATTTATAGAAACCATCCATCGCCAAAGATTATGGTGCATAAAAGACTATCAAGAAAGCTAGTGTTGAAGCTCCATGACTATTTTGAAAAGGCATGTCGTACATGTAATTACTAGATGAGTATACGAGTTACGAAATTTCGGATAAAATGGCACGTCGCTTCACTATTGGAAAATACGATATGCGTCTATGGAGTATTGCATTTTTTTGTCGATGGTTGCCTGTCAATAATTATGACATAGACGTGCATATGCCAAAAGTAAAATAAATCGTTGGACAAGGCATAGTGACCTGCAATCTTAGCATGCGCACAACGAGATATCTCGCAACGAGAGAGAGAGAGAGATGTCGTTGCTAGCTAATTTCTCGTTTACCCTTACGTGCACAAAATCTAGTATATTACGAGAAAATATAGTCGGCATGTAAGGGTTTGTAGAGAAAAATACCACACTACTTTTATCTCTACTTTTGACGTCACTAGACAAGTAACCATGTTAGCTTCGGTAGACAAATAGAGGTAACGGGTAGATATAATCTTACTCGTTGTTGTTAGCCCTACAGTAAGTAGTATCCCATCAAAAACATAAATGTGAAAATGAGAGCCAAGTTTGATATTAAGAATGTAAGTGGTTCGCCGTCAAAATTATTCTTGATATCTTAATTCTTAATGGGTTCTCAGTTCTGTACATAATCCTGAAATTTATTTATAAGAACATACAACATTCTAAAATAAATTTAAAACACAATTTCTTATTTTTTCTGCTACAACCATGTTTGCTATTCAAAAATATTATTTTTATATAATGGCATCAACGGTTATGGCATCAACGGTAAACTTTGAGAATAGGTATTGCACAATTATATTTCCGTGGCGCTGCTCCTCGAATAGCAACCTCGATTAGGCAACTACAGCTTGGACTGATAATATATATGAAAAACCGGCCAAGTGCGAGTCGGACTCGCGCACCGAGGGTTCCGTGCAAACCTGTAGGTATATAATTAAAGTTATGGTACTTTTATTGCTAAAGGCTATTTATATGCTATAACATTAGTAAGTTTAAAATTATTAAAAATATTTTTAGTATATGATGTAACTAAAAATGTATGCTTTCCGCAATTTTCCCTTTATCTGTGCTATAAGACCTTGCTTCGTACCAAATTTCAAGATTCTGAGTTCACGGGAAGTACCCTGTAGGTTTTGATTCCCTTGCGAGTGTCGAAAAGGACTTGTCCAAGATTGGGCCTTGAACATGAACCAAGATGATTTTAATACACGTGAATAGAGATCCTAAAATATGGCTTATAGAATAATTTACACATTTTTAAAGGACCCCATTTTGGACAAAAATAATGTTTTATTTTGTGCCTTTTTTAGATCTTTGCCTGAATCTTATCAACAGTAAAAAAAAAAACTTGATTGTCTTTGTCACGTATGTCACAGAATGATTGTCAAATGTCAATGTCAGTTTTGTATGACATTAAAGTGACAGTAACAGATGCCAGATTTGATAGATCTATACATATATCTAGAGTGCGTTCCACTAAGCGTTCACAACGATCACTATCACGACCGCAGTTTTTCCCGTTCTTCTTGCATTACTGTCGTAAACTCAAGTGGTATGGATTATAAAGCGTTTTGAGCGTGGAGGTAAATAATACAAACGGCGAGTTAGTAAAAAGAAAGTAAAAGATTTAAGAGGTTAGGTTATAATCTGTATAAGCCTTGAAAATAAACTGAAACTTATATTATTGGCAATCAAGGAAAAATGTATACATGTAGGTATATTAATTATAAACTGCAATTAATTTTTCTAAACTTGTTTTACATCGTTAATTATATTTACCTGTGGAGGCACATTGAGCATCAGCTGCAGAAACATTTACTTCTCCTAAAATATCTCTTCCGCATGAAATAACGTAAGTTTCACGGTCGGTCGCTAATTTTCTCAACAATCACGACGACCCAGCTTTTTAGATGGGGTGTCGCGAGCTTCGCGTGAGCGTAAGTCATGACGTCATAAGTAATGTTTTCGACGCGACCACAAATACCGCGGTCGTTATGTGGAACGAAAACTAAAGGAGCATTTTGATTGTTGTGGGCGCTTAGTGGAACGCACTGTAGAAAAAGTTTTTGTATTGCCATCCATCGAAAAATATTTTCTACAAACGATATTTTTCAAAATTAATTTTTAAAAAAACGGGGTTTTTTCAAAAATTATTATTTATATGGAGTTTAATGTTATATTTTTTTCTCTTTCACGTGATGGTAGTTTGGTTCTGGTTCATTAACACTCAGAATAAAAAACCACCCTCCATACTGAACTGGGACATGTTATTTGCAGCATAAACTGCTGTATCTTTTGATTAAGTTGGCAGAAGTTTGATTTTTTCACAGCTCCAAGGAACAGTAGACCTGAGTATTTGATATGAATTTCAGCTTGATACCTCCATGCGTTCCTGAGAAAAAGGGTCTTGAGTACTCTTGACACACAGACGGACAAAGTGATCCTATAAGGGTTCCGTTTTTTCCTTTTGAGGTACGGAACCCTAAAAACAGTCGAATTCTTACTCTCGTATTTTCCTGTTTCGTCCTCCAAAACTGAACCGATTTAAATGTTTTTTTTTTCAAGAATAATTTGAGAAAGATTTCGCTAGGCTATGAGGCTATGTCGGTATGTTTTTCTTTTTTTGATTTTTTTGATACTTGTCTTTGTTTGCGGGATGTCGGATGATGGCGCGAAAACTGAGCCAGATTAGAAGGTTCATTGTTATTAAAATTATTAATTTATTAAAAAAAGCAAAACATATAGGGTCATGGCACGGACACATATGAATTTTATGGTGCAAAAATATTTTCTCTATTGTAGTTATCCACGGAGAAAACAGATAAATAGGATTGTAAGGGGTAACCGCCGTCCCATTTCCTCTTAAGTTTGAACAGTTGAATTATAAGTAAAAGTGGTTATTTCGCAAGCCTTCAAGTTGTCTACTACTATGTTTATAGTAAATACATTATTTTAATGGGTGTAACAGAGGCGGGTCGGCACGAGTCCCTATGCGAGTGCTGTCAGGCGACGCACTTCAGCCCGCTGACAGTGACGCTGACGTGCATGGACGGGTCGCGCGCGCCGCACCGCGTCGGCTCGCCCGACCGCTGCGCCTGCCGCGCCTGCGGGGCCGAGTCGGGGACTGGTAATATACACTTTTTTTATCCGCTACAAGTTAGCCCTCGACTGCGATCTCACCTGATGGTCGAACGAACGGCAATTGGACATTTGACTTGTCAAATCAGCAACTTTTTTTCAAACTTCTGAAACGCGTGCTTAGTATGGGTCTTGGTACGAAATATTGAATAGTGACGTCATCAAAGTTCGACGCACTTTATTAATTTAATCGATAATTTAAAATGGTTATTCTGTATAAAACTAGCAGGGGACGTGGATATTACGACTTTTGCGAGATCCTCTATTCAACAATCACTAAAAATAGTTATTTGTTATACAAGAGTGAAAAGTTGTTTTTTAACCGGGTGCTCCATTTTGATGACCGAGCAAGCGAAGGATTCTTGCGCGAGTGGTTCAAAAATTAGAATCCTGAGCGTCAGCGAGTTTTAATGATGTTTTGAATTCACAAACTTCATAGACGAGTGATATTTACTAACGTGCACACGATGTTCTAAATTCAATTTACTTTATCCTCAAGAGGATAATAACGGCTTTTGCATTCAGATATCGAAGATTAAAAATACTCTTTCCGAGATGGTGGGATGAAAAAAATATTTATTTGAATAGTTGTCAAATACCCATTTGCAGGTTTCCTCACGATGTTTTCCTTCACCATTTTAAAGCAAGTAGCATTCAATTTGTTAAAGGTAAAACAGTTTCTCTTTGCAGTCACTTTCTTAAATCATTCGGACGCACGTTTATGGCTGGTTGTAAAACCAATCTTGTGTCCTGTATCATCCTAATAATTTGGTAATTCATAATTTCTGAATTTTCTCTGGTCTGGTCTTCCGGCAAAGGCGTGCCGAGCGATTTAGTGTTCCTGTATCTACTATGTCGTGTAGCAACCGAAGGGTTATGGGTTTAATACAACTGCCATACCCCTAAGAAGTTAGCCCCCTACCATCTTAGACTGCATCGTCACTTTACCACCAGGTGAGATCGCTGTCACATAAGCTAATATGGATACAAAATAAAAAATCAATAACTAACCTAGCTTGTTTGCCACACATACGTTTTGATTTATATTGAACTTTATTTATTTGCAGAAAAGGATTCGCCTTTCAGCATATTTGACAAAAAGGATTGGCCTTTCATCAAAAATACAAAAATAAAATACTAGAAACAATATACCTACTAGAGGAAATCAAACAACGTACAACTAGGCGTTGTTAAGCTATATTGATAAATTAGTCTGTTTGCCAGTGACTTTAAATAAAGGTTATGGGTTAGTTGCACCATCAATGACTATGGTTAAACCTTGACAACTTAAAAAACACTGCAAATTGTCTTCTACTATTTACTATAATTACTACTATTATTTACTATACTATTTACTAATGTAAGTGCCATGTGACTTGTGCCATTCACTTTGCTAGTTTTTAGGTGGTTAAATCTAACGTTAACCATAACCAACGATGGTTCAATTGGCCCTAATTATGATTGTTAGTTAACTAAGTGAATTCGAAAAATTGTTATAAATGAAACAAAGACCAGATGATGTAATCATTTAATTTTGTAAATAACAATTAAACATTGATAACATTATATCCGTTTTTTTTCATTTCCCACACAATCTGAAAACAATTTTACCCCGATTTAATGCTTAAGGGAGCTAGCATGCGCACGAGTAAAATTATGTCTACCCGTTATCTCTGTTTGTCTACCGAAGCTTACATGGTTACACAAATGTCATGTCTCGTTACATCAAAAATAGATATAAAAGCAATATTTCTTATTTTTCTTGTAGTGTACCGCGTTTTGTGCATATTAGGGTAAACGAGAAATTAGCCGGCAACGACATCTCTCTCGTCGCCAGATATCTCGTTGTGCGCATGCTAAGCCTGCTGAGCTTTGGCTGATTTTGACGACCTCCGTGGCGCAGTGTGTAGCGCTGTTGTCTTAAAGTGCGGAGGTCACGGGTTCGATCCCCGGCAGGTTCAATTTGGGAATTTATAATTTCTGAATTTTCCATGGTCTGGCCTGGTGGGAGGCTTCGGCCGTGGCTAGTTACCACCCTACCGGCAAAGACGTGCCGCTAAGCGATTGAACGTTCCTGTACGACACCGTGTACAAACCGAATAGGGGTATGGGTTTAATATAACTGCCATGCCCCTACAGGTTAGCCCGCTACCATCTTAGAATGCATCATCACTTACCATCAGGTGAGATCGCAGTCAAGGGCTAACTTGTAGTGGATATAAAAAAAAAGACTACATTCATATTTTCTAAAGGAAAAATGGTTTGAAGGCTTAAACGTGATATTCAGAGATTAGCCATCTGCGTGGGAGCCATATTATGTGCATAGTGCACATAATATCTCTATTCCCTAACTTCCATGGCCCGGTGGGACGGAAAATCAGACACCACCGGAGAGAGATCAGGCGCAGGACCGACGGCTTTACCGTGCTCTCTGAGGCACTACGGAGATGGAACACCGCCAACTTCCTAGCTCCATATTTACTCGTAATTATTGGGCACTTCCGACAATAAATTCTGTTTGGATAAGTTGCTTCTAATAAATTGTGTTTTTTTGGCAACGTTACTAAGGTAAGGTTAGAAAGTACCTAAGGATTGAATACAGAAATATAGGACGCCTGAATGTAGATGATGCTGACAATTTTAAGAAGAACATAATAACAAAAAAAAAAAATATAAAAAATCTATATTTTCATAACACTGGGAATTATTACAATAATATGCTTATCACAAAAACAGAAATAACAAGTAGGATAACAACCAATTTAATAAGATTTATAAAAAAAAATGTATAAACAGGTAACTTTTAAAATTTAAGTCGGTATATACCCTAAAATTTCATACGTAGAATAATTTTCTGTACATATTAATGTTACAAATTCGATTATACACAAAACTTAATTTGACAGGACTTAATTCCTTTCAAAATGCTCCCTAAAGAAAAATACTATATTGCCATCCGTGGCTCCGTGTTGAGCGCTGTTGTCTTAACGTGCGGAGGTCCCGGGATCGATTCCCGGCGGGTCAATTTGGGAATTTATAATTTTCCCTGGTCTGGCCTGGTGGGAGGCTTCGGCCACGGTTAGTTACCACCCTATCGGCAAAGACGTGCCGCCAAGCGATTTAGCGTTCCGGTACGATGCCGTGTAGAAACTAAATAGGGGCATGGGTTTAATAAAACTGCCATGCCCCTAACAGGTTAGCCCGCTACCATCTTAGACTGCATCAGCACTTACCATCAGGTGAGATCGCAGTCAAGGGCTAACTTGTAGTGGATAAAAATAAGACTGTGCATAACTTAGTGCTATCCTTTTCCATAGGGAGCAAAGGGGTATGCAATAATTTTAGTCCTGTTGTTTAAGTTTAAATTAGACATCGCGTACAACGGTGTCCTTAGTCCCAGTTTCACCTTTGAAATTTCGATTGATCGTATTCGAGCGTTCAAACTCATTGGCGTAAAAGTAAAATGAACCAGGCTTTAAGGCTTCGTGTATGTATCCAAAGCCAGCGCTCCAAACTAAAACGTTTAGAAATTTAAAAAATCGGTTGTACTGATTTTCAGCTTTAAAATCAAGGGTCTTTGGGTCCATTTTACTTTGACGCCAAAGTGTTCGAACGCTCAAAACGATCAATCGAAATTGCAATGTTATAGCTGCGGCTAAGGGTACAGAACAAGCCACATCTAGTTATTTTAATTATCACTTTCACTGACAACTCCCGCGTTCTCTTTCCGCATCTCCTCTTCTCTCTGTTCCTCTTCTTCTTTCTGCTTCTGTTTCCGCAGCGACTCTGATAAATATTTACACCTTTGCATGCACTCTTCCTGAGAATTAATAAGAAACTAAATATCAACTAAATATTAGGGACATAATGTTCGCTACAGCTGTAAGGGTTCCAAACACGCCCTGGGCTGAGAAGAAGCCCACAACATTTTTTATTCACAACACCTCACAATTCGACTAATTCTGTTTCGATAGCTAAACTAAAATGGCAGGTCTTATTGCTATCCCTTCTATTCTTTACTAGATGATGCCCGCGACTTCGTCCGCGTGTATTTAAGTCTTTTCATTTTTGATTCCCGCGGAAACTCTTTAGTTTTTCGGGATTCAATTAGCCTATATCCTTCCCCGGGATGCAACCTAGCTCTGCACCAAATTTCGTCAAAATCGGTTGAAAAGATGGTCCGCGAAAGTGTAGCAAATAGACAGACAGACACACTTTCGCATTTATAATATTAGCATGGAGTTAGCGATGAGATTACTTAATTCCTGGGGAGAAGCATCATCTAGTATTCACTGCGTAAATTGCGAGGAGGGAAAAGCATTATTAGCATGGATTGCATAAGCTTAATCGGTTTCAAAACTTTAGTGAGCAATTTTTCAATCAAATGTTGGAAGTTACATAACCGTAAAACGAATTGCAAACCGTTGACAAAAGTAAGATTCAGCCGAGCGAAACGTGGTGCTTTGATTATACTTTCACTTATCTATAGATTTTTAGTTAAACGATAAATGTGCCAAAAGTAGAGCCAACACACACAGCCTATTTTTTACGCGCAAACTACGCGCTTTTACCTAGGTCGCATTTCCTACCACGAGTATAGATAGACCCTATAGTCGTGGAAATGCGACTATATACTATTGACGCAACGGCAATATCGCCGTACCTACCTACTCGAAACGAGGGAACGAGTGGCCTAGTTGTGACAAAGCATATCAGTCGATTGCGAATGTTAAGCAACGTTGACCCAAGTCGGTAACTAGATGGGTGACCGAATTCAGAGGTTCAAATTTGGCATTTCGTTTCCTCGCACGTTAAGCCGCGTCGGTCCCGGTTATTATCACCAACATCTGATAATAATCGATAAAAACCTAATACTTCGTTTTATATTCTCAGTCGAGTCGTATGCGGAAGGACGTGGGAACCCACCGCATTATTATCCCAAAAATACTACGATTTTTAATGGTCACGAGCCTCAGTAATGAGGAATACGACGCAGAGAGAGACCTCTTGTACTGGGTACTTTTGTAGGTCTTTGCAGTAATATTGTAGGTTGATAAATGTGTTGTGTTTGTGTTCCCATGTATGTAATATGTAGGTAATAAATATTATTTCTTGCCTGCATTTCTACTGTGAAATATATTTATTACTGTCCGTCTTAATACTATATAATTACTGTAATCTTACTTTTAAATGTTTATAAAGGCGAATTTTAGCCTGTAAAACGTTATAGCCTTATGTAAAACTGTATTCTGTATTCTTAGATTATAAGAATGCCCATATGTACTTTTTATGTTGTAAAATAAATAAATAATAATAATAAATGTGTCTGTGTGAATTGTATGTGTATTTCAAATGTATCACCCTCCAAGGGCCTGGAAGACTGGTCGGGCAGTAAGCCTTGGTCTCACCTTGGTCTTCCCGGGCACACTGGCGGCGATCTTGTGCCAGCGGTCCCCGGCGCCGCCCTTGGGGTGCTGCGCCAGCGCCGCCTCGAGCGCGCGCTGCTGCGCCTGAGACCAGTTGCCGCCGAAACTCTCTTCAGCCTTGCGCGTCTTCACCTGCACGCCCACCATACAAATGTGTAAAGCTCATCGATATATATATGTCACCGTAAGATTGTAAAAACCGTTAGATTATAATCTAACTCGCGAGATTGTAAACTGTCGAATGATTACAATATAACAGATTATTTTTCGGTAGATTTTAATCTGTTAGGTTTATTAACCCGGTAGAACTTACACACACTACTTGATTATTTATGTCGAACCAGTTGCGTATACCTGCGACGTCATAGAAAAAATCACTTTCGTTGCAAGATCGCAACCTTGCACCTCCAGCGAATAGCCGTGGTACCAGTGCATAGTCAGCGGATTCCACGGAATTGCATTACGTCCGAAGAAACGTGACATCAGGCATCGCTTAGATTTTAGTACGAAAATGTAAGATATAAAAGCTAATGAAATAGTGAGAAGATCGTTCATTAATCCTGTCGTCTCACATCGGCGCAGGATGCTAGTTAGGGTACATTAGGTTAGCCCTAGGTAGTCATAATGTGAACCGCTGCGTCTAAAATCGACGTAGCATTAGGTTAGGTCATAATGTAGGAATTAATTAATTAATTGTGTAGTAAATTAATCGTCGTCTCCTTCTGTAATCCTTCTGGCTGCCGCCCTACGCAATTAACCCTAACCTAACCTACAAGAAAGAGACAAGAAAACGTAAATACAATGAATATTTCAAAAATTGACACTTAAAACATTGAACGGTTCACAATTTTTCGACTGTTTACAATCTATCGAAAAAAAAGCGTTAGATTACAATCTTACGGTTTTTACAATCTTACGGTGACATATATATAGGTACTAGATGGACCCTTTCATAAAAAAAATTGGGCGTTCAACCTTTAGAGCACGCTCATGACCATAGCGCTGTCCCGCTTTTCAGACTAGATGGCGTTAGTAAAATAGGTCCACATTCTTTGTTTGACAGGGGCCGTCTATGTAAATTGAGTTCGTTGGTAAAGGGGTCTTGTCTACCCTAAGGGGGTAAAATATTGGTTTGAAATGTGTGTAGTCCACGCGGACGAAGTCCCAGGCAAAAGCTTTTATTATTATAGCTTTATTTTTCGAACATTTACAACTATTTTACAGTGTTTATGAAATGGTTTGACTTATTTTAATGCGTGATCCCCTACGGGTAAAAGCCTCTTCCATCCTTTTGGTAGCAATAGACAAAGATGGAAAAGTATGGAATGGATTAGTATTGCTATCAATAGACAAAAGCTAGTAAATTTAATTTTATTTATAGTTCAGTAATCAACAGCGTTGCAAACTAATATCATATAACTTCATCATACTAACATTACAAATGCGAAAGTGTGTTGGTTTATTGGTTTGCTGGTTTGTTGGTTTGTCCTTCATTCACACCGCACCGGAGCAATAGATCGATGTGATATTTGGCATAGGTATAGTTGAGGATCTGGAGTGACATGGATACTTTTTATCCCGGAAAATTAAGGAGTTCCCGCGGGAATCAAAAAATACTTAAACCACGCGGAGGAAGTCGCGAGCATCAGCTAGTTAACAACTTTATTTTTTTTATTATAATAATAATTCTTCATTGACAAAAATTATAAACTTTTACACAAACAAGACAAAAATTTTGCACTATGAATCTATCTAATCTAATTATTAATAAATCTATCTAATAATAAATAAATTACCTATGTAATTTACAAACAATTAAAATGTAGTATAAATAAATGCAGTAAAAATGGTTGAACTAGAATCCTACAATCCTATTTTTTTTTTCTACTAGTACTTAAGTTTTTGTTTGTTTCTTCAATGTGTCTGGTAATTCCAAATAAAGATTTTATTTATTTATTCCTGTGTTTAGCTGCTGGATCTATTGGAATATGGAATTATATCTATTTTACGTACCTTTTTGGGCGGTTCAGGCGGGGTTTCCTCCACGGCGTCCTGGCCGGGCAGCTTGTAGCAGTTCTCCTTGAGCTTGTGCGCCATGTGTGTCACCTCGGGCACGCTGCGACACATGGCCTCAGCGATCCGCTCCCAGCGCTCGGCGGCGCCGGGCGGGTACTTCTTCACTAGCCGCACCAGCTCAGCCAGGTCGTCATCTGTCCACAGACCGCCTGTTATCACTGGGGGCGTCTGCGGGAAAACATTATCATTGAAAAAACCTTTTCACCTCTCATGCTCTAAAAATATGTCATTATAGCATAGCATAAGCCGATATCTCGTCTGGCTCGCTTGTGCTAACACCTAACATTCACACTCACGGGTTTGACTGTCTGCACGACTGGCGCGTCGTCGTCCGGCTCGGCGGCGGGGTCGAGCAGACACTCTCGCTCGGGCGGCACGAAGGCGCGCCGGCTCGCTTGTGCTAACACCTAACATTCACACTCACGGGTTTGACTGTCTGCACGACTGGCGCGTCGTCGTCCGGCTCGGCGGCGGGGTCGAGCAGACACTCTCGCTCGGGCGGCACGAAGGCGCGCCGGCTCGCTTGTGCTAACACCTAACATTCACACTCACGGGTTTGACTGTCTGCACGACTGGCGCGTCGTCGTCCGGCTCGGCGGCGGGGTCGAGCAGACACTCTCGCTCGGGCGGCACGAAGGCGCGCCGGCTCGCTTGTGCTAACACCTAACATTCACACTCACGGGTTTGACTGTCTGCACGACTGGCGCGTCGTCGTCCGGCTCGGCGGCGGGGTCGAGCAGACACTCTCGCTCGGGCGGCACGAAGGCGCGCCGGCTCGCTTGTGCTAACACCTAACATTCACACTCACGGGTTTGACTGTCTGCACGACTGGCGCGTCGTCGTCCGGCTCGGCGGCGGGGTCGAGCAGACACTCTCGCTCGGGCGGCACGAAGGCGCGCCGGCTCGCTTGTGCTAACACCTAACATTCACACTCACGGGTTTGACTGTCTGCACGACTGGCGCGTCGTCGTCCGGCTCGGCGGCGGGGTCGAGCAGACACTCTCGCTCGGGCGGCACGAAGGCGCGCCGGCTCGCTTGTGCTAACACCTAACATTCACACTCACGGGTTTGACTGTCTGCACGACTGGCGCGTCGTCGTCCGGCTCGGCGGCGGGGTCGAGCAGACACTCTCGCTCGGGCGGCACGAAGGCGCGCCGGCTCGCTTGTGCTAACACCTAACATTCACACTCACGGGTTTGACTGTCTGCACGACTGGCGCGTCGTCGTCCGGCTCGGCGGCGGGGTCGAGCAGACACTCTCGCTCGGGCGGCACGAAGGCGCGCCGGCTCGCTTGTGCTAACACCTAACATTCACACTCACGGGTTTGACTGTCTGCACGACTGGCGCGTCGTCGTCCGGCTCGGCGGCGGGGTCGAGCAGACACTCTCGCTCGGGCGGCACGAAGGCGCGCCGGCTCGCTTGTGCTAACACCTAACATTCACACTCACGGGTTTGACTGTCTGCACGACTGGCGCGTCGTCGTCCGGCTCGGCGGCGGGGTCGAGCAGACACTCTCGCTCGGGCGGCACGAAGGCGCGCCGGCTCGCTTGTGCTAACACCTAACATTCACACTCACGGGTTTGACTGTCTGCACGACTGGCGCGTCGTCGTCCGGCTCGGCGGCGGGGTCGAGCAGACACTCTCGCTCGGGCGGCACGAAGGCGCGCCGGCTCGCTTGTGCTAACACCTAACATTCACACTCACGGGTTTGACTGTCTGCACGACTGGCGCGTCGTCGTCCGGCTCGGCGGCGGGGTCGAGCAGACACTCTCGCTCGGGCGGCACGAAGGCGCGCCGGCTCGCTTGTGCTAACACCTAACATTCACACTCACGGGTTTGACTGTCTGCACGACTGGCGCGTCGTCGTCCGGCTCGGCGGCGGGGTCGAGCAGACACTCTCGCTCGGGCGGCACGAAGGCGCGCCGGCTCGCTTGTGCTA
Source organism: Erebia epiphron (assembly GCA_963932025.1). Lineage (NCBI taxonomy): Eukaryota > Metazoa > Arthropoda > Insecta > Lepidoptera > Nymphalidae > Erebia > Erebia epiphron. Next base: position 41,396,042 of record OZ009948.1, on the reverse strand, counting down.
ACACCTAACATTCACACTCACGGGTTTGACTGTCTGCACGACTGGCGCGTCGTCGTCCGGCTCGGCGGCGGGGTCGAGCAGACACTCTCGCTCGGGCGGCACGAAGGCGCGCCGGCTCGCTTGTGCTAACACCTAACATTCACACTCACGGGTTTGACTGTCTGCACGACTGGCGCGTCGTCGTCCGGCTCGGCGGCGGGGTCGAGCAGACACTCTCGCTCGGGCGGCACGAAGGCGCGCCGGCTCGCTTGTGCTAACACCTAACATTCACACTCACGGGTTTGACTGTCTGCACGACTGGCGCGTCGTCGTCCGGCTCGGCGGCGGGGTCGAGCAGACACTCTCGCTCGGGCGGCACGAAGGCGCGCCGGCTCGCTTGTGCTAACACCTAACATTCACACTCACGGGTTTGACTGTCTGCACGACTGGCGCGTCGTCGTCCGGCTCGGCGGCGGGGTCGAGCAGACACTCTCGCTCGGGCGGCACGAAGGCGCGCCGGCTCGCTTGTGCTAACACCTAACATTCACACTCACGGGTTTGACTGTCTGCACGACTGGCGCGTCGTCGTCCGGCTCGGCGGCGGGGTCGAGCAGACACTCTCGCTCGGGCGGCACGAAGGCGCGCCGGCTCGCTTGTGCTAACACCTAACATTCACACTCACGGGTTTGACTGTCTGCACGACTGGCGCGTCGTCGTCCGGCTCGGCGGCGGGGTCGAGCAGACACTCTCGCTCGGGCGGCACGAAGGCGCGCCGGCTCGCTTGTGCTAACACCTAACATTCACACTCACGGGTTTGACTGTCTGCACGACTGGCGCGTCGTCGTCCGGCTCGGCGGCGGGGTCGAGCAGACACTCTCGCTCGGGCGGCACGAAGGCGCGCCGGCTCGCTTGTGCTAACACCTAACATTCACACTCACGGGTTTGACTGTCTGCACGACTGGCGCGTCGTCGTCCGGCTCGGCGGCGGGGTCGAGCAGACACTCTCGCTCGGGCGGCACGAAGGCGCGCCGGCTCGCTTGTGCTAACACCTAACATTCACACTCACGGGTTTGACTGTCTGCACGACTGGCGCGTCGTCGTCCGGCTCGGCGGCGGGGTCGAGCAGACACTCTCGCTCGGGCGGCACGAAGGCGCGCCGGCTCGCTTGTGCTAACACCTAACATTCACACTCACGGGTTTGACTGTCTGCACGACTGGCGCGTCGTCGTCCGGCTCGGCGGCGGGGTCGAGCAGACACTCTCGCTCGGGCGGCACGAAGGCGCGCCGTCTCCGCGCCGCCGCGCCGGCTTGCTTGTACTCAGCCGCAAGAGCCACCTCGCGCTCCGCCCGCGTCTTGTCTTCCTCTTCCCTAACACAGACACAGCTAGTTTAGCCATTTTAGTTTACGTACAAGAAGAAGACGAAGTATGTCGTACGTTATGCGAGTAAAAAGTTAGTTAGCAGTTTTTGAGTTTTCATTTAATGTCCCTTTATAAACGTCCCGGTGGGAGGAGCTTTCGGTGGTGGTGGGCGGATCTGTTGGTTGTGGTTAGCGGAACTGTTGGTGTTGATAGGCGGAGCCGTGGGTTGTGGTGGGTGGAGCTGTTGTTGGTGGTGGGAGAAGCTGTGGGGCGAGATGGGCGAAGCTGATGGTTGTGGTGGACAGCATGAAAAGTATTATATATACTTTTCAAGAATTTTACAAACACTACTTACTTTTTCTTCATCCTTTTCTCCTCTTCTTGCATCTCTTTTCTTCTCCTCTTCAGCTCCATAAGAGCGAGAGGGATGCCAGTAATGGACCACCATATCGCGCGAGGTATTTGGAATGGCAGTGTGTCTTTAATGCTAGGTCTGGGAAGTTGGTCCAGTATTTCTGCTAAACCAGTGTCAAAGCCAGATTTCTTGAAATGTTTTTTACCTCTGCTGTTCAATATTTGTTCCTGTTTAAGCAATAATAATTATGGAACATAAATTACAAATTTAGAAATAGGTTTTACTTTTCATAAGTAACTTTTCAGGATTTTTATAGGTTTGTACCTCCTATATCACAACCATTTAAAAAAAATATATTAGCAAAGTTAAGTATAGCTCCAGAAAAAACGTCTTTTAGGGTATGTCTGCAAATGTTTTCATTTTATTTTAAGTAAACTGAGGAATTCAACTTACATGAAACTGTATGTTCATTATTTCGAAACCACTAGTTTTTAGAGAAACTTGTCTAGACCCTAAGACTAAAACTCTACTTACAGCAGTATACCGTTTCTCCATATATGCCGCCCAGCCAACCAAGTACTGCCCAAATGTTATGATGATGAACAGGATGATGGATCCCTCCGCCAGACCCATCTTCCTCACGTGACGGTAATAGTACACCGCAGACCGCCAGTTTGGAAGACCATTCTTGAGCACTTCATTGTACCTTTATCATAATTAAAAGAAAAATGGATTTGGAGTGCCGAAACAAAAAAAAAACAGTAAATAAAATGCAATAACAATATCTTATTTTGAAGCTCAAGTACATCCATACATAGCTTATACTCCAAACGGAATCCATGAGAAATTCAAATTGGTGGTACTGAATTATTGACTTTAAATCACAGAACTTTCAGTTTCTTTTACTCTAACTCTAACTTTTTTTTATTTTATCGACGATTGCGAGATGTACAATCTCATACTAACTTTACTGTACTCTATCGCACTCAATTTATTCATACCACAGTATGACGCAAAGTTAATTTGCATCCTGAGGTATACTATTTATACTGAAAATTAAAATAGTTCTCAGAGGATAAAAATCCCAAATCCATAGACATCTACTAGTACATCAAGTTCAACAAGTTAACTTAAAAAGTGGCAATTTTTTCACAAAAACTTACTTTTCTCTTTTTCCAGGATCTTTGAGTATGTTGTGAACAGATACTAGGTTCCTGAACTGCACGTCAGCATCTGGTGCATCATTTTTGTCGGGATGTAGTTTTAGAGTTAGTTTCTTGAAGGCGGACTTTATTTCTGATGGCAAGGCATCCTAAAAACAGCTATTATAGTAATAAATTTGCCTTAACCCAGAATTATTAGTAAATATAAAGTGATTTATACACAGAATATATGATAGGTATGAAAAATTAATATAAAATAAGCTATTTTATATTAATGCTTTTCTTACTTTGTTTATTAAATCATCAAAATACACACTCATAAACTAAGAAAACTTAAAATATAAGGAACAGTCAAATAAAAATAGTCATTAATTAACTAAGCATCAATATATTTTCTGATCAAAATCATAAGAATAATCTATACTAATCATATCATACTAATATTATAAATGCGAAAGTCACTTTGTTTGTTGGTTTGTTGGTTTGTTGGTTTGTTGGTTTGTTGGTTTGTCCTTCAATCACGCCGCAACGGAGCAACGGATTGACGTGATTTTTGGCATGGGTATAGTTGAGGACCTGGAGAGTGACATAGGCTACTTTTTATCCCGGAAAATTAAGGAGTTCCCGCGGGAATAACAAAAAACTTAAACCACGCGGACGAAGTCGCGGGCATCAGCTAGTGTTATATAATATGCAAAAGTGTGTCACCGGGTTGGCTATAGACGTCCGGTACTTGATTGTAATGATGTTTTCAGTTTAGGAGCCTTGCCAGGGTTAAACTTGAACGTTGTACACTATTTTTGGATGCCGCAAATACGTTTTGAATTAATTACGATAAAAATAAATTTTACTAAAAATTGCATAAAAAGGAACGGAAGTATGTCAATTGGCCATAGTATCTATATGGTTAGATGTCAAAAATGACTAAAAAGTGTGAAACGGAACGTTGTTGACGGCCATTTTGTGGACATCCGTCGTCCGTCAATGTCAAATGTCAATCCTTAATCCGCAGGGCGACCGCGTAACTTCTGCATCAATCATTGATACATCGCAATCACCTCCGATTGGCTGAATTTATGGTATTCTTGTTGCGTCAATGGTTTTCCTCCAATAGTGGAAGAGTGTTAACCAATCAGAGGTGATTGCGATGTATCAATGATTGACGCAAAAGTTACGCGGTCGCCCTGCCGTCTCTCTATAAAGTATAATCTCTAGTGGTCACGCGAATGTTCTCTGTTGTGTTTAGTGCCGTGTTTTTCCTCTTTTCTCGACGACTTTTGCTTTGTTTTTGGACTCTTTTGATTGCTTTTACGTTTAACCTTGGCACTATTACTTAAGGGGTTTTAAGGCCTTTGCAAGAGCGAGCGAAGCGAGCTCGGGACTTGGGGGCACTCCGACTCGGATAGTTTAGGTTAAGAAGAGGATGGCGGGGTCTGAAAGACCCCGCCATCCTCTTCTGTGGTTATTTCCTTTGTTTACGTCCCAGAAAAAGGAGCCCCGCGAAGCGGGGCTCCGTCGACGGGGCCTCCGCCATATGGTGGAGGATCTCCTTATACAAAAATCCTTCCAAAAAATTTGAGGTTATGATTTTACAAAAAAAATCATTACTGGAAAACTATTCATTTCCGCGGGGGGAAAATGGGTAGGCTACCCCCTCTACCCCTCCCCCTCCCCCCCGCTCCCCTTCCCACCCCCGTACGCAAGTACCGGACGTCTATATTTTTACCTATCTATCTGCTACACTTTCATGGTCCATCTTTTCAACCGATTTTGATGAAATTTGGTACAGGGATAGGTGCGCCATTTCAGGGTCGGACATATGCTACGTCCCCACAGTAATTAAAAAAACTTAGGCTCAGCTTTAGTATACTGGACGCGGAGTTGGACGTTCATATTTTTTTTACAGAAAGATCTTCATGTGGTAAGCCTTGCACTAAAATATTTTACGTCGAATCCTAATACTTTTCGAGAAATGATTTTTTGAAATTCGCAATTCTTCAACACTTTTCACTATTTATTACGACATTTGCCATAGATTACAGACTCATTGACGTTTAGTTGGCGTACTAAAGTTTCGTTGTACGTAATAAAATCCGTTCCGAACTTAAAAAGTACCTATCACAAAATGCTAATTCAAACCATAAACAATGTCTATACCTATCGATTATTGGAAAGTATATGTGCCGTGCAGTAGACAGTTCATTTTTTTTTTACAGAAAGGTATTAATGTAATAAACGTACCTAACGCCAAAATATTTTCGAGAAATTAATTTTTGAAATTTCGACATTTTGAGGTTAGTTTTCCCAAAATTCATGCAAATCTCTACTTGTTTTGTTTGTGTGAAAGATGGTGTGAGGGAATTAGGTAGGACTAGGCTAACCTACCTAGGCTGCATCCGCCCCCCCCCCCCTCCCCCTCCCCCACAAATTTTTTTTAACTGCCCATAAAGACGACCACCAGAAATCCTTACAGTTGTGATAGAAGGCTGTGATGGAATCAGAGCAGTTTAATAAGTGCTCGCTTAGGTATTTTATTGGGCTAATACTACGAACTTAAGTTAAAAAAAAAATTGTCAAAAGGTTAGGTTAGGTTAGGGTTGAACATAAATATTCAGGTAGTGCCCGGCCGCAGGCCGGGCACTTAGGTTCGTATGGGGTTAATACACCGAACTTAAGTAAAAAACAAATATTTGTCAAAAGGCTAGGTTAGGTTAGGGTTGAACGTAAATATACAGGTAGTGCCCGGCCGCAGGCCGGGCACTTAGGTTCTTATGGGTTACCAAACTGAACTTAAGTAAATAAAGAATTGTTAAAGCAAACATATATGTGAATATAGTTAAGTCATAATATTACTACAATATTTTTGTTATTAGACTTTATTACATTAATAAAAAAAAATTATTACAAGGAATAAAAAAAATGTACGGTTGTTATTTAGTATATGTGGGGGGAGGGGGAGGGTATCCCCTGGCTTCTCCCATTAACTACTAAGCACTCGACACCTAACTAAGTAGAGCTAAGCCCGAATTTCAGTAAAACTGGCCTCTACATTTTGAAATTAAAAAAATTAATATCTCGGAAACTATTAGGATTCGACGAGTTTGGCTTACAGGGGGGGTTCACCCCCTCCCCCCCTCCCTCCCCTCCCCGTCCCTCCCCCCTCCGCCGCGTCCAGTATACTAAAGCCCAACCAAAACTTAATCTACACAGACAAAGTAGTAGATATTTTTTTTACTTTTTTTTTTACTAAATTTTCTGATCAAAACCATAAGAATAATAAAAATAGATGTATACTGTAACAATATAGAATTGTATATCGTAATAAACATAAAGTTCTAATAGACATTCCTATGGTGTCAAACCACTGTCACATCCTTACAAAGTTAACCCTACTAATTTCAACTTTTTCCAACTAGTTAAAGTCTTAATTTCAAGCTTATCACTTAACATGGCAAGGACGTTAGATTATTTTCCAAAATATTCCCCCATACCTGCGAAACTCCTAGCAATTCATAGAAATTCTGGTTTACTTCATCCACGGCGTCAAAAACTTCCAGGTCATCGTCGTCCCAAGCCGCCACACTCAATATTGTAGCACAAAGCAATACAATAACACACCGCATATTAAGTACAATTCATTCAAATAGTTTATAATTATAAAAATATTTAAAACATTACACGCCGCGATCAGTGACGATTTGACAACGTTGACAACTGTTGACAACCAACTGATTTTGACTTTGAGTTAGCCTGTTGCCAAATTAATGATAACAACTGTCACTCACTGTCACAGTCAGCGCAGCGCGAAAAAGCGCGAAATGAGCATTGCCTAGTGATGTAAAATTCGGTTTACGGAATTCAAAGAGAAGATTGTCTTTTATATGGAAAAAAAGATACATCACAAAGGTTTGGAGTTTGATATTGTTCTTTTGTTTGATATGCGTTATTAATAAAGTTCGAAAGTAAAATATATTCTAAGTTTAAAGTAAAGTAGTTATTTTGCTTGGATTAACTTGTTTTATACTCAGAATACAGATTGTTCTGCATTCTGAGATTTTATGAATGACGCCCGCTAATTCGGATTAAGATTTTTTGATTCCCACGGGAACTTTTTAAATTTTCCGGGATTAAAAATCTATGTCCTTCCCTGGGATGCAATCTACCTAATTTCGTCAAAATTGTTTGAAAATATGGCTTATGAAAGCGTAGGAGACAGACTGACAGACACACTTTCGCATTTATAATATTAGTACCTAGGTATGATTTTTAATTTTTATGGATAAGTAGTTAATTGCCAAAGGTTCCCTGATTCCTTTTTTCTAACAAACTCATTTGAATTAATTAGACTGTGTTGTCCAAGGTATTGTATTGTATTTGAGGTTGCTGCTGGTTAAAAAAAGGTACTTAATGGTTTTCCTAGCATGAGCGTTTTTATAGGACTGCCTGAAAAAAGGAGTAGGTATATTGTTTTCAGGATTCATGTATGTATGTATGTGAGTTTGTATATTCCACCATGACTTCTATACGTCTGAACCGATTTTGATAAATGAGGTATCGTTAAAATCCCTAGCTTATTCCGGGTGACATAGGCTAGTAAAATTAAAAAAAAATTGATGGGGTGACCATGAAAAGACTAAAGACTGTAGCAGTAAAGACTAAAGTTGAAAAAAAATATTCGAAAATAAGATTAACTATATAATCATCATCTAGAAAATGACGAGTAGATTCCAAAAATATATAACACGACACGAGCTATAATTTTTTGAAAAATTCAATACGGGCTACGGCAGAGCAGTCGTATTTTCTAATAATTTTAATTATATTCACTTGTTCAAAATATTTGTTGCTACGGACTACAATCGTTATGCAGACAACTTGACGCCACAAAGTTACTATTGCTAAAGTTCATAAAATACTTATGCCGAATTTTTCTTGGCGCAAGATGCTATCTTGCTTACGTATTCTTGTGTAAAAACAACCTTGACTTCTTAAAAATAGATCAACCTATCGAAAATGAATTAAGTATTTCGTTGACACTGAAATTTAACACAAAAAAAAAATAGAATAGAATTACTAAGATTGAAACCCGAAACCCCAATTCTGGATATATCTTTATATATTATCTTTTAAAAAAGGGTAAAGTTGAATTGATTAAGAATTTTGTACTTAAACTTCAAAAGGTTAGCAAGTTTCCATTTTGACTCATTTGCTCGATTATCTGTTGACAGGGATATATTAAAGTGATAAAATATTTGCCTATAATTTTTACCTCCTCTATGCCTCTACCTTCCAAACCATCAAGGAAATCCTATGCTTAGATAAATCAATTAACAAAAGTGATTGCCACAATATTCATCTAACCAAAATAGGTAGAGCTCAGGCTATTTTCAGAAGGCTTTTGCGCCCAGCGAGGGGTCGTAGGGGCGTAAGGAGCGGGGAAGCTCTCTAATAAGTGGCCATTTCAGACATATGAATCTACAAGAAAATTCAGTTTCACGCGGTCCCAAAAGAGGACGACACGTACAGAAATGATATCGTAAAAATAAATCCTGTTCATGCCAATAACTACTGGGAAGTCGTGGCTCTATAATCTAGTAATTTTTCCATTTTCTCCATGTCGTGCCACAAACATTTGTTGGTGTTGACCATGATTTCTTTTTGCCTCGGTGTCTCAACGCTGGGAATCACGCTAAACAAGCCGGTACTGTGTTTTATTAATTTATAGTGCACGTGATTCGTTATTCAAAATTTAAGTCTACTTCGACTTTTGAAAATCATATTAATTGTTATGTGCCTTTATCAAAACCCTTGAAATACATATTGTATTGCATTTAATTAATATTTATTTACATTTTACTGTGATAATTAATCTGTTTGCCATATATACCTACCTATTTTACGTAGATTGTAAGTTTATCCAATTGATATTATAAAGGATTTCGCAAAAGGAAAATCCGAAAAAATAGTTAGGTATGGGCTTGACAGGGCTATTGATCGGTATGCAAGCATGCGCTGTATGATGAATAAAAGCTCGCAGAATGAAAATTTCCCGCGTAAGGTGCATGTTTATTATGAATCTACTACTTTTTACTTTTTTTGAAAATAGTATACTTAAAGATTAATTAATACTTAGCACGGTCTTCAAAGAAATAATGCTACCCGTATCCTAGTTCAATGAAACGTAAAAAGTGCCAAACATACTTTAATAAAATAATATTTAGGTAACTAAGTATATTGCTATATATATTATTATTTGTAACATTTCAATAGGAAACATATATTATCTTCATGCGATACTTCAAAGATATTCAAATTACAAAAATATTGTTGTAATAGGAGATATTAACATAGATCTTAATAAGGATAGATTGGACTCCAATTCTGAAAAATATCTCAATCTAACTGCTTTTCACGGTTTATTACCTGCACATTGTTTTGTAACACGAGATGTTAGTGGATCATGCATTGACCATGTTTTGTTAAAAACAAAAAATCCCTCAATAACTATAGTTCCTCAAACCCAAATAACTGATCATAAGCCTGTAATATTAAATATTCAAATGAAACAGCCGGTAACTCAATTCACAATCACTGAAATTAAAAAGATAAATACGGAAAAACTATATTTAGACGTAGTTAACAGTGATTTTAGTCCAGTATTAAATAATCCGGACCCCAATTCCTCATTGAATTGCTTTATTGACATATTAAGCACCGCTGTTAACAATAACACCCAAATAGTTACATTGTCTCGTCGTAAAAAAATTATCAAGCCATGGATAACGCCTGGGCTTCTTAGATGTATTAGGCACAGAGATAAATTGCATAAGAGGGCCAAGCGTTCTCCAGAAAATGAAACTATTTGCCTTATCTACAAACGTTACAGAAATTTCTGTAATAATCTTTTGAAGAAGATAAAAAGAAATTATGATAAGGAACAGGTAAATATGGCAAAAAATGACAACAAAAAGCTGTGGAATGTCCTTAAAAATATGATAAATTCCTCAAAACAAACAGGGTATAATAAAGAGTTGCTAAATATTGAAGACACACCACAATTATCGGTCGATTATATAAATAACTATTTTATCAACGTAGGTAGAAAGTTAGCTGAGACTTTTGATAATATGAACGATATCACAACTAATTTAGACTCACATAATCAAGTAAATTCTTTTGTTCTTTTGGATACAGATGAAGAGGAAATAAACCAAATTATAAAAAACTTAAAAAATGAATGTACCGTGGGATGGGATGGAATAAATAATAAACTACTCAAATGTTGTAAGGATCACCTAATTCCTTCAATCACGCATATTTTTAACTGTTGTTTGCAAAAAGGTATTTTTCCAAAAGCTTTAAAAAAGTCTGAAGTTCGACCAATTTATAAAAATGGTGATAAAACAATTATTGGCAACTATAGACCAATTTCCATCCTCTCATCTCTATCTAAAATTCTAGAAAAAATAGTTAATACAAGATTGGTACAATATTTGGAAAATAATAATCTCCTATCTCCTAATCAATTTGGCTTCAGGCGTGGTAGATCTACGGATGACGCAGTGCATTCTATAACCAACTATATAGCTACCAATCTCGATAAGGGTAAAAAATGTATAGGTGTCTTTCTGGATTTGGCTAAGGCCTTTGATACCGTATCAATCCCAATCTTACTTAAAAAGCTCGAGTGCCTCGGTATCCGAGGCCTTCAACTGAAACTGTTTAAGGATTACCTGTCAGACAGAGTACAGTGCGTCAGAGTAGACTCTTATGCTAGTAGTGATCTGGTTGTTACACACGGAGTGCCACAGGGTAGTATTTTGGGTCCCACTCTCTTTCTAATATACATCGATTTCCTCACGCGTCTCCAATTGACCAAGGGACAAATTATTTCATATGCAGATGATACCGCGCTAGTTTTTGCTGCTAACTCATGGATAGAAGTATTTGAGGCAGCTCAACTAGGGTTTAATACGGTTACCAAATGGCTATATAATAATATCCTATCACTAAATATAAATAAAACTAAATATATTACTTTCTCAATGAGACAAACAGTTAACCTTGATAACCTCCATATAGTAGCTCATTCGTGTTCTCATGCAATGACCTCATGTACATGCCCAATATTGGAAAAAGTTCCATATATAAAATATCTCGGTGTGACCCTGGACTGTAATCTAAATTTTAATAAACATATTGATTTACTAAGGAGTAGATTAAATAAAATGATCTACATTTTTAAAAACCTGAGACACGTAGTTGAACCTATAATACTAAAGAGGATATACTTAGCCCTGTGCCAGTCTGTACTAACATATTGCATTTCTTCGTGGGGAGGCGCATCTAAAACCACATTAATGAAAGTTGAAGTTGCTCAAAGAACAATTTTAAAGGTATCTACTTTTCGTCCGTTTCGGTACCCTACATCTTTCCTGTATCAAAACTGTGAGGTTCTCTCTGTAAGAAAGTTATTTGTATTGAGTATAATATTAAAACAACATAGAGAACTAACTTATGATATCTCTTATTTATACAGACGCAGAAAACATAAAGTTGCAAATCTTCCACACCAAACAAAAACATCCTTCATAAATAAATTTTACTATTTTCAGGGGCCTCATGTTTATAATAAAGTAAATGCAGTAACCCAAATCTACCCACGTAATAGAACAAGTTGTAAAAAAACCGTTATTACTTATTTACGAAAATTATCATATGAAGATACTGAAAACTTGCTGATTACATTAAAATAACTAGAACATATTTCGACATACATAGAAAATAAATTATTCTTCTTTATTCTCTTTAATAGTACCTATACCCTTTACCGTAAATAGCTTACGCGTTGGGAATCCTTCACACTTTTACACTATTACACACCCTCTCTTATAGTTTCACATTACTCACACAATAGAACAGACATGCACCTATATTTTATTAGTTAGTTTATTTCAGAGAGGTTCAAATATTTTATATATGTGTATTCTATCATTTTTTTATCAACTTAGGTAATTATAATTATTTATTTATTAAGGTAATTTACTGAAAATAATACAATAGAACTTAATGCTAGCTAGCTTAACCTAATTACTATATAAATCATGCCCGCGTGGAATGGTGGCAAGAATGCTGGCTGCATTTCCGCGCTGGACAGCCAGGCTGATCCTTTGCGCAAAAAATGAGCCAGCCTTTCTGTCACCAGATGAGGCAATTAACCGCGGTGAAATATCTCGTAAAAAGTTTTTGGCACTAAGACTCCATGGCCCCAGGGTCTCCACGGCAAACGGAACAAATATGTAACTCTCTATGAGGGAGGCATACTTCCGCCGCTAGCCGGTTTCAGCCTTTTCTGCTGCGGCTCCCGGCCTTGATGCTGTCTCCCTGATATTACACGGGGCCAATGTGTCTACGCATGTTGCGTCCCACATTAGCGCCCGTCCCCGTTCCCAGGGAACCAGCGTCAATCCATCAGGTCTCTTGCCATCATCCCGACTTATCCCTACCGGCTCAATGAGCGCAGGAATATCTATGGTGGCAAGAGCCCTTTTGATCGTATCATTGAGAGAGCCATGCCGAAAAAGCCTACCGGCGCTCCTTTGGCAAGAGAGTCCGTGAATTCCAAATTTATCAACCTCTTTTCCACACGGACATCTGTGCTCGTAGCACAGGGGTGCTCCCAATCTGAGACCTAGAGCCACACGAAAACTTTCATTATCTAAAAGAGTGCCGAGATTTGTCGATGGCAAGGCATGAAGCCAATACCCGGATTCTTTTTCAGATAAGGCTAGAAGCCTTGCTCGATCTCTTTCACTTGTAAGATTTTGAACCAAATTTGTATGTGTCAGCCGAACCAACGGCACATCCCAAAGTTTTTGTGTGAAACATTCCTTCGGGATGTCGTCATTGGGACACCTGACCTTCCAACTCTCTAGGGCCTCTGTGGCATAGATCAATGAAACTGAATTAGAATTAAGAATCTGAGAACTAAGCTCTTTTATACTATGCACAGAGGACAGAAAAGCCGGAAGAGCAACACTGGAAATTTTTCTCACGCCGATGCCACCATACTTGACCGGTAAAGTAGCTTGATTCCAGGACTGATCATCAAAAGATAAATTTAGAATTTTTTCTAGCGTATCTCTTAAGGTGGCATCCATGATATCGAGTAGTCCAGGAAATTTCCAAATTGGGCTCGCACGGAGAATATAAATTAATTTAGGTACAAAAAGGCAATATTTTAGGATCGCAAATGCTATGTGAGAATTTAGAGCGCCCAATTTGTCAGAATGTGCCGAAAATGTTCTATCATAATATATATAATAATCAAATTGTATGCTAGAAAAACACTAGGGGAGTCGGCACTGAAGCTGAAGCACAGGTTCACCTTAGTTCAGCCTCAGAAGCCCAGATTATAAAAAAATAAAAAATAAAATAGCAACTGGATAATTATATTAGTACTACTTACATACCTATTTATACTTATTTTTATAAAACTTGTATTGTATCAACACAACTAGTTGTAATGTAAATAATGTTAAAAATGTAACCTACTAAAATTAGGTAACTAGGTATATTTTTTGGCATAAATAAATATTATTATTATTATTATTATTATTATTATATCAAACTTGTAGATTTAATAAAATGTCTTGCCTTACTTCAACTTCATCAACTTTTATGTCAGACTCATATATTTACTTGTAGGATCTGTAACTTCTTTATTTTCAAGTTATTGTTCTTCTACCAGGTTTTCGACTCTATCGGACATTTTCCTGCGTGATCAATTGGACAAAATGGTATTTTTGGTTATGCATGCATTTATCTTTGCTTTGATTTTCATTCATAAATTGCATATTAAAAATATACGAGTAGACCTATTAAGTAGATACACCGAAATACTATCATTTGTTTTTTGTATTTATTAATTAACCAACAGCTATCCGATACTGTCATACATAATATATTTTACTACTACTTGATGAAAATATAGAATAAATTATAGAGGAAGTTGCTTAAATGCCCATCACTCAACTTTGCTATATCATATTTATTAATTAAAATATACCTATATTGGTAAGTAATATAGTTCAATTATGTATGTTTTGATCAGTGCGCAGCTGAAACTCCGTGTCCAGACGGTCGAGTGTGCCCTCCTCTCTGGTTTTGTTGTGATAACGAGTGCTGCGCGCCTGTTTCTGAAACCCCTCTCTATACGCCTGGAGATCCTTTGAAAGACGTGTTTTCTAGTGCCTGGTACGCTCAATGGTACGTAAATTCAATTTATACTTTTATTTGATTAACACTTAACGACGTTAGACGACGCTCGCAACTTCATCCGCATGGGTTACATTTTTTTTAATTCCCGCCAAGAACTCTTTAATTTTCTGGGATGAAAATCATAATATGTCCTTTTCCAGGATACAATCTACCTCTGTACTAAATTTCATCAAAATCGATTGAAAAACCGTGAAAGCGTAGCGGACAGACAGACACACATTAGTACGGATTTCTGATACCAAATTATGGTCTCCTGAAAAAAAATGTCTCTATAATGTGTTTTTCATTTCCATAGGCCAGTGTTATTCCTTCTGGGGACACTAGCTGGGATTTTGGTATGCTGTATATGGTGTCTCCTATACCGGCGTCCAAGCGGCATCTACATGTGTTCCTTCGCCTGCTGCATACCACGTAACAGATCAGACCAAGACTCCGCCGGTTCAGTATATCCACCACCTCGGTACAGCCGATGCGGATCTATACATCAGGCGCCGCCACCATATTCTGAAGTATTCTTTTACTGAACTTATTTTAAAATTACATACTTATTTTAATCTAGCTGATTCCCGCGTCAACATCCGCGCGGATTGAGTTTTTTGGTTCCCACGGGAACTCCTTAATTTCCCGAGGTAAAAAGCCTATGCACTATTCCTGATTATAATACTATTTCCATGCCAAATTTCATCCAGATCAGTTCGGACTTACTTTGCTTTGTGATTAGCGATAATAGACTATGACGATTATAATTTTTATTGCTGTTGTTGGTAATTAAGCTAAATATATTATGCTTCTCTTGCAAAACTTTAATATTTTAACAAACACAAAATGGTAACTCAGTTTGAATGGCCACGCTTTAAATCGCCTTACATTTTGTTAAAGTTCAATGCCAGGGAGAGTAACTAATATATAATATCATCTAGTCTACCATACATCGATCAGCCGCACGTAACTTAATTATGTTACTGGACACTCTAATTAGGACAGGCTTACAGGGTTGAATTTAAGTCAAATAAGGCCGTTCACAATTTTGAGTTCTGTCCATCAGCCTTTTTCCTTTCCTTTTCCTTTTCTTGAGGTTGATATTTTATTATTATTACCTATTATTTATTTATTATGGTAGCCAACAGTTGTTTAATTATATTTCATTATTATTAAATTAATTACACGCGTACAAAATATATATCTTTAATGTACAACCAATTATAGGCTAACACAACATGCATATAATAGTAGATTATTAACCAAGGGGATAAAGCAGTGTCTTCTGTCGCGGGTGACGATTTAAGTTCACCCAAGACTAAGACAGCTTTATCACCGAGGAAAATACTCTACTTTTCGTACCATTTGCGAAAAAATTAACACAATAATAATATGAGATAAGCATTTATTAAAAATAATGTCAATTAAAAGTAAAAGTTAACATTCTCGATTGGTCCAATTATTGATAGAGAGAGTTACATTTTTGTTTGGTTCATTTATTGTTGATGAGTTGATTTGAGTATTTCTCTGTTCTTGCTTCTGAGGAACTGTTTAGAACATTAACTTATTTATAAAAATAAATTAAGATAAACTTAACGTTTATGTATTTGCAGAAAACAAAAACGCGGCAAATTCCTAGACTAATATTTTTTTGTCGGAAAAGCAAAGGCATCAAGCTCATACGGCCTCGTCGGTTTTCGTAATTTTATTTAATAATCATAACTGCATAATAAATGCGTATTCATTTTTCAAAAAGATGTATAATGCTTTTTAAACAAACTCAATGGTGTAAACCTTGTGTAAACACAGATGTAGTTCAGTATAAATTTCGGTAAGTATTCCAAATTTAAATCACATTCTCCCCCAGGATGAATGAAATTCAGTACAATTTTCTTTCCCTGTTTTTAACAGATTAAAAATGACTATTGTTATGTTCGCTTTTTGTGGCATAAATTGTCACTTTTTTGAGCAAGTGGTACGAAAAAAATTATAAATACTAAATTGGAATGATATCATAAAATTTCATAAATCTTATTATTTACATTGAAGCAGGTACTTAAATGTCAATCTTTGCAAAAAAAAAGTTATTAGATTAAGTATAAATTCGCAAATTGCCAAAAAAGATGGTGGTGTACGACCGATTGCTGTGGGTTCCACCATAAGACGCATTGTTTCCAAAATCTGCTGCAGGAACATTGCACCATCTATGTCAGAATTTTTTCAACCTATACAACTAGGCTTCGGATGTAAGGGTGGTTGTGAAGCTGCAGTTCACGCTGCTCGTACTTTTCTATTAAACTCAGGTGAGGAGGTGTTGCTGAAAGTTGATGTTAAAAATGCTTTTAACTCAATTGATCGTAACATCCTCCTCTCTGAGGTTAAAAACAAAATTCCAAAAATTTTCCCTTACCTTTGGCAATGTTACGCGGAACCTACCAAATTATTATATAAATCCAATTTTCTAAGCTCTGCTGCTGGCTGCCAACAGGGAGATCCACTGGGACCTGCTATTTTCAGTTTGGCTATTCACCCAATTATTTCGGAATTGAATTCTAAATTTAACATTTGGTATCTAGATGATGGAACTTTAGGAGGTGAAGCGTCATCTGTTTTAGGTGATCTTGCGGTTTTAATTGAACAATTTAAATCTGTTGGTTTGGAATTGAATTTTGGCAAATGTGAGCTCTATATTCCAAATTCAATGGAAGACCAAAAAAGACACATCATTACTGAACAGTTTAATCATTTGGCACCAGGAATCAAAATTTTAAGTGAAGACTCGCTTCGCCTTCTTGGGGCTCCCGTCTTAGTTGATTCTATTCCACTTTTTATCAATGACCAAATTACTAAATTTGATCAATGTTCGGAACGCCTCTTCCAAATTAATTCGCACATGGCCCTTTTTATTATTAAATATTGTCTTTTCGTTCCAAAATTTACATATTTTCTTCGATGCTCACCACTTTGGAAGTTCCTTCCCTTATTGAACGATTTGGATAAGAAAATTAAAAACACTCTATCCAAAATTCTAAATTGTCCTTTAGATGGCACGACTTGGACACAAGCCTCTCTCCCAGTTCGGTACGGTGGTTTAGGCATTCGTAAAATTAGCAGTGTATCATTACCAGCATTTTTATCTTCTGCTTATAGTACGATTAAGCTCTTTTTCAATATTTTAAACCAATCTTTAGGTCCCATTGAGCCGTCGTATTTAGCTGAAGCTAGAGGTGCTTTCAATGTGGCATGTCCTAGTAAGGAACCGGTATCTTTGTTTTCTCAAAGACAATGGGACGACGCACTATGTTCAGATGTTTTGCAGGAGCTTATAAATTCATCACCTACTGCAAGCGACCGTGCTCGTCTTCTTGCGGTGTCTACGAGGGAATCAAGTTACTGGCTTCATGCTCTCCCGTCTAAGCATTTAGGCACTCTGTTGGACCACCTCACTCTGACGATTGCGGTTGGTCTTCGACTTGGCGCCAAGTTACAACAGCCACATCTTTGCCACTGCGGTGGGGCAGTGGACGCGTATGGCCATCACGGGCTTTCTTGTGTTAAAAGTGCCGGTCGTCTTTCGCGACATGCTTCCCTGAACGACATCATTCGTAGGTCTCTTGCCACCGCTAAAGTGCCTGCAGTATTAGAGCCTAATGGCGTGGCGCGCAGTGATGGTAAGAGACCTGACGGGATGACTCTTGTTCCGTGGAAGCAAGGAAGGTCGCTTGTTTGGGATGCCACATGCGTGGATACGCTAGCGTTATCCCACTTGCAGGCGTCCTCCGTGTCAGCGGGGGCGGCGGCCACTAATGCAGAAAGAGCCAAGAGGCGCAAGTATGAAATTATTGAAAATAATTTCATTTTTGTGCCTTTTGGTGTTGAAACCCTGGGGTCGTGGGGCGAAGATGCCAGATCCTTTTTTAAGGATCTATCTTCTCGTCTCACAGA
Organism: Erebia epiphron; assembly: GCA_963932025.1. NCBI lineage: Eukaryota > Metazoa > Arthropoda > Insecta > Lepidoptera > Nymphalidae > Erebia > Erebia epiphron. The sequence continues at coordinate 41,377,980 of OZ009948.1, read as the reverse complement.
GTCCACAGGTGACCGGAGGGCTGGCAGTTACCTCGGCCAACATATAAGTTTGGCTATTCAGCGGGGTAACGCAGCCAGCGTTCTGGGCACACTGCCTCATTGCAGCGGGATGGATGATATTTTTAATGTTTAGTTTTTAGTTTTTAATTTAGTTTTTAATTTAGATTTAATTTAGATTTTAATTTTATCTACTTACCTATATATTCGCAAATTATATTTCATTATATTATCAATAAAAAAAACCGGGCAAGTGCGAGTCGGACTCGCGCACGAAGGGTTCCGTACCATTATTAATAAATAATTACCTTTGTTAATGAACCGCAAGACTAACTTTGTTTGTAGAGGTTTATTATTAATATCAAAAAAACTATGCTAGTTAGAGCATTGGCTATAGTTTTCCTGTAAAATATACGTAAATTCCTATTGACCATAATTATTTCAAATTTTTCGATTGGTAAACTCCGGAGATAAGGGGGGGGGAATGGTATTTTTTTAGACATTTTCCCCGATAAATCAACAACTATCATAACTAAAAATAATTAAAAATCTGTTTTAGAATATACAAAGTAAACCCTTTCATATGATACCCCACACAGTACAGTTATCTCACTTTTAAATTTCAACCCTCAGATTTTCCCCCCTTTTTAAATAAGAACAAAAATAATTTCTAATTTTTTTTAATTCCAGTGTCTTTGGGCCACTAATATACACAACTATTCCAAATTTCATGTCGATAGCTTCGGTAGTTACTGAAATAATCGAGTGTGACGGACGGACAGACGGACAGACAGACGGAGAAAGTCGCACCATAAGGGTTCCATTTTACCATTTTGGTACGGAACCCTAAAAACAGTCAAAAGAATACCTGGTCACTTACTAAAAACAAAATTAACCTAATACAGGGTTGGTATATACAAGTTCATTAAAAAATTATGATACACAGCTTATGTCCAATTTAATTTATTAATTAATGTTAGCAGAAAATATATCAATAAATCTTCGCCTAAATTCAGCGTAACTGTTATGGAATAAATCTATTTCATTATGTTTCCTTACTGAATTGTTATAATAGATCTGACATTCTTGGTATGGGTGAATATTTACCAAGTTTAGTTCGACACGATCTAACATGCAACAATTTACAAGGGTGCCTAGCATTATTCATGCGAGGGGCTTTAATCGCGAATCTAGAGGACAACTCGGACAATCAACTTTGCTGCTTAACAGTTTGAATAAGAACGTCATCAACGATAGATCTCCCTATCCTCAAGCCTGTTCCTATTGAAAAATTTAAGTCTGTCTTCATAATTACTAAGATTTTTCATGAATCTATATGAGAGTTGGCGCAGAAATTGTCCCTGTACTCTTTCAATTCTTTGAGCGTGAACTTTGGCAAACGGTGACCAGACCATGCAGCAATATTCTAGTTTGCTACGTACGTAACAATCAAAAAGACGAATTACAGTAGCACTTTGCTTGAAGTTATAGGAAACCAACCTCAGCCAGTCGCCTTTCATTTATGTAATATGAAGATGTTGCGAACTAACTATGGGTTACCTACTACGAATGATGATAAGGAAGTTCTGATATTTCCGAACCAGTGGTAAAGTCACAAGAAATACCTGTATCATGATTCATGTTTTATGTCCTACGTGAGAAAAGCAAACAGACCTACCCTATAGCCTACCTATATATAGACATTTAAAGTACTTTGTCTGTATATTTTCTTTAATTTTTCTGATTTAGTTTTACAATTTCAAGGCAATTTGACTTCAAAACTACATTTTTATTTTATTTTGTTGGTTCTCAGGTCACATCGAAACCAGACCTCTACCCATTAGTTATTACGTGTGGAGAAGGTGATGGTAAAGCTGGGGGGAGCTACCTCATGGTGCATTATTTTAGAAATTACGTCATACGTGCTCCAGGTACGGATCTTAGCCTTCAAGTTTATAGAAAATTTTATAAGTAGGTATAATTTAATGATCCATGATCCAGTACCATTATTTTTTGTAGGTTCGATGTCGGCAACGAGCACGGCAGATTCCCTTAATTCTAGTTTCATATGCAATGCAGCGAATGAGGTGGGTTGATTTTATATTCGCAATATCACAGCTTTTTTACGTCCACACAATAAAATCAGCGTCATAATCTAAATCTATCTTTCTTTCAGGCCAATTCTGTCATCCCGCCTCCATATTCTTGCGCTAACAACTACGGCTGCGGGCGTTCTATCTTGCGCTCGCTTTCTTCGCTAACAGAGCCACGCAACACGCGACGCGGTGACCAAGAATTTCAAGAAAGTCTTATTACGTCTCCGGTAAGATCCTTAAATGCTACTTAGATATATGTAAGAAAATCCTAACAATAGACTGACAAATTAATAACAAACTTGACAGCCAAGTGTTATTTCATCATCTTAACATTTTACAAAACCATTCATTATATAATTAACACTTCACTCTTAAAATCTTTACGAATCCTACACATTTTAAAACAGTTTCGACTATCAGCTTCCAGCCGATATATTATTATATAGGTATTTAAATTATTTATAACACCTTCACAGGACCCGAACTTCGACTTAGACTTGGAGCTAATTGATTGTGAACTCTACTGCGATGGAGGTTGCAAACCACGCCTTGGATCTTCACCGCCGCCACGCCGCACTTCTCCAAACGGTGATGATTCTTATTGTGAACGTGCTGCATACTTGCGCCATCTCTTCCTTACCTCCCCTGATACGCCTGGAGGATGTGAATCACCCCCACAACCCACCAGTCCAACGCAATCCAGAGAATCAACTCTTCGGAGACAAATCGATGAAAGGTGTCAAAGAAATCATGATTTGTTCAGAAAAACACAAAGAACTAGAAAATCGAGCTTATATATCCCACTATCTAAAATACCCCCGGGCACAAGGAAATTATTAACGAGATCAGCACCAGCTACCCCGAGTGGCGCCCTCGTACCTAATTTACTGAATTTTACGCAGCGTGTGTCGGCCTCGAGACACAGTTCGAAATCGTCTAGATTGGAAGAGGAAAATGATCCCTTACTAGCCGATGGAGAACCCGCGAATATGGATCATAAGTTCTAACAATACCAAATTATTGATAAACTATGTTTATCCATGGCCATTGTGCAATAGTTTATGTAACCGCCGACCCAACGACATAACGGCCTAGCCTGAAATTCCCTCTTTAATTTTGATGTTATGTGAAGATCAACTGGAAGTTAATGTTGTGATTGTACATAGTATGTGCTCACCTTGCGAACGGTCGCGATGTATTTACTTACTTAGTTAGATAAATGTTATTCAATTATATTGCTTAGATTTAAGAAAACGAGCTTGTTGGACCATTGTTCACTCGCTCTCTTTTATTATAATAAAGTCAATTTATGCCATTTTGTATGTTTTATTGGGAAAAACACCTCTTACATAATTGGTTGTTAATTTAAATACTAGGAGTAGTAGTAGTAGTAGTAGTAGTAGTAGTAGTAGTAGTAGTAGTAAATAATAGTTTCCTTTAACAATAAAACTATTATAAAGACGATTTATGTCCTTTGAACACAAATTTTATTATTTGTATATTTCAAAAAAAACCCGTTTAAACTCTCCCTATCTTCATTTTATTTAAAAAACCGATTTTATGTAACATTTGTACGCTCAGAGTAAGTCTCAAGAATTTGTACGTCAGGGAACAACCCTATCTCCGACGAAAGAAACTGACAGCTCTAACGGCTCTATAATTTATGGTATGCTTTGACTTTGACAGTTATTGTGCTTTTTTGAGAGGTTAGGTCTTTGTTTACATAGAGATATCTTTAATCTAATAATAATAATTGCTCTTCTGGCGCAATTTATATTATTGCAGCTGGAGAACACGCTTATCCCCAATATAAATATGAGTTTACCGACAGATTTTGGTCCAGATTCAGGCGGTCGAGTCAAGGTAAATATTCTAGACATTTTCCGTGTTTTCTTCTAAACTTGTCTTCTGTTTGTAAATGATAATATAACTGAAAATGTGTATTTTAGGGACTAGTGATAGTAAAGCCGATTGTTTACGGCAATGTAGCGCGTTATTTTGGCAAGAAACGCGAGGAAGACGGTCACACTCATCAGTGGACGGTGTATGTGAAACCTTACGCTAACGAAGACATGTCGGCGTACATCAAGAAAGTTCACTTCAAACTGCACGAGAGTTACGCGAATCCTAATAGGATTGTGACGAAGCCGCCGTATGAGCTCACGGAGACAGGGTGGGGCGAGTTCGAGATAGTCATTAAGATATACTTCCACGACCCCAATGAAAGACCAGTAAGTGATCTAACCTATGTTCAATCTCAAGCTCCAGGACACAGATGTGTGTGGGTTCTGTATTATCTGCTACTGCCCTGCACTAATACACAAACGTAGCCTTTACCTAGGGAAGTGCCTAGTTCACCCAGAAGAGGCAAAGAATATCCTGGCCAAGAAGCTACTGCTGTTCCTGGCAGTAAGTAGTATTTGTCAGGAACTATAGGTTGTGGAAATCACGATAGATCTGCAGTGGTCAAAGTGATACTGGGTCTCTAATTAGAGCCCTGCACAGCCACATCTCTAAGAAAGAGAAGCAGGATCAAACCTTATTTGAAAGAAAAAAAATGATTACTTATGTTTTCCATATTTGTGCCTAATTTCATCAAAATCAGTACAGATAAGCCATGAAAATGTAACAGACACTTTGCAATTATACCAAAACCAAATTTCTGTAAGTTGTTAGGGCATAGATTAATGATATAATATTATTTAATTCATGGTTAGGGTACAATGTATGTCACAGTCGAGTTTGTGATTAAGAACCTTTGATGGATTTTAAACTAAGACCAATAAACATAAAAAACTTGAAGTAATTACAAAACATGATCATTTTTGCAGGTAACCTTATACCATATACTCAAGTTATTCCAATCACCAGTCAGCGAGGGTACTCCGCCAGTAGGCAGAGCCCTCGTCAGTGAATCCTATGAGGAGATTGTGTTCCAAGAGCCAACACAACTCATGCAGCACTTGCTTAGCAACGTCAAACCTATAACCAATGGACAGTGGACGCATGACACTAATTGTGAGTGCACTTTATTTTTATTGCAAGATAGGCTCGCGCTTGACGACAATCATGCTTATGAAAAGCAATGATGAGGTCTAGGTTGAAGCGCAATTGAAGTTGGAGGTTGAAATAGGCATCTCCTAGCCAAGCACACTCCCACCTTAGGCTGTATGAACACTTGCAAACAGGCCTAATTGCAGCCAAGTGCTTTGTTAGTTCATAATAATATAAAAAGTATAATATGAGCCACTTAAGGATATATTTCGATTCGGCCTGCATAACGGCAGTAGTATTTAATCCTGATTTATATTTTTCAGTTGAAGAAAAAAAAGAGAAGACATTAGAGAGGATAATATCTGCGCAGGCAAAGGTACGAAACGAAATATCTGACCTCAAGGAGAAATTGCAGCTTGCAAAGGACACTATTACAAAATTCAAAGAGGAGATCGCCAAATTGCAGAACAACCCTGGGCAAGGCATTTTGTCTGCTGTTTAGATTTCTAATGGAAAATTCTGAAGTTTTTTTAAAATAATTGTTATTATTTAATTTATTTTTAAAATATCTTCTTTTAATTGACTACAACAGTTAAGATACCAACAAATAATTATAATATAATATATAATTTTAATTTTTGAAGTGAAACGAAAAAGAGAAATATTCATAATAAGATTTAGCCTGCGAGAGAATGAGATAGAATACAAGTTATATTTATCTCATTCTCTCATAGGCTACTTTTATGAAGTTTCAGTTCTGCTGTATGTGAATTGCACACACACACATTTTTTAATATAGTTTTTTATCTATTCTATAATTATTTGTTTGTGTTCTAACTGCAGTAGTCAGTAAAAAAAGATATTTTAAAAATTAAGAAGTGAATTTTACAATTAATGTTTAGATAATACTTGTCAGTATTATAATGTCCATAATTTTTAGGTACTAGATTCTAGATAATGACCGCAACTTTGTCTGCGTGGATTAGTTTTGCAAAAAATGTGATATCAAATTTTTTGAGATAAGAAGTAGCATATAGCATAAGTAACTGTTAGCCTATAGCCAGAATAATATTTAAGTTCTTATCTTTGATTAGAATTGATGACCTGTGTAAAGCTAACAGATACAATTGCATTTATTACATAAATTAATATTATGGATTCTTCAAATTGTCAAATGTTACATAACAACATAAAGTAGAACTGTTCTTCTGTACATTTACATTTTATATTTAAGGTAGGTAACTTTAGTGTTTATTAATTTATTATTAAGAATATTCCGTAGATCATATTTTTTAAATGAATAAAATGTAAATAATGACGATTTTATAAGTAACAATTATTTCTAATTCACCTTCCTATATGCTATGTAGTTCATATAAGACATATTATGAGTAAATAACCGGGGCCGACGGCCGGGGAGCGGCGCTCGCAACTTCTATTCGAACCGCAAATATAAATTTTCCGGTATATTGCTATCTCTATTTGGCTGATGACACATGATCGCGTGCAAGCGCGATAGCAATATGAGCGTACAGAGTTTGTTATACATTTTGGTCTTGTTCCGTGAATACCAAAAATGATGGATGAAAAATTGTTGTGTTTTTAACTTCGTGTTGTGTTTTTAACTTATATATAGGCTATGTATATAGGCTATGTTCCTGATCAATTAGTACGTGAGATATCGTTGGTTTTAATATGAAACAAATAAGGAGAAAACATGTCATTTATGTCGTAAAAACATGCGAAACGCAATGTGCTTACATTTAATTTTGGGAAAGTATTTTGAAAAGATAATTATCCAGGGACCTAGATAAATACAAGTTCAGTCTTAATAATCGCATAATATGGTGAAAATATTCTCGAATTACAAATTATTTTGGTATTACGTTTGTATGGGCAATTCGCCCTCCGCCGGCCCGTTAATGTGCTCTCCGAAGCACAGAGGAAATGAAAAGGCCAAATTTGAACCTCCAAATTCGGTCACCCATTTGGCGGTTCCAATTTGGGAACGTGGGAACCCACCGCATTATTATCCCAAGAAAATTCCGTTCGGAAGCGCACAAACAGACAGAACAGACGGATAGCGACTTTGTTAAGCTATTTAACGACACGAGTACCTTATTTTAGTCGTCGACTGACCACCTACGAGTATATTAATCGTTTATCGATTGTCCTTCACCATTCAAATAGCTCTACTTACTACAGTGCCCATCATACTCATTATTCCAGTACCTAACTACTTTAGCGTGACGTTCATAACTTCATAATATAGTAATGATTGTTAGAACTCTCTAGCTCAGTGGTGAACAATGTCCCAGGTTACAATTCGCTTCGGAATCAAAATAAAGAAAATCTATTTATTCTCCCATTGTGCCACACATTACAATACCTTAAGATAAATGTTACCATGGCGCCTTCAATACTTGAGCATTAGACTCATGGTCAAGTCCTAGAATCAGAACTCTTATTTTCCAAATTTTTCTCTCGTCCTGCCTTATTTTGTGTTCTGTTCCTAATTTTGTCTGGTAAGACTTCGGCTGTGGCTCATTTCCACTTTTAGAGCAAACTGTCTCGTTGGTCCAGTTGTGAGCATGTTTAACTGCGGCCGACGAGGTCCCGGGCCCATAACAATTATTGGGCTTTTCTGATAAGAAATTTTTAGTACCTACTTGCCCGGAGATAAGAAGTTGACGGTGTTTCACTCAAGTCCCGTACCATCGTACAAGATTTAACACACCTACTTTTTAAATAGAAACAAGACAGGTGCTTTAAAATTACGTTCTTGTAGGGGAGCCCCCCCCTTAATTTTTTTGTAATTAGTTGTTATAGCAGCAATAGTAGTAATACACCTCTTTCACTGTCTACCTATTACGGTTCATGAGATACAGCCCGCTGGCATACAGACGGACGAAGGGACGGTCGCGTCGGATGGAAGGCCAGACAAGCAGCAGAGGCTTAGAAATAGGTTCCCTTTGGCACCCTTTTGGTACGGATCCAAAAAAAGAGGAGAATAAGCTCTTGGTGGCTGATAAATTTTCGGAAAATCCTGAGGCCAACCAGATTTTTAACTCCTAGGAGTTATAGCAGACGACTAGATACAGATAGACTATAGGCTATAACTACCTCTGTGGACTAGAGACTAGATAGACGGAGACTAATACCTACCTACTTATATTCTTATGGTCCATATTTTTTATATTGAAAAAGGGCAAAATAAAAAAGCATAACACTTTGATTGTGTGCATGTAAGGGGGTAAACAGTTAAATGCATGTTATCTGCCGTGTCCGTCTATTTGTCACGCGAGGATGGCTTCGTGCGACCTACTTCCTGTTAAATGCACCAAATTCCAATGCACTTCGCCATTAACTTTGAGGGATGGGAATTTATTATTCTGACGACCCTGGCTGTGGTCTTAAAAAGTTATAATGGGAAGTCCCGGGTTCAATCCACGGCAGGGTCAATTTGAGTATTAAAAATCAATCCCGGGACCACCCACTTTTAAGACCACACACCACTGCGCTGGCAGGGAGGTTGTAACATTATACTATATATTTTAAATATAATCGGTTACGCTGGCCATGACTGAATCAAAGCAATATTTTCGGTCATTCACTACTCACTAGGTATATGCTATAATTTCAGTGATTCATTTCAACTCGCGAGATCTTTCCATACGGCTTTACTACCAAACTGTAACCTTCAACAATCACCCCAATGATTCATGATTGAGTGGGATGATTGAAATCGAAAAGCCGTAGGTTCAAAATTTAAATGCCGATACAAACGGGCCGCCAAGAGATCCGATGGGACGGAAAATCCGACACGACAGGAGTGAGATTAGGCGCAAGACCCATGCTTTACGTGCTTTCCAAAGCACGGGGCTGAACACCACCAACATCATAATAACTGTGGGCTAATACTGTGAACTTCTTGTCAGAAACTGACAATACTTGATTATGGTTCAACCCGGGTAGGGATTCGAACCTGGGAACTGGTTATCTCTTGTCGAACATACTAACCACTAGAGTTAGACCAACGAGGCAGTTAAATTATAGCTAGATAAAAGTTTTATAAACATGAACATTTTCATTTTATAATGTCTTCTTTATTTTAGCTTTCAGATTTTGTTCTGTAGAGCAAGAAATTCAGGAATCTAGTTGAGATTTGCTAAATAGGACAAAAATGTAGAAAACATAGACACACTTTTATTAAAATATGAAAAACACAACTGTTACCTACCTAATACAGAGAGTTTGAGCAATAGACATGTTTGAGTATATCACTTATACCACGAAGGGAAACATTAGCAAAAATAAATTGAAAACTTCGACACTTTATCACTTATTTTTTCACATCTCTTCTCCTTTAAAGTTTATAAAACCGCACTTTTATAAACACCTTAAAATTTATTCAAAACCAACTGTTTTCCTTTTTCATTTTATCTCTATGCCTCCCTTTCATGTCGAGGCTTTGGAAAATCTCCGATAGTTTATTCAACGATTGGGCAGGACTTTGTGGTAACTTTTGTAACCTAAACGTATCTTCCCGGCATATCGTAAAAGTCTCTCTTTCCCGAAGACAAAGTAACTTGCCTGTTTCAGGCATCGACGTCAATTTAGCGACTTGCAATGCCGCATTCTTGAATCTACTTTTCGGCGACATTTTCACATCCTTATTTTCGGAGTCACCTAATCTAGGTGTGACATTTTTCTTAACTTTTTTCGGAGTCAAAAATATAGGTTCGATGACGTCATAGGTGTTCTCTCTTAAAAGTTGCTGAGGCTTCTTATCGCATTCTATTTTCTTCCGTAAGCCGTGAATGCTTAGCGGCGTGAGTGGTTTGAGAACTTCCTGAAGTTTCAGCGTGCGGTTTTGTTGAAGATCTTTCTTTAAGTCGAAAATTATAACTTTAGTTTTCTCTTGCTTTTGGCCGATGGCTGGTAGTGGATGGAAAGGGGACATCGTAGCTTTGATCGGGATGTCATTGTCTAGCATCCTGGTTTGCGCGGTCTTTTGCTTCCGTGGTTTCGGCTTCCGAGGGCCGTATATGGTGGTGAGAGCGCGCGTCTTGCGTGCGTCGATGGGCGCGAGTGGACCGGGCAGCATGGCGGCCGCCCGCCTACAAGCCGTGACCTTGGGCGCCGCGGGGCTGATATTAATCGAACGGCTCACGCGCGATAGCCCCTTCGACTGGACACGTGTTTGCATCGACGCAGTTTGACGGATTGATGGACCTCTGACCGTAGGTGAATTCCAACGGAAAAAGGAAACTGCGAATGCATTGAAATTTTTAAAAACAGGCTTTGAAAACAGTTTTTGGGTATAAACATCACTTGTCATTACGACATTGATTGTTGATTTTGTTTTCATAACGTCACTCGTTTTTTCTGCAAATAGGTTCTAGTTTACTTATAAAGAGATGAGGTATGCCAGTCAAATAGTGTATGGTAAGTGTGAGTTAATTACTGTAATTGCTTCGCCCTAACAGGGCTAAAAATGCAAAATAAATGAATATGAAACTTTGGTAGCAGGCAATGCCTTTGTGTATCGAGGACAAATTACAGAGACGGGGGATTCACGTGCATTACTCACATGCCCCTAGCACTAGCAATTCCAATTTCCAGTTCACTGCCATAAAGGCAATGGGCGATGCTTTAAATCATTTTAAAGCCTGATTGCTTTTAAAAAATAATGTTTTTGATCTATAATTATCTATGAAAGAAAGTTCAAAAGTTCTGGCAACCAACTTACAAGCGGCGTAGCGAGGGAAAGTTGGACTACAGTTAGAATGTGGTTAGAATATAGAAAAAAGGAGCGATTGATCAACAAATCACGAGCTCCCGCACTGTAGAAACTAGAATATCATTTGTTCGGGTTCGTCCTTCCTTAAGTCCGATAAAGACACCTGACAATCAATCTTCAGGAATTTAAGATCTTATTTTTTCCTAACGGTTGGTCCAAGATCCCGCCATACAACAACCTCCACCGATCTGATAACCAGATGAGAGGTTTAACTTTTAGGTATTAAACCTTTTTGCTGACAAAAGACGTGGCTTGGCTCAAAGGGCGTGGCCCCTTAATGGTATGTTGGTAGTATGGATGAAGTATGAATTCGAATAATATCTACTGGATAATGACCGTCATTAGTAGGTACCATACATAAGTATACTATAGTACTTCCAAAGTGGCATCGATCGAACGCCACCTTGAAATAAAAAACTTATTTGTCAACCCATGACGTTGGAATAAATAGCGATATGAATTTTTAAAGGAAATTATCGTGTTTACGTTTACGTTAACCTACCCTGTGACTTCCACTTTTGGATTGTTTAGTCTGTGACAACTTCTCAGACAGGGCGCGTATTTTAACCCTCGTAGTACTTGTGTTCAGTAGACGCAACCTTAATAATATTATTATTATTGGGTACCTACTTAATTATCATCAAATTAAACACAGTCCGTCGAACTTATCTGACCCGGTGGCCAAAGTTGAAACTAATTTTTAACCATTTTTAGGGTTCCGTACCAAAATGGTAAAATGGAACCCTTATGGTGCGACTTTCTCCGTCTGTCTGTCCGTCCGTCAAACTCGATTATTTCAGTAACTACCGAAGCTATCGACATGAAATTTGGAATAGTTGTGTATATTAGTGGCCCAAAGACACTGGAATTAAAAAAAATTGGAAATTATTTTTGTTCTTATTTAAAAAGGGGGGAAAATCTGAGGGTTGAAATTTAAAAGTGAGATAACTGTACTGTGTGGGGTATCATATGAAAGGGTTTACTTTGTATATTCTAAAACAGATTTTTAATTATTTTTAGTTATGATAGTTTTTGATTTATCGGGGAAAATGTCTAAAAAAATACCGTTCCCCCCCCCCCCTTATCTCCGGAGTTTACCAATCGAAAAATTTGAAATAATTATGGTCAATAGGAATTTACGTATCCTTTACAGGAAAACTATAGCCAATGCTCTAACTAGCATAGTTTTTTTGATATTAACAATAAACCTCTACAAACAAAGTTAGTCTTGCGGTTCATTAACAAAGGTAATTATTTATTAATAATGGTACGGAACCCTTCGTGCGCGAGTCCGACTCGCACTTGCCCGGTTTTTACTTTAATTTTTAATAATATAGATGCTAGCGACTCGATCAGATAAGTTTGTGGGAGTGGGACTACAAGCCATCTTACTTCTGTTATCGATGGAATGGAACTTGGAAGAGATACCTAAACTCTCATTGCCCTACCTATTCCTCAGTAGTTGATGTCCGCGACTTCGTCCGCGGGTTTTAGTTTCTTGAAAAATCCACTGGGATCTCTATGTTCTCCACCATAAAAAGTCCTAAGTACCTACCTACTTATATCCTTATTCGGGATGCAACCTATCCATGTACCAAAATTTCTTCAAGTTTTTCATTGAAAGGATAGCAGGCAGACTGACACACTTTCGCATTGATAATATTAGTAGGTAGGTATTCAAGATATTCCGACCTAAGTCACACTCATCATCAAAATACCTATTAAATATTTCTCTCGTCATTTGCAAAACAAGCGTTCTTCGCTACAAAGCCAGCTTGACCTTGGCATTGTGATTCATTGATAAGTCAGCCCGAACCACCCCTGACCTTTATTAGTGACTGTTGACCTTTAAGGTCACAATTAATGATTCATTTGGTTAAGAGGGGCGATACCTAAACATAAGTGTTTGATAATGATAGTCGTGACTCGTGATCCATGACATTCGTTTTAATTAATTTCACCGAAATAACCAACTTCAAAATTTAAAGAGTACCTACCTAAGTAGTTACATCGTTGTAGACGGAACGAAATTTTCATTCGGTTTAGGGCACAAATGCGCGCGTACTGTACCTACTAATCTACTATACCATAGATTAATTATAAACCAAGTATAGATTGCTAACTCCCATATAAAAATTTTTCTAGGTTAATACTATCGATAGGTGGCGCTACCAGGCTCGCTCGACAAATGATTATAGTAAAATCGGTGAAATATCGTATTTTCTTGGTTCAGTTTGTATTAATTATTTATATAAAATTATCAAAATACAAAAATTTGATAAAATCACTCAAGCAAATAGCAAATTTACATTCAATTAATTTTAACAAAATTAACTTGCAGAAGTAATTCGATTTGAAACAAGTTCTGTGTATTCTTATGTTATAATCAGCTAGTGGACCATGCAGTTATGCTGCATTCCTATAGATGGCGTCACACATAAACGATACACTAAAATAATTTTTTCCTCTTGTTTTGGTGCCGGCCAAAGACGATATACTTATAAACCAGGTTGGTACTTGGTATTATAATTAACTAGCTGATGCCCGCGACTTCGTATGCGTGGATCGAGGTTTTTTTGTTCCCGCGGGAACTCTTTAATTTTCCGGGATTAAAAGTAGCCTATGTGCTACCTATTCAAGACTATAATCTATTTCTGTGCCAAATTTCAGCCAGATACGTTATGCTGTTGGGGCGTGATTGAGTAACAAACATCCATACATCCATACATCCATCCAAACTTTCGCATTTATAATATTAGTAAGAGTAAGATCTATGGTGCCGGCTCAGTGAATTGTGCGTTTCTTGTGTTTTTAGGGTTCCGTACCTCAAAAGGAAAAAACGGAACCCTTATAGGATCACTTCGTTGTCCGTCCGTCTGTGTGTCAAGACCCTTTTTCTCAGGAACGTATGGAGGTATCAAGCTGAAATTCATATCAATCAGGTCTACGGTCCCTTAGAGCTGTGAAAAAATCAAACTTAAAAGCCTACACAATCAAAAGATACAGCCGTTTATGCTGCAAATTTTCGATTTTTCTTGCACTCGCGAGGGAATCAAACCTACAGGGTACTTCCCGTGAACTTAGAATCTTGAAACTTGGTACGAAGCAACGTCTTAGGTATAGCACAGATAAAGGAAAAATTGCGAAAAGCATAAATTTTTAGTTACATCCATACTTCCATACTATATCCATACTCCATACTATAATATTATAAATGCGAAAGTGTGTGTGTCTGTCTGTCTGTCTATCTGTCTGTCTGTCTGTCTGTCTGCTACGCTTTCACGGCCCATCTGTTCAACCGATTTGGATGAAATTTGGTACAGAGATAGGTTACATCCCGGGGAAGGACATAGGCTTCCGCGTTCAAGAGTTCCCGCGGGAATAAAAAAAAAACATCAATCCACGCGGACGAAGTTGCGGGCATCATCTAGTCATATAAGAAAAAAAATATTTTTAATAATTTTAAACTTACTTCCCCTTTCCGCATGAACGCGTAGAGGTATTAAATTGAAATTAAAATATTAGATAAGTTGAATTAAAATACTATAACTTTTACTTATAGGATATACCTACATGTTTGTACGGAACCCTCGGTGCGCGAGTCCGACTCGCACTTAACCGGTTTTTTTTTTGTTTGTGACCGTGATAAGACTAATGGACTCCGAGATCCTGCTAGTTAACTGCTGACCTACGCTTGTTCTGGACTCTGAGATTCTGCTGCTATACGATTAATCTTTTGTTAGGTATTCTCTAGCCATTTAGCTAATAATAATATATTTATCGACATGCAGGGTTCCGAAATATGTAAATCCATACTAATCCATACTAATATTATAAATGCGAAAGTGTGTCTGTCTGTCTGTCCGTCTGTCTGTCTGTCTGTCTGCTACGCTTTCACGGCCCATCTATTCAACCGATTTTGATGAAATTTGGTACAGGGATAGATTGTATCCCGCGGAAGGACATAGGCTACTTTTTATCCCGGAAAATTTAAGAGTTCCCGCGGGAATCGAAAAAATTTGGTCCACGCGGACGTAGTCGCGGGAATCATCTAGTAAATAAATATAATATAGATAATTATTTTATTTATAGGTAGCTAATTACAGTAGAAGTCTGGTTGATGGCGATATAATTTAGGTAGGTACTTAGGTAATAATCAAGAAAAAATATTTACAGTAGGTATTGTGCATTATTCAAGAAATACTTGATAAAAAAACTAAATTTACCATTACTCTAGAGTCTACCTACTTCAGAACTATAGGCACATTAGTTCTGATCTGCTTAGAGCCTTCGGTCATGGCTAGCTATAACCCTACCGGCGAAGCCAAGTGCTGCCAAGCGATTTAGCGTACCTAGAAATCGATTTGGGGTTTATTATAAGTACCAAGCCGTTATACCCCTTCTTATTAGCCCACTACTATCTTAGGCTACATCATCAAATACCATCAGGTTGAATCGCAGTCAAGGGCTGACTTGTGAAATAATCAAAAAACAAGAATAACTAACATATATAAGAAATACTTTTAAAAAACACAAAAACAAGTGATCAAGATTGTTTTTAAAAAAAAATATATAATTAGACACGTTTACGTGCTCTCCGAGGCACGGGGTTGAAACACCGCCAACTTCCTAACTCCGGGCTAGTATTGAGAATTTCTTGCCAGAAAAACCCAATACTTGTTATGGCCCCACCCGGGACTCGAACCCGGGACCTCGTCGGTCGCAGTCAAAGACAATATATAAACCTGTATTATAATTAATCTATGGTCGCAGTCCAACATGCTAACCACTATACCAACGAGGCAGTCATGGATATATAACTATACGTTAGATGGCACTAGGTAAGTTTGATCGAGTTGATGATTCAACTACTACTCGTTAGATGGCAATAGCTATGTTCGTTATTAATTATTTTTCAGCTTGCACAGTTACGCCATCTCAGATAATGCGAAGAACTACAAGGTACCGGCGACTTTAATGCGCATTTAGCGAGCTTTGATTTAATGTATGAAGAGAACAGTCTTATACTGGTTTATATATTGTCTTTGACTATACATAGGTACACTAAACGCCTCTTTTCATCGTTATCTTTAAAAACTGGTAGGTATACCGTATAGGTAGGTATTTATTTAGCTCGGTTTTACACCTTGAAATATATATTAACAAGGTCGAACGCCTAATTTTATCAATTTCCATTTATTTTATTTGATAAGTACAGAAAGTTACCTCGTCCTAATTAATTTATATTTGGTAGGTTACTATATGCACCTAACCTAACTTTTTAAATACCTAACCTTACAGAATTTTCCAAAATCTTTTCTTGCCCTGAGTCGTAGGCGGTCATGACTAGATATAACTTTACCCGCGAAATGGTAGTTCTCTACAATCATGTAAACATTCGATGGATATAAGACGTAATACTTTGGTACGTCTACCTTAGGTTCAACCTTTGCCAAATCGCGTATGAATATTACGTCATTTGGACGATGTTATGCAAACCTGACAACTCTACACACGCTGATTCTTTTTGTTTTGATTCGTTTAGATTTGTCTGTCCTGTGCTTATATATAATATAGAGATGAATGTAGATCTACTCAATTACTTACTTAATTAAATTTTTCAAATTAATTATTATTTTGCGGTGTAAGTAGGTAAGTACCTATAAAACTAAATAGGCGGTGTTACTATATTAGGTAAATAATATTGGGAATCTCATAATAGTAGTTTATGCCAGAGACAGAACAACACTCTCATCACATTTTTCTGGCTAATTTTCCTATTTCGATACGATATTACAATCGGACAAACGGAACGGAATTGTTCAGAGTTCTAGCAATGAAAATCAAATGGGCCTGGCACACGCTTGGAACGTAGCTTCGCAACGCATAGTACATATCTGGCGTGAAGGCAGCCGAATATGTTTTGGTAGCTCAAACAAAATTAATTGTTTATGTATTGAATTATCTTATCCAAAACTTGTTTCATTGCCATGAACCGTCAAGCGTCATTTATAATCAGTACGTTATGTTATCTCGAGCATACGAAACGTTTTACGTAAAGTCACGTGCTAAAAATGGAGACTAAACCCTAAACAAATAATATGGAATATTAGCATGGAAAGATATGAATAACCTATGTAGAGTAACTTACTGTGTGTGAAAGTAAATTGACTGTGACAAAGTTGTGTCTTTTTAAACGGTGAGTAACTAAACGTGTTATCAAACCCGTATGTCAGATCAGAGTAGTAGGGGCTATAATCGTTTGGCAAAATGACCAGCTGATTGTACGTACTGATTTCTCTTGGCCATTGTGTTATGTATTAAGAACATTCATCTTATTGGAGGTCACTAGGTTCTAGTTCTTATGTATTTGATGGCAAGATAGCCCTAGAATCAGTGATCTCACTTAGTGATACCTAAGTCTTCGCTTAGGAATAGGATCACAGGACAGGAGGACATCTTCATGCGTGTCAATTTAAGTACATTGATACCCTACTATAATCGGTTTCGGTAAGGGGTTATAGCTCGCCACGACCGAAGCCGTCTGCGAATGAGACCAAAATCAATTTAGTTGATTAGAGATTTAAAATGACCAAATTGCCCTCACTATCAGGTTCCAAGACTTCCAAGGGTTTATCATTTTTAGGGTTCCGTACCCAAAGGGTAAAAACGGGACCCTATTACTAAGACTCCGCTGTCTGTCTGTCTGTCTGTCTGTCTGTCTGTCTGTCTGTCTGTCTGTCTGTCTGTCTGTCTCCAGGCTGTATCTCATAGACCGTGATAGCTAGAAAGCTGAAATTTTCACAAATGATGTATTTCCGTTGCCGCTATAACAACAAATACTAAAAATTAAAAAAATATATATATTGAGGGGGGTCCCCATACAATAAACGTGTTTTTTTCGTATTTTTTTGCTCAATATTAAAAACGGTAATAGGTAGACGGTTCAAATTTTCACAGAATATTAACTTGTATATTACCTTTCAAAATAAATAATTAAATATCAATAAAGTAAATATTAAAGGGGGGCTCCCATACAACAAACGTAATTTTTTGATATTAACAGTAAACCTCTACAAACAAAGTTAGTTTTGCGGTTCATTAACAAAGGTAATTATACCTACTTCTTGAGTACGGAACCCTCGGTGCGCGAGTCCGACTCGCACTTGGCCGGTTTTTTTTTACATATTCCCTCACTTGATTTTTTATGAGTTTGGAACCACTCTCATTCGAGCTAACCTGCTGTCACCATGGACGTAGTTTAGTATAATATGTAGTATAGTAGTAGTAGTGTAGTAGTATAGTAAGTATAGTTCGTAAAGTGACACATACAATATTTACTCTGTGGGTAAGTAGGTACTTATGACTAATCCATAAATGCGAAATTTATATTATAAATGCGAAAGTGTGTCTGTCTGCTAGTTACGCTTTCACGGCCCAAGTGCCCAACCGCTAAACCGATTTTGATGAATAATTTTCATCCCGGAAAATCGAGAAGTTCTCCCGGGAATCAAAAAACTTAATCCACGCGGACGAAGTCGCGGGCATCATCTAGTAAAATATATGACAAATTAAAATATAAACCCAATATATTATCCCACCGAATAGATCAGACGTACCAATTACCAATATATCCCTCATGGGTTCTAGGCGGCATCGTACGCGGAATGCTAAATCACGCACGGCACTTACAGGCTGGTAAAGTGGTAACTAATAATAACCACGACCGAAACCGTATTTTGATTCTGATGGTGAAAAATGTTTGTTTTGTTCTCAGTTTAACAGCTAGATGAATCATAATGGATTTCATCATCGGTGGTCTAGCGGGCGCCGGTGCAACCATCTTCACAAATCCCATGGACGTGGTGAAAACTAGGCTGCAACTTCAGGGGGAGCTTAAGGCGCGCAACGAGCACACTACGCGATACAGGGGCATATTCCACGGGTTGTATGTGATATCCAAGAACGATGGGGCGTTGGCGCTGCAGAAAGGACTCGCTCCGGCTATGGTGCTGGGATTTTGTATGAACTCTGTCAGGTGAGAATACTAGCAGATTATAAGTAGCATGGACGACTTTAAACTCTCTACAGCTACAGGTAGAGCTGATGAATTGAATAGGGTAGTTTCGTATGATGTAAGGTGAGAATCGTCTTAATGATCATCATCAGACACAAAATCCGGTATATTACTAGAAGAAAATACACAGATAAGAAATATTACTTTTATTTCTACTTTTGACGTAGCGAGACAAAAGTTTTGGTAACCATGTTAGTTTCGGTAGACAAATAGAGATAAATGGGTAGACATAATTTTACTCGTTGTGCGCATGCTAGTCCTGCATGCCTGTCAATTACACGTCAAGTCCTCAACGAAGACTTTTCCCAAAGAGCGCCACCACACCCGGTCCTCAGCCTTCTTCATCAACCCACTTTACGCAACCTTTTTGTATCGTAGGTCCATCGTGCAAGAGGGCGCCTCAAATTCGCTTAGGTACTAGTACGCCGTCTCCCTTCTAGATAACAATATACCTACTATTCTATTTATAATATATGCTATCGGTCACACAAGGATCTTTTTTCTACTGGAAACTCCTAACCCTCTCCATACAGCCCTTAAAGCCCTATCCATAGTAGGTGAAAATACTTGGAAAGACCTATATTAACGCTACTCCAGACTCCATAGAGTTAGAAAGCCCAGACTACAATTCGGTCACGGTGAACTTCGTTTCAATCACCTTCTTCAGAAAATGAACTTATCCAAACCTTTGTCGTTTCTACTTCTCGACAGATTAGGCATGTACCACATAGCAGAAGTGCAGGGCTGGACCAAAACGAAGGAAGGCGATATCAGTATTGTCAAAACCATATTCTGGTCAAGCGCGAGCGGCTGGGTCAGCGGCCTCGCTGCCAACCCTGCGTCCGTCGTGAAGACCAGGATGCAGTCCGCAGCGCATCCCAGCATAGCAGTTGGGAGGCAGTATGTTTATAATGGTCTGTAATCTGTAGCATCCAAGTAGCATCTATTTACTTACTAGCTGATGCCCGCGACTTCGTCCACGTGGACTGAGGTTTGGTGTCTCGCGAGAACTCTTTAATTTTCCGGGATAAAAAGTATATGCTATTGCAGACTATAATCTGTCTCTGTGCCAAATTTCATCCAGATCCGTTCAGCCGTTGTGGCGTGATTGAGTAAACAACATCCATCCATCCATCCAAACTTTCGCATTTTAATAAATAGATTTACTCTGTTCGCCTGCAGGCTGCGAGATGCATGGTTGAATTCCTGGGTGGGGCCATAATGCTACTTATTTGATCTCTCTAACAAGAAATTCACAGTACGTACCTATTTGCCTGGAGTAAGGAGTTTTACCCTGTGCCTTGGAGAGCACGTTCGTAAAGTCGTCTGTCCGGCACCTGATTTCTCTCCAGTAGTGTCAGTCTTTCCGTGAATAGAATATTCTTCATGAGATATAACTCAAACAAATAAAAATTGCAGTCAAGATAAGAGCTGAACTATGAAACGACGCTGTTCTTTTTTCCAAGCCTGACCGCGACTGCACAGTCTTATGGCGTTATGGCGACAGCTTATGTAGTTTTGACATAGAATACCAAGTAGGTATTCGCGGTATAATATAGGTATATATATGATTTTTATTTTTCAGGTATGATAGATGGATTTGTTAAGATTTACAAAATTGAAGGCACGCGTGGATTCTTTGCTGGAGTAAATGCGACGTGCACGAGACTCGCCATAGGTTCTGCAGCTCAACTCACTACGTTCTCTACGTAAGTTCCTTTCATCGTTGATTTAGCTCCGCTACTATCTTCCATCAGATCCTACCATCCATCAGACCTACCATCAGATTATAAAAATCCAATGAGGTGATTACTAGGAAGAGGTAGAAAAAACGTAGCGTAGATTGAAAAAACTTTAACTAAATTAATTAAAACTTTAACTAGGCGTAGCTTAGAAAACTTTCGAAGCAGAGCAAGATATATAGTCAATAGAAAAGTAAAGTAAAGTAAGGAAAGTATGACATCTGGTATGTTCCTGATATTAAAAGGAAACACTGGTTGTTCACATAGGTACTTTAATTTCGAAAGTCACACGAAACAGCCGCCATCACAGAATGCCACCCACCTTAGTGTCCCTAGACCAGTGTTGCCTAGCCTAGAATCACAGGCATATGTGCCTAGGGTGAACACCCATAGAGGCAAGAAGATTATAGAATAGGCTTGCGCTTGACGACAATCATGCCTAATACAAAGCGATGATGAGGTCTAGGTTTGAGCGCGCTTGCCCAGAAAAAGCCTATTCACTCTTGCCTTACCTTCAAGATAAGATAGTAGAGGAAACTTTTTTCTTCTCCAGTGCAAAAGAGTTGTTGCTGTCGTATGGTATAGGCGAGCGGTCACCGCTCAGCCTTGCTTTCTTAGCGAGCTGTCTCAGCGGGATCATGGTGGCGCTTGCCATATGTCCCTTAGACGTTGTCGCAGTACGACTTTATAATCAGGGTAAACAGAAAACCTTTGACTTTCCCTGCTTGTGTTGGAAAACCCTTGCTTGCAAAATGTGGATGTGCATCTTTTGAATTCATAAGTTCATATAGAATAGCAATTTCTAAGCTTGCTAGAAAAAAACCTCAGGTCAAACCAAATATGCGCACGCGAAATATCGAAATTGTCTGACGTAGAGTTTAGTTTCATAATTTGTAACAGCTGTCTAGGAGTCTGAAAAGTTCACTCCTTTTACTATCTTGCCACTTTACATAAAAACATGATCAAACATATTAAAGAGTAGGTATCTAGCTCAGTGTTAGGAATAGTTTTGAAAAATGAAGTATCGTCCCTTTTAAAGAGGAGAAAGAAAAGATAATTGTTGTACCCTTGCCTCGATGGTAGTAATTATCCCTTCAGAGCATAACATGTACTGACGGGACGGGATGCTACTTAATAATGATAAATAGTTTGATGGTGTGAATTAATTGCAGAGTGAAACAGGCCCTGCTTGACCATGGTTATTGTGAGTCCTCGCCCGGCGCGCTTGCGTTCTCTGCAAGCCTCGTCAGCGGGCTGGTGTGTGTGTTGTTGGAAACGCCCCTGGATGTGGTCAATACGCGGCTTTACAATCAGGGTAAATGTGGCGGAGGTGTTGTTTCTAGACGTACGCCCATACCGGCGAGGCATGCAGGGGATGCTGGCTATGTATCTATAAAGGGTGTGGATCCCGCTATAAGGCAAACAATTCGCTATAATGCGTCAAAACAATACAAAGTGCAGGATACACTCTCCCGCTTCATAACATCCTGGAAGCATTTACGTCACCACTCATCACCACATCAAAGCACAGAAATCTTTTAAGTTTCACTCCAACATCGAAGCATCCTGGAGATCGATCTGACATAATGTGAAGTTGCAATTGTCTGTTTTGGTGAATTATAGCGGAATAATGCTTATCCATTGTGCATTCTGAAATTCAAAATAACTCTCTGCTTCTATCGATTAATAAACAGGGTAGGTATAGTCACTGACTGGTGCCGGTGTCCAAAAAATCCTCTCTTAATTAAACAATCCATTGCTGTTCAGCGCGTCCTGCATCGTCCAGTAAGATAATGCATGTTGCTTTTCCTTCATATAATGCCCTTCAAGAATTTAACCATACTCGAAGTATATGTCAAATACCATCAGTATAGTACCTACTCCTAATATATGTATATGTCACCGTAAGATTGTAAAAACCGTTAGATTATAATCTAACTCGCGAAATTGTAAACTGTCGAATTATTACAACATAACGGATTATTTTTCGGTAGATTGTAATCTGTTAGGTTTGTTAACCCGATAGAACCTAAGTTGCACTACTTGATTATTTAGGTATGTCGAACCCTAACCTAACCTACAAGAAAGAGACAAAACGTAAATACTTACAATGAATATTACAAAAATTGACACTTAAAACATTGAACGGTTCACAATCTTTCGACTGTCTTACAATCTATCGAAAAAAAGCGTTAGATTACAATCTTACGGTTTTTACAATCTTACGGTGACATATACATATATTAGGAGTAGGTACTATACTGATGGTATTTGACATATACTTCGAGTATGGTACAAAGATTTCACTTAAAAATCCTTGCTTATTTCATGACTGATTTCATCCAATCGTAGTATATTGCTTGCTTCCTGTGTACGAAGGTGGGTACTTGAATTTTCAAAAATAATTTTACATAAAATAATGAAAATTTTTGTCCGCCTATAAATTGAAAATATTGTTTTTCGCCATATTCGTAAACTACCTACTCGTACATTTATTATTGAGATAAGACACTGAAACTCCTCGCTATTCTACTTTGTGTTCATTTACAAAACTTTTTTTTTCTCCAGGCCCTGCAGCAAAAGGTGAACTGCTCTACAACGGAGTATTTGACTGCTTGAGCAAGACATACAGAACCGAGGGACTCCATGGCCTTTATAAGGGATTAGGCCCTCTCTACCTAAGGATAGCACCTCACACAACACTTTCCTTAGTTATATGGGACATGTTGAACATATTATTGTTAAGTAATAAAAACAGATAGCAATATAATATACGCCTTTTATTTAAGCTCAAACATACTTATAAAAGAAACAAAATAAGTACATACAAAATTAACAAAAACCCGAAGTCATTGCGAAAATTGCCTTCAAGAAATATTTAAATTAATCAATTATCATACTAATATTATAAATGCGAAAGTCACTTTGTTTGTTGGTTTGTTGGTTTGTTGGTTTGTCCTTCAATCACGCTGCAACAGAGCAACGGATCAACGTGATTTCTGGCATGGATATAGTTGAGGACCTGGAGAGTGACATAGGCTACTTTTTATCCCGGAAAATTGAGGAATTCCCGCGGGAATCAAAAAACTTATTCCACGCGTACGAAGTCGCGGGCATCAGCTAGTATCAAATAATATTAGCAATAGTTGAGATGGAAGCAGTTGAATTAAAGAGCTAATTAACTACGCCAAAAAAAAAGGAGAAATCCTAGTATTTTGATTGATTAACCCA
The DNA here is from genome assembly GCA_963932025.1 of Erebia epiphron. Classification (NCBI taxonomy): domain Eukaryota; kingdom Metazoa; phylum Arthropoda; class Insecta; order Lepidoptera; family Nymphalidae; genus Erebia; species Erebia epiphron. The sequence continues at coordinate 41,354,040 of OZ009948.1, read as the reverse complement.
TTGTAGTACCTACCTGGTTCAATGTAAGTCCTACTGATCTTGATGAGAAACTGTTAAAAGTTTATTGTAGAGAAACAAAACGCACCATAGAACCCAAACATTCTTGATTTAATTTCAATTAAAGCCATGTTGTATGTTGTATCATCCCATAACAGTTTTGGAAGAAAAAAATATTTTAGACTTATTCATAATTTTTTTCTTCGGACTTTGATTTTTGGTGCGACACGAATGGGGGTGTGAAACGAATCTCCCATTCAACATCCGAAGAGTCACAACTGGAACTAATTTCTTCATCTTCCAACGAACAGCTGTTAGAATCATCGATATTATGTTCTTGGAAGTCCACACGATCATCGCCACTTTCTAGCAAATCTCCAACAGCGTGTTTGTAAGCTGGTAAGCAAACATTTTCACAGGCCTCTGGGTCAAAAGGATCAGACCAAACCTCGTTGACAGCTGCTCTTACAAGCTGCTTCTGAATCTTCTCCTTCTTCTTCAACTTAGCTTTATTGTTTAATGATTCAATTCTGTATATCAAAGGCGTATATTGTTCTTGAAATTCCTCCTGATTGTCAGGGGATGCTTGCAATTCCACACGGTACTGCCCGTTTTGTTTGCAAACGATAAGCGTCGGTTTGTCTTCAACTTGTTTCTTGGCACGCTTAGTTCGCGTGACTGTTTCAGCGGTGGATTTGTTAGATTTTGCTTTTTTAAGCATTCGGAATAATTTATGAGAAATTGCACCCGGTCTCCAACCAAGAGGGACCTATTGGAGAAATATTACAGATTAGTTGATATACTTTTTCGATTTTGATTTAAAAAATCTGTCGTAGTAAATAAACAAAAATAATAAAAAAAACGAAAACTTACTTGATATATTAGCCATTATACCTACAAAGATTTTAAAGTTGCAGGCAACGGTTGCAGACGTTGAATAAATAAAAATATTTAAGTATAAATATTTCTAGTTTATTTTTTCTTAACAATTACGTAAGTGACGTTACAAAATTTAACTTAGCACAATACCAAATAAATAAACTTGCACTTAAAACATCAATCGAAGTTTGTTTAAAAAAGTACCACCACAAATTCTTACGCCAAAAAAAATTACAGGACAGCAGACAGCCAGACAATTACGAAATTTGTGTCGCTACATTCTTATTAGAAAGTGCAAATATTCTTTCTCTTTGTTGCTGTTTCATTACTTCGGAATTAATGAAAGAATGGAAACATGGGACGTGGAATGAGCTTAGACTTATGCCTTGTTCTGTCAACACGGCTATCCGTTCGTTGGGCCGCCTATTTTTGTGGTCCTTTAACCTAAAGTAAGTTTTATGGCCATAATCGTTCACGGCTACTATTCCCTTATCCGATGGTACAGGATGACGACATTTATATCTTTCTTGCAAACTCCGAGACAATTTCATACGACTTCCTCCTTTCCTTGCAGTCTTTGAAGGTGGCAACCGATAAACCGTTGACGGTTGAGGTATTCTGACATCTTCTCCACGTTCCAACATTTGTTGCAACTTGATCAAAAGTGATTTTCGATCTACACCGTGACCCACGATTCCTAATTCCGATAGATGCCTGGGAGAAACATCACCAAAACAACTCCAACTTCCTTGAGATTGTAATGCAGTTCGTTCTAATATTTTATCGCTTGTCTTCCCCTTTTTCCCATTAACACCTCCGTGTCTCTTTTTCATTGACTCCAAAGCCTTAGGATAATATTTCCATTTACCTTGGCTGTCTACAAAACCATCAACGCCGACGACTAACCATTTTCCGTTCATAGTTTGGAATTTTCCAGTATAAGCTTCCACTGGTTCACCGCTTGGTCCTATGAAATTCATCGGAGCCCACTTACCATCTGGTGCTATATATCCATCTATATTTATTTCCAGCCACTTATGATCTGGACCCCAAAATCCTCCCAAATCACTACACTCTTGTTTTCCATCGGGACCTTTAAAAAACCTTGGTATGGGATTTCCAAATCTATCAACAAGTTTAACTCTATAATCTAAATAAGTATATTGAGACCCATTATCTTCTTTAACGACTTTTTTTCCTTTATATAATGGGTCAAATGTAGCATTGGGTGGTGTAAATTCGACCATCCACTCGTCTGAATCTGTATCGGAACCAACAGCTGATGACTTATCTTCAGAACACGAACACGAGAGGTCCAAGTTTGTATGCTTAGCAGTTGGAAGTGCTGGATAACATGTACATAGAGGATCTTCAGCATCCGGTAGAATTCCTAGAGCTTGTTGATATGTTTTTAAACATATTTCGTGGCACATATCTTTAAAGGCACTTTGGATGAAGTTACGCTGAGCTCTTTCAAGACGTCTTTGCTCGCGTTCTTTTCTCTTTAAACGTTCGCGGTTTTCTTCCTCAGTTCGGCCTACTGTAAATGTTACTACAGGTTTGTCTTCGTATGGGTTTTGATTAAGTGCTCTTGGTTTCAAAAAGGTTTTCATAGTCTCCATTGTGACAGTATATTCACCATCTTTTTTATGAACTACAAGTAAAGGTCGTTTAAGTGGCCGTTTTTTCTTTCCTAAATCTTTTCTCTTCTTTTTCGATATTATTTGTCCTGGATGTCGTGCCATCCGTAGTAACCTTAACACGTGCTTATTAATAGCCCCTGGCTTCCACATGGGGCGGAACTATAAAAAAATAAAAAAAATGAAAAAAAATATAAATAATTGATTATGAAGTAAATAAAAAATAAGTATTAAATAATTACCTTCAATCCTGGCACATTTTCTGCTGACCAAAGCCAACCCATGCGCTTTGGAACATTATCTAAAGTGCCTGTGCATGGAAAGGCACATTTGCTGTGTCCTATTTGGGGAGCTGTAGAATAAGTTAAGAATTGAATAATAACCTTACAAATCAGGTAAAATAAAAAAAGATTAATAATATAATACATACGTATACCTTTGTAGCCGTAATTAAATTTAAACCTATCGTCTTTTTTTTTCTTTTTACCCTTTTCAGATTCAATGCTTTTCTTTTCAGAAACTGTTGGGCGCCTACTCTGACTTGAACGGATACTTCTTTGGTCATCGCCTTTTTTCTTACTTTCACTGCCAGACGTACTCCATGTTTTAAGTTTATTTTTATCGACTAGCTTATGAAAAATCGGACATGGCATAGGCGCCTCTAGTGCTGTCTTGCCAATTCCATCGTCGCCTGCTATTTCATAACCACCGCAAATTGTACAATATGTTGTTTTTGTAAAACTGAACATCCCACACTCACAAGTACAATAACAAGGATCGTGACCAATTTTGATGTTAGCAATAACTCCACCTACGACCTCTTCGACCTTTTCCGTTACTTTAGTACAACAATCATTTTTCAGACTCGTAACATCTAATAATATCCGATCATCGGGTGGTGGTGGTAGTTCTTTGTGCTTTTTATAGTTACATGTAACTTCTTTACACTTTGTTACGCTAGTTAGATTGGCCACTTCTTCTGGTAAATCTAATGTGAAAGCATTATCTGAACAGGAACCAAATCCTTTACTTAAACATTCACTATCACATTTTTTGAATGTTAGTTTCTTTTTACTTTCTGTAGATCGATGGTAGTAATTATCCCTTCAGAGCATAACATGTACTGACGGGACGGGATGCTACTTAATAATGATAAATAGTTTGATGGTGTGAATTAATTGCAGAGTGAAACAGGCCCTGCTTGACCATGGTTATTGTGAGTCCTCGCCCGGCGCGCTTGCGTTCTCTGCAAGCCTCGTCAGCGGGCTGGTGTGTGTGTTGTTGGAAACGCCCCTGGATGTGGTCAATACGCGGCTTTACAATCAGGGTAAATGTGGCGGAGGTGTTGTTTCTAGACGTACGCCCATACCGGCGAGGCATGCAGGGGATGCTGGCTATGTATCTATAAAGGGTGTGGATCCCGCTATAAGGCAAACAATTCGCTATAATGCGTCAAAACAATACAAAGTGCAGGATACACTCTCCCGCTTCATAACATCCTGGAAGCATTTACGTCACCACTCATCACCACATCAAAGCACAGAAATCTTTTAAGTTTCACTCCAACATCGAAGCATCCTGGAGATCGATCTGACATAATGTGAAGTTGCAATTGTCTGTTTTGGTGAATTATAGCGGAATAATGCTTATCCATTGTGCATTCTGAAATTCAAAATAACTCTCTGCTTCTATCGATTAATAAACAGGGTAGGTATAGTCACTGACTGGTGCCGGTGTCCAAAAAATCCTCTCTTAATTAAACAATCCATTGCTGTTCAGCGCGTCCTGCATCGTCCAGTAAGATAATGCATGTTGCTTTTCCTTCATATAATGCCCTTCAAGAATTTAACCATACTCGAAGTATATGTCAAATACCATCAGTATAGTACCTACTCCTAATATATGTATATGTCACCGTAAGATTGTAAAAACCGTTAGATTATAATCTAACTCGCGAAATTGTAAACTGTCGAATTATTACAACATAACGGATTATTTTTCGGTAGATTGTAATCTGTTAGGTTTGTTAACCCGATAGAACCTAAGTTGCACTACTTGATTATTTAGGTATGTCGAACCCTAACCTAACCTACAAGAAAGAGACAAAACGTAAATACTTACAATGAATATTACAAAAATTGACACTTAAAACATTGAACGGTTCACAATCTTTCGACTGTCTTACAATCTATCGAAAAAAAGCGTTAGATTACAATCTTACGGTTTTTACAATCTTACGGTGACATATACATATATTAGGAGTAGGTACTATACTGATGGTATTTGACATATACTTCGAGTATGGTACAAAGATTTCACTTAAAAATCCTTGCTTATTTCATGACTGATTTCATCCAATCGTAGTATATTGCTTGCTTCCTGTGTACGAAGGTGGGTACTTGAATTTTCAAAAATAATTTTACATAAAATAATGAAAATTTTTGTCCGCCTATAAATTGAAAATATTGTTTTTCGCCATATTCGTAAACTACCTACTCGTACATTTATTATTGAGATAAGACACTGAAACTCCTCGCTATTCTACTTTGTGTTCATTTACAAAACTTTTTTTTTCTCCAGGCCCTGCAGCAAAAGGTGAACTGCTCTACAACGGAGTATTTGACTGCTTGAGCAAGACATACAGAACCGAGGGACTCCATGGCCTTTATAAGGGATTAGGCCCTCTCTACCTAAGGATAGCACCTCACACAACACTTTCCTTAGTTATATGGGACATGTTGAACATATTATTGTTAAGTAATAAAAACAGATAGCAATATAATATACGCCTTTTATTTAAGCTCAAACATACTTATAAAAGAAACAAAATAAGTACATACAAAATTAACAAAAACCCGAAGTCATTGCGAAAATTGCCTTCAAGAAATATTTAAATTAATCAATTATCATACTAATATTATAAATGCGAAAGTCACTTTGTTTGTTGGTTTGTTGGTTTGTTGGTTTGTCCTTCAATCACGCTGCAACAGAGCAACGGATCAACGTGATTTCTGGCATGGATATAGTTGAGGACCTGGAGAGTGACATAGGCTACTTTTTATCCCGGAAAATTGAGGAATTCCCGCGGGAATCAAAAAACTTATTCCACGCGTACGAAGTCGCGGGCATCAGCTAGTATCAAATAATATTAGCAATAGTTGAGATGGAAGCAGTTGAATTAAAGAGCTAATTAACTACGCCAAAAAAAAAGGAGAAATCCTAGTATTTTGATTGATTAACCCATTGTAGTACCTACCTGGTTCAATGTAAGTCCTACTGATCTTGATGAGAAACTGTTAAAAGTTTATTGTAGAGAAACAAAACGCACCATAGAACCCAAACATTCTTGATTTAATTTCAATTAAAGCCATGTTGTATGTTGTATCATCCCATAACAGTTTTGGAAGAAAAAAATATTTTAGACTTATTCATAATTTTTTTCTTCGGACTTTGATTTTTGGTGCGACACGAATGGGGGTGTGAAACGAATCTCCCATTCAACATCCGAAGAGTCACAACTGGAACTAATTTCTTCATCTTCCAACGAACAGCTGTTAGAATCATCGATATTATGTTCTTGGAAGTCCACACGATCATCGCCACTTTCTAGCAAATCTCCAACAGCGTGTTTGTAAGCTGGTAAGCAAACATTTTCACAGGCCTCTGGGTCAAAAGGATCAGACCAAACCTCGTTGACAGCTGCTCTTACAAGCTGCTTCTGAATCTTCTCCTTCTTCTTCAACTTAGCTTTATTGTTTAATGATTCAATTCTGTATATCAAAGGCGTATATTGTTCTTGAAATTCCTCCTGATTGTCAGGGGATGCTTGCAATTCCACACGGTACTGCCCGTTTTGTTTGCAAACGATAAGCGTCGGTTTGTCTTCAACTTGTTTCTTGGCACGCTTAGTTCGCGTGACTGTTTCAGCGGTGGATTTGTTAGATTTTGCTTTTTTAAGCATTCGGAATAATTTATGAGAAATTGCACCCGGTCTCCAACCACGAGGGACCTATTGGAGAAATATTACAGATTAGTTGATATACTTTTTCGATTTTGATTTAAAAAATCTGTCGTAGTAAATAAACAAAAATAATAAAAAAAACGAAAACTTACTTGATATATTAGCCATTATACCTACAAAGATTTTAAAGTTGCAGGCAACGGTTGCAGACGTTGAATAAATAAAAATATTTAAGTATAAATATTTCTAGTTTATTTTTTCTTAACAATTACGTAAGTGACGTTACAAAATTTAACTTAGCACAATACCAAATAAATAAACTTGCACTTAAAACATCAATCGAAGTTTGTTTAAAAAAGTACCACCACAAATTCTTACGCCAAAAAAAATTACAGGACAGCAGACAGCCAGACAATTACGAAATTTGTGTCGCTACATTCTTATTAGAAAGTGCAAATATTCTTTCTCTTTGTTGCTGTTTCATTACTTCGGAATTAATGAAAGAATGGAAACATGGGACGTGGAATGAGCTTAGACTTATGCCTTGTTCTGTCAACACGGCTATCCGTTCGTTGGGCCGCCTATTTTTGTGGTCCTTTAACCTAAAGTAAGTTTTATGGCCATAATCGTTCACGGCTACTATTCCCTTATCCGATGGTACAGGATGACGACATTTATATCTTTCTTGCAAACTCCGAGACAATTTCATACGACTTCCTCCTTTCCTTGCAGTCTTTGAAGGTGGCAACCGATAAACCGTTGACGGTTGAGGTATTCTGACATCTTCTCCACGTTCCAACATTTGTTGCAACTTGATCAAAAGTGATTTTCGATCTACACCGTGACCCACGATTCCTAATTCCGATAGATGCCTGGGAGAAACATCACCAAAACAACTCCAACTTCCTTGAGATTGTAATGCAGTTCGTTCTAATATTTTATCGCTTGTCTTCCCCTTTTTCCCATTAACACCTCCGTGTCTCTTTTTCATTGACTCCAAAGCCTTAGGATAATATTTCCATTTACCTTGGCTGTCTACAAAACCATCAACGCCGACGACTAACCATTTTCCGTTCATAGTTTGGAATTTTCCAGTATAAGCTTCCACTGGTTCACCGCTTGGTCCTATGAAATTCATCGGAGCCCACTTACCATCTGGTGCTATATATCCATCTATATTTATTTCCAGCCACTTATGATCTGGACCCCAAAATCCTCCCAAATCACTACACTCTTGTTTTCCATCGGGACCTTTAAAAAACCTTGGTATGGGATTTCCAAATCTATCAACAAGTTTAACTCTATAATCTAAATAAGTATATTGAGACCCATTATCTTCTTTAACGACTTTTTTTCCTTTATATAATGGGTCAAATGTAGCATTGGGTGGTGTAAATTCGACCATCCACTCGTCTGAATCTGTATCGGAACCAACAGCTGATGACTTATCTTCAGAACACGAACACGAGAGGTCCAAGTTTGTATGCTTAGCAGTTGGAAGTGCTGGATAACATGTACATAGAGGATCTTCAGCATCCGGTAGAATTCCTAGAGCTTGTTGATATGTTTTTAAACATATTTCGTGGCACATATCTTTAAAGGCACTTTGGATGAAGTTACGCTGAGCTCTTTCAAGACGTCTTTGCTCGCGTTCTTTTCTCTTTAAACGTTCGCGGTTTTCTTCCTCAGTTCGGCCTACTGTAAATGTTACTACAGGTTTGTCTTCGTATGGGTTTTGATTAAGTGCTCTTGGTTTCAAAAAGGTTTTCATAGTCTCCATTGTGACAGTATATTCACCATCTTTTTTATGAACTACAAGTAAAGGTCGTTTAAGTGGCCGTTTTTTCTTTCCTAAATCTTTTCTCTTCTTTTTCGATATTATTTGTCCTGGATGTCGTGCCATCCGTAGTAACCTTAACACGTGCTTATTAATAGCCCCTGGCTTCCACATGGGGCGGAACTATAAAAAAATAAAAAAAATGAAAAAAAATATAAATAATTGATTATGAAGTAAATAAAAAATAAGTATTAAATAATTACCTTCAATCCTGGCACATTTTCTGCTGACCAAAGCCAACCCATGCGCTTTGGAACATTATCTAAAGTGCCTGTGCATGGAAAGGCACATTTGCTGTGTCCTATTTGGGGAGCTGTAGAATAAGTTAAGAATTGAATAATAACCTTACAAATCAGGTAAAATAAAAAAAGATTAATAATATAATACATACGTATACCTTTGTAGCCGTAATTAAATTTAAACCTATCGTCTTTTTTTTTCTTTTTACCCTTTTCAGATTCAATGCTTTTCTTTTCAGAAACTGTTGGGCGCCTACTCTGACTTGAACGGATACTTCTTTGGTCATCGCCTTTTTTCTTACTTTCACTGCCAGACGTACTCCATGTTTTAAGTTTATTTTTATCGACTAGCTTATGAAAAATCGGACATGGCATAGGCGCCTCTAGTGCTGTCTTGCCAATTCCATCGTCGCCTGCTATTTCATAACCACCGCAAATTGTACAATATGTTGTTTTTGTAAAACTGAACATCCCACACTCACAAGTACAATAACAAGGATCGTGACCAATTTTGATGTTAGCAATAACTCCACCTACGACCTCTTCGACCTTTTCCGTTACTTTAGTACAACAATCATTTTTCAGACTCGTAACATCTAATAATATCCGATCATCGGGTGGTGGTGGTAGTTCTTTGTGCTTTTTATAGTTACATGTAACTTCTTTACACTTTGTTACGCTAGTTAGATTGGCCACTTCTTCTGGTAAATCTAATGTGAAAGCATTATCTGAACAGGAACCAAATCCTTTACTTAAACATTCACTATCACATTTTTTGAATGTTAGTTTCTTTTTACTTTCTGTAGATTTTTCTGGACTTTGATCGCCTGAGACAACTTTTGGTGAGCTTTGACCAGAAACATCCGTTTCTACTGTGAAATATCCCACCTGATAAACTTTGTTACCAAAACATCCCATCGGATCTCCAAATATGTAACGAAAAAGATTATATCTATTCTTATAGTCTATAGAAGAACACGAATTCTCAAAATCTAAAGTATTTTTGCGTTTTTTAGCCGTATTTAGATCACTTTTACTACAACTAATGTTTGGTGCTTTATATCTTAATTTCTTGAATGATTCCAGATTGAGTAAAATTGGTTTATGAGAGATTTTATTACAATTAACTGACGGAAACATTTCTTTGTGTGATATGCTTATTTGAGATTCAGCACTTGCATCAATGAGTGACTCGTTGTTCTTCATTTTGTATTTTTTTGAATTCAATAATGTACCAAGTTTGTTAGATATCGATCTTATGTGCGTTAACTTCAAACTCATTTTAAACGTAACGATTCGTTTTCTGGTTAATTCATCATACACTTTGTATTCTCGTTCAGTGCAAGCTGGTGGAAACACTGACTTCTTTGTTAAATAACTTAAATATTCATTATTCCATGGAATTATAGTTGATCCAAGGTATTGTTCAGAGTCCTCCTTGCTAATAATTATTTCCAGAGGATATTTCTTCATAAGAGAAACAAGTTTAGATGATTTGTTTATTATCAAAATGGATTGACTGGCATAGGTTCTGATTTTTGATTCTGATTTTTTAAGTTTAAGATTGCTCTTTTTTACCTTGTCTCTAACATTTCTCGTTCTTGTTTTCTTTGAAAAAGGCATAGCTGTTGGACTTACATACTCCTTGAATACATCAGCAAATTGACCAATAATTTTGATTTTTTTGCAGCGTGTGTAACTTTTCAAATCTTTTATATCTATCTCAAATAAAAACATTGAATCCGCAAGAGCCATTTTAGAGATTCAAATTGACGAGAATATTATATTAATTTATTTTCTGTAGAATTTATTAACTTGTAATTTAAATGACAGCCGAAAGTTTTATAACGTGATTTTGTAAATGACAATCCTTTGGCATATTTTTCTTTCCGTTATCATCGGAATATAAAAAAGTTGTTATATAGTGTTCAAAATCAGTAACGGCCAGAACTCTTAGGAATTTTAATACAAACATAGTCACTCTTCCTTTGCACTCTTCAGTACTTTGTGAATACAGTTCGATGATGACTATAATATGTATTGGTCAGAATCAGCTTCAAATATAGAGTGTACTAATTATACCAGAATTACTCCAAACAACACAAGCGCGGTGATAAGACCGCACTTCCGCACTTTATTTTTTGTACTTTTTATATTTTTCTTTTGTTTGGCAATACAGAATTTATCTATGTATCTATCTATATTTACTTCATCGATGATCTATCTAAATACCGCGTGAAAAGCTTTTCAACAAGTAATACATAATACCGTATAGTACTATTATATATTCTGTGATAATACATAGACACATTTCATTTAATTACATAACAATTGATATACTAAGTTTTTGTAAGAAGAGTAGTGACTTCAACATTCTTGAAATAATAAAGATCTTGATGCTATACTTTCAGATCTGACAGTATTTAAAATGTTATGCGTTTTACAAAGGTATTTTTTCTGATCAGCGAAAGAAGAAAATACTTTAGCTGACGTATTTGAAGCTCTATTTGTTTTAACCGGTCGTTTCAGCTCGGGCATATCGTCGTACATTTGTAATTCTTCCATAATTTCTCTATATTTCTCTAATTTCTTTGCCTCTTTGGCATTTCTTAACCAAGGTGAATTCAATAGTCTGTTTCTTTCGAAGTTAACAGATACACTCATTAGTAAAGGACTTTTTTGTCTAGCAGATGAGTACGATACGATTTTCTTTACTTTACTTTGGTCCGCAGGATTTTTTGATAAACCTGGTGATGGTATTCTAGCGTCCTTGGTTTTAGGATTAGTGCTCACTCCTACTTTACCTTTGGGACTATTTTTATCTTTAGAATTCTGTATATTTTCTGGTTTTTTACCCCTTACGGAACCCGCTGCTGTGCCCGTTTTGGAAGGCGACCTTGATCTTAGGCTCCTACCGCTCGGCTTCGAGTACCAAGCCCATTTTCCTTCTTTGTCTATATAACCATCGACGCCTATTTTTAAATTCCTTCCTGAACTATCGGTAAAAGAGCCCTCCTCTGCTGAATAAAACATTCCATCGGGGCCAACGAAGTTCATAGGTGCCCATCGGCAGTCGGGTCCGATAAAACCATCTTTATTGATTTCCAACCACACGTGATTGGGGCCCCAGAAGCCACCAAGATCACTGCACTCCTGTTTTCCATCAGGTCCTTTGAAAAATCTTGGCACAGGATTTCCTTGTCTATCCAGTAGTTTTACTTTATAATCTAAATAAGTATATTGACTTTCGCTATCGGCTAAAACTGGTGGATGTTTTGATTTAATATCCCAGCGGGCTGCAGGAGGCGAAAACTGTATAACCCACTCATCACCATCTGTATCACTGCTAGAGATGTCGTCTTCCTCAGAGCAGGAACATGAATCTATTGGAGGGCTTACACTTTTAACTGCTTCAGTATGGCACGGACACTCAGGGTCATTCGGATTTGGTAAAGGTAGTACGCCCATCGCTTGATTAAATGCCTTCACACAAATTTCTTGACACCGGTCTCTAAAGGTTGATTGCAATAAGCGACTTTTTCTTCTTGTTTCCCTCCGCTCACGTCTTTCTCGCTGTTTTTGGATCTTTCGTTTCTCTTCCTCGGTTTTTCCTATCGTATATATAAGAGGAGGTTTTTCATCATAAGGACACTGAAAAACTAGTCTTTCCTTAGAATACTTTTTGAGCACCTCCATTTGAACAGTGTATTCGCCTTTTTCTTTCTTCACTACTATAGTGGGCTTATTTTCAATTTTTTTCTTACGCTGCATCAGCGCCCTCTTCTTCTTTGCTATAACGTCCACCCCTTCTCTTACTGCCCTATATCGCCGTACCAAAATTTTGTTGGCTGCACCCGGTCTCCATTTCGGTCGAGGCTGCAATACATACTTTACATTATTTATTGATCGTTAGTTGTTACTTTACACAGCACAAGATCAGCAGGTCAACACAAAGAGAAAATGTTCAGGTTCTAACATAATAAACATGAGTCCTAGAAAGTATTGATGCATGAAATTATTCGAAAATCTTTAATACGCCTAGATGATTCTTTGACATGGTGACGGAGACATGGGATTGCACAGCCGCCTCTCCTAAGAAAAAGATGTCTGTGATTATACCTCTACGTGTCCGGTGTCTGTGCATCTAATAAAAAAAACCACATATTATTTGAATAAGTATAGTGATTTATTTTTGTTCAAATACAACTTATTTCAAAATTCATAATTAATTTTCAATCATTTTTATATCTACATTCTTTGAAAGTTTGCTTGGTTGACTGGAAGGATTTTCGTTTCAAACGTATTTTGTGCCCTGTAAATGAAAGAGAGACATATAATATTCATTGACCTCTAATTTTAAACATTTTATTAGTTTTACTTGGTGCTCATAAACAAAATTATAGAAAATAAAATTAAACTCACCGTTAAGAATTTTTTCTAATACAAAACAAATTACTTAGATAAAAAAATATTATGTAGGTACTAGGTAGTCACTTTGATAGCTTTTTACTGTTTTGAATAGTTATTTTATCCGTCCAAGTGTATTGCACGCAAAATAATACAATTTTTTTTCTAAATAGCTAAGTTTTACACTATTTTAACCTACCTTCATTCCAGGAACATCCTCAGCTGTCCAGTTCCATCCCATAGATTTAGGAACAGGTGGATACGGATATTTAGTTTCTTGTCTCTTCACTACGACTGGCATTACTAAAATAAAAATAGGGATAGGTAGGTACATATTAAGGTAGTATTATTAGGATATACCAACATCTATGATCTATTATAACCTACCTAACGGAAAACAATGACCGTATCATCCACCTAACAGAAACGACATCAACACGAACGGGAAACTGTTACGGAAACCTGGTAAAGAAACGGAGCTCTTTTCACGGCGACTTACTGCGCCCGTAACCATACGCAAGTTTCACCACGACGTATTACATAGATAAGGATTTCTTTTGTAACTATTGTTTTACTCCTGTAAAGTAACCTCTTCTATGAAATATGTATAAATGGCAGACGATAGGTTTCAAATCGGTTAGTTCTCGAAGATATCTCAAACCTATTCTCGGACAATCTCGGGAACGTGCTAGGTAGAAAAACTTATATTTATGTACCTATATAATTAAACCATACTAGAACTTACTAGTTGATTCAACGTTTGCAGTGAATTTGCCCACTTTCTTTTTCTCAGGTTTAGTTTTATCTTCTTTGACCGTTTTTATTTTTCTTTCCGACGCAATTTTCATGGAACGAGAACTAGATCCAGTTCTCTTATCACCATGACCAGTTTTCGAACCGGCTTGCGTGCGTGAGCTTTTAGTGCTTAAAGTATCTGCAGGTTTTTTCGTGTCCTCATCTTCTGGCCATGGACTATTAACTTTGATGTACCTTTTATCATACATCTTGTGATAAACTGGACACGGATGTGGCTTTGCAAATTCAGGCATTTGCTCGACGTCCTCGCCTATACATTGGTATCCACCGCAAATATCACAATAGGTTGTGTTTTTTGAAAGTTTAAAAGTGCATTCGCAGTCGCAAAAACACGGATCACCTTCTTCTGCTGTTTTATCTCTCTTGTGTTTTATACCATCGACTATAAAATCTTTTACTTTATCAGCAACATCACAAGATTTAACACAGCAAGGATTATAAATTTCATCAAAACGTATTTCGATGTCGCTATCTGCCGGGCTCGGTGGTTCCTCGTTTGCAGGACAAACAGGATCAATACATTTTGATTCATCTACTGACATAGCTTTTTGTTTATCCGTCAAGGTAGAGCAAACGCTTTTAGAACATGTGTTGGATGTCTTCATGCTAGGGCAATCGGTAGAACAATATTTAAACTTAGATGATTTGTCCGTACCAGTGGGCGATAAGGTTCCTGAACTTTCTTTGAATTTAGCAGATTTGCCAGATTTTTCTGTTTCACTTGGAGATGTTGTCCCAGTATTGTTCTTATCAAAGTCATACTCTACAGTGAAGTAGTATACATCATAAACTTGTTTATCTTTAGATTTGAAAGGACAAGCTTTTCCACCGCATTTACTTTCATCACTGCTAGTTTCTGCACAATCCTTAGAGCATGAAGAGTCGCAAGATTCCTTTGCAATGAGAGCGTCTTGCATTGTCTTTATACATGCGCACTGTGTAGACAGACCCTCCAATGTAGATCCTTGAGTGAACACACCCTCGTGCCGCAGAAATTGTTGAATTTTTTCTGCTATTCGGCACTCCTTACTTCCACATGGACCGATGATGTTGTCAATGTCAATCTCTTTATTTTCTTCTTCAATTAGCTTTTCAATGTATTCTCTCATGTCTCTAGCTATTTTGCAATCGACCCTTCCACACGGCCCTTTGATGTTAGCTATGTCAAACGTAGTTCCACGAGAGCCTTCTGGTTTCTTTCCAGCATTAATACACATCGGGCAGGGCCCAGACAGTGCGTCATTCTTAAATCTTTCTGCTGTTGGTCCATCTGGCCAGTTTGTTTCTTTACAGTAACACAATCTGTCTATATCGGTAGCTTTAATTCTAGGTCTTATCGTAGGACGTGGTGTTAACATCCTCATATTGTCGTTACACGATACAATAATCTTCCTTACGTAATCTATTATGAAATCAATATCAGGACAAGTCTCTGGGGCTTTGTATATTGATTCCGGTGGTTTATCTGCATTGTTCATGCAACAATAATCTCCATCATTAAAGAAAGTAAGATTAGCACCGGGAGCATTTTTATAATCAGCGAATACTATTTTATTTGGCTTAGGTTTGTCTATCACGAAGTTATTTTCTATCTTGTTACAGTTCTCTTCGAATTCCTCATCTGTAGTCTTCAATGTGCACATGTACGAAGTGGTTTTTGAATTGATACCTGTGTATAAAACTTTTTTAACTGAGGGATCTTCAGAAAGTGTTCGAAAGGCTGTGGTAACTTTATCGGTCAAATAGGTTAGTTTTATTTGAAGTCCTATCTTTGCCATTAGCTTTGCTTTACCCTCTTCAAAGATGTTGTAATCATCGGTAATGGTAATAGGTGGAGGTTCTTCCCAGTTACATATCTTTTCCAAATATGTGTAAAAAGCAGGATCCCATGGAATATTTGTGCCTCCGATATGAGTCAAATTATCCTCTTTACTCCACAAGGACAGTTCTAAAGGAAACTTTTTCATAGTTTGAATGATGAATTCTGCATTGCTTGAAAATAATACAGACTGGCCCGATTGAATTACAGGTTCAGGAGGCGGCACTTCTACAGCACCTTTTTTACCTTTTTTGCCTTTTGGCTTTGGCGGTTTTTTCTTTTTACCCTTTTTTCCAGGTGGATCTGGTGGCAGAGGTGGGGGCTCTGGTATAACTATATGCATTGTTTTAGGATCTTTAAGTTCTAAAGAGAATATATCACCAAAATCACTTTTGATTATTAAATGACGACTCTCTACCAAGCTATTAACCTTTCCCACAACGACCTCAAAAAGAAACATAGCATTTGATACAGCCATTAATCTGCTTTTTTTACTTTTCTTATAGATATTGGAAGCTATAAATAGAGGGTACTGTACATTTTTAACCAACAATTTTATATAAATAATACTTTTATTAAATAATAATTAGACTAACAATTTGGAAGCTATTTTTGTCGAAATAATATTAAAGTAATTATTTAGTAAATGTTTTTGACGCAGTCATTTATAATTTATCCATGACCAGTAACCATCCAGTAACAAATTAGTTAGGTAGTGAGCTTAGTTTCAGAACGTATTATTTATCAGCTGTTTGCCATGGCTGTTAGTGACAGGCTGTCAAATGTCATTGTCACATGGTCCCCATATGACATATCCCCCATCCTTACGTATCTCCGTTACTTGTCTCTGATATCCCCATTCCCCAGAGACAAGTTGCTAATTTCCCCATCCATCCAAGTTCAAAATGTGAGCCAAAATCGAACGAATTACGAAATAAAAACATTTTGTTACGAAACATTATCAGTTAATTATTGTTTGCCTTGGTATTCTCCACAGAGTACATTGAATATATCCTCCAGTGGAAATGAAGACAGGATGCAGGATGTGCTTTCAGTATTCAAAATAGGAAGGTGATTTAAGTGAGTGCTTTCCTTTCAGGTAAGAATAACTCTGTTAACTTATCCATTTTAATTTACAATAAATTCGCTTTGGTTGCAATAGTTATATTGAATATTAATAGTATTTTATAATCATATTTAGTAGGGCCAATGATGCACAATTTGTTAAAGTGTGGTTTCAAATTTAAAAGTTTGTTGACCAATAATAGCGACCGCATTTGCCAAACTATTTTTTTTTTATAATATACTAGTGGGCCCGGCAGTCTTTCTCCTGCCCTGAACCTCGAACCCGATTGCAGCTCCCCCTACCGGGTACAATTGTGAATATAAACCATTCCGGGGTCCAATCAAACACAACAAAAAAGAATTAGCGAAATTGGTCCAGCCGATCACGCGTGATGCCGTGACCAAGGGAAATAGGGATTCAATTTTATATATTATATAGATATGTAAGATGGCAAAAACTGTTAGATTGTAATTTGTAATCTTTTTTTTTTTTTTAAACAGTCGACAGATTCTAAGCAGGTTTGTTGTGTTAATAATGGCTTTACCAGACTAAAGGGCCACTGTCCTCAAGTCTGTACAGTATCAAGCACATTAGCCCACTTTAATCTCTTTATTGTTTACTGTTTGCCAGAGAATTGGGGTGCCTTAGCAAACATTCTCGATGTTTTTCCTTACATTAATTAATTTCTTCAATAACTGGTGGCATTTCTAGGTATTCATATATTTCTGTGTTGCGTGCAAACCAGGGAGCATTGGAAATGGTTTGATTGTAATCTAACTAGCGAAATTGTAAACTGTCGACAGATTACAATTTAACACATTATTTTTCAGTAGATTGTAATCTCTTAGGTATATTAACCCGATAAAACAAATATTTAAAAAATTGACACTCAGAACATTGAAAGGTTCACAATCTGTTGACAGTTTACAATTTCGCTAGTTAGATTACAATCTAACGGTTTTTGCATGCTTACGGTGACGCATACAAATTTTAAAACTAGTTGATGCTAGCGACTTCATCCACGTCGATAAAGGTTTTCAATTCCTGTGGCAACTTTTTGATGTCCTTTGCCTTCCTTCTTAAACTTCAGTCTTCTTATAATCTATGTTTTTCCCGTTCATGTTATAAAGTATTAAGTATTAACAGCGAGATCATCTGTTCTGTTATCTAATTCTGATTCATACAATTTTGTGATGGCTTTTGTAAGGAGTTTCTGTGCAATTGTGTTAGGGTGTTATTTTAGTTTAATGGAGTGGCATGCAACAATGCAATCATTCTTATGGCTAATCATTAACCAAATACAATTTTAGAATGATCGAATCATTAGAATAAAAAATATATTTCATAGTACCATGGATTTCGTTGTGGGAGGCCTAGCGGGCGTCGGCGCGGGTTTCTTTAGCAACCCGTTTGACGTTGTAAAGACTCGCATGCAGTTGCAAGGGGAGCTGCGGGCGAAGGGCCAACACGCGGTCCACTATAAGAACATACCACATGCTATGTACACTATAGTGAAGCATGATGGATTGTCTGCACTCCAGAAGGGCTTAGTGCCTGCTCTGTGGTTCCAGTGGCTTGTGAATGGGGTACGGTAAGTTGTTTAAGTTGATTAATGACTGTGATGTATCAATTATATTTACTTATTTGATATGTTATAGTTTTGGGGTGCTTATTGCTTTTTTTTATTGTAATTAAAATATTTTAGAACTTTATGTATATTAATAACCCGCCAGTGGTTAAGACCTTCTACCTGCTATATATTCAGGGATTTGGGGTTCAAGCCCCTGGCTGTAAAGTGAGTTACAAGCACTTGCATAATGGTGAAGAAATACATTGTGGCCCGAGAGCCTGCCATAATGTTCTCAAAAGAGTGTGAAGTCTGCCAATCCATATTTTGTTTGCATGGTGGACTGTGGGATGAACCCTTCTTATTTTAAAATTAAATTTTAAGTTACTTAACACTCAAAGTTAACACAAAGTATTTGAAAATATACCCAAGATTATTTTGTATTGAAGCCAACTAATTCCAAGCTTTTAGGATAGTCCCAGAAAATGAAGTATAACTGTTTACTCGTGATCATAAATTAGGAAATTAGTGGTCCTAGTCTTTGTGGTACCCACAAAATGATTTACACAAAATAAATGAAATCACACACACATTTCTATTTGGAATAGGCAATGTTAAAACACCATACAGCCTCAATGCAATCTTTAGGAGCCAATATGCCGTTGGGTAAACATTTATGATGCAAACTGATTAGCTAATAGCATTCTGCATATTTCAGGTTAGGAATATATCAGCAAGCAGACAATTACGGCCTTCTTCGAGACGAAAAGCACAATACAAAGCTCCCAAACAGTTTATTTTTCGGTTTTATCGCTGGAATGGCAGGGGGCGCTGTGGGTAGTCCCTTCCAGCTAGTGAAGACTCAATTAATGTCGTACTCTTCGGAAAAGATAGCGGTTGGGACTCAGCATGGTCACCGTGGCACTTTGTATGCATTTAGAATGTTATATAAGGAGAATGGTTTGTTTGGATTGTGGAGAGGCGCCCACGGGATGATGATGAGGAATTCCATTGGTTCCGCATCGCAAATCGCTGCATATGCTATGTAAGTATTGGATCCATTGTTTAACAAGCTATCATTAATTTAAAAAAGTAAAAAAAACACGACTATGTTGCTAAAATGATTTCTTTAAAAAAAATATAGCCAGTGTCACAGATGATGTAAGGATTGTATCGAATTCGATACCCCATACCTCCAAATCCACTGCGGCATTTAGAAGTTATGGTGGAATAAATAAACTCACATACATACATGAACCCTGAAAACAATACACTCCTTTTTTTGGGCAGTCGTTTACAAGAGTGTCTAGTAAGCTGAATGCAAAATTTAAAAAAAAGGACGTGTGGCACTCGGAGACTGCCGCGGTAAACCTATTGCATAGCATTTTTAATCAACTTGCTGACTACTTGTGTTGTTGACTTCAAGTTGTTGAAAATATAACGGAAGGCGAAATATTTTTATGAAAAGATGATTTTGGTTGCTATGACAACTTGTGTTGTTGACTTCAAGTTGTTGAAAATATAAAGGCGAAATAATTTTAAAGAATTATGTTTTCTATAGTCCGGGTGTCCAAGGGGAATCGGTTTTTTGATTTCAATAGTCTGGGTGTCCAAGGGGAATCGGTTTTTTGATTCCCCTACTATTGAAAACATAATTCTTTAAAATTATTTCGCCTTTATATTTTCAACAACTTGAAGTCAACAACACAAGTAGTCTTAGCAACTAAAATCATCTTTTCATAAAAATAGTCTTTTTATTTTCAACAACTTGAAGTCAACAACACAAGTAGTCATAGCAACCAAAGTGTTAAGTTTTTTTTCGTTACGGAATTTCTGGATTCGGTCTCCACGCTCAAGGCCCGCGATAGAAGCTATGCAATAGCTTAAAATACTATGTACAATTTTTTTGTTTAGCCTTGAATTTGGTATGGCCCAATGTTGCCAGTATCAAAACCTTAAATAATTAATCGACTCTCAGCTTCCTCTAGTTAACTTTGATTGATATTTATAGGTTTCTTGCAAAGATCTGCACA
This sequence comes from Erebia epiphron, assembly GCA_963932025.1. NCBI lineage: Eukaryota > Metazoa > Arthropoda > Insecta > Lepidoptera > Nymphalidae > Erebia > Erebia epiphron. The sequence continues at coordinate 41,333,779 of OZ009948.1, read as the reverse complement.
AAGTATGGTCTTGTGATGGATCCAGTATCTCCTAACGACTCATTTGAGATTTTCCATCCATCTATATATCCAAATGGTCTTTTTAATAGCTGAAAGCTAAAATATATTATAACAGATCTTCATTTTTGGAGAAATGACGAATTGAAACAATACATCAAATTAAATTAGGTCAAAACAGTAATTAGTATCTTATAGTAAACTTACAAATTACTTACATTATACCTACATAGTAAAATAAACGCTTATTTGTATTTGGTGATAAAAGAGATAACAGGACATGTTATGTTACATTGAACCTACGTCAGCACACCATCCTTGACTTAATCAGAATCTAAATATTGGTCAGATAATAATATATTTGTTTGTATGACGTTTTTATCAAATAGTTATTTGCATTGTTAGTTAGACTGGTAGTCCACGAGCGCTCATTCATTTTCACTGAAAACCATTATCGACTTTGCTGTTGTGGAATAGTAGATTGTATTACAAGGGAGCAAAATAAAATTTTTACAGCGAGGGCGCTTTTTTGGTAATCCAGAGCGAAGCGTGGGATTCTTTAGTAGAATCCTGAACGTAGAAAAGGATTCAAAGTACGTCGCCCGAGCCCAAAAATATTTTGCGCCCGAATGATACACTCTACTTTTCATCACCCTCTATGAGAAAATAAAACTACAAATCCATCAGACATCCTCTTCAGATACGCTATTAATTTCGAATATGTATCCAGTTTTACGTAGTTATTAGAACTGACTGTTGATTTTAGCATTGAGTAGGTACTCCAAAGAGTTGGCACTCAATTGATTTTCGATATTGGCAGTAAAAAATGTGAAATCTCTACATTTGATAATAACCGGGACCGACGGCTTAACATGCTCTCCGAGGCACGGGGGTGACAACTGAAACACCGCCAACTTACTAACTCGGGGCTAGTACTGAGAATTTCTAATCATAAAAACCCACCACTTAATTATGGCCTAACCCGAATCGTCGACCGCAGATGTCCGCGACTTCGTCCGCCTGAAATAAGTTTTTAAATTCCCACGGGAACTCCCTAATTTTTCGGGTCAATATATAGCCTATGACACTCACAAATAATATAGCTTTCTATTGGTACCAGAATTTTCAAAATCGGTTCCGTAGATCCAGAGATTACCCCCTACGTCACAAACTCACAAACTTTACCTCTTTATAATATTATTAGTATAGGTTAATATTTAACCCATTTAACGTTTTCAGGTGCAAAGAGTGGATGAACAATAACAACTTATTCCAACAATCGAAGTACCTATCCGCTTTCGTCGCCAGCAACATCGGCGCTGCTGTTAAGACCATCGCCCTCACTCCCATGGATGTGATCATGACGCGCCTGTATAATCAATGTAAGTCACTGCCCTTATGACATTTATAAAGTGAACATTGACTTTGCTTATAGACTTAAGACACTGTTAAAACGAGATAGATTTATGTTACTTACATAAATCCATCTCTTTTTAACTCTAAGTAATGTCTGAGCCAAGTCAAAGTATGCTCTATAGATCTCAGTCTTAGTTTCTTGCTGGTTTTTCTCTGTAGGAATGTCATTACGACCCAGTGGTAGATTCAAAGTGTTCAACGCGGCTAAAGAAGTTTTCACTTCAATAAGTTTTTTTTTTTTCTAGCGGTGGACGCGCACGGCCGAGGTCTCCTCTACAACGGAATCGCGGATTGTGCGCGCAAGATCATCAGAACGGAAGGCCTATTAGCTTTCTACAAGGGGATCGGACCCTCCTACTTACGTCAGGCGCCGCATACGGTGCTTTTGCTGGTGTTTTGGGACGTTTTGAAAGACTATCAGAAAAGTTTAGAGTTGTAGTATTCAGGATAGTTCTACGGCTCTGAAGCACACGTCCTATGATGGACATATTAGGTCCTAGGAACATATCCACATCCGTTATTGATTGAATGAAATGAAATGAAAATACACTTTATGGTACACCATACATAAAACACATTGAAACAAATAAAATTAGATATTATGAAAAACTGTACAATAGGCGGCCTTATCGCTGAGAAGCGATCTCTTCCAGGCAACCTAGAAAAGGAAAATAATAACAGAAAATTTGAATGAGGGTGCATACAAAGTAGGTAATACAATAATTAAGGGATAAAACACTTAAACAATGGTAGCAAATCTAAAGAAGTGTCAATATTAGCATTATAGAAATAAGCATGACGCGTATTATGAGAATTCACCTGCAGTACGGTGATTTCTGAATCATGGTGAATTTATATCAGCCTGTACATTTTATTGGTCGCGGACTTAATAATGGGCCGTTAATTTGTTACGGATATATTTATGATTTGAAAAAGTTATGGACATATTTTATGTATTTTGAAACATATGTTCCTAATAGATATTATATAAGAGTGCCTGAGTGAGATGAAAAAAAAAATAGAAAAAAGTAGCGCTAAATCTAAGAATGACGATATAAAGTGAAGTATATTTCAAGTGGATTAGATAAAAGATAAGTTAGATTTAGGGTCAATTGCACCACAGGTGGTTATGGTTAACGTTAAATCTGACTACATAATAAAAAGCCACTTTGGGTTGTAAATTCTAGTCTCAGTAAAAGACAGCCAGTCTGGGTTCTAAAATTTGACTTATGACCTTAATTATGGGACTAAAACTGGACTTTCCTATAGCTTTTTGTTTATAGCAAGTTTAACTATAAAGAAAAAAAATTCTATGGCGCAACAAAAGTCCCCTATAAGTAATACGTATGATTTTAAGAGTCATTTACTTATTTTCTTTAATTTAAACATTGATTTTGGGGCCGAACTTTTGTGCAGGCATTTACGTTACAAAAGTTGGATGAATATTTAAAATATAATATATTATATTATACACAAAACATAAAAATAGGTATTATACTCATAGAAATAGGATCAAAATATAATTTGTCCAGTTATAATAATTCTTAAATACCTATTTTACACGGTATAAACTCGCAAATTAGTACCTAGGTTTTTAATTACCGTCGAAATATTAATTTTTGTGACCTTAATGAGTCTCTAATTGCATAGTTATTAGTTATAATTAAGTAGTTGTTAGATTTACAAGAATTATGTGACATTCTGAATAGACGAATGGAATTGATACGATGTTTTTAGTTTTATATATTTGTGTTTTTGCTATGTGATTAAAAATTGTGACTCACAAAACGTAGGTAGGTAAATATTATATTATTGCTACCAACGTAGCCGAATGCGTGATTTTTTTCTAAATAATGCATTATTTTTGGTTAAGCGTATATACGATATATACATTATACACCTCAAGTTGTATGACTATACCATGTTCGAATAAATTACCAGAACAATTGGTCAAATTTTTTGGCCAAAACTATTTACTAGGATGATAATTTATGTTGTTTTCTATGTCATATTTGTTATATTGAATAAGTATGTGTAAAATCTAATTTATATAATTATTCGTTACAGTATTTTATGCCAGTGTTATTACTTAGTTACTCATAGGAAATCAGTTGTTAAGGTAAATATTGTTTTGAAATAAATTTATGTTGTTTTTACTTTTAGAGTTTTACTTTATGCCTACAGGCTACAATACCCAGAAAATATTATTTTTAAAAAGTAACCAATTTTTTTTAAATCTTAGGTACATACTTAACTTGCCCTGTGCTAAAATTCATCAAAATTAGTTCAGCGGCTTAGTCGTGAAAGGTAAACTAGCAGACAGACGGGATATAAATATAATTATATACTAAGTAGATACCTCTTATATTTAGTTATAGATTCTTACTATAACATATAATTATATTTATATCCCAGCTAAATAACCAGAAAAAACATTAGGTACCTACTTATCTAAAATCGCAGTCATAAAACTGAGATTTAATAATTATCTTTTTATGTAAGTAGATAAGTATGTGAATACTTAATTTATTAAAGTATATACCTAAATAATCAATTCATTAAGTATGCAAATACTTAATTAATTTCACTAATATTGTTTCTTTGATCATTAGATTACCTTACCGAGATTACTCTCAACTCTGTTTTAGTTCGATACAATCTATTGGCGGATGAGAAGTCGCGATAAAATATTTCTAGTCTCAGCCAATCAGCCGACTTTAAATTGTCTTCTGATCGAATTTATCTTGATCTTGTCTGTAAGTACCTATTTTATAGACTCAGACTCATTTCTCAGACACCAAAATGGTTGAATCGAACCGTCGAAATGTTTATGAGGATATTGAAAAACAAGTCCTATTTAAAATACCAACTACTTAAATAATAATTCATCTATCCACAGAGCATAATATGGCGAAAGCAAAAACCAAAGATGGCGTCGTTCGTGACGTCACAGACATGGCGATGGGCGGCATTTCAGCCATGTTCGCGACAATCTTCACCAATCCAATCGAAGTCGTTAAAACTCGACTACAACTCCAAGGAGAGCTGGTTGCTAGGGGAAAACATACGGTGTTCTATAGGAACGTCCCTCATGGCTTGTACGTGATAGCCAGGACAGAGGGAATGGTGGCGCTGCAGAATGGACTGCCGGCTATGCTGGGGTTCCAGTTCTTTCTCAATACATTTAGGTAAGCCGTTCCGTATTTGCCGTATAAGATTCATCGAACTTAAATAAAAATCTCTTTACAAATTCCATTAAAGTCGATTAAACTTGGCTCTTTACAAAACCCAACAAAGCCGATAAAATTAGGGAGGCTAAGTTTAAGTTATTAGGTATCTTTATTAGTCTTATCAAAGTCTTTAAAACTTGAGCATACGAGAGTTGGCTGCTTGGGGAAACCAACAAATTATAGCATAGGTATATCCCTAAAAGTTAAAACCCCGTTCACCCAGTATTAAAAGACTAAAACACCGTGGCAAATTGGGTAACACGTGGTACCTACACTATACGATCTATAAAATCCTCGTTGCAAATCATCGATGTTTAAATCATCGAAATACACAACATCGAAGCCCATAATAAATTCGAACACGTTACATCGATAGCTTATGAAATTGACTTTTCATCACAACGAAAGTATATGAGATCAATCGTTCATGACATCGAAAGCTTTAAAGAATTAATTCTATTATTTTTATGTACCTATTCTAGGTTAGGTGTGTACCGTATATCGGAACGCCGCGGTCTGATCACCGTGGACGGTCGTACGTCAGTAACACGCGGCGCGTTAGCGGCCGGAGTGGGCGGCGCGTTGGGATCCATCGCAGGAACGCCCTTCTTCCTAGTGAAGACCAGGCTACAAGCGCAGGCCACTGCGGCCATCGCTGTGGGCCACCAGCATAAGCACAGTGGGACCATGAGCGCGCTCGCTGCGATATACCGCAGTGAAGGGATCAAAGGTACTTTATCGCAGGGACGCCCTTCTTCCTAGTGAAGACCAGGCTACAAGCGCAGGCCACTGCGGCCATCGCTGTGGGTCACCAGCATAAGCACAGTGGGGCCATGAGCGCGCTCGCGGCGATATACCGCAGTGAAGGGATCAAAGGTACTTTATCGCAGGGACGCCCTTCTTCCTAGTGAAGACCAGGCTACAAGCGCAGGCCACTGCGGCCATCGCTGTGGGTCACCAGCATAAGCACAGTGGGGCCATGAGCGCGCTCGCGGCGATATACCGCAGTGAAGGGATCAAAGGTTGCAGGAACGCAGTATTTCGCTTATAGTTTGACGGTTGTACCACAACCGTCAAACTATAAGCGTTCGAAGCGATTTGCGTCACGCAAGTCTGGCATATCCCGATGTAAAAACGAAGTTCAACCGTGGGCTTTTAAACCAATAGCCTACGACCTCTTAATGGGTTTCAATATGTTTATAATGAACAAGTATATATTACAAATTATTTAAAACAACCCCCGACATAATATGGAAGTAACAGATTAAGAAAAAAGCTGATGACCTTCAGATGGATGAACAGATTTTCATGAAACATGGCTAAGAACACTCAGGATAAAATAAAAATATTTGAAATTAATTACATAATAACTATATATGTGACAATAATAATTATAATAGGTTTTAAAATATTATTTGTTAGTTTTTAGTTTATTTTTTGTGTCGGGGGGCTTTTAAAATTTTTAAAGTAGGTATAATTGAAGTAATACGGTACCAAATTTCGAATTGATAGGACATATGAAGGTAGTCAGATCCCCTCATCCACTGTTAAAGAGCTGTTGATCTTCAAACGGCTGAACAGATTTTCATGAAACATGGGTAAGAACACTCGGTATAAAATTATGTATGACACAAAAACAACTAAACGAAAATCGGTCCATCCGTTTGGGCTCTACGATACCACAGACAGATACACAAACAGACACGTTAAACATATAACACCCCTCTCTTTTTGCGTCGGGGGTTCGGGGTCGGGGTCGGGGGTAAACGACTGTTTAAACTTTAAATGCTATGATATATATATCATGCATATGGTTTTAATTTAATTTAAATTTTATTTATATGGTACCTATCAATATGTTATATTTCCATCAATATGTCGGGGGTTATTCTTAATTTATACTTGTTTAAACAGGTTTATTCAGGGGCGTGGGTCCTCAAATACCGCGGGGCGCGGTCGGGAGCAGCTCTCAGATGGTCAGCTTCGCTTTCGCCAAGGAGTGGCTCAGGGACCGCGGTGTACAGGCGCCTTTATTGCTGTCCTTCCTGGGCGCGAACCTGGGAGGAATCGTTATGACGCTGTGCTTGAACCCTTTTGACGTCATCGCCACCCGCCTGTCAAACCAGCGTGAGTCATTTCATACTAATATTATAAATGCGAAAGTGTGTTTGTTTGTTGGTAAATCACGTCGCAACAAAGCAATGGATCGACGTGATTTTTTGCATGCATATAGTTTAGGACCTGGAGAGTGACATAGGCTTATTAGGGAAAATTAAGGATTTCCCGTGGGAATTTAAAAAAACGTATTCCACGCGGACGAAGGTACACACTGGCATTGTACAGTGTACACTAGTTAGTCCGCGTAATATTGCAATTGCATTGGAAAAGTTTCGAAATTAAAATCGGTTGTGTTGAATTTGTGACGTTAAGTTAAGGGATTTCGGGACCAATTTACTTTGACGCCAATGTGTTTAAACGCTTGAATACGATCAATCGAAATTGCAATGATATAGGATCAATTAGCATACAATTTCCATATTTGTGCGTTAAATTGTGCGTTCAATATTATTTTTTACATTCATTTTTTTCTCTATAAAATTCTGATGAATTACCAAATGCCTAATCAATCTGGTGACAAATAATTATTAAAAATAAAATAAAAACAAAACTAAACAGTCAAAAAATTTGTTCCAATTTTGGCCACCGGGCCAGATACAGTTTGCGCGCGCGTTGAATGCAGAATAAATCTATGTGTCACCATACATTTACCTTGCATTCAACTCGCGCGAACTATAAGTTTGTGGGGCTGTATCTAATTATGAACCTTACAATGCGTTTACTAACATTTTCAGACCGGGACTGTAGGTACTTCTTTTTTTTTACAGCGGTTGACAGCACCAACCGTGGGAAACTGTACCGCGGTATGGCAGACTGTTTCCTCAAGATGCTGCGTACTGAAGGCGCGAGATCCTTCTACAAGGGAGTCACCGCTAACTACCTGAGGCTTGGGCCGCACACCGTGCTGTTGCTAGTGTGTTGGGACCAACTCAAGATATTGGAGGATTATTTGAGAAGCTGACACGCAAGCTGAAGCTGATTTTGGACACGCATATTACTATGAAGCGTCGAAAATCAAACTCCTTTACACGTCGGTTTTTCAATAGCTGTCAACCAAAAGCGCGCGAAATTTCGAGATATTTGAACGTCAATGTCAAAAGGGGCTTCATATGCGCCATAGACAAGGATAGTCTGGGGTGACGTTTGCGTTCCTATAGACAATTTTTATCCGCCTAAGATTACCTAAGCTAACCCGTTGTCCTACGTGAGCGACAAACGCGACTCGATACGACGCGACGCGACAGTATCAAACAGTAGTTGACCTTTCACGTGGCCTACGTTGTCGCGTTGACAAGTTTTGCATTTCGTATGGCGTCGTATCGCATCGCGTAGCTTCTGTCCGGTCACCCGCTTATCTTTTTCTCTAGTCTTTGCAAATGTTGACTCTCCTGACCCTTGGGTACAGTCAGTATATTAATAAAACAAAAACGTAGTCAATCATACAAAAATATATTTGCGTCGATTTAAGACTTACATTTTACTTAGTTATATTTCGAAAACACTGCATATGACAAAGATGCACACAAATACATTAATACTTATTGAAATTATTATAATTATTATTATCACTAAAGCTCTTGTCAAACACGAGGCGAACCGAATGCTTGGCGAAGCGTCGCCATGACGCGATGGGTATCTCTATCTGACCCGTTGTCCTACCTTGAGCGACAAACGCGACATCGCGAATCAATACGACGCGACGCGACGCGACATTATCAAACAGTGGCTGATCCTTCACGTGAACTACGTTGTCGCGTAGACAAGTTTGTCATTTTTTTATGGCGTCGTATCGCGTCGCGTCGCTTCTGTCGCTCACCTAGGACATCGGGTTACAAAATTCAAGTGACATTGTACAACAAATTAAAAACGTTTCGCGTTTGACAAGGGCTTAAAAGTTATCAGTAAATAGAAGAAACTATTTTAAATAAATTACTATTTAAACTTAATATAACATACAGTGCGATTCTTGTAAAAATACCGTAAGTTCCTACGCAGGTACCGTAAGTTTCTCGTACATTTGGGGATTTATAGATCTATTATATTCGATATAGCTGTATGAGTACCAAAGGAAATATTGTTATCTTAATATCTTACTAATATAATAATAATAAAAATAATAATAATAATAATTCTTTATTTAACAGATAAAAATCCAATAAGACAATATATAAATGTGAAAGTTTGGATGTTATAAGTTTGCATGTTTGAATGTGTGTTACTGCTTTATGCTACAATAACTGAACCGGGTTTGCTGAAAGGAATAGAGATATCTGATAACCATGAGGCCTAATTGTCTAACTTTAAGCAAATCGCAATCATTTGCCAGCTTAAAACGTAGTTCTCGAACTGTTTATGGAGTTCACACATGCTTTTTGACACGCAGGCAACTATGAACTTTTCAAACAGGTCGAATTATCCATTTGACAAACGTTTAGAGATGAAACATAGGCTTACATCCATACAAATAAAAACAAAATAAACAGAAAGGGCAATGGCGAAAATTGTACAGACCACATCTTGATTGTACACAAGTAAGGTAAAGACGAAAGGAATTTGCTTATTTTTTATATTTTATCAAGTATTCACCTTTTAATCGAACCTAGGTAAAAAAATAAAATATTTAGAGAATCCTTTTTGATTATTTAGTTCCCGTTTCTCAGTTTAGTGTTACCATTTTATATATAATCTACCTAGTAGCTAAAATAATCTACCTATTTAGAATAAATCTAAATAGGTAGATTATTTTGTATCGTTTTAAAAATTGTAATTATTTTATCTGATTGATGTTTACCTAAAGCAATGGGATAGCCCATTTTTAGTGTATTTTCTGTTATTTTAGAGCATTTTATTTTTTTATTCCATCTAATAATCTCTAACAGAATGGTTATAAATGAAAGAATATTATGGCAGCACTGATGCTGATGGACTGTGTTTATGCCAATTAATGTTATATGGGTCTGTGGTTGTCTTGTCATTGTCATTAAGGGCTGCGGCTTTCTTGCGGTGTTTCGTTGTTGTGAATTGTGGTACGTTTTCCGATAGTTTTCCATTTAATCTACTTGACCCGGACTGCTTGGACACTGATATCTGCCATTTTCCGTTTGACCCGTACGCGCCTAAGGACTACGATGATACCTACATTCCCTGTGTAACATTGTGCTTTTCTCTTTGGACTCTAATTTTGCCTATTGTTTAGATGTTATGAACTGGATGGTTGGCTACCACTAAGATGGGAGGTCGTGTCAAACCAGCTCGAATTCTGTGTATCAACTGTAACATATGCGTTAATAAACTGCGCCGTTATCCTGTCTTGGAACTTGATATAAGAGTTACTACTTTACTCTGTAACTGGGTGCATTCCTCAAATCGTAAGTTTCATAAATGAAGTACTTATTTACCTATCTAATAGTTTACATGTACCTATAATAATCCACATACCACAATCCAAATCAATTTCAATTTGGACTGTGGTAAGTAGATTATAGGTTTGATTCGTAGGAATGATTATTTTTTCAATGTAGGATCTAGGTAAGTACGTATGTGTAAATGTTTGTTTTTTTTGCACATTACTGAAGATGATTATGTTTGTGAAGCGTGCAGAGATCTTGCGATGGTCAGAGTGAATGATAACTTGCAGCAAGAAGTTGCTGGCAATGATGGTCAACAAGCTGGACCAAGTCACCAAGGTGTATTTTGTGTGGTTGTTTTACTGCAATTAGACGGAGCGACAGAATACTAAGAGATAATCCTTCAGAACTGCAACAGTCCATTTTTAATATTCTACAAAGCAGAATACCACGACAGGTAGGTTATATTTTTAAATATCAAAAGTATTGAACATATAAATACATCTGTTGTTGTACCACATATAATTATACAAATATTTAAATGTTTAGTTAGGTGTATGTTGATATTAAATCATTGGCCAAGCTTTCATGTGGGAATTGTCAAACAAATGTAACAACAAAAGTAAAGGTACCCTAATATCCTTATTGACTTCTGACTCATTGTGGTAGATTCACTTAGTGATTAAATAACTCACAGCACTTGAAGTTAAAAGTTTATTAAAATAAAATCATAAATATTCAATTCTATATAGGGGGATCACCCCCCTCGATGGAAACCAGTCGCCAAGCTGGTCTGAGTTGGCAATTCATTCAGATGAGACTTCACAGTCTAATTCGTCGTGATGATGTAATGTTACAGTTTACAGAGAAAAATGTTACAGTTTATTCTTTTTTTTTCAGATCACAGTATCTGATCGCGTGTGTCATGCATGCTAGGTAAGGACACAGAGAGAAGCCTTTCTCATAGAGTAGGTAGAGATACTCGCTACTCCTATAGAGGAAAATCAGTGAGGACAAATGTCTTAGTTGACACAATTCACCCTGTGGAAACAAATTGCCCAGTGGAAATTAATCACCCAGTGGAAATTAATCACCCAGTGGAAATTAATCACCCAGTGGAAATTAATCACCCGGTTGATTACAAATCACCCAGTGGAGACAAATCACCTCGTTGCATTGATACGAATCGCCCAGTGGAAACAAATCGCCCGGTGAATGTGTAAAGAATTGTTTTGCCAAACTATAGACGAGCAGCTAATACTACTGCTCATTGTGTCTTTCCTAACTGCCACAGTGCCACTCTGCATTTAATGTCAGACAAATTGAGACAACAACTTTAGACTTTGAAAATGTTCAAGAGATGAATGATCGAGTTTTTGAGTATTGGATAGGACTGACAAAAGAAAAGTTCAATACTTTACTCCGAGAAGTACCCTGAATAAGTGATTTATACGAAGGGGAAGCTTAGGTTTAGCATCATTATTACTTAAAATGAAGACAGGTGATTCTGATGACAGGATTTCAACATTAGTTCAGGTACCACGGCGAACTTTGGAGTCTTTGATGGATAAAGTGAGGGAGGTTCTTGTCCGAGATTTTGTTTCAGCAAATCTAGGAATCTCTAACTTAAGGAGAGAAGAGCTATTGCAACACAATTTAGCAATACCCAATGCACTATATGGGAATGGTGACAATGCCATCGTGATATGCGATGGCACATATATATCCATAAAAGCTCCAAAAAGAACATTACATGTTCCAAAAAGAAAGCTACTCATTGCATAAATAGGGTGGACGTACCATTCCCAAACCAGTAACCTGTAGTTGACCATTTGCGTCTAAAGGTCAATATTTTAAGAATTCGCGCCAATATCTGTAGGTTTTTTAAGTCTGTAATACTGTATCATATCTTTGAGAATCTAATGCTGTGAAATTGAGGTAAATGAATTAAAAAATATAGCTTTCTTTTTCATTTTTGTCAGCACGTATCTCGTTCACTCGCCGTTCGGCCGCCATTGCTGTTAGGAGCGTTCAATGAAAGGTAAAGTTAAATTGATTTTAATCGTAATATTTTGAAGTAAATTGCAAATATTTTATGAAATTTAGCTAATATATTAATCAGTGTAATGATAACAGATATAAATTTGAACAAAATTTTATATTTTAATAGGTTTCTGAGACCGGTTAACTACTGGAACGCATGTTGTATAGGGTGCCAATAGTAGACCATGTGGTTACCTACTGGTTATTTCTTTAATTTTCTTGTTTTGTCATTATTAATGATCATTCAACAATTCCATTTCATTATATTGATGCACAATTCAAAATTAACGATTTTTATTAACATGTTCAAGTAGTTGACCAGTGGTTTGGGATTGGTACATTCATAGTGTTCGTAGAGTTGACCAGACATTTTTATATTCTATGTGTCCTACTAAAATTAACATTATCAACATACAGGGTGTCAAGTAAGTAATGGATAAGCTTGAAATGGGTGATAAGAGCTAATGACCGCTCCAAAAAAATTACAAGAAAAATCTATCCTTATCTAGTAAGTATGTAGTTTTCGAGTTATGAGGTTTTATAAATAGTTATTTGTGTTATATGGGGCCAAAGAAAATTTTTGTTCCCCGAGGGCGCTATTTTGAATTCAGAGCGAAGTGAAGGATTCTAAAGTAGAATCCCGAGCTTAGCGAGGGATTCTAAAGTAGAATCCTGAGCGTAGCGAGGAATTCAATATACGCCGCCCGAGAACAAAAAAATTGGCCCCGAATGACACACACTATTTTTCATCATTACGTATGAGAAAAAGCTAGGAGTATCAACCTACTATGTATGGACATTACCTATACGTTTAAGCACCAATCGGTGCGCTGCCTGGCGGTGGGCGGCCGCTTCCTCGAGATCGGCAAGCTGGACCTGTCCAACAACACCGCGCTCGGCATGAGCGTGTTCGCGTGTTCCTCAAGAACACCACGTTCCACGGCATCCTGCTGGACGCTGTTCGGCGCGGCGGGCGAGGGCGACGACAAGGCGGCCGCTGCCCGCCACCGTGTTCGGCGAGCGCGAGCTGGAGCCCGCCTTCCGCCTTCCGCTACATGGCAGCCGGCAAGCACATCGGCAAGGTGCTGCTGCGCGTGCACGAACGCGGACCAATCAGAACAGAGAAATGAAAAAGTCCCATGGGCCTAAAAATTACATTTTGCTCCCTCTGTCCTCTGAAGCCAATATTCGTTTTTCGAATAGGTATGATGAAAAAAATATTACCTTAATTACCTTACCTTACCTTAATTACTTTGCTTTACATTTTTTTACACAACGGGCACAAATTAATGAATTTTTTGCGCTTAAATTATTTTGCAATACATTTGCTAATAAATAGACAACTGATAATACGGTTATCAGTTGCATGTTTCGTTTAAAAAAAAAAAAACTGGGAAAAAATTGCAAGCTTTAGATTTTTTGCTATTTTTAAGCTTCTAGGGTGTAAAAAAATATGACCTAAGTAGCCAATTATTTTAAAAATATAAATAGTATTCATACGTGTTTTACACCGTTAGAAGCTTAAACATAGGAATAAAACTAAAGTTTGCTAACTTTGCGCAGTAAAAACAAATTCAAACATTTATAAAAAGAAAACTTACAACATTTAGTCTTATTGGCTTCCTATTTATTAGCACAGTTATTTAAAAGTATTTTAAGAGTGAAAAGCCGGCGCAATTCATTAATTTGTGCTTGCTGTGTTAAAAATGTAAAGCAAGGTATTTTTTGAAGACCCGAAAACTAATTAGAATAGATTTTTTTCGTTTTTTTGGAGCGGTCAGACCAAGGGATAACTCATAAGCTCTATTATCACCCATTTCAGGCTTATCCATATTTACCTGTATACAGTGTACAGCCTGAAAATTTCATGTTTACTTTTTCTATGGAAGATTTTACTTTAGTGTACTTAACTTCAAATATTGTTTACTGTGTTGTAGCCACGAAATGACACCCAAGAAGATATTCTTCAAGTATAACCAAAAAGATGTTTACAAAGCAATTGAAGAAATTCAAGTGACTGGAAAAATTAGGGAACCTGTCGGAAATATAATATTCCTCACTCGACAATTATAAATAAACTAAAAATGAGGCACCCATTACAAACAAAAATGGGGCCCCCAACGATATTAACGCCTCAAGAAGAAAAACTTCTTTGCAAATGGATAAACGCTTCCGCAAAAAAGGGAATCCCTCTAAAAAAAAGAACAGTTATTAGACGCGGTGCAAAATATCATTAAAAGCTACAATCGTCCGAACCCTTTTAAAGTTACGCCTCCAAGACGAAAGTGGTTTAGTGGATTTCTAAAAAGGAATCCAGACATAGCTCAACGACACGCTGAATCCATTAACTCTGCGCGTAGCCGTGTAACCGAAGAAGGATTGAGAAGGTGGCATTCGGAATTGAAGGAATTTCTCATATAGCAAGATGCCCAGGACATCCTTGAAGATCCTGACAGAATTTTAAATTGTGACGACTCTGGTTTCCATATTACTCCAGATTCAGAATTGGTATTAGGTCCCAGGGGAATGACAAATTTCTTTGAAATTAGAGACAAGGAAAAGGAAAGCATAACCGTCTTAAGCACACTTTCTGCTTCAGGAAAGTTAAAGCTTGTTCTAGTGATTTACCCTTATGATCGAGTGCCCGCCGAAATCACTAGAAACTTTCCTGAAAATTGGTGCATTGGAAAGTCCCCAAAAGGATGGATGACTTCTCGAGTTTTTTACGGATATATCGGCAATTCATTAATACCAGCTTTGCATGAAGCAAATATTAAATTTCCTGTCCTTTTGCTAGTTGACTAATTATAGTTAAAGATAGTTGACTATAGATCCCATATATCATACGAGGTGAGTCAGTTGTGCAACACACATAATACAACCAGCAGATGTTTGTTTTTAGGCCGCTCAAACATGCATGGAAAAGTAATGTACATAAATGGAAGTTGTCAACAGGGAATAGAGTAGTGACAAGAGCCCAGTTTGCACCACTCCTGAAGTCGTCTCTTAATGCAGTTACTAATGAAGTCATTAGTAACGGATTTCGCAAATGTGGCTTATTTCCGTTCGTTGCAGATGCCATTGATTACACAAAATATATGAGCGATCCTAGCAGACATGATGTTGTTGATAAACCGGCAGAGTTGGGCATAGAACATTTGTTATACTTTGAATCACTAATGTCCCGAAAACGGGTTGCAGCGTTTCGGGCTATGAAAGAAGGCCAGCCATGGGTGGGTGAGGAATCCGCCAAAGAACTTTATGACGTCTGGTGCAAGGTGTATAAAACAGTTACTTTATCGGAAACACTTCAAGGTATGGACAAAACATCAAATTCCACAGTACATGACTTAAATAATGCAGAACTAAGAAACAGCGAAACAGATCCGAGATCCCCACTATCAGAAACTGGACCGATCATATTGCATTCGATGTCAACGAGTCGCCTTACAAAAGATTCGGTTGCTGTAAACAACATGGTTGCTAAAACCACATATGATGCAGGAATCCCAGATTCAAGAACGCCATCAACTTCATTGGTAAATTACCCCATGGACCAAGATCTGCTGCATATATCACCGAGTTCCTCGTTTCTGAATTTTCTTGAGACTAGTACTAGAAACTCTGTTTACATGACTCCTTATAACTGCACCCCTGCCGATTTGAGTCCTGAGCCACTTGCATCAGGAACTGTTCCTGAAACAGGAGTAACGGATTTGCTTCAACGACGAGTAATACGTCCTTCAACTCCTATGAATTTATCAAACTACTCGCTTCAAAAAGTTTTAGAAACAACTCCTTTGAAAAGGCAAGCTATAATTACGAAAGGTTTAATGCCTGAAACATCAAAAAGCAAAAATTCAAGAGAACACTCTGTGGTTATTTCAGAATTACATACAGATCAAGATATCTTGTTTCCATCTCCACCCCAGCGGAGTTGTCCGTCAAAAGTTCGTAATGATGAAGGGGCGATAGCTTGTGCTGAAAAGAGTTTCAATTCAATCGCCGCGTCATCCTTAAAACCTACAAGTTCAGAAGAACCTCCAGCCCATTTTAGTCAGAATCCACTAATTAATGAGTCATACAACCAAGAACAACAAACAATACCCAAGATTCACACAAAGCGTGGAATGCCTATAAGTCCTGCATTTGCATCTGCTCTGATATGGCCAACAGACTCGCCACTCAAAAAGGGTGGGAAAACTAAAACTCGGAAACAAAGATTTCCAGATGCTATAACTTCACCAATGTGGAACGAATATTGGACAGAAAAAGAAAAAGAAAAAGAAGAAAAGGAAAAGCGAAAACTTGCGCGCGAGGTAAAAATAAGGAATAAAGAGAATATTGAAATAAGTAAAGTAAAGACTAAGGCTCTTGTTACAAAGCGGACTAAAAAGAGAGTTAAACCTTCAATAGAGTCCAGTTCTGAAGAGGAAGACACAGTTGTAACCGAAAAACGGTTTAGAAAACAAATTCTGGCTAGATTAGAATCTGATTCCGAAGGGGATGATATTTCTTTGGTTACCTACAAAAGTTCATTTGAAACAGTGGATAGTGCCGGAGTGGGGTCATATGTGTTTATAAAATATGAAGGTGAATATTTTCCAGGTATCGTCAAAAATATAAGAGGTGATAGCAAAGAAGTTAGTACCATGGTACTTGCTTCACCCACCACTTTTAAATGGCCTGAAAAAGAAGACAAACTTTGGTATGATAAGGAAGATATCATCGAAACAATTAAAACTCCTATTCCCATGAATACTCGAGGCTCTTTTAAAGTCGAAGAGATGGCCAATTATCTTCTGTGGGTATAGAAAGCTACAACATCAAAGATTACAATCGAAGAAGACTGTAGGTAGTTAAGTTTAAGTTTGAAGATGAATAGGTTAATCTTCATAATTTAAGCCAAAATGTGCAAAAATACTGTTGCTGTGATTTGTCAATTTAAAAGTGCCAAGATTTTATCTTGACAATAAAGTCAAGTTTTTTTGTCAATTACTTAGCATATTATAGTTGTTTCGTTTCAATAAATGGTTAATAGAAGAGTAGTTTAATAAGTATGGAAAATATTAATATAAGCTGCACATGCCAAAGTATATTACTGTGATGTGGATCTCAATGACCTAGGTACAAAAGTGAGACCTCAATAAACGTTGATTGTGAATTTTAATAAATGCTGTTTTATTTTATCCACCCTGTATGTGTTAATACGTTGGTCAATTACTGGCTCAATCTTGGTCAATAACTAGCTACTGTTGGTCTAACTAAGGAACAGTTCATCTTTTAGGATTTATGCCATAATTACAGAAATTCCTTGATACTTATGCTGCTATGATTTATAGTCCTCATTTTGTCTATAAATAAACTTAAAAAATAACATAGAACTAAGGTCTTCCGTTCAAATCTGTTAAAATGACAGCTAATTAAAGTCAAAATATCTCCTTAAATGGTTTGGGAATGGTACGTTCACGTTCGTGGTGTAGATGTCTATTTTTCAACCACACCTCTAGGGTATCACTAAGGAGTCGTTGATATGACACCCAAAGACATTTTTTTAATAAGTACTCAAAACATATTAAGTACTACATGATGCCCGCGACTTCGCCCTTGAGGATTAAGATTTTTTGATTTTTTTGTCCTTCCCCGGAATACAACCTACCCCTGTACCAAATTTCATCAAAATCGCTTGAACAGATGAGCCGTGAAAGCATAGCAGAAAGACAGATAGACACACTTTCGCGTTTATAATATGAGTAGGCATGGATAGTATTTTAATGGTTTGTACTTATCGGGTTTTTATTATTGCCCGTCTACACGATTCCAATTGCACTGGAATATTTATTATTTAGAATAATAACTTAATGTGGGATTGAGTTCGTCATGCTACTGGAATTATATGAACCGGCCAAGACCTACCTACCTATGAACACAGAAAACTAATACGCTCATCGTCGGGTCTACACGGTAATAGTAAAAAACCTGCCAAGTGCGAGTCAAAGTCGCACACAAAGAGTTCCGTACAAGATTTAACACTATGTACTTTGACACTTAGGGTTCCGTTGGCACCCTTTGGGTACCCTACAACATTGTGGTGAGGGTACTGATTATGTTTGACAGTATATGTGAATGTGAGTCACAACTCACAAGTCGCTGAGAGCAAGATTTCGCAGCGGGCGGGATTTGAACCCGCGACTGCACAGCTGGGTCACTTGTGTCGGCGTCTTGCCGCGAGTTTCCGGAAAGTAGAGCCTGTAATGCGGTTTTTAATTTTTTAATCTATAGTGCCTACATATTGATAAGCGGTGATATCTTAGTTTCAGTAGGGCAAAGTAGGGCTAGCATGCGCACAACGAGTAAAACTGTCTACCCGTTATCTCTATTTGTCCACCGAAGCTACCATGGTTACTTTAGTCTTGTTACTTCAAAAGTAGAGAAAAGTAATATTTCTTATCTGTGGTATTTTTCTCTACGAACCCTTACATATCGACAATTTTTTCCTCTTCATATTTGCATTTGAAATTTTTTCCTCTTCATATTTCATCATTTTGTGCATGTAAGGATTAACAACCGGCAACGACAACATCTCTCTCTCTCTCTCTCTCACGTCGCGAAATATCTCGTTGTACGCTTGCTAAGCCTGCTGCGCTCATAGACGGCAGGGGATTCTTCCTGCGACGAATTAGTATGACAATAACATTGAAATTTCAATAAAGCATAATTAACTAACCATGCATTGTTATTATTGTTATCCAAACCAAATGTGTATGCAAAATTTCAGCTCAATCGGTTGCCATACTTACTTCTGGAATACAAAGAGACCCATGGTGACAGTCGCGAAGACCAGGAAGGAGTAGGGGCCGATGACGTCACGCATTGTGGGGAAGCACATCCCCACCAGGAAGTTGCCCCCCCAGTTGGCTAGGGAGCCCCACGCCATGCCCGCGGGCCGGGGCGCCACCTCGAACATCTCTGTTGGCATAAGCAGGGGTTACAGGGGGCCGTGACGTCACGCATTGTGGCCTGTGGGGAACACATAGCCACAATGATCGATGCTTTAGTCCCTATTGTTTATGAAAATCGTAATAATTTGACAGCTTTTTAGTCTGTTAACTGTTTAAGGAGTTCATACAAGCGTTTTGACGTGCAGGCATGTATGAACTCCTTAAACAGTTCGACGTTTAAGGAGGAGGTAATGCGGTTTAAGCTGTCAAATGATGACGTTCTGCTTAGACAATCGGGCCTCTGATATAACGTACCTGAAGCTATAAAATACGGGATCGGGCCGAGTCCGAATCCATAGACTAGAACATAAGCCAAAACCGCGACCATGCATAGATACGGCATCCACGAAGCCGCGGCCTGGAAAACAAAACAAACATTCATCATATCAACCTCTTGCCGGCTCACTACTTAGTACGAGTCTCCTATCGGAATGAGAAGGGTTTGGCCATAGTCTAATGCGCTCGCCAAGTGCAGATTGGCAGACTTCACACACGTTCGAGAACATTATTTGAAGAACTTTCAGGCATGCTGGTTTCCTCACGATGTTTTCCTTCACTTTTTGAAACAAGTGTTCGCTTCTTTATCACTTTTTACACTGGCACTAACCGACTTTCTTGCTGGTTCTTCTCAGTAGGAATGTCATTCCGAACCAGTGGTAGATTCACTCGACGATTGAAAAGCACTTTTAATAAGTTTATTTGAATAAAAAAATAATATGAGTTTGAGTTTGCACTGAAAACTTAACATCTATGCCTTAAATCATTAAAATCATCAAAAAAGCTTAAGTCATTTTCGTAACTCACAAAAAACTTACTGCGGCTCGGGGCTGCATGCCATGGCAGGAGGTATTATATGAATACAGCCGTCTATACCTTGATGTGATTGATCCTTCATATAACTTACAATAAACTTCATATAACTTACAATAAACTTCATATAGCTAACAATAAACTTCATATAACTCACAAAAAACTTCATATAACTCACAATAAACTTCATATAACTGACAATAAACGTCTATGTAACTCAATATAAACTTCATAGCTGTGGCGAGGGATGCCAGTAGCAGGGATGCCACAAATATCGAGCCCAGCAACAGAGGCCGCCTGCCAGTCCTTGGCAACAGGTATAGCATGAACACAGCCGTGCATACGTTGATGTGACTTCATATAACTCACAATAAACTTCATAGCTGCGGCGAGGGCTGCCAGTAACAGGAATGCCACAAATATCGAGCCCAGCAACAGAAGTCGCCTGCCAGACCTTGGCAACAGGTAGGTACAGCATGAACACCCGTTCATGTTGATGTGACTTCATATTATAACTTACAATAAACTTCATATACTCACAATAAACTTCATATAACTCACAATAAACTTCAAATAACTGACAATAAACGTCTATATAACTCACAATAAACTTCATAGCTGTGGCGAGGGATGCCAGTAGCAGGGATGCCACAAATATCGAGCCCAGCAACAGAGGCCGCCTGCCAGTCCTTGGCAACAGGTAGGTACAGCATGAACACCCGTGCATATTATGTCGATGTGACTTCATATAACTTACAATAAACTTCATAGCTGCGGCGAGGGCTGCCAGTAGCAGGGATGCCACAAATATCGAGCCCAGCAACAGAGGCCGCCTGCCAGTCCTTGGCAACAGGTATAGCATGAACACAGCCGTGCATACGTTGATGAATCCTGAACAAATGGTCGCGTACTGGGCTTGAAGTTCTGATAGCCCCGCTTGCTTGAATATCGTTTGCGAGTAGTAGAATACCTGAAATTAAAAGTTACACTAAAGATTATGCATAACAATTACCAAATATTGTAAATTGGTGGATTTACTCCTCCTTTAACAATCTACTATTATCTAACCCACGGATTACATTTTTACTACTGTCATTTTATATTACGACTTCGTCTGCGTGGATTAAGGTTTTTTTTATTCCCGCAGGAACTCTTCAATTATACGGCATAAAAAGTAGTCTATGTCCTTCGCCGTGATAATCGGTTGAAAAGATGGGCCGTTAATGTGTAGCAGACAGACAGATTGACTCTCTACAAAATATTTTGTATAAATCATTATTATACACTTTATTTGTACCACCACAAGTAAAAATAACAAAGACAAAAATTGGTAAAAAAGATAAAAACAGACAGAAGCAGGATACAAAAGGCTAATTCGCTCTCCCCTATGAGAGTGGAGGCCTGTGCCCAGCAGTGGGACGTAAATAGGCTGTAGTGGCGGTTGTGGTATCTCACCGCATTAATCCCGCTGGTCTGCTGTCCCGCCTGCATGGAACAGGGCAGCCCTAGTCTCTTCTCTCAACAACTGAAGTCTTCTGTAGATCTCCCTTAAGTCTTCTTCTTTGTCTTCTGTAAATCCTCCTTAAATCTTCTTCTTTGTCTTCGGTAAATCCGCCCTAAATCTTCTTCTTTGTCTTCTGTAGATCTTCCTTAAGTCTTCTTTAGATCTTCCTATTTTCACGGTAGATACCTATTTAACATTCTACTGTATAATTGTCTCACCGCATTAATCCCGCTGGTCTGCTGTCCAGCCTGCATGGAACAGGTCAGCAGCAGAGGCAGCCGAAGCCTTGGCTCATGGAGCACCCTCACCATACTCCAATCTTGCCCGCCGGAACTGGCCTCGGCGCAACTCTCCTCTCTCAACAACTCTAAGTCTTCTGTAAGCACGCTTGGTGATACGCCCCTGAGGCGGCTTAGTTCTAGAACATAAATTAGAAGAACATTTGACATTTAAGCTATCGTGAGTGGAATTAATTGAGCCCGCCAACCCGCATTGGTACAGCGTGGTGGGTGTAAGCTCTAATTCCCTCTCTCCTATGAGAGTGGAGGCCTGTGCCCAGCAGTGGGACGTTAATGGGCTGTAGTGGTGGAGTGATATTCATTAATGGGTACTGGTAGCCAAAGCCAACACAAGGCTGTGTTTGCGACCAATAGCGTTGTTAGTCCTTTTAGTAGTTTTTTGTCTTTTAAGGTCTTATTTAAAATGCAACAATGTAACACAATAAAGTCTTTACTTATTACTAGATTAGATGATGCCCGCGACTTTGTCCGCGTGGATTGATGTTTTTAATTCCCGCGAGAACTCTTAAATTTTCCGGTATAAAAATTAGCCTTCCCCGGGATGTAAACTATCTCTGCACCAAATTTCATATGAATTGGTTGATAAGTTGGGCCGTGAAAGCGTAGCAGCGACAGACAGACACACTTTTGCATTTTTAATATTAGTATGGATTATTATTGAGTCATCGTTCAGCTGTCGAAAATCCTCAATCCACGCGGACGAAGTCGCGGGCATTAGCTAGTTGGCAATAAAAAAAAAATAGACAAACTGGACTTACCACTTATGGCAGCTAATTCGTTCCTCCTAACTACGAACAGGTATTTAGGGCTCTCGGGCAGTATGAGCAGTACGGGCAGACAGACGATCACGAGCAGCGCATATACTGACAGGAGGTAAGGCCAGTCGTCCACTCCGCCTGGAAACATTCACGCATTAAAGGGGGTTGAGTATTATAACTATAAATTTTAAATTGTACATTTTTTGGCATTTCCAGTGCTAACGGATTTTTATGACAAATAAATAGTGCTGGGGACAGATTAATAATATATATTGACAGATTGATAAAATATTATCAATCTTTTTTATATTTTATATGAATCAATCAATTAATTTTATTGCAAATTTGGATACAGAGTGGTCTTATTTTAAAGTATAATAATACTAGCTGATGCCCGCGATTTCGTCTGCGTTTTGTGGTTCCCGCGGGAACTCTTTAATTTTCCAAGATAAAAAGTAGCCTATGTGTTAATCCAGACAATAATCTATCTCAGTGCCAAATTTCATTCAGATCCGTTCAGCCGTTCGGCCGTGATTAAGAAACAAACATCCATCCAAACTTTCGCATTTATAATATTAGTATAAATACCTAATAAAAACTTGAGTCCCATAACCTGTCCAACGAGTACCCCAACGTTGACGCCCATTGGACAGGCGACGCCCATCGCGCCTGTCAACGCTGGGGGCGATAGCTCCGTTAAGTACATTGGCACTATACTGGTGGTTAAACCTGAAAATAATATGTCGATTTATGAGCAAAGTCGTTTATATTATAAGCTTTGCTATTCACGAGTTAAGGTTCATTTCACTTTGAAGCTGTGATTGAACGCTTACAATGTAAAAACTTACACTAAGCGTACAGTATTGATATTTCAGTATGCTTGATCAACATTATACAGAATAGGCATGATGACTGATTTTGAAAAATGGTCAGGTTATGTTCGGAAGTATCTACTATTTCGAAAAAATATCTTATTTCAGTAGAAAAATAAAGTTTGGTAGATAAAATTAGCATTTGAAATTTAAATTTTAAAATTCACGCCAAAACGTTCGGCGGTGTCATGGCGTCGTTGTGACGTCACTATTGTTTTTACCAATGTACTCTGTGCAGTGTGCAGTAAGCAATAGTGTGATTTTCAAAGCTCGAAAACAAACAATTGTGACGTCATTCGCTTCTTTGTGTTTTATGCAATATGGCGGATTGCTGTATTTTATAGTTTTATTTTATCAATATAAATAGCAATCTCACTCACTTTATAATCCATGAATCCTATTTCATTAGATAAATTCATAATTTCATTGATTCTTGGTCTACTGTCATCATGCCTATTCAATATGTCGGTCGGTTGCTCACCTCCTGATAACCCGACAAGCAGTCTGCCTAAAATCAACATCTCAACTGAATTTGCAGTCCGGCAAAATAGGAAGAGGACAGCGCCGGCTAGAGACAGCAAATTGGTCAATATTGTCGCCTTTTTCCTGAAAACGAAACATTTCATGTAGAATAACTTGAGTCGCTTAAGATAAGTCGCGACTCTACCACAACTTCGATTCTTTCCGAAGCAGTGGTAGAGTGATTCAACTGAGAAGAGCCAGCAAGAAAGTCAGCAATTGTTCTTTTTAGGGTTCCGTACCTCATAAGGAAAAAACGGAACCCTTATAGGATCACTTCGTTGTCCGTCCGTCTGTGTGTCAATCAAGACCCTTTTTCTCAGGAACGCATGGAGGTATCAAGCTGAAATTCATATCAAATACTCAGGTCTACTGTCCCTTGTGCGCTGTGCAAAAATCAAACTTCTAAGCCAACGCAATCAAAAGATACAGCCGTTTATGCTGCAAATTTTCGACACTCGCAAGGGAATCAAAACCTAAAGGGTACTTCCCGTGAACTCAGAATCTTGAAATTTGGTACGACGTAACGTCTTATTGCACAGATAAACGAAAAATTGCGAAAAGCATACATTTTTAGTAACATCTTTTAATAAAAATATTTTTAATAATTTTGAACTTAATAATGTTATGGATTTCATTTAGCAATAAAAATACCATAACTTTTACTTATAAACCTATAGGTTTGTACAGAACCCTCAGTGCGCGAGTCCGACTCGCACTTAGCCGGTTTTTTTTTTTAAAGAAAGTAGATACCGGTAAGATATCAGAAATTGATATGATCATATATTATACCAAGTATACACAACACAATTATTCTATCGAATTAGGTGACCTGTAAGGATAGAATTAAGTTGGGTGAAATAAATAAATAAAACAATTAAAAAATGGTAGTTAGCTAGCACTTTATTATGAAAATTATATGAGGTAAGTAAATTGAAATTATTTTTATTTCACTTTTGAATTCACTACAGCATCCTTCGCAACAGTACCGGACCAATGGGTCCAGCAATAAAGACTTGATTGGACTTTTCATGGGCAATTGTGTTCTCCAATTTTTTAAAGTTTAAAATGAACAAAACAAATTAATTCATTAGCAATCGCGTGCGCAATTATCTTTTTAGAACAACAATAAAACGCGTTTTACGAAATTTATGTTTCCGTTCATTCAAGTTGCATTTTATTCTAGTCTGTTTTGAGTTATAAATGTAATGATTTTTTTTTATACTAATATTATAAATGTGAAAGTTTGGATGGATGGAAGTACGTCAGAACGGCTGAACGAATCGGGATGAAATGCATAGAGATCTAGTCTGGAATAACACATAGTCTACTTTTATCCCCCTATGCGGAAGGACCTGGGAACCCACCGCATAATTATCCCAATATGTGATTAATGGAAAGGGGTCACGACCCTCAGTATTCAATTCAATTCAATTCAATTCAATATCATTTATTCAATATAGGTACACTGTAGGTACACTTATTGACGTTAAAAATTACTTACTTAAAAAAACACGATGGTGATAATCGGTTACGGTTTCTTAAAACTAAAGCTACGAGGGTTCCAAACGCGCCCTGGTCTGAGAAGAGCCCACAACAAACTCAGCCGGGGTTTTTTTTTTCATTATCACCATCTCACAAATAATCTTAACTAAGGAACTATCAGAGCCATTAGAGCAAATTATTGCCAAGCTTCCTTGTCATTCAAGTAATCCTTCACATGGTAATAAGATTTTTCAATGAGTTTACGTTTTACATTAACTTTGAACTTATTCAGAGACATCTTCAACATGCCTTCTGGGAGCTTATTGTAGAAGCGGACACTGCTTCCCACAAACGAATTGCTAGTTTTACAAAGCCTAGAAGCAGGCATTACAAGTTTATTTTTATTTCTAGTATTGACATTATGACAATCACTTTTCTTCTTGAATTTATCAATGTGTTTATGCACGTATACTAAATTTTCAAATATATATTGGTTGTGCACTGTCATAATATTAATTTCTTTAAATTTATCTCTTAGTGACTCTCGTGGTCCCATATTATATATGGCTCGAACAGCCCTTTTCTGCAGTACAAAAACAGAATTAATATCAGCAGCATTACCCCATAATAATATACCATATGACATAATGCTGTGAAAGTAACCAAAATAAACTAATCTCGCCGTTTCTATATCTGTCAACTGGCGGATCTTTTTAACCGCGTATGCAGCAGAACTAAGTCTGTTCGATAAGTCATCTATATGATGGCCCCATTGGAGTTTAGCATCTAACGTTATTCCGAGAAAAACAGCGGTATCCACTAAATCTAATTCCTCATGATCAAGCTGTACAGTGGTTTTTACCTGTTTGACATTAGGTAATGTAAATTTGATACACTTTGTCTTTTTACCATTGAGTAGTAGGTTATTAACTTCAAACCACTGTACCACTTTAGTGAGAGAATTGTTTACTTCGTCAAGAGTAGTTTCGTAACGATAGTAATTAGGAATACGACGCAAAGAGAGAGACTTTTTATCCTGGAAAATTAAAGTGTTCCCAAGGAACTTTTAAATACCTAGTCCTAAAACCAAACGTAATCACGGGCATCATCTAGTTATACGATAAAGGCGAGGTTTTAACTAGAGGGGAGTAGTCTTACCTTCCGAGCTTATCAGCTAAGACGGATCCAAGTATGGAGCCAGTACA
Organism: Erebia epiphron; assembly: GCA_963932025.1. Taxonomy (NCBI): domain Eukaryota; kingdom Metazoa; phylum Arthropoda; class Insecta; order Lepidoptera; family Nymphalidae; genus Erebia; species Erebia epiphron. Next base: position 41,307,175 of record OZ009948.1, on the reverse strand, counting down.
TCCCCCAATTATAAATATGGATACTACGGAAGACCAGAGCACATTCAGCCATGTTTTGCCGAGTTCGATGTCATAGCGGGTTATAAAACTCTCGTTGCAGAAACTTTTTATGAGCTGAAATAAAAGGTTTTAAAATGTTAAAACAGTCAACATACATTTTAGCTAATATATAAATGTTACCTTTTCAAAGCCTATCCGCTCCACCGATTTTGACAAAATTTGGCACAAGAATAGCTTGCATCTTGAAGACGGAAATAGGCTTTTTACTCCGGAATATTTCCTGAGAAACTTTTACGGGATTTTAGAAAAACCTAAACGAGGACGAATTCAAGGTCATCATCAAGTTTAGTATTATGCAGAAGGACGTCAGAGCGAAGGAAACCCACCATTGTATGAAATGAATAATGGAATGGATCACAAGCCATAGCAAGCAGGTTGACGAAGATAATTTATGGACCCAGTGATCCGGTTCCTTGTCAGAAAAGTACGTCGCGTATAACGTCTCCCTTTGAGGAGAGTGTAGAAGTTTGGGCCGAAAATTTGCTCAATAGTTACCAATGACTTACGTCAGCTGGCGTGTTGACAACACCAATGTTGAAGCCAACTGGGAGCGACGAGCCGAATGTTGTGATAGCACCCGCTAACACCAAGTAGAACGACCATCCTGCTTTGTAGTCGTGGGATTGGGTCAAATGTTGGTTTTCGTTGGCTACCTGGAAGCAACATCATAATGTACTCAATGCATGCATAAGCTAGAGTTTCTCTAGTGAACGTTGAGAATAGTTTTACTCTTTAGATTCCTACTGGGAATATTGTGGTCATACAAACCTCAAGGCAATTATTAAAAAAAAATTGCAATGTTTAGAAAGACCCAACCAAATGTGTTTTATTCCTTCCATACGCTCATCATCTTTCAGTAGACAAACTTTGTACCTAAGCAGCGTTAGTTACTTGTACGATAATGCGCTTGCGCAGAACTCGGCTCACTATCCATGCTAATATTATAAATGCGAAATTGTGTATGCCTGTCTGTTACGCTTTAACATATTTTCAACCGATTTTTATGAAATTTGGTACAGAGACAGGTTGTATCTCGGGGAAGGACATTGGTTAATTAATGAGTTCAGGCGGGAATTAAAAATATCCACGCGGATGAAGTTGTGGATATCATCTAGTATCAATATGATTTTATAACACGTTCAAACTAAAGTAGGACGGTCTGACGTCGGCATAGACTGCGAACCTGATAACTGACAAAATCTTAAAGGTTTTTAAGGGGAGTATTAATTTATTTCTTTAGCACAAGCATTAACTTACAATGTTTACGATGGGCGTAGTAATCGTCATTTCCGATCAATGAATACTTATTAGTCAGAAGTTTATCTTCAGCTTTTATTCTTAATTCCGATTCCGAAGCACAATGTCACTGATTAAGGACAATATCAGAAAAAAATTGATTGAAGACACAATTCATTCACACAAATGTAGTTTCAACAGTTAGACTAGACAACATAAGACTTGAAAGAACAATTACTAAAACAGGAATAAGATTGAAGAAGACTGATATCATAAGTAACGTAGATAGGTAGGTTTTAGTAATCGGGATATTTTTCAGCGATCACCGTTAGGAGGCGTAAATACTTATTTGAAAAGACTAGAGAGTTAATTTCTTAATTTATAGACTAGCGCTGAATGGCGTGATGAATTAGACAAATTCAATGTTTAGTGGCTCATAGAGGCACAAAATAGGGGTATGTGGAAAAATCGGAGGGAGGCCTTTGCCCAGTCTTGAGACAGTACAGGCTAGGTTAGATTACTCTAGCGCTTGACTGAAAGTGATGCAGCCTAAGGCAGAGCACTAAAAGATGTATATTCCCTATTTATTTGAAGATACCAACATTAAAAGCGGAGGGCAAAATGGAAGCTGGAAAGGCATCCAATATCCGAATTAGAATTAGAAGGCGGTTCGAATTAAAAACGAGGTAGCAAATAGCCCCGTACGCGTACGTGGAATTTCGACTATATACGGATTTGTGTAGATAATAATACAGTATAGACATTAATAAAAAGAGTCATTCCAGAAGCAAGTAAAAATAAACAATAAGTAGAACTATTGAGGTCTTCAAAAGAAAAAAAACCTTCAAAAGCGAAGTAGGATTTCTACCATCTGGAAGTACACAAGGTGATGATAGCCGTTGGGAAATCAATAAGCGATGGTAAGACAGAACAGAAAAAGAAAATGGGCCAGAACCAATCGCAAGGCCAGCCGTCGAGGACGAAGTACGTCAGCAAAATTGATGCGAAGCCGTGCCCTGCAATCGCTGGTCAATCGAATTAAGGAATCATTCAGGACAAAGATAATTGTTTTTTTTTTAATTTATTATAGGCTTGAACTTGATCACAATCACACCATGGGAAGTGATGATTCGGCCTATGATGAGACGCGCTTACCTATAAGATGCCTATTCACTCTTGATTTAAAAATACCCGGATTGTAAATGGTAGGGAACAACAAACAACAGGTTTTTGGAAGAGTTTTCCAGACCCTAGCCATGCGAATTAGGAATAAGGACGCAAAACGTTTACCTGTAGTACGTGTGAATGGAATGGAAACGACGTAGGTAGGTGTAGGCGTTTTGCGGTACGATGGTAAAAAGGTGAATTTTAGTTCCGAATTTTGGCTTTAATTTGCCATAACAGACGACCTCCAATGAGAATTATTAGAGCCATGGTCTTAAAAGTGGGAGGTCCCGGATTCCATTCCCAGCAGGTGCAATTTCTAATTTCTATATTGATTTTAAGCTGGTCTGGTGGGATTTGGCCATGGCAAGTTAGGTACCGCTTTACCGCTAAGCGATTGAGCGTGACGATACGATGCCGTGTAGAGTGTAGATAAGAAGTACCCGTATGGGTTTAACTGCCATACCTCTACACTGGTAATGCAGTCTTAGGTATAACCTAAGTTATCACTTTCAATCCAGATGAGATCGCTGTCAACGGCTAACATATAGAAGAATTTAAAAGAGAGACTAAATTCCTGTACTACACAGACTGTAATTTTCGTTGTTTTCTTAATGATTGATGAAGATTGCGTACCTACTAACGACAAAATGCATTTGTGCATACTTTGTAGAAAACAGTGCCCAGTGCAATACCGCTTACAAATAACTATATATGTTGAGTCCTATATAATTTAGCAAGCACGACTTGTTTAATAACCTAAGCCATAACATTAGGTACCTACTTAATAATAATGCAGGTGATTAATGGAAAACAAATCGTGCTGTCATTTGCAATAAAAACACACACTCAAAATGGCGTGACAGTGCTGGTAAGTTGTTGAAGTATGAGGTATGAGCGGTTAGTAAAATTAAGTATAGGTATAGGACAAAAATATTGTGCACATATGCGAGTGCATAAAAAGATGGTGGCCACTGAGGGGGTTTCAGTAGGTATGAATCCTTCATAACCCGACTTCTCCCCCCGGAAGTGGGGTATCATAGGAAGATTTACCCTCCGTAAAAAAAGGTATATTAACAAAAGGATACAGGTTAAGGCAACGGACGGTGAGAACATGGTCAGTCCGAATATGAAGGTGGTGAACTCAGCCGCTATGAGAACGATTGACGCTATTAAACCGCCGACCAATCTGAAAGGATTAATGATTTTGATGATATGGATTCCATTCACCCATTTACCATTCCATGGTACATGACGTAATGTTAGAGCCACCTGTATGTCCTACATGTTATAAATAAATTGAGTTTATTAAGTATACCTACTCATCATATTATAAAATATGCGAAAGTGTGTTTGTTTGTCTTTTAATTACGCAACAGAGCAACGGATCGAGGTAATTTTTTTGCATGAGTATAGTTGAGGACCTGGAGACGGAGAGCAACATAGGCTACTTTTTATCCCGGAAAATTAAAGAGCTCCGGACTCGAAAGAAATACGAACAAAGATATATTAAATTCCTATCATTATAACCACGTCTATATATACATATAAAATAGTAATAAAATAAGTATATGAATATAAACTAATAACTAAAAGCATTTACTTATTTATACATTATCGTACCTACTAACCACTGAAAGTGACCACTGCACTATGGATAAGGTTACTGACCTCAGATTTCTGCTCTACTGCCATGATTCCGATTTTCTTATAAATTACCTAGGTACCACACGTGTCACTATCCTACCATATCTCACTGATAAATGAAGAAATATCTATCGTCTTATACCTATTACCTAGTAAATAGTATAATAGGAAAACAAACTACAAAGATTTCACACATCACCTAACTACAAATTTACCGCGGACGCGACTACAAAAATAAGTCTCTAATTAAAAAATTTGTCTGTTACACTATTATTTTATTGCCATTTCGATAAAACTACTTCAATATTATTTTATTATTATTTTTCTATAGGTAAAACTGTGCAGTAATCTGCCACATGGCGATGTTAACCAACACAACTGATTTGCAACGTTCCGCTTGTTTGTATTCATAACTTGCTAGCTCATTACTTAACAGTTACTTTACCTTGAACTTTGGTGTCGAAAACCGGTACGTGAATGATACACACCGTATGAGTATAATAAAAGGAATTGCAAAGTTAAATCAATACAGATGCCCACATATTCATGGGATATATTGATATATTCAATTCTTTTTTGGATGTAATATACCTACCTGTCCTATCGTTTTTTTTCGTATTTAAAAATGTAGCCTATGTCATCCAGACTATAATAATTAATAACGAATCGATTGACACCTCATTCATCAAAATCGGCTCAGTAGTTGTTTTGGCGCTATGGTGGAACATACATAAATACAAACACACCTAAACTTCTAAAATCAAAATCCCTCCTGTTGGATTAGCCGTAGTCGGGAAAAAAATAAAAGAAGAGATATACGAGAGAAAATAAATATTTTAATTCATACCTCACTTGGCGTCCATGTACCTACCCATAGAAGAAAACTAGAGCTTGAGAATTAAACTAGTATATTTAGCATGTTGCTTTTCAGCGTAACATTTCTATCACAGTCATATCAGTAGGTACCTATCACGCGTTTATTTTATCTAAATAAAATATACACAGTTTATTTTAACTAAACAAAAAAAAGGGTCCATTTTAACCACAGAAGGTTTACTACTCAGTGATTTTAACTAAATAAAATAAAAACTGTTTATTTTTTACAAGAAATTCATGCCCAAATTAAGACCAATAATTTTTAAAGTCAGCTCTCTTATTGAAGTCAGTTAAAAGGTCATTATTTTTGCACGTGCAAAGACGTCGCGTGATACACATCGGCTGACCACAGGCGTGAGACCGTTAAAATTGGTTACTTGTATGCTCATAAAGTCGTATCCGCAAGTCATAACACCTCGTGTTTTTTAAGCAAATGCGATTTCAGCCGGATCCAACTGGATCACGTAAAAGATTTTCGAAAATAGCTTGATTTATTTTGGTGTTAAAATAAAAAAGTGGATGATGAATGATGCACTACATAAATTTCAAACCCCCATTTTACCCCTTAGGGGTTGAATTTTCAAAAATCCTTTCATAGGGGATGTAATTTAAGCTATCTGCATGCCAAATTTCAGCCCGATTCGTCCGTTGTTTGAGCTGCGTGTTGATAGATCAGTCAGTCACCTTTTCCTTTTATATATTTAGATAATTATTATTTTGCTTATTTAGCCCAACTACTTAGCCTCGCCATTCAACGAGGTAATAGCAGCAGTTGTAAACTACAAAAGTACAGAGTACCACTTCTTCTTAGTACTATGTAGATAATCAATTAACTGAATAACAAAGGTAGTATACTGTAAAATTGTATAAATATCACCGTAAGATTGTAAAAACCGTTAGATTATAATCCAACTCGCGAAATTGTAAACTGTCGAATGATTACAATTTACAATATAACGGATTACTTTTCGGTGGATTGTAATCTGTTAGGTTTATTAACCCGATAGAACCTGAGTGATCACTACTTGATTATTTATGTCGAACCCTAACCTGACCAACAAGAAAGAGATAAGAAAACGTAAATACAATGAATATTTCAAAAATTGACATCTATAACATTGAACGGTTCACAATATTTCGACTGTTTACAATCTATCGAAAAAAAAAGTGTTAGATTACAATCTTACGGTTTTTACAAAACTACGGTGACATATACAATAATTTTCTCACTAGTTAGGTGTTTCTTGAATCTTGTTCCTTATTTCTCTTAAGAATATAAATATTGACTTACTTACATTAATCTTGTATTTATGAACCTGTTATTTATGTGAAACAATAGTATAATTAACTACAAACTGGTGTAATCTAATAAGGCTGTTGCATATTATGATGCAGATTATTTCAGTTATCATAAACTACATGATCCTTTATTTATTCAGGTTTATTCAGATTTTTGAAAAATACCTGGGCCCGTATTCTCTAACTCAGTGACTATCAAAAATGAAAGCCACTGACATATATGTAATATCCAATGAAGGTTTACTATGAAATAAAAAGTAACATTTCATAGTAAACCTTCAATGGATATTACATATATGTCAGTGGCTTTCATTTTTGATAGTCACTGAGTTAGAGAATACGGGCCCTGGAAAATCATTGAGTTCCTACAGATTCAAAAATCTAAATCCATCATCTAAGGTGCCATCTGGTTAGGGAATAAAACAACCAAATCACTACAAGGAAATCTGAGGACCTAAACATATTTTAGTAACAATAGGATTATAATTTGGCAACCCTATTATAATATAATAGGCCTGCCATATTGTATTATAACACAGGTAGTACCTATCCCAAAAACCTGTGAAAATAGTGGGTGGAACAAGTTTCAAGCAGATGTTTTATAATAATTAATAAGTAAATAATGCTTTATCTATACTACTTAGCATAATAAATGTGAAAGGGTCTCTGTCTGTTTATCTGTCTTTATCTGCTTTCCCAGCCCATCTTTTCAAACAATTTTGATGAAATTTGGTACAGAGGTAGGTTGCATCCCAAGGAAAGGACACATTTATTAAATAAGTTCCCTGGGAATCAAATACCAAACTTAGTATGCAGCTTGAAAGTGTAAGTGTAGAATAATTATGTGGTCTGCAGTTTATACGGGTGTCAATCCACTAAGCATAGGTCATAATATACCTATTACCTATACCTTTTACCTATGCTGGGAAGTAATATATTATTATAAATGTTGTTATTGATAAACTTGTTGTTGTTAAGTTTGATTGTGCTTCACACACATCATAATGGGGTAGTAATTGATTGATGTGATTTTACTTGCCATAGATAAAGAGCAACAAGAAAAGGTGACATGGGCTAGGTACTTTAATATTTCGGGGATTAAATCAAAGATTTCCTACAGGATTTAAAAAAAATGTGATCCCTGACCGCGAGCATCAGCCAGTAAAATACAAATAGGTGTAACTAAGACAAGTCCTCATCAACAATGCATATTAGAAATGAAATTACTGCAGTGCAGTCAAACATAGAGCCGTGATCTCGCAACCCGGATAATTTACGTAAAAGAATCATGACAAAAAATTATCACAGCATTCACAGTCATAACTAAAGCTACATCTGAAATGTTTAAAAACATAAGGTTAATTAAAATAAAGAGGTTGATTTTTTACCGGCTGTGATAAATCTGGAAATGACTGTCGTAATATCGGCTGGGCAAACAATGACGAACGCTCCGATTGCTCTCCCATAGCAGAGTTACGAGTACACAGAAGTGCCCTACGAGTGTTAGAAAGCGGGCTGGTATAAGCGTATTAGCTCCTCTCATGCCGGTTCCGAAAATATTTTAAATTTTCACAATATTGCCTCCACAGCTGAAATTTTTTCACAACACCACAAGACACCTGACCAGAGACAAGTTAACCAGTGACACCCGTCACCCACAGATTAAGTACTGACACCTGCCGGGCGACGGCTGACACCACCAAAGGGTATGTTCCGATATACACTGATGTGTAACGTCAATTTAGTATACTGCGAAACCGTTCCCGTATAGTTAGCTATACTGGTTTACTGTAAAAAGGAACGCAGTCAGCACTCAGCACTGAGAGCACCTTACCTCGAAATCGCCAGTGCTCACAGTACAAAAATGGCGATGATTTATGACATCATATAATTCCATAGGATACTGCTATGGAGGGTAGAGTAGAGGAGTCTTATCTCTATATATAAAAAGTGTCTTTCGAAATATACCAAATTGGGGGCGCCACATTAGCATCAAGGTAAATTTAAAAGGAAGTTCCACAAATATTATTAGTAGGTTTGAGAAATAAACAAGAAAAGAAAATATTCGTCATTACTTTGTACAGCGTAAGTTGTTGAAATTTTCAATAATTAACTATTTTAGTCGACAGTAATATTAAATTTTTTAACTCGGCATACTTAACTTCAATCTACAATTGCTACATTCATACCATACTCTTTACTACACCAGCGCCACTGTGGAAGGTTTTTGTCTTGAACTGTTATTTTCAGCAAGCACTGGACACTTTTTCAACTTTTCTCCCATAAGAGATAACACTCCTTACCTCTACCCTCCACAGATACTGCAGCAGTACACTCTCAGTCCTTATCGGAACGAATTTCTCCCCATTAAAGGCACTGGGGCCAGCCAGTGTTCGCCAGAGTGATTATTCTCTCTGGCCAGTGCTCGGTACTCGCCTGCTCGCCATCTGCTCGCAGTGTATTATATCGGAACATACCCTTTACAGCCGCATCCTTTTAATATAACGGTTTCCTGAAAGATCCTTGGTTTCCTGTACAGTGTACGTAGTAGTGCAGTTGCACTGCATTGTCGTGTGCATCAGTGGTCTGCATGTGGATATATCCTCAAATCAAGCTCAAATCATTCTCTCTTTTTCTTTCTACTTTGTTTGTGGTACCGACGGCAGGAGCCTCAGAATAATCAGATTAGGTTTTTAATCTGAGACGGGAGCCGGCCCGGGAGGTCAACAAACCTTAATGTCAGTGTCATGTCATTAGTTGTTTAGTGGTTGTTTAAAAATAAAATACATTAAATAGGGATTAATAAATATTTTAGGACATATCGAATAAAATAAATTAAATAATTTCTTCATAAATGAAGCTCCTAAAGCCCAGCTGGGTCAATCACGATGGTAAGTAAAAGCGTGAAGCTGTTAAAAGTTCAATTTTATTGTGTTGTGAATTTATACACAAACATGATTGTTTTACTGCTATCATTACTACTTTTCAGAGAAACCTATATTTTCTGTGGACATACATCCCACTGGGAAGCGGTTCGCGACCGGAGGGCAAGGCGGGGACTCCGGCCGAGTGGTTGTTTGGAACCTAAACCCCGTTTTATATGAGGAGGTGGAAATGGACCCAAATGTGCCCAAAATGCTCTGTCAAATGGACAATCACTTAGGTTAAAAGTTGCTTTATAAATTTGCATCTGCAATTTTGTTTTCCCTGACCCTTATCCTTCAACTAGCTTCAACCACCTAAGACAATTTATTGAGTACAGATTATGTTACTGTTTGTCAAATGATCCTTTTTAAAATGATCATCTGGAATACAATGTTTGTCACCTGAATAGTTTTTGAAACGTTTTTTGTAAAAATACTTAATAATTAACTTAAAGAAACTAATTTATATAATTTTTAATTATGACAGATTAGGCACCTTTTTCTCAAGTTTTTTTATGTAATGCTCTAATCTATTTTTATTTAGTTAAATCTTTGAACCTACTTCTTTGAGTTTACTGTTTTCTCACAGCCTGTGTAAACTGTGTGCGATGGAGTAACGGTGGGCGGTACCTGGCATCTGGAGGGGACGACCGGTTGGTGATGGTGTGGGGACTCAGCGTAGTGGCAGGCGCTATGGGGAAACACAAGGCTGAGACCTGGCGCTGCTTGAGCACTTTGAGAGGACATGCAGGTATTATACTTTATTAATATAGAAGAATCCTTAAATTATGGCTCATTAACCTGACATTTTATAGCCTAAATGACTTTTTCAATTGTGACAAAACTAAGGACTTTAAAAATTAACCTGGCTAAATAATTTTGACGTTTAATAATTAACCATAATCTGTTTTTACTGATTAAGATAATTAATATAATCTGTTGTACCAATTAATAATTGTCTGAATTAAATTATGACTTTATGTTACGTTTAAGCTTAATATATTGTATGCCTGTTAAAGGTAGGCTGTTCCTACTATGTAAAATTATTACTATTTTAAGATCTTCAAATTATGTAACAGTCAAACGATTTTAATAAATGAAATAAAATTAAATGAATACTAATTCTGTATAGCACAATCTCTAAACTAAAATGACACCTCTAAATCTAGTTCTGTCCCTTTGACAGTTTAATATTTAAGACACCTTTAAAGTCATAATTTTATTTATAGGTGACGTACTAGACCTAGCATGGTCACCGCTGGACAAGTGGCTGGCAAGTTGCAGTGTTGACAACACTATCATCATTTGGAATGCAGAGAAGTTCCCAGAGCTGGTCTGCGTTTTGAACGGACACACTGGCCTAGTGAAAGGTGTTGCTTGGGACCCTGTGAGTTACAGTCAGATGCACTTACAGACACATTCATCCGAACATCCATCCATCCATCTATCCAAACGTTTGCATCAAATAATAATATAATATATAATATAGTAATTAAATATTATAAATGCGAAAGTTTGGATGGATGGATGTATGGATGGATGTTTGTTACTCAATCACGCCCCAACGGCTGAACGGATCTGGATGAAATTTGGCACAGAGATAGATTATAGTCTGGAATAACACATAGGCTACTTTTATCCCGAAAATTAAATAGTTATAGGGCGAAGTCGCAGGCATCAGCTAGTATTATAAATTAGCTGATGGCCGCGACTTTGTACGCGTGGATTGAGGGGGAATATTTATTTGATTTGATTGATTTGATGTTTTAGTATTGAAGTATAGATACTTAATTGTAAAAAAGCACTGATTTATTTTTGGGAGATTTTAGTTTGGTTCAACTCTTGTAAATTTTTTTTTTAGGTTGGCAAGTACTTGGCTTCCCAATCGGATGATAAATCGTTAAGGGTTTGGAAAACCGCTGATTGGGCATCTGAAACCATCATCACAGAACCATTTGAAGAGTGTGGAGGTAATTATGAGAACCGCATGTCAATCATATCCCAGACAAATTTTGTCCCATCCTTCCTAACCATCTGAGGGCCTAGTGGAGTTTGATTACCTCTTCGATTGCGTGAAAGTTGACTACAATTTATATGGAATTGTCAAGTACTTGATGAAAGATGACAGCTCACGCCTGATCATTCTATACCAATGGTAGCTAGCTTTAACGCGATCAAATAGGTAAAATATCTCCCTTGGCCTGCTGGTATCTGTGGAGATGGGCCGGTTTTTTTTTTTTTAAATTTAGGCTGGTTTCAGACCGTTTGTGTAGACTTTCGGAGTGGAGACATATGTGAGACGTTAGAATATTGTATTACAGTTATCCACGTCCTTGAAACTGAACACTCGTTTTAGGGCACTGTGAACTCTACGGGTCTGGACAGTCTGTACTGAGCCCACCACTACAGCCTATTAACGTCCCACTGCTGGGCACAGGCCTCCACTCTCATAGGAGAGCGGGAATTAGAGCTTAGACCCACCAAACTGCTCCAATGCGGGTTGGCGGGCTTTAACGATTATAATCATGGTCTATAAATGAATAAAAAAAGTTTATGTTTTCTTCTGTTTAAGTTATATGATGTATAATCACCAGGTACAACCCACGTGCTCCGCCTGTCGTGGTCCCCGGACGGTCAGTACGTGCTCTCTGCGCACGCGATGAACGGCGGCGGGCCCACGGCGCAAGTGGTGGAGCGCGAGGGCTGGCGCTGCGATAAGGACTTTGTGGGCCACAGGAAGGCCGTTACCTGTGCGGTAGGCGACATTACTGTTTCACTAGTGTGTCAGTGTATCTAGGGCCCCGGACGGTCACAGTATGTCGGGAGCGTATGGTGTGCTCGACTTATGCAATAGGAAGATCTTCCTCCGAGCCGGTGTCATGCTCGGGAATCCCAGCTGGGCCGACTGTTGTAGGTTGAAAGTTGTATATATGTTACCGTAAGATTGCAAAAGCCGTTGGATTGTAATCTTACTAGCGATATTGTAAACTGTCGACGGATTACAATTTAACGCATTATTTTTTGGTAGATTGTAATCTGTTAGGTATACTAACCCGATAAAACCTAAGTGCCCTCATCACTTATGTCGAACCTTAACCTAACCTACCATAAAAGAGACAAGGAAGGGACAATAAATATTTAAAAAATTTACACTCGGAACATTGAACGGTTCACAATCCGTCGACAGTTTACAATATCGCTAGTTGGATTATAATCTAACGGTTTTTGCAATCTTACGGTGACATATACATAGTACAATTCCGAAAGAACTTCGTAATCGTGATTCAGGCGACGGCACGTGATTGGCTAACGTGGCCACGTCATGTTTACGTCATCCATGTAGGTATGTATGCTCCTACAAGTACGTGCTCTCGGCTCACGTGATGAACGGCAGCGGGCCCACCGCGCAAGTGTCGGAGCGCCACAGGAAGGCCGTTACCTGCGCGGTAGGCGATATTGTAAAGCAAGTAAGCAGCTTAGGCAAGCTTTGTATGGAAACCCTAAAATAAAAAATGTTAAGCTGATTTTTGCCACAAGGATTCTTTAGGGTCTTAGAAGTATTTCCTCTAATCCCCACTCCTAGGATACAGGCTTTCCCCCCTCCTCTAAAATCCCTCCCCGAGCGCAGTATTTTTAATTTTTTCAAAAACTAACATTTAGAAAAAACTACCTGTGGCGAAAATGATCTATTTTAATAATCTATTATTCGAGTACCAGTGTCTGTCAATCCTGGCCCTGGACGTTGTGCTAGCTGACCCACCCCGGCTTCGTTCTGGCACCTTATGTACTTATACGGGGTCTATTTAAAATTCTAATAACCTCTTAAGGTACCAACGGCGAGTGAATTGCCCATACAAACGTAATACCAAAATTATTTGTAATTCGAGAATATTTATATATGCGATTATTAAGATTGAACTTGTATTTATCTAGGTCCCTGGATAAATATTTTTTCAAAATACTTTCCCAAAATTAAATGTAAGCACATTGCGTATTGCATGTTTTTACGACATAAATGACATGTTTTCTCCTTATTGGTTTCATATTAAAACCAACGATATCTCACGTACTAATTCATCAGGAACATACCATATATTGTCAAGTTACAGAATAACAACACGAAGTTAAAAACACAACAATTTTTCATTCATCATTTTTGGTATTCACGGAACAAGACCCAAATGTATAACAAGTTCTGTACGCTCATATTGCTATCGCGCTTGCACGCGATCATGTGTCATCAGCCAAATAGAGATAGCAATATACCGGCAAATTTATATTTGCGGTTCGAATAGAAGTTGCGAGCGCCGCTCCCAGGCCTCTTAAAGGGTTAATTCTGTATGTAAATATGAAGACCTTTAGGTCTACGAGGTTTAAAAATTATTTAAAAAAAAAAACATTTTCTATACAAAAAGAAAATATATAGATTGGCTGCTCTAAGATGACCTCACTCCACGAGACGCGCGATCAGCGCGGCGAACTGGTTATCACTGGGCTAATACCTACTTAAAACACTGGGTTGCATAGGGATACAAGGGTGTATCCCAAAAAATCATAGAGTTCCTGCGCGACTTTTCAAAAACCCAAATTCACGTATACGTATAGGTTAGAATCGCTCTAAAACAATGTATTTTCATCGGCCAACAGCGTTTCAACAGCAACATCTTCGTGAAAGAAGGCAAGAAGTGTTGTTGCGCCGCGGTGGGGTCCCGCGACCGCGCGCTCTCCATCTGGCTGACGTCACTCAAGCGCCCACTGGTGGTCGTCCACGAGCTGTTCAGTGACAGCGTGCTGGATCTGTCTTGGAGTTCTGATGGTGAGTGTTTAGGAGTCACTAATAGATGGCGCTATTAGATCACAGACTAAACCACGACAGGGTCATAACCGAAAAGCTATAGGTAAAGAATGGAGTGCTTTTTAAATGCAATTTATCGATATCCCACTTCAACTGCTGAGCGAAAGCGAGAGATCAGAGACCACTGGTGTCTGACTGTCTTAACACTAGCTGGCCAGCCCCAGCTCTGACAGTGTAACCTTTGTAAAAAGAAATTCTAAAATCTTGGAAAAGAGGTTTGCTTATTTTGAGACTCCATACTAAAATATTCATACCCCTTTAGAATCAGCTTTAAATTATGAGATTTTAGTTTTTAGATTTTGTATCCTTTAATAGTTAGTACGGAATACTGGAAGATTTATTTCCAACTGCAAGAACATAAAGTTCATTAAAAATATATTTCAAATAGTTATAGTAATTATTTTCATATTGTTGAAGTGAAAACTTCTTTAGGCGCGTTGAGCACTTTTTGGTAGGGGGAATACGCGCGACCGACACCGTTCTTCTAAAGACAAAAAGTCTTAAGTATAAATAGTTCATTCGTAATTAAACTTTAATGTCTTAGTTTTAAGGTTTATATTAATAAGTGCTGTGGAACCGAGACCGACACCTCGCATTGTTACGAAGACCAAAGGTCTTAAATATAAATATAGTACATTCGTAATTAAACTTTAATGCTTAAAGTTAGTAATGTTTTAAGGTCTACACTTGAATTTTTTTTAATATTCGGTTTCACTTCTTTCGGCAGTCCCTATGACTGCCAACTTTTTCTATAACTTAAACTTTACTTACAATGTTGTTTCTTTTTCAGGTTTAAATCTTTTGGCGTGCAGTTCAGACGGTACAGTCGCGTGCATACAGTTCACTAACAAAGAGATTGGCACACCGCTCACGATAGAAGAAAAGGTAACAATGAGGCTGATTCTTTTTTTGTTATCCACTACAAGTTAGCCCTTGACTGCGATCTCACCTGGTGGTAAGTGATGATGCAGTCTAAGATGGTAGCGGGCTAACCTGTTAGGGGCATATTAAACCCATACCCCTATTGGGTTTCTACACGGCATCGTACCGGAACGCTAAATCGCTTGGCGGCACGTCTTTACCGGTAGGGTGGTAACTATAGCCACGGCCGCAGCCTCCCACCAGGCCAGACCAGGGAAAATTCAGAAATTATAAATTTCCAAACCCTGCCGGGGATCAAACCCGGGACCTCTGCAGGTTAAGGCAACAGCGCTCACGGCAGCGGCAACGGAGGTCGTCAAAAATTCTGCATTGCATTATCATATTGCATATTAATCTCTAAACTAAACCCTTTCATAATACTCCCTGCGGAAAGGGACAGAACTAGATTTAAAGCTGAGCTTGACCACAATATCCGTTCTACCGTAGACTGCATCACCACTTACCATAGTAGTCGAAAAAAAAAGAAATTCCGACATAATTCCATACACCAAACTTAGCTATCAAGAATCTACATAAGTTAAACCGGAATAAAATCTTTCTTTCCAGAACTCATTTTACGAGAAAATATATGGCAAATGTTTGGCCAACGAATCAGGTGGAGATCTGTCTTCCAACCTGTTGGTGGAAAGTCCGGAGATATTGCTGGCCCGGGACAAACAGGAGGCTAAGAAGGAACCCCCGAAAGATGAGTCCACGCCTAAAAGCGATAAAACACAGGTGAGGTTCTAAAATCACAATTTTTAAAACAAGAAACCCTTATAGTTTTGTCCAGTTGGTATGTATGTGTCAGGTAAGTTAAAAAATAAACTATGGAGCTGTAAAGTTGAAGAGTACAATTTCAGAAACCTGCTATGTAATTTGAATTATTCTGTGGTAAGTAAACCATGGTAATCATTACTATGAAAAGTAAGAGCTAAAAAATTTTGGTTCACGCCCTCGAGTGAACTAGCCAATGAAGACAAAGAAGCCTATATACTGTTTAACACTCTCCATTTCAGTTGCGCAAGAATGCTTAAACGCGCGGAAAGGAATATAATAGTCTTCAGCAGTCTGTGTTGACTGCTAAACACTAGATCAAACTAATATTATAAATATAAAAGGTTTGATTGTTTATATGTTTGTTTGTAATGGATAAACTCAAAAACTACTCAATCTATTTTACAATTTTTTAAAAAAACAATGCTTTGCTTGCGAAGTTGTTTTTACCGACATAGTATTAATCCTTATCATAACAAATATGTTATTCATGTCAAGTATTTAATTAACCAATATTGTCCTTTACACTACTTAATTTAAATTAATATCTTATGAAATATCAAAAAAAAAAGTTACGTGCAACAGAAAACTCTCAACACTTGAACGTGCAGTATCAAGTGCACTATACATATAATATAATATTATAATATTGCAGTGTTAATGTAAAACCTGATATTGTGCTGCCCGTGCGAAGCCGGTGCTGTCCGTGCGAAGCCGGGGCGGGTCTCTAGTTGTCTATATCACCGTTAAATTGTAAAAACCGTAAGATTATAATCTAACTAGCGAGATTGTAAACTGTCGAAAGATTACAATTTAACGCATTATTTTTCGGTAGATTGTAATCTGTTAGGTATATTAACCCGATAGAACCTACCTGATTATTTGTATCGAACCCTAACCTAACCTACAAGAAAGAGACAAGAAAACGTAAATACAATGATTATTTCAAAAATTGACACTTAAAACATTGAACGGTTCACAATCTTTCGACAGTTTGACGGCCTCCGTGGCGCAGTGTGTAGTGTAGCGCTGTTGCCTTAACGTGCGGAGGTCCCGGGTTCGGTTCCCGGCAGGGTCAATTTGGGAATTCATAATTTCTGAATTTTCCCTGGTCTGGCCTGGTGGGAGGCTTCGGCCGTGGCTAGTTACCACCCTACCGGCACAAACGTGCCGCCAAGCGTTTAAGCGTTCCACTACGTTGCCGTGTAGAAACCGAATAGGGGTATGGGTTTAATATAACTGCCATGCCCCTAACAGGTTAGCCCGCTACCATCTTAGACTGCATCATCACTTACCATCAGGTGAGATCGCAGTCAAGGGCTAACTTGTAGTGGATAAAAAAAAAAAGTTTACAATCTATCGAGATAAAAAAGTTTAGATTTCAATCTAACGGTTCTTACGGCGACATCTATATTGTTGATCCTTACTATAATATTATAAATGGGAAAGTGAGTTTGTTTGTATGTTTGTTCCGCTTTCACGCCGTAACTACTGAACCGATTTGGCTGAAATTTGGAAAATAGATAGCTTATAACCTGGATTAAAACATAGGCTACTTTTTATCCCGGAAAATTAAGGAGTTCCCGCGGGAGCCAAAAAACCTAAATCCACGCGGACGTAGTCGCGGGCATCAGCTAGTAGTCTATGTTAAATTTGATAGGCTTGCTTTTCTACAAATTAGTAATTCGTTCCAGCTGAAGCCAGTATTAACGCCGTCGCCGTCCGTGTCCCGGGACACGCCCCTGCGGCCGATGGACCGCCAGATCGAGACGCGGACGTCGGACGGCAAGCGGCGGATCACGCCCGTCTTCATACCGCTCACCAGCGTCGATGCCAAGTGAGAGCGATCCTGCTTTTCTAAGTGAAACTTGTTTATTTTTATTTATTTACTAGATGATTCCCGCGACTTCGTCCGCGTGGACCAAATTTTTTCGATTCCCGCGGGAACTCTTAAAGGACATTGATCATCAATGTATGGGCTTTGGTTTCACATTCTATCACAATGTACTTTCATGAAACTTACCTCATTTGTAGGGTACAAAAATAACAATACATCCTCAAATTATTAAATCTGTAGTTCGACGGATTTGTGAGAATCAGGTTACAAATGTTCACGAATTTAGGTTACTTTTTTCCACGATAACGTCAATGATCAGCGTCTAGTATATAGTGTATTATCTATGATCAGCGTCCACGATCAGAAACCAAAGAGAATATAACCACTACGTGTCAGAAACGTCAATGATAGGGAAGGCCGGAAGGTGATCTGAGATCGATTAATCGACAAAATCCTTTTTGGACTAACAGAATCGATATTTTTAATCGATATTACGAAAGTGATGAATAATGTGTTAAGCCTTGTTTTATGTTTAAAATAGACCTAGGACACAATATTTAATGGTTAAATAATATTACCAAATTCTCATGATCGTTGTGACCGTCAGTCGCGTCTTATAATTATTATACAGCGTACCTAGTAGGTACCGGGCGCTTCATCAGATTTTTGTACCACATCCGAGAATTCAAGGTCGTGTCGTATATTATGGAACTATATACGCCAAATACAGTGTCAGTCTCAAATACTGAAGTCTTTGGAGCGACTTGCATAAGCTGCGTCCGATAATTAAATATCTATAAGCGATGATTAAAGAACATTGATTCATGCATCGATTATTTAGTTATGTAGGTATATTTCGCAATTGTCTTTGGATACTGGCAGCCCTTTGAAACGTCAAACGACATTAATGGATACAGGAAATGATAAAATCACTTGTTTCTTTACAAGATTTTTGTCCGGCGACGTTATGGTTTGGTATTTTAAAGGATTTTGTTAAAAATATAAACTTAGTTTTTGACACCAGTTTGAATCTGATACAAAACGAAACCAAGTTTGAGCAATCTCCTTTTCCGGGATAAAAAGTAGCCTATGTCCTTCCCCGGGATACAACCTATCCCTGTACCAAATTTCATTAAAATCGATTGAACAGATAACTTTTTGATTCCCACGGGAACCTTTGAATTTTCCGGGATAAAAAGTATGTCCTTTCCCGGGATACAACCTATCCATGTACCAAATTTCATCAAAATCGGTTGAACAGATGGGCCGTGAAAGCGTAGCAGACAGACAGACACACTTTCGCATTTATAATATTAGTATGGATATATTATGGATTTATAACATCAGTATGGATTTTATATTATTGATAAGACGTACCCAATAAGCCAGTTTCCCAATGCGTCTTATCAGGCTACAATATAACATATAAATTACTAAATCGTAACTTAATCGTAACTTTAGAATCGTTGTGATTTGAAAATTCGATGAAACGAAAAAGCAACACCAAAAAGAGGCAAACATATTCATAATAGGATTTAGCCTGCGAGAGAATGAGATAGAATACAAGTTATATTTATCTCATTCTGAGGGAGAGAAGAGAAGAGAAGAGAAAATGAGATACGTTTAACTCATGATACTTTATCATACTTTAAAGTTTCGTCGCTTGAGGAATTATTGTTGGGGTCTACTAACTTTATTGCCGAGACTATCTATCCAATGTCTCCTTTTTTGACGAGCTCAACTTGCAATGCTTATGGCTTTGTTTAGGTCAAATCTTGCAACTGAATTTGAAAACATTTACTGCCAAATGATTGAGCTGAAATTTTGCAGACACGTTTAGTTTGGATGAATGCATGAATGATTAGCTAAGTGACGTAATTTAAATCCAATATGGCGGACTAGTTGTTTTTAGCTCAGATCTTTTTCGTTTTAATGTAACGTTTAAACGACATTTACGCCGCCAAATCGAACAGCTGATTTGGGGCCGCCATTAATAGAATAATAAAGTACCTTCTTCTTATTTCCAGCGAATCCCTGGGATCCCAGCCGGCCACAGAGAGTTGCTTCAGCACATCGTCTCAGAGCAAGTCGCGGATCCGGGTGGAGAGGCGAGACGACATAGTTATACACCCCAACGTGAGCAACCACGCCACAGCCGTCAAGAGCGACAAGTTAGTACTAATAAGTAGAAACACTCGTTAACCATTTTAATCATACTTTATTAGCAACTAGCTGATGCCCGCGACTTCGTACGCGTGGATTGAGGTTTTTGGAACTCTTTCATTTTCCGGGATAAAAAGGGGAGTATTTCTGATGATCGATTTTATTTATTTACTACTTACTAGCTGATGCCCGCGACTTCGTACGCGTGGATCGAGGTTTTGTTGTTCCCGTGGAAACTCTTGAATTTCCGGGATAAAAAGTAGCCTATGTGTTAGTCCAGACTATAATCTATCTCTGTGCCAAATTTCATCCAGATCCGTTCAGCCGTTCTGGCGTGATCGAGTAACAAACATCCATTTGAGGTTTTTTGGTTCCCGCGGGAACTCTTTAATTTTCCGGGATAAAAAGTAGCCTATGTGCTATTCCAGACTATAATCTATCCCTGTGCCAAATTTCATCCAGATCCGTTCAGCCGTTGGGGCGTGATTGAGTAACAAACATCCATCCATACATCCATCCATACAAACTTTCGCATTTATATTGATTGATTTACACACAAACTCCGTACAGCCATTTTGACATTCGGCACCGATCTCCCGCCAAACGTTCACAGTCCGCTGTCACTATCATGAACCGTAGAGGTAGTAGTTTAGTAAGACCATAGAATTGACATATTAATGTTCAGTCTAACAGTACTTAGTATGCAGAATGCTTTATTTTCTTTCTTTTTTTAAATACTTGCCGAATTGACGACCTTTTTTAAAAATCGGTTAAAAGTAATGGATTTGTCAAAAAAAAACATTAGGTTTGTAAGTAAAAAGTGCGCGTGGCTCATGGATGTGTTAAAGTCCTATCTGGACCTATACATTTGTATACGTGTAAACGTGTGCGTGTACGTGATTGCGCGTACGATTGACCGCGTATTATAAGTAATCGCTATTTTGAAAAAATAAAAATGGCGTAACGGTAGGTAGGCCAAAATATTCAAACCCCTTCGTATGCAGTTTCCTACCTCACTCAACCATATTATGTGAGAGTTCTATACCTAATACCTATAGGTGCAACTCATGGTGGCGGTGTCTGTCATTAGTATGAGCGTTAACCCGCTGTATAAGCAACCTAGTTATGAAACTAAATTGATTTATAACTTCTGCAGTGGGTTAGATCAGCGGCTCCGCAAGCGCACAGCATCTTCCCTACCGGGGCCCAAAGCGGACGAACTCCAAGTGAAGCGGTCCTGTTCATCCCCTACTAATGCGGCCCCCAGTGCGGCTAATGCGAGTCCCCTGGCTCCGGCCCTGCCCGCGCCCGCTTTGGGCACGGCCGGCCCTGTGGTGCGAGCCGCGGGGTCCTTGAGACTTCAGGTACGTAAAATAGTTTTATTTCTCTAGTGCAGAATGATGAAAATTACACTCGAGGCGCATTAATGTACCGAGATTTTAATTTTCGATGCGCACGTGTATCATGCAAAATTTTAAAATACATTCGGATTAAAAACAAAAAAAATGCTACGAGTATATTCCCATAATATCCAATCTCAAGATGGGATTAAGGTCCAATTTTTTTTTTGTGATAATTAAATAGAGGATCTGATCTCCAAAAAGTCGTAATATCCACATCCCAGTTAGATTTATGTTGAAAAACGATTTTAATCGAAATTTGATGACGTCACAATTCAGTACTTGCGAAATGTTTAGCGACAGTGAGGGTTGTCGCTAAACTGCTATAGAATCGAGTAGAAAGTCCTTGGATATTTTTTTTAACAAAATTTAAAAATATATGAGTAGTGGCAACTGGCAACCGATTCTATAACTGTACCAAATTTTGACTGGAGAAGTATATAAAGTCCTACGTTGATAATTAATTTCGAACAATTTTCGTAGTTTATTTAATGACGATCATGTTTGCCATGCCATGCATTTTTTTTGCACGGTTTTTACCTCTGGTAGATTTTTGCAAAAAAACGCGGTTGGGCAAATATTGCCCAAAGAACACTTGTGCCAAAAATAAGGTTTAAAAAAACCCTACCTATAGAAGTAGAAAACGAAATTTTTCTTTAATTTTTTTTTTTAAATTAAAATTATTAAAATATAAACCCTAACACTTATTACTAATTTCGAATGTAGTATATTTATATGTTCGCGAGCATGTCGGTCACGCGAGCATGTCGGTCACGGTCAAGCGAATCTCCATTTTACCCCCTACCAAAAAGTGCACAACGCTCCTAAAGAAGTTTTACACTTCAATATAAATTACCAAAAAGTGTTCAACGCGCCTAAAGGAGTTTTCACTTCAAAAAAAATGTTGTGAACGTTTTTTTAAATATTATATTTATTACTTTTTTTTATTATTCCCGCACTTAGAAGCATTTGTTTTTCAGGTGGTGAATAAGGCGTGCAACACATACTACGGCACGCTGTCCAGACTGGAGCTGATACCGAACAACTCCGCCTCCAACGATCCCGTGTGGGAGACGTATTTAGGTATGCACTGTGCACTATATTCTAGGTTTTCTTAGAGTATAGGAAAGATAAAGCGACGCGACGCGCTTTTCAGTCGCTTTAGACGTCTTCGAGTTATATTTTTCGCTCACGGTTTCATGGTAAGTTCCTATCCGCCGCGTAAAGCGCGTCTCTTAAGTCAAGTTTAGACGAAGCCAGCGCTGACTTGTTATTGGCCTCGTGTAAACAGTTTTTCAAGACAAGCCAGCGCTGGCTGCCAGCACTGGCGGGAATAGAACGCCCGCCTATTTTTCAAGCCAGTGACCCCCGCCCGCGTTCCCCGCAACCCCCGCGCCAGTGTGAGGCCACGTGTAGCCGCATCGCGCCAGTCGCTGGCGAATATCCGTAGACTTTACACGCGTTTGTTTATCGAAAGATTTTCCGCGATGTCGCCAAAAAATTCAATGAGGACGAAACGTTAAAATTTATCCAACTCTATAGAGAGCACGATGTGCTTGTGGTATAAGCGTTGCGATGCTCACAAAAATAAGCAAATGCGCGCTTCGGCACTAGAAGCCATTCGTGATGGAATGAATAAAGAACTGACTATCAATGAAGTTAAAGCAAAAATTAAGAGTATTCGAAATACTTACTATTTGGAAATCGACAAAATCGAAAAATCTACAATCTATTTATCTTTAATCTATCTTTACGCTGAATCGTGCTTTGTTTGAAGTGAAAGTAACTCGTCAAAGTTTTCAGTCGTAACTCGCAATGCCAATCTGTACTCGGAAGGATCATCTAATCTCAGTTGTTGTAGCAACAAAGCGGAAGCTCCAGTTACGGATATATCGCTTAGCCATTTTCTTATCCAAAGTCTTTTATCCTTTACGATTTCTTCTTCTAAAATATTGATCAACTCTGCTCTTAATAGTGCAGTGATAAATAAATAAATAAATAAATAATCATTTATTTGCCAGAATGTTTGTACATAATGTTGGTAAAATAATATAACCTGTTCATAAACATCCAACTAACTTAATAGTGTGCAAATATTAGTAGGTAGCTAAATTAAAAAAAAATATTAGGATTTAAGCTCAACAATATTAAACAATTCAATATAAAATAAACCAATGTCAGAGAAATTACAGGAAACAAAATCATATCAATCATACAACGCGATTAAAAATAAGAATTTCAATACTTAAAAGCTACAATTTTGTTTTAAATTCCTTTACATCATTGCGTTAAATATTCCTTCACATCATAATAACATTTTTCTAATAGTAATTTATTAAGTTTGCTCTTTAACATCTTTATAGTCAAGTTTTCAAAGTCAGCAGGTAGCTTATTATAAATCTGGACCGCCATAGCGTAAGTACTTTTCATGAATGTACTATTGCAACATTTTGAAATACATAATTTGTTAGGATATCGAATGGACCTATTCGTTTTGATTTCGCATTTCCTTTTGAAATATTTTGGATATCGCTTAACAAATACACACATATCCCTTATGTACATACATGGTAGTGGAAGAATACCTAGTTTTTTAAAAAGTGGTTTACAGCTCTCTAATGGTTCTACGTTGCAAATAGCCCTTATGCATTTCTTTTGCAGTCTGAATGCTCTTAAAATATCAACGGAGTTACCCCATAGTATCAAACCATATGATAACACGGACGATACATATCCATGGTATGCACTTAAAGCAGCATTTACTGATACTGTCTGAACTAGACGTCTTAAGGCGTAAACAAATCTGTCTAATTTTTTACATATATACTCAATGTGCGCCTTCCAATTACAGTTTTTGTCATAAATTATTCCTAAAAATTTTGATGAGTCTGCTTCTTCTATTTTTGTATCGTCAAATTTAATGTTTTTTGGCTGAGTTTTAGTATTGTAATAACTGAATTGCATCATTTTAGTTTTGTTTAAATTTACTTTTAAATCATTGTCACTAAGCCAACTAACTATGTCTTGTAAAGCTTTATTTATGTCTTGTTCATATGACCGTATACTTTTACATTTAATTAATATTGTTGTATCATCTGCAAATAATACACAAGGATGAGTGACCGCTGTTGTAATGTCATTTATGTACGTTAGAAAAAGGAATGGTCCTAATATACTTCCTTGTGGAACTCCCCTTTTATTACAGTTTAGTGAAGATTTATACACTTCTTTGGTATTATTTTTCATTTTAGCAATTACAGTACATATTGACCTGTTATTTAAGTATGACTTGAACCACTCATATGCTTTTCCTCTGACACCATATCTTTCTAGTTTGTCCAATAATATTTTATGATTCACAAGGTCAAAAGCTTTAGTCATATCTAAGAAAATTGCAGTAATAGGTACTTTGTCATTAAGGCTATCATTAATCATTTTACTTAAATAAAAACAAGCCTCGGTAGTGGAGCTATTGTTTCGGAATCCAAACTGTTCATTTACAAGAAGGTTATTGGCGTCGAAAAAATTTTTGAGACGTTTTAGCATTACTTTTTCAAATATTTTTGCTAGTATAGGTATAAGTGTTATCGGACGGTAATTATTTATGTCACATCGATCACCTTTTTTGAACAATGGCTTCACAATGGAAATTTTTAAACTATTAGGGAACACTCCTTGTTCAAATGACCGATTCACTAACACCCATATTCTTAAACGTTTCCTTAGAACCCCCTCGACTCCTCATTCCTCATTCGAGGCTTCCTTAAGGAACTGCTCAAAACAACCTCTAAATCGATATTCTCAGTGGTAACCTCAGCCTTAACTCGACTTTCCTCCAGTAAGGTCGAGTGAAGGAATCACACCTACACTTTGAGAACTATTTTGTTTTTATGGTTGGTAGTATTGTCTATGGTTACCTTTCGCGGGCTTGCCAAAATACATTTCAAAAGTCAAAACGGCCTGGAAAAACGAATATTCAATATTGTGAATTATTGTGATAAGAGAGTATATTTTCTTTGTAAATTGTAATCCTGTTTGTTTTGTTATCCTGTTTGTTTCGTTTTGTCTTTATTTTGTGTTTACTAGACATGGCTGGTCGGCAAATTTTTTCAGACCATGAGAAAGTCTGTCTGCAAGAATTACTAATAAAATACAAAATAAATTCGATGACTACGATAGGGGCTGGAAACCCTGCAGTAAAAAAAACTGCTTGGGCACGCCTTACCGAAGAGTATAACTCCATAGAAACCAATTGTCGAGTAAGTAGAGAATATCAAGGGTTTCCTTGTCTCTTCTTTTAAGTTATCTAATAAAATAACAATTTCTTTGAGTATGGTTTTACTGACGTTAGACCATTTGACAAAAGTATGCTTTACCTGTTTCAGCGGACAGAAGCCCAACTGAAAAAATGCTGGGACAACCTTAAAACCCGTCAAAAACAAATACTAGCGCTCCAAAAACGAGAACGGATTCGGACTGGGGGTGGACCCTACATACCGGCCTCGATCAGCACATCCAGCACACACGAGGTGATCGAGGAGGCTTTGCTGGACTGTACTGATATGGAGTTGCAGGGGGTTATAGACAGCGATTTTAATAGTCAAGATACTGTTGAAGGTAAATTTCTGCAAGATTGCGTTAATCAAATCAAATTTGATTTGTTAACACACAAATTGATAGGCCTTGATTGTGCAAATTGTATATATATTATCAAATCAATAAATAAACCAATCTGAAAAGAAATAATTTTACTTTTGTTTTTTTGATATGTTTAGTCAGCCGCTCAAGTGTTTCCTTTTACAGAAACACAAGAGGCTGTGGTGGATACAGAGCCGCATGCAATTCACTCGCTTCCACTGCTGGAATCCCAGCCTGGAAGAATGGAGAGTACAAGTGGTGTTCAACCTGTAAGAGGTATAAAGTTATTATAATATATTTGATTTTGTTACAAAAGATTATGACAATTTTGATAGTTTACTTTAATTTTTTACCTTGTTTTCAGATCGAGTGGAAACCCCTCCAGGCCGTAGGCCAAATTCAATCTTAGATTGTGGATCAACATTATCCCAAACTCAAGGTAAATAATAATAATAAATATGATATAGTTACTTTTTAGGGTTCCGTACCAAAATGGTACATTTATTACTTAGCAACATAGTTTATTTTTTTATATTATTGACAAAAAAAGTCCATACAGCTAGAAATGACCATGTCGCTGAGGAACACAATATTATCTACAGATTACAGATAGATGTAATGCTTGTTTTAAACCTAAGTAAAGGTTTTTTAATACATTTTATAGGTATCATGCTAACAATTTAATTGTTACAGCAAGAAATGTAAGAGCTAGGGTAGTGACGGAAGAGTTTGGTTTGAGGAGGGCAAACTACCAACGAGCACAGGAGAGGGAGGAGGAGCTCCACAAATTGAAAGTGGAAGAGAGGCAGTGGCTGACAAAAGCTGCCCAAGAATCATTTAAAAAGGCAGTATTGGATAGGGAAAGTGCTGAAGAACTTCTTATCTGCAATTGTGCAAAACGTGAAGAGGCAGAGTTAATGTTAGGCATTAGAAAAAATAAAATAAACAATAATGGTTTATCTTTGTTTTATTGTATATAAATGTTTAAATAAGAAAACCTAGCTGATACCCGCGACTTCGTCTGCGTGGAATAAGTTTTTTTTAGTCCCACAGGAACTGTAATGTTCAAACAAACACACTTTCGCATTTATAATATTAGTAGAGATAGGAAATAAACAATTAACTTATACGAAATTTTCATTCTCTGATACAATGATCATGACTTTGCTTCCTCTGTGAGGAGGCAAAGTAGTGAGTTCATCAAAAAGCTATTAATAAAGTGGACAAACTATAGAAATAGCTAAAAACTAGGAGCGCCAAGTTAACAGGAAAGAAGTTGATTTATAATAATTTATCAATTCTTAACTAAAATGTCTAGCAATAAATGCAGCCCTTATAAGACTTCCACGCTCATTGTCATGTACTGTTGCTACAGGAACCTCCTCTGGGCCTTCCGTTATGGAGTCTGGCAATTCTTCATTGGTCATAATACTTATATTATGTAAAACTACACAAGCCACTATAATATTAGGCACGTTTTGTAAACTGTTTTGCAATGTTCGGGATAGACATGCAAATCTGCGTTTAAGAACTCCGTTCACCCTTTCTATTATATTTCTTGTACTAATGTGGGCACGATTGTATCTGTGTTGAGGTTGTGTTTGGGGGTTGATGACTGGGGTAAACATATATGCAGT
This sequence comes from Erebia epiphron, assembly GCA_963932025.1. Lineage (NCBI taxonomy): Eukaryota > Metazoa > Arthropoda > Insecta > Lepidoptera > Nymphalidae > Erebia > Erebia epiphron. The sequence goes on along the minus strand of OZ009948.1, from coordinate 41,279,741 downwards.
TTGGGCATAGCCACTATCTCCAAGTAATATTCCTTGAATAGTCCCTTCTTCGAATAGCAAGCAGCAGCGACTGTTTGCAAAAATTCTGGAATCATGCACACGTCCAGGCCATCGTGCCACAACATCATAAATTTCCATATGTGGGCCACATACTAATTGAACATTTATTGAAAAGTCCCTTTTTCGGTTTCGGAACATTTCTCCACGTTCTCTGGTTGGGTTTTTAGGGTTCCGTACCAAAATGGTAAAATGGAACCCTTATGGTGCGACTTTCTCCGTCTGTCTGTCCGTCTGTCCGTCTGTCCGTCTGTCCGTCTGTCCGTCCGTCACACTCGATTATTTCAGTAACTACCGAAGCTATCGACATGAAATTTGCAATAGTTGTGTATATTAGTGGCCCAAAGACACTGGAATGAAAAAAAATTGGAAATTATTTTTGTTCTTATTTAAAAAGGGGGGAAAATCGGAGGGTTGAAATTTAAAAGTGAGATAACTGTACTGTGTGGGGTATCATATGAAAGGGTTTACTTTGTACATTCTAAAACAGATTTTTAATTATTTTTAGTCATGATAGTTTTTGATTTATCGGGGAAAAAGTCTAAAAAAATACCGTTCCCCCCCCCCTTATCTCCGGAGTTTACCAATCGAAAAATCTGAAATAATTATGGTCAATAGGAATTTATGTATATTTTACAGGAAAACTATAGCCAATGCTCTAACTAGCATAGTTTTTTTGATATTAACAGTAAACCTCGTACTCGTCGTCAAATAAACACATTGGTTTTTGCCTGATTGTTTTGCTTCAGTACCTACTTCTTGAGTACGGAACCCGCGGTGCGCGAGTCCGACTCGCACTTGGCCGGTTTTTATTTATCTTTATGTGAGTGCAATCTATGGCTCCGACCGCACCTGGGAATCCTGCTATTTGGTACATTTTTCTTTTGATAGCAGCCAACTCGTTCAATTGTGGAAATTTTACAAATTGACCCACTTTTAGAGCTAGAGCTCTAGATACTCTGGATATGATTTTGCACACCACTGCCTGGCTCAATTTATGGCGGTCTCCACAATCTGAAATGTTAGGTTGATTTTGTTATACCTATCTACTTACCTAGTACGTAAAAAATTTTGTGGTTATGATTACATTGCATTGCAGTGTATAAATGCTTACCTGAAAGTTTCCTGTAGCATAAAATCTCATAGCAATAAGCAGCTGTATTATGGGTGGAATTGGGAGCCCTCTTTGATTTTCATTTGGTGTTAGGCATAATAGAGGCAATATTGTATTTACTATTGTGTGCTTTTTAAAGCGATATCTTTTTTGAAATTCGTTCTCAAACCTGGCATTAGGCGTCAAACACGAAACTGGCGACAGCGACAGCGGGGCGATGTAGTACGAGAGCTAGCGACGAATTTCGGGAAGGCCCTATAGGCTAACTGAAATTGTGAAAAAATATAATTTCGTCAACTGGTCATTTCGTGTCCGTACACTTGCGCGTTTCAGCGAGACTCTACTTATTTATCTTTTTTGCAGTTAAGAAAAAACGGACCACAAATGAGCTATGTTCACATTCTTTAGGGTTCCTTACCAAAATGGTAAATATGGTAAAAAGGAATAAGAAATAATATAAAGTTAAATAAAAGTATAAGGCAAGGTTATGAATTAAAATATAAAAGACTAGCAGATGCCCGCGACTTCGTTCGCGTGGAATGAACTTTTCGTAATAAACGTTTTCGTTCGACCGTTTTTTTTCGACTTACTTTGCAAATCCGACTACCAAGAAAAAGTCTTTCATTTTTCGGGTTATTATAGCCTATGACACTCAGAACTAATGCAGCTTTCTATTGGTAACAGAATTTTTAAAATCGGTTCAGTAGATCCAGAGTTTATCCCCTACAACTTCACAAACTTTACCTCTTTATAATATTAGTATAGATAGTAGTGAGTTGACTTTGACTATATGTTGTTGGTAGGCTCGCCGGTGACGAGTATAGCGTGCGACGCGCGCTGGGCGTGCGTGGCGTGCGCGGACGGAACGCTGCACGTGTGGGCGCTCACACGCGCCAACGCGCAGCGCGCGCTGCCGCCCATCGGTGAGTACGCATATCTGCCTTGTTTGATTATTTATCTGTTGATTATGAAAGAACGAGAAGTTTATTACTTTAGTCTATGATCTTCTATCTATATCTATCTATATATATATATTTTATATATGTCACCGTAAGATTGTAAAAACCGTTAGATTATAATCTAACTCGCGAAATTGTAAACTGTCGAATGGTTTCAATATAACGGATTATTTTTCGGTAGATTGTAATCTGTTAGGTTTATTAACCCGATAGAACCTAAGGGCACTACTTGATTATTTATGTCGACCCCTAACCTAACCTACAAGAAAGAGACAAGAAAACGTAAATACAATGAATATTTCAAAAATTGACACTTAAAACATTGAACGGTTCACAATCTTTCGACTGTTACAATCTATCGAAAAAAAAGCGCTAGATTACAATCTTACGGTTTTTACAATCTTACGGTGACAATAAATCAATTGCTCTTCGTTTGTCTCGCTAAAACTCGAGAACGGCTGGGCCGATTTAGATGTTTTTTTTTGTGTTTATATTTGAGTGGGTCCAGTGATGGTTTATATATTTTATAATTGGACCCGGTAGGGGGCGCTGCTGGTTTCAGGGCAGGACAACGTCGGCCGGGCCCACTAGTCTGAAATAAAAGTACTAGTTATACACACAAACTCTACAACGCACGATTGTAAAGATGATTTACAATGATGATTTTTGATTTTGATGCTGATGATTTGCAATTGTGCATTGTCGAGTCAACATCTCCTGAAGATGCTCCGGTATCGGAGTGAAACGTGCGTTGAGAATAATTTGCAAGATTTGTGTGGTGTGTTGAATATCGCAAGATACACGCTGTACCACATAGATTACCTATTGTAGCGAAATAAATAAATAAACTTTTTTATACAGTTTGATTTAGGGTTGCGCGTACCTAAAAGGTAGGTTTGCAACCCTTATGGTGCGGCTATGTCTGTCCAGTCAAGTATTACATTTTATAGTGACTATTACTATTTATAGTGACTGGGCTACTGTTGGAATTTATAAAAGTAGGAATAAGTTGTTTGATTTGTACGCTGAAAAGCAATATAATTACACCCCCACATTTTTGGGATACGTGAGAAATTATTCAAAATTATTTAGGAAGGTTTGTATTCAAGCAAAGTCCCTTCACATAAAGCGGAAAATTATCAACTCTGAAAATAAGATAAAAGCAGCTTGGGATGTCATCTCTGAGGAAACTGGTAGACATAAAAGGGACAACAATAAACTGGAGCTTAAAATTAATGACTGTATTATTGACTCTGATGTAGAAATTGCAAATACATTTGAGAATTTCTTCCAAAGTATTCCAATCTCTACTACCAGTTCCCTTAATTCCTCGCCAACAGAAGCCTGTAAAATTCTCAGTAGCAATGTCTCTGAGTGCAGTGTTAAGTTTAAGTTTGAGTATGTGACCCCCTATGATATTATAAAAACATTTAAATCTTTACAATGCAAAAAAACGGGAGATCTATGGGGGATATCAGTGAAAATTATCTGCAATGTTATTGATGTCATTGCGCCATATCTTGCTCAAATTTTTAATGAGTCTGTGGATTTGGGATCTTTTCCTGACCTCATGAAATGTAGTAAATTGATTCCTCTTTTTAAATCAGGTAGCAAAAGTGATCCAAATAATTACAGACCAATTTCAATTTTGCCAACCCTATATAACCCTAGCAAGATATTTGAAAAAATGATGCTCAACCAACTGCTCCGGCATTTTAATTTAAATAAATTACTTCATTCCGAGCAGTATGGTTTTACGAAAGGTCGATCAACAATCGATGCGGGCGCGGCGCTGTTAAAACATATATTTGATGCTTGGGAGAACTCACAGAATGCTATTGGTATTTTCTGTGATTTGTCTAAGGCATTCGACTGTGTTGAACACGAGACACTGTTGACCAAATTGAGCCACTATGGAATCAAAGACACTGCACTTAGTCTCATTGCATCATATCTTAGTGACCGTATTCAGACGGTATGTGTAAACAATGTGAAATCATCCGGATCAGCCTCGTTAATGGGTGTTCCACAAGACTCCATTCTGGGTCCCTTCATGTTCTTGGTATATATAAATGATTTACCATATTTTGTCCAGGATACTTGTGATATTGTGCTATTTGCCGATGATACGTCTTTAATTTTTAAAGTCGATAGAAATAAGGATGATTTTGACGACGTAAATGGTGCCATTTCCCAGGTCACTCACTGGTTTACTGTAAATAACTTACTTTTAAATGCAAAAAAAACTAAGTGTGTTGAGTTCGCACTGCCCAATACCAAGAATATACGTAACATTAATCTAGTGGTAAATAATGATATGTTAAAAATAGAAGAGGCCACCGTGTTCTTGGGGGTGACCTTAGATGCTAAGCTTCAATGGGGCACCCATATATCAAATCTAGCTGGTAAACTCAGTTCTGCTGCTTACGCTGTCAGAAAGATTCGGCAGTTAACAGACGTTGAAACTGCAAAGATTGTATATTTTGCTTATTTTCATAGTATTATGTCTTACGGAATCTTGCTGTGGGGTAAAGCGGCAGATATTCAAAAAATATTTGTATTACAAAAAAGGGCAATACGTGCAATTTATAATTTAAAACCACGTGAATCCCTTAGGGAGAGATTCAAGGAAATAGGTATTCTTACAGTAGCCTCGCAGTATATTTACAGTAATCTAATTTTTGTAAAACAACACATTCAGAATTACAAAAGAATATGTGATCTGCATGATAGGCCGACTAGAAACCGCCATAGGCTCGTGACTCCATCGCTCCGCCTCAAGAAAGTCCGAAGGTCGTTCGTGGGAATGAGCATACTATTCTTTAACAAAATTCCTCAACCTATTATAAACTTGCCTTTACACAAGTTTAAGAAGTCCATTAAAAGTATGCTCCTGAAAAAAGCTTATTATACTGTCGAAGATTATATTAATGATAAAGGCGCGTGGATTTGACTCGCTCCAGCAATGCTCAGGACTGCGGTTACTTATGTATCTGTTTAAGTTGTGTGTATGTGTATGTAGATTATTGCAATTATTGTAAACATACCATATACTTTTTCAAAAGAGCAACCACCGAGTTTCTTGCTGGTTCTTCTCGGTAGGAACCAGTTCATTCCGAACCAGTGGTAGATTCATTTGACTATTCATAAGCACTTGTAAAAAGTCTATTTGAATAAAAAACATTTGAATTTTGAATTTTGAATTTTTGAATTAGCTACAGACTTGAGATTTGGATAGTTTTGACGACCTCCGTGGCGCAGTGTGTAGCGCTGTTGCCTTAACGTGCGGATGTCCCGGGTCCGATCCCCGGCAGGGTCAATTTGGGAATTTATAATTTCTGAATTTTCCCTTGTCTGGCCTGGTGGGAGGCTTCGGCCGTCGCTAGTTACCACCCTACCGGCAAAGTCGTGCCGCCAAGCGATTGAGCGTTCCGGTACGATGCCGTGTAGAAACCGAATAGGGGTATGGGTTTAATATAACTGCCATGCCCTAACAAGTTAGCCCGCTACCATCTTAGACTGCATCATCACTTACCATCAGGTGAGATCGCAGTCAAGGGCTAACTTGTAGTGGATAAAAAAAAAGTTTTAAATAATGATTACCCAACCTTATTGCAAATGAAAGAATTTAAAAAATGCCCATTTTTCCATACTTATTTCCAGCGTTGACATCCCAAGCGGCCAAATTAACTCTATCAGGGGACACTTTGGCCGTCGTCACCACGTTTGCCACGCTGGCTATATGGGACCTCGCAAACGCCTGCTGCGTCATACGGCCTCTATGCTTCCGGAACCTACTGTCCCATGGAGGTAAGTGTACTATTCTCTGTCCAATTATTTATTTTACTTTTGGCAGATGGAGTCAATGGTGTTCTAACGCGTTACTGATTCGATTTTTGATTACAATTTGACTTTATTTATGAAGAAGTTTTAATCGATTTGACACATTGATATTTACCCATGGCCAACATTTTTTATTGTTTTATAAACATACCATACCCAAGCGTTCAAATGACTGGGTATATTAAAGTATGTATTAAAATAAATCATGTGTACACTAAATTTACATAAATCCGTCAGGTCATGGAAACCAGGCGATGGATATCGCCAAAGATTATGGTGCTTAAAAGACTATCAAGAAAGCTAGTGTTAAAGCTTCGTTACTATTGAAAGGAATGTCGTACTTGTAATTACTAGATGAGTATACGAGTTACGAAATATCGGATAAAATGGCACGTCGCTTCACTATTGGAAAATACGATATGCGTCTATGGCATATTGCATTTTTTTTGTCGATGGTTGCCTGTCAATAATTATGACACTTCATAGACGTAAAATAAATCGTCGGACAAGGCATAATACCGCTTCTAGAGTCTAGAAGTGTTACTCTATCGCTAAACGGTTAAACGGTTGTGAACGGTTAGAAAAAAAAACAATGTTTCTAGTGTACAGGAGTAAAGATCGTTTAGCAAACGGTAGTAAAAAAAAATTTTTTTTTTCACTCGTTAGTGCACAGGAGTGAACAATGTTGACTACCGTTTTCAACCGTTAACCGTTAACCGTTTAATAGTTTTACACCTCTATAATCTATACTTTGTAAAATTAGTAATTCATTTGTCGGTAACAGCATAAATTTTTATAATGTTGTAAAAGTTATTAAATGTTGTAAAACGTAAACTAATTGAAAAATCCTATTACAGTGTAAATGATAATTTAAATGATAACAAAGCATGGTAGTGAGTTGATGCAGTGGCTAATTAATGTAAAATTATAGTTTTTTTTTTTAATTAAAAAATAATAATTAAATATTCGATTTCACTTCTATCGACAGTCCCTATGATTGCCAATTTTTTTAAATAGTTTAAACGTTAATACAAAGACTCATTTATTAATTTTAATGTCGCAGTGACGGTCGCCGGTTGTTCGCTGCTAGAGGACGGCAACCCTATGATCTCACTGAGTAACGGGAAGAGCTTTATTTACTGCAAGAAACTGTGCGCCTGGTGAGTACTCATTATTATTAGAAACTAGAAACCGCCCGCGGCTTCGCTCTCATAGGAATTTCGAAAATTCGAACTTAACAGCCTTTTTTATGCACCCCTATGATATGACTATCAATATAAGTTTGCTGAGAGAAAAAAATGACGTCACACGAAATTCAATATGGCAGACGATAAAGGCTTTTTCTTAAATGATTTTTTTAATGATTTAATATTTGTTCCAGGGTAGTATGGTCAGACGCGGGGGACCCAGTGCGACGCGCGGGCGGCGGCGTGGGACCGCGCGCGCCTAAACGTGCGCCGCGCCCACCACCTGCTTTGCCCACGCCTGGGTAAGCATTTCCTGATCATATAGGAGTTTTTTGACTATTACAATTACAGCCTGCGCATGAAATAAAAAAAATAGTATGAAAATTTTATTTTCCATTTTATTGCCTTTACAAAAGTTTAAGATAACCATTAAAAAAATGCTCCTGAAATAAGCTTATTATACTGTCGAAGATCATATTAATGATAAAGGAGCATTGTTCGGTCTAGGACCTTGTTTGAATGATAGAGTTGATAGATATATGATTTATTGAATGCTAATAACTATAACTATTTTAATAATTATAATTAAATGATAAATTCTAAATGCTATAAATGAGTGGCACGCGTGCTGGTCGCGATGATGATTTGCGCACTGATTGATTGTTAGTTTGAATGTATAATGAAAAGTACGAAAAGTAGGTTAATGCTGATGGAGCAAAATGTACGGTTGGACTGTGGACCGTACAAGAATAGGTTTGACTCGCTCCAGGACTGCGTTTACTTATGTATGTGTATGTGTTGTATGTAAATTATTGCAATTATTTTAAACATACCTTTTTTTTTTCAAAAGAGCAACCACCGAGTTTCTTGCTGGTTCTTCTCGACAGGAATGGCATTCCGAACCAGTGGTAGATTCATTTGACTATTCATAAGCACTTGTAAAAAGTCTATTTGATTATAATTTAATATAAAAAAGACTTTTTAAACAACCGACTTCAAACTCCCGCGCCAACTTTACAACAAGCACACGCTATACAAAGTTTTTATTTTATTGTTGATATTTTAAAAACCGCTCGACCGATTTCGATAAAATTTATATGGGACCACATGGGAAGTATGCTCTTTCAAATAAAAAAAGAATCATCCAAATCGGTCCACCCAGTCAAAAGTTCTGAGGTAACAACATTAAAAAAAAAAAAAAACAGTCGAATTGAGAACCTCCTCCTTTTTTTGAAGTCGGTTGAAAATCAATTGTATTTGTATTTGTAGTCGCGCGAAGGCCTTATCCGGCGCGGCACGCAGTTGGCTCGAGGCGCAAGTGTCCGCGTGCCTACATTTGCGGCTGGCGTCCGACTACAGGCACTGGCTCACTGCGCTCTTCGAACACCTCTTACACCACGGTACATACGAATAATGCCTTACACCGCGCGGCACGCAGTTGACTCTTTTCATTATTTTATTTTATTTTATAATTCCCGCGGGAACTCTTCAATTTTCCGGGATAAAAGTAGCCTATCTGTTTTTCCAGACTGTAATCTATCTCTGTGCCAAAAACATTCCGTGGAAGTTAAGGAACATCCAAAAATAATAATTGCCGAATTGGTCGAGCCGATCTCGAGTTATGCGCTTAGCAACATTCTTTTTTTTTATATAGATAGAAGAATAATTAACTTCGTGCATCGACTATTCAGCCTTTACCTTTTTGATTTATAAAAGTTTAAACGATTTTATTATCATATTAAATACAATTTTTAATTTCATGAAATAATTTCATCAATGAACATCTTAATGTCTTTAGATCAATACAAAGAACCATAAGTCAATGCAAAGAATGAACAGTACTTAACATAGAACAGAGAATGTTCATTAATTACATTCGACTGTCGCTTCTTAATGTTATTATTTCTTAAGTTTTCTACATACAAAGTTAATATAATTATGAAAATTCTTGCAAGAAAACTTTTTGTTTAGTTAGTTAGGAAAGTGGACCTAAAAAAATAAAAATAAACTGCAAAAAACGACCGAAGGCAGTAAATTTAACTTACGAGCCCTGTTTACTGCTTCTCTAAGTGCATTTTTCGAGCAACTGTATTGAAATAGTAGTTTGTGATATAAGAGCGGTAAATAGGCTTTTACATACCAGTTAACTAATGGCAGCCCGATGACGCCAGTCGAGGGCTGACTTTCGTCACGAGTATGTAGAAACCTTAACGCTCGTGCATCACACAATATTTTTCAATACATTTGTGAGAAAAGTTGAAAATAAAACTCGAGTAGGTAGGCACTAGGTACTCACTAGAAAATGGATTTTCACGCCCATACTTATTTCGAGATTTTTGGCGGCTATTATAAGTGCAGTTTTATTCTCAGATAAATACCTAATTGTTGATTTAATTTTATGATTCCACATCACTTCTACCACTCATATTTATTGATAAATTATAAGGAAAATTCAATGACTCTTTTAAAAATAGCGCGCACAGATTAAATATTTAGTATAGGCTGCGGCGCGTTGGTGTAATTGCGTTTTTTTTTTATTGGATTCATGGCTCTAGGTTCTAGTTCTTGACTCCCAGCCTGGAATATTCAGCCTTTACTTTTTTGATTTATAAATTGAAAACAATTATATTATATACAATTTTTTATTTTATGAATTAATTTCATCGATTCACATCTAAATGTCATTATTTTTTAGGTTTTTTGCAGTTTATAAAAATAAACTGCAAAAAACGACCGAAGGCAGTAAATTTAACTTACAAGCCCTGTTTACTGCTTCTGTAAGTGCATTTTTCGAGCAAGTGTATTGAAAAAATATATTTGATTATTACAGGTACTGAAGAGCAGTTAAGAAATATATTGGACGATATGCTCGGCCCCAGTCACTGCACTTCGACGCCAAAAAAATGGCAGAATACTGTATTGGTAAAAAAATGTTTCATATGAAATACTTTCAATATTTTTTAACTAATTTTAGGTTTGGCAACATTTAATTAAAAATTAAAATGAAACAAAAAAAATTAAAAGTCTTGCATCGGCCGGGAATCGAACCCGGGCCGCCCGCGTGGCAGGCGAGCATTCTACCACTGAACCACCGATGCTTGTGAAGACACCAGCGAAATCATGACTCAGATATGACATTAGTCACGTTTGTGAAAGTGAAAGTTCAAACATTTACTTTCGAGATTTTTGGACGTGACTGATCATTTTTTCGGTATTATCCTCACAAGCATCGGTGGTTCAGTGGTAGAATGCTCGCCTGCTACGCGGGCGGCCCGGGTTCGATTCCCGGCCGATGCAAATGTTTTTTTTAATCCGGCTTCAAAAAAGGCGGTAATCATTTCGACTCTATGTATGTGTGTGTAATATCACTCTTCTTCTTTTTCTTGCCTTTTTTCTCTCACGTTATTTGGGGTCGGCACAACATGTTTTTTTCTTCCACTCACTTCTGTTATCCGTCAACCTCTCATTCACCCCTTTTATACGCATATCCTCTTTCACACAATCCATCCATCTTTTCTGGAACTGCCAAATATTCACATATTATAATCTATAAGGGCTTCTAAACAAATATACTAAACATGGGTGTATGTTTTGTATGTATGGTTGTCCGAAATTTTCTCAAAAACTATTAATCGGATTGTAACCATCCTTGCTTTTTTGAATTCAACTTAGCGAACAGTGCAAGTTTCATCAAAATCGGTTCATTAGTTTTCAATATATGGATTGTTAAAGGGTGTGGAGAAGTCGGTTTAACTTATCTTTTAGATTATCACTTGTTGCAACTTCATTTTTCTTAAACGTTTTCAGGGTATAAAGAAGCACGAACTGTTAGAAGAGATGCTGTCGGTGTTAGTCCGACAGCTGCGGTGGCAGCGACTGTACACAGAGTACCGCGACCAGCTCAGCAGTGTGGCGCAGACGGGCGCCGTACTCAACGGGTACTAGCGGCGCAGACGGGCTACATACATTGCTGGCGATATAGCCCGGAAATTTATATATATAAGACAAGTGGAATCTAAGACAATTTGAAGGCATTTGTGCTGCCACGCATTGGTTCGTCAATCTTTAATCGAAAACAGTGCAACTACTTATGTAAATACGCATTTACGCATGCACAGACGCCAACCTGACTCACTGTCTTTCAGAAGTATTTTAACGTTAAGTCGGTAAATATAATAATTTGTATTAGTTCCTCAGTCAAAAGTGTACTACTATGTCGTCCAGAGGTATTATAACTTGATTTAAATAAGCGCTACTTGTACTGCCGCGCATTGGTTCTTCGTTCGTCGGTGTAGAAGAGATGCTATCGGTGAAAGCCGGCCAACCCGCATTGGAGCAGCGTGGTGGGTCTAAGCTCTAATTCCCTCTATCCTATATGAGAATGGAGGCCTGTGCCCAGCAGTGGGACGTTAGTGGGCTGTAGTGGTGGCTACTACAAAAGACTGTCGGTGCGTAAAATCGGCAAAAACGGAATTTCAAAGCAGTATCTATTGAACATTGAAATAAAAATGTTTTCAAGGCCAAGTGACGAATCTCAAATAAAAAAAAATCGAAGCAAAAAACATCTAAAAAATACCTCTTAGAATAGATCAATGCTATTTTCCTCATTATTAAAAATTATAATTCCCTGTAAAAATATAACATCAAAATTTCAATGTCTGAATCAAATACGTAGACGGATTAATTTGTATTGAAAAGTGAATATTAATTTGCAAATTATTTCTTACCGTTTTGTGATTGATTCGAATCGATTTCATCCCTGCGCGTCTATGTAGTCTAGGCAACGGGGCGGAGAGACCCCCATATTAAATCCTCAGTCGTTGAAACTCGGCAGGGTTGTAGTATGGCATGAACCAAAACTTATACAAAAATATCTATGCGGAAGTTAGGTATTTATACTTAAAACTTAACTTAATTTTTATGACTGAATATTCTCTCGATTTCTTTTTAAAATAATAGTAGGTAGTACATTAACACTCAAAACTGAAATATCAAACGAAATAATCATGCAGAACATCGTTATTTAAACCTATTTTATTATCAAACCTAAACTGCGTTTACGCGATAATGTACCTTCCGTCTTTGACAATTGGGTATAGCTTAAAAAACCTTACTTCCTTTCTGATTTTATATTGGATATATTTTATAATATACGTTTAACTCCTGACACTTTATCATACTGTAAACTTTCGTCGCTTGGGGTCAACTAGCTTTATTGCTAATGTTTTGAATTTTGATTTCGTGATCCGACAGCGCCCTAACAAAAAAAAATTAAACGGTTGATGGTTGAGTATTATGTGTTTAAAGAAAAAGAATAAAACAGTATTTAGTAGTAGTGCCTAACTACAGTGAAATGAGTAGTTGTTAAGAAATATCTACACTAATATTATAAATGCGAAAGTTAGGATGGATGGATGTGTGGATGTATGGATGGATGGATGGATGGATGGATGGATGTTTGTTTGTAACTCAATCACGCCAAAACGGCTGAACGGATCTGGATGAAATTTGGCACAGGGATAGATTATAGTCTGGAATAGCACATAGGCCAGTTGCAATCGAATTAGCACCTGCCGTAAGATTAGGTTTGGTGTTTTTCGTAACTTTTTTTTTGTATCGGCAGTCGGCACTGGGGGCTGGAGTCATAATTATTTCGTTTTGATGTGTAAATGGCACTGGCATTGGCACTACAGTCCTCTATTGAAAAAAGTCTTATGGTAAGGTGTACGCATTAAGGTGTGTCCGTACATAAAAGAGAAAATAATGACGTCGAAAAAGAGTTCTGCTTCGAAGTACGCCACACAACTATGTATTTCATACAAGTTCCATACTTGATGTGCGTTTTTAAAGATTTGATTGAGTTGTTATCATCCCTATTGTTATAAATAGCTTATTGAAGGGACCAGCTGATCTGTGCCGACTTCGTTCCTGTAGTTTCTGAAAACCCTATCCTAAATAGGGGTCATTATAGCGAAAAAAAACAATTTAAAGTCTCAGACAGTTCCTCCTTTAAGTAGGTAGTTCTTTTTTAGCAATGATCGGATATTTATAATTATTGTTTGATGGTATTTAGTTGTAAGCGACAAGACTGTAATAAAAATGAGAATAATTTTACTAACAATGCCTTTCAATAATCGTTTCTCCTTTCTGTCCTGTTTACTGTGAGTTCAATTATTATTGTAGAAGTATAAAAAAACAGGGCCAGTGGCACCACAGCAAGCTTAACTTGCTCTCCAAAAACTATTTTTTTTTATCAACTACAAGTTAGCCCTTGAATGCAATCTCACCTGATGGTCCAAGATATAATCTTAATCTCTGGCTAATCTCTCTGGAGATTGGCCGCCGTGGCCGAAATTCGGTCGGGAGGATATTATTATTATTATGACCGACCTTATTATACTTTTTCTGGGTTTAGTAGGTCGGCCCTGGCAAACTGGCAACAGCCTGGCATGTGTAGACATGGACGGGTGTCCATACTCATAGTATAGTATATTATAGTAGGGGAGCCCAAGCGGGGATTTTTGGATTTACTTCAGCGCGGCAGATTAATATAAAGGGGGATTCTTCGAACCCTGTAGAGACTTCCACCATATTTATGAGCCCTGTGTAAAAGCAGATCAGAATCAATCAAATAAATATTATAAATGCGAAAGTTTGGATGGATGTATGGATGGATGTTTGTTACTCAATCACGCCCCAACGGTTGAACGGATCTGGCTGAAATTTGGCACAGTGATAGATTATAGTCTGGAATAGCACATAGGCTACTTTTTATCCCGGAAAATTAAAGAGTTCCCGCGGGAACCAAAAAACCTCAAATGGATGTTTGTTTCTCGATCACGCCAGAACGGCTGAACGGATCTGGATGAAATTTGGCACAGAGATAGATTATAGGCTGGACTAACACATAGGCTACTTTTTATCCCGGAAATTCAAGAGTTTCCACGGGAACAACAAAACCTCGATCCACGCGTACGAAGTCGCGGGCATCAGCTAGTAAGTAGTAAATAAATAAAATCGATCATCAGAAATACTCCCCTACTATTATATGTATAGTCTCACAAACTTATCTGACCCGATGACAGCGTCGCTAGTATATATGAAAAATAAAATAAAAATAAAACTAAACAGGCATAAAAATTAGTTCCAATTTTGGCCACTGGGCCAGATAAGTCTGTGGCACTGTATCTATCCACCTTGTCTTTGCAGGCTTTATGTGACAGGTAGGCGAAGAAAATAAACAATGGTAAGTTTTTGTATCACAATAATTTATTTTTACAAATGAGTTATGGATCACAACAGCTCTCACAAGGTGTTTCAAATCAAGTTGAGTTGAGAGAATATTATACGATGAAACATTTTCACAAAACATGATGAACATAAATGAAACTTAATGTAACTAATATAATACACAACTAAATTCAAGTGTCAAGTTGAAAACTAACATCGGCTTAGTGCGCGCGCACGCACCGAGACTAAAGGAAAAATATAGAGGCGCTAGAATGTGAAGCCGATTTTATATACAGAAGATCACGTCATGCTAGCTACAACAATAGCTGATCGCAGATTACAACTACAGCTATATCTAAACAACGTATTTTTTAGTACTAAGTACTAAATTATTATAGTTACGAACTGACGCATAGTAGCTCACGAGCTACGCACCAGCTTTTCGTCGGCATCGCACAGTATCGATTATGCAAGGAACGAATACTAACATTCAGTTTATCATAACTGTAAAATGTGTTACGTTCTTGTGGCTTCACTGAAGTCTGTGATCAGCTTTATTCATCTGTCAGGATCTTGCTTGATTTTTATCGACAGAATGATTTCGTTATTCACCGTCTAAATTTTTCCTTTAGTCCATGTGTAAACTATACAAGAATAAAAAGTCGCAGGATTTGAGCTCATGTAAACGTCCACTTAGTAACAATTTCCTATCTATTCAACAACCCGAAAGCGGTCACTGTTAGGGCACCCACAAACCACAGACTTGGTCGATATTTTTTTCGTGACAGATAGCCTGAAAACTTCAATTTCCGCAACCACTTAGATCTTAGATCTAAAGCTTAAGTGACCAAACACCACAGTTAAAGTTGCCCGAACAGTAAAACAGTTACACAAGCCACTTTTCCGTTACCAAGGCGACAAAACAGTAGGAAAATCTGCTTCTAAAGCGACACAATCGCATTCAACTGCCTTAGTTGTTCGGGCAACTTTTTAGACATTTTTTCCCCAGTTGCTAAGATGATAGGTATGGCCAAGGGCTGATTCGGTTGTAGACTATAACTAAAAAAATAATGCTAGGTCTAAAAATGGCTCTCCTATTTACAAGACAAGACAGAAAGATAGCATTACTTTTAGACCCATCATTGAATTTTTTGTTTTTTAGAGATTGCATATAAGTGCCGAAATAGCACCAATATGTGGTCAGCCGAAAAAACTATCGACCTATCAAAAGTTTGCAGTTTAAAGGTGCTCTTAGTGATAAATTTCTTATTTTACATAAACCACGAGAACATACTATACCGATATGGAATCATTTGCGACTACACGAAAATTTTGGTCCCAGTTCATACAGGGGCGATCGCGTCCGGTGTCGTATCGACCTAACGTAACGAACAATTATTACTCTTTTTTAAAAACGAATCTTCTAAACACTTACGTCTAAGGCGCTGTCCTGTACACTTAGTAGGAGTTTGCACACCTTGATAACTGATAGATTCCGAGTATCAAAACACTATAACTTTGGAAACACATTTAAAAAAATTGTTTTAAAGACAAAGATTCAGTACAACCGATTTTTCAGTACAAGCGGCTCCTTCTGTCTAGAATAGCAAATACAGCAAGTTCCAACTCTTAAACCTTACATAACATCAATTCAGAAACAAAAATTTGCTTAATTAGTCCTTAAGAAGTCTTTGAGACAGACTCAACATGAAATTCTCAATTCAGAAACTGGCTGAAAATCTATCAAAGTTATCGAGTTGTGCAATCTATACTAAGGGTACTTATTTGGCAATCGTTTGAACGTCATGCGACGATCGCATCGCATTGGTTGTACGAACTCGCGAACATACTTCTCTTGTGAACATGTTAGAGCGATAAGTTTAGTAGCGCGAGCGTTTTAATCGCGCGATCGATCGCGTCGCGTGGTCGTACAAGCGATTGCCAATTAGGACATCACCTAACAATATATGACTGAGAGTTAGCGAAACATTTGTTCAATTCTTTATGATCCAAAATCATACAAAACACGTACTTGTGTCGAAACAAGATATCGAGAAGTAAGATATGTCCTGAAACCAACTTATTTATTCCTAGACATATATCTACAAGAAGACAAATACAGCGTAGCATTCAAAACAAGCTATAGGTATCGTCCTAATGAAATCTAATTATATTAGAAGTTCCCAAGAATCTTGTTCGTACAACTCCACGAAGGAACATTATACTGGATGATGGAAATGTAACCTATGTTATAGACATAAGAGTGCAATTAAGCACGATGCAATTACATTAGGACTCAACATTTATCCGTTTTAACTCGGGACCGTACAAATAAAATTCGTGCGAACTTGTGAAAACATCGCGTTTCATTATGACGCTCTTTTAGCGTTTATACACAACATGACATAAAAAGCGTTTAAAAATATTAAGCAAGGTTTAAGGACCAATATGCACCAAATTTCTCGATAACCAGTTGGAAAATGGATCAATACTCTGAATAAATAGTTCACTAACATCCAGCGCAATACAATGTCGTCGACACGTTTCAACAAATTTTTATTATCTAAGTAAGAGGAAGGCTGAGCGACGCGGGGCCGATTCAATAAATAAAGGCCTCCCCCAAACGGGCGACAATCCACGATCGGAATTTTCGCAACATAAAATATAAAGGTACCCATGTTTCCTTAGACTTCATAGGTAAACGATTCGCAGAATACTATCTGGAAAGATACGCTCTAAAAGTTCTAAAACGTAATGGTTTGTGTTTTCACATGGCTTCATTACAATTTTATTGTAAATACCTCGAGAACTTGTTTACGTGTTATGTAGCCAAAGAAACATTAAATTGTTAGTTGAGTTTCGCTATCAAAACTCCCTGTATAGATAATATTCGTATGAGAATGTATTGTACAAATCCAAAACTGATTGCAATTTTCAATTTAAAATTATTTAATTTATTTATTTATTTCAAAAAAAAAATTTTGCGAAACTCATTAACTATCCTATTAGCCCTGAGTGGCTATTTTTACCTTAGACGGTTACTGATGAAACTCTGCGGTGCGGGTGGAGTTATCATACAGTTACTACCCGCTTTTACCTCAGGAACCATTGTAGCTAAAACCCACCACAGGTAGTTACTTACCCCTTAGTACCTACTATTTTGTACGACATCAAGTTGCTTCGAAATTACAAACCGGAATATCGAGGCGAACCGCTCGGTATCATTGCCGATATTATCGCACAAATAACAGCCGGAAATATCGTGGCGACCCGTCCGGTATCATTGCCGTTACTACCGGTCGTCATTCCGATCGGAATTTCGCAATCTATAGAAGAGGCGTAACATTAAGTGTCACAGACTATGTACAGTCGGCCCGCGACGCCCTTCGAACACATGTACAGACAGGCCCACCTCGCCTCAGTGACTAAGGCTAGGTACAGACGTGCGACACATTTTTCCCGCACACGATAACACACACGACTTTTTATCGTATATGTTACGAATGTTCTATTAGTTGTTCACGCTGAATTTAACGTATACGGGATTTCAGCGCGTGACAGAAAAATTGGTGGAACAATAATATGGCGATGCTAATTCCGCTGTTTATGTACATATGCACTAAAGTGACATCACTTATACTAATGCCGTCCTTTGCTGCAAGAAATATTGCGAAAGAGATGGCACTATTATAGGTATTTATGTCAATTTAGTAACAATCGAATTAACATCTAAAAATATCGTATACGGGAAAAATAAGGCCGCCTATAGAGCGTAGACACACGATTATGCATTTTGTACCTCTGGCGTAGGAGCGCGATTATGCGACGAACTCGAGGAGTCTTAGCGGACTCAGGACTGTAACGAGTGCCTCACAGGCTTAATACAGCTTGGATTCCCCCTACACTGATATCAGTCACGTACGTCGGTTGCAATCACAAATATACAAAATAATTACTGGAACTGCTGACAGCATCGCAGTGTGAATAGTAATTTATTTATTTAATTTAAGCTTTTCGTAATAATTACACACATGTATCTTACATACGTAGACATTTCTTACGTAATTATTTACGTTAACTAATTAGTCTTGGTGCTTTTGAAGTAGATTTCGTTCGTGTAAATGTCGTGTTGGATTGTTGTCTAAGGCACAGTTGGGACCAAAAGGACCAATTAATTTGAACTATAAATAAGTTTTTTTAAACAACTCTATTATTTTCAATATAGGTACGCTATTGTATGGCAGTCCTTCAATTAACTATCTAAATTACAATAACTATATTATATTATTAACTAGTTCATTGTTACTCAATATATCTCAATTCATAAACGATACTAAAAATACCATTAAAAGTACAAGTTTCAAAACCGCGAGAAGCCAAGTTTAACCCGTTCAAGTATCAAAATCGATCGAGTTCGCGTAATCGGGTCCCTACTATTAAAAATATACAAATGTACCTAAATTATCTTATTTACAGCCAATCTCGGCTCGGCGATGTTACGCGTAACATCTTAATACATGTAACATAGCAAACGACATCACGACATTTTGTTGTACACACATCTTTTTAGGGCTGTTTTCAATCGCAAGATAATCTTTAACTGACGAATACATTTAATATTTTAACAGATTTCCTTTAGAAATACTGTAAAAATATCAAATTTATTCTTAGTCTTAGTCTTGAATTAGTGTATTATGACAATATGAATGTAATAACGATTATGAATAGACGCTACGTATGTAATAGCCCTTAACAGACAACACTAAAATAAGTATCTACCTATAGATACTAACTCTTTCATAACATTCTCTATAAAAACAGACAGATACATTTTCAGTACTTATAAAAAAATCGAGTACAACAAAATTGGCACCGCGGTCGAAAGTTCACAACTTTACAGCGAAAGCGTAAAGGCGACACGTCAACGACTCGAATACGATACGACACGACGACTTTAACCTATCATTGTACTTGTCGTGATCCATACTCATTAATCGTTGGAATGTCGCCGTGTAGTCGTCGACGTATCGCCGAATGGTCGCACACTCAACATTTATATACTACTACCGAGTCTATTATGAAACAAACTTCACGAAAAGTAAACGCAAATATGGATTTAGTAAAAATACTAACGTTCGAACCAATATATATAGGAGATATTATAGCGCACTCATATGTGTGCAGACAGCCCAGGGGGTTACTTTATTCCCTCACTCTCATAGTCCGATAGGACTGCAATCCGACACGACCGGAGAGAGATCTGGGTTTAAGTAAGCTTAAAGCGTTGTAGCTGATACTTCTGCTATTAATTATCTTTCTATTTATGAGAAAAAATATTTAAAAGGCTATCTATGGGTATTTGAGAACAGACACTAAAAACTTACAGTAGTAAGTTGCAGTAAGATTTTAGTGTAAAAAGTAATAAGTTTTTACACAAAAATCTCCTAACTTGCTCACTAGAGCAAGAATTCGCGGTAAAAGCTTACAATTTGTTAAACTTTTGTGCAATTTGTATCACAATAGATGCGGGCGTATCTAAAGATACGGCGAAACGGTTACACTTATCACCACAGTCTATAGTTCGCACACGACACTGTCAAAGCATCAACACAACCTCTTTTCTTGAAGTCGGTTATCACAGCGCGAGTGCCGGTGCGCGGCTGAGCACGGGACGCGGAGCGGACACGTATCCAATAGAGTAAGTTCGTTTCTTTGTATCATATCTATTGTGTTATGATAAAACCCAGCAAATCTCGGTTAAAGGGACATTTTGTTCTAGTCGCTAGTCGAGGCCTTTTTAAGTAAAAGAGGCCGTGAATTGCTATTTTGGCCGAGACTTGTATGGTACTTTTCTCTCACAGCAGAGGTCTCCTCCGGTAGGCCCGTGAGGGCCAAGCGGGGGTTACGGGTTTCGAGGCCTGGCCTCATTGCGCGGGTGGGGCGCGGGGTAACATTGTGCCCCGGTGAGTATCTTCAAGCCTTGTCGGCCTGGGCCTGCCTTGGAGGCTACGGACCCTACTGTTGTGTGAGTCTTCTCCGTTTGGCCCGTAAGGGCCAAGCGGGGGTACGGGCCTCGAGGCTGAGCCTCCTTACCCGGGCGGGGCGCGGGGCAACTCTGTGCCCCGGTGAGTATCTTTAAGCCGGGTAATTAAACCGGCTAGGGCCTGCCTTGTAGGCTACGGGCCCCTAGGTTGGATTATGGACGGTATGGATTATTAGGGACGGACTCTACTAGCCGTGCTTAAGGTAGTTTTTTTAAATTGGCGATAGATGGCGTTGACTTATAATTGAAAAGATTTTTTAAAATTCAACCCCTTAGGAGGAAAAATAGGGTGTTGAAATTTGCGTAGTCCACGCGGACGAAGTCGCGGGCAAAAGCTAGATAATGATAGAAAGAAACGATCGACCACTCTCATCAGATTTGCCCAATTGTCTAAGCAAATCGTAATCATTTGACAGCTTAAACTGAATTACTCGAACAGTTTAAGGAGTTCATACATGCTTTTCTACGTGCAGGCATCATCGATATATATTTAGATTGTAGGTACTAGATGATGGGCCCTTTCATAGAAAAAAGTTGGGCGTCCGACCTGTAGAGCGCGCTCCACACCTGTATAGCCCTGTCCTTGTCCCCGCCATAGCGATGTCAGTGTTAGTAAATTAGGTCCACATTCTTTGTTTGACAGGGTCCGTCTATGTAAATTGAGGTCGTTGGCAGGCATCTGTCTATGTACTCCATAAACGGGTCGAATTATACGTTTGACAAACTATTACGATTTCCTAACACAATCGGGGGTAGGTAAGAGCAAAAACACCGCGTTATACGCGGGTCTGTCCACACGTGTCCGCGTGTCGTCGGCCGCTAGGGGCGCGCTCGCCGCAGACAGCACAGCGCGCGCTAGCAGAGCACGGCGCGGTCCTGCGGCGCGCGCACGCGTATGGACGCGCACGGCGCCGCGCACGCGCAGTCGGCGTGCGCGTGCGCGTGCGCGTGCGTGAGCGTAGCGGGCTTCTCGTAGTCGGGCTGGAACTTCTTGCACAACGCGAGCACGGACGGCGGGTGCGGGTGCGATTTGCGCGAAACCTGCAACAGATACATTCAAACAAATAAATCTCTCTGCGTCGTATTCCTCGTCGCTGAGGGTCGTGACCCCTTTCCATTAATCACATAATGGCACAAATTTTCTTGAGATAATAATGGGTTGAATTCCCAATTCCTGCCGCAAACGACTCGACTAAGAGTATCGCTTATCGCGAGATTTCGCGTGGAAGTCTTAGGTTGCTAACGATTATTATCAGATGATCACTTTTCCGATAAAACACGTGAGTTTAACCGGTAATTGACCGAGTAAATTTGCACATGTCCGTCCGTCCGTCCGTCCATCCGTCTGTCAGAGCCTTATAACTTCAGAGTCCAAAAATATATATTTTTAAATTTTTCAAAGTGGAGATTTTCTATCCAAAGTTGACCTCAGAACTCTCATTTTTCTGAAAGGCTGAGCCTGAAACTTGATCAATTATTTGAATTCTATCCTGTACTTGAACAACAAATACTAAAATTAGATAAATATTATAAGGAAACGAAATTATTGAATTTTTAATGAGCTTCAGTATTTTTAACAGAACCTCACAATGATGTCAATAGATGGCGTTAATTTTAAAAGTTACTATTAGATAAATATTATATGGAAACGAAATTAGGTATTTAATTTTTAATGAGTTTCAACATTCAGTCAGCTTAACAGAACTTCACAATGATGTCAATAGATGGCGCTCTGTAAAAGTTTGTTATTCGTTTTATGGATACCGCGAGGTTTCAGTTCGGGCGAACCACTAGTAGTACCTTGGGCGTAGAGGGCGCGTCGGGGAAGGGCGGCGACACGTCCCTGGCGTGCGCGTGCTTCAGCGGCTTGTCGCGCTCCTCCTCCTCCCTCTCCGCTCTGTCCCCGGCGGGCGACGGCGACAGGGGCCGCGACTCTGATTCTGGGGCAAACCATCAAATTATAGAGCTAGTTGATACAAATCACAATCATAGATCATTTATCTGCTCATAACGAGTGCAGTTTGGTGTGTGAGCACCGGGATGAGCCCAACGGGCACTGCGCTAGGAAGACAGTGGCACCGATGCGTTCTTTATGAGATCTCAGAGCCTCCCAATGTATGCAGATGGTGGCCACCAGAAGTTGGATATCTTAGGAAGATTTCCCCCCTCGCAAAAAAAAAGATCATTTATGTTGTAAAATTGTGGCTCATACAAATTACAGCTCTTGTTTAGGTAGGTAGAAGCTTTTCAAAATTTAGCAAAACATAAAAAATGATCAAGGAAACCTAACTATGATTTTGCAAGACCTTTTCATCGATACCCCACTTGCCATAGTCCATCAACTTTTATTTTTTAATTTGTTACATTATGGCTTCTAAAGGGCGCCATTTTATTTTTTCTCAAATTTGGCTTCCACAGTGACACTCTAATGATATATTCGGGACAAAATGGTGCAAGAATCATCAAAATCGGTCCACGCGCTTAAGCTGTAGCTGTCCTGCAAGGAACATACAAACATATATAGACTGATGAACACATAACCCTGTGCGTTCCGCAGTCGGGTAAAAAGGGGACTCACCACTGTCATCGTGCGCCCCGTTGGCGCCATTGCATTCACTGACGCCGTTGTGTCCGTTGACTCCATTAACACCGTTGCCACTGTAGACGCTCACTCCGTTGCCGTTGATGCAACCGTTAACCCCGTTGACCGACCCGACTCCGTTCACACCGTTGACCGGTGACGTGGAGCCGTTGCGTCCGTTGCGTCCGTTGACACCGTTGTGTCCGTTGTGTCCGTTGTGTCCGTTGAGGTCGTCGGACGCGTCGTCGTCGCTCGCGAGGTCGGTCTCGCCGAAGCCGACGCCGACGATGGCGCGCGGGATGTCTGACTCGTCTTTCAACCAGGGGTGCTCCAGGCACTCTTCCACTGTAAGACGACCCCTGAAAACAACAAATGTAAGGGTCAATAACTGGACAGTACGTATCAGAACACCTACCGTAGCAATCTACCATGCTACTTCCATTCAACTCGCTTCTAATTAGTAGCCAAAAACTTTGTAAGTCATCATTTCTTTAACGGTATCTAGTGATAGATAGTAACAGCAGGCAAGCTTAATGCTCACAATTTTTAGTGTACTTGAGGAGCATACTTTTTAATGGATTTCTTAAACTTGTGTAAAGACAAGTTTAAAATAGGTTGTGGACGACCCACGAATGACCTTCGGATTTTCTGGACGCGGAAAGATGGAGTCACGAGCCTCGTGCGGCCTCTAGTCATCCGAAGAATTACAATTACATCAATGTGTAGATACATAAGTAACAGCTGCCCTTAAGCATTGCTGGAGCGAGTCAAATCCATGCTCTTATGTCATTTACATAATAGGACACAAGAAGAGTAGCAGTACACTCACTTGGGATCAACCACGAGGGTCTCCCTGATGAACTGGATGGCGCGCTGCGAGACCCCTCGGAACAGGTCGCGCGGGAACGAGAGCTGGCACTGTGCGATGTTCAGATACGTCTCCTGCTTGGTGTCGCCCGCGAACGGGGAGTACCCGCTGAGCAGCACGTACGCCAGCACGCCCACCGACCATATGTCCGCAGCCAGGGTCAGCGGCTCGTATGACAGGATTTCTGGTGCTGGGGACAACATGACAAACTTGAGGTATACTATGGATAGCAAGTGGCAACTTTTATCTCTGACAATCGCCTGTATTTCTAAGCAACGCTGAGTACGCGTAAACGTATTTCTAAATGCCCGGCGCGTTCATTAAAGTATTTTGTTGTAAATTTTGTGGGAAGGCTTAATTTATAGTAGGTAGTCTCCGTTCATAACAAAACCGATTAATTACTAAATTATTTAATTTCCAACGAATATCCCACGCTTTAATTCGCATATCTATTAGCATAATATTATGATCACAAACACTATCCATGTTCACAAACCTTTTATGGTAAGTGTGTTTTTGCACCGGAACCGATTTAAATCTGTAAGCCTAACCTACTGCATTTACCATGTAAGTTCTAGTAATAACTCGGATACACAGCGCTAGCTGCTCACCTGTCAGTTGACTGCCTTCGTTATAAGCTAGACTCGCCTCTACCGAAGCCGATAAGCCTGGCACTAAAGAGCTAACAACATTTATACGATCGATCGATGTTTGTCTTTTCTTATTAACTAAGTCCTGACACTCTCTCGCATGGCTTGCACAGTTAAAGCAAGAATACCTTCTATTCAAATCATGATCAAGCGACCATATCATGTAGCACTGGACAGCAATGGAGTTAATGACATTGTTTTATCATATGTATATCAAGAAATCGAGCAGGCCTCATGCACATCCTCATCACATTTGGGACCCTAAGACGCTCATTCTTGACGTGGACTGTGCCTCAGGTTTTTTAGTAGGTATTCTGGAGTTAATCCCACATACCCGCATTGGGCGATGCATTTTTCCGTTCAATAATTTTAAAAAGGCGGGTCACCTGATGTCAAGTAAATACCGCTGAACATTTTGAACCACCAATTTATACAGACTTGTAAGGAATCTGTTTATTCGCTTCTTGAATAACCCTATATTGTAGTTTTGAGGGAATTCAGTAGGTAGGCGGGCTTACCTCAGCTGGCACCACACTAGCACTGTGTACACAAGCCATTATTATACTCGTATCTATATAACGAAACATTCAAACCATTACGTGCCATTACCTTGTACAATTTCCATGGCAGCCCAACCATAAAAATTATCTAAGTTATGGTCGAGAGAATGAATAGTTCACGATGCAACTGAGTGCATCTTAATTATTATGCAATCTTAAAGTATGTGGAAACGTAAGATAGAAATACTTCTTATTTGCATCGAAAACTAATAGAAATTCTATGGTTGCTTAACTAAGTTTTCTAATGTGTATCATATCTACCAAATAATTACATTTTAGCCTTCAAAGCTTTTGATTATTTTTAACTAGATAACTATAGATGCCTGTTATTTCTATCATGTAGATTAAAGTTATACGAGTAAAGTCCCGTGGTAAAAAAAAGAGCAACTGCTGAGTTTCTTGCCGGCTCTTCTCGGCAGAAACTGTTTTCCGAACCGGTGGTAGAGTCAAAACATGACGTAGCATAAGAGACACCTGTATGTCCTACATGTTCTAAATAAATTGAATTGAATTGAACTATTTAATTTTCCGGGATAAAAAGTAGCCTTTGTGTTATGCCAGACTATAATCTATACCTGTGCCAAATTTTACCCAGATCCGTTCCGCCGTTCTGGCACGTGATCGAGTAACAAAACATCCATCCATCCATCCAAACTTTTGCATTTATAATACTATGTATAGATATAGACATGGAAACTCACCAACATAATCCCTCGTGCCTAAAATCTCGCGAACGTGCGCGCCAGGCTGTATCGCTCGACTGATTCCAAAGTCGCATATGAGCAGCTCCTCTCCCGCCGCAGACAGCAGCAGGTTCTGTGGCTTCAGGTCGAGGTGGGCGACTCTGCGCGCGTGCAGGTGGGCCAGCCCCTCTAGCACGTGGCGGAGGGCTCGACGCGCCGCGCCCTCTGTGAGCCTCTCCTCCTCGTCTAGTAGTCTCTGCAGCTCCCCGCCCGCGCATAGCTCCAGCACTATGGCGACTTCTGAACGGGTTTCATATACCTGGAATGCGGCAAAGTTATGATGAGTAAGGTATAAAGAACCCTAAATATCCTGTCTATGGGTATTAACCCATGCGAAATTAGTGCACTTAATCTTGGGAACAGAAACCAGCACGCGTAGATCAATCCTTAGAATCCCTTCTGCAGGCTGGTGTCTGTTTCTGAGATATAAATTAATTGTACATATTAAATCCATGTTGTACCGTTATCCCCACGGAGTGTCGCTAATCCAGATTCCAGACCTATTCACGCCATTCTTGATGGCGATTAAACTGCTCTATTCCATGGCTCTATTAACAATTCTTTTCATTAGGAAGATTTTACAACTCACCTCATGTAAGCTCACGACCCGCGTGCTATCAGCGCAGAGGGCTAGCACGGCCACCTCGTGCTGGATCTCGCGCGTGGTGTCCGCCGCGCGTCTCCGCTTGCGGATGAACTTTGCTGCGTACTCCTCTCCGGAGACCAGGTGGCGGATTTTGCGGACTGATGCGAACTTGCCCCTGCAAACGAAGAGAGCAAAAATTAATTATCGATCAAGAAGCTCTTGTCCCACATCACAATGAATTTGAGTTTTCCTGAAGTTCATCCATATACTTGATGACAGATTAATGAACGGTAAACGTTAAGGAATCAAGCTTATTGACAATGTTACTATCAGTATAGAATATTACATTGACTAAAGCAACGCTAACAGCGTCACTTAAAATTATACGATGCCGTGTAGAAACAGATTAGGATATCTGCCATACTCCTAACAGGTTAGCCCGCTACCGCCTTAGACAGAATCTTCACTTATCTTATCTCAAGTGAGATCGCAGTGAGGAGTTTTACCAGTTTAACGATTATACACGTTCGGCTAGCAGATATCGCGGATAGGAACAGCTAATATTTGTTATTAAGTAGTGAGCTTCTATAAAACTAAAAGACGGCTCTCACTAAAATAACCACCTTTCTAAGGTGTAAGTATGAAGTGTAAGGTAATTTAGCTACAATGTAAGTGCTATCATTAAGCCTTTGAAACAGGAAGAGCTATGGGCTGAGACACGTGTATCACTGGTGTTGACTGTTGTCTAATTATTCCAGCCAGGAAGAGCCCATTTGAATGTTGAATGACTGCGTTGCTCTCTTGGCTGTCAAGCAACACGTATTGGAGTTGACATGCTGCTAGTTAGAACATGTAGCGTTTCGGGCTATTGAAATGTTTGGAGGGATTCGTTTCGGTAATGCTCGTAACATTATAAACATATTCTCAATCTTTTGTGGTTAACTTCGTGGGTAGCATGTATAGCAAATTTACTTTATTAATATTTAATGTTTGTTAATGCACTGTGTGCTACTGTTTGTTGACCTAATTAATAAAATAAAATCTTGAAGTATCTTTTTGCACACTCCTACTTTTCAGACCGTACAATCAGAGGATGCAAAAAAGGCTGCAACTATAGAGAGGGTTAAATTGTTAATTCAAATTCAATTTTTTTATTCAAATAAACTTTTATAAGTGCTTTTGAATCTTCAAGTGAATCTAGTACTGTTTAAAGGTAATAAAAAGGTGGGCAACCTGGGCAGTATGTATAGTCTATATACAAATTCTAGAATTCTATGATTCTGACATTTCATGCGGGCGGACATAACAATTAAGTAAATTAATTTCTTATTTAAGTAACTGCTATGATATCTACGAGTACGTCGCTATGACGATGCAATACATAGAGAATAGAATAACAGTGTCAACAATTCACACACCGTGTTATTTCTGAGTACATAATTATATTGTTGGACCAAGTGGTCCAATCCTTTGGCACTAGAGAACGTTGCATATGTCTTCTCCCACTAAAGAGTGGCCGTATTGCGTTTTGCTCTCGGACGTCATGCGAGAGGGCTATTACGACGACAAATGGCCCACTAATGGCCTTTTCATGAGATGTTTATCGCATTCAGCTTGTCCTCTTGGCGAAATTGCCCAATTACAAACCCTAGCACATTACGGCATTACCCGTCTGTAGTCTGTGCAGCAGGAAAATACACATTTATCTTACGGTAGGTAGATAGGCTATACATTCTTAATTTCTCAGACAACTCTTATCTCTATTTAAATACATTTTGAAAATTTCAATGGCTAAACCCACTTTTTTGCGACAAAATGACTTGTATATTGTTCAAGACGACGAGAAATAGCAGCAAACGTTAGACGGTTCCACTAGACATAGTCGCTCATTATGGGCTTGACACGAATGCTCAGGGTCACTCAGCTATGCTTGGAGCTTTGGAGTATGATATGAGAGTACGTGATCACATCAGAAATGAGGAAATCCGTAGGAGAACCGGAGTAAATGACGTAGCTCGAAGAGTCGTTAAGCTTTGGGGCGAGACTCATAGTTCTTCAAACTGTTAGGCGTTGGGGTCCCAAAGTGCTTGAAAGGCGGCCTTGCACCGGAAAACGCAGCGTTGGACGACCCCCTACTAGGTGAACGGGCGATCTCAAGCTACGGTGGCTGCGGTAGCCGCTGGAAGCAAGCGGCAAGACCGTGTTCTGTGGATATCCATGCAGGAGTACCTTCGTCCAGTAGTGGACAACTATCGGTTGAGATGACGTCGACAATTAGACTTAGATGTAGATTTTATTCAAATGGCCACACACCGATTCATGTTTGCGCCTGCGCATGAAATTAGCTAGTTTATTCATAATATTTCTTCTGTGGTATAAATCAGCTGGTACCTACGTTCTCTTTGAACGCTGCAATTAGTGAACCGGCGCCGGCGCAACTCAGCTAGTAGAGTAGTACTATAGTACTGTCATCGAGGGAGTAACTCCCAGCCGTGATGTATGGGAGGAAATTCTATAGCTCGGGCTTTAGTGAAACGTGTTTCGTTACTTGTGAGATCAAAGCTTTCCTCTTAATTATAACATTTGTGTTTATGCAGATGGCTTGGGTTGTTCTCAATTTATTGAACTACTTTTGCTTTTATCAAGGCAAAACAAGACTGTGACAGTCTTACAGGCAATCTACGAAAAGTGTCTTCTGAACTGTGTTTATCATATCTAACCATGTAAGCATTTTGAACTCAATCTTGTAACAATGAGCTGTGTAGCCCGAACACCCAGCCTAGATTATCAAGAGAACTGGGCTACGGTTATAGGCAGGAGAAAATTCGGTCATAGACACGAAAATATGATCCATTTAAATCGAAGAATATACTATCTTTTTGAAGTATAGAATATTAAGACAACAGTTGTAATCAAAACAACTACTTACTCAACCGTCCATTTTTCCACCAAAGAAAAAATATATTTCTTATTCCTTTCGGGAAACCGAAATCTTGTTTTAAGCGCACCCTTGAAGCTCAAAAGGGTTACTTTTGCTGTAACGGAGATTCAAAATTCAGATGGCGTGTAAAGATCAATACAGCCGGTAACACGGAGAGCCTTTGTCAGTAAAGGGAAGTGGGTCAAACACACAACAGAAACGATGTTTTCTTATTCCTAGCACACCACGTAATGGCGCGTTGACATTCGGTCGGTTTGGACGTATTCGACTGCATCCTCTTTCGATCACCGACTAATGTAAACCGTAATTCGGTTGGCCACATTCGATCGCATTCCGACAGCTAGTGTACAAGTTGTTACGGCTAGCCGCATATTTTTATCCACTACAAGTTAGCCCTCGACTGCGATCTCACCGGATGGTATGTGATGATGCAGTCTAAGATGATAGCGGGCTAATCTGTTAGGGGAATAGTAGTTTAAATATTAAACCCATACCCCTATTCGGTTTCTACACGGCATCGTACCGGAACGGTACCTGAATCGCTTGGCGGCTCGTTTTGCCGGTAGGGTGGTAACTAGCCACGGCTGAGCTTCCCACCAAGCAAAAGGCAAGCATTTGGTCATAACTGAGTTATGGAAACCGGCTATTGCCTGAAAATCGAATTCGACCGACGCATTCGGTCAATGACCTAATGTAAACGTGCCATATAAGTTATCCTGAGCACAACACGTACGAGGTAAGGTAAGGTTTAACGAGCCAATATTATTTGACAGTGCCACGAAATTAACAATAATTGTTACATAAGTAACTTTTGTATGCACATTTTTTTCATAATTCGGGGCACTTAAAAAGTAAATTTTCCAATCATGTTAACAAGATAAATCTCTCTTGTTAGAGTTTACCTTAGAGCTCAGATTCTTGAATAAGAGTTTTAAAATGGTCAATTAGTAAACAAAAAGACACAGTGCGTGCGTGCTTTAATAAATAACTCAAAAATTAAATACTAGACAAAAAGAAGACAGTTAATTTCAAGAAAATAGTTAGGACAGTTTATGTGCCTGATTGATTTTGCTGATATTCATACTCATATAACACCAAATTGACTATTGGCAATATTTTGGTTAAATATTCACTAGGCAATTTCTTTTCGTATCTTCATTTATAACAGCTTAATATCTGAAATCATTTTCTTAAATTGGTATCTCTATTTGAGTGAAATGTTATTTTCTTCGAGTAAGAATTATTTGAAGTGGTATGTATGTTTTGACCAAAACCGCCGAATCTATAATGATCATAAAGTACAGGATGCGACGTTAGTTTTTGTCGGAATATCTTCATTAAAGCGGTGTCATTCACCTTCCACGGAATATAACAGTAAATCACGAAGTTAAACTTTTTGCCATCGAAACCTTACAATTGAGCTACACCGAGAGCAGGGCAACGTTTTGTCCACAGTTTTTGTTCGCGTAGGTTTGCATGTTCGACGGTTCAATACAATACATCACTTTTTTATTCAAGTAGACTTTGACAAGTGCTTTTGAATAGTCGAGTGAATCTATCACTGGTTCGAAATGACATTCCTATTTCCTACCGAGAAGAACAAGCAAGAAACTCGTTGGTTGCCCTTTTGAAAACATTAATTTACAATTACATCAATGTGTAGATACATACATCATCATCATCATCATCTCAGCCTGCGTCAACTGCTGAACATAGGCCTTTCCCAAAGAACGCCACCACACCCGGTCCTCAGCCTTCCTCATCCAGCCACTTCCCGCCACCCTCTTAATGCCGTCAGTCCATCGTGCTGGAGGACGCCCCACACTACGCTTACTTGTACGTGGTCTCCACTCTAAAACTTTCCGGCTCCAGCGGCCATCGCTCCTTCGACAGGAGAGACAGATACACACATGAACGATCAAAATGATTTAATTTAAACCAGATACAAACATAATCGATTAAAGTTATTCAATTTAACTGGGTGACATTAAACACATTTTGAACGTCCATACTACCAAATTTAGCAATCATTAAGTTACGACAAAATATTAAGTAAGTTAGCTGGTATCGATCAGTGAGTTTTCCTGACAAGAAATTCTCAATAGAAAATACTGAATTTCTGTAGAAAGAAAATAGGCGGTATTTCAAAGTCGTGACTCAGAGAGAGCCCGTGAAAACAATTAATGTCCTAGGCAAGCTCCAAAAGCTGAGAATGTCAGATTGATTTAGCAATATTTTGTTATTTATTCTTCTAAGTACTAATCCATACTTCCATACTAATATTATAAATGCGAAAGTGTGTCTGTCTGTCTGTCTGTCTGCTACGCTTTCACGGCCCATCTGTTCAACCGATTTTGATGAAATTTGGTACTGGGATAAGTTGTATCCCGGGGAAGGACATAGGCTTTTTATCCCGGAAAATTCAAAGGTTCCCGCGGGAATCGAAAAAACTTGGTCCACGCGGACGAATTCGCGGGAATCATCTAGTGTTATAATAATGAAGGTTTTTATTATGTGCCTAATGAATGCCAGCAAATTTGTCTGCGGGGAATTATTAATTTATGAATCATGATAATCTCACTATTTTAAATTAATTAACCACCTCTTAGTCTATAAGCCCAAATTCAATTACATTTAAGCCGTTGAGGCGGGAGATATAATCCTCAACCGATCTCTGATTGCGACGTTTAAGCGAACTTGATGTAAAAACTGGTGCAGATGCTATGCCCGCAGGTTACGGGGTAAGTGGAGGGGGATAGGGGAAGATTTTCGGCGAAAAGGGCGCACCTGCCGCGGCAGCTGGCCGAAAAAACGCCGAAAATATAAGCGAGGCCGACCAGCAGGGCTATTCAGTAAAATACCATCTCGATATCGAAGCTCACTCAAGTGAGTTAGCTCACTTCGAAAGCAAACTCCCTTCACCTTGGTTTGGTATTCCTTATGCATCTGCCATACACTTGCGAAGTGAAGTGAGTTCGGAATTCGAATTCGAATGACTAGAGATGTGTTTACTCTATGTTTTTTGTTTGACTCTATGATTAAACGAATCGGTAAAATCTTAAAATCCTCCTTTTATAAAAATATGCATTTATTTTTGAAAAATTCTTTGATTTATTGTTTTTTAACAAAGAAATGTACACAATAAAAATAAATCTCATGTTGGAATGTAAAAAATACCAAAATTTGGTTTATTTAGCTGTATATTGATAGGTCTTTGCCGCAAAATGCCAGCGAAATAAAAAGTTTTACGTTTGTTTATGGTTTGTTTACAAGCCAAGTGACATTTGTGATCGGATTCGTTGATTTCGTTGTGACTTGTGATACCTACAATATTTAAATTTAACATTCTAAAACCCATAAAATATGAAGTAAGTATTATAATTTTGCTCTTTTGTTAATATTTGATTTATAAATAGATACAATCTAACATTAATAACTTTCGTACCTAATACAGCACCACGGAAAGAGCGTCGCATCCTTCTCGGGCACAAGTTGAGGCGCTTTTGGATTTTTTACAGAGAAACCCTTGCCTGGCGAAGGGTTTCTCAAAAGTCCCTAGTGCAAGAGACGCAGCCCGACGATCTTGGGACGCGCTGGCACTCCAACTAAACAGTTTGGGAGGCTGCGTGAAAACCTCTAAACAATGGATCAAGGTTTTTCGTCGTATTTTTTATACTTTGGTTGCTAATCAATTTTACATGAATTAGTCTTGAGCTTATAATATGCTTAAAATTGTTTTAGTATTGGGCAGACAAAAAGAGCGCAGTTAAAAAAAAGTGTGCTCTGCGGTATCGCGCTCGTAATAAGACTGGTGGTGGGGCTGCTGAGGTGGTGATGACGGAGGTGGAGGAAAAAATAGTGACATTAATGGGTGGAGAATCCTTTTCGACTGGTGATAGACATTTAGCTATTAACCCATTTGAAGTATGTTTTTTTTAAATTATATTGTTCTAATTTTGCTAGCTTTAAACTGTACGTATAAAATTAAAAATTCTATAACTAACATCTTCAGACATCTGCAAACTCAAACCAGGGACAAGCCACAAGCCAGGGACAAGCCACAAGCCAAGCTTCTCAAGAGAGCATCTCCTTGCTGGATATTGTTCCTCTACCTCTAGCAGAAGTAAGTTAACATCCATACTAATATTAATGCAAAAGTGTGTCTGTCTGCTACACTTAAGCAGCCCATCTTTCCAACCGATTTTGATGAAATTTGGTTTATAGACAGTCACAGGAAGGATATAGACTTCTTGTGCTAGAGTTCATCCAAGAAGGTGCGGGCATCTTCTATAGTAAAGATAAACTTTGTTTAAAAACAAACAAAGTAAGGACTTTCATGCAATTGAATAAGTTGTCTTCCTTGAGTCTTAACCCTCTAAAAAGTAAAACAATAGTAATACCTATAAAAAATTATTCATTTATTTACACAATTTTATACAAACAACTGTTGGTGCTTTAAAGTAACATTTAATATGCATTTACTTTATTACATTTTACTATTTATTGTAGGAGCATCAACACTTGAGCACTCCTAGCACACTGTCGGATACAGTCATTTCTACTAGAGTGAGTATCAATGTTATTGTATTATTATAAACTTCTTTCTTCTTCTTCTTCTCAAATTTGTACATGTTTAAATTTCAGATGTCTCACAGGGCTGTAGCTCCTTCCCCACCGCACACCCCCCCAGGTAGAGTTATTGGACCTGCAAGCCCACCTCTACCCACAACACCCTCAGGATCGGGTGCTCATCCCTTGCGGCGCAATGTTCAACGTCGGCCGTCAAGATCGCCAATAATAGGCCCCTCCCCAATAACAAGTAATTATCCATACGAATATTATAAATGCAAAAGTGTCTGTCTGTCTGCTACGCTTTAATAGCCCATCTTTACAACAGATTTTTATGAAACTTGGTATAGAGGCAGGTTGTATCCCAGGGAAGGACATCGCTATATGTTGTCCCTGAAAATTAAGCGAATTCCCATGGGAATTAACAGAAAATGTTGTGGGCATCATCAAGTAAATTAAACCCTACAAGCTAATGCTATTGATTAATTTATAATAAAAAGTATAAATTTACTGTGTCTGTAAAACCTTTTGGAATAAAGCAAAATTGAATGATCAAAGTCATAAATTTTTCAATAGTAAGTTTAATTTTATCTTATTATTTGTTATTTATACAAGTTTTTATTTGTTGTTATAGCGCCAACCAACCGTCGTAGCCAAAGACGCCAAGCAGTGGCACCTCCATCTCAGCGGCTTTCTCAATTTTCAAGAATGACAGAGAGATTTTTGGCAATTGAAGAACAGCGGATGGAGGTGGACCGCCGCAATTCGCTGCTGCTGGAAGCAATCGTTAATCATACCCGTGAGCGTGATAATGCTACAACTCAGGCACTGCTAGCCATCGGGGAAGGGTTGAAGCTACTGGGGGAAGCCTTAAAAAAATAAAATATATTAAATGATAAATGATTTTTTATTTCACTCAATAGCATAATAACCGGGACTTAACAAATGCTGTTTAATACAGTCCTTGCGCACACTAAACCTTAAAAAAAACTTTTAATTTATTCAATTCATAAGAATCAAAAGTGAAGATCATCTTCGTGCACGCCATAAGGTGTTTATTAATGCTTGCCTACTCAACAACCCCATGGCAGCTTCTCTTGACACAGTTTCACTGCCAGAACCACGTCCTTGTGCGGCTGCAGTGTGGAACTGTGTCTCAAGTTGCTGTTCATGGCTGGCTATTGTTGGAGCAGGCAGCCCGGCACGGTTGCAAATATTGTGAAGGACACAACATGCAATCACAATTTTTGCCACCATGTCAGGATGATAATGCAGCACTCTGTGGACTAATAAACACCTGAATCGCCCTTTTAACCTGCCTATTGCTCTCTCCACTGTATTACGAGCTGTTGCATGTAATTTGTTGTAATATTCTTCAGGCGATCCTTGCTCTGCATTAGGCACTGGAACCATCAAATATGGCCGCTGTGCATATCCAGAATCCCCTGAAATGATAATTAATATTTCATATATTACTTACACAGTTAATATTAATATAAATAAAAATATATGAAAATAAATAATTGGTATTTAATAATTATTATTATGATGAATTTAGTAGAAGTCGCAGACATCATCTATGTATCTCTATTAAGTTTAGGACTTACCTAGTAAATGTACAGTTTCACCGGTATTTACCAATTCTTCAAGATGATCTCTAATCACACTGTAGGTAAATATGTGACTGTCGTGTGTAGCCCCTCCATAAGTGGCATCCACATGCAGGATATTTAAGTCAGCATCTGTGATCTAGACAAAATAATATTCATTTTGAAATACTGATTCATGGATTACATATTTCATGTAGTATAATAAATTTTTCACCCCATAATTATTGTGCTTATTATTTATATGGATAGGTACAGAAAAATAATTTTACCAATAGCACATTTCTTGCATGGTTTCCTTTGCGACAATAATATCTTTCTTCATTTTCTGATGGTCGGACCATAGTAACATAAGTTCCATCTATACAACCTATGACTCCAGGGATTTTATACTTTTCAAAGAACCTGGAATTTTATTGAATTATTTTATAGCTATTCATCTATATTTTGACAGATAGGTAAGTAACTAGCAAAAATTATAAAGGTTTTGCTTACCTTTCTTTTAACTTAAGTCTTTCTTGGAAGTTTTGTGGAAAATGGATATATTTTTTCACAATACTTGGATGGTTAAGTGCTTCGACGACCGCATGTAAGCAACGGGAAGCCGAGGGCTGCGACATAAATGAATTAACATTCTTGCCACATAACCGTTCATCGCTTCCACTGGCAAGGAACGAGAGAGCACTTAATAACTGAAAAATACAATCAAATAATAACAACAAAATAGGTAATATGTAACAAGCACTTTTACTCAGATAATTTACAAAGTAGAAAAAGCAATTAGAAGGAAAAAAGTTTTACCTACCTTTACTTTGATTGATAATCCACGTCTTGGACGCCGAGGCGCTCTCATATAGACTTTAATTTCGTCTAATAAATTATCAATCATTTCCTCAGTTAATCTATAATTAAAAACAAAGTCTCTGTGCATATTAAACAGTCCTAAATTACGTATGTCAGCAGCTTGACGTCGACTTTTTAGACATTCTAAGGAATAAGCTTCTTCCAATAAAAAATTTAATGCAAATAACCGAGCCATACTACTAAATAAGCTAAAACTTAAATTGTATTTATTATAAAATCAACAATTCACTCAACAATTCACTAGGAATTCGACAGCACTCGCTTAACTTTTTTTTTGGCAAGTGAGTTCGAGCTTCGCGGTGACGTAATTCGACGATCGAAGCAAGGAATTGCGTTACAGAATACGAATAATGTCAAATTATCACGTATTTAGCCTGATCAAGTAGTTTTGCTCGACTCCGCATTCGTCAATGCGGCGCCACCAGCGCTATCGAATTTTATGGAATACAAATTAGCAAACTCATCTCGAATTCATTTGCGAAATTAACAAAATGGCTTTACAGAATAGCCTTGCAGACAGGCGTTTGGTTTGAAACAACTTTGAACTGAACTGATTGCTTAAGTATACATCTTGCAGCTGTTGGTGAGTACCTACATTTTGTATTTTATTTTAGGACAAAGATAGAAATATATCATAGAAATATTTTAATTACCAATATTAACATCATAGATGCATCTGCGATTTCTTACGTATGTATTTCCTATATCAAACATATTATAACAAATAACAACATGATTAAATTTCGAAATGTTGATGCCCTTGAAGTTTTTCGCACGAACAGACAAACAATTGTATCTCCTCTAAGATGATTCTTATAGTAAAGTATCGTATCGTGGATCTAAAGTGACCCAGTCCCGGTCGTTTCGTATAAAAGCGCCCATGTTCGTCATCCAGCCAAGCCACCGGCAGTGATTTGTATAATATGGAAAAATGAGCGTTTTATAGAGCGCTCGCATATTCATACAACTTGACGGCCGGCCATAAATACTGGTTGCGGCCAATTGCGTTCAGTGCGTTATGCGTCTATGACCACTTACAAACATACATACTTATGAAGCATACTGGCTTCACGGAAGATCAGAACTAACGCTATATACTGACAGATATAGCACGCGCTGGGTAAAGACATTTTTGGGAATCAAGTACCATTTCGCCTTTTTTCTCTTTATAAAGTCCTTTTTAGGGTTCCGTACCCAAAGGGTAAAAACGGGACCCTATTACTAAGACTCCGCTGTCTGTCTGTCTGTCTCCAGGCTGTATCTCATAGACCGTGATAGCTAGAAAGCTGAAATTTTCACAAATGATGTATTTCCGTTGCCGCTATAACAACAAATACTAAAAATTAAAAATATATATATATTTTAGGGATACAATAAACGTGTTTTTTTCGTATTTTTTTGCTCAATATTAAAAACGGTAACAGGTAGACGGTTCAAATTTTCACAGAATATTAACTTGTATATTACCTTTCAAAATAAATAATTAAATATCAATAAAGTAAATATTAAAGGGGGGCTCCCATACAACAAACGTAATTTTTTGATATTGAACAGTAAACCTCTACAAACAAAGTTAGTTTTGCGGTTCATTAACAAAGGTAATTATACCTACTTCTTGAGTACGGAACCCTCGGTGCGCGAGTCCGACTCGCACTTGGCCGGTTTTATTTATTATTACTTATGTCTTGTAACTACTTGTATCCCTGAATAAAGATTTCTTTCTTTCTTTCACTTGGTGGGTTTAACGCATTCATATACGTAGGTCTAAAATCTAAATAGTGCACTACATAGAGGCATAAAAGCTTAAGTACACCGTTTGGCAGAAATTCATGTTAAAAACACAATCTATTTGGCTGGGAATGGCTTATTTGATCTGAATTAATACATAGGCTACATTTTATCTCGAAAAATTAAAGAGTTCCCGTGGAAATAAAAAAAACCTTTAAACACGCAGACGAAGCCGCCGACATCATCTAATATAAAATAAGTCTGCCTGTCTGCTACGCTTTAACTGCCCATCTTTTCAATCGATTTTGATGGAATTAAGTATAGAGATAGGTTGTATACCGGGTAAGGACATGGCTACTTTTAATTCCGGAAAATTAAAGATTTCCCGCGGGAATAAAAAAATCTTAATCAACGCGTAGTCGCGGGCATCAACCAGTTCTTAATAACGCAAAATCAAACAAAACTAAGTCTACGAAGACAGAACCGTCTTGCGCTAAAATATTTGTGATATTATACAAATATTTATATACGAATACCTGCTAACGTTCAAACTTTACGAATACCTTCTAACGTTGCAACAGATGGCCAAGGTTGCGCAACCGGACCGATGACCGCCAAGTGAGGCGTCCTTGGCAATGACGGACGAGGCGTGGCTGGTTCCACTTTCATCCCGTCCAGCCGAACGATCAACGATCAACGATGATTGATTACGGTACACGCTCTCTTTTTGAGTCGGGAGTCCGTCGACAGAGTGAAAATTTAATTTAGGTATAATAGAATGATCAAAGTAACTTACCTGTAAGTGAACTTCGATCACTATTATACTAAGTTAACGCCTCGTCTACCAACTATGTAGTTTATGTCTAGACATATCTATGAGAACACGGTTTTTAAAGAAAAAAATAAATAAATTTTTTAACACGGCATCACTGTAATCGTGGCAACACTGCCTGCTAATGTCATTAAGTTTAAAGCTCTGCATACAGCATGTAAGTACATCGATCACTACAGTATACCTTGTTAGATGTACAGTCAACGACACTAAGAGATTATCCTTCCTTGATTGGTGCTCCCACTTATCCTGTGTACGATAAGAATCAAGGTTGAGGTAACTCCAGTATAGGTGACCACCCTGAATGCAAAGTTAAATGTAAACATCTTTTCTCTTTTTTCATTATTGAGCAGGGTGGGATTAACGAAAAAAGAAAAAAAGGGAGGGATTAACTTAGACGAGGCGTTAACTTAGTATAATAGTGATCGAAGTTCACTTACAGGTAAGTTACTTTGATCATTCTATTATACCCATTAACGCCTCGTCTACCAACTATGTAGATGTTGAAAGGAGACAACGCGAAATAATGAAAATTGAACTTTACTCATATAAAAGTAACATGTACGTCTTATCTACTACAAGGTAATCTTAAATAACGTTATTTACCTACATATTTTATGAATCTGAAATTATATAATTAGCAAAGTTAGTTTCCTCTTGTAGAGGGAGATTATAGAATTTAGCAAAACTGTTAGATCTTTTTGTCCAACCAGCAGTAGCCTTTATCAAATCAATATTAAGACCCTTTCTATTCGCACATGATGTGGCTGCATGCCGAGTGCTGTGGGCACTAAAAGTTTCAGTGTCAATACCAGCCTCAAACAAGATGTCCTTCACCCATCTACTGAGAGTATGTGTAGAGGCAGGTGAATGTGGTTTCCTGGTTGTTATAAATAGACTGTTATGTTCTTTACGTAAGTGACTCGTCACCCTGAGATAGTCTATTAACGTTCTTGCTGGGCAGATACATTCTTTCTCTTTGAAAAAACGGCAAATTAAGTAAGGGTTGAAATCTGTTAATCTTTGAAGTTTTAATCAACTGTGGAACCTTAATTTTAACTCCTGAATCATTAATACTAATATTATTCACTGTGATTAAAGAGAAAGTTTGTAATCTTTGAGCAGTAGTCAAGGCTAGTAAAATCAACAATTTTTTAGAAATTACTTGCAAGTTAAGGTTTACATTTGGATATAAATTGCTCACATAATCCAGCATTACACTTGGATCCCAAGTTTCCTTATATTTGGGTTTATTTGGCCTAGCCCTGTAAATGCCTTTAAAGAATCTACTAATGTCTTTTTTCATTCCCAACTCAGTATCTAACAAGAGAGATAGAGCTGACCTAACACTGTTTAATGTACCATATGCTGCACCATTATGGTATTTTTCAGTTAAAAATTGTAGTATATTTGATATGCAAATACTTTCAGGATCAAAATTATTGTGTTTACAAAATTTCCACCACTGCTTATAACATGAATCATACTGTTGCATAGTATTCTTCGCCAAAGAATTTAAAATAATTGTAACACTATCTCTAGTATAGCCTTTTTTTAAGAACACCTTGCCGAGACTACTCCGGCAATCAGTGTAAGGCTCTGGCAGAGAGGATGGCAAGATCTGAAAGGAGAAAAAAGGAGTTCTCGGTTTGCGTTTAATTTAACTATTTCTGATTTTAACATAGACATGTAAAGTGGGTACCAGGCTTGTGAAGGCCAGTTTGGTACAACAAGTATACCTTCAGCGCCATCTTGTTGAATTTTCCTTAAACATCTCAGAACTAAGGCAAAGGGAGGGAAAGCATAGAATTTTAGGTCTTTCCAAGAAATAGTAAATGCATCAACTGACCAACAGTCTGGTTCAACATGCCAAGAGACAAAGACTTCACACTTTGCATTAGCTCTAGTTGCAAATAAGTCAATCTGGGGATTACCCAGTCTTGAAGTAATCATGTTAAAAGCATATGGTGCCAGTTCCCACTCAGTTTCGATGTTGACTATACGAGACTGAGTGTCGGCTTCTGTATTTTCTTTAGAGGGTATATAAGAAGCAAATATATAAATCTTCCTTTTCTCACAAAATTGCCATATTTTC
The DNA here is from genome assembly GCA_963932025.1 of Erebia epiphron. NCBI lineage: Eukaryota > Metazoa > Arthropoda > Insecta > Lepidoptera > Nymphalidae > Erebia > Erebia epiphron. The sequence goes on along the minus strand of OZ009948.1, from coordinate 41,238,684 downwards.
CTAGCCAGATTGTTAAGGTGAGGGAACTGTATGCCACCCATACGGTTAATATAACAAACAACTGTTGTGTTATCTGTTCGTATTAAAATTTCACAATTATATTCATCTTTTGCAAAACAATTAATTGCAAAGTAAACTGCAAGCAATTCAAGGTAATTAATATGGTATCTGTTTTCTTCAACTGTCCAGATGCCATGAAACTTTTGTTGCCCGCATACAATTCCCCAACCTGTATTTGAGGCGTCTGAAAATAACTCTAGCTTGTAATTCTCTCGCCTTATAGGGGCAGCACAAGTCGGCACAGTTTTCAACCACCAGCTTAATTCTTCAACAATCTCGGGAGTTATTTTCATCTTAGCCTCATAATCATCATTAGAATTTAAGAGAGCAAGATATTTACATCTTTCTAACAATTTTGTGTACATCCAGCCATATGGGACTGCTGGGCAAATTGAAGTCAGAGTACCTAGCAAAGATGAAAACTCTCTGATACTACAAATCTTTTTCTTACAGAATGCTTTTATCATTACCAAAATAGCCTGTTTTTTGTCCTCAGGAATATTGATTGTAAAGTGATTAGTGTCTAAATTAAACCCTAAAAATCTGCATTGTTTGCTAGGATGTAATTGACTCTTTTCATAATTAATTATAAAACCCAATGACTGAATGAACTGACACACAAAACCAATACTTTGTTTACATTGTTCCCGTGTAGGTGCAATTATTAAAAAATCATCTAAATAATTTACTATAGTAACACCTTGAGATCTCAGGTAAGTGGTGACTTGTCTCATTATCTTTGTAAAGACATAAGGTGCAGTCGACAAACCAAAGGGCAGAACATTAAACTGATATAATTTGCTCTCAAAACTGAATCTAAGGTATTTCCGAGATTGTTTATTCATACTGACTAAAAAATATGCATCTTTCAAGTCAACTGAACCCATATAATGACCCACTTCAATTAATTTAACCGCAGTACGAATGTCCTCCATTTTGAAGTGTGTATTCTGAACAAAACTATTGAACTTCTTTAAATTTAGAATAAACCTAAAGGTTCCATCTGGTTTGGGAACAATAAAAATCTTAGATAAATATTGATCCTTACAAGGAGTGCACTCAGTTATTGCTCCAATTTCCAACAATTTACCTATGCAGGTATAAATTCTAGATTTTTCTGCATTAGAAAAGTTATTATTAAAGGGAATAGATGACTGATAAACTTTTTGGATAAGGGGAATAGAATAACCTCTTTGTACCCAATGTAGTACTTGGGAATTTTTGGTAAAAATCCAATTTTTGAAATATCTAGATATTCTACCAGCTCGTACCTCTAGTCCCTGCGACGACGACTGTCTGTTGGAGCACGTCGTGATATCTCCTTGTCCTTGTATCTCTTCATGGTCCGAAACTGTTGTCGCTGCTGATGCTGCCGGTTGGATGCCGGTTGCTTGGCTGGAGGTTGATGGTAAGGACGCTTGTAAGTAAGAGGCCCGCCCTGTTTCGTCACCCCGGACGGGCCCCAGTTGTTTAAAGGTTTCTTAACAAGGTCTTTCTTTGATTTTTCCAAGGTCCTCGCTTCACGAATAATATCAGACAAGTTTCTACCAAACAGATTGTTATTAATATCAGTTTTCTCGAGAGATTCCTTTATATTTTTATTCAAGCCAGGTAGAATGACCGCCCGTCTTGTTTGGGATTCCATATGATGAACATCACATAAAAGGCGAATATAATTTGAAAGCCTTTCAATAGTAGACTCATCAAAAGTTTTTCCCTCTAACATCTCCTGTAACAATTCACTTAACCCACATAATACCACTCCAATTTGAGACTGCTTCTCACATAAACGTTCATTAGCAGGCAGTGTTGCCACGATTACAGTGATGCCGTGTTAAAAAATTTATTTATTTTTTTCTTTAAAAACCGTGTTCTCATAGATATGTCTAGACATAAACTACATAGTTGGTAGACGAGGCGTTAATGGGTATAATGGGCTTCAATGATCTTGAGACTTCCATTATTTTTTTATTTAATTCGTTTAATAATATAATATTAGGCGATTGAAAAACCGGCACTAATATTATCCATACTACTTTTATATTATAAATGCGCGTGCCTGTCTGTTATTCGCGGTCCATACACGAAGCTGATTTTGACGAAAGTTAAAGATACACGTAGCTTGTAGGTATCCAAGAGACGGGCATGGGCTTTCTTTTCCCCAGAAATCGTGTTCCTGCGGGATTTTTACTAACTAAATTCACGTGGGTGAAGCCGCGGGAATCATCTATGATCTAGTCATAAAAGTCATTAAGTATAAAAATTAATATCGATCTTAAAAAAATCAAATACACGCTATGATAAAAAATGCGTGACAAATTCATTAGATCGGTCTAATTCATTTGTCACGCATTTTTTATTATAAACGCAAGACAAACAAATTTTTATATACCTACGTTAATTTTATAATCCAATCAACTTCATTTATAATAATTATTATTACACTATTAACATCACATATTATCTGCGTAACTAACTCATAATATTTATCACATTATGAAGCGATCATTCTTTTTAAAGGACCATAATATTATAAGGGAAGTCATAAAACTTATCTTTATTCATCCTCAGAGGACCATTACACCTATTGAAGTGATTGAACTAATTTCTAAATTGAACTCTAAAACAAATGGAATAAAACTCATTGCTCTCTGCGCTGAAAAACTACATTTTATTGCAGACCACAATAATATTCGCAGTGCAAATAAATAACTTAATAAAGTGTACACCCTTTTCACTATAAACTATCACTGTGGCTAAATTAGAAACAATAAATAATTGCTTAAAAATTTAGTGCGATATGGTTCCAAATATTTGACTATTCGTAGTTCAAAATGCAAATTGTGCGGAATCAACGACTTTACAAGGGCATACATCAGAAATGCACAGACCGCGGCCCGCGGGCCGCATGCGGCCCGCCGGTCGAATACTGGTGGCCCGCCGACAGCAAAAATAATACTCTCGTACATTCGAAAAATATTGAATTCTATTCCAGAATAAAACCAAAAAAAATATGTTCGAAAAGTAATTTGAATCTCGCGCGCGCGCTCTTAAGTGCGCTTATCGGTGCGCCGTGCATGCGTCGGTAACAGCGGTCGGTAATGTTCGTGCTGATCTCGGTTAAATTCGTTTTCTTGAGGAAGCGCCGCGGCCGGCGCGGCGGCGCGTTATCCGCGGGTTATATTGTTAGAGCAAGCGAGATAGCAATAGTCCCGAATTCCCGATTGCTCGCGTAGGTAGATACACGAAGCTTCCAGAGTCGGTTTCGAGATTTCTCCAGACAGTTTTCGACTCTATACGCGCGGTATAAAAGCCACGCTAACCGCAGCGACCGACAGTTCGGTTTTAATTTGAGTGAAGTGTCAATAGTTCTAGTGTAGATTTTAACTCGACTAGCCGGTGTATAATTGTGTTGTGAAATCGTAAGTAAAACTCTGTTATTAATAAGTGTTTCCCTACCTATTTAATCAATTATTTTTGGTAATTTAAAAAAGGATGGGTAATTTAAGTAGGTACTGTAATTGTTTTTAGGTGCTGTGTTAATCCTAGCCAGGATTAGAACGCAACATGGACAAGCCAGGACCTAGTAATAAACGTAAGGTTAAAGATGAAAATCGGCAGTTTCAAGAAATTTGGACCGAGAAATACTTTTTTGTATGGTCACATAACAAAGTCGTTTGTTTAATTTGCAAAAATTCTGTTGCGATTGCAAAGGAATATAATGTTAAAAGGCACTATGAAACGCAGCATCCTACTTTTACCAAGTTTACAGGCGAATTAAGAAAGCAAAAAATGTTGTCTTTAAAACGGGAACTTATTGGTCAGCAAGCTATGTTTACAAAACCTATTCAAGATTCAGAAACAGCTACAGAAGTTAGTTATGAAATTTCTCGAATGATAGCAAAGCGAAGTCGCCCCTTCAATGATGGGGATTTTGTAAAAGAATGCATAGAAATTGCCGCTAAGAAAATGTGCCCAGAAGCAGCAAAAAAGTTTGAGAAAATTCAACTGAATCGTATGACTATCCAAAGACGAATTATGTCTTTGTCAGGTAATATTGCGGAACAATTAAATGAAAAAACTAATATCATTGAATTTTTTTCATTAGCACTCGACGAATCCACTGATATTAGTTCCACAGCTCAACTTCTCATATTCATACGAGGTGTTACTCAAGATTTTGAAGTCTTAGAAGAGTTATTAGGAATGTGTTCATTGAAAGGTCAAACCAGAGGAGTTGATATACTCAATGTACTTTTGGATGAGTGTTCAAAAACTAATTTGGACTTATCAAAATTATCGGGAGTTGCGACTGACGGTGCTCCTTCGATGATTGGTGTCAATTCTGGGCTAGTTACTTTGCTGAAAAAGCATCTGCAAGAAAAAAACATAAACGCTGAAGATCTCATGCAGTTTCACTGCATTATACACCAAGAAGCCCTCTGTTCTAAAAAAATTGAATTTCAAAATGTCATGAAAGTGGTAGTTTCGACTGTAAATTTCATAAAATCACGAGGACTCAATCACAGGCAATTCAAACAATTCCTTGATGACATCGAAAGCGAATATGGAGATTTACTGTATTATACAGAAGTAAGGTGGCTAAGTCGTGGATTGACACTGGAACGATTTCTAAATTTAATAGAAGAAATTGGAATATTTCTGGCGGACAAGCAAAGGGATGTCCCGGAACTTAAAAATCCTGATTGGTTGTGTGATTTGACTTTTTTAGTTGACATTACAAATCATTTGAATGTCTTGAACACACGGCTTCAAGGCAAAAATCAACTGATATCCCAGCTCTACGCTCATGTATCATCCTTTCAATGCAAGCTGACACTTTTCAGATCGCAATTGAATTCTGGAAATTACAATCATTTTCCGAATTATAAGAAAATGGCTGAAAAATTCAACAAAACTGCGATTAATTTCAGTTATGTAGAAAAGCTAGATATTTTGATTCAATCTTTTCAAGACAGATTTTCGGAGTTTAAAAAATTGAAACCTCTGTTGGACATATTCAGCAATCCTTTCACGATTTCAGTTGAAAATGCGCCAGAGTCAATGCAGTTAGAAATTATCGACATTCAAAACGACCAAGATTTACGCAACAAATTCAACGAAGGAGACTTGCTGAACTTTTACCGCTGCATTGATAAAAATACGTACAAAGAGTTGCGTATAAACGCTCTGAAATGTGCCAGCTTATTTGGTTCTACGTATATATGTGAACAAACCTTTTCAATACTAAATAATAATAAAACAAAAAATCGAAACCGCCTTGCAAATGAAAGTTTGGAAGCAGTTTTACGTGTTGCTACAAGTAAATTTGAGCCAAATATAAAAAAGATTGTAAGCACTATGCAGTGCCACGCTTCAAATTAATAAATTCTTTTTCAATTTTAATACATATTTATCAATTCTTTATTGTCTTTAATTACCTATACTTCTGGCGGCCCGCCATCAGTTCATAATTTGCCCGAGTGGCCCCTAGTCTTAATAAGTCTGTGCATCCCTGGCATACATGCTATCATTAGCGAAGAGTAATTACACAGCAGAGCGTTGGTACGTGATTTGTTGAGAAACGCAATCTATGGTTCATATATAGAATTGTTATTTAATGTTTAGGTTGGAACTACTAACAAAATAATAATCATAGTATGATGACTGTAAATAAAACTAAGTAGAGTTTAATTATGAGTGTTAAATAAAATATAGGTACCAGTTTTATTTACATCAATCCGAATTGGATAATTATCATATTTTATTTCCGTAGTACCTGAGTTGCGACAAAAAACCATTAGATATTAATAAGTAAGACGTATTAATCTTACAAATAATCTACATGCAAACTTAAAAATTAAAATGCAATAAAAAGGCTTCAAAAATTCTTACAAAGCTTCATTTATACATGTAACTATTTTAACGTGTAATAATGGTAAGTAAACTATATTTTTAGCAAGATTTTATTATTGGTATGAAAACCACTCAAAATTACATTTCACGAATATTTAATTACTGGATTGGAAAAATGAGTAGAGGGGAGTATAAGTAAAAGTCCTATACGTCTACGTCACAGCTACTCTGTTCACCATCGGACAATAGCAGCTGGGGATGCTCCAGAGTGCAATCAAGTTTTAAATTAGAAATCAGAACAATGCAGTGCGTACGTCAACTCGTCAATAGACAATTACGCCCTTGTGTGGGGGAGTCAAGATGGCCGGCGTGTTCATACCAAGCGCACGCGCTAAAGCCTCACTATGTTACATTTTAGTTTCGATTTATAATTATGTTGCATGCCAAAATTGGTAAACTGTAAGTGCCTTATTATTGTATCTATCAGATAAGACCTGTGGCACAGTTTATGCAATAAAAAATAGATGAAATGTGTTTGGCCTATATTCCTACTATTGATTGTCAGCGCCGCAATTAGATGCTTACCAGGCATAATCATCATCTTCTCAACAGTGTCAGGGTAAACTTCACACAACATTGAGAACATATTGGATAACTGACAGGCACGCAAGTTTCTTTCGATGTTTTTCAAATATCTTTGAAAACTTTAACCTGAGTGGCTAGAAATTGAACCCCAAACATCTTAAATAGGGACCCGAAGTATAATGACTGGGCTTTCACCGCATTTCGTATTTTCTTAATCACTGGATACTTATTATATGGGCACCTAATAATTACACCCAACTACGTCAGTGCCGCTGTCGCCGATTCTTTGCTGTCCGGCCTTGCCGCACTGTGTCACGGGCTAGATCCCCAATACCGCGCACACTGACCGCACTGAATACGTTGTTGGCCGAGTCTCCCGCCTGTGATATATTTGCAGACCAATGGAGCATGGTTGTGAGTAGGTGCTTGAAGTTTTGCGAAGGTTACAACTCACAAACCATGCAGCTCTCTTAAATATTTGTTAAGGTTATTTTATTTTATTTTATTATTATATTATTATTAAAATTTTAATTATTAAGTATAATTTTAATTTTTAATAAGTATTATAATTGTTATTAATTTTCAATCGTGTTATGTAATTTTTTAACAAATTTGTATGATTTTAATTTTTAAGTAATTATTACTGTTATTAATTGTAAGTTGTGCTGTGTAATTTTTTTATTAATTAGTGTAATTGGCCTGTCCGTACTAATTAAATTAAATAAATAAATAAAAAAAAATTATTAGGTACTTGATATAGCTAACTGCCCCTTTTTAAAATTATGACCTGCTTGTTTACAGCTAGCCTAATCTAAAACCCTATCTAGAAACCCTGTGAACTACAAAATAGTTTTTGCTACTAAGTTACGCCATTATAATACCCACACACAGTAGTAGCACTGATGTGATTCGTTCGCGCAACGAATTCGTGACGCCTCATTCGGATTTTTCATGCCTAAAGTTTGGTCGAGCGTGAGCGTTACTTCTTGCAAGGCTGCCTCGCAGATAAGTAAATTATGCTCGGTGTACGTGGACCCAGCTAATAGATGATTACGACCCGTGTTGGGGAGTTGTGTTAATCACATTTTTTTTGTTTTTGAAGGACCCACAATAGGCCCGTTCGCGTTGTAGCGTTTTGTCATAGTACAACTTCTGTGTGTACTATGGTTTTGTAGTGCACTCTGTTTACACTTCAAGTTTGTAGTTTGTAGTTTTTGGTAGGTATAGTTATACACCTGGTTACGTCCCTCAATATTTCTGAGAGGTTGATTCATGCGTTCAAGGAAGTTAAAGGTGGTGTACGTTGTATTCCCCATTTTTTAGGGTCCTGACCTTCAACCCTACCAATAATCACACGTTAGGCCTTTTCTTCAGAGAACTTTCTTTGTAAGTTTTTTTTTTACGATAGGAACTGCTTAAATTCTATTCTCCATTCAGACTTAGAGGTACCTACTTAATTAAGTTAACCTAAAAAATAACAAAATTATTACTTATACTTATTAAAATAAGGAAGTATAAAAAGCACGTCTTAATTTCGAAATTGAAGACCGTTAGCAAAAAAAGTAATCAAAGACCCAAATTAAAGCGAATACCGTCAACTTTTTCATCACCGACCAAGAAAAGGACCACTCTGAGTAACTCTTATTGAATATCTAAGAACAACAAAAAAGCTAAATAATTAAGCATCTGACCCAAAACTGTTACAAATTATTGAGATAATTAAAACCCAATTTTCTACGCCACGCCATGGAAGTTACCCAACGGTTGGCCAATATCAGCTATTCTGTAAAAAGTAGCGGTCGCTGTAGAATTCGACGTTGAAATTCTATAATTATTTCGACAGTCGATAAAATACATGTTGGGCAAATTTCTTGATGACAACGAAGACGACTAACGAAGCCTTCTAAGTTTGAATCGTGCTAATTTGAACTAGTTGCGGCAGTTTAACATGGAATCGTTTGTGCTACACCTTTATTTTACAGCAGTAGCTCTAATCAGGATTCAACATGCCGAAGTGTCAACTCACACAAAACCAGACCAAACTATACTTATCTTATTACTTACTTGTTGTTTGCATGGTTGCCTGGTAGAGATCGCTTTAAAGCGATAAGGCCGCCACTTGTACCTTAGCTTAGTTTTATTGTGATTGTTTTTATGTATGTTTCTTGGTGTACAATAAAGAATTTTTCATTCATTTCTTTCATTCATACTTAAACTACTTACTTATTAATAATGAAATATTTCTTTTAATTACTTAAACGAAATATTTCATTTTAAACACAAATTATATTATAAGTTCACTATTTGAAACTATAAGAGCCTGTTTCTTGATCTTCGGTTAAAGTTGAATATGATCTATCGACAGATGTTGTATAGAAATTCTGCCAAAATTTAAAATTTATTCGTCAGTTAAGGTTTTCTTGGCGATTGCGAATATGACCTGAATCTTATAAAGTTATTATTTGATCAGTAAGTTGGTGGAATGGTCTAATGCTGAGATCTATAGAGCGTACTTAGACTTGGCTCAGACTTTACTTAGAGTTAAAACGAGATGGACTTATGTGAGTAACATAAATCTGTTTCGTTTTAACCATGTCTTAAGTCTAAGCAAAGTCAAAGTTCGCTCTATAGATCTATAGAGCGAACTTTGACGAGAGACTAGAGACTCTTAAGTCTCTGGGCTAAGTCTCTATTTCAATAAATAATTCGTCGTTGTGTCAGCGCTGAAAGCGAGACATTTTAGTAGTTAAGGAATACATACTCGTGATGCTGTCCTACGTTTCATTTACGCAACGCAGATTAGATGGATGGGATTGGAGGGAACTGGAAAGGTGGAGGATAATAAATCACAGAGGTTTCGCGTTCACTGCGAACTTATCTCGGATATCACGCCTTGCACGTACGCGACGTAGGCTGCTAGACGCTGGAGCAAGGCATAGGCAATAGCGAATCGTAGTGAGTCTTGACATAATATATCATACTAGCTAATTCCCGCGACTTCGTCCGCGTGGATTGAGGTTTTTCCGTTCAACTCTTCAATTTTCCGGGATAAAAAGTAGCCTATGTGTCATTCCAGACTATAATTTATCTCTGTGCCAAATTTCATCCAGATCCGTTCAGCCGTTGGGGCGTGATTGAGTAACAAACATCCATCCATACATCCATCCATCCAAACTTTCGCATTTATAATATTTATTTGAATTTGATTTGATTTGAAGTGACACACGTTGTTTTGTCCTACTTGAAATTAAAGAGGAACATTTTCTTTTCTTGCAAGCGCTCGCCTATATTAATTATAACCTTTATTAATAACAAACCTTATAGATTCTAGAAGAATCCGTTAATCAATTGGTGAGAACTGTTTAAAATGCCTTCAATTATTTTATGAGATTAGTATAGACAAGCAAACTCGACAAAGGGGCTTTGTTCCATAATGCAACGTGATATCGAGATAGATACCGCTGTAATCTCTAAATTGGGCCACAACTAAAGGAACGTATCTTGTAATAGATATGAATTTATATCTAATCTCAGAACTCTGCAATACATCACGAAAATGAAAATTCAACGATAATTTAATGTTATAAAGGAGGCACTATAATTTACAAGTTACAATGTATTAAGTTATTATACCTACCTACCTACAGTCAATTCTACCAATAAATACTTTAAAAACAAATAAAGGGGATCAACAAGTTTCCTTGATTTAAACAATTATTATTTATTAGTATTCATCCTCACGATTAACGATACAATTGGGTATTTGACTAGTCAAATCAGCAACTTTTTTTCAAACGTCAAAACGCGTGCTTCATGCGTGCTTAGTATGGGATTTTGTATGAAATATTGAATAGTGACGTCATCAAAGCACGACGTAGTTTTTTACCTTAATCGATAGTTTAAAATAGTTATTCGACATAAAAGTAACAGGGGACGTAGATATTACGACTTTTGGGAGATTCTCTATTTAATAATCACTTAAAAAATTATTTATTTGAATAGTTGTCAAATACCCAACTGTGAAATAACCATCAACTGTATGGTACTCTCTAAATGTCTTGAGTTGAAACTCAAACAATTCATACTAATATAATAAATGCGATAATGTGTGTTTGTCTGCTACTTTTTCACGGTCCGATTTGTTTAACCGATTTTGATGAAATTTGGTACAGCGACGGACATAAGGTTACTTTTATCCGGAAATCAAAGAGTTCCTGTGAGATGTGAAAGTACGAAAGGACGAAATCGTTACGTAAAAAACAATACTTACCTACCTTTTAAGTAAGGTGATTAAAAATGAAAGTCGCGTATGCATACCTAGGGAGCATAAGTTGCAAAAGGCGCGTGACATTGACAATCGTAAGAAGTAATTTACATTTCGGCCGTACCTACATAAATGCTACACATTACATATTGCATTCAATTATGAACATGCCCTGTTCCGATTTGATGTTGTAAACATTTAAAAGTACAACTTTAAGACGACTGAGTTACAAAAACTCCGCTGAGGGCTAAAGAGTGTTGTACAGTGGAAGATTTGCTATACAATTACTATTGAATCGTTACATCAAACATTATTATATGTATATAATACTATAGCAAGTTTATCAAAACCGTCTAGATATTCTTATCTTGATAGACAGTAAAGGAAAGGTCTTTGTTAACATTTTAAATAAGTACTTTTTAATTTACTGTAAAACTAATTAATTTGATTTGTAACGTAACACGTACTTAATAAATCAGCTTAAATTAAAATATGTACAACTAAAAGTAGAATTTAAAGATTTTGCATATATTTGCATGGTAAAATATGCTAATGTTGCTAATAAAATCAATCAAATATAAATATTATAAATGCGAAAGTTTGGATGGATGGATGTATGGATGTATGGATTGTATGGATGTTTGTTACTCAATCACGCGTCAACGGCTGAACGGATCTGGCTGAAATTTGGCACAGAGATAGAATATAGTCTGGAATAGCACATCTAGGCTACTTTTTATCCCGGAAAATTAAGGAGTTCCCGCGGGAACCATAAAACCTCAATCCACGCGGATGAAGTCGCGGGCATAAGCTAGTAAAATAATAAATCGATCATTTGCAGATTTATTCATTTGACCTTTACAAATAGGTCTTCCTTAATTAAAATTTTAATTAGTTTTATAGCTCAAAGTAATAAAATTCCAAATAACATATAAAAATAGGACAAACTATACAATAAGCAAATTTATTTATACATGAAACATAAGTACATATATAAAAAAAAAATTGACCTGCCAGCTTCGCTTTAAGACGCAGCGGTAGTTTGAGATGGTGGTTATTAATTATTATATTATAGCTTTCAATAGAAAATGACCTTATCCTCTGTTTTTCGGGACAGCGCCGGCGGCGACGGCGCGATGTATTGCGGAATCAATTAACTGTTAACACCATATTGGCAAATGGTAATGCCACGCGTGAGTTAAAATAGGGTACCTACAGAATGCAGTGATACTGTTCATACAAATGTACTTATTGTACGTGGGGAAAACATGATAACATAATATTACTCTGGTTGTCACTAGTCAGACGATGTCGCTCAGTAACTGTGATTGAAAAAATCACAGTTACTGAGCGACATCGTCTGATATATATATGCCTCTGGTATTGCTTATTGCTGAAGGTCGTGACCATAATAACACGGCGAGCTTCTAGATCAGGACTCAGCTTAGTAATAGAAGATCGGGTAAATAGATGCGTATTTAGTTATTTACCTTAAAAGATGTTTGTTAATAATCCATACTTCCACACTAATATTAAAATGCGAAAATGTGTGTGTCCGTCTGTATGTCTGCTACGCTTTCACGGTCGATCTTTTCAACCGAGTTTGATGAAATTTGGTACAGAAATAGGTTCATGCCGGAAAGTGAAAGAGAATCTTGAGAAGAGAGAAAATGAGAGAGAATTGGGAATCACAAAACCTCAATACACGCGGACGAAGTCGCGGGCATCATCTAGTTAATGTACTTTTACATCCACCATATTTCGCTGGATCGAATTTAGTGACGACGACAATTATTGGAAACAATAGGAAAAAACAGTTCCGAGTACTAAATTTCTGGATGGGTATGAGACATCAAGAGAAATAAACTAATCAGTCTTATAAGCTATTACTTCCAAGCACCGTTGCAAGTTGCAACTAGCGCCAGTATGAAGATGCAAGAGTAAATAGAAATACCTACAAATATTATGCAGATGAAGCGATCGCCGTACCCTCGGGGCGCCGGGCGGCGGTACCGTGCGCACCTGCCGCGAGCGCGTGCCCAATGCCTCCTCCCCAGTCTGCCAGGATATGCTCATTGCTTATTTACGAGCCATGGATAACGAATTTAAGACGAGTGACACGCTTGAGAGTAGACAATTTAGTTATCCCTGGACGAATAGCGTATTTGTCAGCGCTATGATATTAGGTACAATTTACAAGTGGCAGCTCCTCGGGTATATAATAGAGAAATAATGAATTGTTAATTGTCACTCGTCTGATCTTATAAGAGGCCGTGTCTCGTTAATAGATACCACCTAATTACAGGAAAAACATGCCGCCAAGCGATAAACGGATAAGAGACCAAAAGCTTACATAATATTGAATTAATCAAAACAGAAGATTCGTCAGTATCTTCCGATAAATTGATTTTGATACGTAGGTACTCATTTGGTCAATCCTGCATAAACTAATTAGTAACAAGAGAAAAAAATCCTTACATTTCATGTGGACGGGAAGTTGCAATTCATGACTACTCTGGCATTTAATTCGTCGCGTCTTAAAATTTAAATAGATGCATAACAAAAAATAGATCAGCTATTCAGAAACAGAATAATGACATCATTTTGGGCCCACTGGTCATGTCTAACTGCTCCATGTGACTGCCTCGTTGGTTTAGTGGTTAGCATATTTGACTGCGGCTGACGAGGTCCCGGGTTCGAATCCCGGGCCATAATAAGTGTTGGGTTTTTCTGACTAGAAATTCTCAGCACTAGCCCGGAGTTAGGAAGTTGGCGGTGATTCACCCCCGTGCCTCGGAGAGCCGTTGGTCCCGGTCATCATCACTAACATGATAATAGTCGTTAAAGCCCGCATTGGAGCAGTGTGGTGGGTCTAAGCTCTAATTCCCTCTCTTCTATGAGAGTGGACGCCTGTGCCCAGCAGTGGGATGTTAATGGGCTGTAGTGGTGGTGGTGGTCATGTCTAATGGAAAATGTTAACGATAGCAATAATCGATCGATGTAATCGATATCTTCTCCCCCTTACACGGGAAAGATTCCGTTGCTCGTTGCGGGTTTCGATATGGAATATAAATAATTTATTGAAATACCGCAGACCGTAGCAATAGCTGAGGGCGTAATTAATTTTATTGCGATTTGCGACACCGCTTCTATAAGGCCCGTTTAGTATTCAGTATTTACCAATAGGCAATAGTTATCTGGTTAGGGGGACGTCTCACAAATCACGCTCAGGAGTTAGGAACTGGCTGATTGCTTGCCCCGGAGGCGGGCACATGTTCTGACAAGTAATTTATACTTAACTAAGAGTATGAGATAATTTTCTAAGCGAAACAGAAAATGCAAGTTAGCTAACTATTTGAAATACTGTAAAACGAAACGAAACATTGATAAAATATTTGAAAGTAAATCCAAGGTGTTACTATTTGAAATACTGTAAAATTAAATTCTACTTGACAAAAATATTTGAAAGTAGGTACCTCCCAGATCTTGTGCTAGTCGTAAAATACCATTTATGAGCCCTCAATTTAAAATTAAAACGATTTGCACATCGGTCGCGTCGTCACACATAACAAAACATGCATATCGAGCGTATACTCACTGGTGCGAGATGAACTCATTCTAGAGGCTCCAATTACACGCCTACAGATAGAAAAGAAAAATACAAATAAAATATGCAGAAGCAGAAGTTGACAAATGGAAAGGAATCTAGCAGTTCAAATAACCTCTATAAAAGACGGAGTGCCTCGTTGGTCTAGTGGTTAGCATGTTCGACTGCGGCCGACGAGGTCCCGCGTTAGAGTCCCGGGTCGGACCATAACAAGTAGGTATATATGTACCTAAGGTTTTTCTGACAAGAAATTCTTAGTACTAGCCCGGATTTAGGAAGTTGGCGGTTTTTCACCTCCATGCCTCGAAGAGCACGAAAAGCCGCCGGTCCTGTGTCTGATCTCTCTCCGGTCGTGTTGGATCTACCGTCCCATCTGGCTATGAGAGTAAAGGAACAGAGACTGCGCTTGTGTATGCGCACACACTTGTGCACTAAAATATCTACCGCGCAGATGGCTAACTCTCTGGAGTCTGGAGATAGGCCGCCGTGGCCGAAATTCGGTCGGGAGGATATTATAAAAGACGGAAGATAATGCCTGATGATAAGCTTTGTTTTATAATGCTAATAACTTAATAGATGACTCAAAACATCAAACAAAACAATTACATGTGCGCCCGCGACTCAGCGTTGAGACAAGAAGGCTAGAAGTTAACAATAATGGCGGAAGAAGGCAATTGGCAGCGATTACACGACAACAGATAAGCACACAATGGGGTACGCACTACTGTTCCATTTAGGGTTGCCAGATGGCTGAGATTCGTCTGGATACTCCCGACGTCCATACTTATATTATAAATACGAAAGTGTGTCTGTCTGTCTGTCTGCAACGCTTTGAGGGCCCACCCGTTCAACCGATTTTGATGAAATTTGCTACAGGGTTAGGTTGTATCACGGGGAAGGACATAGGCTGCTTTTGAAAATCCCGGATAATTAAGGAGTTCCCGCGGGAATCGAAAAAACTTAGTCCACGCGGACGAAGTCGCGGTTGTCATCTAGTTTAAAATTATCTCCAGACTCCCGACTTAATCGCGGCACTTTAGAATTATATATAATAATTCTAAAGTGCCGCGAGCTTTCGCGTTCACTCCATTGTCGTTAAATAAGGTACGGTACCTATTCAGAAAAGATATTATAACGTATTAAGATTTAACGTAACGTTAGTAGTAGGTAACTAAAGTATGCAAATCCGCAAAGTCCAATGCCAAACACATGTGACAACCTAAAAATTAAATGAACTCTTGAATTAGTGTCTTTTTGTAGCTTATTAATTCAAAAAATAAACTTTTTATTTTTCATATTTCTTTATCCGACAGGCCCTAAATGCCGACATTTTCAAATTGTGTCCAGATAATTTGATTTTCCGATCTGGCAACCCTAGTTCCATTTCTAATCGCTCGTCAATCGTAGGCCGCAACACAATTATCTAAACAATACTTAAACCTCACTGCACTGTCTCTATATGGGTAAACTGTGTGTGTTATGAATAATCATGATTCATACATAAATCTGCTGATCCATCGCGTTGTCTGATCTATCATTATCGCGTGTAGGTAAATTAACTCGTTTATGTACCACCTACCTACTCTGGGTACGCTCCAAATCTTCTTTGTATATTTTAGAAACATCGAAATAGTACATACAAATGTAATCATAACGAAAGTGTGTCTGTCTGTCTGTATGCTACGCTTTCTCGGACTAACTCTTTTTTCGCCCCAAACGATATTTATGAAAATTGGTACAGAGATAGGTTGCATTCCGGGGAAGAACATAGGCTAATCTGTATTCCGTGGGTATCCACGAATGCTATTAGGTATACTGTAAAATTTACCACAAAACGCGGTCGCTTCTCTTTCAATTGTTTTGTTTGTCCCCCTACCCCCTTATCTCTTTCTATTATAATAATCTCTTATCTCTTAATATTATCATAATTTTGATTTTCCAACTTATGCGCCAGTTTTTGCTCGACATTTGTATCCACGAAGTCTCAATAAAATAAACATGTGATCAAAACTAAATATATATAATTTAATATAAAAAATTCTTTTTTAAACAACCGACTTCAAACTCCCGCGCCAACTTCACAACAACAAGCGCACGCTATACAAAGTACTTATTTTATTGTTGATATTTTAAAAATCGCTCGACCGATTTCGATAAAATTTATATGGGACCACCTTTGAAGTATACCCTTTCAAACAAAAAAAGAATTTTCAAAATCGGTCCAGGCGTCTTCGAGTAATCGGGGAACATACATAAAAAATAAAAAAAAGATTCCGACGAATTGAGAACCTCCTCCTTTTTTGAAGTCGGTTAAAAAGGAAAAGGTGACTAACTGACTAACTGATCTATCAACGCACAGCTCAAACCACTGGACGAATCGAAAATAGATTTTTCAAACTGTTGTGTAATCCACGCGGACGAAGTCGCGGGGCAATTGGGTACTTAAAAAGCTAATAATTACCCAATTGCATATACCACGAGCACGACCCTCATTACCATGTCAAACGTCTATCCGCCTCAAAGCAGACAAATTCCTACCACCAGTTCGGAATGCCTCCGGCACACGGCAGTTCACCTGCCGCGCCGTGTCAAGGTATGCAGGTTCGGTGCCTGGCCTTTGAACAACCCATTACTGGCTTTGTTTAATCGACATTTGAAAATTGCTATGCAAATTTGTCACGCTTGGATTACTAATAACCATCCAGGTATAAAGGCGAAAGTGTGTTTGTTGGTTTGTCCTTCAATCACAACGGAGCAACCGTTTGAAGTTATATTTGCGGATTTGGAGAGTAACAGAGGCTATTTGCATGAATTATTTCATTGAAATCGTTTTTTTTTATTCACCAGGTTAGCCCTTGACTGCGATCTCATCTGATGGTAAGTGATGATGCAGTCTAAGATGGTAGCGGGCTAACCTGTAAGGGGTACGGCAGTTATATTAAACCCATACCCCTATCGGTTACTACACGGCATCGTACTGGAACGCTAAATCGCTTGGCGTCTTTGCCGATAGGGTGGTAACTACCCACGGAAGAAGCTTCCCACCAGGCCAGGCCAGGGAAATTCAGAAATTATAAATTCCCAAATTGACCCTGCCGGGAATCGAAGCCGGGACCTCCACACGTTAAGACAAAAGTGCTCAACACTGCGCCACGGAGGTCGTCAAAACACAAAAACAACACAAAAAACAAAACAGATTCATCGGTGATCGGTGAAACAGTTTCACCCACTACTTAGTGTAATAAAGCAACTCATGGACCTAAGAAAGGCCTAAGCAATAAAGTTTCAAAAATATAACAGCTCCTTTTATGGAACATTATTGTATGACTCACCAAGAGACCTTAAATCACTTATGAATTTTCATTTTTACTAAATACTTAAAATACTAGTGCTAATCTTTTCCGCAGTAAGCATAATGAAAGGGACAGAAAAATACTTGAGATTTTTCATACAACAGAGCTAGCCACATTGAGTCATACAAAACAAAATACCTATCAAGTTGACGGCAAACGACGACGCGCCTAACGATCTCGCAGAAACAAAGATGCGCGGGCGCAGCCGCGGAAGCAACTTGGGCATAATTAATAGATCGCCCACGCATGCGCGTGCAGGGAGCTTCGCCGACGTGATGAATTCAAGCTTAATATTCATACTCTGAGACACAGCCGAAATATTTTGTTCCGACACTATTATTTGTGCAAAAAATTGTATTACAATAATATTACATTAAGGCCGTTAAATGTGCTTAGATTTCCTACACCACTCCTTTTCATGTTAACCCGGGAATAAACACATCAAAAATGACACTTTTTGGTAAGTTTATTCCATCATACTTCCTACGTTCCTTAAGCAATGATTAAGCGATTCTGAGTGCAGCAGTTAGACTTTTTACTTAAAGTAGAATAATAGTTTCTATTCAATTTCAGTTAATATTTAGTCCAATTCCAATTCATTAAAACGTTAATCCAGTACATACTAGATACACAATATTTGAATTATTAAATTCCTAATAAAATGTTGATTTTAATATATAAATTTACTAACAATCAAACTGTAACATTGTATAAATGAAAGGGACGTGCTACTGTCGCTTATGTAAGGTATTTTGGTTTTCTTTCTTCACTCTCTCTCAGACTATAGCAATTTGCCTAGCATTAAGTTGGCGACTAAAAAAAAACTAGACCGTTTGGTACCTAATTGAGTTCGCTAGAAGACGCAAACATTTTAGTAAAACTTCAGTAGGTAGATGTAGAATAATCTTACTTAATAATATAAATGCGTTAGTTTGGATGGATGTATGGACGTATGGATGTTTGTTACTCAATCACGCTAAACAGCTACACGGATCTGGCTGAAATTTGGCAAAGAAATAGACTATAGTCTGGAATAGCACATAGGCTACTTTTTATCCCGGAAAATGAAAGAGTTCCCGCGGGAACCAAAAAACCTCAATCCACGCGTACGAAGTACGAAGTCGCGGGCATCAGCTAATTAAGTATAATCCTAATTTTCAAGGAATGCTTAACGCTGAGGTATTTATTTATTTTTATATAAGGCTAGGCGCTTGGCTGCAATCAGACTTGCTTGCAAGTGGTGATGCAGCCTAAGGTGGAGCGCGCTTACCCAGAAGATGCCCATTCACTATTGAGTCCTACGTCAGGGAAAAACGCGACACCGCGACTCGATACGACGCGACGCTGTATCTGACCCTTCACGTGTTAGATATGTCACCGTAAGATTGTAAAAACCGTAAGATTGTAATCTAACGCTTTTAATTTCGATAGATTGTAAACAGTCGAAAGATTGTGAACCGTTCAATGTTTTAAGTGTAAATTTTTGAAATATTCATTGTATTTACGTTTTCTTGTCTCTTTCTTGTAGGTTAGGTTAGCGTAAACCTAACAGATTACAATCTACCGAAAAATAATCCGTTATATTGTAATCATTCGACAGTTTACAATTTCACGAGTTAGATTATAATCTAACGGTTTTTACAATCTTACGGTGACAGATACATATTATCCAGGTAGGTACTGTATTGCGTTTAATGCTTACCTACTTTTTTTTCCTAAGTACTATAAGTTAGCCTTTAACTGCGATCTCAACTGGTGGTAAGTGATGGTGCAGTCTTAACATAGTAGCGGGCTAACCTGTTTGGGGTATTAAACGCACCAGACCAGAGAAAATTTTGAAATTGTAATTCGCCAAATCCCTGCCGGGGATCGAACCCGGGACCTCCCGCTTTTAAGATATTCAGAGTTCATCACTGCGCCAGGGAGGTCGTCTAATAGCCACTCTTTAAAATTCAAAATTCATAATTCTTTATTTGCAGAAACATTTTTACAATGAGATGTTATATTATGTATAAAAAAAATGCTATTCTTGTAATCACACTTTCGCATTAACAATCAAGAAGAGGAGTGGGATTAAAAGATTAGTTGTATTTGGTACATCGCAAGCAACGTACACGGCACTGGTACAGGCAGACTCACTTCCTAGTGAGATCTGAGAACCGGCCGAGATAAACGGACCGCGCCATTGTCATTCCGATCCACCATCCCGATAACGGACGCCTTCAGCGTTGATATAAAAACATAGATACACACACATCGTTCATCATCTCATACCATCGCTGGCCGCTGCCCAGCACGAGTCAACACACAAAATGAAGGTGGCCGTAGTGCTGGGTGCGGGAACTCTTTAATTTTTCGGGATAAAAAGTAGCATATGTGCTATTCCAGACCATAGTCTATTGCTGTGCCAAATTTCACCCAGATCCGTTCAGCCGTTCTGGTGTGATTGAGTAACAGACATCCATACATCCTCACAAACTTTCGCGTTTATAATATAAGTAAGGAAGGATATATTGCTTAAAACGCTCATTATTCCGAAAAAGGTCAAACTAATATGTATACTGAGCACCTGAAAAAAAGAGTACCAAAATAAATAAATTGAGCGTTTTGCTTTTCCAACCGAAAAGAAACAAGAAGAAGATTTTCATTATTTACTCTACTCATATCAATGGTCTCTTCCTAGAGTTTGTCCACTGACCTAATAGAGTGGGCGGAGGAACATGGTCGTCGCGATTACACTGATATTAGTAGAGATTTAGTTCGTGTTTCACTTTCGATAGGATATATGGAGATCTTTTATGTACCTACTGAATACTATGTATCTCCAATTCTCATTTTTATATGATAAATCGGTTCAGCTAGATCACTTGGCGGTACGATCTATGTCGGTAGGTTGGCAACTAGCCACGGCCGAAGTGTTCCACCAGATGACCAGAGCAGACCAGAAAACATTCATAATATGATAAATTCCTAAAATGATCCTGCCGGGGATCGAACCCGGGACCTCTCATTTGTATCACTTACCTCTGCGCCAGGGAGGTCATCATAAATGCATGTCAAAGTGGTCAAGGGCTAACTTGAAGTCACTTGTAAAAATTATATTTGAATAAAAATCATTTGAATTTGAATTTAATCAAAGAGACTGTTGGACGTAGGTTTTCCCAAGGGGGACTTTAATAACATTGTTACGCCAGAAAATAATAGTTTCTTCCCTTTCCCTTGTAACGAGAACTCCCTCTAACGAGAAGTACCGCAAACACTCAACGCGAAGAGGGCTCCACTATGCCCTCTGAGGCCTCTGAGGGGTAGACAAGTGTCACTTTAGTTTCTATAAAAATACGGGGGGTCGTTTTGACGCTTCGATTAAAATCTTCAATATATGAAAACCCATCGAGGGCTTTAGACAAGAGTTAAGTAGAGATATACCTCAATATATCCCGTGGGAACTCTTCGATTTTCCGAGATGAGACGCATCCTATGGCCGTCTCCAGGATGCAAGATCTCGATGCCCACGTATTCATCTGTGTGGGTTAAGGTTTTTACTTTATTACAAATTCTAGAATTCCAGATAATATATATCCGTCCCTGATATGAATTCTATTTCTGCACCAAATCACGTCAAGATACCCAACCGGCAAAAACGTGCTGCCAAGCGATTTAGCGTTCCCGTACGATCCCATCCTGAATCCGATTAGGGTATAATATCGCTACCGTAATATACTGCATCACTTACTCCTAATAGGCCTATTCGCCAAATGACTTATTGTTGAAAAGGCCTACCTACTTTGAGAAGTCTTATTTGTTGAAATTTGGCAGTAAATAAAAACAACTTCATTCATTCTATAAAAATAACCTACTTTCATTATTCCATCGCCTTTAGCTCCAGCTCCAGTGGTTTAGGTTATAAGTTGATACGCTCCGGCTAACAATGTCTAGTCTCCTAGAATGTCTGGTATGCTAGAGTGCCTAGATCAGTCAGTCAGACAAGTTTTTGTACGTGTTGATTTAAACGTGAATGGTCTTCATTGAGAATGAATGGACTCACTGGATGAGAACGGTTTTCCTAACGAGTAGAGCCAGCAAAGAAACTCGATGAAGATCAGAACCATTATTTAGTAAAATAAGTTCCCATGACCTCTAGCAATTCAATAGAAAGTGCAAATTGTCTATGCAATCGGTTCAAGTAAACCATCCATTCAGAAACACTTGCGGAAAAGTAAAAAGCGGCCAACAATAGAGCTTAGCGATTCTCTCCCACGATAACTCTATCCGCATCGATCCGCCGATAACGATGAAAAGTTCTACCGTGGTTGTATGGATAATGTACCTACAGGACTCGAATATCGCATTATCGCATTGTATCGCATTTCTTTTAATTGATCTTTGATGAGTGTGTCTTATCATAACAATGTCATTCGCGTGTATGTTCGACTGATGCATTATTAAATTTTGGATAGGTACTCAATTCGATTTAAAATCGACCATCGAATATTTAACAGAAAAGGAAACTTGTGATTTAGCAGCCCATAATAATATGGTAATACACGATATTACAAAATAAGTTTTTATTTTTTCAATTTGCTGGTTTGTCCGTCACGTCGCAATTGAGCAACAGAACTACTTTACCCTGGAAAATCAAATTCTTCTAAATCCATGCGGACGAAGTCGCGGGCATCATTTAGTTATCGATAACCCATCGAACTTTAAGGTGATAATTTCAAGTTCGTTTAGAAATACTCACGGAAAAGAAAATATCGACCGACAATAGAGCCAAGATCATCGTGCTTAGCGATTTGCTCCCACGATTGTTATCCGAATCGATTCGCTGATAATGATGCTCGATGTATCGACTATTGGAATCGATAACCTGATTTTAGATAAAAGAGTTCACTTGCCATTTCTAGGTTGATAGCCCAGCGAACTTTATGGGGGAACTAGATAAAATGTAGGTAGGACGAGGCATATCAAAAGGTAGCTTTAGGTTATTCAAAAGGTAAGCTTTAGCTTATTATAATGCCATTCATTATGTGTACATCAAGTTTAAAGTATTCAATATTTATAAACTGCGACCTCGTTCGCCAAAACAATCACATGGGATTTCTTTGATTGCCTGGTATAAAAAGTATGTCAGTGTCAGTATGTAAGCCCATGTCCTTCCCCGGGATGCAACCTATCTCTGTAACAAATTTCATCAAAATCGGTTGAACGGATGGGCTGAAAGCGTAACAGACAGACATACAAACAGACACGCTTTCGCATTCATAATATTAGCATGGAATGTAGATTGTAGGCTGTAGCCAGTGCATAATAGAGATCGTTGGTATTGGATGTCGAACTTTGCATAAGAAATACCATAGAAACTTCAAGTACCTACCTAAACTAGACTAGGAACATGCAAGACAAGCGCTGCTGTTTACACGATACATAAAAGCGAAACCAAAGCTATCGACATCGACATCGCTAGTCACGTCTCTAGGTGGTCACCGGTCGGAACTGGTCCTACACAAAGCGATGCGCGCACTTTCTCCCCATAACCTCACCGAGAGAAGATCTACTGTGGACTGACCTCTGACGCTTTCAGGGCGCCTTTATACGTCCGATGGCTTACTATCTGATGCCCACGACTGGTTCGCGTGGATTTTGGTTTTTGGAGTTAACCCCCAATTATCAATTTTTAATATACTTTACTTGGGAGTGTGAAAATTTATGGGAAGTAAAATCAAACTTTCTCCGGTACGTTTTACTACATTTCCATGGTAACACTTCGTTCGTAATGAGTAAACTCCGGTCGTGCGTCGGAACTGACACACATTTTTTTTTTTAAATACCGTGGAGCTCTTTGATTTTCCGAACAAAAAAGTAGCATAATATATCCTTTAAAGCCTAGCGAAGGAACTATTTGTAGAACTATTGTTAGGGCTGCAAGCCAGCCCAGCGATGCAGACCTAGATCTAGGGCATGCAGTCGATAATGCTTCTGAGTACCGGGAATTTTCGGACCGATACTGGCATAGAACCGGGAATTCCCGGTACTTTCGATACTACCATAAATTATCACAAAACAAGGCAAATACATTACAGAAAGTATGAAATAGACCAACTATTTGACATAATATATAAAATGTCGCGTAGTATTCACACAGGATCATAAATTCATGATTTTTAATGAACTTGTGCAATAATTCGCATCGTTCCAAATTTCAAACTTTTATTGTAGTTCAACGCGAAGGGCCGGCGTATAGGTTTTACAGTGATAGCGTGGGACATCTTGTCTGAAAATACACTTCGAAAAGCTGTTTTTTTGTATCGTGATAAGCTTATAATTTTATTTTTACAGCAATTAAATGCCTCAATCAATTTATTACTACAAGCAGTTTCTAGAAAAAAGCCTTGAGGCTTGGTCAGAGGGACAACAAAGTGATCCTTATCATCTTTTTAATATGTAGTTATTTTTAACCATTTATTCGTGCAAGTTCCAAATGAGAGTACAAATATATTAAAAGTAAATAAATACCTAAATACATAAATATCTACTTCTGGATTGTCTCTTACACAATCGACCAACCGATCAAACAACCAATCGACCAACCGATCGACCAACCAATCTACCAACCAATCGGACAACCAATCGACCAGCCAACCGACCAACCAATCGGACAACCAATCGGCCAACCAATCGGACGACCAATGAACCGATCGATCAAACCAACCGACCAACCAATCGGCCATTCGATCGAATAACCAACCGATCAACCAACCAATCAACCAATTAATCGGACAACCAATCGACCAACCGATAGACCAACCATCGACCAACCGATCGACCAACCTATCGACCAACCGATCGACCAACCGATCGACCAACCGATCAACCAACCAATCAACCAACCAATCATCCAACTGATCGATAAAAACAATCGACCACCCGATCGACTAACTAATCGACCAACCGATCGTACAACCAATCGACCAACCGATCAACCAATCAATCAACCAATTAATCGGTCAACCAGTCTACCAACCAATCGACCAACGCATCGACCAACTAATCGACCAACCGTTCGACCAGCCAATCAACCAACCGATCGGCCAACCAATCGACCATCCGATCAAACAACCAATTGACAAACCGATCGACCAACCAATCGACCAACCAATCGGATAACCAATCGACCAACCAATCGACCAACCAATCAACCAACCAATCGACCAACCAATGTACGATTGGTTGGTCGACCAGTTGGTCGCTCAGTTGGTCGACCAGTTGGTCGCTCAGTTGGTCGATTGGTTGGTCGATCGGTTGGTCGATTGGTTTGATCGATAGGTTCATTGGTCGTCCGATTGGTTGGCCGATTGGTTGTCCGATTGGTTGGTCGAATGGTTGGTCGATAGGTTGGTCGATTGGTTTGAGCGATCGGTTGGACGATTGGTTGGCCAATTGGTTGTCCGATTGGTTGGTCGATTGGTTGGTCGACCAGTTGGTCGCTCAGTTGGTCGATTGGTTGGTCGATCGGTTGGTCTATCGGTTGATCGATTGGTTGAACGATCGGTTAGTCGATTGGTTGGTCGATCGGTTGGTCGATTGGTTGTCCGATTGGTTGGCCGATTGGTTGTCCGATTGGTTGGTCGATCGGTTCATTGGTTGGCTGATTGGTTGGTCAATTGGTTGGCTGATTGGTTGGCCGATTGGTTGTCTGATTGATTGGCTGGTTGGTTGGTCGATCGGTTGGTCAATTGGTTGGTCGATCGGTTGGTCGATTCTGGGTTCTGGGTGGGTTGGGGATACTGGGTTCGGTACCTCTTAGTATTTCTATGTCTCCAACCACCGTCCTCTCCGTGTGCTCTTCCTATCATGTTTCCTATCAGCCACTAAGAGCCTCCAAATTTACTGTCCCGAATCCAGTTCCATACATCAAGATTGGACTGACCACAGTCTTGGTTTTTTCACTAATTATCTTGGTATATAAGATTTAACGGAAAAACGCTGAGCATTTTAGAGAATTATGAATTCTTCCCCTCTGCCGTTGGTGTCAATGACAGTGGAGTCAAAAATCAAAATTTAGCAGCCATAATCCTGGTGCTTATGAGGTATATTTTATATTACAGTAAACCCAGTCATTCAATTTTCTTTCTTTTTTTTGAAACTAAACTTTGAACTGAAATATAATAAGATTATCAGAGCAGCATAATTAATCTACTGTAACTCATTAAAGCAGAACAAATTTTATTGGAGTGACAGATTCATCAATTAATTGATCTTCAAAAAAGCTGGTAAATAATATTTAGAAAGACTAAGTATAAATACTCAAAGTAAAAATAGGAT
Organism: Erebia epiphron; assembly: GCA_963932025.1. Taxonomy (NCBI): domain Eukaryota; kingdom Metazoa; phylum Arthropoda; class Insecta; order Lepidoptera; family Nymphalidae; genus Erebia; species Erebia epiphron. The sequence continues at coordinate 41,212,637 of OZ009948.1, read as the reverse complement.
TTTTCATACTAAAACCTCGAATTTGTGATCATAAAATACAGTGTAGTGAACGAAGTTAAAAGAAAAGCATAGTACCCATCTCGCTTATAGGTAGCTTAGGTCATTGCCTCGTATGTGGCAGACCGTAGACCTTAGTAGAGTATACACTGTACTAGTAAGCGGTAGGGACTCGCTTTCTATTCACCACATACGAGTACTTAGAGCGGACGGTAAACGCGGGTGCGAGTACGGAATCGGGCGACCTAGCTCTAGGGTTGTCCCTATATGGAATTTAATACATACATATTATAAATTCGAAATGTCTGTTCAGGTCCAAACTAAACGGATTATGACGACCTTTGCACAGAGCCTTTGCTAGTTTGCATCCCAGAGACAGACATGTAAGGTACTTTTAATCCTGAGAATTTAAGGAGTTGAGACAGGATTAAAAAACAATCAAATTAGACGCGAACGAAGTCGCAGGCAGTTTCAAGTAAATGAATGACTGGCATATTTTATTAATTTATTTTAGCTGTTATTGGCTAAATGCGAAATTCTCCCTAATTAGAATATTTCATAAATATCCAGTTTAATTATAAAAATAAAAATTCGATAGAATCATACTAAAATTACTATAAAAGCGAAAGTGTGTTTGTTTGTTGATTTATTGGTTTGTTGGTTTGACCTTCAATTACGCCGCAACTGAGCAACGGATCGACGTGATTTTTTGCATGGATATAGTAATAATGGATGGATGGATGGAGAATGGTTCCGGGATATTTTATCCCGGAAAATTAAGGAGTTCCCGTGGGTTTAAAAAAACTTATTCCGCGCGGACGCTGGCATCACCTTGTTTATAATATGCAGGTCAGCCCTAACCGCAACCTACACTAACACAATCGAGTCTCGAGATCAAGTACAGTCGCGGAGACAACGCAAAAACACGGCATCGTCTGTACAGATAGCGACGTTGCGTGCGCCTGCGCCGGTGTGATGTGCAGATACACGCATAAGGGTGCCTAGACACTGCATACCTTTCTTTCTTTCCTAGGTTTCCCACACTTCAACTTTTCGTCTGTTGCGAGCAATGCCCCTCCCCGCCGGAATCCTCACTCAAGCTATCCAAACTCTCTCCAAAGGCCTAGGAGGCCGCCCAGTAGGGCTTGCATGCGCACAACGAGTAAAATTATGTCTCCGTTATCCCTATTTGTCTAACGAAACTATCATGGTTAAACATATAAATTGTCTCGTTACATCAAAAGTAGAAATAAAAGTAATATTTACTATCTGTGGTATTTTTCTCTACGAACCCTTTACATGCCGACTATTTTTTCTCGTAATAAACCTGATTTGGTGCATGTTAGGGTAACCGAGAAATTAGCCGGCACGACAGCAGCTTTCTCTCTCGTCGCGAGATATCTCGTTGTGCGCATGCTAAGCCTGCAGGTTGCCGAGGGCTTTTCGAAGCGCGGTTAGGGAACAGAAGCAGCTTTTGCGTTGTCGCACGGGTTCAGCTTGTGTACAGTGTAATATTACTTTCTAGCCCAGTTTGAAATGTTCGGACTGTCAGTTTTTTTATTATTGATAGGCTTGCGCTTGACGACCATCATGCGTGCAAAGCAATGATGAGGTCTAGGTTGAAACGCGCTTGCCTAGAAGATGCCTATTACCTTGAAGTTACCTCAGCTGTATGTCGCAGGAAACACGTGCGCTGGGAGGGTGTTCCACACCCTAGCGGCTCGGATCAGAAACGTCGAGCAGACACGTTTCTTCTTTTATACATATTATTATAGAGACTAATGAAAAGAAATCGCCTGCCGGTCGAGGGCCAGCGAAAGTGGTCATTAAAACTCTTGCAAATATTACGAAATGGTTTCAACATCGAAATCTCGAGCACTCATTATGTATATTGACAAATGTTTATCCGTTATCGGTCCATCTGAAGTGGTGCAGGTCATTAAAAATAATTGACGTTTAAAAATTAGTCATTCGCTAATTGATTTTAGTAACGTATCGATCGGCTTTTGGATCGTGACATTCTAATCTTAGTTCAAAAATTAATACCTGTCAGATAATTGAAGGTAGTAGCTCTTATTTTGAATCGATGATAAATCAGGTTTAACCTGCGACCTTTCGTGGCATTTACACAGTTAGATTTAGTATAGACACACAAGGTACAAGACATTTTACAACTATTGTTTAGTGCAATAGGGTTTAGACTCGAGCGTTTTGCATTGGAGGAACGTCTTTGAAGAAAAATGCGTGCACTCACTCATAGATTTTATTTGTCACTAAGAATCAGAGACAAGTTAACCAATTGGCTGATGCAACAGCCGCATATAGGGACGGACTCACATATACACGGGTCCGTATTTGCTTATACGAATTTAGACATTCCGCCCGCCAAAGGACGCAGTCCTTTGTCAATACAACACAAATAATTAATCAATAACTCAGTATGAACAACAAATTAAAAAAAAGTAAGTATCTATGTGGACTGTATATCAATGGTTTTTAAGGTAAGTATTATGGTAAGTATAGGTTTACATAATTTTACACTAATTTAAGTTACTCATACTATTTATACCTATATTATAGTATCTACACACATTTAGTTATAAGTATGCATAGGTAAGTTCATTATTATTGTATTCAAACATTCAATTAGGTTAAGTTCTAGTTTGTAAGTAGTACCTAAGTGATCATTTTACTCTCAATTAGATGATTTTTACATGAATAGCGTTGTAATTTAGTTTAAGTACTCAACATATAATATGTATTTAAGCTTTTTTCCAAAATTAAGAACATAGTTTTAAGTAAATCATTTTAGCATAAGCTTTCAATAACTAGTTGTACATACTTACTTTACTTTTGTAATATTACTTTTGTACTATTTTTTAATAAACTTTCAACTGATCACCATACAACTAAGTAAATAATTCATGTGTTAATTACTCAATTTTATATTGAATATAATTTACTTAATGTTAAGTTTTAGAATATTACTCAGTATGCTGATCAATTAATTATACATAGATAGAAACTTAAGTTCAGTTTATGACTGCATTTTACATAGGTAGTTAGAATAATTAACTAATTTAAGTATAAGTAAGTAAGTTTGTATATCCTTGTAAAGAAACTCTGTAAATACATTCTCTAACAATAAATAATTTAAGAATCACAATCTTGTTTTGTTATTTTACAAATCTTGTTTACAGGCCTTTTATAAACACCATTTTGACATTTGACTGTTACTACACGAGTAATGTTATCTGGCCCAACATGTTTTTGTATTATTCTGCCTAGTAACCACTTACAGGGTGGCATGTTATCCTCCTTAAGGATTACTATGTCATCGATTTCTGGATCAGGAGTTTTTGTATTCCATTTGTACCTCTGATTAAGATTAACAAGATATTCTTTGTACCATCTATTCCAAAAATCGGCAACCATCTTTTGTGTGAATCTCCATCTATCTAAATTTGATATTTTACATAGAGTATAATCTTCGTCAGGGTTATTTATTAAAGGTTCACCTAATAGAAAATGGCCCGGTGTCAGCGGGAGAGGATCCTCTGGGTTATCACTTAACAAAGTTATGGGACGAGAATTTGTGAATGAAAAACACGCCTCAATTTGTGCCAACACCGTAGCAAGTTCCTCATATGTTAGTGTAGTGTCTCCTATTACCTATAAGAGATGATTTTTTGTGGAGCGAACTGCCGCCTCCCATAACCCACCGAAATTTGCCCCTTTTGGAGGTATATAGTGCCACGTAGTACGCTCATGGGCTAACAATTCTGCTATCTCACTCGGGAAAGTTGATTTTGCGTTGTTAAACATTTCTTTTAGCTGTCTGCTCGCTCCGACCAGATTTGTTCCGTTGTCGCTATAGAGATCCCGACAATGGCCTTTTCTGGCTATGAATCTCCGAAATGCTTGGAGGAATCCATTTGTAGTCATGTCTGTCACAGCTTCCAGGTGAACTGCACGGGTAACGAAACAAACAAATAAGCATATATACCCTTTATATGATTTAGAGCCTCTGCCTGGTGAAAATCGGATATTAATTGGACCAGCGTAGTCTACACCAGCTGACTTGAATGGCTTGCTGGGTTTCAATCTTGCCTCTGGTAACTGGCCCATTAATTGTGTGGCATTCCTTTTCGAATATCTAATACATGTAACACACTCTCGATATGTTTTCTTAACTTGATCCTTAGCACGTATGATCCAATATCTTGATCTCAAATAGTTTAACATTGCTTGTGGACCACCGTGCATTGTTCTCCGATGCGCATCTACAATTATCAGCATGCTAAGATGACTCTTAGCAGGTAAAATTATAGGATGCTGTACATCATAATCCACCTGAGATTGTTGAATTCGTCCGCCTACTCTTAGAATCCCATTTTGATCCAAAATGGGACAAAGGTTGCGCTGACTCTTTTTGGGAACGCACCCTTGAGATGTTAATTGCTTTATTTCTCCGTTAAATGCAATAGCTTGAACTTGTTTAATACAATTATCTAAAGTCTCACTCATTTCTCTCGGTGTAACAATCTTACTATATGTTTCACGTTTTTCTTTAGGTAATTTTAAATTTAGAAATCTTCTACAGTATGATATTGTTCTCAACATTTTTGATAAAGATGAATACTTTTTCCAAATTAAATCTTCTTCTGTGTTTGATAAAGCAATTAACGATCTCATTTTCTCCTCTTCATGTGTGTCTTCAATTTCAGACATGTTCCTGTTTGTATCTAGTGTAAGTAACCACATTGGCCCCTTCCACCATAACTCATTACTTGACAACTCTGTAGCATTTAATCCTCGTGAGGCGCAATCTGCTGGGTTTGTATCTGTAGTTACATGACCCCATTGTTCGTAATCTATTATGTTTAGAATATCAGAAACTCTGTTACTAACAAATGTATTCCATCGACTAGGTCCAGCTTTCAACCAAGCTAGAACTATCATAGAGTCTGACCACGCATATAAGTTCTCTTTCGGTATCTTCATTACTTGAGATGTCTCTGATATTAGTTTAGCAGCCAATACTGCGCCACAAAGTTCAAGTCTTGGTATTGAAACTTCCTTCTCGATGGGAGCTACTTTTGTTTTCGCTGTTACTAAAGTTGTGTAGACTCGCTCTTCATCTATAACTCGAACATATACAGCTGCTCCATAAGCTACTTTAGATGCGTCTGCAAATACATGTAATTCAATTTTAGCTTCATGAAAGTAGTTCAACCATCTCGGTAAAGAAACATTTTTAATATTACTCAGCTTTTCTCGATACTTCAACCACTCAGATAACAAATCTCCAGTGATTTCTTCATCCCATTGTAGTCCTGTTTTCCATAACTTCTGTATTATTATCTTTGCTAAAACCACAACAGGAGCTAACCAACCTAAAGGGTCGTAGAGTTTAGCAACTTCAGAAAGAATTTGTCTTTTAGTCACAGGTTGTTTTACTTCAGGTAAGTTTAGTGTATATTCAAATGTATCTCTTTTTCTATTCCAACTCACTCCTAGTACCTTAACCATACTTTCATTAGCTTTAAGTGTAATCGAATCATCATCTCTTTTATTTTCTCCAATGTAATTTAGTAACTCATCATCATTGCTGCACCATTTCTGTAGTTGAAATCCACCAGACTTATTCATTTCTTCGTAAATCTGTATGGCTTCTTTAACACTATCACAACCAGTCATTAAATCGTCCATATAATAATCTCTTTTGGTGATTTCGCATGCGATAGGATACTTAGCTTTCTCATCTTCAGCCAACCTCTGTAATGTTTTTACTGCCAGATAAGGCGCGCAAGCAGTTCCGAAGGTTAATCTTAAAAGTCTAAAATGGGTTACAGCTTCCTCAGGTGAGCATCGCCACAGTACTCTCTGAAAATTTGTATCTTCCTCAGCGACTCGTACCATTCGGTACATTTTCACAATGTCTGCAATAATACAAACCTTATGTTTTCTCCATCTCATCAGTATGTGTCGCAAGTCTTGTTGTAATTTAGGCCCAATAAGTAGACAATCATTCAATGAAACGCCGTTGATGCCATCCTTACACGAGGCATCGAAAACCACACGTACCTTGGATGTAGTCTTATCTTCTCTCAAAACAGCGTGATGAGGTAGGTATACAGCTTTAGGATTATCTTCATCTTTAGCATCTACTTGCGTCATATGATCTAAATTTATGTACTCGTACATCACCTTTGAATAATCTTCTTTTAGTTTTACATTCTTCTCTAATTTTCTCTCTAAAATCTCTAATCTCTTACCTGCTATTTCTCTCGAATTTCCATACTGACACTCTGGTTCTTCATTTTTAAATGGCAATTTCACAATGTATCTTCCTTCTTCATCTCTAACAGTTGTGGAATTGTAGAACTCTTCACATCTTTCTTCTTCCTTTGATAGTTTCTTCACTATACTGTTAGGCTCATTTTCCATCTCCCAAAATTGTTTTAGTATCTCATCCTCTTTAACTTTGATGTGCAGACTAGTGATATTTCTCCTGACTGAAGTTGATTCTGGTGACATCTTCCCGGTAAGTACCCAACCAAGAATTGTTTTCTGAGCTAATAAGTTCTCTTGTGGGTGTTTTAAAATGCCATCCAACACAATATCACTGTAAACTTCAGCCCCAAGAAGAATATCAATTCTTCCTGGTATTGTGTATCCTGGGTCTGCTAACTCTAGATTCTCAATCTCTGTCCACTCAGGAGCACTAAGGTTAGTAGTGGGTAACATTGTTGTTAGTGAGCGCAATACGTACGCATTAACACAAACAGAAGCGTTAGGATTGTGGCGTGATTCCACAGTGAGTGAAACCATGTGCTTAATTCTCGTTTGCCCTTCTCCTACACCTGACACCCAACCACTTACTGGCTCACGCTTTAAATTTAGAAATTGTACAGTTGATTCAGCAATGAAACTCGCTTGTGAACCCTGATCTAGTAAGACTCTCACTAATCGCTTACAACCGTTTCTACTTCTAACAAATACATTTGCAGTAGCTAACAATACATTATTTGTTCCATGATCACTAGAAAAATTACTAACGATACGTGTATCACTGGAATTAGACAAAGTGTTCGGCTTACCTCCTTTCGCCTCGCTCACTGTACCTGTCGGACTAAATTCTTCTTCTTTCGATTTCTCAGCCTTCTGCTCTCTCTCCTCTTTCTCATCTTTCTCAAAGTGCAAAAGGGTGCTATGCTTCCTGGAACACTTTCTGCACCGTGCAACTTTTTTGCACTTAAAGACTGGGTGGGTATCCGAAAAACAGTTAAAACATAGCCCTTTATTCTGGACGAAATCCTGCCTATCCTTGGTTGTCATCTCACGAAACTTTGTGCAGTAAAAAATGAAATGATTTTCACCACAGAACGCGCACTTCACTCTCACTTCTTTATCAACACTAGCGTGAAACACTTTTGGCTTCGCAGACGGGGTCGATCTTGTTTTACTGCTTCCCACCATCTCCAAAGACCTGAACCTCGCCTCTAAGAAATCCTTCAATTGCAACCAGGTCGGTAATTCTTCTTCACTTAAGCTTTGTTGTTGCTCCCACAATTTCCGCGACTCAATATCCATTTTAGAGACAACAAAGTACACAATTAAAGCATCCCAGTTACTAACATTCACTCCGATGTTACTCAAACTCTTTAAACAAGAAGATGTTGTATCTAAAAGCTGTTTCAATGCTGCGGGTGACTCATTAGTTATCTGCTTTTGTGAATATAAGATTGTTAATATTGCATTACAGTTGAACCGTTTATTATCATATCTCTTAGTGAGCTGCTTCCATGCTTCATCATAATTAAGCTCAGTTGTAGCATAGTTTCTTATTAATGCTTCTGGTTCTCCGGATAGACTTGTTTTCAAATAATGAAGTTTTTGCACTGCTGATATTCTCTTATTGTTATGAATTAATGATGTGAAAAGATCATGGAAGGTCTGCCACTCATGGTATTTACCAGTAAAAGTTGGTAAGGTAATTTTGGGCAACTTTATATCACAAGAAGGGTCAGAGGTGTGAACTACATCATGTGGCAACGATGAACTCTTCTTAGTTTCACTTGATACACTAGCAAATGCCTCCTTAAGTATACACCTATAGTTTGTGTATAGTTCTTGGAATTGATCAAACTTATCAGCTGTAAAATAAATTGAATTTTCTCTTTGTGCTTTGTCTACAATGGAAACTATTTCTTTGTGGCCTTTCCTGAAATCTTGCCACAGTTCCTCTAATGTTTCTAGCCTAGTTTCAATGTATGCACGTTTGATCCTTTCCTTTGGAGATTTGCGGAAGTTGTATATCGCCTTTTGCACCTGCGTGTACAACTCATCTTGATTCGCAAATAAAGCCTCCATAATTTATTAGAATGAACACTCGTTCGAAACAGTTACAAGTTCTTTAATTGTTGTTTTAAAGTTTAAAGTATATACCTATGTTTTCTCAGCTCACTCAGGTAGGTAATACTCCTTACTCGAATAATAAATCGCACTCACAAGTTAAAACTCACTTAAAATAGTTAAAACTAGAACTTGCAATGTCACGCGCAAACTCCATATATAAAAACACTCCCGCTCAACTCCATACATAAAAACACGCTCGCTCGAATTACGTAGCCTCGGTCACCGGTACTCATGAATCCGGCTCGTATGGACCATATTTTTAGTGCAATAGGGTTTAGACTCGAGCGTTTTGCATTGGAGGAACGTCTTTGAAGAAAAATGCGTGCACTCACTCATAGATTTTATTTGTCACTAAGAATCAGAGACAAGTTAACCAATTGGCTGATGCAACAGCCGCATATAGGGACGGACTCACATATACACGGGTCCGTATTTGCTTATACGAATTTAGACAACTATAAAGCGCAAAAAAAAATCTGTCCTAGATTTGCTTGCTCAGACTTGGTCCCTGACGAAATCTCAAAGTCCAAGATTTGCTAAAGAGCCATGGAACGGAGCATACTTGGTCTAAAACCAGCAGATCGTGTAAGAAACTCGGACATACGATCCAAAACGCTAGTAGCCGACGTTGGCCTTGCAGCAGCTTCACTCCAGTGGGACTGGGCCGGTCATGTGACCCGTATGCCAGATGACTTGTGGGCTAAATCTGCTTCCTTCTGGACCCCCCAAAATAATCAACGCCAGCGTGGTAGGCCGAGGCGTGATGACTTAGACAAATTCAAAGTTGAGTGGCATAAAGGCACAAAATCGGGAGATGCGGAAAAATCGGAGGGAGCCTTTGTTCAGTCGGGGGACAGTACAGGCTAGATATGATTAGATTAGATTTGTTTGAAGTCGTAAACCTAGTACCTATTAATATCCATTTTGAATCTTTTAGGTTGGTAAACATTCACGTTCACGTCCTCCGTCCGGGTCTATGTCTGACTTACTACAGACGTGTGAAATTTTGACATTTTGCCAATGTGCTTGCTCAGTACGTATACGATACAATCGTAAAATCCGCGCGTACGCCGGCAGTGACCTATATACTATAGGGGCAGGTCATGGACGAGAGATTACTAGAGTGGATCTAATGTGAACTTCCTTATGGCTTCATCATTGATTTAAAAACAACAAGTAGAAGTAGATTTAGTAGATTAAAACTAGAGTAGGCGAAGTAGATTAAAACATAGAGATAATCTTGTTTATGATAGGTCGAATAAAACGTGCTACAAACGCCTAGGAAAGAACAGGGCCACAAACCAATATTTCTTAAATATAATATACTAGATGATGCCCGCGACTTCGTCCGCGTGGATTGATGTTTTTTAATTCCCGCGAGAACTCTTTTATGTTCCGGGATAGCCTATGTCCTTCCCGGGATGTAAACTATTTTTGTACCAAATTACATCAAAATCGGTTGAGAAGTTGGGCCGTGAAAGCGTACCAGACAGGCAGACAGACACACTTTCGCATTTATAATATTAGTATGGATGCTAATCACTATCAAAGTGAATTCCCCAAAATCGTATATACTACTGTCTATAGATACTCGTATAATCTAGGGGAAACTCTCATTCAAGGTTAAAACTTTAAGAAAAATCCGAAAATACGTGTTTTCGGCTTAACGTTATATTATTTGGCGATAAATTTAGAAAAACGGAAACTGCAGCGGGTTCCCGATGTTACAACGTTGATACAACAAAAGCCTAAGATGCAGAGTTACTAAATAGCTGCATAAATAAATACCTATACTAAATCTTTCCATGAACATATGTATTAAAAAGGTACAGTTTTAACAAAGTTAAAAATTAATAACTGCTCATGCAAAAGCATTACTAAATTTGACCAAAGGTTTGTCTAAAATACCCCACCCGACCCTAGTTCTGCCTTATAAAAATCTAGTAACACCAGTTCTTTTAAATATTGGATAGAATCAGGCGTTACTTTGCGGAAGTTCATGATTTAGCAAGAAAAGAATACAATTACTTTGCTATAATCCGCCAACAGAGAAAAATCTGTATGGTCAAGCATGCAATTAAAAGCGAAGCACCGTTTACCTTCACCAAGCAAGAAAGCTAAGTTCCCAAGCAAGCAATGCCACCACCACTCAGATGCACCACCACACAAGACTTTTATACTATTCTCGACGCACGTTTCGCCCCGACACCGGAGCATCCTCAGGAGATGTCGACTCTACAATGTGAGATTGTTAGACAATCTCACATTGTAAAGTCGACATCTTAGTCGAGCAAAGTAATTGTATTCTTTTCTTGCTAAACCAGTTCTTTTTTTAAAAATTCCACTACAAGTTAGCCTTTGACTGCGATCTCACCTGATCGTAAGTGATGATGCAGTCTAAGATGTTAGCGAACTAACCTGTTAAGGATACAGCCGCACACTGTGACCACAACGCTCACCACTGCGCCAGGGAGGTCCTTCGACATAATATCAATTTTATTATACTATGTAAGTATATGGTTTCTTCAGTACCATGGTGAAAGGTCATTTATTTCTTGTGCATTTTCATCGCCATAACATGAATGGCATGCCGGTCGCTCAAGGCCACTCAACGCTCAACGACTTTAGTGGTCCGTGGACACCCAATAATTAATTAATACAAAAAATTTTTGGCGATTAGGTTCATATCTTCGTCTATTGCTGTATAGTATATCAATGGTATTGCAAGACTTGTTTCAGTATATCAACGGTGCGTACGCGTTAATTTCTCATGCATTTCCAGCGTCCTCCTCATGAATGGCGCGCCGACCGGCGGCCGGTCAACGCTCAGTGGCTCTAATTCGAGCCGCGGACACCCAATAATAACAAATGGATTTATGGCTCATTAAGCCGTGGAAACGGGGAGAGCATTCCGGCGGGTTCACGGCAACCAGCAACACGCCTCAGAGAAGACAGCACCGCACCTCGACCATAGACTTAAGTTTAGTATAGTCCGCGCGCGAGCTCCGAGGAATCCTACGAAATGTTAAAGTAATGACCTAGAGTTGTTTAAAGTACACAACAATACTGCTGTCGCAAAATTACACGCGTCAAGCTCGAAACTAGAGCTGGATATGGAGCGACGATCGGGGGTGGCCGTACAGAAGTCGTTTCTTCAGACCCCGAATACTCGGAGCGCGCACGAGCTCTGTACTTATATTTACAACCGTCCCCCGACTTAATTTAATTAACTCGACGTCATTCGTGTGGATTTAGGTTTTTTGTAAATCCCGTACTCTTCGATTAGCTGTCCTTCTATGGTATGCCAAATCTATATAGCAAGTTTTGTCAAAATTTGTTGATTAGATGGGCTGCAAAACAGCACACAGACAGACAGATGAGCAGACACTGCCATTTATGATTTTAGTATTTATTTGGCGATTCACAGCTGCAGGTATATTGCTTTGCAACAGATACCTCGTTCAGATAAGATAAAATCGACATACGTAAGCACTATAAAATCATGGTAACTACTCGGCGCACACACCTAACGATCCCTTATATTTTTATGACCCACTGGTCCGATACTTTAAATGAGGAAACAATTTTGTTAACCCTCCACAAAGCTTCTCCATCTCGACGGGAATTGATTCGTCGCTTTCGAGTTCATCTGGTGGCGTGTCATCGACCCTTAGTAGTGGAATCAAAGAAAAGTGAAAGCCGCCGGTGACAAATCCCGTGGCACGTGCGTAACATGACTCCAGGAATGCATCATGCGTTGTCTGGAACGGTGGCGAGTTGACGAAAAGGAAGAGTTAGGGCTTTGTATTTAGCCTGGCCATGTGATCGTATGCCTCGGAAAATGCGTAAAATTGTGTTAATACATACCTACTTACCTTAATGTTATAAACCAATTCTAACGTTTTAAACGCACTTTGATATAAAAAAAAAATTTGCCCAGTAATAATTTGCCTGTAAATATCAAAAACGCACAAAACTTCTATGGAAGTATGCCGACTCCGCCGCATGGCCTTGTTTTCGGTCTGTCTGTCTGTCTGTCTGTCTGTCTATATCTGCTACGCTTTCACGGACCGTCTTATCAAACGATTTTGATGGGCACTGAGATAGTTCACATCCCGGGGAAGGGCATAAGCTACTTTATCATACTAATATTATAAATGCAAAAATGTGTTTGTTGGTTTATTGGTTTGTTGGTTGGTCCTTCAATCACGCTGCAACGGAGCAATGGATCGACGTAATTTTTACATGGGTATAGTTGAGGACCTGGAGAGTGATATAGGGTATTTTGTATCTCGGAAAATTGAGGAGTTCCCGTGGGACTTATTCCACGCGGACGAAGTCGCAGGCATCAGCTGGTAGATTTATAAAAAATTCAAAGAGTTCTCACGGATTGGTTCTCACGTTCTACCGGCCAAAGTCACGGGCATCATTATTTAACAAATTATGACGTAGAAGGGTAGGGTAGGGTGTAGGCTCCTTTAGATTTTGGCATTGCACACACGCGCGCTTTTAGCATAATTTTGATAAACGCTGTAATACGTGATACACTTAACACAATAATATGATACATATTATATTATTATACTCACTCCGCTACGCTAATACTCATAAAACCTATAGGTTTAATCATGGTTCAGCCAAACCGTGTTAAATTTTAGCACGGTATTCGAAGGCTTAGCATAAAACAATATATTTATTGGACACAAGTAGGGTTGCCAACATTTCTTTAGCGAAATATAATAGTATTTTTTCCGACTAAGGCTATAGAAAAATATAGTACACTTAAAAAAAATAGTATTTTTTGGAAAACGCAAAAGGTAGACGAATATTATTACGAACGAGACGAAGTATTTCTGTACGACTTTTCTTATGTGCACGATGTGACTACCTATAATTTGAATTGCATGTTTACCTAGTGCCTAAGCCATTGAACATTTTGTATACCTACTACTTGTAAAATCAAAAAATCTAAATCAATTATTTACATTGCTTGCACTTTTAAAAAATTTTTGTTTAAAAATAAAAGTGTCATACGCTTTGTCACATTCAATTTTAAATTAATGTCAATCAAAAGGTAGTTTTTTAAAATATAGTATTTTTGCGTACTATATGCTTCTTCAACAGTATATAGTACGCAGACCCGAAATGCAGTACAATACTATATATTATAGTACGGCTGGCAACCCTAGACATAGGGCCAACGCGAGTTAAGAACTTTACTAGAATAGGCTGTTAAGTGTTGGGCTTTATTCTAATGCCCCAAGCTTGCCGATGTCGGCCGCGCTATCTGGATAGTAATTATATCTTCAGATAAAATGAACATTTTGATCTTTGATATCTCGGCTTTAATATCACTACAATAGGAGACAGGGGCCATACTGCCAACGCTTACCAGCTATATTGTTTCGTTATTGTTGACTTTCGAGTTATCATACTAATATTATAAATGCGAAAGTCAGTTTGTTTGTTGGTTTGTTGGTTTGTCCTTCAATCACGCTGCAACATAGCAACGGATCGACGTGATTTTTGGCATGGGTATAGTTGAGGACCCGGAGAGTGACATAGGCTACTTTTTATCCCGGAAAATTGAGGAGTTCCCGCGGGAATCAAAAAACTTATTCCACGCGTAAGAAGTCGCGGGCATCAGCTAGTAGAATTATAATCCTTATTTTAGGTACCGTCAAGGTACGTGACATCAAACTGTCATAATATTTAAGTTTGGTCCCTGATTGGTTTAAAACACGTTAAGAATTACGCGCGCAGTGCATTGGCCAAATTATTTGAAAGATATTTTTAACTAGATAATGCCCGCGACTTAGTCCGCGTAGATTAAAAGGTTTTTTGGTTCTCGCGGAAACTCTTTCATTTTCCTTGATAAATTGTAGCCTATAATTTAATTCATGTTTTAAACTATCGGTTTAATAGTTGCGGCGTGAAGGAGTAACTAACATCCAAACTTATAAACATCCAAACTTTCACATTTACTATAGGTATTAGTAAGATTAACCTATTTTGTGAGAAATGAAGACTTCCGGAGCATTATTACGCAAAAATAATTGCTAGTGTGTAATTGTGAGTGTGTGTGTGATTTGATCACAATCGGCTCTGATTTGTTCGGTTGGTTTGGATATTGAGTCTGAGAGAGATTGTATACAAACGCATTGTTATGACTAGTATATACCTACGTACTACTATGTTCATAAAACTACTATAAATAAACTAAAAACTAACATTGCCGTATTAGCTCAGTACTTACCTACTATCAAATTAAGACAAAAGGCATAATAATGAGCTACTACTAATTTGATCATCACCCGTCATCGAGTTGTTAACATAACATTGTAGTGGCATTTTTTGCTCTCGCTACAAAGAGTCGTGCCTTCGCATCAAGGTCGCGCCCACGTGATATGCGATAACGAACCTTTATCGAGTAAAACGTAGACTCTATAGTATAGGCCCTATCAATAGTATCTAAGGCCCTATAGTATAGGGAGACTCCTTTAAAAGTCCCCACTACAAACCGCGGCGCGGTGCGGCACGTAGCGGCAAGTATTCTTTGTACAATTATGTCGCAGTGCATCTCCGTGCCGCGTCGCTTAAGTGGGCTCAGTTCCATACAAAATAATACAAATAATATTTGCCGCTACGTACCGCGCCGTGCCGCGCATCTGTAGTGGGGTTAGACCTTCTAACATAGGTGTGTAAATAAGCTCACTAAGACAAGAAATATTCGAGTTTGACCACATAGCCATATCGTCAAAGAAAAACATCGTCCCATAAACAGACGCACTCAATGGGGAATATGCATGTGATTTAGAAAAGGACAAAAAAAATTATGTGTATTCTTTCTTGCTAAATAAATATATTCAGATGATTATTTTTACAAATTATCATGTTTCTATTAATAAATTTAATTAATTAAAAGTAGTCTTTTTCAAATTCCGCCAAAACGCAACGCTATTGGCGGAACGAAACATGACGTTACCATCCACTCTAGTCTGTGTCGACTGTTGACAGGTCGCTTGTTTTGTATGATTATTGAAGGTTATTCGCATTGCTTTGCCGCTATTTATGATAAATTATTAGTGTTTTTGGGAATTATTAACTGAAAGCAGTGATTCCTTGTGAAATAACCCTGTGCGTTCCGCAGTCGGGTAAAACGACTCGCCACAATGACTGAAAGCGGTTTTGTCAAGGCAACTGAGAAATTCTTTTCCAATAGAACTTATCAACAGTGCAAACAAAAAAACCTAGTTATAACGTTTTGTGATCAAAATCAACACTCGTAGTCAGCAATGAAAATCATAATATTTATAAATTTGTAACATCAATAAATAAGTAAAAATATAGGGAATCAGAACAGTTTTATGAACATTTAATAAAATTTTTAGGTTAGTTTATTGTATATATTGTTCGCGAGTCCTAATGAAAAATATTTTTCAGATGTAGGTATATACATATTTAATACTCACGTCGAAATGATCTTCACAACAATATAAACTACTCAAGCACGATACATTTTCTCTCCTCATCACCTTACACCACTTTTTCTTTATATTTGCATCTTTGGGCATATGAAAATAAATCTTGTCAGGTGCAGTTTTAATATTATTTTTGCACATAGGGACAATACAATATTTATAATAAGCTTTTGGGTGCTCTTCCATCACAATATAATAATCTTTTACGCTTTACTTCACTCACTTTTATTAAATCTGTGAATCAAACACTTCGTTGTTAATTTATTCCTATGAATAAACGACGTCGAACAACGACAACGAACGCACCGTGACGTCACAGAACGAGCGCGCCAAAATGGGGGCGTTTAAATCGTCCGAAAGTGATAGTAGTTTTAATTATTTTTTCTTAGCTTATTTAATAAAATTGTGCAAGTGTTATATTTTTTTCCTGTTATATAATCACTTAAAGAATGGTTTAAAATAATAAAAAAAATACACGCATATTCCCTATTGCCATTTTCCATAATATTATGTCACAGAGAATTCTACGCGAAAATCGTACAGTGCAGTCTGCGGACTTTTGTGTCTTTAAAACTGATCATGTAAAATGACTGTAACCGTAAATGAGACGGTATGTTAAACGCTTAGAAACGATTTCATTATATTAAATGTGGTTTTCTAGTAGAAGTTCGTGTTTATATTTCGTTGGCGAACTATATTTCGTTGGCGAACTATATTTCGTTGGCGAACTATATTTCGTTGGCGAACTATATTTCGTTGACGAACTATATTTCGTTGGCGAACTATATTTCGTTGGCGAACTATATTTCGTTGGCGAACTATATTTCGTTGGCGAACTATATTTCGTTGGCGAACTATATTTCGTTGGCGAACTATATTTCGTTGGCGAACTATATTTCGTTGGCGAACTATATTTCGTTGGCGAACTATATTTCGTTGGCGAACTATTCGAGGTTCTAAAAAACCAGCCAAAAGCCTGATGCCAATTAGAAGAATTATAGCTGGAGGGCAAATTATATCAAGCCGTGTTGCGTTATTTATTAGAGCAAAAAATTTACGGATGTACAGGTTTTTCAGTACAGGTCATTAGGTTTTTCATCCCACCATCTCGGAAAGAGTATTTTTACTCTTCGATATCTGAATGCAAAAGCCGTTATAATCCTCTTGAGGATTATAACAGTGGGATGAAAAGTAACGTGTTGCACTCGAGTGAAAAGATTTTTCACCTCGTGCTCTTTTGATTCCCTCGCTGACGCTCAGGAATTTTTGAATTACTTTGCTCGGTCATCAAAATTGAGCACTCGGTTAAAAAACAACTTTTCACTCTTGTATAACTGTTTTATGATTAATCTCACGTGTATCTTTTTGGTGGTTGGTAGAGATTTTAAAGATATCCTTTACATAGCCATTTAGCAAGTTTTTACACATTGGAACGAACCTACGTCGACCTAACCGATTGCAAACTTTCGAAATGGATATACAGGAAAGAGCTTAAGATCGCCGTAACAGCTTTACACCTAACACTAAGTTACTGGAACTAGTCCACAAAAACAAAGAACTCATGTCCCCAGTCCCACCATCATGCGGATGCGGCTTTCTTCGGACATCTGCAAAGAGGAGCCCCAATTCTGAATTCCAAGTTCCAAGACTAGTTTTGGAAGGAAGGATCGCAGGCAAGAGAGCTCCAGGTCGCCAAAGGCGCAAGTGGTTGGACTATATAAGGGGGTGGACAGGGCTTAGCTATTCAAGGCTAAAAGATGCGGCTCAAAATTATTGACAAGATATTCGCGCGATGACCGCCAAATTTCGTTTTGAAGAAGGCACGCGGTGATGATGATGGTGATGGTATCCTTACTATCAATCAATCAATCAAATAAATATTATAAATGCGAAAGTTTGGATGGATGGATGTATGGATGGATGTTTGTTACTCAATCACGCCCCAACGGCTTAACGGATCTGGCTGAAATTTGGCACAGAGATAGATTATAGTCTGGAATAGCATATAGGCTACTTTTTATCCCGGAAAATTAAAGAGTTCCCGCGGGATCCACAAAACCTCGATCCACGCGTACGAAGTCGCGGGCATTAGCTAGTCCTACTAATAAATATTATAAATGCGAAAGTTTGGATGGATGTATGGATGTATGGATGTATGGATGTTTGATACTCAATCACGCCCCAACGGCTGAACGGATCTGGCTGAAATTTGGCACAGAGATAGATAATAGTCTGGAATAGCACATAGGCTAGGCCCGGAAAATCAAGGAGTCCCCGCGGGAACCAAATAAACCTCAATCCATGCGGACGTAGTCGCGAGCTTCAGCTAGTAATATTATAAACGCGAAAGTTTGTAAGTTTGGATGTATGAATGTTTGTTGCTCTTTCACGCCAGAACGGCTGAACAGATCTGGATGAAATTTGGCACAGGGATAGATTATAGTCTGGAATAACACATAGGCTACTTTATTCCCGGAAAATTAAAGAGTTCCCGCGGGAACCAAAAAACCTTAATCCACGCGGACGAAGTCGCGGGCATCATCTAGTTTAACCATAAATATAGATTTGCTTTAATGTATGGGTCATCGCTGTAATAAAAACTAAAGAAGTTGATTATCGTTCATCGATGAGTCATTAGAGTTCGAAACTAGTAAATCGTGCTCCAATAAAAACAGTATTTTTACGAGTAGAGTATCTATAATCTGCAATCTATTACGACTAATGAAATAGCCCCAATTTAAATGCCTACAATCACCATTCGTGAGTTGAATGGCGCCGAAACTGGATTATTAAGTGGTATTAAGGTAATAGAATATCGTTGAGAAGACGATTCATTAAACGGTTTTATAGAATAGCTGTAACGTCAAAAGATCATAGACTTGCTAACCTACTTATGGTTAAAAAACGCATATATTTTTCTTTAATCATTTAAAATTCAAAATTCAAAATTCAAAATTCAAAAATCAAATTATTTTTATTCAAATAGACTTTTACAAGTACTTTTGAATCGTCGAGTGAATCTACCACTGGTTCGGAATGCCATTCCTACCGAGAAGAACCAGCAAGAAACTCGGCGGTTGCTCTTTTGAAAAAAAATTAATTTACAATTTTATTAATTTATACATAATATTATGTAACCGCTGTCCTAGCATTGCTGGAGCGAGTCAAATCCATGCTCCTTTGTCATTTACGTAATCTTCAACAGTATAATAAGCTTTTTTCAGGAGCATACTTTTAATGTGTAATTCTTACTAAT
Source organism: Erebia epiphron (assembly GCA_963932025.1). NCBI lineage: Eukaryota > Metazoa > Arthropoda > Insecta > Lepidoptera > Nymphalidae > Erebia > Erebia epiphron. The sequence continues at coordinate 41,193,482 of OZ009948.1, read as the reverse complement.
AATAATTAATTATTATAGTCACACATAGGTAACAAAGGTAAAGTAAGTAGGTAACAAATAGGTATGTATTAATGGGTTTTAATGGATGTACATTCTAAGAGTCCTTTTTAAATTATTTTGCTTCCTTAGTTTTCGTCAAAAAACATCGTGTTTTATTGACTAATCACGATATTACTATTCTTGTACATATTACATCAGTTTGTATGTATGAGATCATAAACCTGTTATTTAATTTGTAACTGAGATTATGAGGCGTATGAGATGAGGTTAAAATTTTGCAATAATTCCCTATAGAAGTAGGATACGTTAGGTTTCCGTAGATGTTCTTTCTTAGGTCTTATACTAAAGTTATTAGCTTAAGTTGAGATACAGGTACACGATAGAGATCGATTTTATTTATTTATTTAAATATATAGGCTAGCGCTTGACTGCAATCAGACTTGCATGCAAGTGGTATATTTCTTATATGCACGATGTAACTACCTATAATTTGAATTGCATGTTTACCTAGTGCCTAAGCAATTGAACATTTTGTATACCTACTACTTGTAATTCTGTTTGTGGTTCATATAAAATAAAATAAAATAAATAAATTAAGTGGTGATGCAGCCTAAGGTGGAGCGCGCTTGCCTAGAAGATGCCTATCCACTCTTGATTTGAAGGTACCTATATTAAATGAGGAGGGGAAAGCGGAAGCCGGAAGGGCATTCCATGTCCTAGCGGTTCGAATTAGAAACCAGGAAGCAAATCGCTTCGTACGAGCCCGCGGAATTACGACTGCGTAAGGGTGCAGACCTTGTCGATGCCTTGCGGTACAATAATAATATTTATATCATACTTGCTCAGTAACTAGGGATTACTATGGTGGAAAGTCTCCTTGTAAGTTGGTGTTTGCAATTCAAGGCAACATTACGTCGCACTATGCTTGAATTGTAATGTTCACATTACAGTTCAAGCTATGCAAAACTCCTTGGTAAACAATCTCTTTTCTTATAAAATGGTAAGAAAACTTTTTACTGAAAAAAAAACACTGAACATGGCGGCATTTAATTTCCATACATTTCAAACTATGCAAAACTCCTTGGAACCCAGAGCCGTAAAAAAAAAATGGAAAACTATTTACGAAAAAAAAATGGAAATGGCGGCATTTCATTTGATCTGAAAGTTTGTGAAGTTTGTTTGTAAAGTGATTTAAGTTATTTACAACAATGTCAAGCACTTCATCAGATGATGAAAAAGGAGGAGAGCCTGATTTTTGTTTGCTTGAAGCAGAACAAATGATGCAAAACCTTTTGCCAAATAAGTCCAAAGAGCGCTACGTGAAAACATTAATTGTAATAAGTAACCATTTTTTTCTATTTTTTCTCTAAATTTGCTAATTATTCTAATTAAAATTTCATTTTGCATTACCAATGTTTTATTTACCTCGCAAGAATGATATAAAGTAGAATGCTTACCTCGGTTGCAAGTAGCTATTACACCCTCGAACTATATTCACCCTCGCTCGCTGCGCTCGCTCGTGTGACTAAATATCTCGGGTGCACGCGATCCATTAGCGCCCTATGCGAGCTGCGCTCGCACTGGCGCCAAATTGGATCTTGTTCTGTAATAGCTTACTTACGTCCCTTGTGTAACAATCTACTATTTCATCATACCTATTCGACAAACGAATATTGGCTTCAGAGGATAGCGGGAGCAAAATGTAATTCTTAGGCCCAATGGGACTTTTGATTTCTCTGTTCTGATTGGTCCGCGTTCGTGCTTCTGATTGGTGCTTAAACGTATAGGTAATGTCCATACATAGTAGGTTGATACTCCTAGCTTTTTCTCATACGTAATGATGAAAAATAGTGTGTGTCACTCGGGGCCAAATTTTTTGTTCTCGGGCGGCGTATATTGAATTCCTCGCTACGCTCAGGATTCTACTTTAGAATCCTTCACTTCGCTCTGAGTTCAAAATAGCGCCCGCGGGGAAAAAAAATTTTCTTTGGCCCCATATTATAACACACATAACTATTTAAGAAGAGTTACTCATAACACATTTAGATAAAAACTCTTTAAAAAATACGTATTTGTTCCGTACAGAGTTATAACATACTCACGTGACACGTACTCTTTAAATTAAGTCGGTTGTCGATCGACTCACCTGTAACAAAAAAAACACTACATTAAAACAACGCAATAAAAATAGAATTGTCGTGTTGTGTTTTAATAGGTATATAAATCAAACGGCACGTGGGAGAAGGCTCTATTAAAGATCTCCTCACTGAATGTTGGGTACCGTGAACAATTCTCGATGGTGACAAGTTACATTATGGTGCATAAGGGTCCCTTCCTTTCCACCAGAAATGTCCTAAGTTGCTAATCTACCTATCAAATCCACCAATAGAAGCCCTTGATTGTCATTTTCAAATTCAATTCATTTATTTCAAATAATGTGAACCCATAATAAAATATAACCAAACAATATGTCAACATTTTAAGCAGTTTTAAAGACAATTACAAAAATGATTGAATTACATTACAAAAAAAAAGAAAAAGATAGATGAGATCATCGATTAGATCGCTATGTTTGACACTCATCCGTATGTTAGCAACATAATGTAGCACATCTCTGGTAGAAAGGCACCCCACGGTACCCATCATGTGCACTTTTTGGTCCCTCACTCTCTCAATCAATCAATCTTTATTCCAATCTGGTACACTGTACACTTTTTGAACGTTAATAAAATAAAAGACGTGATATATGATAGTGATTCTTGAAACTACTGCTACGAGGGTTTCAAATTCACCCTGGTCTGAGAAGCCTACATAGATTGCTACAGATTTTTTTTTGAGATGAAATCCTATCAATAAATCTATCAACCGTTTATTTGCTTGAAACATTGTACAATTATAATGACAGTCCAAAAATTGACCAAACATGTTTCGTCAATGCTGACGTGCAAAGTTAAGCATTAGGTAGGTACTATACCTACTTAAGGATTTTCTGTCAAGAAATTTTCCGGTCGAGGAATCGAACCTCGGCCCTCATGATCCTTGATCCGCAGCAGACACAAGTGACAATACAAACACAACGCAGTTGTTTTATAATAGACATATAAATCAAACGGCACGTGGGAAGCGGTAAAGGTGAGGACTTGAGGAGTATGGACAGGGGTTTGGGCGGTGTGCAAAACCAATTTTTGGAGTTCATTGCCAGCAAGCAGGTACGTATTAGGTAACAAAACGAGATCAAAGCATACTGATAGGTAATGTTCGAAACTTTGTGCCTAAAGGCCAAGTTATTAAAGTAGAGAAACTTAATTTTAAAAAGTTTGAAGGAAGTATTTTATTTTTAGATTTTGTGTCCTCTACAGTCCGGCTATTACTTCGTCAAATTATGTTTCTTATTTAAGGCGATTAGAGAATTCATAGTCAAAACACATTTATTTTAGGAAGATAGCACTCAGTACACATTTAAAACTTTTTAATACGTTAAATATTACTAAATTCAAATTCAAATCCAAATTCAATTGATTTTTATTCAAATAGACTTTTTACCAGTGCTTATGAATAGTCAAATGAATTACCACTGGTTCGGAATTCCGTTCCTATCGAGAAGAACCAGCAAGAAACTCGGTGGTTGCTCTTTTGAAAAAATAATTTATGTAACTAGTACGCAGTAGATCACGTTGGAGTAGGTTACAAAAGTTGATACTTAAATTATTATTGTCCCATATTTACGACATACTTCCTCCACCTTTCTAAGCTATCCGCAAGGCATCGTCAGGGTGTGCATCCATACTCGAAATGTCACGGACGCGTACTCAGATATTTGCTTCCTCGGTTCTCATTCGACCCGCCTGAATGCTTAGAATTAGAGCTTAGACCCACCACGCTGCCCCAATGCGGGTTGCCGGGCTTTAACGGCTATTATCATGTCAGTGTTGATAACCGGGACCGACGGCTTGACGTGCTCTCCGAGGCACGTGTGTGAAACACCGCCAACTTCCTAACTCCAGGCTAGTCCTGAGAGTTTCTAGTCAAAAAAACCCAATTCTTTAATTATGGCCCGACCCGGGACTTGAACCCGGGACCTATTCGGCCGCAGTCGAACATGGTAACCATTGGACCAACGAAGCAGCCATCTAGACATAACAGTCTAGGACACTCGTAATCGTAGGCGCAAGGCAGACAAACAGACAGTAGTGCAAGTCACGCCTGTCGTCGGTCAATACTCCACCTGCCCACGCGCCACTCAGAGGTTGCCGAGGATGGAACGAAGTCCCCACATATTGTTATGACATACGATACGTAAATAAATATCTAACTCTAATGACACCGCTGATCTTAGTGCGGTCTGGTACGGTCGATCGAAATGCAAATCAGCTTAAGACAGTATGACTTTATGATTGGAAAAAAATTAAAAAAAGTTCGTGATTACGATCGCAAAAAAAAACAAAACCAAACATCAAACAAGTTATAGATTAAAAATCGTACTTAATTGCCACCCGCCCCCACTAATAAAATAAACACATTAAAATGGGCCAAATTAGGTAAGAATCATCAAAACAAGCACACTATTAATTAAACAAAGGCGAATTATCATTAATCCAAATCATTATTGATAGATTTACGTTCTACCAAATTTCAGCTGCTCCAATAGTTCCAGCGATGACTAGCTTTAAGTGCACAAGTATTTGATCAAAACAGTTGCACTCTCTGTTCTCTTTATTTTTGTTTACGGAAGGGAAATCTTTCTAAGATACCCAACTTCTGGGGGGAGAAATAAGGTTATGTAGGATTTATACCCAGCAAAACCCGCGTAATATTGGGAGGCTCCGAGATCTCTTTAAGAACGCATATGTGCCTCCCTTGCGCAATGCCCGTTGGGCTCATCCCTCTGTTCCCTTACTGACATAGTCCGATGGGTCAGCGATGACAATTTGACAGGACCGGAGAGAGACCAGCCCCCTATTCACTAACTCAGTTATTATTATTTGCAGCCTGTAGTGTCCCAATGTTGAGCAAATCCTTCTTACTTCAATTTATCTCGGTCCATAGATGTTTGGGGCCAGTCCTCCATAAAGGCCATCGAGTTCGTCGCGCCAACCGCGGCGCCTCAGCCTTCCTCGACGTCTTTTTGAGTTTTGTGGCACCCGCTGTGTTGTGGCTTTTGCCCATAAGTCGTCGGACATGCGCATCACATGTCCGGCCCAAAAATAAACTGACTAACTCAGTGGCTATCAAAAAATGGAAGCCCTACATGTATTTTTAATTCATTGAAGGTTTGCCATGAAATAAAAATATTCCATATAGCTATGTATGAACTAAGCCATCACGGCTTGATACGCCTTGAGCCGTCAAAATGTTTGCTCAACCCAACATTAGGCGGCGCCGGCGCAGCGCACACGTCAGTCGTTTCATTTTAACGATTGATTAATGTCTCATTAAAGTCCATTCAGTGTAATTTGAATGCTACTTCAACTACAAATTATAGAAATTACTTAAACCCACAAACTGTGGGAGAACGTAGGTGGAGGTAGGTTAGGTAACATAAAACAATCAATTTGTATTACTGTATTTACCTAGATGATGCCCGCTACTTCGTCCGGGATGATTATACGTTTGTGGATTAAGATTGTTTTTATAGTCAAAATCGGTAGAAAACATGAGCCTTGAAAGCGTAGCAGACAGACACATGATTTAGCATTTATTCGCATTAGTGGATAAGGGAACTTGAGTGTTGCCTCTATCATGCGTCTTACCATCCCATTTGTTTTAAATGAGAGTGAGGGAACAGACAATGCGCTTATATTTGCGCACACGCTTGTTAACTATGTCACTTGAGGGTAGGCGGAATTCGTAAGGACTTTATTACAGTTGGTATTTATTTGGTATTTTTAAGGTATTTTACTGGCACGCTATGCAAAATGCTCATGTTATCTGCACAGCAATAAAAGTTCTAGATTACCTTCTGATATAGATACAATTCAACAAAAGGGCACCGACTACCGGGCATTGATAACGTGTATCGGCGGCTTCATGGACAGACAAACGTTTTATCAGCTGAACGTTTATACCACTTAACGCTGAAGGCAACTTCTATTCAATTTTGCAAGAGTAGGTTTCAGAAAAGATTTAAAGTAGGTAATTTAATCATATCACTATGAGGCGATTATCATAATATTAATATCTATACTAAATATTATAAATGCGAAAGTTTGGATGGATGGATGTTAATTGTTACTCAATCGCGCCACTACGGCTGAAGGATCTGGATGAAATTTGGCACAGGGATAGGTTGTATACCGGGGAAGGACATAGGCTACTTTTTATCCCGGAAAATACAAAGGTTCCCGCGGGAATCAAAAAATTTATCTGTTCAACCGATTTTAATGAAATTCGGTACAGGGGTAGGTTGTATCCCGGGGAAGGACATAGGCTACTTTTTATCCCGGATAATTCACGAGTTCCCGAAAAAACTTGGTCCACGCGGACGAAGTCGCGGGAATCATCTAGTAATATTATAAAAATGTAAATTGTACAGTCATTTAAAGCACAGAAGAAGTTTGGCGCCAGCGTTGATACAGATTTGGTAAATTACCTAGTACGACATATCTATTGAATACCATTCTAACATAGCCTTTATTAGTAGGTTTTACATCCACAATACTATATTTAACTCTTTCTATTTATAGTAAATAACACAAGCGGAAAAGAGACGAATAGGCAATTTAAAAGTTGTAAATCAAGTTTGATTTGTTTCTTTATATGTAGTTCAAATACTTTAGTTTCTAAACGTATAATATAAGACTTTGTGTTGACTCATTTTGCTGTGACATTATCTAAGTTCGAAGCCTCGCTTACACTCCAACGTTGTAACAGCGGCGAAACGATATTGATAGTTGAGCTGGGGCCATACTGCCAACGCTTAAAGTAATATTACTCAAAATAACAGTTTGATGTTACGTACGTTGACGTTCCTAAAATAATAATTAGGTTTAACTCTAAAACACGAAAGTCAACCATAAGGAAATGTAATTCGTAATACATTGGTTTTTTTATCTCGTGAAAACATCGCTAAATCTTGAAGAATCTATACACTATTTGGACACTTGATTTTGTATGAATAAAATTTGAATTAGAGACACACATATCATATGTAACGTTGCATAGAACGGTCCTCATATTTTATTGTGCACGTCCTTCTGGACCTGGACCTAGATACGTGTTATTCAAGTTCTTACGAATAAAACTTTAAACAGACATCATAATCGTCGGCGAACTCACAGACGAACACGTCCTCTTAGAGAATATCCCATAAGGTGGGAGCAATTAAGTACAATATATAGTGATAAAGCCGTATTTGGCGCTTAACTGTCATCATGCATTCCCGCCGACACCTGTTTAAGCGAAAAACCATTCGAAAAACTGGTCGCGCGTGACACGGATTCTTAATGACAATTATTATTAAGAGATTTACGAATAAGTTATGATGGTTCTTCGTTGTGATTACAGAATTGAGTTGTTGGGGGAAAAAACAAATCTAGAAGCAAAGAGACGCAAATTGAATAAGTAACATAGGTAAATTATGCCATTAGTAGGTACGAGTAGGTACTTAGTAGGTACTAGTAGAAAGTTTCATGTTGGTTCTTCTCCGTAGGAATTGCATTCCAAACCATTGGTAGATTCACTCGACGATTCAAAAGCACTTGTAAAATTTTATTTGGATAAAAAAAAATGAATTTGAAGATTTTAATTTTGAAAGCTACCTAGCTTTAATATTCATGAACATTTTACTGCAGCATGAGATAAACGCTGTAAAGAAAAGATTGGAAAGTAGGTCGTCCATTATCCTGCTTTTGTATAAAGCCACTATTATTTCGCTCAGACAATGGTTAAGTAAACGTTTTTTTGCACAAAAGTTATTATATTTTGGAAATTTGAGAGACTTTTGATATACCTACTCAACAATATTATGTAGGTCATGAGCTAAATATCATGCTATGTGATCCGTTCAAATTGGCGAGCGCTGTCTCTTATTAAGGGAGTTCCCGGGTTCGATTCCCGGCAATTTGATTTGGGAATTTACAATTTCTGAATTGTGGGATGCTTCAGCCGTGATGGCTAGTTACCAGTTACCACCCTACTGGCAAAGACGTACCGCCAATCGATTGAGCGTTCCGGTACGATGCCGTGTAAATATTCGAAGTCTCTCATCGAAATATTACTTACTTATTTTAAAAAAAACATTTTCGCAACAGAAAATAACATTAACATCTTACTTATACCACGATTAAGTAGTTATGTATTGATAATTGTTATTAAGCGAATTTATACCAGTAATTATTGTAATTATTGTGCTTTGATTATCATGTAATTATTGACAGGACAAGTACGCGTTCTCCGTCAATCTAACCTCTAGTACAAGTAATTCTATTTATTTTTCTTGAACTAGCCGACCAGCCTATCCATGGTTTTCTCTGAAACTGCGTAAGTTTGGATTTGACCAGTGCAGTGGTTTCCGCGCGAGTAAAAAATAAGCAACATAAAATGCCAGCAGTTAAAAAAAAATTACATTTAAAATCGGGAATATCAACGTCGCTACACGCAACCCGTTAACAATACATCATCGACAGCCGCATTCATTATGTCCGAGTACAATCGTGCGCCATACAATTATTGAGAAGACGTCATTTATCCACGCTCACAGGACAATCGCAGGGGTAATTTGTACAAAGATTACGATCTCGAAAAGATTGAAGACTAAAGGGAAATGACGTGCTGCATATACCTACCTTTTTGATGCTAAAATACACAACTTTTATCATCATCGAGTGCCTTCTTCAAAGCGAAGTTTGGCGGTCATCATGCGAAAATCTTCTCTATTCTGACCCGCATCTTTTAATCTTGGATAGCTAAGCCCTGTATAAGCCCCTTATATCGTCCAACCACTTGTGCTTTTGGCAACCTGGAGCTCTCTTGCCTGCAATCCTTCCTTTCAAAACTAGTCTTGGAAGTGAGAATTGGGCTCCTGTTTGCAGATGTCCAAAGAAAGCCAGTTTTCTCCGCATGATGGTTACAAGTTTTATAGTCGAAAACTTAATTTGAGACCCAGAAAACTTGTGTCCAATATCAAAACTACGTTAAAGTTTAAAGTTTGAGTTTGGGCTGTAAGATCTCGTACCTACGCCATATTTTACGACACTATAGCAATATATGCAAATAAATTATTTGATTGATAGATATAGGTACGGCCTGTTGCGAACAATAATGATAGGTAAAATTTTCAGAAGAGCAACCACCGTGTTTCTTGCTGCTTCTTCTCGGTAGGAATTCATTCCGAACCAGTGGTAGATTCACTCGACTATTCAAAAGCACTTGCCATAGTCAAATTGCATAAAAAAATTTGTAATTGAATTTAAGTTTGGAAACACTAGTCAAAAAATAGCAAATCAACTTAGACAGATTGGGCCTCCCTCCCTATAAATACACAACTCAACGAAATCGCTCGTAAATCTGCTTCGTCACTTAAAATATGAGGTCCCGTCCAGTCAGCCTCGCGTAATACGTTCAGTCACCAGGGTGCTTTACTCCTGGCGCCACCGAAGGTTGCCGCCACCTGACACCCGCATTAATCACAATAACCGTCGATAAAAAGGATAATATAAAAGGTTGACAACACCCGTTGTCCTGTTTATTGATCACAGAATTCAGAATTACTGTAGAAGTGTTAAAGGAGCATAACGTTCGTCGCGCAGTATTGTAAAACCAGACCTATTTGCAAGAACTACAGTTTAATTTACCTACGTTGTTTTGTATGTTTGAAACAACTATTCAGATTTTTCGAATTATATTTGGATGAGTTGCCCAAAATTAATGAAATCACAACCGGTCGGCTAGCTAGTTGATTGCGAAAAAGTTGCATCAATCATTGCTCCAATTTCAATTCAGCCTGAATTTAAGGTATTCATACATAAACAACTAATGTCAGCGACCGCAAATACCGTTTCTATTTCCTTTTTAGAGTTCTGTGTTCCTACCTACCTATAAAAACTGAACCCTACACGGCCAAACAAATACCGAGTGAAGGTCGCCAACGAAAATGTTTTTTTACAGTTTTAAATTATAAATGGGCAATGTACGATGGATATTGAGTACCTATTATGTTCGGAAATAATTGTAAATCTACCTTATTACGATAATTTAAAAATAATCGGAAGATAATATAAATAAAACAAGTACTTAAGTCTTTCTGATAGCGTGAATTAATTATTTATAGACTTTAACATTCTAGGCTCTTAAATAAAAAATGAATGACTTTTTTAATTTTCATTATAAATATTGAATTACTGTTTTAAAAAATAAAAGCGTTAAGGTTTACTCACAATTTTGCACATTAAAACTTGGCCGGATTTACAGGATGGGCAGTCCACTGTGTTAGACAAAGTAACGCTTGAACAGTAGAGACGTGCCCTTGGTGCGTCGTGTTGTAGCAATCAACTATCCTTTACCTTCACACTCTATGAGTACAATGGCCTGAGGTTTTGACCCTAAAATTACTAGTAAAAGCGCTTAGGAAAGGGGGTGTGACAGCGTAACATTATGATTAGGAAAGCCTTGCCTAGCGCCGGCATGCGTGACCACAGGACGTCAACTGAGTTACGTCTATGAAAAGACAAAATAATTCATTCTTGAGCAGTAGTAGAGACGTGCCCTAGTTGCGTCGTGTTTTATCAACTGTCCTTTACCTTCACACTCTATGAGTTTTTGACCTTAAAATGGCTCGTAAAAGGGCCTAAGAAAGAGGGTGTAACCGCGTAATATTATGATTAGGAAAGCCTTGCCTAGCGCCGGCATGCGTGACCGCAGGATGGGCAGTCAACTGAGTTACGTCTATGAAAAGACGAAGTTACGCTTGAGCAGTGACGAAATACCGTCGTTACGTCGTTACCAACTGTCCTTCACCTTTACACTGTGGCTTTGTGCATATAAGGGTACAACGACCTGACGTTTACAACTGTTATAATATGACCCCCAATAGCGTTATATACTAAAGCTTTTTAGCAAGCTAATCATAGATAATAACGTAAACCGCAAGGAAATAACACTCTCTCCTAATCCACACACCCAACCTCCCAACCACCCAACATAGGTCAAAAAAATCTAGCTAGGATAACCAGTTCTTGATCTCGCAACATACAATTTTTCTTTCTTACAATTTAGCACAATAATTGTTACCTTCTAAATAGTTCAAGATCAATTACCCATGGAATCCTAAATGTTTGAAAAGAACCGATTTATTTAAATAAACGCAACCCATTATCGGTACTTAATGAATTAGGTTAAATAAATACACAAATCTGGCACTGCATTGTGTGGCCCTATAAGCGAAATGCCCGGCTGTTTCAGTTTGTGAATTTTTAATGCTGCCGCAGAATTTGGGAGACTTGGATAGCCCTTTTTAAACGATTGTAAAATTGTACGACAGCATTAGCAGACACAAATCGCTCTCAATGAATTTCCATTTGTATATTATTTGAAACTAGCTGGTGCCCGCGACTTCGGCTGCATGGAATAAGATTTTTGATTCCCACGGGAACTCCTTAATTTTCCGGGATAAAGTAGCCTATGTCCCTCTCCAGGTCCTCAACTATACCCGTGCAAAAAACACGTCGATCCGTTGCTCTGTTGCAGCGTGATTGAAGGACAAACCAAAAAAAGAACACACATTCGCATTTATAATATTATAGTAAGATTCAGTACCTCGAGTTGTGATGCATACCACTCGACTGCTAGCAAACTTTTAAGCAAATCTTAGGCAAATGTAGACATTAAATTTTGGAAAAGTATCGATAGGTATTGCTTTTTAATCAAGAAACAGGTACAGACGGTCTTTCATTTCGAAAGCGTTGTCCCACTGTATGGTAGCTAAGCTATGCTAACTTTAACCATGGGAATCCGTATCAGATAACATAATTTGCACAATTATATTGGAATCTAGGATTACGTTCCATGCTTCTAATCTAGGATAAGTTCTATACATATTTGAAACGTATTTAAGCGCCACGGCATTAACATTTCTAGATTATTTATGTGATCGCAATAAATTATCATGGTAAGTGGATCAATAAAGATAAACGATTAAAATAAATCAAGACGTTGTGGATTGCGTCAAGGATAGAACTTCATGCTAATCGTTAGAGCAGTCATGATTACGACATGAGGTTCCACAAGAGAGAAAGGGAATCAAGAGCCCGGAAAAAGGGAACCTAGACGACCGAGGAGGAAGGGGTTCGACGATATTAAGGTGAGGGTTTGATGTCCGCAATTTTGTGATTGAAGATGCACCAATGAGCTAGTTGAATCTTAAGGTTCAATCAAGGTTAAAGTTCATTGCTTGAAAAAGAAGAGGTTATCAACTTATGTACTGTAAACATCGATATATATATATATAGGTACTATACTATATGGACCGTTCCATAGAAAAAAATTGGGCGTCGACCTGTAGAGCGCGCTCCACACCTGTATAAGCCTGTTCTTGTCTCCGCCATAGCGCTGTCCCGCTTTTCAGGCTAGATGGAGTTAGTAAAATAGGTCCACATTCTTTATTTGACAGGGCCTGTCTATGTAAATTAAGGTTGTTGACTGTAAATTGTAATATTTTGGCTTCTGTTGATTGGATCTCTAAATTAAACAAAATTGGCATAAAAATTGGATTCTTGTTAGTAGTTTAGAACCTACTATTGTGTAGTTTGCAATTAATTGGTACTAATCCTTTAAAACATTTTTGGAAAATAAAGTATTTGTGTTTGTATTGTATTGTAATTACAATGACGTTTGTATGTTTTGTTAAGACCCGGGGCGGCTGACCGTAAAACTACTGTTATTGAATAATCTATCTTTCTATATATATAAAAGCGAAATACCACTCACTCACTCACTCACTCACTCACTGACTAATCACGATATCTTAGGAACTATAAAGCGTACAGACTTGAAATTTGGAAGGTAGATTCCTTCTATGGTGTAGACGCCAGCTAAGAAAGGGTTTTGAGAAAATCCACCCCTAAGGGGTTAAAATAGGGGTTGGAAGTTTGTATGAAAGTCCTTTGTTTTTGAAGTTAGAGACATGAAAATATGCAATTAAATTATTAGTAAGTATAAGCAATTTTACGAAAATGTACCCCAATAGGGGTAAAATGGGGGTTGGAAGCTTACATAAGGGTTCCAAGTTTTTGAAGTAAGAGACTTGAAAATCGGGATTTAGGTTATTAGTTTTAAGTTATAATAAACTGTATAAGCAATTTTACGAAAACCCACCCAAAGGGGTGAAACTCACCAAAAGGGGTGAAATGGGGGTGAAAGGTTACATACAAATTTTATGACTTTGAAGTATGGACATGAAAATAAGCATTTAAGTTATCAGTTTGAAATAATAAAAAAACCTGTTTATGCTATATAAAACCTCTATAGATAGGCTGTTTGCAGCGGGAAAATTTCATAATCTCATAGGAAATCAACAATTGTACGCGGACGAGTTAAGTATATGATTTATTATTATCAGTAGAAATAAAGTAATTGAGTTATCAACTTTGATTGCAATAATTACATGTTACATGCAAATATTCTAGATAATTCGCGTCGGCTTCTTTATAGTGACAATCTATCAGTCGTGAACTGTGTGCTCTGTGATAATAACGCGAATCAAATTAAAAGGTCAGAGATAATAAATTGATGTGATCTTAACAATAATAAATCAGCAATTTTATTTTATTTTTTATTTTTATTTAATTTTTATTCAGCAATAATAATAAGCAGTTGAAAATTCCGCGGGCTCGTACGAAGCGATTTGCTTCCTCGTTTCTAATTTGAACAGCTAGGATATGGAATGCCCTCCCGGCTTCCGTTTTCCCCTCCTCTTTTAATATAGGTACCTTCAAATCAATAGTGAATAGGCATCTTCTGGGCAAGCGCGCTCCACCTTAGGCTGCATCACCACTTGCAAGCAAGTCTGATTGCAGGCAAGCGCTAGCCTATATTTAAAAAAAACCGGGATAGAAGCTATGCAATAGCTTAAAAAAAAAACAACATGCAACTCAGTTAATGTCATTTTGGTAAACCCTCTCTGCATCTTATTTGTGATAGACACCTATGGCAGCAGTTTGTGATACTATAAAAAATAAATCAATAAATGACCGAAGTTTTTGAAAATCCCCCGTTTTAAGTTAAAAGTATGACTGAGCTCCATAATCCCTACACCGCGCGGCTGAACAAGAACTAAGAACCTTCAAATAAAAACAAAACTATACTTTTTGTCGGTCTATTTGTAGATTGATTGACACACACACACACAGACTCAACGCTCTTATAACACCCCTCCTTTCGTTTCGCTCAGGTCATTGATTAAATACATATTATTGTGTTTCGATAAATTCACGTTTTAAACAATTATCCCTCTGTTTATTTTAATCCATTTTGATGGATGTTCATCGATAAAGATGTAACTTTAAAGATAGAAGAAGAAATAAAGATGCATTAAAAGTCGCATGCTATGCCCGTTACACTTACCGCCACCGTCCGCGTCCACTTTCATCTCAACAATCCCTAGAATCCGCACAGCACGGGCGTCAACCTTATTTACAGTTTAACATGTCACACATTCGACTAAAGAGTAGGCCTTCTAGAAATTATAGCAGCTATTTTATTAAAGTTGGTCTATATTATAAATGCGAAAGTATGTCTATCTGTTACGCTTTCACGGCCCGGCCCATCTTTGCGATCGATTTTGATGAAATTTTCTAAAGAGATAGGTGACATCCCGCGGAAGGACATAGGCATTTTCCCGAAAAAATTAAGAGTTCCCGCGGTAATCAAAACCTTAAACCACGCGGACGAAGTCGCGGGCATCATCTTGTATGAAATAAATGGAAAGTCTTTTGTCTCCAAAACCCTTTTTAAATAAATGTTGGGAAGGAACTGGCCCCTAAGATATGGGTCCTCCTAGTTTAGGGGCCAGGAATTTATTGTATTTGTACTTAAGTTAATTTCTTTAATAAAGATTTCTATTTCTATTTCTAAAGAACTTGGGCGCTGTACATACTACAAATAACTACTCGTAAGTACTCGGAGTTGGGTTACTTAGCACAAAAATTGTGGGGCTATTGTGTGGGCAATTGGATTGGAATCTTGGCCAATCAAAGGCTAAAAATTTAAGGTGTTAGCTAAATTGTTGTTTAATGCTATAGCATTTTAATTTGTTTTGTTTTAAACAATAGTGAAAGAGTTGCAGATAATCCAAAGGAGCGCCTAAAAAAAGTTCAGCCATAGAAAGCTTAGCCAATGTACTGACACTTAGGTACATAATTTCAAACCTTTTTACTATCCAATTTGCTATTACCTGTAACAAAGAATAGTTCAACAGTTAATATACAGACATACCACATTCAAATCTTACTGAATAAAGTAAAAAGAATATGTTCCATGAAAAAAAATATAGTTGCATGAAAATTTCTGTATTAAATAAATAGGTTTAGCATTACAAAAAAAAACAATAATCTTAAATCTAAAATATAGTAGAATCAAAATCAAACACCCTGTACATAAATAAATAGGTTAATAGCATTAAAAATAAAGAATAATCTTAAATCTAAAATATAGTAGAATCAAAGTCAAACACCCTGTAACATACATAAATAGGTTTAGCATCGCATTATGTCAGCGCCTGGCGGGCTGCGCACGCGCCGGTCGCCGGTATCCCGCTACTGTTCTGTTATTGATGACTGGTGCATTTCTTTCCAGCGTCCGATAAATCTACTCGCTGCAGACTCCACTGTTGCGGGAATCCGTAATGTGTTTTGATTAGATTTTCAAATTCAATAGATAGTCTAGCTAGGGTGACCAGGCAAAATGTATTGCAAAATGAATTGAGAAGAGAATTGGTTTAAGTTTCAACCTATATTTGGTTACATTAAAAGTTGAAGTGACCTTTTTTTGTGAGTACAAATTATCTTTTGACGTATTTCTATCGAGCTTTAAATATACAGTCATAATAAAAAATGAATCCCTATTTCCCTTGGTCACGGCATCACGCGTGAACGGCTGGACTAATTTCGCTAATATTTTTTTGTAGTGTTGGTTTGGACCCCGGGATGGTTTATATTCACAAATGGACCCGGTAGGGGGCGCTGCCATCGGGTTCGAGGTTCAGGGCAGGACAAAGTCTGCCGGGCCCACTAGTGTACGTACAATTTTTTGATGACCTCCGTGGCGCAGTGTGTAAGCGCTGTTGTCTTAACGTGCGGAGTTCCCGGGTTCGATCCCCGGCAGGGTCAATTTGGTCTGGCCTGGTGGGAGGCTTCGGCCGTGGCTAGTTACCACCCTACCGGCAAAGACGTGCCGTGCCGCCAAGCGATTGAGCGTTCCGGTACGATGCCGTGTAGAGACCGATTAGGGGCATGGGTTTAATATAACTGTCATGCCCCTAACAGGTTAGCCAGCTACCGTCTTAGACAGCATCATCACTTACCATCAGGTGAGATCGCAGTCAAGGGCTAACTTGTAGTGTATAAAAAAAAAGTAAAACATAAGCGGTTGTCAAAAATAATATCGTATTATTATAACATGATGTTTGATAACCCACTTGTTAGAGTTTTTAGCATAGTATTATTTTGCAAAAACCGCTTCAATATTCGTCCCTATTCTACTTTGTTTTTTTTTTGCGAAAAATTATAAAATCAAAATTTTCCGGTGCGTATTATTTTTCCAATAAATATTCATTACCACTTCTCATAAGACATCGATTATAATCAATTTAGGTATTGTTAACGTGGTATATACTGAATATAAATTGCTCTTTATTTTTTATTTTTTGTCATTCAGCGCAAGTAGTTTCCAGGTGTTTTTTTGTATCTGATAGACATTTAATTGGCCGGCTGTGGCCAGCGCTAATCGTTGTCGAGTGAACATTAATATTGTATGAGTTAGGTATAGTAGGTGCGCAGGCGCCGGCGCGGCGACTGCCACGACGCCGAAGTATGACGGCTGCTGGCAGGGCTGACAAAGTTACATATATCCTGAGATTTAGCCTAATATAGATTCTTTGGCGGGGAAACGGTAGGTAGACTTCCCTTGAGTAGGGCTTTTCGACTGTTATTTTTGATAGTCGCCTTTATTTTAATAATATTTGAGATCGACGACTTGAGTCGAGGACATTTTGTATCAATATCGAAATAAAGCAATGGGCCAGTCGAGATAGACTTGTGTTATAGGAAGTAGTCAAAATACTAACAAGCATTGTACCCTTCTATACTTACAAGGGTAGGGCAGTAGACAGGTACACTAAAGGATTTTTAAAAAGTTTTCTAATATTAAGTTGTTAGTTACAACTTTCAACCAGCGCCATCGCAGGAAAATTTTTAATGATATGGTTTCGTTACGTGTACGGACAACCCTATCGTAAGACGGTTTACGAGAAGATATGTTTTAAACAAACCGCATAGAACTAAACAAAGAGTGTCGATGGATAACTTGTGTTTTGCGGGAACCAGAAAATATTTACGATGAGAATAATACTATATAACTATACAATACTTATTGTGAACCAACAATGGCCTTCTAAACACCTACTGCAAAGACGCATAATTTCGCTTAAAATAGACGAATGATAATATCATGATAGAAATAAGGTAGATGAATACCAAGGACAAGTATTAAGTACGTGTATGTCTACACAAAATAGCTTTATTTAGGATTCCTAACACAAATATTTACAAAAAAGCGTCGCGTGACACGTCGCTTTCGTCGCTCACCTAGGACAACGGGTAATAATCAGTGACTGAACGACGAACCGTCAACGTTTAATTTATTGTTTTGCTATGCATCTACAGTCCGACACAACTCATCTGAGGGGCTACTACCAAGACTAAAAGCAGTATTACTTCAAAATGACAAATTTATGTCACATACCTTGGCGTACCTAAAATAAAGATTATAATCCTAAAACACGAATGACAACAATATTAAAACAATACGCATTTAGGCGATGGTACTATGCCAACTGACCCGGTGACAGCGTCGCTAGTATCTATGAAAAATAATATAAAAACAAAAAGTAAACAGGCATAAAAATTAGTTCCAATTTTGGCCACCGTACCTATCAGATAAGTTTGTGGGACTATACCCACTTTGCATGTGGGCCGAAGCTCTCATCGCAGGTGCATTCATTTTAAGATAGGACGACCTCTACCAAAGAATTTCAATGAAAATTGCACTAATAAAAAGCTAATTTTTATGCTCGCGCCGACAATAACCATAATTTCATTGTCCATTGTGATAAACCGTAAAATAAGACGTTAAGCTCATAAGAACCGTGAGATTCCGCCCCCTTCCGCGGCGCGGCGGTCCCTTTGCCACACCAAAAAGATTGCGAGATCGAAGATTATAACCTTACCGTTTTCTTTATAACAATGGCAGTAAAGATCAAAGTCGTGTAAGTTGCAATCTTTGTTCACCTCTATGATTTTCTAATGCAGCGTTTCCCAAATGTCGGTCGCATCGCACTCGCAACCCAGCATTGGATCGGCAATAAAGTCTATAAGATATTACTCGATCAAATCCGAATTTTTTTATGAATTCTACATCAACAATAGAAAACCATGACTCTTCTTCATGCTAATTTTAGTGACCAGAAACATGGAATTTGGTAGGAGTTAAATTTACATATTAAAACATCTAGATTCGAGCATAAAATAAAGCGAGTTATGAAGGAAAAACGTTTAACTGCGGTCAACTATACAATTATCTATTGACTGATGCCGGGCTTGTAATGAACAAAATCGACATCGGATGGGAAAATATGGGAAGCCACGATGGTGACCAAGACGAGAGCGGACGCAATAGAGTAGGTAGTCCAGGAAAAGCATAGTGCGTCCTTCTACTCCAAAGAAATAACATCAGATTTAGACCTTTACACGATTGCCTAGCAACGTTTGCGAGCTTTCGTAGCACTATTAAAGAGCGGACTGTGTAAGTACACAATAGGACAATAGATAGATAGACCAGGAAACGTAGTTCTTCCTTTCGCCCCGAAGAAATAACATCAGATTTAGCGGCAAAAAGTTTGGGAAACGGTGCTCTACCGTTTCATGCGCGTACTCCGGACATGTTAGGCGTTATATCATTTGCGCACCCATTTTCGGTTATCGCGGCATCGCATGCGCATGCGTCTGTGGCGACTGGCGACGGCAATGAACTTGGCGGCTTTCGGCTTAGCCTTTGATGTCATTCGCGGTGGATACAGACTACAGGCGCCATTGCATGCTGGCCAATGCGTTTGCCAACATTGTTGGTAAATGCATAGCACATTGACCACACAATAAGGGGTAGATAAATGTCAGCCCGGCTGAGCGTACATTTATCTAGTCTCAAATCTCAATCCCTGTAAGTACGAGTATGCTTAGGCCAAAGCCAAAATCACATCGTGATTGGCCTAACATCGGTGGCCCTAAGCAATTACCTGAAGTACAGACTGCAGAGGGCAAAAAGTTGTAAACCATAAAAAGCTTTTTACAGCAGTGCAACGCGTAAAATTGGTAGGCCATCCAGCTTGTGGTGGCTTGGAGTGGGTACCGAGAGACGCAGATATGAAAACTCTATGGCGTAGTACATCTAGAGTTCAAACAGTCCTTTTTTGCGAAAGTCGCTAGCATTCGAAACATTTACTTATACGATTTCATTTTCCCTGCTCTATTTCGCTGTCTGAACAACTGAATGAGCCAATACTCACCAATATGAAGATTGGCACCAACATTGGCCGGAATGCAGAGCCAGCTTTATACGTATTTGTGTGGTATAGAAACTGCCATCTCCCAAGGGGATTTCTGTCGAGATTTGTCGTGTGACCTTTTTTATGCTTTCCCTTATGGGACTGTGAGCTGTCTTAGCAGTTGCCATAAAAGGATTTGCATATTTAATCGCCGTACGAAGGTATCATGTTAATATCTACCATTTGTATAATCTGCTAAAACTTTTACTAAGGTTTATTTGTATTAACTTTACATATATCTAACCTATTTTATCTGTCAGTTTTCCCTATGGTCCCACAAACTTATCTGACCCGGTGGCCAAAATTGGAATGAATTTTTATGCCTGTTTAATATTTGTTTTAAAATACCTATCTTTTGGTAATCACCAAACGGTAAAAAATAATATAACTAAATATTATAGGT
This sequence comes from Erebia epiphron, assembly GCA_963932025.1. Classification (NCBI taxonomy): domain Eukaryota; kingdom Metazoa; phylum Arthropoda; class Insecta; order Lepidoptera; family Nymphalidae; genus Erebia; species Erebia epiphron. The sequence continues at coordinate 41,173,269 of OZ009948.1, read as the reverse complement.
ATTTGGCAATTGTATAAGTAAGAGGTGTCGGGGTTAGTGTTGAAAACTGCATGTCTTAGAGTTCTCCGTCATGCTTTCAAAGGCGTAAAAAGTCTTTATGGAATTGGTCATTGTGATGAACCGTGGCCTTAACCCTATTCATTCGTTCGGAAAGGACTAAGGAGCCCGAGCCAGTGGACCGCGGTGATGGGTTGTGACGATGATGATGAATATGATAATAATGATGAGTAATCCTTATTATAGACGGGAAGTATCCTATGTAATTTAGAATGACTGTTAACCCTAACCTGCTCAGCCAAATTTGTAAGTAATAACCACTAACCACGCCTCTTTGACGATACCGCCGTTTACAATTGGATTACAATCAACATCTCATTTTTTGCGCGACTCCAAACGAAACGTAACATCATTATTAAGCCGCGGCGATGTAATCCTTTGACGGGTACAAAAAGTGACGCTGCTTCTCATCTCAAAAGAGGAACAAAGCAATACGCCACGTTGCTCTTTGCCAAAGAACAAGACCACTGGGTCCAGAAACTTATGTGATATCATAGTTTTAGTGGCTTTTTGGTCAAGCATCATCTATCCATCTCTATACAAAGATCACGAATTATACTCATTAGATTATATTTGAAACCTCCCATTAAGCGGCTTTCTGCCAAAAGGACGGCCTAAATCTGTCCTTTTCTAGATTACCAAAGTTCTAGAAATCTAGAATTGACAGTTATTTTTTAAAAGTAAATCAAACACGATTTACACTACACTTTAAGTACGTACAATATTTAGTAGGTCGCCAAGTCCAGTGTCACTGTCACGTTTATTAGGTTGCTTGACTGATTGATGAAAATAAATAAATAATTAATGATTGCCTTGGGTGTAAATTCACTTAAGGCTTCGAACTTTTTGTAAAGACGTGAGAGCTGTCTACTTCTTATACGTGCTGCTCGACGATTAATGTAAAAAAATCGTACCGTTTTGTATTTGGTATCATTTCACGCGCTGGTTATCAAATAACGTCGGTATGGAATTTCATCAGAGGCTTTTTTTCTCGTCTGAAATAATTTCGGCAAAGGCCGTTGACCCGCCGAACTCGCGCCGAGTTCACGACCGTCACGGTCACTTTAGCGCGCAAAAAACCGCGAAAACAGGCCAAGTTTGAGTCGGACTCGCACACGAAGGGTTCTGTACCATCCCAAGTACTTTTTAAATATTTTAGTAAAAAAAAACTCTCACCCTTTTTTTTGTTATTTTTGTTGTTATAGCGTCAACAGAATTACATACTCTAAGATTTCAATTCGCTAGTTATAACGGTTCGTGAGATATAGCCTATTAACAGACACACATATTATGGTCGGATGGACAGCGGTGGTTTGGTAATTGGGTCCCGTTGGCACTTGGCACCCTTTGTGTACGGAACCCTAAAAGCACGCTTCAGATGCGAACTGCAAACGCGGCGGCTTTGATGTGATTACTGATTCAACGAAAGCAATTCCGTTCATGCGTTTCAGTTTAAATTAAACTAATATGTTGGCTATACAAACTGTAGATTTGTGCAGCGATTTCTTTGAGATTTGTGAATCGACTTGCGCGTTTTTGTTTTATTCGGCCTGGAATGGTCTCGAAATTATCCCAATAAACACGCATAGAATTAGAAATGTCCTCTGTTTTGGAAGTTTTTTTTAATTGAATTTTAAAAGGCCGGATACCTACTATTCCAACAAGACCAACCACCTTTAGACTTCCATAATTTTCTTTACAATTTTGTTAACGCGATTTTAAAGTACCTATTTACCTAGCTGAAAGGCTTACTCACAGTAGCTGAAGTTACTGTGAGTAAGTAACTACCTCTGACACGTACACAAGGATCAATAAATGTCCTCTCCTTCCTATCCCTCTCTATTTACCTTATAAAAGGGGTTTTTTCAACTTATAGCAAAAACATTATTTCGAGCATATCACTCAATATTCGGTATTCATAATATTAATAAATAATTAAATTACATACTTATTTCCTCAAGTATTTATACAATTAACACACAATTACAATCACGCCTGAGCTGCGGTGCTACTACTTAGCAGGCAAATACAGATTCCAATGCATAAAGTGGGTACTCTGCCTCGTATCTAACATGTAAAACATGACACTGATAGGATCCAATTAAAATGAGATTTTATATTTATCCTCGCCTGTAAAGCAAGTAAAGGTAGCAGCACACTTTTAACACCCGATGCAAAATCGCCGCATATGTAGTCATAATATGAGTCAAATCGATTAGAAGTAACTTTATGTTCACCACCTCACTGGCGAAGTGTTGAACACTGTTGTATTAACTTAGGGGTCCCGGGTTCGATTCCCGGCAGGTTCAATATGGGACTTTATAATTTCTGAATTTTCTCTGGTCTGGTCTGGTGGGACTCATGGGAGGCTTCGGTCACCCTACCGGCAAAGACGTACCGCCAAGCTATTTAGTGTTCTGGAACGATGACGCGTATAAACAGGCCAATGGAAGGGGGGGGGGGGGGTAGTAAAACTGTCATACCCCTAACAGGTTAGCTATCTAACATCTTAAATTGCATCAGGTGAGATCGCAGTCAAAGGCTAACTTGTATAGGAGACGGATGGTTGATGGCTTCGTCGAAATTCAAACTAAAATATTTTTTACTCAAAGAAATTTTTACAAGTGCTTTTGAATCGTCGAGTCTGCATCTACCATTGGTTCCAAATGTCATTCCTACCGAGAAGAGCCAGCAAAGAACTCGGCGGTTGCTCGTTTAAAATAATCTAAAATTAAGTATCAAATTAATAAATTATTATTATAATAATCATTTAAGTAAAGATACACAATTCTTGTGTAAGCATCCTAAATCAATTATGTATAAGCTCCAAGCTTGAGTGTTAAGTGTGCGCAAAACATCATCCATCACGCAGCGCGTGGCGAACGATCGCGCGGCGTGTTAAAAGTATGCTTCCAGTTTCTACTAATAACAAAACAAGTAACAACGCGTCGGACGCGCAAGGCAGGCTCGCATAATTACAGCTTGTAAAATATCCCCCCAGTAATAAACTAATTGCATGCTTATCATTATAATATTACTATTATTACATCACATAAAATGATAAAACTCTTGCACACCTCCCCGCATAAAATACTTGTTAAGTGTACCTATGTTTGTTGTTTGTGATCTACATACATCTACACGGGTAAAGTTAACAGCATAGTAATTAACTTTACAGTGCCTTTGGAGGTCGGTTTTGTGGAAAGAGTTTTTATTTTCAACCGACTTCAAAAAAGGAGGAGGTTCTCAATTCCCCCTTTTTTTTTTTTTTTGTTACTTCAGAACTTATGTGGTCCCATATAAATTTTATCGAAATCGGTCGAGCAGTTTTTAAAATATCAACAATAAAATAAGTACTTTGTATAGCGTGTGCTTGTTGTTGTAAAGTTGGCGCGGGAGTTTGAAGTCGGTTGTTTAAAAAGTATTTTTTATATTAAATTATTAACTTTTTAGTATCAGGGTAGAGGATTTGGAGTCAGAATTTTTTATGGGACCACCTCGAGAGCTTCCTCTAAGGACTGATAGATCGATTCAGAAACCACGGAGATATGAACCGACATACTTTCAGAACAAAAAAACGAACAGAAGAAGAAGACGCGGGAACCAAAAAGCCTCAATCCACGCGGACGAAGTCGCGGGCATCAGCTAGTACAATATTAAAATGCCTACGATTACTAATATTTTTACTGATATCTCATATCCGCCAGTAGAACCGATGAATTTGAGAGCTCTTTTATTATGACGTGGGCGGATTATGGATCGAACTTTGGTGGTCATTTTTCAATGGGCATATTAATTTCGGGTAATTTATTGGCATTAACAGCTCCCGGACCGGTTCCCTTCCGACTGGGGTCAATGGAAACGCTCGTCCCGACGGCCTGACCCGATTCCGGGCGAGTACGATATTTATTACGATCACTTTTTACTTTTACATGCCCGTAACTCATCTCTCGTTACCACACAGACCGAGTATTGCAATGGATGGATTTTGAACACACTTTTCCCTTGTGTAAGTCACTAGAACGTCTGCCTGCGAAACTGTAAATCATTGACTTTTTCTTTATCTCCCTCGCGCAAAGAGAAGGTAAAAGTTTAATTTTTATCTGTATTTATTTAAATGTCTAACTTTGCCATCGTTGCACGCAGTTGGATTGACCGATTCCAGTGCGGTTTTTAATTAGAATGTGATTTTTTTCTGGGTTGTTTCTTACTATGATTGATAATAGAAATCAGTTCAATCGAGAGCGCTTTTCGCAGTCGGTTAAGGGGATATTTTTACTTGCTCCTAAAAATCTAATCGATAATACACTGCCTATAATATACCTATAATACAATTATAATATAATACGTTCCTATGATATAATATAACTACAATAACAGATATAATAAGAATTAAGAGTTACTATAAAATTTCACTTTACAATCGTTGCGTTTCTGAAATGTGATTCGAAAACCCCTTCGTAATCCCAATTTAAATAAAAACTATTTGAATTGTAAACAAGCATGAGATCGGGTGTGGCGTGAATGAGCTATGTATCAGTTCGAGAAATGCCATCGTAAAGTATCAGCTAATCGTCCATTCCGACAGACCTAATAGAAAATATTTTTTCCAAAACGTACCTCGTGCGTGGTTGAGACACATCCATAACGTAAAACTGTTCCGTGTGGGTATTATATTATTGCTTTGTACAGACCAATCAACATGGTTGGGTCGGACTAAGTTGGATACTATGGGCCTAGTGACAGGCGCCTGACGCGTGACGTGAACGCGACGTGAAGTGACGCGTTGTGTTTGGGACTGTTAGTTAGTTAGTATTCTCTGTTCTATGAAACGGATTACATCAATTGCTGCCGTCGGTCGAGCGCACTTTGTACATAAATTCATACAGCTTTCGTAAGTTCGCAAAACGCAGCGCACTAGACGTGCGTCTCCGGCGCGCGCTATAACTAGTCCTTAAAATATGAAAGTTAAATCTTATTCTGACAATGAAACTGATTGGATTAGCCTAAATTATCTTCTTAGTTTTACCACTACTACTCATGATTAATTTTTTATAGCTAAAACCAATTGACCACACAGGTTTCCTAGTTTTATAGCTTGCGATCGTCGGATAAAACATTAAAATTCATTAAGAAAACATAAATTTCCCAATTTATTGGCAGCCGACAAAAATATATACGATGTACCATCCGACAAAGTTTGGTAGTTGGCGCTAACCAAATTGAGTCGTCTGTAAAAGGTGAACCATAAGTAATATGAATGGAATAAATATGTAGAATAATAGAGGAAAAGCGGGTCGAGTTCGTGGATGAAATATTATCTCTATTATGTTTTGAAAAGAGCGTTCTTTTTTTGTGTATTGTATATTGTTACCGTAACTTCATTCACGTGACTAAACTTAGTAGAGATTTAACCTATATACTCGTACTATCGTGTAGTGTATTTTTGTTGTTATTTTTATATTCTTCTATTCATCTCTTACCGAATTTTGGCATTTGGAAAATTTTTGGGCCAGTTTTAGTAGAAAGTAGAAACCGATGTACCCTGTTCTGGTAGTCCGCAATATTCTTAGACTGCATAAAGGGCTAACTTGTAGTGAATAATAGTTATTTGTTATACAAGAGTGAAAAGTTGTTTTTTAACCGCGTGCTCATTTTTGATGACCGAGCAAGCGAAGGAAGAATCCTGAGCGTCAGCGAGGGAATCAAAAGAGCACGAGGTGAAAAATCTTTTTCACTCGAGTGCAACACGTAACTTTTCATCCCACCTCAGCGAGGAAATGACATGACGTGAAAGAAAATGGCAAAGCAAATTAAAAAAGTACACCAAGAAAGTTACGAGTGTGAGTTTTTAACAAATTAAAAAAGGTTGTATGGAAATTCGGCACCATAGAGGTAGAAGTAAATAGGTTTTAATGATGTTTTGAATTCACAAACTTCATAGACGAGTGATATTTACTAACGTGCACACGATGTTCTAAATTCAATTTACTTTATCCTCAAGAGGATAATAACGGCTTTTGCATTCAGATATCGAAGATTAAAAATACTCTTTCCGAGATGGTGGGATGAAAAAAGAATTTAAAAAACTGAGTGAGGTGCGAACTGGATTTTGTTTGCCGCTGGCCTAAACAATGTTTTTGTGCTCATGTTGAACCACTAGCGAAAGTATGTTCCTCTACGGACAGGGCCTTTATCTTGCCTTGTACACTAAGTTGGAGCGTGTAGCAAGCGCGTTTCTACCATAACTCCAGAATGTACTATATTAATTTATTCAGCGACACGTGCTCAAAGTATACGAGAGCATGGGAAAGGGAATGTTATATCGTAAAATATACTTCTTGTAAACGCGAGTAGAAAGTTTCGGTACGCACTTGTATCCCATGTAACTCGGTAACCGGCGAGTACTTAGTATAAATTGCAATGACTGAAAGCCCTAAGAGGCCTGAGAGTTTCTGCTCGGAAGTGAGATAATATTAAATTTAGTGTAATGGGCGCCACGCTTTAGTTTTACGTGTAGAAGGTATTATGCCTAGGTACTTTATGTTACGGCTTTTAGGAAAGCGCTGACGGCTTGAAATGCTTTCCTGCGTTGTTGGTGAAACAATTTCTATTATTCATAGTTGGTCGTGATAGCTTATCATAAAGCTGTTACTCCAAGTGGCGCCTTTCTCACTGGAGAAAGGGATAATATAGAGCGTAGGCCTAGAGCCTTAGACACCTCTTTCCTATTCGATGTTGCTCTAGTGCTGGTTAGAGGAACACTTGCCCTAGAATCTCTTTGCATAAGTTTTCTTATAAAGCGGTACAATATACTTAGTACTAGGTGATTTCCGCGTGGATTTATTATAGGCTTAAAAGTAAATATGATATTATGATTTATGTATGACTAGCTGATGCCCGCGACTTCGTACGCGTGGATTGAGGTTTTTTGGTTCCCGCGGGAACTCCTTAATTTTCTGGGATAAAAAGCCTATGTGCTATTCCAGACTATAATCTATCTCTGTGCCAAATTTCAGCCAGATCCGTTCAGCCGTTGGGGCGTGATTGAGTAACAAACATCCATTTGAGGTTATTTTGGTTCCCGCGGGAACTTCTTAATTTTCCGGGATAAAAAGTAGCCTATGTGCTATTCCAGACTATAATCTATCTCTGTGCCAAATTTCAGCCAGATCCGTTCAGCCGTTGGGGCGTGATTGAGTAACAAACATCCATCCATACATCCATCCATCCATACATAAATATTATAAATGCGAAAGTTTGGATGGATGGTGGATGCATCCATCCAAACTTTCGCATTTATAATATTTATGTATATGTATGATTCTCATAGTATGACTTACTATCCTTACTTTGAGGTATGATTATGATTGTATTATGCGATGTTGTTATGTGATGATATTAGCGCGCTTCGCCGTTACAAGATAATGTCGTCTTAGCGCGTGACAACCTTCCATTCTGTACTGTTCAGAATTCAACCAATTGTTATTTATGGAATTGTATCTTGAGTCGGAGTTATCTTATACATTACTAGTTGATAGCCGCGACTTTGTAACGCGGGAACTCTTTAATTTTCCGGGATAAAAAGTAGCCTATGTGTTACTCCAGACTATAATCTATCTACCATTGTGCTAAACATCCAGATCCGTTCGGCCGTTCTGGTGTAATTGAGTATCAAACATCCATACATCCATCCAAACTTTCGCATTTATAATCTGTATAAGCAGTTTTACGAAAATCCACCCCAAAGGGTCGAAATGGGGGTTGGAGGTTGCATGAAGGTTCTAAGTTTTTGAAGTTAGAGTCTTGAAAATCGGGATTAAGGTTATTAGTTTTAAATAAAAATAACCTGTTTAAGCAATCTTCCGAAAATCTACTCCAAAGAGGGTGAAATGGGGGTTGGAAGTTTATATGAAAGCCCTATGTTTTTGTAGAAACAGACATGAAAATTCAGCATTTCGGTTATAAGTTTAAATAATAAAAACCTGCATAAGCTATATAAAGCCTTTTTAGATAGACTTTTTGCAGCGGGAAAATTTCATAATCTGATAGGAAATCAGACATTGTACGCGGACGAAGTCGCGGGCGACCGCTAGTATTAGTATAGATACTAGATAGTAGTATCCTACTAATAAAGAAGGAATAATAGGTACGAAAGTGGACATAGATATAGTATATCTAGACCAGGAGAGTGACAGGCAGCAGGCTACTTTTTATCTCGGATAATAAAGAGTTGGGACGTGTTTGGATGTTTGTTACTCCAATTTACGTCACAATGACCGAACCGATATGGCTGTTTGGAATACAGCTTATGAACTGAATAAACACATAGGACTAACTACATTTTATCCCGGAAAATATAGTTCCCGCGGGAATAAAAATCTTAGTCCACGCGGACAAAGTCGCGGATGTCATCTAGTAGGTATATTATAAAAAAATATTTGTAGGATTTCACATTATTATAATACCTTTTGTATAAGAAGCAATAAACGTTACATACTCAATAGGCGAGGTGAGGTGCTAAAAAACCATTTTCAATATAGTGACTAGTGCGCTAAAAGCCTAACGGCCGGTTTCTGACTTGAGAATTTCATGTTGAGTCTGTCTCAAAGACTACTTAAGGACTAATTAAGCAAATTTTTGTTTCTGAATTACTTCTGCACTTATTATCAACTGAAGTCCAAAACTTATTAGTTATAAGTTTTAGACTTCAGTTGATAATAACTGCTCCTATTTAAAACAAAATAAACCGCCGTTTTAAACCGCTCTCTTTAATCAAAACAAGAGATAAGTAGCGTAAAAAATAAGTTAACCGTATCAACTAATCAGACAAGACGTCAACACTCAACACACGCGCCGCCGCGGCCGCTAACAAATCACTTTCGACAGAAAAACACAACCCTACTGCTCGCCGACCATTGTTAATAGCGACGGACAGACGGACAAAAAACCGGCCAAGTGCGAGTCGGACTCGCGCACCGAGGGTTCCGTACAAACCTGTAGTAAGTTTTAAATTATTAAAAATATTTTTATTATATGATGTAATTAAAAATTCATGCGTAAATTGCGGTTTACGATTTATGACGTATTAAAAAAAAACTACTTACTAGATCTCGTTCAAACCAATTTTCGGTGGAAGTTTGCATGGTAATGTACATCACATATTTTTTTTTAGTTTTATCATCCTCTTATTTTAGAAGTTACAGGGGGGGGACACACATTTTACCACTTTGGAAGTGTCTCTCTCGCAAACTATTCAGTTTAGAAAAAAATGATATTACAAACCTCAATATCATTTTTGAAGACCTATCCATAGATACCCCACACGTATGAGTTAGATGAAAAAAAATTTTTTGTTTTTTTTTCTATTCTTGTATGAAAATCTTAATGCGGTTCACAGAATGCATCTACTTACCAAGTTTCAACAGTATAGTTCTTATAGTTTCGGAAAAAAGTGGCTGTGACATACGGACGGACAGACAGACAGACATGACGAATCTATAAGGGTTTCGTTTTTGCCAAATTTGGCTACGGAACCCTAAAAAGGGAGGCGAGACCGTTGATATACAAAATTCTAGAGCACCGAAAAATTTAGAAATTTCTTCATAATAAAACTTATCGGTGCTTCAGTTTTATAATTTAGTTTTAGGTGTTCAAAGATTTTTAATCAACTAAGTAACACTAAGGCCCTTTAATGTATTTAAGTTTTTTCTATATCAGCTTGGAACCTTGGAATAAACTTTTAAATAAGTAACAGAATCCCAAAATTCTACTAAATAAGTGTGTCATAGTCATGACCATTGACCAAGGTATTTTCTCTTTAATTTTTTTTTAAAAAACACACGTAGAATAATCATGGCACGTAGTAGTCACATCTACTACTACTACATCACGAAAGTCTCCAGGCTATCGATACGAAAATAGCTATTTATGCAACTGTATCGTAATGAGGGTCATTTTAATTCGAGTGCTGTTTTTTGATACGAGGCTTGCCGAGTATCAAAATAGGATAGTACGAGAATTAAAATGACTAATTACGTACAGTTGCATACAAGATTTTATCTACGACAAGGACGTCTTTATAATTTTTTACTTTATAAATTAATAAAAACCAAAAGTGCCAGAACCCAGAGCCGCTAAGCTATAGGTATCCTATTTATGAAGATAACCATATCGATACAGCTACGACTCATAACGATACAGCTCCCATACAACGAACTGTATCGTTATGAGAAGCAAACACGAAAGAGGGTTCAATTCGATATAGTTGTCAAATTCGAAATTGGAACTTTTCGATGCTGGAGTAGATAAAAAAGTTTTTCGTATCGAGAGCCTGGAGACTTTCGTGATGTACCAGTTTACTGGACTGGACTTTTGCACGTCGCGGCTGTGTACCTACATCTATTTACTATCTTTATTTTTCTATAGCAATGCCAATGAATCCTAAATTACATGGCGGGGGAGGATACAAAATGTATAAAACGTCGCGGGACAATAGTAACCTTGCCGTTATCTTGACGTACAGGCTATTAAGTAGCAAAAAACAAAATAAAAAAAAGTTCCCGCCTACGAAGGACGTTTTTACAATGTTGATTCGAATTGTACACGCGTGTGTTGTATAACCGTGTAATAACTATCATTTAACTTTTTAATAAAAAGAGTAATTTAAAAAATAAGAATATCAGATTTAGTACATATTATTTACAACTAGCTGAGTCCGCGACTTCGTCTGCGTGTTTTAGTTTTATTTTAGTAAGTTTTTTTAATCTTGCGGGAGCTCCTTTATTTTCCGGGATATAAAGTAGGCTATGTCACTCTCCACACCTACCCATGCCAAAAATCACGTCGATCCGTTGCTCCGTTGCGGCGTGATTGAAGAACAAACCAACAAACAAACACACTTTCGCATTTATAATATTATAGTATGATTCGTGGAGAACATGGATGAGATAGAGTTGTTTTAAATAAATTTTTTTAGGGTAGTGTCAGGTGTGCGAAGTTCATTAAAAAGACAGAAAAATAACTTCACACGAAGGTTGCACTACAATATTGTGTCAATGACACACGTGGTATTTAATTTAGTGAATAAAAACTACTTACTTGTTTCAATGGTCTTAATAAGAATATGGAATCAATACATACCTACTACTTACTTCAATGATAGACGATGCTGTTATTCGTCTTTCGTCGTTTCTTCTACATATTATTCGTCTTTACTAATAATATCTCCGAAAATGTGAAGCCAATTTTGAAGAAATTAAAGCTTATACAGCTTAGAAGACTTAGCATAGGACATTTTGTCGCAAAAAATCAAGTTTTTTAAAACCCCATCAACGCATAAGAAGTTGCAGGCATTATCTAGTCAAATATTAAAGCTTTTTTAGATGACAAGAGGAAACAAATTGTTTCATTCAATAATAATAATAATTTTAAGTTACATAAGTAGGGCGTTACCAGAAGCGGTAGGTTATACCTACATTATCCGTCAATCATTTATTTAATTTTTGACACGTGTTAACGGTAATATCATGTTAATATGCTATTGTTCTTATACCGCCCCTAATATAGATGGACATCGTCTTATGTTGAAGGTGTGACCTTAACCCTAAACAAGTAATAAAATTAAAAATTTTAAAAAAACCCACGACGAACTGCAGAGCTCCATTATACCTTTGACCTGTATAACTTTGAAACAACAATTAGAACGTAGCAAACGTATATATTACATAATATCTAAAACACAAAACTGCATCTTTGACAGCTCAGTAGTTTTTTTGACCAGTGTGGTGGACTATGGCCAAACCCTTTTCAAATGGACAAATCAAAAGAGTCCAAACGCGACGGGTATACGATGAGAATTTAAGGAGTTCCCATGATCGCCTCCTGACTCCATCATGATACCCTGGGCAGCATCTAGGTACAAGCTAAATATATCTAAAACAAAAAGCCCGCATCTAAATCAGCACAGTAGTTTTTGAGAAAAATGGTAACATATTGAAAAAATAAAATCATAGACTACAGCTCAGCTTTGTTGTCTATGGTCCTAAAATATATCTAAGAACCTTCTCACAAGCTATAAGTACACATCTAATGAAAAAAACCGCATTTCAATCGGCCCAGTACTTTTTGTAAAAAATGGTAACATATCGAAATATTAAAATCATAGAGACAGCTCAGCTTAGTTGTCTATGGTCCTAAAATATATCTAAGAACCTTCTCTCAAGCTATATATATCTAACTAGTATTTCGCCCTGTGCGCGAGCTGCTAAAGCAGCTCACGGGTTGTGGTTAGACTTACAAGTAGTAACAGATTTTACTGTACTAAACTGAATTCATTTATTATGGTGATAACAAAATAAATAAAAATGGCGCTGATTTTTTAAAACTTTGGTACCAGTTTCCTGTTTTGTGACCCCAGGGAGACCTAAATATCGATTTTGAACGAAATTGGTCAATTAACAAAGAATTTCAAAATGGCGCTGATTTTCTAAAATTTTGGTACCAGTTTCCTGTTTTGTGACCCCAGGGAGACCTAAATATCGATTTTGAACGAAATCGGTCAATTAACACAGAATTTCAAAATGGCGCTGATTTTTAAAAATTTTGGTACCAGTTTCCTGTTTTGTGACCCCAGGGAGCCCTAAATATCGATTTTGAACGAAATCGGTCAATTAACAAAGAATTTCAAAATGGCGCTGATTTTTTTAAAATTTTGGTACCAGTTTCCTGTTTTGTAATCCCACGAAGCCCTAAATATATATATCGATTTTGAACAAAATCGGTTAAATAACAAAGATTTTCAAAATGGCGCTGTTTTTTTAAAGTTTGGTAACAGTTTCCTGTTTTGTAACCCCAGGGAGTCCTAAATATCGATTTTGAACGAAATCGATCAATTAACAAAGAATTTCAAAATGGCACTGATTTTTTTTAATTTTGGTACCAGTTTCCTGTTTTGTGACCCCAGGGAGCCCTAAATATAGATTTTGAACGAAATCGGTCAATTAACAAAGAATTTCAAAATGGCGCTGATTTTTTAAAATTTTGGTACCAGTTTCCTGTTTTGTAATCGCACGAAGTCCTAAATGCAATAAACCGCATCTCAATCGGCCCAGTACTTTTTGTGAAAAATTGTAACAGTGGTTGAAAAATTAAGATCATAGACTACAGCTCAGCTTTGTTGTCTATGGTCCTAAAATATATTTAAGAACCTTCTCACAAGCTATACACATCTAATGCAAAAAACCGCATCTCAATCGGCCCAGTACTTTTTGTGAAAAATGGTAACATATTGAAAAAATAAAATCATAGACTACAGCTCAGCTTTGTTGTCTATGGTCCTAAAATATATCTAAGAACCTTCTCACAAGCTATACATATCTAATGCAAAAAACCGCATCTCAATCGGCCCAGTACTTTTTGTGAAAATTTTCAACACATAGAAAAATTAAGATCATAAATTAAGATCATAGACTGCAGCTCAGCTTTGTTGTCTATGGTCCTAAAATATATCTAAGAACCTTCACACAAGCTATACACATCTAATGCAAAAAACCGCATCTCAATCGGCCCAGTAGTTTTTGTGAAAAATGGTAACATGTTGAAATATTAAAATCATAGACTACAGCTCAGCTTGGTTGTCTATGGTCCTAAAATATATCTAAAAACCTTCTCACAAGCTATACGTATCTAATGCAAAAAACCGCATCTCAATCGGCCCAGTACTTTTTGAGAAAAATGGTGACAAAAAAGTGCACAAACAAACAAACAAACACACAACCTCTTAGGGCAAACACATATACCGTCTCCGCTTCGTCGAGGGTAAAAAACAGTTATTAGATATAATGGTTCTTTGAAGTTTATATAACACTATTTTTGAAATTTAATAATTCATTTAGATTTTTGAACTGTGATGCAAAATAAGCCGCTTCGCTCGGCGCATTAAATCACAAAATCGATTAATGCGCAGTTTATGCTACAATATTAGGTATTCAAATGCGTTATGGTACATCAATACCTACTACTGTTTACATTATAAATGCGCGTGTGGCCTTATTGATCTTACCGTACCAAGAAAAAAATGATGTCCTCTATTGGAAAAATAGTGCAAGATAATTTATGCCACGCGCGTGGTCTCGATTGCACAAAAACAGGATAATTTACAAGAAAATTTCGGATGACGTCTTACTAAGCATTGCGAAACTATTGTCATTATCTTGCAAATCATGTTGCCTCTATGCAGTGGCAGTGGTAAAGCTTAGTCTACAAACAAGGGGAAAATCTTGCTCACAAGATAATTGAGATTTTAAGTCACTAACCATTCTATCAGATAAAAACGTTGACATATTTAACGACAAAATTACGAAACTTTAAAAAGACAGTTTAGGTATATTACCCATTAAGTAAGTAGTTACTTCCTATTGTATAAATAGTATAATCATATTTTTTTTAAATAAACGTAGATTTTGATTTAAAAATATAATGCTGGCGGAAATATCTTCAAATTAAAAGGGAAATAATCGTATTTTTAAAATTGCATTTAGAAGTGACAAGGATAGGAAATAACTATTTCTTCTTCTTTGTAAAATTGTCTTAAAATTGTCTAAATAAATTTTAAAAGTACACACATAATCCGACGATATAAAGAGGGTGGCGGGAAGTGGCTGGATGAGGAAGGCTGATGACGAGGTGTGGTAGCGTTCTTTGGGAAACGTTTGTCTTCAGCAGTGAAGTTCCGCAGGCTTAGACACGATGACACCTAATGAAGTGGTTCGGAATATGCTTTATATTGAGAAGAAGCAGCAAGAAAGTTTAAAAATAATGCCGGTTACGCAGTGTAACCTTAGCCTAACATCTCAAAGCTGAGCCACTACGTCTGTTCAGGGAAACAAAGACTCCGCCGTACCTAATTAGGATTCAGAGCAAAATTACAATTAAGTGTAGATTTCCTAAGAGATGCGTGTAAACATCCGCGTGGACAAACAAGCAGACAAACAGGCGCGGTTTTCTTTCCGTTACATCACTGATTCCTCGTAGTTTGTTACGTCTCTTGCATTTATATTTACGGAACATACATGCTTTTGTTCTCAATTTGGCATATACTGTTTCTTATTATAAAGAATAATTTGTTTTTATAGACATATTTGACAAATTTTATGAAGAAACTTCATCAACTACGCCATTTTGTACGCAAGTAAGAATAATAATTTACTGTGTGACTACTTTCTTACTTTCTAGGGAAAAATATAGTAACATATAGAAAAAAACTTTTAATATTATTTTTGTACAGATCGCGAGGCACATTATTCATTATTATAATATGTTTGTTTATTAAACATGTTGGAGATTAAGGGCCATGCATACGACACAATAACTTATTACAAAAACAAACAATTAACACGGACGCCAGATTTAATTGCATATAGATACGAAGCGATACGATCGGATGCGTTTCAAAGATCACAGGATTATACCTTAATATGCACACGTGCATACACGCAACATGCAATCAGATGGCTTCACAGCGGAATGTTCAATTTACACTATACACAATTATATTATGTGGGACGACTCCGTGTTTTTCCTGTCCGTAAATAAAATTTGACGTCACTGTAGAGTACAAAAGTTTTTTAACGTACAGCGTAATATGACGTCTCTTCATAATGTTCCTATTTTACTATCATATCCAGACGCTATTACGATGACAGCATTCTATCATTTTCTCTCGTGTACATTATAATCATAAGAGGAAAAGAGATAAACCTATTGTTATTATCCTAATAGCAATACGATTGGGTTGCACAAGGACTCTTAAATTGAAGAGCATAATGTTTCGGTAGGCGGTAGCTAAAAAATGATAGCATTAAAAACTAAATCAAGTCCTTTTGCAAGTGGTTATGAAAAAAAATTACGTAAAATATATTTGGCTTCTTTTGGCTTTAGTTTTTTTAAATTCATATGCTCCAAAATCGTGAGCCAAAATTTTAAGTTAACGACCGGTTCTACCGTTTCATAAATGTTTTGAACAGTCGAGTTTTTATCCAGTACTGACCAAGTTTAATTCAATTTGTGCGGATGAATGAAAGATATTTCATATAATAAATGTAATAAATGTAAAATGCGCACAAATCTCAGGGCGGGTGTATTGTGAGGCGGCCGGCCACCCGCGGCGCTGCGTCCGGCCGGACGGTCATGTCAGAATTTATTCTGCCCTCTTTATTTAATTTTTATTACACCACTTTGCGGTTTATTACAAAATATGAAATTATATTTTTTTTTGTTTGTTTGTTTTTGTATTTTGTTTTTTTTTTTATTTAATGCCTTTAAAATAATCTAAAATTACACCTCACTTTTGCAGACTTGATTAAAAACAGGCTGGCGTTTGTAAATTGCTGCCTAAATAGACCGTAGTCTGCTTCTGTCGTTATCCTTATCCTTACTTCCTTATCCTTACTACCGATTGCTTTGAAATTTTGCAGACGTAAAGTTAGAAGTCCGGATTAAATAATAGGGTACTTTTTATCCCTGAAAATTAAAGAGTTCCCGCGGGAACTAAAACTCCTCAATCCACGCGGACGAAGTCGCGGGTATCAGCTACTAGCTAGTAAATAATAATCTTATTATAGCCATGTTTAAATTTCTTATTTTAATAAACAGTTAGGATTTAAATAAACACCATTGTGACAGTGACTTATTGCACAGCGTAAATGCGCTCGCGCGTAAATGCAGTGTATACCTATTCGGGGGATCCGAGTTCGAGCCCCGTGCATGTATGTACCTTCGACTTAAATTACGTAAAGTACTTACGAGTTGTTTTTTTAACTTTTGTGTTGTTCCTTACGCGGCATTTAGACTCAAATCATTTTGTGGTACGAGACTAGTGGAACAGGCCGAATTTAGGGTGGTAACACCTAGCCATTGCCGAAACCTCCCACCAGACCAGACAGCTGAAAGATTATCGTCTGACATCGAATTTTTAGACGTGTGAACCTACCTAAGATGGAGTGGTCTAAGATGGAGTATACGCTTACCTAGAAGATACCTATTCACTTTTGATACATTAAGATTAATACTCAGCAAGATGCGCTTAACTCTGTAGGTATCAGGTGCCCTAATAAAACAAGACATAACCTCAGGGTACGACGAGGGAAAATCAAGCGAATCCTCATCAGCAGTCTGTTAAACGGCGGTGAAGTTCGTAAATTAGCATCTAGCGTGACTCGGGGCCGTTCGTCTTGAGTCTCGACTTTAAACCGTTTAAACATTTTGGTGAACGCGTATTTATTGCGGCTATGAATTTTATGGAAATGCATTTTTTTGTGAGTTCACATGATAAGTTGGATTACCGTGTCATACTATGCTTGTATGAAAGAGTGTCTAATATAATTACAACCCATCGCATTTCTTTAAACCAAATGTTCTCAAAAGTGTGTGAAGTCTGCCAATCCTCACTCGGCCAGCGTGGTGGAAATGTTCAAAAGCCCTTCTTATTCTCAGATGGGAGTCTTGCGCTCAGTATAATTGGAGCAGAAAAAGCGACTTCGTCTGCCTGGATTTTCGTTTTCGACAAACAAACACACTTTCGCATTTTATAGTACCTATCATACTAATATTATAAATGGGAAATTGTGTTTGTTTGTTGGCTTGTCCTTCAATCACGCCGCAACGGAGCAACGGATCGACTTGATTTTTGGCATGGGTATAGTTGAGGGCCTGGAGAATGGCATTTTTTTTTAGCCACTACAAGTTAACCCTTGACTGCGATCTCACCTGATGGTAAGTGATGATGCAGTCTAAGATGGTAGCGGGCTAACCTGTTAGGGGTATGGCAGTATCGTACCGGAAAGAAAAATCGCTTGGCGGTACGTCTTTGCCGGTAGGGTGGTAACTAGCCACGGCCGAAGCCTCCCACCAGGCCAGACCAGGGAAAATTCAGAAATTTTAAATTCCCAAACTGACCCTGCCGGGGATCGAACCCGGGACCTCCGCACGTTAAGACAACAGCGCTACACAATGCGCCACGGAGGTCGTCAAACCTGATCACCAACGTCATACTTTATATCCAGGAAAATTAATTAAAGAGTTGCCGCGGGAATAAAAAAACTTAAACCACGCGGACGAAATTGCGGGCATCAGATCAGCTAGTAGGAATAAATAACTCGATGAATAGAAAACGCGTATATTCAGACTAGCGCGTCCCTCTATGCGCGTATAAATCGATCGTATTATGACAGCACGCAATTCCGTCGATGCAGCGATGCAGCGTGGCCGCACGACCCTCGTGTTCTGCGACGTTCCCACAGTGACGGCCCGATCCTATGGAATAATGACTTGGAATGATCTTATAATACTTCGCGGTTGAAATATCTTAGCCATAGCTGGTTGATATTTATGGCCGATTGGTTGATGCTTGCGACTTCGTCTGCTTGGATTTAGAATTAAAACTCCCGCGGAAACTCTTTGATTTTCCGGGAAAAAAGCCTCCTGCCCCGGTGGCCGGGAAACCTATCTCTCTACAAATTTCTTCAAAAATCAGTTGAACAGATGGGCCGCGATAGCGTAGCAAACAGACAGAGAGATTGTATATTCCATACAATATGTATGGATTTTCGTTTTAAATAAGTATACTTATAATCGACTAGATGATGCCCGCGACTTCGTCCGCGTGTATTCAGTTTTTTTGATTCTCTTAACTCTTTAATTTTCCGAGATAAAACGTAGCCTATGTCCATCCCCGGGATACAAACTATTCCTGTACCAAATTTCATCAAAATCGGTTGAGTAGTTGGGCCGTGAAAGCGTAGCAGACAGACAGACACACTTTCGCATTTATCATATTAGTATGGATTTAAGTATTTATTATAATATATTAGTATGTTTATAATATTAGTATGGATATAGTATGGCCGCATAATTGAACAACAAATGCGAGAAAAAGAGCATACTGTCCCACAGGAACTGTTTGTTTTTCCGGGATAAAAAGTAGCTTATGTTACTCTCCAGGGCCTCAAATATACTTAAGCAAAAAATCACGTCGATCCGTTGCGCTGTTGCCGCATAGTCTAACAACAAATGCGAGAAAAAGAGCGTACTATCCCACAGGAACTGTTTGTTTTTCCGGGATAAAAAGTAGCCTATGTCCTTCCCCGTGATACAAACTGTCCCTGCACCAAATTTCATCAAAATCGGTTGAGTAGTTGGGCCGTGAAAGCGTAGCAGACAGACAGACAGACAGACAGACACACTTTCGCATTTATAATATTAGTATGGATAATCTAACAACAAATGCGAGAAAAAGAGCGTACTATCCCACAGGAACTGTTTGTTTTTCCGGGATAAAAAGTTGCCTATGTCCTTCCCCGGGATACAAACTATCCCTGCACCAAATTTCATCAAAATCGGTTGAGTAGTTGGGCCGTGAAAGCGTAGCAGACAGACAGACAGACAGACAGACAGACACACTTTCGCATTTATAATATTAGTATGGATTTAATTAATTTGATAGTTTTATTAAGTATAACAACTAATTTCCTTTATGCATCGTGCCGCGGTGGGTCGCTCCCT
This sequence comes from Erebia epiphron, assembly GCA_963932025.1. Taxonomy (NCBI): domain Eukaryota; kingdom Metazoa; phylum Arthropoda; class Insecta; order Lepidoptera; family Nymphalidae; genus Erebia; species Erebia epiphron. The sequence goes on along the minus strand of OZ009948.1, from coordinate 41,153,652 downwards.
TGTTCTGAAGTAACCGCAGTATTTTACGACTTCGCAATGAACTTATGAAACTCCGCCATTGAAATATCTTGGACATAGTTCGTATATTTATGGACGGAGTTGGAAACATGGCGTTGAATGCTGATTTAGAGGATACTCGCAAATATTAGATTGTCAGAGCTACATCATATCATATCATATCATACTAATATTATAAATGCGAAAGTCACTTTGTTTGTTGGTTTGTTGGTTTGTTGGTTTGTTGGTTTGTTGGTTTGTCCTTCAATCACGCCGCAACTGAGCAACGGATCGACGTGATTTTTGGCATGGGTATAGTTGAGAACCTGGAGAGTGACACAGGCTACTTTTTATCCCGGAAAATTAAGGAGTTCCCGCGGGAATAAAAAAAATTAACCGCGCGGACGATGTCGCGGGCATCAGCTAGTTACGAATAATAGAAATACTCGTCTCTAATATAATTATTAGCATCATAAACTTTATATCATAAACAATGGGAACGCACAAACGTAAGTTCTTTAATCTACCTGTAGGGGCTGTAGATCTAAAGAAGACTTAAAACCAAGTTACTTAGACTAGAATGTAGAATACTCTATTATAGTACTACTATGCGTTGAGTTATCTTGTGGAAATTCACATCATAAGATCTTACACACACTTACGGAGTGGAATCGAGTATTTTTGATAAAATACTGAAGTTAAAATGAATTAAATAAATAAATGCTAGTTTAAAAACCGGCCAAGTGCGAGTCGGACTCGCGCACCGAGGGTTCCGTACAAACCTATGTTTTTTTTAAATATTTGAGTTGATTGAATGAAAGGTAAATTGCGGTTTACGATTTATGACGTATTAAAAAAAAACTACTGACTAGATCTCGTTCAAACCAATTTTCGGTGGAAGTTTGCATGGTAATGTACATCATATATTTTTTTTACTTTTATCATTCTCTTAATTTAGAAGTTACAGGGGGGGGGGGACACACATTTTACCACTTTGGAAGTGTCTCTCGCGCAAACTATTAAGTTTAGAAAAAAATTATATCACAAACCTCAATATCATTTTTGAAGACCTATCCATAGATACCCCACACGTATAGGTTAGAAGAAAAAAAAATTTTTGAGTTTCAGTTCTAAGTATGGGGAACCCCCAAAATTTATTGTTTTTTTTCTATTTTTGTAAGAAAATCTTAATGCGGTTCACAGAATACATCTACTTACCAAGTTTCAACAGTATAGTTCTATTGATAAGAACCCAGGAAGGACTTGGAAATTCTTAGAATCACTCGGTATTGGGCGTCAACACTTGATTTCTCCTGACAAACTTGATATTGATGCACTCAACAAACACTTCTCCACCATCACGCCCATTGATAGCCAAGTTAAATCCGCTTCATTAAATCACCTTAGATCCTTACCTACCTTGTGTTCCACTCCATTTAGATTTCAGAATGTTACTACAGATGATATAAAAAAACACATCATTGCTATCAAATCGGATGCTGTTGGGTGTGATGGCATAAATCGTAAGATGATTCTTCTTTTACTTGACCATGTGTTACCTATCCTCTCTCATATCTTTAATTTTTCCTTCTCAAACGATAAGCTCCCTAGCTCCTGGCGTAAGGCGTACGTCATCCCAATTCCGAAAACCAAAAATCCTACTTCCTACTCTAACTACCGCCCTATTTCCATCCTCCCCTTCCTGTCTAAAGTCCTTGAGCGTATCGCCTGTCAGCAACTAAATCTGTACCTATCCAAAACCAATTTTCTCAGTCCGTACCAGTCTGGCTTTCGAACAGGGCATAGTACTACTACGGCTCTTATTAAGGTATGCGATGATCTTCGTGCCAATATGGATCGCAAATTGGTTTCTGTCATTGCGTTGCTAGACTTTAGCAATGCGTTTAATACTGTGGACTTTGAGCTACTCCTGTCTGTCCTAGAATCCCTTAATATTTCTTGTAATAGTATCTCTTGGTTCTCCAGTTATTTGTGCGACCGCCAGCAGTGTGTGAAGCTTAACAATAAATTCTCCTCCATCACCTCACTCACGGCTGGTGTCCCACAAGGTGGTGTCCTCTCTCCTCTCCTTTTTGCGATCTTTATAAATACTGTCACTCAACTCCTCTCCTCTTCTTTTCACTTATATGCTGATGACCTACAAGTTTACGTTGCTGCTCCTGCCCATGACATTAATGTGGCCATTCAAAGATTGAATAATGAATTAGACAAGATCTGCGTATGGAGTAAATCTCACGGTCTCAGCATTAACGCTAATAAATCCCAGGTAGCTGTAATAGGTAGTACCAGTCAACTAGCTAAACTGAACTTCAACGCTTTGCCTCCCATCCGAGTAGATGCGACCAACTTACCATTTAGTTCTACCGTCAAAAACCTTGGTATTCTCATTGATAGCTCACTCTCATGGGTCCCCCAGTTAGCTGAGGTGAGCCGTAAAATATTTGCCACAATTGGGTCGTTAAAGCGTTGGAAAAACCTACTACCTATCAAAACTAAGACTGCATTAGCTAATTCCCTTCTTCTCCCCTTACTTGACTATGCTGACTGTTGTTACCCTGACTTAACAGAAGAACAGCTCAATAAGCTGGAGCGGCTACAAAACCTCTGCATTAGGTTCATTTTTGGCCTACGCAAGTTCGACCATATTTCCAGCTATCGCGCCCAGCTTAAGTGGCTCCCGATTAGGCAGCGGCGCAACATACATGTTCTGACTCTTCTTTACTCAATTCTTTATAATCCCTCTACTCCCTCTTACCTCAAGGAACGTTTCATTTTCCTCGGTGCTGATAATCCGTCGGGTCACTATCTTAGGTCTCGCTTTGATAATCGCCTTAAATTTCCTACACATTTTACTAAATTCTATGGTAATTCTTTTACCATCAAGGCTGTCGTATTGTGGAACTCCCTACCATTTGAGATTCGCCATTCTAAATCGCTCCCTATATTTAAAGATCGTCTGAATAAGCATTACCTTTCTATACAATCCTAGTCAACATTAGTTTATCTCAACCACTTATGCATATATTTTTATTACTATCGTGTACCATATTTATGTTTATTCAAAATATATTGTAAGTATTTATGGATATGTATTTATATATATATATATATATGTATGTGTGTATATATACATATTGAGTATAGTATTGAGTTTATTTATTTATAGTATCTTACCTAGTAGGTATATATTTTATTGACTATTAATTAGTATTATATCTAATGTGTTTAAGTTTTACTTGCACTATCCTGTTATCTTTACTTTTTCCTCTCTAGCCAAGGGTTGCCTGGTAGAGATTGCTTGCAGCAATAAGGCCGCCTTTGCATACTACCATGTTAGTTTTGATAATATATACTTTGTTATTTTTCATGTAACTTTTTTGGTGTGCAATAAAGTTTTTTCATTCATTCATTCATTCATAGTTTCGGAAAAAAGTGGCTGTGACATACGGACGGACAGACAGACAGACAGACAGACATGACGAATCTGTAAGGGTTCCGTTTTTGCCTAATTTGGCTACGGAACGCTAAAAATGAAAAACGTTTGCCTCGGAGGGCGAAGATGTTCTATCCCATACCGCTAGTAGGTATCCAAGCTCCACATAAAACAAAACCGCCAGTCATTCCTATAATTTTAATATTTTACTTCTCAATAGAATCGCTTTCAGAACCGATGGTAGAATCCCGCTAATATCTATTACTATTACTGATAAGTGACATAAGTTGTCCTGCATTAAATAAAACATTTCATTCCGTTTAGTATGTTTTCACTTTTAATTAAAAATCCCAGGGTGTATTTCACGTTCTAGTAACAAGTAAAATTTTCCATAGCTAATAATTGTTCAACTTCTAGTAAATTGTTACGACAATCCATAAATTATCATAAATATGTTGCTGCAAAAGCTTTGCTGAGCTTATCATGACAATGTATCCACAATAACAGACCGGCTATCAACTTACAATGTAATCATTACATGATTCCACCTAGCATAGTAGTAAAAACAACAAACAAATTGCAGGTAGGTACTACAATGGACAACACGTCCAATAAAAAGCGCAATAACTTTAATTATACAGTTACAGCAATCTTTCCTTATTACAAATCACACAATAATCTTCGAGACTATATTATTGAGTACTAACTACTAACAGGATATCATAAAACAAGGATATTGAAATAAACGTTATGATTATGAGTGACAGATAAGACAAAATAATAAACCAAACGCGCTATCTGGCTAATTTTCAATCATTGAATATTTAGAAATATTGTATTCAATTACATTTTACAGTTGCTTTTAAATCTCCAAATCAATTTACCACACACTGGTTCAGAATGCCCTTCCTACTAAAATACTGCAATTTTTTGCGCAGCGAATATTGTGAATCAGATTGTGAATATTGTAACACCACTTTGACTGTCAATTCAGTCTTATAGAGACCCTATCATATTTATATTAATCCGTAGAACAACGATATAGCCGATGCTCGATACCGTATAGACCAGCGGGTTGAGAATCTGAAGTGGAATTGGGCACATAGTTTGAAGAACCGATCGACGTTGGACACAGGGTTCCAGAATAGCGAACCCACACTGGAAATCGCAGCGTTGACAGACCTGCACTAGAAGGTCGAAATCAAATGCGTCGCAGGACGCCGCCGCGTTGGATCCAGGAGAGCGCAAGATGTAGAAGTTCCAACAAAAGACCTTTTGTCCAGCAGTTGACGCCAAAAATCGGCGAATAGCCGCTCTATCCTTGAAGTAAATATTTGCATAACCGACATAAAAGACAGTTAGTGGTCGTAAGTCCTCAGTCATAATGCCATAATATGTTAAGCCGTGAATTCCTCTTCTGTTACTCATTTCAAACAAAGAAATGGTGTGAGCTTACTCAGTATTACGATGTCCAGGAGTTACTTGATTTTGAGGACAGTAATTTCAGCTATTCAAATAGAATACCTACTCATTAAAGTTCTCTCACAGTACTGTCCTTTGCGGGATGAAAAATAAAGGAGCAATTTTCATTTTTTTATTATTATATTAAAACACAGTATTCGGTCTGTTACACAAGCACACTATCCACGTGTTTACACTTGCTTTACTTTTGCTTTACTTGAAAAGTGCCAGTGCCGTAGTAACGCATAGCTTCATAAGTCATGCCTTATGGCTTAATGCTTATAGGGATAAGGTATTCGATTGTCCTATTTGTTTGTGCACAATAACTTTTTTCTTTATTTTTTGTCTTCCTAAAATCCTAGATTCAATGTTAATTATTATGAAGTTAGAAAATGTTCAGAATTACTATTTTTTTGTCTTTTTTAGATCTTTTGAAAACAATTTGTCCTTACTAACTCATCAAATCATAGTGCCCCTACACAGGACTAACACACCTTAACGGGACAGCGGGGCGACCGCAGGCTTATTTGCCATTATAAAAATACCGTGGCTCTCAGAATGTTTGACGACAATTAGTCACAACTCACACTGCACAGCTCAGCCAACACTCCAGCTAGGTGTTAGACAAAGGTTAAGTTTACCTCAACATGAACCGCTTTTATTGCCTGAACACGCTCATACGTCAAATGAATATGTCACCGTAAAATTGTAAAAACCGTTAGATTATAATCTAACTGGCGAGATTTTAAACTGTCGAAAGATTACAATTTAACGCATTATTCTTCGGAAGATTGTAATCTGTTAGGTATATTAACCCGATAGAACCTAAGGGCACTATCTTATTATTTATGTCAAACCCTAACCTAACGTACAAGAAAGAGACAAGAAAACGTAAATACAATGAATATTTCATAAAGCACTCAGAACATTAAACGGTTCACAATCTGTCGACAGTATACAATCTATCGGGAAAAAAGCATTAGATTACAATCTAACGGTTTTTACAATTTTACGGTGACAAGTATATCCCACTGCCCACAGCTTGGCAAAGGCTTCTTTCTATACCAAGGCTGATATCTTAAACATATTATTACAGAAGTCACATACATACACGTGGCACAGTATGTATACTTAATAGTATTGATACCAAGTTCGTCTGTCTGTCTGATAGGTGCATTTACATGTACATTGTACACACAGACCACTAGACCACTACAGCCCATTAACGTCCCTCTGCTGGGCACAGGCCTCCACTCTCATAGGAGAGGGAATTAAGACCCACCACGTTGCTCCAATGCGGATTGGCGAGCTTTAACGACTATTATCATTACTTTTTGAGTCATTGTACACATGCAATAACTCAAAAACTTAAGCGTACAACCATTAAACTCTGACTCTATCCCTATGTCTACAAAAAAATATCATACAAGAAACACTTGATATAGAACATTTAATAGCCGCGTGTCGTTAACATTTAATAGGTCGTTGTGAACTTGGCCTAACCCCGCGTTACGCAAACCGATCAGTATGCAATAACTCAAACAACCCCGATGCAGTTGTACAAACATTAAACTGTGACTGAACCTCGGAGAAATGAAGGTGGTACTACACTTTAGACATGCGACGCGTGTTATGTATTATTAACATATTTCGACAAAAACCCAAAAGAAGCAAGTCTTCAGAAGTTCAGAACTCAATAATGATTTATTTATTACACGTAGGACAACTCGTGCCACATAATATTATGTCAAGACTCTACCACCGGTTTGGAAAACTGATAAACGATTTCGGATTTATTTGACGTCAAGTTATTGTCGGGGTTTGGTTTCTTTAAAATTGATGCTCAGCTTATAGTCTATAAATTATTTTTATACTTCTACCATACCTTTACTACTGTTTTAATCATACTTTTGCGGGTCTAAAGTCAGTCTTCATGCCTTAGGGCCGTATTCTAGTCGATCGATCGCCCAACTAGTTGACCAACCCCATACTCTAAATATGCACAACAGAGTCTAGGCTCCAGACTGGTCGACCAAACGATCGTACCATTTGACATAAAAGTTTTTAAACCAAGGAGTATGTGTACCTGCATAAACACTGGCAGCATGAAAAGCAAAAAGTTTGAATATCAAAGCAGTTTGTTTTGCTGTTATGGTAGAAGTATAAAGTAGAGTATACACCACCGGGATTTTTTCTTGGGCGCTTGAATCCCTCACTGCACTCAGGACTCAATCTTAATTCCCTCCCTTTGGTCGGGAATTAACTTATAACAGTTAATAAGTTATAAGAGTTAAATTTGGAGTCCGAAGGACTCCAAATTTAACTCTCGAGCGCAGCGAGGGTGTTATAAGTACGTTCATAACACTCTACGTTCAGGATTCAATGTAGCGCCCGTGACATAAAAAAGTGCTTTATCCCCTTGGTGTATTATAATCTACTATTATTTTGATACATTGTTGGAGCGGTGGTACTTTTCTTTTAGTTACTTCGTACTGTGATAAGTCATGACTATTCTACAAAATTGTGATTGTTGTTTACTTTCTAAAATTAAATAAGTAGTTAAATTGTTTGGTTATTTCGTTTAATTATTAAAACGGAACCCACTTCTGGAAGTTTACGCCTCAAACGCCTAAAAATATCAAAACAAATTAAAATCCTAAACACTCAAACAACACGCCGCCGTCGCGTCATTGATGTTGGTAAGTTGTTATTCTAAAGCCCAAGCACAATCTATGCGACAAAGCGTAGGTACTCGCAGTTCTTTCCTCAAGAAAAGTTACACTATTGCACTAATTGAGCTCATACACATGGAAAGTACAACGCAGCTGCGTTTACAAAGTATGTTTCCACCTTAAAACTTGAAAAAATAAATCGGGCGAGCGAATTGCAAAGAGGCTGTCATTCAGGGAACAATAAAATCTGTCAGGCGTCAGGTCGCGGTGACACACGTATCCGAGTACGAATCGATTTATTACGAATCGATGTATACCTAGGTACTTTTGTGAATCGAAATGATATGTCAATCACGTACGGCCGTGATCGCTTTTATGCGTAAAACTACATTGGCATCGTTAAAAAAAATGTGATTGGCTTCAGGTAAATAGGGTAGGTACTTCTAGATTGGCCTGAGAATTCCCTAGGCAAAAGCTTGGTCTTCAGGCTATGGTAGGGATTTCTGGGGATTGCTCAGGTAAAACGCGACACGCCGGCAATATCAGCTTTGGATTATGATAGTCCTGTTTTCCGAGACACAGTTTTAACTAGTTCGGAAAACAGGTGCACAATAATATTTAGATTATTGTTAACTAGCTGATACCCGCGACTACGTCCGCGTGGATTTAGGTTTTTTGGTTCCCGCGGGAACTCCTCAATTTTCCGGGATAAAAAGTAGCCTATGTTTTAATCCAGGTTATAAGCTATCTATGTTCCAAATTTCAGCCAAATCGGTTCAGTAGTTACGGCGTGAAAGCGGAACAAACATACAAACAAACTCACTTTCCCATTTATAATATTAAGTAAGGATTATATTAGTTTTATCCTAGGTGTAAGGCTATAAATGTTATTAAGTTGTCCCACACTGTATATTTTATGAAATAAATTTATCTTATCTTATCGTATCTTATCTTTATCTTAAAGTTCTTTACTTGTTATACTCAACGCATTCGTCATCTTTTCAACCTAGACTTCTACAGCTGGATGAAGCTATTTGGATCTCCATAGGACAGCGGTTCCCAGCTACTCGCTTGAGCTCGTCCGTAACTAGTAGGGGGTCGTCCATCTCTGCACTTTTGAAGTGCGAGGCCGTCTTTTAAGCACCTTGGGACCCCATCGCCTATTAGCCTTGAGCCTATCAGTTCTTTGAATAATGTGTCCACCCATTGCCACGTAAAATAAATACCGTAGCCAATTCTGTATAACAATATCTAAACTAAAATGACACCTCTAAATCTAGTGCTGTGCTGTGAACCTCTAAATTTTAATGTTGTCATATTTTTAGTTCAGAGATTGTGTACAACAGAATCAGCCCGATTGTCCGACGTAAAATAAATATATTATCTTTTTTTTCTTCGATTTGCCGCAGCGCAACAGCAATTCGAAAAATGTTATTACATTTCGTCCGTAAGATTGCTCGCCGCCGCTGCCACGAAATTTGTAAAAACCACAAAAACACATTACGATTTCGTGAGAAGCTCTACGGCTGGATCACGCGCCTTTCATGTTCGTCTCAAATTGCGAATCATGCGTAAAATATACCTACCCACTTTTTTAAAGAAAAAATACCTGTTAATATTTTTGGTTGTACCGACTTTAATCGACTCTGTGAGCTTTTTGTAGCGGATGTTTTTTTTAAATTTTATTAAATACCTTACAACACACAATTCAATCGTCAATAGTTGTTGTCGTCAACCAATAGACGGCCCCTGAGACCTCTTGCAAGGAATCCCACATACTGCGGTCGAAATTAAATGAAATTTATTTATTTGCTGAATATGAGTGTACGTACAGATGTTTACAATGTTAAGGCGTCCTTCATATTCTACTATTTAGCATGCAAATATTTAATGTAAGTACTCATTGGGAATAATATTATTTAAAAATTATTCCAATGAGATTATGCTATATGACCATATGATTATGATTACACAAAAAAAGAAAGAACGTCCAGATTAAAATAAAATTCAAATACAATATAACATCATACCTATTGTCAATTAAAATAAATAATGTGTCAATTAAGTAATTTAAAGAATAAAAAGATTTGTCACACAACCAACGAAAGAATTTTCTTTTAAAGCTACTTCTAGTTTGATTTTTTAGGTTGTTATCTAATTTGTTATAAATTATTTAAACACCTTGGTCTTTCGCCGCTTGGATCCAGCGGCTCTCTGTGACTCGTTTGATGTCGTCCATCCACCTAATGGGGGGTTTAATAATGATATGCTTTCCAGCGCGAAGTCGCCATTCCAACACTTTGGGACCCCAACGTTCCTTGGTTCATATTACGTGCCCCGCCCATTACCACTCCAGCTACGATTCAATAAATAATCCTAAATCCAACCCGTGTAATCGAAAAACATGTTTCAAATAACACTTTAGGTACACAAGAATCCAAACGAAATATTAATCATAATTATAAACACAGCCGCAACCAGCTAACGAATGATGACAACCAGTATCGTAAAAAAAGTGGATCTATTCGAGTATCTTACAGGCATCTAGGTTAGTAGGTACCTACTGGGTAGATCTACTTCAAAGCAAATAACAACTTGCCTTACGAAAAGGCAATACAAGCCACGCTTGTCACGGTCAAGGTATCGGACCTTTTGGTCAAACTGAAATATGAAATAATGCACTTTACACATAATATTATGTCTATTTTTTCCGTCGATGAAAAAAGGGGTCTAGTCTGATAAGTGGACTTCATGGTGAATCCATGTTCCATACCAATATTATAAATGCGTGTACGTATATAATATATTAGGTCTGTTTGTCTGCTAGACTGGTACTCTTTCACGGTTCAACCGATTTTGATGAAATTTGGTATAGGGATAGTTTGTATCCCTATAAAGGACATAGGCTACTGTTAACCCCGGAAAAATAAAGACTCCCTGCGAGATTCAAAAACCTTAATCCACGCGGACGAAGTCGCGGGCATAATCTTGTCAAACTACTTAATTACCAAAATTTGTGTTGAATTTCAATTTTCCCCTGTGATGAAACGTTAAAACTGTATCGTTCGAGAGCGCTATATCAACTCCTAGGCGTAAATGCTAGATAACTTCTCCGCAATAAAAATATTCGCGAATCGGACATAAAAGATTTACGTCGATTTTATACATGTTAACCGATTTCCGATGTATCGAGTGATAAATAGGATTTTGAACTCGCTAATTTCGAAATAGATAAACTCGTGAATTTTGATAGCTGAAATTAGCCGTGATTGTATAGCTATTAGGTAACGGAGGATAGATATTTAGTCTTGGCACCAGTCTAGTTTAGTTAGTGAATAACTTCGCACTTGTAAAAATATACCTGCCTGTTGCCTGGCTTCGGGCGTGGCTAGTTACTACCCTGCCGGCAAATGCCGTGTAGAAACCGATTAGGGGTATAAGTTTAATATAACTGCCACTAGCCCGATACCATCTTAGACTGCATCATCACTTATCATCAGGTGCGATCGCAGTCAAGGGTCAACTTGTAGTAGATAAAAAAAAAAGTCGGTGGTAAGCAGATTCCTCGTTCGGTGCTGTGAGCTGGCTCTACTTAACAAAGTTGACAACCTATAAACCGCGATAATTATTATTTAGACCATTTTTCGCAACTAATTATTACTTAAGTAATAGCGGTTTTAACTAGGAAAATAGTAAAAAAGCTCGTGAATAAATCTAGGATAGTCAAAGACTAATTAAATCATCACCTAAATCAAATTGATACCACATACTCACGAGCAAATTAATGTCCTATCGGATACCGGATAATTACTTTGATATAATATTCCTCAAAAAAATGAGGTCCATTCTGTCGTACATGATCTCATAACTAAACTAAAATGATTGAAATTGAAATGATGACTCTATTTATATTGCTAGCCCTTTCATAATACTCCCTGCGGAAAGGGGCAGCAATAGACTAAGAAAAGTCATTCTAGTTTAGAGATTGAGAAAAAGCAGAATTAGCCACAATGTAGGGCAAAGAAGAGAGTAAAGTATTTTGTACTATGATTTTGATTATTTACGTACGAAATATCTTACGGAAAATACAAAATATGAATGCAATATCATTCATTTAAAATATAAATGACAATAATATCAATAAACATACTTTTAAGCTGAGATTATGGCGTGTTAAGTAACACATCGTGACTAAAACATGACTATGTATGGAGAGAGGACTTTCATACAAACTGGAAATAAGTTATAGCATCGTATCATAACAATACGTGACATAGATTCGATGATTGTGGAAGAAAATATTCCTTATTCATGTTACTGACAACGAAAAGTATGAAAATTTTCATATAGGTACTTTAATTTGTAAGAAAAAGAGTAAGTGGAATAGACTTGCTGATAATAAAAGAAGACCTATGTGGAGCAACTGAATAAACTTAGCAGGCTTAGATGTAGTAGAATTATGTATAGCATTAAAGAAATGCGAATGGATTTAAAGGGGTGATGTTTGCTTTGACAACGTTCAACAGTAGACAGCTAATTTATAGATTTCCTTCCTTGTCCCTCTTTTTGAAGTGAAACTTCTTTAGAATCGTTGTGATTTGAAAATTCGATGAAACGAATAAGCGACACCAAAAAGAAACAAACATATTCTTAATAGGATTTAGCCTGTGAGAGAATGAGATAGAATACAAGTTATATTTATCTCATTCTCTCGTAGGCTACTTTTCTGATGTTTCACTTCTGCCGTGTGTGAATTGCACACACACTTTTCTTATTTAAACTCTTTGACAGTACCTATGCAATTTTCGTTACGGATGTTTCTGTGTCAGATATCCTCAGTTAGTAGGAGATGTCCTCGCCGAATAGCGACTGTTTTTGGGTCAGAGGAAATTCGCGAGGTGACACTTGAACCGATAACAGAAACATATGAAGCAATTTGCATCAGATTAACCATTGACTTATTGCCAAATTACCACGGGACCGCGGACATACGGACAGATTTATGGGACGTGTCCGCAAAACAGTATCCATAACGGTTTTGGTGGGGAAAGACAATTTATGATCACAATAGGTCATTATTTCAATATCAGCTATGCCATAGTGTTAAGGTTGAGGACATAAATATAAATTATGTTATGTAATGGTACGACCACTAAAGTTGTCTGCAGATACACAGTTTTATAATATGCAATTCTCAGCGTGGGCCAATTAGTATCATAATGCCTAGTCCTATCCTATAGCTATCTAGCCCTGGTTAATATTATAAATGCGTATGTTTATTTGTCCCTTGATTACGCTGGAAAGGAGCAAAGGATCGACGTGATTTTTGCATGTGTGTAGCTGAGGACCTGAAGAATGACAGGATTTTTATCCTCAGTAATCTAACAGCTACCGAATTTCAAAACCCTAAATCTACCCGAACGAAGTCGCGTGTATCATCTAGATAGAACGCATAAGCTTCAAATTATGGTTTTTAGAGGTCCTCGTTTTAATTAAAAGAAGGTACATTAGCTTTAAAATTTCCAAAAAAGGAGCATTTTACCTTTCTAAAATTTAGTAAAAAAAAAACAAGATCATGAACATTAATGTCGCGTAAACGGAACCGACTCATGTTATAGTGGTAATATTTCACGTGAAGTAGGTCATATTGGTATTCAGGACATCGTCGAGGATCGCCTGACTTTCACCTTGATTGCCCAGCGATTACCCTTTCAGAGCTGTCAGCTGCTAAATACCGGTATTATCGCCAAAAATGTTGAATGCATCATAACAACGACACGCGCGAAATCGATTCCGAAGAATCAAGGATTGAGACAAATTGGATATTTAATCAAATACATGTGTAGTTTAAGACTTAAGTTATGTTTAGAATATTTTAGTTCTAAATATCAGTATTACCCAAAATATGTAAAATATTTATCTTGCAAAAAGATAGAGTTGACATATCGAATTGGAAGTAATAGTGACGCTACCATTGCGCAACTAATCAAATCAACAATTTCTATTAAATGTGCGGCGCGCGACAACTACTCACGAGTTGTAGTTTATCAATATTTTAAAATACTTTACAAAAAAATTTATCATCTAGCAAAAGACGTGTAATTTACATATTTTAAAAGATCCCTAATTAAATCATTACAAAGAAATAAAGATCACAGATGTTGGAGACAAAGCGGCAAAACTGAAGTGGGACTGGGCCGGACATGTGATGCGCATGCCCAACGACTACAACGACGGCAAAGGCTACAACACACTGGGTGCCACAAAATTCAAAAAGACATCGAGGAAGGCCGAGGCGCCGCTGGCGCGATGAACTCGATGCCTTTATAAAGGACTGGCCCCAAATATCTATGGACCGAGATAAATGGAAGGAGGAAAGGGAGGCTTTTGCCCAACATTGGGACACCCAGGCTGCCAATAATAAAAGAAATAAAATTGTATGACATTAGATATGATTTATCAATATTATAGTGTCACTAAAGTAAACAAGGAAAACATTCCTAGGGAAATTTCCATAGTTACCGCTTTGCAATCGCTAAAACGAAAACAGAGTAATTTATAAAGTTGTCTCGAATCGATTGGCTCTAAAACACTTTATAAGGTAAACAGTGTAAACTTTTCCCTTCCATTAAATGCAGGAATCTGTTAAATCTAGATCTCTATGACTCCACGAGCTCGCCTCTTAAGTACCCATTCGGTGTCAGAACTCGGTATTAAATGCAAGAAATACACCGCATTATTATTCAAAGGCAATGAATTAATTTCTAATTGCCATTATTACTGATCCCGCGATGCCAATGATGTTGCTAGATAATAATCTAGAATCTAGATTCAGCTAAATATTTGTTTAAAGGAAGATGGTAATGGGACAGTTCCATCTGGATTGCGTTTCATTATAAAATATCTTTATTTCTGCTTCAACTGCATCTGCGTAGAATTTGTATTATATCTATAATCCTATTTATTTTTAAGCCTGGAATATAGTGCCAAACAATATACCATGAAATTTGTACCCTACCAACTTTTAGGATGTGAAACATAACAATAAAATAAAAATCCAAACGGAGAAATATTCACTCTTCTCTAATTCCATCATAATACTGTTTCTCTGCCATAATTCAGAAATATTGATTCAATCGTTAAAATACAACATCCTAGTAGAAACAGATAGGTACATAAGCTTGATGAAATATACCACCGGAAAACGAATAAATCAATTTAACAATTCAAAATATCGGTCAAATTAAAATGTTGAAATTGAATTAAGCTAAACGCGGTCATTACTGAACCCTTAACAAAAACGGTGATTGTATAGTACAATTAATTTGGTTACGATACAAAGCTTTTGATACAACAATATAAACACAGACAGACATAATTGTTGGTGTATTAGCGTGTATTGTTACAACAATGGCGCCTAATGCTGGCCCAGCGAGACAGGTGCTAGATGTGCAGGTCAAGGATGACGCGTGAAAGTTCAGACCCCTACAGGGACCATACTGCCAACGCTTAAAGCCATATTGGTTCATTATTATCGTTGACTTTCGTGTTTTAGAATTATCATCCTTATTTTAGGAACGTCAAGGTACGTGACATCAAATTGTAATTTTTAGTAATACTGCTTAAGGATTGCTTAAAGCTTTGGCAGTATAAGCTCAAAAAAGGCTCTAAGAGTTGTTGTAAAATAGTCCCGTAAATTATACAAATTCTGCGCAAAGGCGCCAAAGTGCCACTATTTTGAGATCATGTTGAAAAATTATCTTAATTTCTGAAGGATGAGAAAAAAGAAAGATCAAAATGCTTTCAAACGAAAGTTGGCGACTGGCCGGCTACATCGTTGCAAAAAAGAAATAATCTTTTAATTAGTAAGCTAATAAGCAGCTAAAAGACTCTTTTCTAGTTGAAAGGCTTTTTTGCGGTGTAAAACCGGAGGACCATGGATTGTGAATATTTAATCAATAGAAAGACAGAGACATAACAAAAAAAAATTTAAACAGTAGTATTACAAATACCCACAAACGAAACCAAGCGTGAAGAAATTTAAACAGCCATTATACAGAAAACAATCGCTGTGAAGAAATTCCTTATTGCGTTAAAAGTATTGATGCAAGATTCACACGTTTATATGGCAAGCGAGAACCTAACAAATAAAGTAATAAAGTAGACCGCTACAGCACCATTATAGCACCGTTATATAAAGTCCTCTATTTATGGTCACTTACTGGATGCAGAGGTGTTGTCCGACAGACGTTGTGTGTGGTACAGTCTCTAGTATCTTACCTGTGAAAAAAAAATAAAGGTTTTATAGCCAATGATATACGGGTAAATAGCTGTATAGCTGTACATATTATAATAGAACCAGTCTAGAGAACCGGAAACTGCACGTTACATTTTATAAGAGTAAATTCAATATTCTTCGGCCTTCCAATATGGTAAATCGAAAAGAGTTATACCTTTTGATTTACCATTTGAGATGCCATTCTGTAAACACATAAAATTTCATTATGTTTTTTTGTAATTAGTTCCTAATCTTAAACTAATTTCTATTCAGTTTGTTGTCTGGTATATAATAAATCATAATTATTAATTATTTAATGAAATGACCCTCGTTAGAACTTTGAAATATTGTTTAAATTGCATAAAAGATATACTGCTGAATTTGACTGTGTACTTTTAAACCTATGAATTATTATGGAATTTAGAAAATCTCCAGAAATATCTATAGCTTCAATTTGACAATCGAAATGTCTTTCTTATCCACAATCTCTACGAGATTTGATTGGCGTTAACTAAATCATTTATTAATTTATACAGTCTTTATTCATTCATTATTAATAATTATTTTGAACAAATCAAAAAGGAATTGAACAAAGGACTTTAAGAATTGTAATCTACATTGGTAATCTGACTGTTCTGCCGATTTAGCAATGCATTAAATCGCTTTCCAGGATGTTAGTATCGACTTCAGGGAACCTAACGTGTGGTCTCGATTTTGAGAAATCGTCCTAATTAGGGTGGCCACTTGCCACACATGGCTTCAGATAGAAGAGATTATTATTAAAGTATTATCAAATAAACAAAGTAAAAGTAAATCCGGCACCAATTAGCTGAATTATCGAAAGCACGCTTCGTAAATTTGTGACCTATCAATTGGGTCTTTTTAGTAGCTGGTCTATTACGAAAAAGCTGTACCAATCATTATTATAATCTCAATTGTTATACAACAAATAAAAATGTGTTTCAGTCGTTAGAGGGAGGAAGGGGTATTGGACATGGACAATCAGAGGTGATTGCAACCTGCACGCTGTATAGCCCCACAAACTTATCTGACCCGGTGACAGCGTAGCTGTTATCACATAGTGTTGCTAATAAATCCATACTGAAAGTGTGTCTGTCTGTTTGTCTGTCTGCTACGCTTTCACGGCCCAACTACTCTACTAATTTTGATGAAATTTGGTTACAGATGGTTGGAGATAGGTTACATCCTAGGGAAGGACATAGGCTACTTTTTATCCCGGAAAATTGGAGAGTTCCCACGGGAATCAAAAAAATGTATCTGTTCAACCGATTTCGATGAAATTTGGTACAAGGACAGGTTGTATCCCGGGGCAGGGCATAGGCTACTTTTTATCCCGCAAAATTTAAGAGTTCGCGCGGGAGTCAAAAAACATAAATCCATGCGGACGAAGTCGCGGGCATCAGCTAGTAAATTTTAAAAATAAAATAAAAAACAAAAACTTAACAGGCATAAAAATTTGTTCCAATTTTGGCCACCGGACTAGATAAGTTGGTGCTATCCTGTCATTTAACCGCAATCGACCAGCGGAACAGAGTCCCACAAACTTATCTGACCCGGTGGCCAAAATTGGAACTAATTTCTATGCCTGTTTAGTTTCTGTTTTTTGTTTTATTTTTCATCGTACTAGAGACGCTGTCACCGGGTCAGATAAGTTTGTGGGACTTATAGCTGCTTTAGTAATATGACGACTCTGTGTTGCCATATCAAATCTCAAACAAGTGCCGATTTCGAAATCACAAAGTTGGAATAAAATTATTATCATAGATACCGACAAAGGAAATCCTTGATATTGTGTACAGAAGGGCGTCATTGTATGCAAAATCGACAACATAGCGTTTAAGCCTCCAATTTATAATGTGCTACAGTCGACATTTTATTTGCTTTAACTTTAGTTCCCACGAGGTTTCCAAAAAGCTTAAACCACACGAACACCATTGAACACTTACTAATAATAACATCACATAGAACGTAAGTAGTACCATGGGTCCTGATTTCACACCAGTGAAATTCTCTATTAATAATCTAGATACTAGAAATAATAGCAGCCCTAAGCTCGATGAAACTGTCGGTATAAATAAAAGTCAGCAAAGCGTAACCGCGCGTAGCGCAGGCGTTCGGAGTTCAGACGCGGGGCTGCCATATTATGGCGGAAGCGGTTTGCATTCTTACCGACGCTGTCAAAGACGATATCTCGATAAAACAGACTAAAAAAAATTCAATAAATAATATGATCCAATATGATCTAATCCGGATAAAAAAAAAAAGAATCTTTATTGACCCACACAGTAACTGACAAAATTTAACAAATGAACTCAATTGGTACATGATATGTATGCTACTTGATTAGGGTATGCTACTTGATTATGGGTTTAATATAAAAAACTGCCGTGCCCATACCAGGCTACCCCTACACCATCTTAGACTGCATCATGCCTTACTATACATGTAAGATCGCAGCCAAGAGCTTAATTGTAGTAGAATAAAAAAGTAACTGAAAGTGGGTAGTTGCAATAAAGCCGTCAAATTATTTAAAGCCAAGTTCAAGGTGTGTTAAAGGCCAATGTACACTCCTGCGAGCGATGTCAAAACTGATTGACGGCGGGCAAACGTTTCCGCGTTCCGAAACCAAGTCGAATCGGAGAGCGAGTGGTGGCAATCAATGACCCATTAAACGCCCATACTGAATAAGACAAGCGGTTAAGTGCGAGTTGATCAAGCGGATCGATGGTTCCGCATTCTCGATAACAATACACCGGCGGCTCGCTTGAAGAATTACTCAAAAGTTACTCAAGTATGCCACTTTCAGAGTAATTTTCTACGGTGAACTTTAGTTACGTCCTTGTGTAGTTTTAGGTCGACGTAAATTTTAAGATTTTTGACGACCTCCGGGGCGTAGTGTTGAGCGTGGTTGCCTTAACGTGCGGAGGTCCCGGGTTCGATCCCCGGCAGGGTTTGGAAATTTATAATTTCTGAATTTTCCCTGGTTTGGCCTGGTGGGAGGCTTCGGCCGTGGCTAGTTACCACCCTACCTATTTAGCGTTCCGGTACGTTCCGGTCCGTGTAGAAACCGAAAAGGGGTATGGGTTTAATATAACTGTCATGCCCCTAACAGGTTAGCCCGCTACCATCTTAGACTGCATCACACTTACCATCAGGTGAGATCGCAGTGAAGGGCTAACTTGTAGTGGATAAAAAATTATAATTAAGAGAGTGGATATTTCAAAATTAACTGAGAATTATTAAAATAAGGAACAGAGAAATCGACAAGACGTGCTTAAATAAAACGTACTTATTACAACTCAACGATCCATACTAATGTTATATATCGTAGTCATTAACACTGTCTCAAGTAATAAGACCCAATTTGCTGCAAAACAATACCAAAAACAATCAGTTTATCTATACAATAAAATTAATAGAATCTTAAACATATGTGATAAGCAACTATTTCCACTTAAAAAAATTGTAACGAATTGGCTGAATAACTTAAAATACGACGATACCGAAAATCTTTTAAAATCAAAAATTTAATTCAAACACACTCACACTCACTCTCACACACACACACACACACACGCGGGCGCTCGCGCGCACACGCACACACACACACACACACACACACACGCACACACACACGCACACACACACGCACACAGACACACACACACAGAACTTTGTGTTTTTATTATTTTTAAATTGAATGTTTCATTGTTAAAAATATTATTGTTACTTGTTTGAATACTAGGAGGAAGAGCGGGGACCCCGAGATACAGGTTTTTTCAAACTTACTTCAGGGTTCCCGACAAAATTGTGAGACGACGAATATTTTTACCAATAAATTTCATTTTCATTTTTCATATATGCAAAGGGTGCCTGTCTGTCTGCTACACTTAGACGTCTCATCTGTTCAACCGATTTTGATGAAATTTGGTATAGGGATATTTTGTATCCCGGGGCCTTCCCCGTCCTAAATCCCTGCCCTCCCCTGCCTGCCCCTCCGAGATAAAAAGAAGCCTATGTCCTTACATAGCCTTCTTTTTATCCCGGAAAATGAAAGAGTTTCCGTTTCCGTATTATACTAGAAGAATAAGTATGTAATAAGTAGTTATTATTGTTTGGAAGTAGTAAAATATAATCGTAATTAGTACAATTTCTGGCCAAACCCAAAGAAATATTCCAAGGAACGCGAAATTTTGTGACCTTAGAGATTTAAAGACCTTCGCGAATAAATTGGAGGTCGTCATTGCAAACCATTTAAGAGTGCTCGTAAATTTTGTTGTTGCTGAGCCTTATAGAAAACACCCACTTTAGGTACAGTTCGGGCAGTCTAATTTACGGTCCATTAATTATGACAAAAAAAACCAGTAGAAATAAAAGCGTATGACTCATTTAAAAACTTGCACCAGGATCTGTCGAAGCAAAGGATTTCAGAAGACTTAGAAATTGGAAAAAACCCAAAGATAAAAGTAAAAGGTATAACGATAATGACCAAAGGAAACATAATAACTTGTTTTAAAATGAGGAAGACTTGTGTATACGGAAGCAAACTTGGGATGTAATGATGATGATGACGATGGTAAGACGATTTCTAAAATGGCCTGTCCTTGAAAAAAGGTCTAATGAGTAAAGCTGTTTGTGACCGTCAAAAGTCAAGGTTGAGGCTTTAATTGTCTCAAACATAACGACCTTTTTTGTTCATTTAAGAAACGGCCAGCATCTTTTACGACTCACCGCCAAATATGTGTGATCGCGTTCAGATTTTTTTTATCAATTCCAAAAACACAAAAGCTGTTTTGTTTATGGACGATAAATTGGCTTCTTATAAGGAGAGCAGTAGGTATAAAAACAGAAGTCCACACCATTCCTAATAGAATTAAACTGATAGATATATGGAATATAGAACCAAATGAATATAAATTCACAGAATCGAAGTATCAATGAAAATAATCTCTTTTCAAGATATGCGATTCAAAATAAAATGATTCAAAATTGGAAATAACTAAAATAAGAAATAGTTTTTTTTAATTACAAGGATTATAGTTTATTTCGATGTGGTTCTTGCGAAAAAATCTTATTTGTTTAAGTTTGGTTAAACATAACAAGAGATGTTGACTGCCGGAAGGAGTAAAGAAAAGGCGCTTGTAAAAGAATATACAAGAAATAGATAATACAGGCGAATACAATAGCTATGTGAAATGTAAAAAATACACTATACAATAATTGCAGTTGACAGAGAAGGTTTTCACGGTGGAACAGGCGTCTGCGATCGGTGAATAATAAAAAAGACGATTATCAATTGTTTTCGGAGCCCCGAATTGATATTGATGATGGCAGGACGACGTCCAGCTCCGTATCTCGGTCCATTAATCACACGTGAGAAAATGAACCGTGCTCAGTCACATTTTATAGAACACTAGCTGATGCCCGCAACTTCATCAGCGTGGTATAATTTTTTGATTTCTGTGGGAACTCCTCAATCTTCCGGGTAAAGAGGAGCCTACTAGCCTAGCCTCACTCTCCAGATGAACTATGCCTAATGCCTAAGCCTAAAATTACGTCGATCCGTTGCTCCGTTGCGGCGTGATTGAAAGACAAACAAACAAACATACTTTTGCATTTATAATATTAGTATGATGACTAGTTGACTGCCTCGTTGGTCTAGTGGTTAGCATAGTCGACTGCGGATCATCGAGGTCCTGGGTTCGATTCCCGGTCGGGCATAAAAGTTAGGTATTGGGTTTTTCAATTAAGAAATTCTCAGTGCCAGCCCGGAGTTGGAAGTTGGTGGTGTTTCACCCCAGTGCCTCGGAGAGCACGTTAAGCCGTCGGTCCCGGTTATTATCACTAACATGATAATAATCGTTAAAGCCCGCCAATCCGCATTGGAGCAGCGTGGTGGGTCTAAGCTCTTATTTCCGCTCTCCTATGAGATTGGAGGCCTGTGCCCAGCAGTGGGACGTTAATAGGCTGTAGTGATGGATGATGACTAGTTGACTCAGCCCGGCTACAGTCCAGTCGTATTTCTGAAAATATTTTTCAATTTAGTGTCTACCTTATAGTGTTGAGCCCTACAAGCAAGTTATTAGAACCAAAGAATTGAGCAGTATTGACGTGGTAGTCGATCACTAACACCTTTTATGTCCTACACCGGGATGCGGCCTACCTCTGTATCAAATTTCGTTAAAATTGGTCAAACAGATGGACCCTGAAAATATAGCAGACAAAAAGACATACACTTTCGCATTTATAATATTAGTATGAATGTACAGACACAAACCATTACTTATGATATTTCTCTCATCGTTTATGTCCGTTAAGATAGTTATGCGAGATTGCGGATAGCGCGCCAAAGCAAGCAGCAACTGGTAACTAATGTTTAATTCAGCAAAAAATTCCGAACGCCAAAAGGTCGTGTCTGGTCGGCAATCGGCGTACAGTCATATGGCACACGTAAACATGCTTGTGTTGTGACATGGTGCGGGCAAATGTGACTCACTCACACGTGTAGGCAATCAGTGATCGAAACATGTATAACTCTACTAGCTGATGCCCGCGACTACGTCCGCGTGGATTGAGGTTTTTTGGTTCCCGCGGGAACTCCTTAATTTTCCGGGGTAAAAAGTAGCCTATGTGCTATTCCAGACTATAATGTATCTCTGTGCCAAATTTCGGCCAGATCCAATCAGCCGTTGGCGCGTGATTTAGTAACAAACATCCATACATCCATCCATACATTCATACATCCATCCAAACTTTCGCATTTATAATATTAGTAAGATCTAATTGACGTGGAGGCATTTCGAGTGTACTACTCAAGTACTCATAATAGACACTAATAGCTGTAATTGTAGCTAGGGCATAATGACGATGGGTCCTTTTTTGACGACCTCTCCGGCGCAGTGGTGAGCGCATTTTGTCAATTTCCAGTTTTGTGGAGGTCCTGGGTTCGTTTACCAGTGCCAGGGCGTTAGATGATTTATATCTGTCACCGTAAGATTGTAAAAACCGTAAGATTGTAATCTAACGCTTTTTTTCGATAGATTGTAAACTGTCGAAAGATTGTGAACCGTTCAATGTTTTAAGTGTCAATTTTTGAAATATTCATTGTATTTACGTTTTCTTGTCTCTTTCTTGTAGGTTAGGTTAGGGTTCGACATAAATAATCAAGTAGTGCCCTTAGGTTCTATCGGGTTAATAAACCTAACAGATTACAATCTACCGAAAAATAATCCGTTATATTGTAATCATTCGACAATTAACAATTTCGCGAGTTAGATTATAATCTAACGGTTTTTACAATCT
Organism: Erebia epiphron; assembly: GCA_963932025.1. Taxonomy (NCBI): domain Eukaryota; kingdom Metazoa; phylum Arthropoda; class Insecta; order Lepidoptera; family Nymphalidae; genus Erebia; species Erebia epiphron. Next base: position 41,130,467 of record OZ009948.1, on the reverse strand, counting down.
TACGGTGACATATCGACTACTGAGAATAACTGCATTATAGTTTTGATATTTGCTGAGTTACTCTGCAAAGTTACACACATCGTTAAAAACAATTCCCCTTAAAATGTTTCGGGCTTTTGATTTTTTTTTTAATTACAGCCAGACGGCCTACGCTCTGCACTTCAAAGAGCTACACTTTCAAACTACACGCATGACTTTTTATAGTAAAAATATGAAATTACTTCCTAACTTGTGTAGTAAATTCAGAGTAAATTGTTTTGCATAGTTCCAGTACTTATAACTTTTTAATTAATCCCATTGCAGTGATTTCAGTATGTTTTAATAGAGGACTTCCGGTTGGCCGCCCTAGAAAACGCTGGATCGACCGTATGCGTCGGTCCTAACTCCTAAGTCAATATTAGTAAAGATTCCATCCCGGTTTTAAAAACCCCGGAGGAATTTTTCAATTTTCTGGGCTAAAAGTGACATAAGTCATTCTCTAGGTCTTCAACTATACCAATGCAAAACTTCCGCCTATCCGTTGCTCTGTTGCGGCGTTTTTGAATGACAAACCAAACGATTTGGAGCAAATCTTCCCAGAGGGCATACTACGAGTACCATCGCATTAAGCCACATTATTTTAAAATAGTTGACATTTGTGTTTTAGAATTATAATCCTTAATTTAGGGACGACAAGGTACGTGACATAAAACTGGCTGTTTGAAATAATACCTACTGCTTTAAGTGATCGTAGTAACCTCCAGAAGTTTTGCTCAAAGTCGACCCTGCTCTGGCAATGTATGTAAAAACCATACTTCTTAGCCTGTAACTCACACAGAGACATATGCCTCAACTAGTTTAGTACATAATGCAACAATATCAGTCACACAATGGTCGCAGATACGATCGGCAAAGGGATCGGCGGGCTGGGGCTGGGCCGGTCACGATTAGAAACACCGCCTCAGGACCACGTCAAGGTCCCACTGCGACACCGGCCAAAGGTTGGGGTGCCATTCAAATTGGAATATGATGAATTAATTATTATTGGCACATACGCGTTGGTATAAACTGTCACTATACAGTGGGCGTGACCGAATAGCCTGTCCAAGTCGTTCGATAAGTAATAAGTAGATACATTTAGCAGCGATGCGGTATTTTACTTGCGTAAACACTTTAAATACACTTTTTGGAAATGCTAACTGTGTAGACACAAAGAGTGACTCTATACAGTTTATTAAAAAGTGCAGTGCAGTTTAGTGCATTAAAAAATTGTAGATACACGCATTATTCACCTAATTACTGAATAGGTATAAAATTAAAAAAAATAATTCAAAATTAAAATTATTTTTATTCAAATAAACTTTTACAAGTACTTTTGGATCGTCGAGTGAATCTACCACTGGTTCGGAAAACCATTCCTTTATTATATATCACCGAGATTGACCCTTATATTAATTCTCATATAATGGGGTCAAGATTATTTCTCTACAATAATTACATATTTTCGAATTCCACAGCGTACAAAGTGCACTTATAGTTCCGCTCAAGTAACAATATTAGTAAATTACAAATTTAAATTTCTCCGTGAAGGCGTTTCAATTAATTCAAAAGCACTGAATTGTATTTAACGTGGTCCTGAGGGTCGAAATAATAAATATTATGCGCCCACAAAGCACGGGTTAACGATTGCAATCTAGGCTACAGCTGCATTACTGGTAAAAGTGTAGCAATAATTTTTAAAAAAATTATAGTTAACTAGTTGGTGCCCGCGACTTCATCCGCGTGGACGAAGTTTTTTTGATTCCCACGGGAACTCTCTAAATTTTTGGGATAATAAGTAGCCTATGTCACCTCAACAATACCAATGCAAAAGATCACGTCGATCCGTTGCGGGCTGCGGCGTGATAGAAGGACTAACCAACAAACACAATTTCGCACGTAAGCATGATTTGAATTTGGCTTTGACTCGCTCCAGCAATGCTTGGTTGGAGCTGCAATCCCTTATGTATCTACAATAATTATAATATCATTGACATAATGTTGTTGGGATATTTGTCAGTTTTAAGAGCTATCGCCGAGTTTCAACGGTAGGAATGGTGTTTCGGACGAGACAGTGGTGTAATGGCACAGGTGACCGGATAGATAAAATAAATCGAGATTTAAACGGGAAACAAACTGCTAACTTATTGGTCTGTATTATAACGAAAGAAACGGTTTTTTTTTAATTTCTCGACTTCTCGTCTCGAATTAGGTCAGATTTCCCGGGAAGTCTCGCGTTGAGGAGTCTTGACAATAAACCCTAGCAGATTCACTTGTTGCAAAAGTTAATTTGAATCGAAAATCTTTGGAATCCATACTAATATTATAAATGCGAAAGTGTGTCGGTCTGTCTGCTTCGCTTTCACGGCCCACACATTCAACCGATTTTGATGAAAATTGTTACAGGGATAGTTATATCCCGGGCAATATAGGCTAATTTATCCCGGAAAATTAAGAAGTTCCGCGGGAATCGAAAAAACAGTACGCGGACGAAGTCTCGAGAATCATCCACATGGTTTGAAATAAAAGAAAACGTCTTTTAAAACACTAATTTATATCTCGCAGCTCTTTTATTTCTCTTTAAATGAAACTGATTTGACTTCTGATTTTCCCACTTTTATTCATACGACTGTTGACGAATCAATCAAGCAAGTAGTTACCACAAAATAGCCAAACGAATTTATCTCCTCGTTTTGTAAACAAAACTCTCTTAAAACTAGCCGAGACTTTCTACAACAATATCGGTTGGTACTTGCACAATTTCTATTTACATAGCCGTGAGGTAAATCACCAGTACCCTTACCGCAAGATTTTAAGCCACTTCGACGTTAAGCGTATACGAGCGTCGAAACACTTTAGCGTCACAGTAAAATGGAGCCATGTATCCTGGATTTCGCTAATTCAGTACCACCACTTTTAATTTCGCAACAAATCTTTGAACGTGTCGCTTAGAGTCGTGACTTGGTATCAGCTCTAATACAAGGCTGTAAGACATTTCAACGCCAAAGTGATGCGACGATCGAATACGCTCATCGTCCGTCGGTATGATGTAAAATCTTGTGGTAAGGGCACAGATGACTCGGTCATGCGTCGCGAACTCGCCAAGAAAGTCGATTCGCGTCGAATCGATTCGCGACGCCAGACTTTACGAGTTTGTTTTGATTAAATATCGATTATCGCACAAAGTGATTTATTTTTAACCGACTTCAAAAAAAGGAGGAGGTTCTCAATTCGACTGTATTTGTTTTTTTTTTTTTTTTTTTTTTTTTATGTTTGTTACCTCAGAACTTTTGATTGGGTGGACCGATTTGGATGATTCTTTTTTTATTTGAAAGAGCATACTTCCCATGTGGTCCCATATAAATTTTATCGAAATCGGTCGAGCGGTTTTTAAAATATGAACAATAAAAGTTGGCGCGGGAGTTTGAAGTCGGTTGTTTAAAAAGTATTTTTTATATTAAATTATTGACGGACAAACTCTTAACAACTTTCTTGATGTTTTTATTCGTTGTGATGGACGAGCGTGACTTGAGCCGGAAGTCAAATGGTATGGAAAATGATTTGTAATCGATTCAATTACAAAACAACTACAACAAAAAAGCGGTGAGAGGCTAGTGGTTGCTATGCTAATAGTTAACACTATAAATGGGAGAGTGTGTTTGTTTGTTGGTTTGTCCTTCAATCACCAGTACCCAAGAGGGCAACAGATCGAGGTGATTTTTCTCATAAGATTTAATAATTTTGACAATTAATAATTAATAAGAGACAATTTAATAATTTTGAAGATATTCGATTCTTTAAAATGTCTAACGGTCTCTTTAATGAACAGAATATCACCGAGTTTATGAAAGTAACGAATGCGCCAAATTCATACTCAAACTCAAATATTTTTTCATCCCACCATCTCGGAAAGAGTATTTTTATCTTCGATATCTGAATGCAAAAGCCGTTATTATCCTCTTGAGGATAAAGTAAATTGAATTTAGAACATCGTGTGCACGTTAGTAAATATCACTCGTCTATGAAGTTCGTGAATTCAAAACATCATTAAAACCTATTTACTTCTACCTCTATGGTGCCGAATTTCCATACAACAGTTTTTTTCCTCGCTGAGGTGGGATGAAAAGTTACGTGTTGCACTGAGTGAAATTTTTTTTCACCTCGTGCTCTTTTGATTCCCTCGCTGACGCTCAGGATTCTAATTTTTAGAAGCGAAGGATTCTAAATTTTAGAACCCTTCGCTTGCTCGGTCATCAAAATTGAGCACGCGGTTAAAAAACAACTTTTCACTCTTGTATAACAAATAACTATCATTCAAGTAGATTTCCACAAGAGCTTTTGAATCGTCAACGCTTAAAGCCGTATTGTTTCATTATTGTTGACTTTCGTGTTTTAGAATTATACTTTCGAGTAATATTGCTTAAGTATTGCTTTAAGAGTTGGCAGTGTGGCCCCAGAACCTACAGAATAAACCTGCCAATTAAGCATCCTTGAATAACGGCTCGAAACCTTGAGACTTGAAGGGCCCAAGCGAAACCGTGTCACCAAAGTGAAACATGTCGGCTGCCGGAAAGGAGGTTATGACGTCACGAAACGATAAATCAAGTCCGCAACTGACAGCATCATTATAAGTTGTTAATGATGTTTCCTATTGTTTTTTTTAAGTTCTTTCTTTATCCTAAAGTAGGTCAAGAATGCGACATTCGAAAATTCGAGTAAAGACAGAATTCTACTGACAAAGTTTCTCTCAGAAAAACTTTTCTGGTTTGTGTTTAAACCTGAGTCTATATAGAGTTGTATGTCGTTTCTTGCCCGCCTATTCAAATGTTTTTTTTAAAATTGAAATAAAGACCAAGTGCTTTTGAATCTTCAAGTGAACCTACCATCGGTTCGCAATGCCATTCAATCACGCATTTATAAATATTTATTTTATTCCACCACAAATTAGCCTTTGACTGCGATCTCACCTGGTGGGAAGGGATGATGCAGTCTAAGATGGTAGCGGGCAAAACCTGTTAGGGGCATGGAATCATGTTTGTAGTCAAACCTACAGTGATAAGATCTAAATTAGAGCGGGTAAGTATGGAACGCCTTTTCACTCTTAACTGAGTAGCATAACATAAGAAAACTGTTGGTTTATCTACCAATAACAGTCCCATTTCCATTTTATTTTATAAAATCGTCCCTATGGGTAGTTTTCAAGCCTACCTTGAGAGTTGAAGGTCAAGTATCTAAACTTTTATCAATGTCATTGTTCCTACTACATTTCGCTGTTGTTACAAGTCTATTGTTATACCTACGTCTAATTTAATTCTGACTGAATTCCTGAGTGAGTCAATCACTCCGGCTATAATAATATTATTACTACCTAATGAATAATCTACTAGATGATACCCGCGATTTCGTTCGCGTGGATTTATTTTTGAAAAGACGTAAAGGAACTCCTAGTTTAACTAGTAAAGTAGCTTTGTGTAAAGTGCCCTTCCTCGGAATGCAACCTCTATGCCAAACCTCAAAATCGTTTGAACAGATGGGCGGTCAAATACAGAGACAGACAGATACACTTTCAAATTTATTATATTAGTAGGAATTACTGTTATGTTAAACTAAGTATCTACTATCTAGGCAAGCCGCTAGATCAAACGCGCTTGAAAACTAAAGCCTCTTTTTAATGCCGCTTCACTATCTGTGGTGTACCGCCGCGGTTTATCTTATCTGTACTGAGCTTCGTATTTTTTTACCGCGTATTAAGATAAAAAATGTAATCAGGCAAAGCTGCGACGACGATGGGAGGTTTAATTAAATTTATTGAGCCGCGTCGAACGCACGATGCGAAAAGCGAAGCCCTCCTCTCGACTGGCAGACGCGTTGGGTATTTGATATCCATACTAATATTATAAATTCCTAAGAGTATCTGTATGTCTGCTACGCTTTAACGGCCCATCTTTTTAACAAATTCTGATGAAGTTTGGTATAGAGTCAGGTTATAGATATCCCAAGGAAGGACGCGCTCTTTTTATCGCGGAAAATTAAAGAGATTCGCGGGCATCATCTAGTTACTGGACTAACAACCCTTTTGACTAAGTAGCGGAACACATTCATCAACCCATTTCCGGCCCACTGCTGAGCACGAGTCTCCCTCTCAGAAATAGAATGATTTAGGCCATGGTCCACCACTCTGATAAAGTGCGGAATGACACAGTTTTGAGAACATTATGAAGAACTCTCGGGAGGTTTCCTCGCGATGTTTTGCCTGACCGTCAAAGTAAGTGATAGGTATATTTAAAGCGAGAAGAGAGCGCTATATCAACTCGCAGGCTTGTATCTTGATGGGTGCTTGACGATCGGCTGATGGTATCGCCGCCGATGAAACTAACGCGATTGGTGCCGCCAGATATCAGATAAGAAAATGCGGGCCCAATAAAATCCATATTTATGTCACACCTTTTTATGTTTAGCAACATTTTGCATATAGTCCCTACTCCCTAATCCACATAAAAATACCTTACAACGTTTAGATTCTTACGGCCTTACTTAAAAGCTGAAGCATCCAGAGCTTGTTTAATAAACAAGCTTTGCACAGGATTCCTACATATTGCAAAGTAAAATATGTAAAGTAAATAAGGTAAACCATCCCAAAGTTCTAAGATACAGTGGGTATCATATTTGACTTGACTGTGATCTTACCTGACGGTAAGTGATGGTTAAAAAATAATGCCTGAGTTTGATAAAACCTATACCTACTCTGTTTCCACTGCATCTAAATGCTTAAACACTTGCTTAAACACGTGACCCGGGGGCTGGAATCGAACTCTGTGCCTTCTTCTTATAAGGCCATAGAGGCCTGTGTGATGTGTCAGAATTGTAGTCAAGATTGTATGACACAACCGACATTGAAAAAGATAAATAGGAATGTACTAATTAGGTAATGTTTACTCGGTTATGTCATAATCATAATCAATTATTATATTTACCTTAAAGATAATCAGTTTATATAAACAAGCATATTACCTCAACAAGGAACTCGAGTGGGCTGTTCTCTCAGTTCTCACCAAAACAATACATTCCAAGGTTTCCACTAATATTCAAATCAAAACGCGTTGAAAAACCTAAACACGAAAACCACGGTTTTTCGTCCCTTTAATATTTCCGCCTTGTTCTGTAACTGGACTTTGAAACAATACCTGTGTAACAAACAACAGCTTAGTATGTTGCATTCAAAAAGCCATCTAATAACAATAGGCAGAAAATTCACAATATAATGAACCTTATTTCATATGGCATCTACAGACGTTCTGACTAGTCAGTTGCCAAATGCCAACAACTTACAATGTATAGTTCATCAATAGTCAGCTCAGTCTAGTGGGGAGACTTTATGACAATAATGCGGAGAATCCAAAATGTTAAACAAAATACATATTATGCGTTTTCGTCTTGTGCATCTACACTTGTGCCAACAAAACAACTACCAACATGATCTAACCCAGTTAGTTATTATATTATGTAAATGAATTCATATAAAGTCGAGGGCGCAGTTGGGCGGATTTGCCATTCAACGATGATTGCGATAATGTGATCTGCTGACAGGTTCTAACTATTATTAGCAAACAATTTAAATATTATGCTTAGCTGAGTCAGCGAGATTTGATTTGATCAGGCCACTGCCTCCTTTCTATCTATCCTCCTGTCAATACCTATCTAGGTTTTCTGACCACTTTTGCGTCTCTATCAACAAACAGTAAAGAAGTACAAAAGTAAGGAAGAAGTGAGATATCCTCATAATGTTCTCAAAGGTGTGTGAACCTGCCAATGTGAATTTCGCCAGCTTTGTGGACTAATCGATCAACACAAGTCATAGGGACGAAAATTTCGCAGTTTCAATTTGCTACAAAGGCAGTAAATTTTTTGTTGGAACGTCTATAGACGTTATAAGTTAAGCAATCAGCCAAACGTACACAAACGCGTCCATACTTTATACGCAGTGCGCGAGCACAAACTGGAGCGTGCGAACACAGAACCTACGCCGTACTACGGTAACTTCTTGCGGAGCCTTCTTAATTGCTATGCTGCCTGCACAGCCATTTCAGAATGGTGAACGGGAGCATTCCCTTATGCTTTAGATACACGATAACACTAATAAGGATAGGCCTGGCCATATCCTAATGTAGGATAGATCATAGATATTGCGATTTCGAATATCTGAGTCCAAAAACTTGAGATGCTCCAATTGTTTTCTGTAACAGTTGCCACACGGAAAGATTTTCAGAAATTCCACCCGATCGACGTCGTATCGGGTTTGTAGTAATATCTTTATGCATTATAGTTGTTTTCTACCATGTAAACTGTCATTTAGCACAAAACACGCTAAAAAGTTCGCGTAATTAACTTTAAGAGCAAAAGCGCACAGTTCTTTTTGCGTCGCAGGGGAGCGACGTTTTATCCTGTCGCGCTTATATAATATTAGCTAATGCCCGCTACTTCGTACGCGTGGATCGAGGTTTTGTGATAAAAAGTAGCCTATGTGTTAGTCCAGACTATAATCTATCTCTGTGCCAAGTTTCATCCAGATCCGTTCAGCCGTTCTGGCGTGATTGAATAACAAACATCCATTTCAGGTTATCTTGGTTCCCGCGGGAACTTCTTAATTTTCCGGGATAAAAAGTACCTATGTGCTATTCCAGACTATAATCTATCTCTGTGCCAAATTTCAGCCAGATCCGTTTAGCCGTTGGGGCGTGATTGAATAACAAACATCCATCCATACATCCATCCATCCATACATCCATCCATCCATACATCCATCCATCCAAACTTTCGCATTTATAATATTTATTTGATGCAGACCTACACAAAAATGCTTTACCCCATTCTTTTTTGCGCTAATATGAATCCGCTCACACGGACACGACAGAATAAAACGTTCCACTCCGATGCGAACGTTTGTCGTGTCCGGTCCCTAGTCTTTTAGGTTAGGAGGTAGATCATCGATTAGTCATTTCGAGCACTAGACGCTTTATTTTACTGTTGTAGTCTGGTCACAGGCAAAGCAATTGATTATTTGATTTGCAGTTTGTGTGTGACGTGGCTAGCGCGTAACTCAAATCACGTAGAACGTAAATCTGAAATTTTACGTGGGCGTTGACCGCTGGTTTAATATTAGCCACTGTCATAAACTATGTTGTAATGTGATTCAAAACATGGTCTTGGTAAGTTTTATTGTTTGTTTTTGGAATTGAGTAACTCTGGAATATTCCGCAGATGATACAGTGTAGCTATAAATAAATACCTAGGTATGTGTTGGATGGTTCAGGCACCGAGTTTAGTTGTATGGTCTGTGGGTTCAGGACATGAAAATTTTAGTGATATCATCATACTACTCGCGCATCTATACTCTATACTAATATTATAAATGCGAAAGTCTGTCTGTCCGTCTGTCTACTACGCTTTCACGGAACATCTGTTCAACCGATTTTTATGAAATTTGGTACAGGGATAGGTGGTAACTGGTATCCCGAGGAAGGCTATGTGCTATGTGGGTTCCCGCGGGAATCAAAAAACTTTAATCAACGCGAACCGAAGTCGCGGGCATCAGCTAGTACCCAGTACCCACATAATTTTATACGACAGTGCTTAATGTATTCAAGTAAGAGCCGGTCCCGTCCCAAAACCATACAAGATGGCATAGTGCACCGGCGCCGGCTTCGCGTAGGTGATGTTTTCATCATTGTAACAGTTGTCGTATCAGATTCCTAACTGTATCTGCGCGCACGCTCCACCGCAGACTACGAGATAAGGGGACCGAATGACAATAAAAGTAATAAAACCCTGACACGGTTTTTGGATACTCTAGCTGGTGGAACGCTAAACGAGATACATCTTATTCATGAAAATTGCGAAAACCTGTTTATAGCTATAATTCAACTTTAAGACTATTATAACTTTGTAGAACAAATTATCTGTTTGTTTACTTGGGTGACTGACTGAGTGGTCTATCAACGCACAGCACAACTACTGGAATATAAAAGCACAGCTTAAACCACAGGACGGATCGGGATGAAATTAAGTATACAGAGAGCTATCAGGACGTAGGCATTCGCTAAGAAAGGATTTTTGAAAACATAACCCCTAAAATAGGGCTTTGAAAATCGAACGAAACGTGAGCTGAACCGCAGGCAAAATCTAGTTAATAAAATAAATACGTAATGTTGCAATTATGGATTAAGCGTTAGGCCGTCTGTCATCTATCGGTGAAGCGATTTTTTCAGAGTTCAGACACTATAGACAGGCCCCAAGACATTGTACGCCACTGTTTAGCCATTTGAATATTAGGAGGGATATTGAAGCTGCGCATTGATAGAGAGTGTATAACAGAAAATACAAAAAATTTTACTAATATTATAAATGCGAAAGTGTGTTTGTTTGTTGGTTTGTTGGTTTGTTGGTCTGTCCTTCAATCACGCTGCAACGGAGCAACGGATCGACGTGCTTTTTGGCATGGATATAGTTGAGGACCTGGAGAGTGACATAGGCTACTCTTATATTATAAATGCGAAAGTGTGTTTGTTTGTTGGTTTGTTGGTTTGTCCTTCAATCACGCTGCAACGGAGCAACGGATCGACGTGCTTTTTGGCATGGATATATAGTTGAGGACCTGGAGAGTGACATAGGCTACTTTATATCCCGGAAAATTAAGGAGTTCCCGTGGGATTCAAAAAAACATATTCCACGCGGACGAAGTCGCGGGCATCAGCCAGTTTTTACTATTTTTCAATTTAAGTATATTCAATTTATTATCACAACTACAAAATCCTACACCCTATGTATGTTCTGATATAATAAAACCCTTACGTTAACACGTTTTACTCGACGGCGGCGCCTCCCAATGACGTCGCAGACACTGTTCATCCTACGGCTTCACTTACAGCAATGAACGTAAACAAGCGAGACATATTGGATCGAGGAAGGCATCAATCAAGCCGGTGCCGCGTTTTTGTTGATTTACACCGTTTTTAATTGTCGCCAATTGTCGTTACAATGTCGCTCATACAAGTAATATATGGCGTTAAGACGCAATTATCTCTACTCATTAAAAACATTTTGACTTGTATACCTATAAAGATTGTAGAAGAGATTGTAAAGAAAAACTTCCTTAATTTAATTTTTAAACAAATACAAATTTGGTACAATCGATAAAGGTTATCACTAAAGTATGCGTTATTGCTACAAACTGGAATTTGGATAGCTTACCAAATATTTAATAATGAGTAGGTACCTACATATTTTTATGATTCAAGTTTAGTTTAGAAACTGACTGAAATATTTAAAAAAAACGACTACGTCAAGAAATTTTGAATGTAGGTTTACTAGCACCGAGGTCTGTGTTTACTAGACAGTATGACATCATTTTCAGAAATTCCATCCAATGGATGTATGATCAGCTAATTTAACGTAATTTGCTCAGCCCGTTGTATGCGTGAGAACTAACTAGAATATCTAGCTAACAGCTAATCTAAAAGTTAACTAGAATCTGCACCCAACAACCCAGGCAAAGAGATTAGTGCGCAACTCGGTTGCAGTTGGTTCAACCCAGTAACTTTGTCTATCTATTTGTAACGTGCATATGTCACCGTAAGATTGTAAAAACCGTAAGATTGTAATCTAACGCTTTTTTTTCGATAGATTGTAAACAGTCGAAAGATTGTGAACCGTTCAATGTTTTAAGTGTCATTTTTTGAAATATTCATTGTATTTACGTTTTCTTGTCTCTTTCTTGTAGGTTAGGTTAGGGTTCGACATAAATGATCAGGTATTGCGCGGCCGCAGGGCGGGCACTTAGGTTCTATCGGGTTAATAAACCTAACAGATTACAATCTACCGAAAAATAATCCGTTATATTGTAATCATTCGACAGTTTACAATTTCGCGAGTTAGATTATACCTAATCTAACGGTTTTTACAATCTTACGGTGACACATATATAACGCGTACGCTACACGTTGCATGTAACACCCGGGCGCACTAATTTCCGTGCACTTCCGTTAATAAAGCCCCCCCGCGGCTCCTGCACTACACAAAGTGAAGCCTGACGCGCTGAAAGCCCTCCGAGGATTGAGTGCTTTTAGCTTTCCCTATCTCCCTTATATGTCGAGTATATCACGCTTAGTTATAGGAGCATGTAGGTGTATGTCTTCTGTAGTCTGTACAGGAAGGTGTATGTCCTCGGCGTTTACAAAGTTTCGCATGATCTTGATCGCTCTACTGGAAGTTTTGAAAATCGGTATGGAGGAATTTTTATTTTTAACTTCTTAGTGTAGTCTTAATCCCCACGGCTTATGAGTGCAGTACCCTGCAGCATCAGAGTTGACGAGTTGGAATTTGGGCTTAAGTATGAAGTCGTTGCTTGACACTTACAATATGAATTTCCCATAAAAAAGTTTTAAATCGCTATTTTTAAGGAGTTCTGTACCCTGCAGCATCAGGGTTGAGGAGTTGGGACTTGGGTTTAAGTATGAAGTCGTTGCTTGACACCCACAATATGAATTCCCCATAAAAAAATCCTAAATCGCTATTTTTAAGGAGTTCTGTACCCTGCAGCTTCAGGGTTGAGGAGTCGGGACTGGAGTTGAATCGTATACACGTGACTTGATACCTACTATATGAATTCACCATCAAAACTGTCTAACTCCCTAGTTTTGAGTCGTAAGTATACCTACAGCATCAGGATTGAGGATTTGGAGTCAAATTTTTTTATGGGACCATCTCGCGAGCTTCCTCTAACCACAGAAAAAAAATTTTTCAATTCGGTTTGGAAACCACGGAGATATGCGGTAACATACATTAAAAAAAAAAAAAAATATACGCGCCGAATTGAGAACCTCCTCCTTTTTTGGAAGTCGGTTAAAAATTGCACTTGACTGTGTCAGCTAGCGTGCACGCAGGCAAGACGAAGTGTGTAGTTGGAGCTTAAGAAAGGACGCAAACGACGGAGTATGTAGCCGGAGCTTTAGAAAGGACGCAAGCGACGGAGTGTGTAGCCGGAGCTTAAGAAAGGACGCAAACGACGGAGTATGTAGCCGGAGCTTCAGAAAGGACGCAAGCGACGGAGTGTGCAGCCGGAGCTTAAGAAAGGACGCAAACGACGGAGTATGTAGCCGGAGCTTTAGAAAGGACGCAAGCGACGGAGTGTGCAGCCGGAGCTTAAGAAAGGACGCAAACGACAGAGTATGTAGCCGGAGCTTTAGAAAGGACGCAAACGACGGAGTATGTAGCCGGAGATTAAGAAAGAACGCAAGCGACGGAGTGTGTAGCCGGAGCTTAAGAAAGGACGCAAACGACGGAGTATGTAGCCGGAGCTTTAGAAAGGACACAAACGACGGAGTATGTAGCCGGAGATTAAGAAAGAACGCAAGCGACGGAGTGTGTAGCCGGAGCTTAAGAAAGGACGCAAACGACGGAGTATGTAGCCGGAGCTTTAGAAAGGACACAAACGACGGAGTGTGTAGCCGGAGATTAAGAAAGAACGCAAGCGACGGAGTGTGTAGCCGGAGCTTAAGAAAGGACGCAAACGACGGAGTATGTAGCCGGAGCTTTAGAAAGGACACAAACGACGGAGTATGTAGCCGGAGATTAAGAAAGAACGCAAGCGACGGAGTGTGTAGCCGGAGCTTAAGAAAGGACGCAAACGACGGAGTATGTAGCCGGAGCTTTAGAAAGGACGCAAGCGACGGAGTGTGTAGCCAGATCCTTAGAAAGGACCACCAAGGAGCAAAAAGTGCATACGTGGTGACCTGTAAGCCGGACCCGGTAGTCCCGATAGCTTATCAATGGGGGCGAGCACAATGGCGCGTTATGCATCACGGTGCAGCTGCAAACTAGCGCCTATCGGTCGACGACCTGTTCTCACCTATGATTGCATGGCTTCAGTTATAAGAATCTTCTTGTATTATAAGCCAAGTATACGATGCGCGAGTATACGACTGAGGAGTTTCCTCTACGTTATTCCATGTGTCAATCCAAATATAAAGGTCAGGAGTTGCGAAGCTGAAGTGGTAATGGACATGGGCACACAGTTTTAATTCCGGATAAAGGTTGGGATCCCAAAGCTTTAAAATTGCTACTTACCTTTCGCCCAAAAGACCAATATGTAATTCGGCAATTTGGATATGTCACTGTAAGATTGCAAAGGCCGTTGTATTGTAATCTAACTAGCGATATTGTAAACTGTCGACAGATAACAATTTCACGCACTATTTTTCAGTAGATTGTAATCTGTTAGGTATACTGATTTTTTATGTCGAACCCTAACCTAACCTACAAGAAAGAGACAAGAAAACGTAAATACAATGAATATTTCAAAAATTTACACTCGGAACATTGAACCTTCTTTTTCTGGTCGGTGCATTGAACGGTTCACAATCTGTCGACAGTTTACAATATCGCTAGTTGGATTACAATCTAACGGTTTTTGCAATCTTACGGTGTCATATAATAATATAAGCGGCGGGCGCAAGACCGTGGGTCGCGACTCGCGTTGTTTGAAATTCAAGAGATATATTGGTCTACAATCAACATCTATTCACGAATTTCATCTACCTACTATGAATCAACTACTAAGTAGATCTATTTAAACGTTTTATTATAAAGGGTTTTCGAATGTGTCATTCGTAGACAGGCGATTTACATACATTTAACCAGGCACGTGAAGTAACGGCGTAAACCCCCCACGTTTACTTCCGACATAAATCACTCATTTGTGTTTGAAGTTCGAAATACACATATCCACAATCCATATAACAAAACGCCCTTCGATCATTAAACTGCAAGATATATAGTCTTTACCACGAGTGTTTTTTTCTTTTTCATGATGAATTTAGATTGGAGACAGAAGGAGATCACTATCCCCATATTTGAGTCTGCTTGTTTGTCTTTCAATCACGCCGCAGTGATGCAACGCATTGACGTGATTTAGCATAGTGACGGAGAGTGACATACGGTAACTTTTTTTACCGTTCTTACGGGATAGCTATAACCTATGCCCTACAACTAGACCAACGCGGACAAAGTCGCGGGCAACAGGGCGGGCTTAGAATAAAATAATATATCCCACTTAGAAACACGGAGAAGTTAGAGTTTTATAGTTTTCAAAGTAAGCAAAATGATAATTCAAAATGTTCAAGGTAGACTGTTAAAAGAGTTACAGTACTTGTACTGAATCGTGAAAGTCCACAGTAAAAATGAATCTCACCCACGCGCAAGGTACACAGACCATAATCGATTAGCTACTGGGGACATTAAACACACGCCTCCCAAGACACAAAGTGATCGCATAAAACAGCGGCGGCATAGGTAATAAAGTTCAGCGAGCAAAATGAGATGGTAATAATCCACAATGGGCTTTAGACTATCAAGCCGTGTGTCATTTCATTGTAAACACGCAAGCCCGTAATAAACCTCCATTCAGGGGCCACTTACAAGTAAATTATGTGAAAAAACTGGCCTAGTGTGAGTCGGACTCGCGCTACGAAGGTTCAGTAACTTTGTAGGTACTTATGTAGTAGATGTTAATTATTTTTAGGACCCTCTCTAACTAGATAATGTATTTTAACCAATCTTACTAATATCACGTCCCAACGGCTGAACGGATCTGGATGAAATTTGGCACAGAGTAAAGTAAAGTAAAAGTAAAAAACACTTTATTACACACAAACAAATAATAAAACAGAGGTAAAAAGAATCATAACAAAATTTACAACTTGTTACGGTGTAAAGGCGGCCTTATCACTATGAGTGATCTCTTCCAGGCAACCTTTTTATGATCGGAGATTGGTTGTATGATGTCAGGGCGGTGCACACGTGTACATTTCAAAGAGAGAAATAATAACAATCTATTACTTATCTATTACAATATAATAAACTTACATAACAGTACATACTATAGTTACATACTATTCTACTTATATGACAATATAAATCTAAAAATAAAATAAAACATAATATATACTCATATAATAGATACAATAACATAAACTTACACGAGCTTTACATAGATATTTATACTTTCATAGCGATAAATAGTAATTTTTAAGACGACGTTTAAAGGTTGACACCGACACAGAGTGTCGGATATCCCTCGGTAGCGCATTCCAGAGGATCACAGCTTTGACAGTGAAGGAGTCGCCGTAGCATTGCGAGCGACTGCTTGGCATCGCTAATTTGTTGTCGTTCTTTGAACGAAGGTTGAGAAGATGGCTAGACCGAAGAAAATGAAATCTTTCCTTTAGATATGGAGGAGTATGTGGGAGAAAGAGGATAGAGTAGAGAAGAGAAAGGATATGGAAATTACGGCGTTGTTTAACGGTGAGCCATTTGAGTTGGACTCGATATTGAGTTATGTGGTCAAATTTTCTCAGCCCAAACACAAATCTGATAGCCATATTTTGCAGACGTTCAAGCTTATTAAGGAGAATCTGTGGTAAATCAGGATAGCATGAATCTGCATAATCTAAGAGGGGAAGCAGAAGTGATTGAGCCAGGGAAATTTTGGTTTTGACCGGTAAAAAGTTTTTCCATCTTCTCAACCTACCGATCACGGCGTAGATCTTCCGACTAACTGCAGCTATCTGGGGAGCCCAGGAAAAGGAGTTGTCCATAACAAGACCCAGGTTTTTGACAGTGCTGCAAATTTCCAAATTAGTACCATTGAAAACTACAGGAGGGAGAGATGAGGGGTTAATTTTGGCAATTTGCTGCCATGATCCAAATAAAGAAACCTGCGACTTACTTGCATTTACACACAACCCGTACGACTTACTCCAGTTGCTCACAGTATTGAGTTCGGAATTTAGTCGTGCTATAGCACCACAGAGATCGTCGACGGTTGTTGATGTGTAAATTTGCAAATCGTCAGCGTAGAGATGAAAGGATAGTGAGAGAAGGTCAGTGATAGAGTTGATGAAAATAGAGAAGAGGAGGGGGGACAGAACACCTCCTTGAGGTACACCCGCACTAAGACCGCAGAATGACGAGTATTTATCATCAATACGTATGCATTGCTTGCGATCATAAAGGTAGGAGCGAAACCAGCCAATAGCATCGGAGGAGACATTTATTGACTTAAGAACTGCTAGGAGAATATCAAAATCAACAGTATTGAAGGCATTTGAGAAATCAAGTAGGGTTACGATACTAACTAGCCGGCTATCAATCCCGTACCTTATGTCATCACAAATTTTGATCAAAGCAGTCACAGTGCTGTGCCCAGGGCGAAATCCGGATTGGTAAGGACTCAGAATATTGTGCTTGGAGAGGAATAGTGAAAGTTGACTGTGGACCACACGTTCAAGCACTTTCGATAAAAATGGAAGAATTGAGATTGGTCGATAGTGAGAAAAGGTTGAAGGATTGGAAATTTTCGGAATGGGAATGACAAAAGCCGAGCACCAAATATTCGGAAAAGTATTAGAGGAAAGAGAGTGATTGAAAATATGGCAAAGGACAGGTAGGATTTTGTCAAGTGCCAGCAAAATCATTTTACGACTCACACCATCACTGCCGATGGCATCAGATTTTATAGCCATGATATGCTTCTGGACTTCCGTAGCAGTGATGGGTGTAAAATTGAAGAGCCCAGAACTGGGACTGGGTCTTAAGCTAAGGGAGTTAAGCGTGTAAGATTTCGTTGAATTGTCTAATAAAGGAACAGTCGTAAAATGTCTATTAAGCGATTCTATATCAACGTTGCTAACGGTAAGAGAGGATTTGCGATCCCGGCCAATTCCCATGGTGTCAAGGAATCTCCAGACTTTCCCAGGGTCTTTATTGTCCACTGAAACATGTATATATTCTCGCTGGGCATCCCGGCAACGCCTATTGCATTTATTACGCAGATTTTTATATTTACATAGATTTTCTGTAGTAGGGTTACTCTTGAATTTCGACTTAGCTCTGTTACGCTTGACCATCAGAATTTTTATTTCCTCTGTTAGCCAAGGTGCTGGAAGGTGTTTGAGTTTAATCGGCCTTAATGGGGCATGCACATCGAATAACTCAATAAGTATGGAATTAAAAATATTAAGCTTGTCGTTCGTCGTTGTGGCATTCAACACAGAGTTCCAATCGATTTGGCTAAGGTCGTTCAAAAAGCTAACATTGTTGAAGTCCTTAAAGCTGCGCCGCATTATGACCGTAGGTTTAACTTTGGGCGGGCGTATTTTAAACGAGAGATAGACTAAGTCGTGATATGAAGAAGCTTCTGCTGAGAGCTGTCCAAACGCATTGACACGATCAGGCGAGGAGACAATCATGAGGTCCAGCAGAGAAGGAACGCAGTTTGGAAAAAAGTGTGTCGGCCGTGAGGTGTTTAAAATATTTAGGTCAGCACTATTTATCATATCAACCAGGCGCTTGGCTCGAGAGTTATCTTTGACTAGGCAAGTATTGAAGTCGCCCATGATTATCGTATGATCGGCGTTAGGGACGAACTTCTCTAGCAAGGCCTCGAACTCATTAAAATAGTCTATGCGCAATGAAGGACTATAGAAAACTCCCAACAGAAGCTTCAAAGTACCGAAGAGAACTTCAATAAATAAATGTTCAGATGACTCCGCATACTGGGAAGGAGATTTATCTAAGATTGTAAACGGAATCTGAGCACGCAGGTAAATAGCAACTCCTCCACCACCCTTACCGGTCCGGTCATTTCTAATTAGATGAAATCCTGGCAACGAGTACGAAGTTGAGGGTAAGCAAGGCTTGAGAAAGGTTTCAGAAACCAGGATAGCATGAATGTTCTTGACGTCAAACGAGCTCAAAAGGTCAGAGTGGTGAGCAGGAATGCTCTGCGCATTTATGTGGATAACATTGAAACTTTTAGGGTATTGAGAGAAAGTAGAATCTAAGGTTAAATTGAGAGGTATAGATAAACTGTGAAAACTGTCATCAGATGAGGTGGAGTCACATTGGAAGTATACATTGTCGTCGTCCGAACTGTCGCTATTATCGCTAATAACCATGGTGTATATACATATATATAACAAAATAATATACAATATATACAAAAATATAATACGATAAACAATAATAATTTAGCTACTTAAATGCAATACTTCATATCATACCCACCAGCAGCTAAACATAACTCATTATATGCACAACTAATAAATTGTCTAACGTTACATTACTATTTACTACACACTACTGAATAATATAATTACAATTAAAAAGCACATCAAATTATTTAATTATTAAGTCTAGGCAAGCTTAGTCCGAAAGTCAAACTACAAACTATGAATTTCACAAGAATAGCAAAAATAACCAGCATTACAAAATATTATACTGTCTAATACTTGAATTCAAAGTCTAACTCACGATTAAAAGTCAACTCCTAGTCTATGGCTAACATATGTCAATTACACAAATTGAACTTGACAAGTTGACGTTGACATGTGACATGTGAATTTGTTATTGTTTTGTTTAGATTGATTTTGATTGTAATTTATTAGCACACCTGCAATAATCAAACATAAATAGTGGCGTTGATTGCATACAATTACAGAAAAGAGCAAGCGCTAGGTTAACTAAAAAAAAGTGCAAATTTGAATAAGCAGCATAAAATTTAAGCAAGCGTCTACAGATCAACATTTAAAAAGTCCATACCAGGCAAAAAGGATAGTCTGCCTTACTTCCTAACACTCCGTTTTGTCTTTACCGCCTCATTCATCACTGGCTTAGTGGCCTTCGGTACTTGAGGAGTGACTTTAGCACTGGAAGTGGCCGCTGGGGAAGCTGGAACCTGATCATCACTGCCCAACTGAATAGAGTCAACCTCCGCCTTGGTGGTCACCCGGTGGCGCTTGCCGTCACGTCCGATGATTATAATGAGCCCTTCTCTTGTCCAGCACTTTGTAACTCCAAACTTCTGCCTTGCAGTCATGAAGGCATCGTGCCGGTCTTTTGTTAAGAACTCAGACAAAGTAACACCCGTACCCTTGAGAGCAGTTTTCGCTAACCAGACCTGTTTCTTAACTGGCAGGTCCCGGAATTTATGTAATATAGCCCGAGGCTTATCGCCCTTAGGCTGACCCAGGCGCTGGCAGCGACTAAAACAATTATCCTCCAAGTTGGGTAATTTCAGATGATTGGACAAAGATGCACTCACTGTAGCTGACAGATTATCATCGTTTCCCTCTGGGATCCCGTGAACCAGTAGCATCTTCCGCCTACTCCGCATCTCCAACTGATCAGTTTGTCTTGCCAGTACTTCTACCTGCTGTTGGAGCCCAGCCAGTGCAGATAACACAAACGCACGAAATGTATTAAACTGACCAGCTATATTGGAAGTGGGGCTCGTTGCTGGTATTGCTCCCTGTAGACTCTTCTGAAATTCCGCCATTTGAAATGTTCAGTCAGTGATTGAATCGAGTTCTGAATGGCCTCCATAGTTAGTGAATGTGCTTTGGTGATGTGTATAACAGTGAATCCTTTAGTTACGTTGCTAAGTATGGATTATTTGAGTGGAGTTAAGGCTGGTAGGTACTTAAACACTTAATACATATGTATATTTAAATTCTAAATATTTTTTATTAAATAAAATAACTCAACACCCCAAAAACACGTGTGCGCTTTTTGAGTGCCTACCCTCGGAATGAGATAGATTATAGTCTGGAATAGCACACTTTTTACTCTGGAAAATTAAGGAGTTCCAGCGGGAACCAAAAAACCTCAATCCACGCGTACGTAGTCGCGGGCATCAGCTAGTAATATAACATTAACTATTGTAAAGATTATACCTGTAAGGTGTGCACACTGCCACTGACAGTAAATATGCTAAAAAGGAGCTAACTATTTTTATAAATAAAACTTTTGATACTTACAATTTGGCTAAATAAATTATCTTATCTTATCTAGATGGACGGATGACATCAAGCGAGTCGCAGGAAGCTACTGGATCCTACCACAGGAAGTCCCTACAGCAGAAGCTATCTCCAACGGTAGACGTTTGACAGCTTACGACGACGCGATGATGACCTGAAGGCAGTTCTAAGAACAAGGGACTGGAACTGACACCAGTTCTGAAAACCAGAGACTTCGTAAATGACAGACAACAGATAAGGTTTCCGTTTTTCCATCACGAGGTAGGAACCCTACAAAAAGCATAAGATAGGTACTTGTCGTGATTAAAAGGACGTGGGCGCAACAAACGGGTAATGAGAGCCTAATTGCGTATAAACGACCTATTCAGGCATTCCGCGATAGCAAAAACCTATTAATACACTTAATGGCCAGAACTGAGACAGTGAATGGGGTGCAAAAAACTAAACATCATCACAGATTCTGTCATCAGTCAATCTGAGGCGGTGGAGGCTGGCCGAGATGTTGAATCAATTTGCCATTCGCTGAGGTATGGAAATTATGCTATTCGACGACCTCCCTGGTGCAGTGTAGTCTTATAAATTGGAGGTCCTGGGCTTGATTTAGAAAGATATCCATATTTAATAATATAAATACTAGAATGTGTCTGTCTGTCTGCGACGTTATCACGGTCCATCTGTCCAACCGATTTTGACGTAATTTGGAACAGGAATGGGTTAATTACATTCCGGGGAAGGACATAGCTGCTTTTTAATCCTGAAAAACCAAGATTACCTTCGGGATTTTTCATAAACCTAACTCCACGCGTACGAAGGCGCGAACATTAATCTACAAAGGTCTTGTCTTTCTGGTCTGGTCTGGTGGGAGGCTTTGGCCGTGGCTAGTTGTACCACTTCCGGCAAAGACGTACAGCCAAGCTATTTAGCGTTGTTCCGGTACGATGCCGTGTAATAATCGGTGTATGGGTTTAATATAACTGCCAGGTTAGTCGCTACCATCTTAGACTGCATCATCACTTACCATCAAGTGAGATCGCAGTCAAGCGCTAACTTGTATTGGAACAAAAATAAAAGTACCAAGTACGCGTTGTCGCGTAGATAGTAGATACCTTACACGGGTTACAGATTGTTGATTGTGCGAAATTGGCACAAAAATACCAAACATTTAACACTTCGCATGATGTAGTTAGGTATATAGATTTAAACATTACTAGTGCTAGAGATTGGAGCCGTGGAGGTAGCAGCTTAGTGGTACATCATACGAGTTCACGTTTAAACGTTAAGCGCTCAGACGTTATGAGGTCGAGTAATTCATCCAGGTGAATGAGGCAATTTACCACGACTCGGCCGTAGACACAACAAAGAGGCGAGACCCGAGAGGTAGGCAACTTTGCACAATGCGTGTTCTGTAGCTACTACTAACTACTAGGTAGTAGGTACAACAATATAGTACAGCGGCGCCGGCGCAGCCCCGTATTTATAGGTGTCGGCCGTCATTGTTGCTTCGTGGACGTTGGACGCATGACCACTTAATTTTGCTCACCCTTGCTCTATATAGCTAATAATGGTATCAGTCAAAGCAAGTAGCGAACTTTGATCTCTTATTTAAGATTCCGGGGTTCCAATCCTTGACCTCTCTTTTTTTCAAGTTTTCGGTAATGTGTAATGAATGAATTGATTAAATTTCAACATCACTAGCTAGTTGTTACAGTGAAGGAAAACATCGTGATTCGTCATCATGCATCTCGCGTGTTTGAAGTCTGCCATCTGCACTTGGCCAGTGTAGTGGACTGTTGCCTTCACCGTTCTCATTATGATAAGAGCAAGGAATGATCGCTTACGAAGTTAGGCGTTTCCCTAAAAAAGATTCCGCGATTTGTTTACCATTTCTATACTCTAAGATAAACTAGAGACTAGAGCTAGACTATACACACTTGGCCAGTGAGGTAGACTGTGGCTTCCACCGTTCTCATTTTGATAAGATTAAGAAATTATCGCTTACGAAGCTACGCGTTACGCTGAAAAGATTCCACGATTTGTTTACCTTTTCTATACACTAAGTTTAAGATAAACTAGACTATAGGTACGTCCTGTTTCCTTTACATTTTGCTCTAGTGTCACTCAGTATAATCGTGGCAACTAAATGTTCAGTTAAGACACGGCTTAGACTGCAAATGACAGTCGTTACCGATCACGACTCCTTCGCAAAGGTGAAAAATGCAATGAGAATGCCACGACTTGTCATTTCGCAGTCACGATCCAAGACCGCGAAATGTCATCTCAGGTGTAAACGTAACGCACGCTGCTAACATTTTCCTATTAAGGTGGTCTCTCACCGGACTTCATGCCACGAGAGTAATTTGTATAATGACTCAATCTCTTATAAAGGAACCTCGCGTCAGTCGTCGAATGAGATCATTTACTGCCCAGCCCTTAAACGCGCGCTTCACCTCAGGCTGCATCACCACTTGCAAGCAAGTCTGATTGCATCCAGGCGCTAGCATATACGTTAAAAAAACATAAATTTTGATTATCATATTGCTACACAATCGAATTAGCTGAATCAGATATAATATAGCTAATAATTAATACAGGGTCTTCAACCCGGGACCTCCCACGTTAAGGCAACAGCGCTCAACACTGCGCCAGGGAGATCGTCCAAAACAATAAGTTTGTGTTTATGTAACACGGTTTTGATGAATGAGGTGTCACTGTCAATGAATTCGTTATTATGGTCCAGTTGACATAGGGTACCTTTTACACGAACAAAATCTATAATAACGGATTATATTATATTTACAAAAAGAGAATTTGAACTTTTTTCCGTAGTTGGAGGTTACAGTTTTTTTTATTAAAACTACCTGCTTGTTCTAATGAATGAAAAACAGGCTATACCATTTGGGACGCTCGTGATATCAAGCACCGTGAGAGATCACCATTACGTTACGGGGTATTCGCATTGCATAATCCCTTTGTTGCTTATTGCACATCAGTGTTCTACATAGTTAGGATGCTGTTTCACAATATCACCGTATATTGATATCGGAGCAACATAATCTTTTGTTCGGAATTCGTTCGTCCGTTTTTGATTATCTTGTTAGACTAAAAACCCAGTTTCGGAATGAGATATCTTCTATAGCATTGAACTTTGACTCCTTATTTAGAAACGTATATTTTTGGCTCGATATGCTGCGTGTGTAATAGCGGTGATAGCCTAGAAGTCTAGACGTCGCGTCGGCCTCATTTTCATACAGTCGGAGGTTTGATCCTTGGCGCAATTTTATAAATCTCTTAGTTTTAACGGTGAAGGAAAATATCGTGCGAAATGCTGCATGCCTGAGAGTTCTCCATAATGTTCTCAAATGTATGTGAAGTCTGCTAATCTATATATATAAAATTCAAAGTCCTGACTGACTGACTGACTTATATATCAACGCACAGCCTAAACCGCTTGGGTTAGAGACTTGAAATTTTGACAGTAGCTTCCTTTTGTAACGTAGGCGCTCACTAAGGAAGGATTTTTCAAAATTCCACCCCTAAGGGGGTGAAATAGGGGTTGAAAGTTTGTATGAAAGTCCGTCATTTCTCAAGTTATATCTGTCATCGTAAGATCGTAAAAACCGTTTGATTATAATATACCTCGCAAGATTGTGAACTATCGAAAGATTGTGAACTGAACATACTGATTACAATTTAACGCATTATTTTTCGGTAGATTATAATCCATCGAAGTAAAACCGTCAAATTGTGAAATACCGTGCGACGGAACGCACCTAGCGCGCTGATTGGTTGAACGGCATATGCCATGCGTCGCCATATTTGTTTGATAATTCATTTGTTGTCGAATGTAAACAAACAGTGTTTTGGTGATTGTAAATTGATTTCGTGTTGAAAATAACTCACAGCTTTAGAATTCGTTACATAAAATTGTTGTGGAAGTAAAATGACTATGATTAACCAAAGAAGTGCAGTTTGAATGATAGATAAGTTAGTATTCGTCACTGAACATAGCCTTAAATTACAGAAATTTTGCGTGTTTTAATATTTTTTATGCGCGTGAACCTATGTGATCTCATTTGATAACATTTACAATGTCGGATATTGAGCCTATCTATCAACACCGACCAATCAGGGACGGCCTTCGGACAGCTGACAATTTAACGCGCGGCAGATTGTGATATAACAGTTTCACTTCGATGGATTATAATCTACCGAAAAATAATGCGTTAAATTGTAAGCGGTATGTTCGGTTCACAATCTTTCGACAGTTCACAATCTTGCGCGGTATATTATAATCAAACGGTTATTACGATCTTACGGTGACATATCCATGAAACTTAGTATATGAGTTATCGGTAAAAAATAAAGAAATACGTGTTTCACAGTTTTTCAAAATTCCACCCCTAAAGGGGTAAAATAGGGGTTGAAAGTTTGTATGAAAGGCCGACGTTTTTCAAGTTAAATAGCCGTGAAACTTGATATATGGGCTAAGTACCGGTTTAAATTATGAAATACATAATCCACAGTGTTTATATATTCTATCCCAAAGGACGTTAAATAGTCATTCAATCACGCCGCAACAGAGCAACGGATCGACGGGTTTTTTTTCATGGGTTCTTTTTATTCCGGAAATTAAGGAATGCCTATGGGAATTAAAAAACTTATGCCACGCGAACGAAGTCCGAAAACATAACAAGCGTGAAGTAACATCTCTAAGATGAACTCACGTTTGACTAATTGAACTAGGAAGCGGTTAAGAGGCCGTTAACGACTATAAAGAGGCACCGCTAATTATAATTGCGCGTGCAAGGTCGGAGCGTCGCGTCGCACCAAATTCGGACAGCGCGCTCTGTCTTTTGACTCGTATCTTATAACTTATTGTTCACCTAACTAAGTAATTACAATAAATTACCTGGTAGGTAGTATAGTTCCGCGTTTTGATGATCGTAATATATTTTACTAGCTGATGCCCGCAACTTCGTCCGCCGTTCCCATTTATAATATTATCAGTATTCGCATTTATATTATTAATTATTGTAATCATATCATGATTACAATAATTAATAATAATAATAGTTTTTAATTATGTTCGCTACTCCTTCACGCTGCTATGCTGGCTGAAGCGATTTGGCTAGAATTCGGAATGAAGATAGCTGTAACCTAAATTAAGTTTTAACTTAATTAACACATTTTAATCCCGGAAAATTTAATTTTAAATACATTATAATATAACTATCAATTTAGTTTTAAATACATTAGTATACCTAACCATAATAGCCGTGTATAAGCGAATCCAACGCCAAAGATAACATTTAACTACATATATTCGTGTCAATAATATTAACAGAGCCTGACACTTAACTGTAAAATAATAAAAAACCGGCCAAGTGCGAGTCGGACTCGCGCACCGAGGGTTCCGTACAAACCTGTAGTAAGTTTTAAATTATTAAAAATATTTTTATCTTAAATATTTGAGTTGATTGAATGAAAGGTAAATTGTGGTTTACGATTTATGACGTATTAAAAAAAACTACTTACTAGATCTCGTTCAGACCAATTTTCGGTGGAAGTTTGCATGGTAATGTACATCATATATTTTTTTTAGTTTTATCATTCTTTTATTTTAGAAGTTACAGGGGGGGGGACACAAATTTTACCACTTTGGAAGTGTCTCTCGCGCAAACTATTCAGTTTAGAAAAAAATGATATTAGAAACCTCAATATCATTTTTGAAGACCTATCCATAGACACGTATGGGTTAGATGAAAAAAAAATTTTTGAGTTTCAGTTCTAAGTATGGGGAACCCCCAAAATTTATTGTTTTTTTTCTATTTTTGTAAAAAAATCTTGATGCGGTTCATAGAATACATCTACTTACCAAGTTTCAACCACAGAGTACGTACAGAGGGGAAGCTTCATACAAACGGCTCGCGGCGACTTCACCCATACATAGCGCAACGATGTGTGCGTGAGCTCTCACCGACACATTCACCGACACGCCGTCTGGGTACGCGACGCCTCAGTCCGGGTACGAACGTAAGGGCTGACGATCGAGCGTATAATCTAATTTTGAATGAAAAATAAAACTATTAGATTTATTTATGTAAATAGTGTTGTTTCAACAAAAATGCCGAATATTTGCACAGTTTGCTTGAAAAGTTCCAAAGACAATAGGATGTTTCCTATTTTTCATACCCGAGAGATAAAGAGAAGTAAGTACCTTTCTAACCTTGTTAACGATTTTCTCGGAAACCAATGAACCTATTTATATGATTTATTATGATTGATTAAAATGGATATTTACGACTGTCTGGGGATACAAAACAGGAAACTGATACCACAGTTTTAAAAAAATCAGCGCCATTTTGAAATTCTTTGTTAATTAACCGATTTCGTTCAAAATCGATATTTAGGACTCCCTGGTATTGTAAAACAGGAAACTGGTACCAAAGTTTAAAAAAATCAGCGCCATTTTGAAAGACTTTGTTAATTAACTACTGATGTTCATTAAAAAAGAAATAATTTCGTTTCTTTATAATATTTGTCTAATTTAAGTATTTATTGTTCAATTTCAGGATATAACTGTAATTATATTACATTATATAACTATAATATAATATTTTTATTTTTTCCTTAAATTGTTGACATGCATCAGGTGACAACCCTAGCAGAATAGGTATACATTTTCGACTTTGTTAGGAAGCTTCCCCTCTGGTCGGATATATACTCGTGTGGTTTCAACAGTATAGTTCTTATAGTTTCGGAAAAAAGTAGCTGTGACATACGGACGGACAGACAGACAGACAGACATGACGAATCTATAAGGCTTCCGTTTTTGCCAAATTTGGCTACGGAACCCTAAAAAATAGGTAAAAATCATACCTAATTTTCTTTTATCAACCAAAAATTGCATAACATGTCGTTAAAGTGGATTATCTAGTATTCATTATCACTTAAGATATCTTAAACTGTTACGGAAACGTATAAAATATACATAAAAACCGATACGTTTAGAGAGGCACCGTTACACCGTCTCCACAGATTTAGGAGACAATAGATTAACCCAACCAGTCCGTTATTTACCGTTCTCGTGCTAAAAACAGAACGGTGTAACACCGCTTTATATGCTAATATTCATCTTACAAAAGAATATATTAACGACTAGCAGATGCCCACGACTTCGTCCGCGTGAAATAAGTTTTTTGAATTCCACGGGAACTTAATTTAACGGGTTAATATATAGCCTATGACACTCACAAATAGTGTGGCTTTCTATCGGTACCAGAATTTTCAAAATCGGTTCAGTAGATCCAGAGATTACCACCTACAACCTCATAAACTCACAAACTTTACTCTGAAATATTAGTATAAGTAGATTTATTTATTTCACTAACTCTATGGATCCGCGGTGGGCTTGGCTCTTGATTGAGGGTCGTGCCCCTTTTTCCATTAATCAGATAAAGGTAAAAGTTTTCTTGAGATATCCATACATTGGACTTGCAAATCTTTTAAGATATTGAACAGTAGGAGTCCTAATTGCCTGCTTAACGGGTTATCTTAGATGGTTAGATAAATTATATTTTCTAAAGAATACCAGGTCACAACCGTTGCCAGACTTTGGCTAGATTATAGATGTGAGCCTATATAGTATATTTACATAGGAATATCCCGCCAACCGATTTAGTTCCCGCGCTGAAACTGCGATTTTTAAAATTATATCTCTAATAGTCTATTATTATGAGCAACTTTATGTCAGTAACGGGCATACCTATAGCGTCAAAAGACAGAAAGTTTATGACATATAAATAACTTATTATTAAGTAAGTAACTAATAAAAAATCAAAAATTATGTTTCAAAAGCAGTAATTTTTTTACGACTGTTGAATCGGTTCCACTTTGGGCGCCATCGCGTCGCGGTTTATTGCATTTCTGACGTATCATGTGACGCCTGCGCTAAGTATGTTACGTAAGTTACTTCTTTTACCTTAAATTCCTTAATAAGGAGTAGCTATACAATGTATTTATCAAATACTTAAGTGTAATTTTTTTCAAGGATATCTATCAATACGAGTTTTCGAAATAAATAATTAATGAAACCAAAATGACTATTTAAAAAATTACAAGTACTAGCTAATGCCCGCGACTTCGTCCGCGCGGATTGAGGTTTTTCGGATCCCGCGGGAACTCTTTAATTTGCCGGGATAAAAAGTATGTGTTATTCCAGACTATAATCTATCTCTGTGCCAAATTTCATCCAGATCCGTTCAGCCGTTGGGGCGTGATTGAGTGACATACATCCATCCATACATCCATACATCCATACATCCAAACTTTCGCATTTATAATATTAGTATTGTATAAATTCTCTTTTTTACCAGGACTAGAAGTAGGTACATACCTATATTATTTATCAAGTCAGTTAATCAAAGTATATCGTGTACTTATCTGCAATCTATCAAGATTCAACATACGAATACAAGTATCAACTTTCAACCAACGAGCAATAATATTGCTAATAAAAATGTGCGTAGAGCCGTAGAAAATATGTGAGCTAAATAAAGCTGCAGCGCCCGTCAAATATACAGATTATTATCCAGTTCAGTGAATATTATTCATACACCCTCACTACAACTCCCTATAAGTACGCGCGGCAGAAACGTGTTGATCACGTGCCGCCAACGTTACATACGTCCGCGAAATTCCTGTTACAAAATATTTACGCAATGACTCGCACTAACGATGTGTTACAAAACGAGACCGTGAAAAAATAAGCTTAAAATATCGCAAAAAAATATCCGTCAATCACAGAAATATGCGACATTGGAAGATAACAATGGGAATATACATGTATTTTCGTCTAAGTGACTAAGATACAAATATATCTACGCTTTCAGCACATCCTACATAAAATATGTGTCATTAGAATAGTACAGTTTACAGTATATTCTTTTGCATTTTCGCCGCGATGAGTAATTAGCTGCGAAAGAATCTTCAGAGCACGCGATGACAAAGATTTTTCTAGAACTTCACGTAATCTGTATCCTGATACGTCTGTATTATGTTTTTTTTGCTGTAAGTAATTGAAAGCCTTACATAAGAACAACGATATTTTAAGCAGGTTTGAATTTGAATACTGCAACATTCTTAGTTAAATATAAACTGAGCTATATTTACATACCGGCGGCAAACATAGAAGAAAATAACATAGAGATTTTAAAAAAACTTATTTCCCGGGTAAAAAAAATGCAAGACAAGCAAGCAAGCTTGCATGGAGACTATTGCATGTCTCCATGCAACCTCGACATGGTCTGTGCTCGACGACGACCTCCGTGGCGTAGTGTGTAGCGCTGTTGCCTTAACGTGCGGAGGTCCCCGGTTCGATCCCCGGCAGGGTCAATTTGGGAATTTATAATTTCTGAATTTTCCTTGGTCTGGCCTGGTGGGAGGCTTCGGCCGTGGCTAGTTACCACCCTACCGGCAAAGACGTGCCGCCAAGCGATTTAGCGTTCCGGTACGATGCCGTGTAGAAACCGAATAGGGGTATGGGTTTAATATAACTGCCGTGCCCCTAACAGGTTAGCCCGCTACCATCTTAGACTGCATCATCACTTACCATCAGGTGAGATCGCAGTCAAGGGCTAACTTGTAGTGGATAAAAAAAAAAAACACCAGAGTCTACAAAATACACTCTAAGTTTCACTCGGATGAACCTCAGATAATGATGGCTCTTTTATTAGACTTAAAGGAATTTCAATCCCAGTAGGTATGAAAAGTCAGAAGATTTAATATCAAACGAGAGCACTAAACTCTTGCTTGATGGGATGATGGCTCCATAAATAAGAGCAGAATGATGCATCCCATTAAAAAGGTTACAAAGTACAAACGCTTGCAACACCCATTAGACGGTCACGCATATCCAACGTAACGTCATATTTATAGTTTCCACATATAAAATGCATTAGTGTTACCTGCATTGGAATTTATAAAATATATTAAAACTGGCGACATTATTTTCAATGAAATTCCGACCATATCTATTAGTTACTTAAGGTTAGTTTTACTTTACATTCAATATTGTTACTGGATACGGCCGCACGTGGCCCATTAATGTTAAGATTCACTTTTAAATGCAATGCAATAGTTAATACACATTAAACATACATTGGTTTTTAATTTTTATCTATTTTAAGAGTTGTTTACTTTTTCTTGGGCAACAGGCATCATATAGGAATGAAATGAATTTAAACGATTATTTCGTGTAGGAATTATTTCAGACAAAAACTAACAGGTATATTTCTACCAAATGTTTTCTGACCATCAAAATAATAGGTATAAAGATAAGATAAAAACCTACTTGATATATTTTTATTATACCTACATACCTACTTATAAAGCGTTAAATTCCATCAAAACAAGTAAGTACGTTCATATGACTAAAAGATAAGACATGGAAAATCCATAAAGTTATACTAAATTACTGTACCTACCTACTGATCTCGAGTGATCCCTATACTTATACCCTTAATCGGTTGAGGAGCTACGTCCCCTATCTCCAAAGATCTTCATCAAGATTTAACCTTTGAATTAGCATTGAATTGAAATAATTAATTAACAATAATTAATTTAGTAACCATCCATCTTCCAACTCCGGGCTGGCACTGAGAATTTCTTAACTGAAAAACCCAATACCTTACAATTTTTATGCAGTCGACCATGCTAACAGCTAGACCGACAAGGCAGTTTGCATCGAAAAAGTCTAATCCTAAAACTATTATTGTTCCATAGCTCGGAAGGGCGAAGCGGAACGACCGCAGCGCGCATCGTCCGGCCATAAATCCAGTTTGGCGTCGTATCCCCAAGGGCGCTGCGCTAAATTTAGCCGCAGACGGGAGTCGGGACGAAGGCCGCTGTTTCCCGTCGGCCGAAGGACACCGGACCTAGGGTTGCCAATTGCCATCCGTACTAATCTTAACAATGAGGCCAATTCTGTTGTAGGTACACCATCGCTAAACTAAAGTAAAACGACAGCTCTATTTTTATTGCTATCCCTTTCAGAATACTTCCAGCGGAAAGGGTCATTTTAGTTTAGTTTAGAGATTGTGCTAAACAGAATTGGCCACAATATCCATAATATGCTAACTATAAACTTCAAACCTATGTGAGTCGCATTTCGCAGGACAATTGTCACGTCTGTAAAGTTTTGAGTTATTCCACATCTCTATTCTGTAGTGCCACGGTGATCGGAAACCTGTTAATTATTTATTTATTGGTATTCTCTACAGCTTTCTCAGTCACGAGGAGTCAGTGAATAGAAGTGACATTGGGCCGTGGATTTCCCTTGTGTAATCTGATCACTTCAATTGAATGCTTACAAAAAACTGTGTTTAGCAGTGGACGTCCAGCGAGATAAACATTTGCAATTTGAAGCGTCTCGGCGACTTCAGTTCTCGAGCACTATCTCGGGACAGAGCAGTAATATGCCAATTTAGGTGACAAATGACCAAAGCGATTTGATTACTAAGAATCAATTTCAAAATCTTACGCTCTCATAGGAACAGCGCACAAAAGGGTTTGGTGGGAATCACATTTTCTAAGCGCACAATAACATAAAAGACATCATGTATATCATAAAAGAAGTATCAACCCTATCAACCAGCCAGACTTCCATTGCCAACGTCACATATTACACACCCTTTCTGTTGTGATCCATCCATTGCAAGCTACGTTATTCATTCTAAAACTGAGACCTAAGCTTCGTACGCAATGGATTCACAATGGCAGAGTTTGTAGGATAGTTTTTGCAAGTTGTAGCAAAGATAGTACGTATACTCGACGTCCTAACATGACATACGCTAAACTTGTAAAGTATGTACCTAGATGTTATGAAAAATGCGTCTGGAGTCAACATTGTACTGTTTTCCCGTTTTAAAAAGCTCCTACATTTCTAAGGAACTATGTATGATCCTTAGGAATCTAGCTCCTAAAGTCCGCCTGCAGAGACGCCAAGTTAGAAATTTTGTCAGAAGTTTTAAACGAATTCTGACAAAGTAGCTGCTAACCGGGTTAAAAGGATAACCCAGTGTTTCGGCTAGCGGGCTTGTATCCGAGAAAACGTCCAAACTGATCGAATTTTAATGCTATTCCTCGAATTTGTAAAAGGCGCCGATGCCGTGCCTGGCAGGTATAAATTTTATTGTTTGACGTCCAAAAACCGATACTCTTGTGGTTTTTATTTTTAAAATTAAAATCCCGTAAAAGTAATCTGGTTTTTGAGTTATATGCCTGTTACGGTAAGTTATTATCATTAGTATTCGATTAAAAATAGTTCCTCACACATCACACCCTACTAATGTTAAAATGCGAGTGTGTTTTTGAAGTGAAACTTCTATAGCATCGTTGTGATTTGAAAATCCGATGAAACGAAAAAGCGACACCAAAAAGAGACAAACATATTCATAATAGGATTTAGCCTGCGAGAAAATGAGATAGAATAGGTACAAGTTATATTTATCTCATTCCCTCGTAGGCTACTTTTCACACACACACACATTTTTTTCACAACAAAATTAACAGATAAACCGTATCCTTCAATCATTCTGTGAATTTTGTTGGAAAATACGATTTCCTTGCACCGGTTTCTTGTCTTCTTTGTTGATTTATTTTGTGAATGGAGTTTATGTTGATTTGGAAAAAGAGGCGCATCTAGGTTAAATAGTCTATGCCGGAAGAGATGATAATTCGAATACTAATTTGTGACGTGTCATAGAGTGAAGACATCTGAAGTCATGGCAAATGTCACAATAGGCATGATGACAGTAACCAAGAATCAATGAAATTTTGAATTTATCTAATGAAATAGGATTCATGGATTATAAAAAACGTATTTATTTTTCTATTTTGAGCGAGATTGCTATTTATTTTGATAAAATAAAACTATAAAATACAGCAATCCGCCATATTGCATAAAACACAAAGAAGCGAATGACGTCACAATTGTTTGTTTTAAAGCTTTGAAAATCACACTATTGCCGACTGCACACTGCACAGAGTACATTGGTAATAACAATAGTGACGTCACAACGACGCCATGACGCCGCCGAACGTTTTGGCGTGAATTTTAAAATTTAAATTTCAAATGCTAATTTTATCTACCAAACTTTATTTTTCTGCTGAAATAAGATATTTTTTCGAAATAGTAGATACTTGCGAACATAATCTGACCATTTTTCAAAATCAGTCATCATGCCTATTATTGACAGTTTTGTTGCGTTTAGTAATTAGATGAGGATTTGCAGAGTGACAAAGGTTATTTGTATCCCGGAAAATCAAAGGGAAAGTCCCGGAATTTTCAAATACCTACCACTAGGGCAGAATCGTAGACATCATGTTCCATACCAATATTATAAATACGAAAGTGTGTCTGTCTGCCCGTCTGCTACGCTTTCACGACCCATCTGTTCAATTTCGGCGAACTTCGGTACAGAGATGGATTACATCCAGAGGCAGGACATACCTAGGCTACTTTTTTATCTCGGAAAATCAGTGCTAGGATTTCCAAAAACCCAAAACTACGCGGACGAAGTTGCGGACATCCTCTAGTATCTAATTAAAAGAAGTACACACCTAAGTAATGTGCAATCTATTTGTGTCATGTACCACATAACTAGACATTGACCCACTTTAGGTTTACCTAGATCTAGGTTATATATTTAGTACAATATACAAGTCTTTATTGTTTTCCTTATTGTATAAATGTTTTATTGAATCACCGCCGATAAGGTACAATACATAATACAGTTTATTTGATAAGGCTGCTATTTATAGGAAATAAACGTTTTGCGTTGTTCTCATTTTAATTAATTGCGAAATTTTCTTAGAAACAGGTTAATTCCTTATTCTAGTACTTAAAACCGTCGACTATATAGTCTGTAGAATATTTAGTCTACAGATTTTATTGCATTGAATTTTGATGACTTTATAATGCAACCATGCAGTACCTACAACTTATCATTAATTATTTATTTGTTTCGGTCGTAAATAATTAATGGAAATAGTTTTATTTAGGGAAATAAGTACCATAATTTGTATTTTTCTAAATTTATATTTGATGAGTTCCTACTTGCTAGCGTAGAAATAGGAATCAGGACAAAAGTCCAGCGCAAATACACCAAAAAGTGAAAATAGAACCACGCTGTCATTGGCAATCACCGTAAATGCTTAATCTCAAATTAATACATCGGATGTTAAATAACACTAGTTCGCCACGTCTACTATAGTTTTCTACACGTTTCTGAGTGCATTACTTAATCCGAATTGATGGATGGAGCCGCGCTGCTGGACCGTAGTGAAATCGAGAATCGTGAGAATATAGAATAACTAGCGAATGCCCGCGACTTCGTCTGCGTGGTTTGAGGTTTTTTGGCTCCCGCGGGAACTCCTTAATTTTGTGGGATAAAAAGTTTTGCCTATGTGCTATTCCAGACTATAATCTATCTCTGTGCCAAATATCAGCCAGATCCGTTCAGCCGTTGCGGCGTGATTGAGCAACAAACATCCATACATCCATAAATCCATCCAAACTTTCGCATTTATAATATTTTAGGTAAGATGAAAAGTAAGATTAGAGGTCACCCGCGACTTCGTCCGTGTACAATTTCTGATTTCCTATGAGATTACGAGATTTTCTCGCTGCAAAAGGCCTAGGTACATATAGCGGCTATACAGCTTATGCAGGTTTTTATTGCTTAAAAATAATAACTTATATGGCGATTTTCATGTCTCTAACTTCAAAAATATAGGACTTTCTTACAAACTTCTTCTACAAGAAGCTTACTCAAGTTCCTTGATTAAAGAGCGAAAGCTCATTCTACACTACCAAATTCTCTTCAAGCTTAAACAGTGACAGAGCATTCTTTGGTTGTGTTAACTAACTAAAAGATCAAATAATAAGAAGTTAATCCTCTTGTACTAGTACTAGTAGTTATCCACCCTTATATTAAGTTTATTCGAAAAATATGAAGTACCATGGAAGTAAGTACAAAACAAACCGTGGCCATCGAGTATTCATAAATTCAAATGTCGGCTGCTGCACCGACACGAAGGATCGCACTTACGCAATTCAAATCCCCAGCGATACACCGGCACCGGCGGGACAATGAGCGTGGACGCTATTTCAGAGTACTTTCAAAGCGCAGATATGCACTATTGCACATATGCGTAAGTATTTGTACCGTTCGCGCGCGAGCTGAATGCAGAGTAAATGTATGAATTCAAATCCCCAGCGATACACCGGCACCGGCGGGACAATAAGCGTGGACGCTATTTGAATAAACTGTACAGAGTAACAAGCCCTAATGAAAATATACCCGTAGGTATATGTACCTTGGACTAGCGCATGCTTAACCGAAACTGTGTACAGTCGCTATCAGAGTACTTTCAAAGCGCAGATATATGCACTATTGCACATATGCGTAAGTATATGTACAGTTCGCGCGCGAGTTGAATGCAGAGTAAATTTATGAATTCAAATCCTCAGCGATACACCGGCACCGGCGGGACAATGAGCGTGGACGCTATTTGAATAAACTGTACAGAGTAACAAGCCCTAATGAAAATATACCCGTAGGTATATGTAACTTGGACTAGCGCATGCTTAACCGAAACTGTGTCCAGTCGCTGTCAGAGTACTTTCAAAGCGCAGATATGCACTAGTGCACATATTATGCGTAAGTATATGTACAGTTTGCGCGCGAGTTGAATGCAGAGTAAATGTATGAATTCAAATCCTCAGCGATACACCGGCACCGGCGGGACAATGAGCGTGGACGCTATTTAAATAAACTGTACAGAGTAACAAGCCCTAATGAAAATATACCCGTAGGTATATGTAACTTGGACTAGCGCATGCTTAACCGAAACTGTGTACAGTCGCTGTCAGAGTACTTTCAAAGCGCAGATATACACTATTGCACATATGCGTAAGTATATGTACAGTTCTCGCGCGAGTTGAATGCAGAGTAAATGTATGAATTCAAATCCTCAGCGATACACCGGTACCGGCGGAACAATGAGCGTGGACGCTATTTTAATAAACTGTACAGAGTAACAAGCCCTTATGAAAATATACCCGTAGGTAATAGGTATATGTACCTTAGCTTAGACTAACGCATGCTTAACCGAAACTGTGTACAGTCGCTGTCAGAGTACTTTCAAAGCGCAGATATATGCACTATTGCACATATCCGTAAATGTACCATAGACGAGAAACGCAAACATCCACCACCACTACAGCCTATTAACGTCCCACTGCTGGGCACGGGCTAATTCCCTCACTCATAGGAGAGAGGGAATTAGAGCTAGACCCACCACTCTGCTCCAATGCGGGTTGGCGGGCTTTAACGACTATTATCATGTTAACAGCCGGGACCGACGGCTTAACGGCTCTCCGCGGCACGGGGGTGAAACACCGCAAACTTCCAACTCCGGGCTGGCACTGAGACCATCCCAATCCGAACAATAGGGCGTAGACGACAATCGTACAAAGAGCTATAGCACAGTAATTCTGTTCTCTATTAGATAAACGATGGAATACAAACGTAATATCGAATCGTAGCTGTAAGACTGCGTGTACACGGGTACAACTACAATCGTAATTCTAATCCCCACTGATATCCCAACAATCGGGCGTAGACGTCATTCGCACAAAAAGCTAGGTAGAGCAAAGTTATTCTGTTCCCTATTATATATACGATGGTCGATGGAATACAAACTTAATATCAAATGGTAGCTGTAAGACTACGTATACACGGGTACAATCATAATTCTAATCCCCACTGGTATCCCAACAGTGGGGCGTAGACGTCAATCGCACAAAGAGCTATAACAGAGTAATATGGTTCTCTATTAGACATACGATGGAATACAAACCTAATATTAAATGGTAGCTGTAAGACTACGTATACACGGGTACAATCGTGATTCTAATCCCCACTGATATCCCAACAATGGGGCGTAGATGTCAATCGCACAATGAGCTAGATAGAGCAAAGTTATTCTGTTCCCTATTATATATACGATGGTCGATGGAATATAAACCTTATATCAAATGGTAGCTGTAAGACTACGTATACACGGGTACAATCATAATTCTAATCCCCACTGGTATCACAACAGTGGGGCGTAGACGTCAATCGCACAATGAGCTATAACAGATTAATTCGGTTCTCTATTAGACATACGATGGAATACTAACCTAAAATCAAATGGTAGCTCTAACACTGCGTGTGCACAGGTACAATCGTAATTCTAATCCCCACTGATATCCCAACAATGGGGCGTAGACGTCAATGGCACAAAGAGCTAGTAGTAGATAGAGCAAAGTTATTCTGTTCCCTATTATTTATAAGTTCCCTAATATCAAATGGTAGCTGTAAGACTGCGTGTACACGGGTACAACTACAATCGTAATTCTAATCCGCGCCGATACCTGAACAATAAGCCGTAGAAGTAACTCAAACAAAGCGAGCGCGCTGCTAGATACAGATAGCGTCTGCCCTATCTCGAGATGTTTATTGCGGCGCCAAGCGGCCAACACGCGGTTACGGGCGAAATTGTATGATTCAGGGCGGAGTTGTTTTGTGGGCTTTCTACTGTACTACTTTTGCAATGCCCATCTACTATTGTAGAATTATAGTTCTACTAGCTGATGTTCGTCCTCGAGGATTGAGATTTTTGGTACCCGCGGGAACTCTTTAATTTTCCGGGACAAAAAGTAGCATATAGTACTGCAGATTCGCATTTTTAATATTGGTATGGAACAGATAGTGTATTAAGGAATTACATATCTTGAACTTTGAAGTAAGTACACTGAACTTATATAAGTTCTGTTGTTGTTGTTGTTGTTTAAGTTAACTATATAGTTGTAAGATCTCAGTTAGGGTTCCTTTTTTCACCCTTTTTGTACTGAACCGTAATGTATATTTTTATGTTATTTGAGCATATCAAGTGAAAATCTGTAGAATGTTTACGGACAAAATGCAGCATGTACGGTAAATGTGTGTTAACTTTTTTTTAATTCTGTGCCTGTACCTAAGTGTTTTAGTCTGACTATATTTTATAACGATTTCGAATAACGTACGTCTGCTCATAATCCTACTCCTACCGACTTTTCCAATATTTTTACGCGCAGATTATAGTGTATACAAAGTATTTTTAAACGGACCAATAGTCTTACAATTCGTAAAACACAAACAAACTCAAACTTCTACAAGTGCTTTTGAATCGTCGAGTTAATCTAACAACACCACAACCACCACCACCACCACCACTACAGCCCATTAACGTCCCACTGCTGGGCACAGGCCTCCACTCTCATAGGAGAGAGACAATTAGAGCTTACACCCACCACGCTGCTCCAATGCGGGTTGGCGGGTTGAGTGAATCTACCGCTGGTTCGGGATGTCGGTAATAACAATATTTCGTCACACAAGCTAATAGTTTTTGCTAGCTAAACGTTCGTTATTCGTGTGTTCCACGTCGAGCGTTCGGGTCGCGTCGTGTGATTTCGCCATCGCCTCAGTCACGACTCACGAACTGCCCTTATCATATAAACTTATAAAGGAATATTTCAAAACGGTGAAGGGAACCGACTGCGACTTGCTAGCACACCAAAACCTCAAACCTATTTAGAAATAATGTTAAATTTGCGTTTTTTTTAAAAGTAAAACTTCATTAGTTTTCTAAATTTCAAATTAGTTGCGACGTATGTTTTTTGGACGGAAGTAACGTTCATACACTTCTACCGGAAATGGCCGCCACACAGAACGATTATTTTCATTTAGTATTGCAATTCGAGTGTTTCGTTTACTTACTTAGTTCCAAAAAAGT
Organism: Erebia epiphron; assembly: GCA_963932025.1. Classification (NCBI taxonomy): domain Eukaryota; kingdom Metazoa; phylum Arthropoda; class Insecta; order Lepidoptera; family Nymphalidae; genus Erebia; species Erebia epiphron. Next base: position 41,090,697 of record OZ009948.1, on the reverse strand, counting down.
TCCATAGATAAAAGAAGATTAGTCAGTATTTTAAAAAAGTCGTATGTCCATCAATATAGAAATCTAATAACAAGCTAATTCCTTATAGTTAGATGATGCCAGCGACATCGTCCGCGTGGATTGGCTATTAGGATGTTTTGATTTCCGCAGGAACTCTTTGATTTTCCGGGATAAATATTAGCCTTTGTCCTTTACAAGGATGCAACCTATCTATACCAAATTGAATAATCAAAATCGGTTGAAAAGATGGGCCTTTATAGCGTAGCAGACAAACAGAAACTTTTTCTCATTTATAATATTAAAGTATGGATTATCATAGTTCTTGTCAAGTGTACTAGAAATTGTTCGCTGTACCTCGGTGTTTGGCTCATTGAAATTGCATATTTAGCAGTTAGATGTAATTAACATTTGCATATTTAAAATGTACAACCAGCGTAGCCGCGGCGGCGTCTGCATTCCTGCAGCTATTTCTTTACACCGCATCTGGCTTATTGGCTTCGCTGGATTTACATGTATCTAGTACTAGGCATAGACTAGATTAATGTGATAGGCAGAGTCAGGAGAAGCCGTTCAAAAATGTATTTAGAACCCATGCTGGATTTTTATGTGGCAGAAGGCGAAAGTCATTTTCCAGTCTGTTGTTATACTTATTTCCAATGATTACAGAGTGATGATCTTCAATCAAGTTTTATTTTATTTTATAAACCGTTGTATGTTTATGAATGGTGTATTAAATGCCTTCAGTTCTTTTTTTCTCGGTTGCCTACCTCGTGGTTAATTACCTTATCTCTGCTTCTGCCCACGATCATTGCGTGCGATATGTCAAATAGTGGTCGTAGATGATTTTAGCATGAGAAAGATGGTTAAAGGCAGCCGAAACGTTCACACAACTTCCTTCAGTATTTGCGAGTATCGTCTTAGTTCTTTATTCTTTAGTACGAGGTATGCCGTAGGTGTATATGTCACCGTAAGATTGCAAAAACCATTAGATTGTAAATTGTAATCCAACTAGCGATATTGTAAACTTTCGACAGATTGTGAACCGTTCAATGTTCCGAGTGACAATTTTTGAAATATTCATTGTATTTACGTTTTCTTGTCTCTTTCTTGTAGGTTAGGTTAGGGTTTGACATAAACAATAAGGTAGTTTAGTTTACGTTTTATCGGGTTAGTATACCTAACAGATTACAATTCTACCGAAATATAATGCGTTAAATTGTAATCTGTCGACAGTTTACAATATAGCTAGTTAGATTACAATCTAACGGCCTTTGCAATTGTACGGTGACATATATAAAAAATGCGATACACTAGTGATTACAAACAGGACTCGCTTGAACTGGTTCCGAGACTGCGAGGCTGTTTATAAAAAGCGGGGTGGTTACCGAACAGGGTCGGCGCTCGACTCGGCCTTCGCCCCCCTCCCTTCCCCAGCCCCTAACCCCGCAGCAAGGACGTCGCCTGCATTGCATAAACACTCACTCACTTCAACCCATTGCCGGCTCACTAAAGAGTAAGTTTCTTCTCAGAACGAGAAGTGTCGGGCCATGATCCACCACGCTGGCCAATTGCGAATGGGCAGACTTTACACGCCTTTGAGAACCGCATCTTTGCCACTCACCATAGTGAAGTGGCGAATAAAGACGTAGCGTAGAACTTAGTACTATTACCTATTCTGTGGTAGAACTCTCCACTCTCCTCCATGGACCAAGCACAGATTGTCAGTTGTACGCAGGGCATCCGCCAGGGAATATGCGAGACCACTAGATTATACTGGGTGTAAGGAGACCTATACGTCTTTGCCACACGCCAATAATAAGCCGCGTGGAAATAAAACGCGATACCTACTCGCGACACCAGTGAGGCAGGTCATAAGCGGGGTGGTTACCGAACAGGGTCGGCGCCCCGGCTCGGCCTTCGCCCCGCGTGTCCCCCCCCCCCCCACCCCCTCGCCCCGCAGCAAGGACGTCGCCCGCGTTGCATAACCGCGCACGCAACAATACCGTTCCGAGCCGAGATGCGCGAGCGATGCAAATAAAGGACTGGTGACTGACGATATATCACTTATATTGCCAGTATAGTATTACCACAGTCTTAAAGTAGATACGTTATTTTTTAACAGTCGTTCGACGGAGGCGTCTAGGCAGCAACTCTTCGGGGTGGCACAAGAAACTAGCATAATTTTCAGTACAAAATTCTGCCACTCTAATTTAAAGAAGGTTAATAAAACCCCATAACATAAGATAGCTCAGAGTCACTCAGCGTGCGTATCATGGAGAATTAGAGAGTATCGGAGAGAGCCATGCTCGAGTTTTATTTACGTGATCAAATTAGATATTATTAGGACTTAGGTGATCAATGGAAGAACTCGAGCAGGTAACTGACATACCTCAACGGGTTTTGAAGCTGTAGTGGCAATGGGTAGGGCACATTTTTCGAAGAACCAACAGACGTTGTTGGGGTCCCAACTTTCAACATGCTGAAATGTCGACCCGCACTGAAAAGTGGCATTCTGCCAACGCTATGGTTTGCAGAATCAGACTGAATGAATGATCGACATCAATCAAGACGCAGGGAGCCACTGGATCCAGGCGGCGCAAGATCCTGATATTGTTAAACCAGTATTATTTTTTTTTGACGACCTCCGTGGCGCTATGTGTAGCGCTGTCGTCTTAACGTGCGGAGGTCCCGGGTTCGATCCCCGGCAGGGTCAATTTGGGAATTTATAATTTCTGTCTGGCCTGGTGAGAGGCTTCGGCCGTGGCTAGTTACCACCCTACCGGCAAAGACGTGCCGCCAAGCGATTTAGCGTTCCGGTACGATGCCGTGTAGAAACCGAATAGGGGTATGGGTTTAATATAACTGCCATGTCCCTAACAGGTTAGCCCGCTACCATCTTAGACTGCATCTTCACTTCCCATCAGGTGAGATCGCAGTCAAGGGCTAAATTGAAGTGGTTAAAAAAATAAATAAAACAAGTGAATATAATTAAAATTATTAAAAAATACGACTGCTCTGCCGTAGCCCGTAACTATCTACTACGTAACGATCTTATTCACATTTTTATTAAATGATATTTTTTTAGGAATCACTGGATATTGAAGTATAGTGTTAAATATATTTTTGGAATCTACTCATCATATTCTAGATGATGATTATATAGTTAATCTTATTTTTGAAAAAAAAAATTCATATTTAGTCTTTAATGCGGGACCATGGTCACCCCATCAATTTTTTTTTTAATTTGACTAGCCCATGTCACCCGGAATAAGCTAGGAATTCTAACGATACCTCATTTATCGAAATCGGTTCAGGCGTATAGAAGTTACGGTGGAATATACAAACTCACATACATACATACATGAACCCTGAAAACAATATACATATACTTACTCCTTTTTTCAGGCAGTCGTATAAAAAGTATTGGGCTGAAGGAAACTAAATAAGGACACAATATGCCTCAATTATGTTTATATTCGCTTTATCCTATTCGTCACTGTAAATATAATTATAGATCTTTGTTTACCACCCGTAACGTTCCTTTTAAAAGATTTTTATTCACGAGTATTAAAAGCGTTAATGACTTCCGTGTTTTCAATCCATCTCATCTTACAGAGAATTTATAGTCCTATATGAATACGTTTTCGCAGAACTGACTCGCTAACATTATTAATACGTCCTTCACGATTGGCACAGAGTAATTAAATTACCTACTGTATACTGTAAGTATATAGTCGGTATATAATAGCCCGACGAGCGACACGTTTGGGAGTAGACATACCCCTCACGACCAGAAAATCTACGTAGCAAAACGGATATGTGAAAATATTGTCTGTATTGAACGTCCGAAAGAGTGAAGAAATTACTGACTGGTCTATATGTCACCGTAAGATTGCAAAGGCCGTTGGATTGTAATCTAACTGGCGATATTGTAAGCTTTCGACTGATTACAATTTAACGCATTATTTTTCGTTAGATTGTAATCTGTTAGATATATTAACCCGATAAAACCTAAACTAAACTACCTTATTATTTATGTCTAACCCTAACCTAACCTACAAGAAAGAGACAAGAAAACGTAAATAAAATGAATATTTCAAAAATTGACACTCGGACCAATGAACGGTTCACAATCCGTCGACAGTTTACAATATCGCTAGTTGGATTACAATCTAACGGTTTTTGCAATCTTACGGTGACATATATGAGAAAAACAGACCCTCGATTGGCAATCACATTTACATGATTAGGATTTAAATACTTTGATTGACTCTGTAAATTCAAGACCCAGTGGTCCGGTACTTTAAAGGGGACGTTGCGAATAGCTTCTCCCCAGCATATGTGGGCCTCGTTGAATTTTTTTTAACATTGAACTAGTGGGATTTTATTTGTAATGAAACGCGAGATGCTGTGATGGCCACATCAGGTTACCTTATCATCCATTTTTATACAACTTGGCATAGATCTCATTCCACACTGGTACGTGAAACTTGAAGGGTAATTATTCTTACTGCAATAGGACGCTGGAGAGTTATGCTTTTGACTTACTTAATATTGTTAGATAATCATGCGACTTCATCGGCGTGGATTTAGGTTTTGAAAAATCCCATGCAAACTCTTGAATTTTCCAGGATAAATAGTAGCGTGTCTTCTTTCCCAGATTGTCACCTATCTCTGTACCAAATTTCGTTGAAATCGGTTGAATAAGGAGGCTGTAAAAGCGTAGCAGACAGACAGAAACACATTATCAATTATCATATACATCATACCCTTCTAGCAAAATAGTTCAAGGAAAAATAAATATTTTATACCGGTAAGTTTTATAGTGTTGTACTCTACCTTCGACGGTCTGCGTAGTAAGCATTGGATAGGCGGTAGGCCTTCGTGGAAACGGACAACGGTCATCTTACCTGGAAAAGGAACACACTATGAGTACATGATAGGTGACTACCAGTTAGATACGTGATATATACCTACCTAGTATCAAGAATCTTAGGGTGAGATCTATAGAGCGAACTTTGACTTTGCTCAGACTTTGCTCAGAGTTAAAACGAGATGACTTGTGTGAGTAACATAAATATATCTCGTTTTAACAATGTCTTAAGTCCTAGGCAAGGTAAAGTTCGCTCTATAGATCTCACCCTAAGATTCTTGAATTATGAAATTTAATAATTTGGCTGCTTCCATTTTGATCATAATCCTAGCCTTAAAAAAAATACTTTATTGATTTCATATCCTAGAACCAAAATAATTATAAATGTTTACGCAAGCACCTCGTATTATTTTGGCAATTCCCATATTTATCTAAGAAAAATCTTCAAGTAAAAAACATTTGAGTAACTCAACTCAAGACGTTAGTTAAATGCTCGAAGTTATCAAGTGACATTCAAAGAAGCAAAGCCCAAGTCAGTCGTAATGCGGTTTCATCATAGAATTGTTTCAGATCTCAGTGGAGCGATCAGCGGTCTATGGAACGTGAACAAATGGTTGCCACAACGCCATTGGCAAATATCGAGGAATCCAAAGGTGAAACCGAACAGTAGATGCTATAATCGAACAAAGGGAAACATTAAACATTAAGACAGAAACACATTTGCAATACCGCACCCTATTTGACGTGCGTACAAATTGACTAGGATTTCAATTGCGCAAATACCAGCTTCAGTGGTATTTAGTTGCAGAGTTTTTTGGAAGCGGTTAGTCAGTGTAATATCCACTAGATGCCCGCAACCTCGTCCTCGAGGATTTAGGTTTTCTATTCCTGCGGGAATTCCCTAACTTTTTGGCATAAAAAGTAGCCGTAACATTTTGGCATAAAAGTAGTATAATTTATCAGTTATCTTATCACACTTGGACACACTTATGCATTGATAATATTAAGTATGGATTACTTAGAAATACAGAAATTTGGTCAAGGGAATCTCGTCATCGATTTTATAAGGGAATTAAGAACTGCAACTTTTATCAAATCAACTATTATGAGAAAATTCAGCTAGCTTGAATTCTGTCCCTGATAGTTTAAAGTTAACCTGTCAAGGAATTGTGTGTAGATGGCCTCATTCTAGCTGGTGATCGGGATCTAAGGGTGTGATACGCCTCAATCTTCAAACGTCTTCCAACGGTACAAAACCGTTTGATTGCTAATAATGGATGCCGAAAGAGATTTACGTCAAGGCTAGAGCGGCTAAAGACGTTATCTAAACTTAATCTTGAAAGATCTGATTCAGGTGCCAATAGACTACGAGTATATAACTAGAACCCTAACCCTTTCGCGTAAGTACAGATAGAGTAGTAGGCCAGTTTCTGAGGGTTTGTTGTGGGGTCTTCTCAGACCAGGAAGCGTTTGAACCCTCGTAGCTTTAGTTTTAAGATACCGTCGTTAATTATAACCATCACGTCTTATAGTCTTATACTTTGTATCATTGATGTTCAGAAAGTGTACTATGTAGTATCAATTTTGAATAAATATACTTTGAATTTGAATTTATTTTAGTGTGAATGCGCCGCACCAACTAGCGTTTTATTCAGTGTGCGTTACAATTCTTTAAAGTAGAGCAAGCAGGATCAGATGGCCCCTTTGTTTATTTCAGGCACGTCTATCCTGAATACCGAGCTAAAATTCACTAGGAGGCAAAACAGTCAAATAATACGAAGGAAACCCAGTTCTCCGTAGCCCTACTAGTAGGACATATTAGTAGGACTACGGGGAAAGCACGTTTTCTTGATAAAAAACTTGTCTTATCTACCACCAAGATATAACTTTTGAATATCGTCGTCGCAGACAGACGCGGCTCAATAGACTTTAGGGTAACAGCAGGTTCAGTTAGAAAACTACATTGTTTCATTCAACGGGCGCTCATAAATCCGTCAAGGGGGCTCCAACGCCACCATTGTGGTTAGTAGGGTTAGTAAGAGATTTTCCATCGCCAACGTTGATGGAATTCGAGAGTTGTGTCACAATAACGTCAGAGAAATCACCATCTGCATCCTGCGGCACTTCAGCCCTATGTAGGTTGAACCCTGGCCTCCTTCACAGACTTCTTCTATTTATCGCGGTTGTTCGTCTTTCTTTTCCATTTTTTATATTACTTACCCATTCTGCTTTAATCTTCTACAAATTCCATCACCATCAGAGTATAATGAAATACAATAAATCTCGGTTTATAGTCAAAAACTCAGTTCCAACGATATTTTCTTTCCAAGATTTCGCTGAAAGCGCTGGCTGCATCTATGCTGGCAGTTAAAGTATGGACTAACTTGTACATTGTACCATAATGAAAAAGTGTAGTGTATCGATGTTCGAATTCTATTAACGTTGGCGAGATGGAAAATGATATACTAACCCTACAGAACTCGATTGCAGAATGTGTTTACGCGGGGCTGACCGTTTGATTCTAGCGATTCTAGGTACCTGGTTTCCCACCTCGATTGTTTATACCTACACTTTTAATGCTTAGTGCTTACCCGTTTATTTTACCTTCGTCGGAATGCTAGAATTTATAGCAATAAAATATGTAATTTATGCTAAATGTTTACTATATATAGGTCATAGAGACAAAATTCTCAATACTAATCTAGGCTTTGGAACTTGTAGACTGGTATAGAAATTGAATACTCTTATTTCAATTCTAACAATAGGTTCTAAACGCAACACTGTTGTGGCTAGCAAGTAACTCTTTGCACGAACAGGTATACCTGATATTGCTTCACACTTCGGCTGTTCCTGTAATCGATACCGTCGATACATCAATGTTTCGATTCCGAGATATTCGCCGACAAAACGTGATATTTTGCGCGTGAATTTAGGCACTGCGCATTCAATTTCGACATTTCGTATTCCGAATGCGATGCAAATGGTTACGCAATCCCCGAATCGATTTGTAGAATTACAAACAATCGATAATAAAACATCGTTTTTCGTTGACCAAATATAATATTGTGTGCAGGTATTTAGTAATCAATACTAGAGATAGCTACCGAGGTACCGACCTATGTTATTTTGAATTATTATTTTTGTACTTTTCGTACCGGTGACCCGTGGGTTGCTCAAGATCGGCTTCATATTTTACACAGATAGGAAAGATAACATTACTAATTACTTATATCGAGTTACGTTCTAGCCAAGCTTTTACCTATGGAGGGATGGTTTCAACTTTCAAGCCTATTTTAAAATTTATTTCTCGATTTACAATATATCATACCACCCCGAGATCTAGACTCTGCCCCCAGATTGTGTAAGGAAATCGTAATCGTAATCGTTTGTCAAACGGATAATTCGACCTGTAGTGCGATTATGTAACTTATGTTCATGGATGGATATTAAATACGATAGTCATAGAACGTATAAAGCAAATTCCGATTTCGTAAAACTGTCCATTAAATGAACACCTAAACGTATAAAAACGTATCATGAAAATACTTAACAAAACGCAATTACGATCAGTGAAACGTAATTGTCAATTCAATATTTCAATTTTAATATCTAATTTAATTACGTCACACACGAAAATAATGTAGTTTTACGAGCTAACATAATAATTTTATCATGAAAATGATTTTTCATTATTTAAAACGAAAATTATTTCGAAATATTGTCGAAAATTATCTCTATGAAAATTTTGTACCATAGAATTAACAAAGCTTTAACAAAACGCCCAAGAACGAATGAATACCATAGATATAAGATATTTATCGAGTTTCGGCTAGTTTACTGCTACTCAACAATAGATGGCGCTAGTGGGCTCACGTTTTTTGTACTTTTTCTGTGATTTTGTATAAAAGTCTGTGACATTTTTGCTAAAGGTAATGTCAAGTGTCAATGTCCGTCATATGTCAGTGTCAACTAAAAATAGTCTAATACTTAGAATTTTTATAATAATTATAGTAAATACGTACGAAAGTAATCCTAATCCGTGAATCAAACATCAAAGACGAACATTTCTTATAAATAACTGCTGAAAATATACTGCCCTAAAAATATCGTTATTATATTTAAATGATATCTTTCCTACCAAAGTTAAATTCATAAATTGAAATAACAAACTCTTTATTTTATTGTTAAAAGGCAAGGGTGTCTCCAAGTGAATATAGCGAATTGCTGGGCTAATGCAGAGGTGGTTTAATTTTGTTATAAGATAATAACATGCTTTTAACCACAGTGTGCAGGTTTTTTCTCACAATATGTTAAAATACCTATCCCCCAACAATCAACAGTACCGTTATCTGTCTGCTATGCTTTCACGTCCTATCTTTCAACCGATTTTGATGAAATTTGGTATACCTATAGATAAGTTGCATCCTGGGAAAGGATATAGGCTTTTTATCCTGGATAAGTAAGGAATTCCTGCCGAAATACAAAAAGCTTAATCCAGACAATTCGCTGGCATCATCTAGTTTTACATAAATAGTTAAGTAATTCATTCATACTTACCTTTACAAGTTATAATATAGATAGGTAAGAGGATCCGTCCCTTAAGTTTAAAAAATGAGCCAGCCCTTCTGTCTCAATCATTAATTACATTTAATGAATGATATTACTTCCTAATGAAGAAAGCTTCCTCATAACAAGTCTTAGTAGTTCGGTAAGGTAGTTTTTTACTCTGAGTTCAATACCTAAAATAGAGATCCCTATACATCTCTGCCTTGACACCATAAAAGGTCGGAGTTCGTCCACTAGAGTTTGAAATAACCTACGGACAGCCTACGGCCAGTAACTCCAACGCCGGCATATCATATCCGACCGACTCTAGTCTTAACTCTTAGTTGAGCTAGATCTCCTCACCTGCGAGCGTCTCATGCGTCGCTCACGCTCAATCATGCCCAGCATGTATTACCTACTTTCTATCTACGCCATTTTCACTAAAAACCAAAATACATAGGCACAACCTTTAAAATATTTTCGCATATTTCCACTAAAACACTTTCCTATCAATTTAAAGTCTAACAAACAATAAAAGGGACAAGCTGCGAGTTTACCCAGTTATTTTTATTTAAAATAGATATTACTTTTAGATACAAGAATTATGTTAGGAAGCAAATAACTTTACGAAAACTAAGACAAACTATACAAGTGGCTATACGTTTATACGATTGTCATAGCCTGCGAGCTACCGCAATGATTTGACGTTGGCGATGGACTCATTTTTCTTACACAATACGAATTATCTGTCAAACGCCTACAAAAATTATGAATTCATTCACTCATCGTCAAAAATAACGATTTCGATCGAACACGATCTATGAACACCTTAGATAATACGATTTGACCGTTTGACATACGTAACCATACGTTTTAGGCTGTCAAATTTATACGATTTCCTTACATAATCGCACCTCTGTTTAAGGAGTTCATAGATACCTGCAAGTCTAAAAGCATGTATGAACTCCTTAAACTGTTTGAGTAATACATTTTAAGCTGTCGAATTTGCTCAGACAACTGGGCCTCTGAACTCCGTGACTCGAGAAGGTACCAGGGCTCGGGCAAGGTTTTTTGTAGTTAGCCCTTGACTGCGATCTCATCTGATGGTAAGTGATGATGCAGTCTAAGATGGTAGCGGGCTAACCTGTCAGGGGCATGGCTGTTATATTAAACCCGTACCCCTATTCGGTTTCTACACGGCATCGTACCGGAACGCTTAATCGCTTGGCGGCACGTCTTTGCCGGTAGGGTGGTAACTAGCCGCAGTCGAAGCCTCCCACCAGGCCAGACCAGGGGAAATTCAGAAATTATAAATTCCCAAATTGACCCTGCCGGGGATCGAACCCGGGACCTCCGCTCGTTAAGGCAACAGCGCTACACACTGCGCCGCGGAGGTCGTCAAAGGTACTCGAAGTAGACTCAACAACAGCGTTGCACTAAACAATTTTGATAAATGAGCCGTGCCATTTCGATGCCGAATCCGTGCGCGATCGCTCAATGAGACCTTGTATTTTCCCGTGAGAATCGATCGCAAGTAATCCGCTTATTTGGATTAAGATATTTGACGAGCTCGCAGGCGCGGCGGTGCGAATGATTGGCCTTCGGACCAGAGTTCCCAGTTAATATAACAGGATTTATCTGATGGCTTACAACTTAGGATTTGACTGTCATAGGCCATGGCCTCACTTGCACCTGAACGGACATCGTCTTTTACTTAAGACCACGTGAGATCGTACCTCGACCACGTAAGAACATTGTTATAAATTAAAAACCGGCCAAGTGCGAGTCGGACTCGCGCACCGAGGGTTCCGTACAAACCTGTAGTAAGTTTTAAATTAAATGTTTTTTTTAAATATTTGAGTTGATTGAATGAAAGGTAAATTGCGGTTTACGATTTATGACGTATTAAAAAAAACTACTTACTAGATCTCGTTCAAACCAATTTTCGGTGGAAGTTTGCATGGTAATGTACAACATATATTTTTTTTAGTTTTATCATTCTCTTATTTTAGAAGTTACGGGGGGGGGACACACATTTTACCACTTTGGAAGTGTCTCTCGCGCAAACTATTCAGTTTAGAAAAAAATGATATTACAAACCTCAATATCATTTTTGAAGACCAATCCATAGATACCCCACACCTATGGGTTAGATGAAAAAAAAATTTTTCAGTTTCAGTTCTAAGTATGGGGAACCCCCAAAATTTATTGTTTTTTTTCTATTTTTGTAAGAAAATCTTAATGCGGTTTACAGAATACATCTACTTACCAAGTTTCAACAGTATAGCTCTTATAGTTTCGGAAAAAAGTGGCTGTGACATACGGACGGACAGTCAGACAGACAGACAGACAGACAGACATGACGAATCTATAAGGGTTCCGTTTTTGCCAAATTTGGCTACGGAACCCTAAAAAATAGAAGTAAAATGTGCAGCCAATAGAATACCTCTCTTTGCACCTTATTCCTCACTATTGTGGGTTTGTCCCTTTCCAAATATCCCAGATAATGCTGGGGTATGTAGTATGACTGCCTCGTTGGTCTAGTGGTTAGCATAGTCGACTGCAGATCACGAGGTCCTGGGTTCGATTCCCGGTCGGGCATGAAAAGTTAGGTATTGGGTTTTTCAATTAAGAAATTCTCAGTGCTAGCCCGGAGTTGGAAGTTGGCGGTGTTTCACCCCCGTGCCTCGGAGAGCACGTTAAGCCGTCGGTCCCGGTTATTATCACTAACATGATAATAGTCGTTAAAGCCCGCCAACCCGCATTGGAGCAGCGTGGTGGGTCTAAGCTCTAATTCCCGCTCTCCTATGAGAGTGGAGGCCTGTGCCCAGCAGTGGGACGTTAATAGGCTGTAGTGATGATGATGATGATGTAGTATCCCAGGTACTCTATATGAAACTACTATACTGTGAGGCCACATATTATGTATAAGGTAAACCTTTTAATTGACTTAAGTTTGTCTAAGTTATAATCTGGATTATATGGTAGACCTGGAAACAGGCCACCTTAACTTCCCTGCCCTACCAGTAATCCGCTTACTTGGATTAAGATATTTGATGACCTCTTAAGCGCAGTGGTGCGAATATTCGGTATGTCGAACGAGAGTTCCCAATTCCTATTATAGGTTAGGTCAATTATTTAGGGTAATCTTTTCTTAATTGGCTTTAGGTCGTGTCATGTCCTCCAGTTAAAGTTGCCTTGGATTAATAAGTTGCTTAGCGATAAAGCCATTTCATTGCTTTTTCTGTCCCCGTCTGTACCTGGCATCAGCACGTGAGTTTTATCTTGGGTTGAAGGTACTTTAATCGCGCCGCAAAAGGGCAACAAATTGAAGTGATTTTTTGCATGGATATAGCTTTTGAAAACCTGGATCTCATTAAGGCTTCTTTTTATCCCGGAAAATAAAAGAGTTTCCCGGGATATTTAAAACTCAAATTCACGCGAACGAAGTCGCAGATATCATCTACCAAACTATAACACTTTAACACCTAAGCCGTACCTAATCCGTATTATAAAGTACACACAAGTATTTATAAATCCCAATAATGTGATCTCACTCGACAATGTGTGGTGTGACTAGAATGGATAAGATTAGGAATGAATATATATAAGGGGAAGTTTGAAAGTTGCGCCAGTGATAGAAAAGATGAAGAGTAATAAGCTAGCATGGGAATTTAAGGCGGAGGGAAGAAAGGCATATTGCGAGAAGAATGATAGATATGCACGTGGAAGGAAAAAAGAGTAGAGGGAGATCAAAGAAAAGATGGATGGATTGTGTGAAAGAGTATATGCGTATAAAAGGGGTGAATGATAGGATGACGGATAACAGAAGTGAGTGGAAGAAGAAAACATGTTGTGCCGACCCCACGTAGCGTGGGACGAGGGCAGAAGGATGAAGAAGAAGAAGAGTTACTCTGGAAACTCCAGCCTTATTATTTAACCTTCACTGCCTCAGATTAAAGCCCGCTTCAGGCAAAAACAATGACCGCAACTCGCAACACAGGTTCGAATTGGCTGTCGTCCCGCGTTGCGAGTGCCCAGAGCTTTAATAGATACGCTGGAATCGGGCCGCAGCATTGTGCAGTGATAAAGATTGAATAGGGCGCGTGCGGCGCGGCGGCCGCCGGCTTCCGCCATACTTGACCCGATTAAAGCGCATTATGCAGAGCCATTGTGTTAGAACACTAACTTAATACACTTAATAGCAGCGTTAATAAAGATCGCCGATTAGGATTTGTGTCAAAATAGATACACGTCTAAACTACACTCGCCGGCATATTTAGCGGAACATAAAAAAAAGGTTTGATATCAGTATCATATAAGGTTGCTGGCTGATTTATACGTCATTTAATTTAAAAAGAAATATTTTCAAATTAAGAAAACAACTGAACATCACATTTTAAGCAATTGTTTTAATTTTATTCAAATACATCTTATCTGGAGCGAACTTCGAGTATTTCTTTCTTCTGAGTTTGATTTAAAATTTCATTGAAATACTGTTTTTTGTTAGTTTTTTTTAATCGCGTATCTTTCTGGAGTTGATGACTGAATTATGCCTGACTTAGCCCCAACGGAGATTGCCAGGGCACTCAAAATGCGAAGAAATGGTCAAACCTACAGAGTGATATCCAGAAATCTTCGTCGACCAGTTTCAAAGATCCATCGCAGTATCCAACGGTTCAGGGAGACCGGTACTTATGTGAGAAGAGCAGAACAAGACAGAAAAAGACGCACTTCGAGTAGGGATAATCGTTTCATTCGGCTTCGTGTACGTAGGAACCCCCGTTTGACGGCCGTCCAAGCCCGACATGAGTCGCAGCAGCAGCAGCAGTGCGGGGTGTAACCGTAAGTGAGGGCATTTGTTTGGGAGCTCGCACAGACTTGGTAGTGATTGGCAGAGGGAGTCTGACTGCAGACCGCTATATCAGAGAAGTTTTAGAAGAAAATGTCGTACCGTTTGCCCCATATATCGGTGACGATTTTGTTTTTGTGCAGGATAATGCTCGGCCGCATACCGCTCGGGTAACTCAAGCTTATCTTAATGATATGAATATCACTGTTATGGAGTGGCCGGCGAGATCACCGGATATGAACCCAATAGAGCACGTTTGGGACTTGCTGAAAAGAAAAGTTAAGTCCAGAATTCCAGCTCCTGCCAACGTGGGTGAACTGCGAATCGCCGTAGTTGAGGAATGGCGGAGACTATCCCAGGAGACCATCGATAACATCATTCTCAGTATGCCTAGACGGGTAGAAACTTTAATAAGAGCACGTGGAGGAAATACGCGATATTAATCACCATTTTTCTAATTTAATTAATTGTTATTTTAATATTAAATTTCACTTTTCCCGGTTACATGAAAAGTTCAAAAATGTACAATTTTTCACAAATAGCCTTTACTCGCAAAATCTGTTCTTAATGTGATCTCATTTTAAGTAAAACAAATGAAATTTTAAATAACAAAAGAAGTGTAGTAAGTGGATTTTAAAATAAAACCATATTTTTTTAATTATGGACCTTTTTTTATGTTCCGCTAAATATGCCGGCGAGTATAGTATATCCTTACTTGTACTTGTATGCCTATTAAGAATAAGCTGGACAGCGCATCGAACAAACGTCTCCATATTCAAAGAGCTTAAAATAACTCAAAGGCTTTCGTCGCTTGTACTCGTACAACTATGAATCCTTAAGTTCTTTGGGCATATCACTAGGAAGACTGGTTCGATAGAACACCTCGTTGTACAAGATCGAGTTGGGGGCACTCGTCCACGTGGTCTTCCCCCCCCCCCCCCCCCCCCTAGGTGGACGGATTCAATCTGTTCCGCCACAAATCTATCCGTCTCCGAGTGTTCCCTTGGTGCCGCCAACAGAAGTCACTGGAGGGAGATCGCAAGAGCTGCTGTGAAGGCCCACTCATAACCACGACCACTCTGCCAAGAGTGAACGAATGAGAAGAAGAACTTGTATACCTTACACGCCAAAACGGCTGAACGGATCTGGATGAAATTTGGCACCGAAATAGATTATAGTCTGGAATAACATATAGGCAACTTTTTATCCCGGAAAGTTAAAGAGTTCCCGCGAACCAAAAACCTCAATTCACGCGGACCAAGTCGCGGGCATCAGGTAGTAGGTATAATAAAGAGTGTCTGTCCATCTGTTAAGTTTTAACGTCCACCTTTTCGAACAATTTTGACTTCATTTAGTACAGAGCTAGGTTACATCTCTTCGCACTTCGAAAGGTTGGAGGTGCGTGCCCGGGGATCGAACCCGCGACCCCGTACAGGCGGTCGAGTGTCTTAACAACTAGGCTATATCACCGCTTCACGTCTAATAGCCGCTGCACATTTGGAATGACTACCACCACTACAACCCATTAACGTCCCACTACTGGGCACAGGCCTCCACTCTCATAGGAGAGAGGGAATTAGAGCTTAGACCCACCAAGCTGCTCCAATCCGGGTTGGCGGGCTTTAACGACTATCATCATGTTAGTTATAATAACCGAATGAGTACATTAACACCTAAATGAATGAGCACTGAACGGGTAGTAACTTTTAGCCGGTCCAGCATTAAAGTAATCCTCTTAGCAGCAGGTCGTCGTCCTAACAGCAATTAGCCGTCACCAGCTTTACGCGGACGTTGGCGACATTCTCGCCGAATAGGTAAAATTCTATCACATTGTGAATCTTAATATCAGATGTTACGTCTAATGCTCGGTATCCACCTGTGCGGAGATGTGTTTAGCAGATTAGATAATTGATAGATGACGTGATGAGTTTTTGACGTTATCTATCAATATTCTGAGAGGTCCGACTAACACATCTATCCAAACATATCCTATGGTCCTAATGTCCGCATATTTGGAACCAGTAACGACTAGCATATCGTACCTACCTATACAGAATGATTAAGCTTTGAACGGGTAGTGACTTTTTTGCTAGATCAGCATTAAAGTAATCCTCTTAGCAGCAGGTCGTCGTCCTAACAGCAATTAGCCGTCACCGGCTATACGCGGACGTTGGCGACATTCCCGCCCGGCCAGTGTCTCCGTAGTCCGTAATGGCCTAATGGGTCTATTACTTCGGCATTAATCATATCTGTTGCGTATACTTTATGGTATAACTTCGCCACACGGTAGCGTATGCAAATCGTCGATCTAAGTGAAAATACCTAAGCGCAATGGTGAACACTTTGGTCTTAGCCTGAAGTCCCAGGTTGCATTTCCGGGAGAGGCAATTCGGGAAATTAAATTTTTTAAATTATCTCTAGTCTTGTCCGGTGGAAGGTTTCAAATGTTACCAGTTAACACCTAACAGCAAAGACGTCATGTTGATGTTACGTCATGTGTCTGTCACCGTAAGATTGCAAAAACCGTTAAATTGTAATCCAACTAGCGATATTGTAAACTGTCGACGGATTGTGAACCGTTCAATGGTCCGAGTGTCAATTTTTGAAATATTCATTGTATTTACGTTTTCTTGTCTTTTTCTTGTAGGTTAGGTTAGGCTTCGACATAAATACTTAGGGCACTTAGGTTTTATCGGGTTAATATATCTAACAGATTACAATCTAAAGAAAAATAATGCGTTAAATTGTAATCAGTCGAAAGTTTACAATATCGCCAGTTAGATTACAATCCAACGGCCTTTGCAATCTTACGGTGACATGTCTACCACCACCCGGTTCGGAAAACAGTTTCTACTGAGAAGAGCCGGCAAGAAACTCAGTGTTAGTACATACATAGTACATACTACATATTAGTAGTAGTTAGTACTAGTAAACGAACAAACGAAACATACGATCGAAGCACTAAATTGCTGTTTTCAGAATCAGAATCAGAATGTATTTATTGCATGATACACATAATATTACAAAGGTGTTACATAAAAAGACAAGTGTACCTATTAGCATTGCCATGGCGTGCAATACTTAGAAATAATTAATCTGTGTAACAAATGGTCAAATTAAAAATCGTATAAGTGTTCTACGGTCCGATTCGACACGCCCTGTTACTTAGAACCGTTTTCCACCCGTATCTAACTCGAGCTAAGTAGGCGTCCATACAGCCTGGCACAGAACCCGGCACGTATCGGTTCCGTGCCGTGACCGGGTCACGCAGCGTCCGACATTTCTACGGACACTTTTTTCCCAACCATAGACATACATGAAGTCTCTAGGAACTCACTAATTGTGTGTGCGCGGTATTTTTGATGTCGTTTATGTATTTTCTCGGTACACACTAAGTTATTACATAAGGTAAACAAGTTTAAACCTTATTTGAATACACTAAGGTTTAGGATACAGTGTCTGATAGAAAATCCCTTCCAGGAAGATGTTGTGGCTGTAGTTAGCACTTTTTTACATCCCTTCTGTACAAGCAAATACAAGGTTAACCTTCAAAGACGGTGTAATAGCAGTGTTAGTATGTAAGATTTACTCTAGGACGGTATAGTCAACATATAAAACTAAGTAGACGTTGTCCGCCTATAGGTACCTATATTTATTTGTTCTTAGTCGTTGATTTTCTCCTCAATATATGAATGGATCCATTCAAAAAATCATGTCGATCCATTGCATCGTGCGTTGTGGCGTAATTAAAGGACAACCCAAACAAAAAAAAAGCTTTCAAGAAAAGGATATTGTTTTCAGGGTTCATGTATGTATGTATGTGAGTTTGTATATTCCACCATAACTTCTATACGCCTCAACCGATTTTGATAAATGAGGTATCGTTAGAATCCCTAGCTTATTCCGGGTGACATAGACTAGTAAAATTAAAAAAGAAAAAATGTTGTGACCAAAGTCCCGCATTAAAGACTAAAGTTAAAAAAAAAACCGAAAATAAGATTAACTATATAATATTTAGAAAATGATGATTATCTGCAAAAATAAATAAAACTATAGTTCAATATCTAGTGATTCACAAAAAAAAAATAACTTTTTAGTCCTTTTTTGGCAGGGCAGTCGTGTTTTAATTTTTTTCAATTATTACTTGTATAATATCAGTAGGACTAGTTTTCCTCAGGATCATACTAGGATTTGCTAGTTTTACCATTATAATGGTGATCGCACATAACATTAAGAATGCATTTCCTTGGCGCATGCTAGTGGGTAGGTACCTAAGAGGTATGCGATCATCATGTGTAATTTAAAATAGTCCAACAAACTTATCTGACCGGGTTGCTGCTATCTATTAAAAATAAAACAAAACCAAAATTTGTTCCAATTTTGGCCACCGGGTCAGATAAGTTGGGGGGGGGGGGGGGGGGGGGCTTTACCACAATATGCTATGTGAATTGTAAAAAATTTTGTATTGTAAAAAAATATAGACAGAATTTATATCGTCCAACAAAAACTATAAATAATTGAACATAAATCAGTGCACATTGCAGTATGTATATTATTATTTATAAATGCTATATGCAAGTGTATTAAGTAATAAATAACCGAAACGCCAAAAACCATTAACATTAAATTCCTTTATAACGTCGCACAAGTCGCTTTCGATAATTGTTAAGTGCAGTAAAAAACATTTAACTTTTATGGACAGGTAAAAGTCAAGGTCCGATCGTGACAAACAGGTCTTTTGGTGTGGCTGTGCATTAAAATTGAATGCAAAGTTATTATTGGCTTTTACAAAACAATTGATCTACTGATAAAAGTATAGAGTGTCACCAATTTGCCACTCGCACGAGACGTCAAGTACCTGATGAGGCACTTACTTACTGAGGTTATCACTCTTCCTGGCCTGGCCTGTCACCCTATTCTTTGACTCAGTGGTAATCAAAAAAGTGGCTGTGACATACGGACGGACAGACAGACAGACATGACGAATCTATAAGGGTTCCGTTTTTGCCAAATTTGGCTACGGAACCCTAAAAATGAAAGCCACTGACATATTCCTTTATCCATTGAAGGTATACTATGAAATGAAAATAACATGAATTCATAGCAAGCCTTCATCATCATCACATCATCACTACAGCCTATTAACGTCCCACTGCTGGGCACAGGCCTCCACTCTCATAGGAGAGCGGGAATTAGAACTTAGACCCACCACGCTGCTCCAATGCGGGTTGGCGGGCTTTAACGACTATTATCATGTTAGTGATAATAACCGGGACCGACGGCTTAACGTGCTCTCCGAGGCACGGGGGTGAAACACCGCCAACTTCCAACTCCGCAGCAAGCCTTCAATGGATATAAAATATATGTCATTGGCTTTCGCTAAATTCGCTTTGCCAGTAGCTAGCCACGGCCGAAGCCTTCCATCAGGCCAGGCTATTATAAATTTCCAAATTGACCTTGCCAGGGATCGAGCACGGGACCTCTCACGTCAACATAACAGTGCTCAACACTGTGCCAGGGAGGTTGTCAAAAATAAGACTGAGGAATTAACCATTTGGGAGACAAAAATAAATTCCGACGGGATCTGCTAGAAATAACGCGGAAGAAGTCGTGGGAATAAACCAGTATATATTAAAGAGAATAGAGACACAAGATTATCTAAGACAGTCGCTGCGACGTAGACGTTTGACAGATAATCCAGATTAAGATATCCCCAGTCTTAATTACAAGGCCTCGAATGAGATGCGGCACCGACTACCATCTGGCTTCAGATCTTACTTCAATTTGTTCAGTTTATCTCTGGTATGTGACGTTTAATGTTAACTACTTATAATACATTATTATTTAACGGTATTTTAATTATGACAAGTTTAAAATACTGTGTTTTAGTCTGATAGCCACGAGACAAATTAAGGGAAAATAATTATCTAGAAGCCTTTCCCACAAGATAGTTAGTAGTTGTTCATTTACATTAATAGAAATACGAAAAGAGTAACGCTCAGTTTCTCGTCAGCTCTTCTCAGTAGAATCTTCTTATCGAACTAAGTTGGCTCACAGAAGTAAACAATATCTGTGTCAATGTCAAGTGTTTTTTTAACAAATGGCTGATACCCTAATATTGTACGCGGCACCGTATAGGAATCTTATCGCTTGGCGGCACATCTTTGGCGATAGGGTGGTAACCAGCCACATACGAAACTGTTCGCGCCCGATTATGGTCGCGAAATAACTTTCAATGTTCTTCAGACGGACTAGAGTCCAGAGACGTAAAAAGGTAAATAAAATAAAACGTTAATGTCTAAAGTAGCTGTCTTTAGACTTTTGACAGGACGATTTTTTCCTGACGAATTAGTAAGGTTCCCGTTTCGTACGAGTAATAGAAAATTGCTTAAATTTCCGGTTTGACTGGCTGATAAAACTTTACAGCCAACCGGGATAATTGGACTATTTTTCAAGTGCATAGCCAGTTTGTACGCCAGTGATTCGTGTTGGCCTGGCTGCTTGACGGTTGAACTTCTTTGTAAGGCCCCGTTGGCTGATTTCGCGTGAATAGCGCTGCCGTTGGCGGGCCACGTGCTGGATAAAACACTTTGGTGCTTCTTGATGGGGTATAATTGTGCTTAACCCAACTGCCTAGTATAGAATTGGTGTTTAGTAATGGACTAAGTGTGAAGAGACATTGGAAAAGCGGTAGGTACCAGTTGAGAAGCCTGTTTGAAGAGGAGGCCTGGAGCCCTACTGTCCTTGGAGGGAGTCATCACACCACACACCTTTCACAAACACTCTCAAATAACCTTACACCACACCATAACTTCCCTCAGGACTCGTCTCGTCGCAGCCAGCTGACCAGGTAAGTTTGCAGAAGCTGTAGAAGCTCGTTCACAAATTAGAAAAGGCCCTATCTCAACGACCGCGTCGCCGTCTCGCCATGGGCCCCGGGCCGGCCGCCGGTTGCTTTCGTTGAGCTAGGCGCTGGCCTTAACAGAAGCGTTTCACTAGAATCTAGATAAACCAAATAAACCATCCTATAATAGAGACACGGACGATATCAAGCTTAGTTTGCATTTAAAAAAAATGTGCCGGAGACAATAAATCGGTACATGGTTCTCGAACATCTGTAACCCTTATCACGCCAGAAGTTAATGCTGTTCTGCCAGCGTTATCAGGATTCTGTAAGCCTTCACTAATGAGCCTGTAACTTGTTGTACGCTTGCAACTTTGTAAACGCAATTTAATTTCACTCCCAACCTCTCTCGTGGGGCTACTTTATACAGCCACTAGATGACGGCTGCGATTTCGTAAGAGTGGATTTAGATTTTAAAATTTTCAGAGGATCTCTTGGAGTTTTCCGGGATAAAAAGAAGCCTACCTATAAGCGTAAAATCCAAAATTTGAAGCCTGACCCGGGATTTGAAACGGAACCTCCGAACCGAACCGAACCGAATCTGTCGACCGAATAAACTAATACAGGACACTAGAACTGGAAAATAGAAGTACTTCTTTCAATATTATAAATGCGAAAGTGTGTTTCTTTGTTGGACACACCTTTAGGTAAAACTATTAACTATACTCCTACATAGGTGACAACAGGCCAACCCACGAGACAATTCTCTCCATACAACGCTATCAGTGATCTGCGTGGACCCTAAGCACTAATGAGCTCGTACACATAAAACCCTTGGGGGTCCAGTGTTAACATCCATATCCTTCCATCCATATATTCGTTCCACCTGCTGTGTTCCTTGATAACTATAGTTTAGGGGTACATGCATTTGTATTCATAGGGCGCAGAAACAAATTAAAAGCAGGCAACGTACTGACGGTTCATTTAATGCTGCAAATGTTCATGGGCGACGACGCTAGAAATTTGATACCTTCCATAAATCATACTTTTTATACTATATATGTGAAAGTGTGTTTACTTGTCGTTCAATCACGCCGCAACAGAGCAACGGATCGACGTGATTTTTCGCGTGGGTATAATTGAGGCCCTCGAGAGTGACATAGACTATTTTTATCCCGGAGAATTAAAGAGTGCCACTAATGCAACGCGAACGACAAGCGGGCATCAGCTAGTGGAAAATAAAACTTTGATAAATGCCCCAAAACAGCATGAATACCATAATCAACTACAGCCAATCACTACAATGTGATAATGGCTATGGAATATATTATGTGCTATGGAAGCACATCCAAAAGTAGAATACACTGTATGATTCTACTTTTGGAATTTGATCTCTGCTATAGATGGAATGGGACCACTAAAACCTCAATAAATGGCTCAAATCGTGGCTTTCTCAAATTTCCGCAAAGGCGTATCAAATTAGAGTAGTTCGATGCTCATTGCCCCCGCTGGGCAGAATCCCATTGTTTCCAAACGAAAGCGATGCTTATTCCCTTTTTGAGCGTGCGAAACCTTTTGCTTGCCGGTTCCGGATGTACTGCCTGCTGTGTTGCGAATCGCGAGGTCAACAAGCGCTTGTTGACTTGTAAATAATGCAAATTATGCGCAGACAGTCACCTATCATAACATCATGAACATTATATTAAGTTCATTCCAAGCTTTTCCAAATAACGCTTTAATATGTTCAGATTTGTTATGGAGCAGGTGCTAAGGTTTGGAAGACATCCACCACCACCACTACAGCCCAATAACGTGTCACTGCTGGGCACAGCCCTCCACTCTCATAGGAGAGTGGGAAATAGAGCTTAGACCCACCACGCTGCTCCAATGCAGGTTGGCGGACTTTAACGACTATTATCATGTTAGTGATAATAACCGGGACCAACGGCTTAACGTGCTCTCCAAGGCACGGGGGTAACACACCCGCCAACTTCCTAACTCCGGGCTAGTACTGAGAAATTCTAGTCAGAAAAACCCAATACTTAACAATGGCTCGACCCGGGACTCGAACCCGGGACCTCGTCGGCTGCAGTCGAACATGCTAACCACTAGACCAACGAGGCAGGCAGTTGGAAGACATGCCAAACATAAACTCTAAAGCACACGGACAATATAAAAACGGCTCAAAATAATGAAAAAGGTATTCACCAAATCAAACATTATGAACACGCTGTTAGAAAGAAAAGAACCGAGAGAAGAAACTCTTGAAATTTTGATTGTTGTAATAGCGATTGGGAGGAGTGATAGACCTTCGATACTACAACGTCGTCCAGAAGATATTCATCGATGAATAGGGTCTAACGCTCAGTAAAAATCTTTCGCGGAGAAAGAGAAGAACTAATGTGACTCGACCAATATTTCCAAACTTGGTAATCTAGGAATGGAAATTACAAGAAAATGTAGAAATACGGCATAGCATCAAGCTGTACAGGCAATGTTTTTATAAACAAAAAACCGGCCAAGTGCGAGTCGGACTCGCGCACCGAGGGTTCCGTACAAACCTGTAGTAAGTTTTAAATTAAATTTTTTTTTTTTAATATTTGAGTTGATTGAATGAAAGGTAAATTGCGGTTTACGATTTATGACGTATTAAAAAAAAACTACTTACTAGATCTCGTTCAAACCAATTTTCGGTGGAAGTTTGTATGGTAATGTACCACATATATTTTTTTTAGTTTTATCATTCTCTTATTTTAGAAGTTACGGGGGGGGGACACACATTTTACCACTTTGGAAGTGTCTCTCGCGCAAACTATTCAGTTTAGAAAAAAATGATATTATAAACCTCAATATCATTTTTGAAGACCTATCTATAGATACCCCACACCTATGGGTTAGAATGTTAGATGAAAAAAAATTTTTGAGTTTCAGTTCTAAGTATGGGGAACCCCCAAAATTTATTGTTTTTTTTCTATTTTTGTAAGAAAATCTTAATGCGGTTTACAGAATACATCTACTTACCAAGTTTCAACAGTATAGCTCTTATAGTTTCGGAAAAAAGTGGCTGTGACATACGGACGGACAGACAGACAGACAGACATGACGAATCTATAAGGGTTCCGTTTTTGCCAAATTTGGCTACGGAACCCTAAAAAACCGGCCAAGTGCGAGTCGGACTCGCGCACCGAGGGTTCCGTACTCAAGAAGTAGGTATAATTACCTTTGTTAATGAACCGCAAAACTAACTTTGTTTGTAGAGGTTTACTGTTAATATCAAAAAATTACGTTTGTTGTATGGGAGCCCCCCTTTAATATTTACTTTATTGATATTTAATTATTTATTTTGAAAGGTAATATACAAGTTAATATTCTGTGAAAATTTGAACCGTCTACCTGTTACCGTTTTTAATATTGAGCAAAAAAATACGAAAAAAACACGTTTATTGTATGGGGACCCCCCTTAATATATATATTTTTTTAATTTTTAGTATTTGTTGTTATAGCGGCAACAGAAATACATCATTTGTGAAAATTTCAGCCTTCTAGCTATCACGGTCTATGAGATACAGCCTGGAGACAGACAGACAGACAGACAGACAGACAGACAGACAGCGGAGTTTTAGTAATAGGGTCCCGTTTTTACCCTTTGGGTACGGAACCCTAAAAACGCGGATGGTAGGAGACGCGGCTATTTTCCAACGAGTCTCAGGGAACGTGCGTGGCGGATGTTAAATATTAAGCGAAGCGGGCGCATAAATCTTATAGCAAGCCTGCGAAGCCATACTGCTATTGTAGCATTCTTCACTGAAACCTCACCAGGGTGCCCTATCACCAAAATGTGCCAAAAATCACGCTCGATTCAAACTTAAAATTCAAAATTCTTTGTATGCAGAAACATGATCTTCTAAAGAAAATTAAGTCTTTCTACGGTACTTATAATAACTTTAAACCACATTCAAGGATCAATTCCGGAAAGGAACAAACTTTGTCATCAAAAACGGAATAATAAGTTCTTAGCTTTATTGTAAAACGAGTAACGAAGGATCGTTTTCGTTTTATCCATATTCGTGACACAAATAAATTGCCCGGTGTCACATTAAGTTAAAATTAATCGGATAAACTTAAATGCTAAGGTGTCACTTCCCGGAAGTAACACTACGGAGTACGGAGTACAACACGTGAAACGGGTCGAAAAATCCAATAGTTTCGAATATAAACAGTTTACATTATAAGTGAGTATATTTGTTTACACATTCCGACATTTAACGTGGCCTTTTATAGACTTTGGCTTAAAGTTGATTGCACAGTACGAGCTTCTTTGACGTTAAATTTAATTTATACGAGACGATGCTCCCAACTTTGTCTGCAAAAATTTATATCCTTGAATACGATCTCATCTATTGGTAGCAAATTACGATGCAGTCAATGTTGGAATCGGGCTTTCTTGCAAATGGTAATGGGTGTGGCAGTTAAACCCTACCCGTTTACCCCTACGGCTGCAACGTAAAATCGCTTAGGGTAGTAAATACTAAATAGACTATAACAGACTATAGAGAAAGAAGTTAGATATTTCTAATTTGTCGGGGCCTCTCAGTGCTCAACACTGCGCTAGGGAAGTCTCAAGTTTTAATATAGTCGTAGGTTTTTACCTCTCTCAAAAAGATTCAAGCTAAATTTTTAACAAGACCTAATAAATTCTAGTCACGAACATAAGTTCCATAAGGTGGAACGTGGTGCAGCAAGCGTTGCCCATAGATCGGTTTCCACGATTCGCGCATAGCCTGCCTTGCGTAAGGCTCTATCCGTATACGTTGTAACCGCATTGTCTCCCTCGGACGAAGCGAATACGTTGGGTTAGCTTTTCTCAAATCGCAACGAGGTTCGTGAACATATCCCTCGCGCATCTCATCCTCGATATACCTGAGGGTAAGCATTACTAGCTTGGCTATGTTACGTTATGCTTCGGTGATTGCTGGTAAATATTTAATGCTATTGGTGGGTGAACATATCCCTCGCGCATCTCATCCTCGATATACCTGAGGGTAAGCATTACTAGCTTGGCTATGTTACGTTATGCTTCGGTGATTGCTGGTAAATATTTAATGCTATTGGTGGGTGAACATATCCCTCGCGCATCTCATCCTCGATATACCTGAGGGTAAGCATTACTAGCTTGGCTATGTTACGTTATGCTTCGGTGATTGCTGGTAAATATTTAATGCTATTGGTGGGTGAACATATCCCTCGCGCATCTCATCCTCGATATACCTGAGGGTAAGCATTACTAGCTTGGCTATGTTACGTTATGCTTCGGTGATTGCTGGTAAATATTTAATGCTATTGGTGGGTGAACATATCCCTCGCGCATCTCATCCTCGATATACCTGAGGGTAAGCATTACTAGCTTGGCTATGTTACGTTATGCTTCGGTGATTGCTGGTAAATATTTAATGCTATTGGTGGGTGAACATATCCCTCGCGCATCTCATCCTCGATATACCTGAGGGTAAGCATTACTAGCTTGGCTATGTTACGTTATGCTTCGGTGATTGCTGGTAAATATTTAATGCTATTGGTGGGTGAACATATCCCTCGCGCATCTCATCCTCGATATAATACCTGAGGGAAAGCATTACTAGCTTGGTCGCGTCGGTGATGCTATTGCTGGGAAATCATATCACGGATATCCCTCGCACCTGCGGATCGCTCCAATTCTCTCGTATAGGTTTGATCATCCCGGGCAGAGTTAGAGGCACTTGGCTTCGTCGTTGGTTGGTACTGCGCCAAAGTGTCGCAAGCTCATTGTAATCCGCGCATCTAAAGCGACGACCACTAAAGAGCTAGTTGCGCAAAAGCTAAAACAGTAGTAACTTAGTTTCTTTGTTGGCGATGCTATAGTTGAACAGTACAGTACTTTTGAATTGCATGAAACCTGAGGGGAAGCATTCTGCATTACTAGCATGGCTTCGTTGTCGATGATGCTAAATGGTGGGTTACTGGACTACTGAGTAATCAAATCACACTTTAATCCCTCGTCATCCTGACATATCCGAGATAGAAGATAGCTAGAGGAGAGTTAGGGGCAGTACTAACTAGTTTAGCTTCGTGTTATTGCGTCCAAGTGTCGCAAGCGCAGTGTCTCATCTAGAGCGATCCCTGCCTCCGGTCGACCACTCGTTGCGCAAAAGCATTTTATTCACTCGGTTATAGGGCCACCGTTTTTAGCATTTGCAGAGTTGCATAACCGGATGTCTCATGTACAAATACTAAAATTATATTTGCGAAAGATTGTCTATTTGTCTGTTACCCGTTCTACTTTTTATAACGGAAAACAGAGTCCCTTAGCATGAGATTTTTAATAAACGCTTATTCAGATTTTTTTACTCGACTACAAGTGAGTGATGCACTCGAAACTGAGGGTTGTAGCACATAAATTAAACACACCTAATCAGTTTCTACACGGCTTCGTACCGGAACGCTAAATAGCTAGGCGGCCGAAACCTCCCACCAAACAAAAGCTGAGAAAATTAATAATTCCCAAATTAACCCTGCCGTTGATCGAACCCGGGACCTCCCACGTGTAAGACAACAGCGCTCATCACTGCGCCAGGAAGGTCGTCAACTCAGAGTAAGGATTGCTATATTCTTACTCTGAGCCTCAGAGTATCAAAATTATAATTATAATTTGTAGTCAAAACTATAATTTGACGACCCGCTACCTCAGAGTCTGAGGTAGCTGGTCGTCAAATTATAATTTTACTTCTTATAATTTCCGTACGCAAAAGAATCACCTGTAGGGCTAGCATGCGCACAACGAGTAAAATTATGTCAACCCGTTATTTCTATGTGTATAACGAATTAATAAATTACACATTGTCTCGTTACGTCAAAAGTAGAGATAAAAGTAATATTTCTTATATTATGTGTGATTTTCCTCTACGAACATGCCGACGTTTTGTCGTAATATACCGGATTTTGAGGGTAAACGAAAATTTTGCCGGCAACGACAACTCTCTCTGTCGCGTCGTCGTGCGCATGCTAAGCCTGCTGTTTGGAGTAAGATAATCTCGCAAACAATGAATTATCTCCCCATTCAGCTCATCAGGCCGCCTCCGCCCCAGTTTCACAATGTATGCTCTGCCAGCTTATCAACGTGATAACGATTGTGCAAACTATGGCGGCACACTTCTCGCCGTTTGTCGTGGGCGATTTTACCGTCTCTTTCCGTCCGTTTCTCTCTTTGGCGTCTTCGTGGGAACGTGGGAGGTAGGTTGCACACAAATTGTGCAAACTCTTGACCGGTGTGAGGTGTTGCAGCTACATAATTATTATATTGGAGGACATCCACTTAAACTTTTTTTAATCTTCTGGGCAATCGCGCTCCACCTTAGGCTGCATCACCACTTACAAGCAAGTCTGATTGCAGAACGCTAGTCTATTGACTAAAAAAATAATTAAGTGAGTTAATTTAAATAACTAATCTAGGAAAGTATGTACTTAAACTTTCCAGAAAATTGCGACGAGTAGTTTTATTTATAAACTAAAACTATAGTTTATAGCAGGTTAAGTCGCCCAAAACTATTTTTTAAACTCCGTGCGTTTAAAAAAAAAATATATATATATATATATCACGTGCTTTAACGGTGAAGGAAAACATCGTGAGGAAACCTGCATGCCCGAGAGTTCTTCATTATGTTCTCAAAGATGTGTGATGTGTGATTCCACACTTCGCCAGCGTGGTAGACTCTATGAGGAATATGGCCTAAACACTTCTCATTCAGAGACGAGACATGCTTAATAGCGGGCCGGCGGTGATGGGTTGAAATGATGATAATGAATTTTATCATTGGATCGACGTGATTTTATGCATGGGTATAGTTGAGGCCCTGGAGAGTGAAAAATAAGGAGGAATTAAAAAAAACTTAAACCACGCGAAGTCGTGAGAAATCAGCTAGTTAAGCATTTAAATTTTAAATATATGCTATCATTACTTAAATCTATTAATTAAATATAAAGGTTATTCTTTGTTCAAAACTAAACGATTCGTATCAGAACGACCTTGTACCCCGTCCCACATATCGATTGCAATCCAAATAACATTTAAATGCATTAAAGCATAACACGGACGGCCAACGTTATTATTCCAAGAAGGAAGGGAACTTCTCCGAACCGAGAAGAAAGGAAGTCGACTGATGTTCCACCGTATTTGTTTACATATAGCACGGTGGGCTGATTGACAACCTAATGTTGACAATCGAACAGGTCACATTAAACCTTAATGTACTCATTTTAAAGTTTATAATCGTGTGTAAATGTATAATTTAATGTGTGATTAACATTCGCAAGCGCCGGGACAGCGCGTGCTACTGTACTGTTTAAAGATTAGCTGATTGCACATTTGACTGTATCGTACTCAATGAAATGTTGTATTCTTCGGTATGAAACACCTGTGCAAGCATTGCGTGAGGTGCATCGTGATGACGTCATCAAAGGCGACAGTGCGCCGGCGGCACTGATGGATAGAAGTAAAAATAAATCACAGAAGATCTTAAATCGCTAACCAATATGTGGTACATTTTTGAAAGCACTTCTAAAAGTTTATTTCAATAAAAAACCTTTCGATTGACTGTGAACAATGGATCCATACTAATTATTATAAATGTGAAAGTGGGTCTGTCTCTCTGTCTGCTATGCTTTAACAGCCCATCTGTTCAAACGATTTTGTTGGGTATAGAGTTTGTATCCCGGGGAACGACATAGGTTATTTTATCAAGGAAAATTAAAAAGTTCCCGCGGGAATTAAAAAAACTTAATCCACGCGGACGAAGTCGCGGGCATTATTTAGTACTGATATAAACAACCCACTTTAACTAAACCAGAGTGTTTAATGTGGCATATATTAATAGAAAGACAAGTTTGATCCAAACATTATGTGCTATACAGTACTTACTAATGTGTGATTACTTTTAACATGTCATGGTATGCTTCCGTGTACTATGGCGATTTATATCATCCAGGTTTCTCAGTAGCACCGGGACGTGATAATTATATCATGCCAACTTCACTTACTCAATGAGAACTTAGATATCAAGAGTTTTTCACTTCTCTCGCGCAATGGTGACTCTCGACACGAAGATTCAAACGCACGTGTTTGTCTATTTGAATAAAGAAAGATTTAAGTTTGAAGTTGTGATCTTGAGTCGGAGTGTGATTTACAGTCCTAGGTGAATTTCATGACACTGTCTTGGCAGACTACCCCCGTCAAATATTTATACTTGTTGCTTTCATAAACCTTAATGGGTTAATTTTGCTGGTTCAACTGCGACAAATAGTTCACAGTTTGAAGATGGAGTTAAAGATCTCATTGAACGGGCACATCTCAACTCTCAATCACAGGAAGGTCACCAGAGTCCATCGGTGTTGAGGGAAAAAACGAGACAACGGCATTCCGCTATTTAAAACAATGCTCTCTTAGCGGTCGCATCTGAATGTATACCCCTCCAAAACTTCATAAATCACGATTTTACCGCCAATGAAAAACAAACTTTAAATTTAAATCTTAAGGTTTATTTCAGAATGATGAGAAAGATTCATTGTTAATCTCGCAGAGATACTGTATCGTGGGAAAAGTAGCGGCAAATATGCGACAATGCGCTTTTGTACGCTCGCCGTAGGTAATTCCCAGTATTCTTAGTACGAGTTCGAACATCCCTGCATCGATGAGGGATTTCGAGTTTTGAGACAGTGTAACGTCTAAAAGACCTCATTCTTTTAAGTCCTTTAGGTAGTACAAGCTGACCCGTCCCGAATTCACTGGATGAGATATATTACTCATACGATTAAGTGAAAACCAACATGCAAATCTCAAGTTTCTAGACTCGGCTGGTCGAGCTGTACTTCGAGATGTCAGTCAGTCAGTGTCTCCATTTATAGATCCTACACACATACCAATAAATACAATAAAAAATTATGTAAAAAGATTAATTCTTATTGAGTTTTTATATCTGATGAACAAAAAAAAAGTGAGGTTAATGGGCCATTGTAACTGTGACGTTATTGTGTTCCGACACTCGAAATCGATCATCGTTGTCGAACGAGCGAACTAGCACTGAGTACTCGGTTGCAACTTGCAATGGTCCTGGGCAGTAAGTCGCAACCCACATAGTCTGACCGACTTCGCATCAGAGGGTCATCCATCAACGCCTCAATCAACCCACATTCCAGTTTCCTGTATTCAAATGAACAATTTTTTCACTCCTTTCAAACAGGTAAAATAAAATGGAAATTCATAAAGGCATGGACAAATGCGATGCGCGAGGAAAGCAATGCACGACAGTTACACAGCTGAATTAATCTTAGCGCGATAACGGGTTCGATTTGTAATTAAAGGTAACTAGAGGTCATCTAATGTGAAAATAAACAGATATATACAGCTACTAGATGATGCCCGCGACTTCGTCCGCGTGGATTGATGTTTTTTAATTCCCGCGGGAACTCTTCAATTTTCCGGAATAAAAAGTGGGCTATGTACTTCCCCGGGATACAACCTATCCCTGTACCAAATTTCATCCAAATCGGTTGAACAGATACATTTTTTGGATTCCCGCGGGAACTCTTCAATTTTTCGGGATAAAAAGTAACCTGTGACCTTCCCCGGGACGTATCCTATCTCTGTACCAAATTTCCTCAAAATCGGTTGAGTAGTTGGGCCGTGAAAGCGTAGCAGACAGACAGACAGACGGATAAACAGACAGACAGACACACTTTCGCATTTATAAAATTTGTATGCAGGATATGGATTTCATTAAAAAATAATAAAATATGTTCAAGTAGCCGGTGACTAAATGATCTGTATTTGTGTGATTTTATTTATGTGTATATCTACTTTCCATGTGAATGTAAACACTAAACACAATGGAGGCACGATCATTTAAAGATTATCAGATCTCTACCATTGGGCACTTTATAGTCGCTGTTTGTATGTCCAAACCTTTATTACATTGCAAAAACAAAATACCGAGAACTTTGCCTTTCACTTTTTAAAATCAATATTGAAGAGCAACTCGACCACGAACGATAGTGCTTTGTTTTTACCATGCTTTTTGCATATTTTATCTTATCTGAGTGCACATGAGAATTGGGTACACAGTAAAGTGCATTTAGAACTATATATACTTTGAACTTGAGACAGACTCCGTGGGTTATGATGCGAAGCACAAAGAGGAGCTCAACTTCGGGCTTGGCTCTAATAGAGATCTCATAGCTTTTTACAGTGAAAGCATTATGCACTTGTGAGTCTTGGCAACCAATTTCACATGAAATGTTTTTGGTGGGATTTTATCTTATCTGAGTGCACATGAGAACTGAGGAGATGTTGACCACAAGATTCACTTTGTTTCCGCTGATTTTTCAATAAATATGATCTTTGAATGAGTTTTTGTATATTTACAGGGAATTGTTAAACTACAATTATTTTATTTAAAATCGGCGCTTGACAAATCGCGACGCTGAAGTGGTAATAAGTCCGATCGACGCCGGGGCCCACTGCGGCCTGAAATTGTTAAAGTGCAATACCGCACCAGCGCACGCATTATGGTTAACTAGATGATGCCCGCGACTTCGTCCGCGTGGCTTTAGATTATTTGATTCCCGTGGGAACTCTTTAATTTTTTTAGCCGATACAGACTATCCCCATGCCAAATTTCATCAAAATCGATTGAACAGGTGGGCCCTGGAAGCGTAGTAGACAGACAGACGGACAGACAGACAGACACACTTTCGCATTTATAATATTAGTATGGATTACCATAAAAATGCGTGACAAGTGTATGTTTAAGTCGCAGGATAAAATAAGGCTTGGATAATAAGTTACCTTGTCAATGATAAATGATGTCGTGAAGTCTGGAATTGTGGGAATACAGCTTCTAATGGAGAGAAAAGCAACAGAATCGGAAACCGTGCCAGACTGAGTCATATAGAGGTCGATTAATTAACGCCTGGAGTGCTAACTGCGCCCACAATGTCTGCGGCGACTTCCTTCTATCTAGGTCGTATCACTTTAAAGGCAACAATACACATTGGCCGAATACGTTTGGCGAGTTTAATCGGAATTCTGATACTAATTATAGCCGTTAACTGCGATCCAAACTAATAGTAAGTTTTGATGCAGTCTAAAAGTGTGATGTCAAGTGGAGACATGCTGACATATAAATGGTATGGCACTGGCCATACATTTTCACGGCCAAAGCCTTCCACCTTCCCATAAGATCAGACCAGACTAGACAAATTAGAATTATAAAATGCCCTGCCGGGAATCGTACTCGGAGCTTCCCACTTATAAGACCACAGCGGCCACTACTGATCCAGGGAGGTCGTTCAAAATTGCGCCAAAATCCTTTAACATTTAGGTATGTAATTACCTCTGGCTGCGAGCGGCAGATGCCATGTTTATTGGCCGAGTGAGTTGGGCCAATGTGTTTGGGTAAGACTATCGGGCATATAAAGATAAGTAGGAAATAAGAATGGAACATGAAATTAATTAGGAAGGAAATAAGTGTCTCTTCAGCGAGTTATTTTAACGAACTCTTAAGGTATTTTATATTGAACGAATATAATAATATGATATTATTTTACATAAGTTAAATGTTTTAGATTCCTTAAGAGTTTCAGTATCATTGGTTTACTAATTATATTCTTATAAATAAAGAATTAATCCTAAATCTATGTGTATTCTTATATTACTAGAAGTACAACAATAATACAATTAAGCTCACTTTCGATCTGAAACGCACCATAAAGAGGCAAAAATTCAATCCTTGTTAAATGAGTGTCAAAAGATATATTATATATCCTTTGTTCAGGATGTGACATTACGAATATACGGACTTGCCGGATGTGACATGTTCCCAAAAAATATTCACAAAAGCGCCAGGCTGTCTGCCAAAATCCATTGTGCATTTTGTGTGCATGTTGTCCAGGGTGTTTCTGTACCATTATTATATAGTGCCCTTTTTTGGAGCATCATACTAATATTGTAAATGCGAAAGTGTGTTTGTTTGTAGGTTTGTCCTTCAATCACGCTGCAAAGGATCGATGTGATTTTTTGCATGGGTAACGTTGAGTGTTATATGCTACTTTTTATACCGGGACATAAAATTTTTTTTTAAAAAAAACTTATTCCAGGCGGACGAAGTTGCGGGCTAGTTATAAAATATAGTTAATATATTCACATTCTAACTGGCCCGTCACAAATTCGCTTGGGTGAAATTTCTGAAATCCTTTATTATTAGCCTAAAGCTCACAATCTAAGGTGTAATATTATGTTTATATTTCGATGGGCCCAGTTGTCCGATTTAAAAAAAAAAAAAATTCGCGCATGTTTCTATAATCCTTCTGTACTCGGTACAACAAATTCATATCAAAATACATATACATAAAATGATTGAATGCAAATTAAACTCCGTCATTCATAATATAATATCCTGTATGTGCTGAACACTTAACAGTTAGTTATAAAAATACCAGTTTCAATTTCAACTTCGCTGAGTGAATTCATCATTGGAACCAGTTTTGAGTGTTCAAGACAAATACTACGTCATCGCGAACAGATCTCAACGGTTATTGTTGGTGTAAAAGTTGAACGCACACTTGACACCGTACGCATATCATTTGAGTGCCAAACACTATAGCTCAACAATCAAGGAATGCAATCAGGAAAATCAGTACAGTATGTTAACAACTCGTTCCACGACGCAAATCGTAAGTATATAGTATAGCAAATAAATCATTTATCTATCTATCTTAGCTCAACAATCAAGGAATGCAATCAGGAAAATCAGTACAGTATGTTAACAACTCGTTCCACGACGCAAATCAAGTATATAGTATAGCAAATAAATCATTTATCTATCTATCTTAGCTCAACAATCAAGGAATGCAATCAGGAAAATCAGTACAGTATGTTAACAACTCGTTCCACGACGCAAATCGTAAGTATATAGTATAACAAATAAATCATTTATCTATCTATCTGATAAAGCTACCAAAGTGAAGCTTATAGAAGCAATTAGGGACTGTCATGACGTAATGAACATGTCCGAAGACTTGTAGGCAAAGGTCGCAACACAATGGATGCCATAAAAGACGTCGAGGGACCGAGGCGTCGCTGGCGCAAAGAACTCGCTTCTAATAAACGGCGTCAAATATCGGTAGTAATGGCATGAGGAAAGGGAAGCCCAACATTAATACACCCAGGACAGTAATAATATTTTAAAAAAACGAAGTTTCCAAAAAGAAAAAAATAATTCCGGTATCTATGAGATTTCAGGAGACGAAAACTCCTGCATAAGATTTCAAGTTTTAAGCCTCGACTCGATGCGGACAGTTAATGTGCTGCCACCTTTAATCAAATGAAGTATTTTATTCACTGCATACTTAGCTCCAGTGCAGTTTTTCTCACACTTATGTTAGCACACCTAAGTAGTGTTTTCGAGTGTGATTTTTAAATTAAGCAGCTTCCGACCTGCACGCTATTATAGCTATTATTAGAAGGGGATATAGAAGAGAATTGCTTGTGGAATTGTGCGAATTCGGGTGGGGTCCATTATTATTTAGCAAACCGCTCTGTCCAGTGACCCTGGCCAGTTGGTGACTCACCGACCGGCTGTGAATCTAATCACCGAAACCGTTGCTTTGTAATAAAAACACGGACAAGTGTAGGAAGTGCTCGAGTCTTGTGGGTTCCGTATTAGGTATATAATTATTATTAGTACAGATGCAGTAGATTCGAAGTGTCCTGTTTATTGCATAATAATATTATTATTTGTTACATCTGTGTGACTGACATAATATGTACATGTTTATCCCGAAAAATCGAAGAGATTCCATGTGATATTTGTAAAGCGAAATCGCGTTGACGAAGCCGCGGGCATTTATTATAATATTAAAAACACAGGCAAATGCAAGTCAGACTAGAATAAGTAAGATATGTGGATTTCAGGCATATTTATTGGTCCATACCGTACCAAGATATTCATATTTTTTTTATTCATAAGTATTCATTTATTGATTTCTATTTTGGCTTGTATAAAGCTCTTACGAATGTCATATAAAATTACAATTAACTCAGACAAGATTAAAAAATTACAATAATAAAATAAAACATAAAACCAGATCATAAAATTATAAAAATTAAAAAAAGAAAAAATTAATCAATTTAATACATGTCATAAAATTAATAAATTCACAAATTAGTCCTGAGAAACAATCGTCAATTTGTGTATAAAAGATCTATTTGCATAATTTTATGTAATCCAAGCTTGTCTATCATCTATATAATCATCGATTCTATAATAAGCCTTACTTATTAACTTATTTTTAATATACTTTTTAAATTTACGATCTGGTAGATCTGTTACATTGCTTGGTATTTTTTGTTATAAAACCGAACACCGTGTCCCATAAATGACATGGCAAGGTTAAAACATTTATTTCTTTAAAGAAATCCCTCAGAGAATCTCGTGGTTTCATGCCATAAACGGCTCTAATAGCTTTTTTTTGTAAGATAAATATCGTCTTAGCATCTGAGGCAGACCCCCACAATAACACTCCATACGACATAAAACTGAAAATATGCAAAATATACTAATTTAGCGGTAGCCACGTCAGTCATTATTTTAATTTTTCGTATTGCGAAAATTGCTGAACTTAACTTTTTTGCTAGATTATTTATATGAGGACTCCATTGAAGTCTCTGATCGATATTAATTCTTAGGAACTTAGTAGTGTCCACCACATCAAGTTTATCGTTTGCCAGATACATATCCATTTCCGTATTCGTTCGTGTATTTGGGGTGCAAAATAAACACATTTAGTTTTTTTTGGGTTTAAGCACAGATTGTTTATAGAAAACCATTCTTCAATAAAGGACAGAGTTTTGTTATGCCTTTCTACTGTGGTGTTTTTCCTATCAACTTTGAATATAATAGATGTGTCATCTGCAAAAAGGACCAATTCTGCCTGTCGCCTACTACATGCGGAAGGTCGTTTATGTAGACAAGAAATAGAAATGGACCTAGAATGGACCCTTGTGGGACTCCTACATGAATTTGTACTCCATTTGATATTCGGCCATCCACAGATACTTTCATTTGTCGATTCGATAAATAGGAAGCAACTAAATCCAGGGAAATACCATTAACTCCGTAAAACTTTAACTTGCGAAGCAGTATCTCATGGTTTACGCAGTCGAACGCTTTTGATAAGTCACAAAATACACCGATTATAATTTAAGATTTAAAATGTCTTGTAGTTGTGACACAAGGATGACACTCTTGTTTTTAAGTCTATATTTATTTCGATTTCAGGTATATATAATCTTACGGGACCCCAAAAAATTCAAAAGTATTTCACCCAACGGCAGACAAACAGTCGCGTGTCGGTCTCTGCGACCGCTAATTGGTGGATTTATATTCAGGATGCCATCGCCATGATGATTCGCGCTAAGTGTGTGAAATGATACCTAAATAAAGGCCGTAATATCCAATAAATTACTAAATGTTTATTGATTTGTAAACCAATAAAAATTGTACAGCCGTTTACTCAAATAAGTTTATTCGGCAATATTTTACAGAAATGAATCACTAACAAAATAGTACTTGTTTTTGTGTCGATGCTTGAGTAGAATATTAACTTAATTAGTACTCGCCAATACTTAGTCCACGTGGATTGAAGTTTTTCTGGTTCCCGCAGGAATTCTTTAATTTTCCGGGATAAAAAATAGCCTACGAGTATATGTGTTATTCCGGATTATTACCGGATGATTTATATTCAGGATGCCATCGCCATGATGATTCGCGCTAAGTGTATGAAATGATACCTAAATAAAGTCCATAATAACCTTCAAGCAGCCAATAAAATATTTATTGATTTGTACTGTAAACCATTGGCAGTTTTTTACAGTCGCTCGCATATAAAAGTTGATTAAACAATATATTTTTACGGAAATGAATGAATAATAAGATATTTTTTCTTGTCGATGCTTGTGAACTTAGATAGTAGGTAATGTGAGAATCAACCATTATTTTACATACTTAAAGCTTCTACATTTTGTCTTCAAAAACGCCTATTGGCATTTGATTAATATCGTAGTAGTTATCACCTCTATCTTAGGTTTTTTTACACGACTGACCAAAAAAGGAGTCTAATGTATGTATGTGACTTTCTTTAGCATAACTTCTAAATGCCTGAACAAATTCATGGGGTACCGTTAGAATCCTCGCATCATCCCCAGTGACACTGGCTACATAAAAAAATCTTTTTGGCAGTATGTACGGTCGTGTTTTTTTAAATTTTTTAAGGTAATTACAGCTTGTTTTATGTTGGGAAGTGATGATGTGACCTAAGATGGGATCACGGAACACATTTTCCTATTAGATGCATATTCACTTACTTATGTTTTAAAGACACCCGGATTGTTATCGCCATTATAAGATTTGCGCTAGGTCTGTACTTCTGTAGTACTGTTCCTAGCTCCTACCAGTAGCAACAAGAAATGCAAATATTACCCAAGATCAAACATGTAGGTTTGGTTAGAAAAGCGGGAAATGTTCTGGTAACTTGGTAAGCCGGGAGTCACGACCATTGGGCTTACTAACATCGCTTAAAGCAGTATTATTTGAAAATGGCAGTTTTATATGACATACCTTGAACTCACTAAATTAAGGATTATAATTCTGAAACAATATTAAAGTAATACTGATTTAAGCGAAACTAGTAAACCCGCAGATAAATACAATCGCGATCTATCTTCAAAAGTTCAAAGGAAGACTTATTGCTCGCGACAACTGCATACTAAATAAGATTTATTACGGTACACTTTATGTTAGGCCAACATTTTGTGTAGGTACTATTAAGTTAACATGAGAGGCGGTGCCTTTTACTGCATGTCTTTAAACTTTTACGGTACTCTTGAGTCTTCACATACATACGGACATACTTTAAAATGAAATAAGGGAATTAAAGCAAGTACCTACTTGTTAGTCGAAATTCCATTGTGAAGTTGACACTATATGATAGTAATCTTTGTCAGCAAATACAACATACCTGAAACAAAATAAAATGTTAATGAGTACGGTTTTATCAAATAAGGTCCAAATAATTAGTATTTCTATACTATAATCTATTAGTGACAGCCGAGTGTTCAAAGCGACGGCAAATAAAAAAATACTGACTTCAAAGCACTGAAAAGCGTCCTATATAAAGTTATTACTTTCATCTAATGTACTCTAATGAAACATCCAATGATCTAACTCTATGCAATAATCAAAACTCGGCGCCAAATTAATGGTCCATGTCCAAATAAGTACGTGGGTACTAAGGTAAGTAATGATATTAAGTAAGCCGTATATTATTTCGTTATCAACTTAGTATTTTTCCGTGTGGTTTGGTAAGCCCAGTCGGCCGTGTCGGTCCGGATCGAACCCGGAAGAGTAAAGGAAGAAATAGCTATTAATAAAACACAGGGCCAACTGCGCTAGGGATGTTTTATTTCAATCAGTCTAATAAGACTAACTTAGTAATAACTAAGGTCAGGGTGGCTAAAATAAAATTATTAAATCTATATTAGTAGAACACATATTCTTTTTTATTTTTTACCTTAAGCCAAAATACCAAGTTTCGTTGATATAACTTGAGAAATATCCTGAGAAATGAAGTACTTTCATACAAACTTTCATCCCCTATTTCACTAATCAGTAACTCAGTAGTCACTACTCAGTACTCAGTAATCAAATGTAATGGTTTATCACTCGCCTGTGATTACCATACACGATGGCTGCGAACAATTGACTCAACGACATTGACCTGCCTAATTAGCGGCACTAACCACTAATTTGACGATTGTGATGACTATTAATGACAGCTGTAAATGTATACGCTGCTAGGCCTCCCAATACGGGGCTTTTAAAAGTTTTATAGATTGATTTTGAACAGCATACACTTCTATGTGGTTGTCTAAATCCCAAGTTATTGTAAACTAGATGATGCCCTATGGGCTTTGATGGGATTTCGTCTATATGGATAGTTTTTTTTAACCACTACAATTAAGTACTCTTGATTGCTATCTCACCTGATGGTAAGTGATGATGCATTCTAAAATGGTAGCGGGCTAACCCGGTATAGTAGTCACATGAACCCATACCCCTAATCGGTTTCTACAAGCAACTTACCGGAACGCTAAATAGCTTGGCGGCACGTCTTTGCCGGAAGGGTGGTTACTAGCCATACAGAAGCTTCCCACCAGGCCAGTATCTGCCGGGGATCGAACCGGGGACTTCCCAAAATAAGACAACAGCGCTCAATACTGCGCCAAAAGAGGTCGTCAAATCATGTGGATAGTGATTGGTTTTTAGCTTATGTCACCTATGCTATTAAGAGTTAAGACGTCCACGCTTACCGATGTAGCTCGTAGGCGCCAACGAGGCGACATAGGTCTTGTTGCTAATCAAATTTAATACGAATATATTTTATACTAGATGATGCCCGCGACTTCGTCCGCGTGGATTGGTGTTTTTTGTATCCCGCGGGAATTCTTAAATTTTCCGGGATAAAAAGTAGCCTATGTCCTTGCCCAGGATACAACCTATCCCTGTACCAAATTTCATCAAAATCGGTTGAACAGATACATTTTTATGATTCCCGCGGGGACTCTTCAATTTTTCGAGATAAAAAGTAGCCTGTGTCCTTCCCCGGGATGTAACCAAATTTCATCCAAATCGGTTGTGTAGTTAGGCCGTGAAAGCGTAGCAAACTGACAGACAGACACACTTTCGCATTTATAATATTAGTATGGATGTTTCATATTTAGCGCTATGATTTTTTGTTGTCTATATAAGCGTGACTTACAGACGTATGCTAATGAGAGTTTTTTTGGTGTTTTTTGGCATTGATTCGTACGAGTATGAGGCATCACTTATTGTAACGTTTTGTCATCGTTTTCTAACTGATTTTATCAGACATGGATCAATCCAGTTTTTGTTACAACTAACAAGAAAAGCTTGCGGAATGCTTAAAGTAGTTCTCTACATTTACGTAGGGGTATTGCTTTATACCCTGACTAGCTTACTGCGCTACCATCATCATTTAACATCGAGATTATATATCGCAGTCAAGGGCCAACTTGTAGAAAAATAAAAAAATACTGTACTTACTAGCAAATGACGAAAAATAAAGATAGATTAGGGCAAGAAACCGACTCAAGATGCGAGATTTGATCACTCCTATAACTGATAGAAATAACTAATGAGTAAAGAAAATTATTTAAGAAAGTAGGAAGCAGATAAATCCTCTTCCGTTTGATCAAAGCCGGGTAAAAATAAAATTAATAGTAATTCCGATCAAACAGCCACCAGTCGATAGATAAACTAACCACCAGCTAATCTGTCCAATAAATCTCAATGTGGAGCAGCCACTTACTGGTCTAGGCTAATATAATAAATTGAAACGAATGCCGGGGGTAACTCCGCCATAGCTCATGTGTTGCCTTATCCGGCCGTCTATCTCCTGAAGCTGATCGCACATCTAGCAGCAGAC
The DNA here is from genome assembly GCA_963932025.1 of Erebia epiphron. Taxonomy (NCBI): domain Eukaryota; kingdom Metazoa; phylum Arthropoda; class Insecta; order Lepidoptera; family Nymphalidae; genus Erebia; species Erebia epiphron. Next base: position 41,048,994 of record OZ009948.1, on the reverse strand, counting down.
GCCATAATGTGGTTTTAAAAACGTGGGATATTCGCCTCGATTATACTGCAAGCGACCATCCCCGAGTCTACTGAGGTTAAGAGAGGATTTTGCTTTGAGAACTGCATAAATATATAGAATCTGATACTAGGGTTTTCCTAAGCAGGGCAGGGTAGCTACTAGTGTTGGAATTAGTAAACCATGATATTTTGGTCCTGGTTACTGAGCCAGCGGATAAAACCAATTTTACACATTTTATTTTGCAATCGAAATCCAGCTTCGATAGAAATCGAGTAACTCTGGCATATTCTGGATTGCAAAATAAATGAAATACTTTACCTACGGACTCTAATGCGTATATCAGGTGAGTCAGATCAATGATGAATGGCGTCAATGCGATGAAATTCTAATTTGAAGCATGCAGCTACTAAATTAAAATGAAGATGTGCGCCTGCGGCTATGTGGCTCATCTGGCGTACGGCGTAGGTACATCTAGGAGAGATGTGCGACCATCCTGATGCATACGTCTACCTCCTAAATGGATCCCCATTTATCAGGGCGCGCACTTAGTTGAATTGGGTCGCGTATTCGTGCGCGCACGCATATCACGATGCCATTTCACCTTTATTCCTAACTAGCTCATGTCCACTCGTGTCATGTGTGGGTTTTTAAAAATTCCATGAAAACTCTTTAGATTTTTTGGAATTAAACGACCTTCGGGACGGGACCTTCCCTGGGATTTGATCTATACACCAATTTTTTTTTAAAATCATTTATTTATTTAATCAAAAACATACAATCTACATGACGCACACGGCACAGCTGTTATCAAAAGAAATACAACAATAAAGTTTTTATATATCAATTCAAAAATTTTTTATTAATATACCTAACACTTAATTAGTCTATGCATTAGTCTATACATCATTTAAAACAGAGCTTTAGTTACTGCTGCGCTAGGAAACCTGTGTTAATTTCATCAAAATCGGTTGGAATGATTAGCCGCTAAAGCGTGGCAGACAGACAGGCACACTTTCGCATTTCTAAATATTAGTAAGAAAAGGGGTTTATTAATATTAGTATAGATATTATAATGCTAAGTCGGTCAGCAAATTAAACGAATAAGTACCTGTTTAAACACGAGTAAAAAGCGTTAGGTTGTTGATGCGATGGCTGGCTGGCGCCAGGATGCGGCTCATTACGACAATTACGAGCTGATCTATTGCTGTGATGCGCTCAAACGATTGACCGCACTCTATTAGAAGTATGGAGATGTTTTCACACAATAATTGATATTAAAAACCAACTGATTAAAACTAGAAATGTTGTTTACAGGAAACTTTTGAAAAAAATAGGACCGCGTAGTTACTCCTTTTTTTCACAAAAAGTTGTTTCGAATAAAAATAAACCTGTAAATTGCAATCTCATTGAGAACGAAGTCGCAGTTTTTGTCGATGGGCCTCTTACACCTGGTAATTTCATAATCTCATAGGAAATGAAAAGCGAAAATGTGTCTACTAGTTACCTGTCTGTCTGTTACCAGTTTACAGCCATCTTGTCCAACGGATTTTGATAAAATTTGGTACAGAGATAGGTTGCATCCCAGGGAAGGGCGAATAAGGCTTTTAATACCGAAAAATCTAAGAGTTTCCATGGGATCCCTAAAAACCTTAATCGGCGACGAAATCGTGCACATCATCTAGTCATACATGATCGCTTAAAGCAGTGTTATTTTTAAAATAGACATTGTATATGGCGTACCTTGACGTCCCTAAAATAAGGATTGTAATTATTCTGATCGCCAACAAGATCGCCAACAAGATTAAAATAATACTGCTTTAAGCGTTAGCAGTATGCCCCCAGAAGTTGATTAGCTAAGCGCATTCCGCTCATCAACGCCGCAGGCGCAGTAACAGCGTGTTTATGAAGCTATAGCATCTACATTACGAGATACGTTTATATAACTATAGTATGATCCATAACTAATACTTATTATGTTAGTCTGTCAGTTCTCTTTTTTACGCCCCATCCGTTTAACCGATTCTGATGTAATTTGGTACAGATAATGCTTGCACCCCGGAGATGGACATAGGTAACGTTATCCCGAAAAATCTAAGAATTTCCATAGAACGTCCTTAAAATAAGGATTGTAATTCAGAAACAAGATCGTCAACAAGATTAAAATAATACCGCTTTAAGCGATGAGATTTTGAAGTTGATTAGCTAAGCGCATTCCGCTCATCAACGCCGCAGGCGCAGTAACAGCGTGTTTATGAAGCCATAGCATCTCCATTACGGCTCATAAAGAAGTATAATCAATAGATAATGCGCGATAAAACTTTATGCCTTCCTCTCTAATTGCAACGTTTATACGTTATTAAAATAACTTATGTGTACCATAAAACTGTACATTAAACTTTAGTAAAATGATTAAGAAACACGCCATAGTCAGGAGTCCTGACTATGGCGTGTTTCTTAATCCCCAAGTCAGTCTTAACCCCCAGTCTGTCACTCCTGAATCAGGAGTAACAGACTGGGGGTTTTTACTTTAGACTTTTGAAGCCTAATAAAAATTACAATCATAATAATTAAGAGCGGCTTTGTAGGTTCATATCCAGAGGAGGTCAAAGATATTTTAATAATGAAATACCCCCAAAATGCACAACTGAGAATCGAACCCAGGATCTTCCGCAGGGAAGCAACGAGGGTAAGCACTGCTTTTGTGATTCAAATAATCAATATTTTTTTATTTAAATTAGGTACACTGTGTACTTATTGACGTACAATAACTTACAAAACATGATGGTTATGGTATCTTAAAACTAAAGCTCCGAAGGCTCCAAATGCGCCCTGGTCTGAGAAGAGCTGATTCTACTTACTGTACGCCACTGAATCTATTTAAATATAATATTTAGTGTAATATACACATTATAGTAAGTGATGTGCAACGAAACGCGCAAAACCTTCGTCTAACGATTTGTAATCAAAAAGGTATCAACTACGAGTAGCTCTATTTCTTTAATCTAATAGCTCCTTTCTACCAGGGTTCCAAATTATCAAGATAATTACGCTTCTTGATAATTATCCGATAATTATCGGATAGCTATCGGATAATTATCACCGGTGTAAGAAATTAATTTGTTATATTGTTTCATAACTAATGCATTATAGTTTTGATAATCATAACAAAACAATAAAAACAAGTGACCCTACCCTATTGGTATCCCTGGTCTCAGGATTCCATATTTTGAAATAGTAATCATAGGCACCAGAAACTAGGACTTTACCGCCGTACTGTTATAGGGATTCTAAAAGATGTGTAAAAACAACACTTACTGGCAAGCTATAATAGACCCTATTGGTATGGTTATAGACTCCACAAACTACGATTTTTGAGGATACAAGGATACAATACTTTTCCGCTGTACTGTAAACAGGGTTCGAAAGGATAATTATCAATCGATAATTACACATCTGTAATTATCACGATAACGAACCCTGCTTTCTACTAATAAAGCGTTCAACTAAACCAGGGTATAGACTAATGGCAATAATATATTAACCTTTAGCATAAAATATAACAATGGCCAATTACAATACCACCTTTAGGCATCGTAACAGAATAATTGGACAAGGCTCGGAGTAATTTATGCTGACAGGATAATATTAGAGCGGGTATGAGATGAAGATGTAAAATGTCAAAGCGCCAATGTGACTGCGACTAGATTGTAGGGTTATCCTATACAAATGTGGGAACTTCTAACTAAGTATTTCAATACTCAATATGTATCATCATACTAATATTATAAATGCGAAAGTCACTTTGTTTGTTGGTTTGTTGGTTTGTCCATCAATCACGCCGCAACGGAGCAACGGATTGACGTGATTTTTGGCATGGGTATAGTTGAGGACCTGGAGAGTGACATAGGCTACTTTTTATCCCGGAAAATTAAGGAGTTCCCGCGGGAATAACAAAAAACTTAAACCACGCGGACGAAGTCTAGTATTAGCGGCTAGTATTACATATTAAGGGGCACATGCATAGGTCGACTTTCATACATTTTTCTGTTCGATTATTCTTGAAGAATATACATTTTTTAATTTTTTTTATTTGTTTTATGATTTCTTTAGGGCATTTTACAGACGCAAGTTTCATGTCAGGCAAATATTTACATTATTTATAATTTATAATCGGCATTCAAAAAGTGTCAGATTTACGCATGTGTGAGGTGTGAGGTTTACATTCGTCTTAAAAGATGTCGCCCGTGTCGCCTAAATAATGCGTCAAAAAAATATATTTGAACGCCATCTATCATTATACTGTAAAAAGTACTTCGCTGTTACATGCTATAAAATTTTATAGGTTAAGGGAAGTTGAATGAAGGTTCATATCTAAGCACGAGAATTGTGGAAATTTACACAAACGAGTGAGATTCATAAATTAAAAGGTCGTCGCACGCGCTCGTGTATTCCCCTAGCTAAGCACGAGCATTGTGGATTTATTTAATTGTATGGCGTTTACATACAGTTTATTATGCGTTTCTATAAAAAGAACGCTTATTTCGCTCGTTTAGCACCACGGGGACACATGCAGGGAGGTAGACGGTAGTTCCTGCGTGGATTGTGTATTGCGATTATTTACCTACCTACTTAGGATTTATAAACAAGACATTTGGCAACATAATATAGGAAACGTAAATATTCCAATGCGCCTATGTAACTCCAGGTCCTCAACTATAAGCTCGATCCGTACCTCTGTTGCGGCTTGATTGAAGGACAAACCAACAAACCAACAAACAAACACAGTATCGCATTTATAATATTGGTAGGTACCTATGAAGTATGATTATAATTTATATACATACTAGCTTTTGCCCAGGGCTTCGCCCGCGTGAATAAAATGTAGCCTAAGTTCTAAGTCAGGCTATAAGCTATCTCCATTCCAAATTTCAGCCAAATCGGTTCAGTAGTTTTTGCGTGAAAGAGTAACGAACAAACTTACTTTCCCCCTTGTAATATTAAAAGTATGATACCTATGCTTACCTATAGACCTACTGTTTACCCGCGTGGATTTTAGTTTTTTAGTACTTACATACCTACCTATCCCCCGGGAACTGTTAATTTGTCCGGGATAAAAATGGCCTATACTCTATAATTATGTTAATCCAGAGTAAAAGCTGTCCCTATTTCAAATTCCAGCCAAATCGGTTCAGTACCTAAGTAGTATGTAGGTACCTACCTAATTATTGTGTCGTGAATAAAAATATATATAAAAAATATCCAAACAACCATTTTAATATTTGATATTTTCATCTAAGTTTATAATTATTTACTTACTAGCTGATGCCCGCGACTTCGTCCGCGTGGTTTGAGTTTTTTGTTATTCCCGCGGGAACTCCTTATTTTTCCGGGATAAAAAGTAAGCCCGTGTCACTCTCCAGGCCCTCAACTATTCCCATGCCAAAAATCACGTCAATCCGTTGCTCCGTTGCGGCGTGATTGAAGGACAAACCAACAAACAAACACACTTTCACATTTATAATATTAGTATGATTTACCAATACTTTTTTTGCATTGTGTGATAAAAACAATCGCCTCGCAGCCGGTTAAGTACCTAACAAGAAGTAGGTGTAGGTACCTACACAAGACAACGCCGCGCGAAAGAAGCGCCGGCCGCCGCCCGCGCCACACGAGTATACCTATAGTTGCCCGCGCTGCCGGCCGAAGGCTGAAGCTAGTACCACAGTATTGGTATCTACTATCTACCAATACTGTGCTATAAGTACGATCCGCGACTGCGAATATAGCTAGGTATTCGAATAATCTACAACAGCTGCTGATGTAGTCATTTGTGGGCAACTTATGGTTTCAGTTGTACGATCGGAATGACAACCTTATTTTATAACTCATAAGACTGAATTTCAAAAATGTCAAATGGTTTCATAAGGTTTAAATTAATCGAAACATTTTATTTGTAGGTATTTTTTAAAATATAACCTTATAAATCTGCAATTATTATGACTCAATTTCAAAATGGAGTTTTATTCGTTAGTACTAACTAGTAACTACTATGTGGGTGGTAATCGACTCAAATTAGGTAGTGGAGCATTATTCAAGTTGGTTACCTACTGATTTTGATCCCTATTGGAATTCAAAATTGCGCATCGCTAGCCGAAGCGGCCTCTATAGTCCGGGAGGCAGCGGCACAAATTTCGGGTCATTTCCTCCTGTTTTTATTTTTTGAATATCTGCATGAGTTATGTATGCAATATGTACCGTACCTATGTCTAATAAGTATATATGACTGCCTCGTTGGTGTAGTGGTTAGCATGTTCGACTACGGCCGACGAGGTCCCGGGTTCGAGTCCCAGGTCGGGTCACAACAAGTATTGGGGTTTTCTGACAAGAAATTCTCAGTACTAACCCGGAGTTAGGAAGTTGGCGGTGTTTCACTCCTGTGCCTCGGAGTGCACCTGTGGTTGCGCACACACTTGTGCACTATAATATCTCCCGCGCAGATGGCTAATCTCTCAGGAGATTGGCCGCCGTGGCCGAAATTCGGTCGGGACGACATTATTCATTATTATTATGTCTAATATGGTCGTAATAGGGTTGCGATTCCTGCAGAAAATTCATAAAAAATCTCCTAGCTTCTGGCATGAAACTTGCTCAACACATTAATTTGAATTTAAAATGTGTAAAAAATATCGTCTTCCAGCTGAATTCCTCTACTATGTATTCCATCCATCAACATTTTTTATTACGAAATGTGTGTGTACGGCCAAGTGCGAGTCGGTCGAACTTGCTTATCTCCGAAGTTTACCAATCCAAAAATACAGAAGTTAAAAAGTATTGTACAGAAGAATGAAAAATGTATAGATTGGAGTGAAATAACTGGTAAACTGATGTTAACAAACTTTATATTATCTATTTCTTTGACAAACTGAATTAATTGTAAAGCATATTCTTGTATTTTATTATATTCTTGTATCGCTAACAAGGGTTTACGATGGCAATAATGTCATTGTATCTGAATTTGAGACTAGAGAAGATTTATTGCAAGTGAGTAAATAGGTATTTAAGTACATCCATATTAAGTAATATTATATATAAGAAAATGTGTCTGTCTCTCTGTCTGTCACGCTTTAACTGCCCATCTTTTCAACCGATTTTGATATTAAAGTCAAAGTCAAACCATATATCTTCAAATTGGTACCTGCAAAGTACTTTTTGACCGTCTATTTTACAAAGTATAAGATGTGATGGTGATAATTAATCAAATCATCCTTCAATTTCGGTATGAGTCGTAAAATGCTAATTTGAGTACCTACCCATCAAAATCTGATTGCAGAATGATTTTACTGGTTAGTCAATATTTTTACCAGAAACTTTTATTTCTTTGCCAAATTGAATCAATATTCTTGCAAAATAAAAATTCTAATTCTAATTCAATATAAAATGTACCTATTCTGATATTACAGACTAGCTGATACCAGCAACTTCGTCCGTGTGGATTTAAATTTTTAAACATGCCGTTGGAAGTCTTTGATTTACTGGGATAAAAAAGCCTACCTTATTCTTCATATTTTTTAATATATACGTGCCGTGAAAATAATCACGCTGATCCGTTGCTTCGTTGCGACGCGATTGAAATACAAACTAACAAATGTGCAATTTGTCACTTTTCCATACTCACATATTTTTATTCTATAATAATATTAATAGGGGACCCACCCCAGATTCGCACTTGTACCTAGTGTCTTTACTTAATGGTTAAAAACCTAATTTTGTATTGATTGGCTGTTATCCGTCCGGACTTCATCTACGAACTATTCGTCAGGTCTTCATAAAATTTACTTAATAGTAGTACAATCTTTCTAATAAAGAACGAATTGTGTAAATCGGTTCAGATTTGGCTGAGTTATGGAGTATAATTGACAAATTATAAATTTATATAATTAAATTAATTAATAAAAGTCTCAAGGCTCTATGTAGAATTTCCATTAACATGCGCTATTTTGCTCAGAAATTATAAAATTACTACTATTGCAGAAGATTTTATTAGTTGCTTTCAACATTACTAACTGCTGTAAGACTACTACCATGTTATTTAAATAAATAATCAGTCTTCCTGCAATCGGCGCCTAAGGAGTCAATTTTGAGTGAATGCTCATAACCAATCCGTTGAGTAGAAGCGGCATTTGAAGGTAAATACTGAATTAATGTATTTCATACATCATTTTTAACATAGTTTTCTTCATATTTTACTTGAATGTAGTATTGTTTTCTACTAAAGGTCGTAAATTCTTGAAATACATATGCAACAAAATATTGCTGCCGTGAATTCGTTACGGTCCTTTGAGTAACTCTTTCGAAATTGTCAGTCAATGGTACAAATTATTACTCAATGGATATCAATCATTTATACAATGTGATTTACATACTATAAATTGGTTGGAAGTTGCACTTATATTTTTTAGATGTCATTTTACATATTTTAAGTACAAATGAAAGAATAAAGAGTTTAAAATACCCAAAAGTACCTACTACGACTATTATAATTTTATGGTAAGAAAGTGTGATAATTCACTTAACATTGTGATCAGTGCCCTTACTTTTCCTTTGAGTAATTGTCAAGGTTCCACTGACAAACTGTCCTCTCAAAAAACTGTCCTCTCAAAAATATTGCATTTATGCTTATAATATTGGCCATTTATCATTTATATAAGTTATTGTTATGTTATATTGAAATAGATATTTTTTATCGTAACTCGCAAAAACAAAAACATAAAAGATTGTCTATTTCAGAAGAAATATAGAAAAATATGACATTAATTTGTCATTATTGTGTTATATTGTCATTACGTTAGTCAAAAGAACTAAAATTATCAAATTTTGATAGTGTTTCTATTATTTTATGTTTTCCGTCCCATTTTTCTGATTGGCATGATTGGTAAGTCTAATAAAAACTTCTGTGAATCTTATTTAAAATGGTTTTTTAAGTACATTTGTGAGATAAAGTTCTGTTTCTGAATGGAATAATTCTCCGTCGATTCATTTTAAAATGATTATTTTTACTATAATTTAACATAATATTTATAATCAGTGCTATTTCTCATAAAGATAAATAAGTAGGAAACACAAATCTATCAATAAAATAACAAAACATGGTAAAAAAAAATCATCGATTTTAAATCATGTAGTTAACACGTTAAAAAAACGCCCCAACTATAGTGTTATATATTTTTGGAATCTACTCATCAATTTCTAGATGATGATCATATAGTTAATCTTATTTTCGAAAAAAAAAATCAATTTTAGTCTTTAATGCGGGACCATGGTCACCCCATCATTTATTTTTAAAATTTTACTAGCCTATGTCACCCGGAATAAGCTAGGGATTCTAACGATACCGCATTTATCAAAATCGGTTCAGGCGTATAGAAGTTATGGTGGAATATACAAACTCACATACATACATACATACATACATACATACATACATACATACATACATACCTACGTGAACCCTGAATACAATATACTCCTTTTTTCAGGCAGTCGTATAAAACATTTCGTTTCCTCTTGGTCTATAATATCGCGGTGATAATTTCTTATTTCGCTCTTGCGCGTAAATCACGCCGCATCAGTAGGGTTGCCACTTGCCACCCATACCCGGTTCTTGGTCTCTCGAAAATTTAATTATAAGCCGGCACTCTGTCCGAAATGATAGTTACGAATTAAATCGCATTAATGAGTACTTGTTGCTTAATTACGCCACTACTATTGAACCGATTTGGCTGAAATTTGTTATGAAACTTTTTATCCCGGAAAAAACCATGGTACTGGAACTACTATATTTTCACAACTTTTGAAGAAAAAAAATAATATTTTTAACTGACTTCAAAAAGAGGTTATCAATTCGACACGCATAATATTCCGTGTGTAATATTATTGGAACTTCAAAATATTCACATAAATGACAATCTATTAGGGCTTCCAAACATAATGTTTGTCCATGCATTTCTCCGAAAATATGCGACCAATCGTTTTTTACTGGCTTACATTTAATTCAACTTATATAACAGTGCAAGTTTCATTTGAGTTTGTTGTGAGCTCTTCTTATACCAGGGCGCGTTTGGAACCCTCGTAGCTTTAGTTTTAAGATACCGTAACCGATTATCACCATCATGTTTTTTTTAAAGTAAGTAATTTTTAACGTCAATAAGTGTACCTACAGTGTACCTATATTGAATAAATGATATTGACTATTGACTATTGACTATTATAATAGTTTCGATAGTTTTCAAGATTTGGGCAATTGTTCGTTTTCAGTAAGTATATTGAAATTTGAAGTAGCTTGTTTTCCAAAAAAAGTTGGCAACCCTAGCCGCATTATTGTCACCCGTCCCCAGCAAAGACACCCTACCGGCAAAGCCGTGCCGCCAAGCGATTAGCGTTCCGGTACGATGCCATGTAGTAACCAAAGGGGTATAAAGTATGGGTTTAATAAAAACTGCCATATTATTATCCCTACTAGGTTAGTCCGCTTCTATCTTAGACTGCATCATCACTTACGACCATCTCACATGGTGGCACCATCAACCATGTGAGATTGCAGTCAAAGCAAAGTTTATCTTGTATCCGAATTAAACAAAAAAAATACTAAGCAAAACTAGGCAGTTTTTGTTTAAATGCCATCTAGTTCAATTTTATAGTAAACAATTCGTAGTTTATGTTAGAACCACAGAACTTGGATAGCAATCATGATGTCAGTGTGTGCGTGGGGGTTGCGTATATACAGTAATCGATATGACAGATTTTTATTAGTGGACTATTTGACTAAATGGCTCCGTTTTAAATTAAACTAATGATGTGATAAAATAATACGCATTGATATACTGGCGCAAGTGTAATCAGTTTTAAAATCAGTGCATAGGAACTTTGCGAAAATATCAAAAACCTGTCAAAAGCCCTAACAACGCCATCTAGCGGGAAACTGTCCGGGAGAAGACGTTGTGTTGAGCCTTAAGGACGGACAGGTGTCTCTTATGCTATGTCTAGTTTTGACTCTAGTTAATATCTACTGCCTTAGCCACACTGGTAGCGACAGGTGGCGCTAAGTAATGCTTAGTAGTTGTTCTGTGCTGACATGGAGGACGCGGGGGAGTTTGTTTTATTCCGTGGAAATCGGATTCGCCCAGCCAGTTAGAAGTTCGGACTCCGGAGGTATATTTTCCTCCTCTCGAAAAAAAATTGGAGGCGAAAGTAAGATTATTACAATCCTTCCGAATCTTTTCATAAACAAATGACCAGCGACTTCGCATTTTTCTTTTTTTAGGGCCATGAGTTTGACGTTCTGGGACAAAAGTATCCAATGTGCGGAATCCAAATAGGCTATGCCAAATTTTTACAATTTTGGTTCAGCGACAATATTAATTACCTAACTAGAAGCTATACTTAACTCAATAATTATATCTTTACTCCGGTTTTATTTAAAAAAAGAATGATACTTTTTTTCGTCCCAAACTTTTGGAGTCGGCTAAAACGTTAGTTGGACATGTCTGGAAAATTTCTGTCATCTGGTAGCCCTAAGTGCTTGTCCTCGACGGGTGAAGGTGTGCGCACGCGCATAATGGAATAATACATTCGCCATTAGAATACAATTACAAGGCCGTGGACTAATTTGCTATATTGGAATTGGCGGATAAAGAATATGATTAGTTTTGATTCTTGTTCAAAGACGGTCTAAAACTTTGTCATTGACTTATCATTATGATAATGATAAGTTAAATGTCAGTATTCAATAAGGGTGTGTCGAGTCCCAAAGCCCCCGGAACTAAACGTTGATGCAAACAAGTCAACATTAGAGATTACCAGCTGATGCCCGCGACTCCGTCCGCGTGGAGGTATGAAAAATAGATAGTAGCCGATTGTCAGACCTACTGAATATGCATATTAAATTTCATAAAAATCGGTCAAGCCGTTTCGGAGGAGTCTGGTAACTAACAGAAGACTGGAGAAGAAAAAGAAGATTAGGATTTATTTTTTCAACAGTTCTTTTGTTTGAGTTCTTCTTGATAGTCTCCTTCTAATTAGCTAGAGAGGTACCAAAATTTTACATCAATGAGCTATTAGAGAAGCATAAACTGTGATGTTTGGTATTCTTTGTTTAGATTGACGTTTCGTCTTCAAAACAGTGGCTCTATGCAATATTATTACACTTGTATCTTAATTCGAAAATTATTATCAAAAGAAATGCATTCAAACATAACTTTTACAATCAAAAATAAATATCCTCAACTGCAACGTTTAAGAAGTGCCAATAACATAATTTTACGCCCCCCAAGAACTAACTATGGTAAGCGAAATATTACTTTTGAAAGTGCTCAGTTATATAATAAACTTCCAAAAAATATTAAGGAGTGCAAAAGCATACACACATTCAAAAAACTCAAGCTCACTTTACTAACAAAACTTAAACACACAGTTAAACATTATAATTTATAGTTATATATATACCAAAATGCCAAAGAAGGTACATCTTCAAAACTACTTAAAATTTACTTATCCTATAAAAATTTAAATTCTTAAAATACTTAACTAGATACCTAAAAACTAAATACTTAAAATGTGATAGAATAATTATACTGAGGTCACACCTATAGTAAAGATATATCCATGTTTACACAGTTCCGTGGCAGACTATCCGTGTACTTGGTAGGTATATTTTTGTTCAAGTTATTGTTTCGTACAGCTAATGAAGCCTCACTATAAAAAGAGAAACTGAGTTGTATTTTGTTTAGAATTGTATGTTTGTTGTAAATTATAGTAATATTCTTCTTCTTCTTCTTCTTCTTCTTCCTCCTGCCCTTGTCCCACGCTACGTGGGGTCGGCACAACATGTTTTCTTCTTCCACTCACTTCTGTTATCCGTCAACCTATCATTCACCCCTTTTATACGCATATCCTCTTTCACACAATCCATCCATCTTTTCTTTGGCCTCCCTCTACTCTTTTTTCCTTCCACATGCATATCTATCATTCTTCTCGTAATATACTATAAAATTATAGTAATATTATAAGTACTAATAATTATTATAGTAAACTTAATCCTGTGAGCTCGAAATGTAATGTTCTTATTAAGTAACTAGCGAATGCCCGCGACTTCGACTGCGTGGTTTGAAGTTTTTTGACTCAAATAAGTGAATTGTAAAATTCTTTCTGAGACAATAAATATCTTAAACCACATTATTGCTTCTGATGTAGGTATGATATGAGGCAATTAAATTTTTCGCTATCCGGTATAATTTATTAGGAGTTCTACAATTTAAAACGAAAATTGTAATAAATCCACAACAACAGGTCTATGGCTGACACCATTCTCAGGAATTTCAACGTAAATTGTAACCCAATGCGAGTTCATTCATAAATCCTGATTTAAAACATTCCGTAGTTTATTAGGAGTTCTACAATTTAAAACGAAAATTGTAATAAATCCACAACAACAGGTCTATGGCTGACACCATTCTCAGGAATTTCAACGTAAATTGTAACCCAATGCGAGTTCATTCATAAATCCTGATTTAAAAAATTCCGTAGTTTATTAGGAGTTCTACAATTTAAAACGAAAATTGTAATAAATCCACAACAACAGGTCTATGGCTGACACCATTCTCAGGAATTTCAACGTAAATTGTAACCCAATGCGAGTTCATTCATAAATCCTGATTTAAAACATTCCGTAGTTTATTAGGAGTTCTACAATTTAAAACGAAAATTGTAATAAATCCACAACAACAGGTCTATGGCTGACACCCTTCTCAGGAATTTCAACGTAAATTGTAACCCAATGCGAGTTCATTCATAAATCCTGATTTAAAACATTCCGTAGTTTATTAGGAGTTCTACAATTTAAAACGAAAATTGTAATAAATCCACAACAACAGGTCTATGGCTGACACCATTCTCAGGAATTTCAACGTAAATTGTAACCCAATGCGAGTTCATTCATAAATCCTGATTTAAAACATTCCGTAGTATTGGATAGTCGCCAATAAACGAGTTTACACGAAATACTATGTTATAAAACGATCCAGAAATACACTATCGTATAAATAGGAATAGAAAATCGTATTTTTACACACGGATATTTTTGGCTGCTAAAATTTTACGAGGAAACTTGTAGCAGATACATTTAAATTAAAAGTATGGTGTAACCAGAAGCGAATGAAATCCAAAAGGGCATCTCCTTTCTCAATATAATATAAACTAACAGGCTCTGCCGAATATTTCTGTAAGAATATTATGCGATAGTTATTCGTCAGATAAGTAATTTAGTAAAGGAGATTGCTCTGTCCCCATACAAAGTTCACCTAAGAACCTACCGTCATAAAACATTGATTAATGGGTTATTTACTGTATAATAACTGTACCTATATTTCAAACGTATGTTGATTCTTAGGCGAATTTGGGCAATGTCCTTTACAGAATTTCTGCATACATCTATGGATCTATGGGCTACTATTAATCTAAGCCTGAGGCAGCAAAGTGAATTGCCATTGGGACAAAGAACTACAGATTTCAAAGTAAAAAGAAGAATCATACTAATATATTTTTTTAAATCTTTATTTAAAACGCTTGGTCGCTTAGCGACTACGACGCTCTGTTAAGGACACAACAAATTAATATTTTATGTTCTTGATTCTAATGCACACGTATATAAATCTATCAAATTTTTAAGTGAATGTAATTCTAATTGTCCTAAAACTATATTAATTCCCCCAGTGGATTTTAAAATACTAGAATGATTGAACACCCTGCGTCTCACGACCTCGTTCCGGACACATTCCATTAAAATATGGAAGACATACTCCACAACGTCACACTGTGTACAATTAGGTGTCGGAGACTTACCCATTAAAATAAGCGAATTTGTTGAATGGAATATGTCCTGAACGAAATCATACTAATATTATAAATGCGAAAGTGTGTTTGTTCGTTGGTTTGTCCTTGAATCACGTAGCAACGGAGCAACGGATCGACGTAATTTTTTGCATAGACATAATTGAGGACCTGTAGAGTGACATATAGGCTATCCCGGAAAATTAAGCAGTTCCCGTGGGAATTAACAAAAATTTTTCCACGCGGACAAGGTCGCGGGCATCAGCTAAGTAGTTATTTATATGTTGAAAACACGCTACCGGTTAGACAAATACGCGAGACTTATAAAGATTTCTCAATATCAGAGGCTATGCTCTAGTTACGAAATGCGCACTTACATTAGCTATTCAAACGGAGGAAAACAATGCCCTCGGTTAGAGTCTAGAGAGGTCAGGCGGCTCCATGCCAGTATCCGACATTTTAGAACTAAACACAATAGCTTCTGCAGATTATACTGACACAGAATAATAGCCGAAAACTTAGTAAAGTCAAAGAGAATAACATAATATAATATGATAAAACAAGTGATTCAGAACACACAAGGCATTAACTCGAAAAATGATATTTCTAGTTTTTTGGTCCACTCTCCAGGACCTTTGCTTATCACCTGGAGAAAAATCACTTCGATCCGTTTCAGGACAGACCAGCAAATGCTTGTTTGTTCACACACACTTTTATTTTATAACTAGATGCTGCCGCGACTTCGTCCACGTGGATTAAGCTCTTTTGATTACCGGGGGAACTCCTAGCCTATGTCCCTCCCCGGGATGCATCATGTGTAGATTACTCTATACCAAATTTGATCAAAATCGGTTGAAAAGATGCCGTTAAAGCGTAGTAGACAGACGCACTTTCGCATTTATAATGTTAGTATAGATATTAGTAAGTTAAATCCCACTTTACGAATATCTCCTTCATAATATCAGATTCCTGTTCCCACCCATTGGCAAAAAAAACAAATACGTCAGTAAACCTATAATGATCTAAGGCAATACACCGTTAACAAGCAAAGCAAATGGTCTACCATAGCATCTGATTAGTTTACGTAAATCACGGACGTCAGCTTCTATATAGGTCCGTATAGAGTGTAGGAAAAGGTCTCCAATGAATAGCTGCGCAATTCGAACACGTAACCGACCGAACCAGGGTGGTCGGTGATGTTAATGCAATGCAAGACAGCCGGGGGCGCTCCCGACTTGAAATATCACGGAATCTTAACAACGGGAGAGATGAATATTTCATGCACATTCATATCTGCAAGTGGTGATAGCCTTGTTGTTAAGACCACAGCTTGCTGTTCGGGTGGTCGACCGTTCGTTCCTCGGCCACGCACTTTTGACTTCCAAGTTATGGCATCTCATACTTTCATTATTATAAATGCAAAAGTTTGTTTGTTTGTTGTTTTGTCCTTCAAGCACGTTGCAACGGAGCACGGATTAACGTGATTTTTGGCATGAGTATAGTTGAGGACCTGGCGAGTGACATAGGCATACTTTTTATCCCGGAAAATTAAGGAGTTCCCACGGAAATCAAGAAAACCTAAACCACGCGGACGACGTCGCAGGCATCAGCTAGTTGAATATAAAAGGAAAATATCGTGAGGAATCTCGCATGTCTGAGTTCACGCGTTATCTAGAAAAACCTTAAAAAATACTGTTATCTAGGCACTATATGAAGTATGAACCCAATTCTCTGAAACCATTATATTTTAGCGATCGTGCACAATTTGCTCAGAAAAACAACACAATAAATGTTATCATCCTCAAACCAAAACCAGAAATTCAAATCGTTTTCATCTAATTTAGTAGTAGCAATATTGCGAATCCTCCTCCAAAGAACGTGACATCCGTTTTATTTTTCTAAAAACAACAGATACAATCGAGGTGACGGTCACCCACGACACATACGTGTCTCGAATAGTGACGCCACACAACAGACGCTATCGATAGATTGCCCAAATTATATCGATAGCCCGACAATACACGTGCTTGTATACCTATCTATACCTAATATGAAAATATGAAAACAGCAACTGTTGAGTTTCTTGCGGCTCTTCTCAATAGAATCAGCCTTCCGAACCGGTGGTAGAGTCTTGATTCTTGACGTATCATAAGTGACACAACTTGTCCTACGTGAAACAAGTGAATTTTGTAACGATTCTCTCAGAAAATAAACTTGAACCTGAAATCATTTATCATTTAATATATGAATGTCCTCCCGACCGAATTTAGGCCACGGCAGCCTTACCCCAGAGAGGTTAAACAATTGCGTAGTAGATATTACTTATAATAGTGCACAAGTGTGTGCACTCTCTAGTCTCTAGTCCCTTAGTCTCATAGCCTGAGGAAGATCAGATCGACGGCTGTACGTGCTCTCCGAGGTTGAAACATCGCCAACGTTCTAACTCCGACCTAGTAAAAACAAAAATCAATGTCCTATATTAATTTTCAAGGTCGAGTATCGATACTGGTCTACGGACAGTTGGGCATCACTAGTCTCCGCTTGGTTCTCGTTGCAAAATGCTTGTTTAACAACCCAAATATGGGGAGACAATACGCAAACAGCTAAACAGTCAGTAAGTAGGTGGCAAATTTACCATGCGACAAGATAAAGACTTTTTTGTTATGGCCCTCATGGACATAATTTATTATCTGTGGCAACTGGCAGCAATGTTTATCCTCAATATTAGGCAATTAGGTGAACGGAAGTTCCCCAGTAATAATGCAATCATGGTATTAGAGCTATTTATTTTTTTATTGGTATAATTTAACATGAGGTAGGCAATGTTCCGTAAGGGATTTGGAGTAAGAACATCCAATGCGCCGTAAGTATCGCTTATACATTTCTGCGAAGAGTGTAAAGATTCGGATAATCGCCATCGATCCATTATAACTTAAATAAGAACTAGATGATGCCCGCGTCTCTGTCTGCGTGGACTAAGTTTTTAGACATAACCAAATTTCTTCAATATCGGTTCAAATCTTGGCCGTGAAATTGTAGCAGACACACTTTCGTATTTATAATATTAGTATGGTACATATATATGCATAATAGCTAGGGCAACTCGGAAGTTGAGATATAATTAGGTAAACAAAACAAGTTGGACTTAGATTGGAGATTATGATCTACGGAAGCCATGCACGGACGAGAGACTAGAGAGTACATAGGCGCTGCGCAAACGTAGACACTTATTGGTAACGACACCAGTCACGGGACACCGTCGCAGAGAACCGTGGTTTTCACACTTTTTGATTCGCAATCCCTGAGTGTCAAGTGGCTGCGACTGGACACAAACATACGGCTGATTCTGTGGTGCACAAACTCTAAACTAAAATGACAGCATTATAAGTATTGCTAACCCTTTCATTTTACTCCCTGCGTCAAGGCCTTAACTAGATTTAAAACTGTCATTATAGGTTAGAGATTGTGTTATACAGAATTGGTCACATTGTCTACACTTTCGCAGTTGTTGGTAGATTTCATATTGATTGCATGAAAATAAAATGTTTAATTATGGCTTGCATCCCACACACAACACAAGTGTCTACGTTTGTGCAGCGCCTTATTCCACTCTCGCTGCATTGTGAGAGGGCGCCGTAACGGCGACTGCCCTCTGAACTGCGATGCAAGCGAATAGCGAACACAATAGAAATAAAAGTTCATTATACAGGGTGCCCAGTTAATATCTGGTGTATGAAATATGTACGGCAATTTTCCCCTCCTTCTGACACAGTCATTTGTAACAAAAGACACGATGACATTTTTAGGATATATCTATATATATAAAATTCAAAGTCCTGACTGACTGACTGACTGACTGACTGACTTATATATCAACGCACAGCCTAAACCGCTAGGGTTAGAGACTTGAAATTTTGACAGTAGCTTCCTTTTGTAACGTAGGCGCTCACTAAGGAAGGATTTTCACTAAGGAAGTCCGTCATTTCTCAAGTTATATCCATGAAACTTAGTATATGAGTTATCGGTAAAAAATAAAGAAACGTGTTTCACAGTTTTTCAAAATTCCACCCCTAAAAGGGTAAAATAGGGGTTGAAAGTTGTATGAAAGGCCGACGTTTTTCAAGTTAAATAGCCGTAAAACTTGATATTTGGGCTACCGGTTTAAATTATGAAATACATAATCCACAGTTTTTATAAATTCTATCCCAAAGGACGTTAAATAGTCCTTCAATCACGCCGCAACAGAGCAACGGATCGACGGGTTTTTTTTCATGGGTTCTTTTTATTCCGGAAATTAAGGAATGCCTATGGGAATTAAATAACTTATGCCACGCGAACGAAGTCGCGGGCGTCCGCTAGTTTGATATAAAATCTGTGAGTAAGTAATTATTAATTTTCGAATATTGCATACTTTATCCGAAAATTAATAATCGTGATCCGTGTTGTCTACCATGTAATTTGTTTACACGACATGTTTAGGCCAGCAGAGACTTGTGAGTTGTGAATTGTGATACCTTTTAGCTCCAATAAGAAAGAAAGAAAATTATATAGATACTAGTCGCCTCATGCGGCTTTGCTCCTACCTTACTCCATGTCTAAATCTTCTTACTAATATTATAAATGCGAAAGTTTGGATGGATGGATGTGTGGATGTTTGTTACTCAATCACACGCCAACGGCTAAACGGATCTGGCTGAAATTTGGCACAGATATAGATTATAGCCTGGAATAGCACATAGGCTCTTTATCCTGGAAAATTAAGGAGTTCCCGCGGGAAACGAAAAACCTCATTCCACGCAGACGAAGTCGCGGGCATTAGCTAGTTACATATAGAGGGAACTAGTTAGAGAGCTAAATTTCAAATTTCTTGGTTCAAGGAGTGAGTGAGTCACTCTTTATTGTTTGCGATATAGCTTAGTAGCTTCAGTTTTTATATATCGTCGTTAATTATTGTTCGCGCCACCTATGTATTAGTTGTCTGTGGTCGCTGTGACAGATGAATACTTTGTGAACGTAGCTAGCTTGCCGCGCTTTTTGATAAAACCCTTGGTTTTGACAGTTCGACACAGTTCAAGATTTTTTTTGGCAGGGCGGGCCGCGGTCGATTATCCGGTCGGTAATCCGTATTGTTAGAACCTCGCTATAGCCTAAGGTTCCCGCGAGAAATTAGCTTCTAGTTATTTCGGTACTAAATAAAGACTTACTTGTTGTACTGAGTGGCATTGATAGTTGTGTGACCACGTTGACACCTGCCGGCTGCAAACTGTGTATAATTCCGTAAATAGTTAACCTAAGCAGCTTTTGGACGAACTTTGAGTGCGGTGCTGTGTGAGTTGTGATTGACGGTTTTGAAGCCAGAAGCCACAGGCCGAAAAGCAATACCTTCTCATTCCTGACCTTTCCTAACCTTTAACCTACATTCTTCCTTATCGAAGATTCAGTAGGCATTTGGACTCCGTAAGTACGTAGTATAGTTTTCATTATTGTCTTACCACCTAAGTTTACCCCTAAAACAGTTCTGTCCGCATTTGGCCCTGAGCCAATGGTCTAAGAGGCTCGAATCCAGCTGATGGGCCCCTGGAACAGCGTCTTAGGGTTGTAGCATTGGACCAGGTTGATGCCCCAACAATTATCATCATCAAGTCTTACACTTTGCATAATAGAAGTTAAAAAAGTGTACTGGGTAGGTACCAATTTTGAATTGATATACTTTGACTTATACGGAACCCCCTGTACAGCCTCGAGATAGAACTCACTAGGAAGCGTTCCGCTGTGCATTTCCATTCCATCTGCAGGAGAGAGTTGGTTGGCGGCCTATCGCGTTACAGTGTCCGTTTACAGCAGCGCCGCGACCACGGATGTGTAACATGAACGGCGAAACATTACGTATGTACTCGTAGTTGGCACGTTTCTAGACCGGGCGACGACGGTACAGTCGCCTGTCACCTAGATATAAAAATTGGATATTTGACAAGTCAAATAAGCACATTTTTTCAAACGTCAAAACGCGCGCTTAGTATGGGATGTTGTATGAAATACTGAACAGTGACGTCATCAAAATTCGACGCACTTTTTTACTTCAATCGATAGTTTATAATGGTTTTAGAATATAAAACTATTGACAGGTGACGTGGATATATTAGAATCCTGAGCGTCAGCGAGGGAATCAAAAGAGCACGAGGTGAAAAATATTTTCACTCGAGTGCAACACGTAACTTTTCATCCCACCTCAGCGAGGAAATTACTAAATGCCAAATTAAAAAAGTACACCAAGAAGGTTACGAGTGTGAGTTTTTAACAAATTAAAAACGGTTGTATGGAAATTCGGCACCATAGAGGTAGAAGTAAATAGGTTTTAATGATGTTTTGAATTCACAAACTTCATAGACGAGTGATATTTACTAATGTGCACACGATGTTCTAAATTCAATTTACTTTATCCTCAAGAGGATAATAACGGCTTTTGCATTCAGATATCGAAGAGTAAAAACACTCTTTCCGAGATGGTGGGATGAAAAATAATTTATTTAGCCGAGCCGAGCCGAGTTTCTTGCTGGTTCTTCTCGGTAGGAATGGCATTCCGAACCAGTGGTAGATTCACTCGACGATTCAAAAGTACTTGTAAAAGTCTATTTGAATAAAAATAATTTGAATTTTGAATTTGATTAGTTGTCAAATACCCAATTGTAGTAAATAAACCCATTTTTATCTATGCTAATATGACAAATGCGATATGCGAGCATGCGTCCCAAAGACGGCCAGTAGCCCGTCATTCATAGCAATTATTTATTTATCATCCCGGATAATATAGGAGTACACACAAGATTTAACATTAGATGGTGTATATATAACCAGTTCATGCTCACAACTTCGTTCGCGTGGATTCAGGGTTTTGAAAATTGGCACGAGAACTATTCAATTTTTCGGGATAAAAAGTATATGTCCTTCCCCGGGATTCAACATAAATCTGATCACCAATATTTCGAAGTTTCGTTACAGATGGGACGTGAAAGCATAGCAGACTAACAGACTCACTATCGAATTTATAATATTAGCTAGCATGGATGCAAAGTATGCCTGAATCACACGAGTATATCCTGAATATTTCAGATACCACTAGTTTTATCAGATAGGTATATCGTTAGCTTAACGTCAATTTATCTAAGTAGTACACGCTAATGGGCTCGATATTCATAATAGCATTCCAATAATAAATAAGCGTTATTAACACTCGTGGAAGGAACCAAAGCCAATAAACCGGAGCCGGTCCTCGGCTTCGCAATCGGCATCTCTATTGTTCAACAATGTAATCGACCGGCGCTGGTGCGACACAATAGCCGTTGGCTAGCGATTGCCGTAAAAGATGGCAGGAACTAAATGCTCCGGTTGTTTGACCGATTGGCCATAAACACAGGACATGGAAATAAACTAAACGATAGAGAGGCGTCTCCCTTACTGTTGGTGCAAAATCGAAGGACCGTTAAAATAAAAAGGAAATATGACGAGAGGTGTCCACTTTGTCCAGAGTTGCTCCAAATCCACAATCTACAATACAAAAAACCACTTACCGTTCCTGGAACGTCCAGTTTCCCCGATGACAGCGATGAGCACGGCACATACAGATGACCACCGGCTTGGGTTTTATGTAGTTTAGGATATTTAGCACGCACGGCGCGGGAGCACTGCTTTTTCGGTGGACACACGTTACGAACGCTGATGTCTCAATAATGTCCGTTTTTGATACGTCGCGCGTGGCGCTAGTGACGCAGTATGTCGGGCGGACTGACCAATCAGGTAACGCCGGACGTAGTCACGGAAGTGGCTAGTATTGCCAATTGTAAATTTTTTGCAACAACTGGCTTGATTGAACACTTACTATATGGCAAGTACTGCGCTTTAAGGTAACGTCTTTTTAGTCAAGTATGCTGAATATTCAGCATACTTTTTTTATCCACTACAAGTTAGCCCTTGACTGCGATCTCACCTGATGGTAAGCGATGATGCAGTCTAAGATGGTAGCGGGCTAACCTGTTAGGGGCATAGGGGGTGGCTTTGGTAAAAATACGTTATTTGAATGTAATTAACATTCCAGTAATAAACAGTTAAGCATTACTTATACTCATGGAAGGGCCAAAAGGGTTCGCAAGCGGTATCACTATTTTTCAATAATGTAAGTAACCGTTCTGCAAAGTGTAGCGAAGTTATTTGACCGATATAAGTTTTGAAGATTAAATTTCATTGCGGCTATTTTACGTTATTTTTATTCTATTCAGTGGAAAAAATATCCATTTGGCCTTTTTTAGGTCCACGTCCGACTGTCGCTTCTTCCTCTCTGTCCCTTGACAATTATTAATTTATCTGAGCCCATCGGATTGCTCTGTCCCTTTCAAGTCAATGTCGACGATTGAATGCAAAGGCATGATGAATGTTGCCATAGATTACGTAGTTTGTTATACAGGTTGTACTCCTCTCTATGCTCTATTTATTAACGTCTGTTGCAAATAAAGTGTATACGAGTAGTTCGACAAGCAAGTTTTATTTTGCACAAACCTTTTTTAACAGTGTTCCGTAGTTAAACGAGAGATAATATTATAGTCCTTTGTCCAGACCGTCTGTCTATGTCACAATGTATAAAAATGAACTATAACAACTGTACTCATTGAAACCTGTTAGTGCAAACAGCGAAGCAAATCAAAATCATTATTGAATAGAAACAGGGCCCTTCCTGAAAATGTTATGCGAGAGCTGAAAAAAATCAGTTCGCTCATATGAAATGTCTGGATGTGGCCTTACAATAGGCATGATGACTGATTTTGAAAAATAGTCAGATTATGTTCGGAAGTATCTACTATTTCGAACAAATATCTTATTTCAGAAGTAAAATAAGTTTTGGTAGATAAAATTGGCATTTGAAATTAAAATTTTAAAATTCACGCCAAAACGCTCGGCGGTGTCATGGCGTCCTTTGTGACGTCACTATTGTTCTTACCAATGTACCTACTCTGTGCAGTGCGGCAGTAAACAATAGTGTGATTGTCAAAACTCGAAAACAAACAATTGTGACGTCATTCGCTTCTTGGTGTTTTAACCAATATGGCGGATTGCTGTATTTTATAGTTTTATTTTATCAAAATAAATATCAATCTCACTCGAAATAGAAAAATAAATACGTTTTTTATAATCCATGAATCCAATTTCATTAAATAAATTCATAATTTCATTGATTCTTGGTTACTGTCATCATGCCTATTCTACTGGCAGAGTGGTGAAGGCTTTTTTTTCATTCTGTCTGTTAGTGGTTACAGCTGTGATTCCATGACTAACAGAGGCGTTTGTGAGTTGAGGTGGTTCCTTCGAGGCCGAATTGTCTAAGCAAATCGTAATCATTTGTTGACAGCTTAAAACGTATTACTCGAACTGTTTAAGGAGTTCATAAATGCTTTTTGACGTGCAGGCATCTGTGAACTCCTTAAACAGGTCGAATTATCCGTTTGACAAACGATTACAATTACGATTAACTTACTCATTCGAGGGGGCTGAGAAGAATACTAATTGTCCGAATAAATTTTGGCGACGACAGTAATTTTTACGGAGTTGCGTCATTGTCGCGGGAGATATTGTAATTTATACTTAGTGCACAGGTGTGTACAACACAGATGCGCACTCCATTATTCCCTCACTCTCAAAGACCGATGGGACGGAAATTCCGACACGACTGGAGAGAGATCAAGATTTACGTGACGTCTACTGATAAATAAAAAATATTTAAAACATGCTGCAGTTTGAATTTATGAGTCATGTACGTTGAATTAATCTGCAGCCTTCTTCTTTCAAGCCGCAGCATTTATCAAAGTGCGTGTTTGATTATTTGCACTGAATCATCTAGCGTCTGTGCCGATACATCTTAATAAATAATGCTTGAGAGACAAAAGAACAGAAGGTTTAGTACGAATTTGCACATATCGAAAACGTTAATAGATTTCGCGATTACCTACTATAAAATTGGGCGTCAAGTTCGGATTAATGTTTGAATAAATGAAGGAACGTTAAGGCCTTTTATGTAGAAGTACCTACTGAATATGTACATGTCCCGACTTTAAAACAAGGACAACACTTTACAACTAGGTAAATAGATTCTAAAAGTGTTCTAGCTCTTGTTTTAGGTAAGTATTTAGTGATTTAGTGTGCATATATCTGTCATTTGGGGATTTTTAAAGAGAAAACGGAGTGATTTCAAATCACTATTCAGTTTTAGCGGATTTAATTATAATGATTCGCCTTACGATGTCAAGTTTTTACAAGGAAATATCTATTTATACTAATATCTCAGCTCAATGTATCATTTATAAATTTAAAAATTTACATTTATTAATATGGAGTAAGACCGTTGCGCGCCTGTGTAACGGTGAAGACACTAGAAGTGCCCACGTGTAACACCATTTTCTACGCTAAGTCGTTTGCAGTGGTTGCAGCGTGTCTCTGGAATTCCCTTCCAGGGAATATCCGCGAGAGTCCATCCGTGGGTGCATTTAAGTCTAGACTGAAGCAGCACTTACTTTCAACTTTATATGATTAGCTATTATAATATTCATGTATATATATATGTACTTATATATATTAATTATGTGTATATTATAGTATGTGTATAGTATGGTATATGTATGTGTACTTGTTGTTTATGTTTATATATCTTGTTAAGCATTATTTAATCCTGTATTTATTTTGATTTGAATGTACTTAAATCGGAAAAGTATTCGTTTCACAACATGTACCTACACAGTTATAACATATATTTTACTACTCTCACATTCTGGGGCATCTGGAAGAAATCTCTTCAAGAGATAAGTTGTCCTTGTGCATGTCCTTTCAATGTTTATGTTTTATTTTTAAGTTACTGGTACAGAATATATAAATAAATAAATAAATGTTAAGTCTGATAATAAAAATCTGATATTGTTATTATTTTTATTACTAAACTCTATCGTTACAATTCTTCAATTCGATCAATGTTATCGAACTGAGCAAAGTCTTACTAACCCTAGAGTATATAATTCATGTCCGTTCCAACAGTATTTTATAGCCGATGTCTGCATTATCGAGTCATTGATTACGTCTGTGCGAAATCATACTTTGTAGTCGAACTATGCTCCTTATCTTTGGTGACCTCCACTGGCGCAAAGGTGTGCTCTGTGCCTCATAACTAAGAGGTTCCTTGTTCATAGATGATGATGATTAAGTCCATAAATCCTCTATGGAACATAGGGCTGAAGTAGTGGTTTATCATCATCACCTTAACAAATCGCCAACCTAATAGGTATGAGTCTCGTCTTAGAATGAGAAGGATTTTTGACCATGCGTGGAGGGACCCACGCTGGCTTATTGCAGATTGCCAGACTTCACGCAGCTTTGTGAACTTATTTTATTAAGAATAACATAATTGTATTCATATTTCTAGTACTTAACATTTCTAATTTTCTAATACTATTTAATATTTCTTAGAACATTTTCTTGCGAAACAAAATATGTCCACCTTCGTGTTTTTTAACAACCTAACCGGAATATGAATGTTACGACTAATAATAAAACTAATGAGCAGGGTTATTTCCACAGTGTTTACATTGTACGCAACTAAGCAGTCAGGTCTTGGTCAGATAGAACGCGTGATGGCAGCTACTCCAGAGCGGTTGTATGCTCGAAGACTGCAACGCGTATAAACTTGATAGCTTGATTGACGTGTTAAAGGCAAAGCGTTACATAATTATTTTAGTTTTTTAAGTTAATCCATAAATTAATCAAATTATGTATATCTATTTTGTAATTTGAAAGTTTATTTTACGAGAGGTTAGTCTCATTTCAATTTGATGAAGACCTTTCGAGATGAATGATGGGACACACCTCAAAGTCTTTTATCAATCAGATCAGTGCGACATCTAACGCGGAGAGAGGAGTAACTCGACGCGTTTTGTCTGACCAGGACTCCAATAGATGGTATTCTACTAGATTAGGTTTTATTGCACATTCCACTGACTCGTTAGTAAGTATCAAGTAAAATCAGCCGTCTCGTCTTACAAGCTACAAGTTTAACTGAGGATTAGCTGAGTGTCCCTAGAATACGTCCGTAACTATGTAGTGTTCAACTAAGACTTCTAGTTATAAAGGTTTCTACTTAAATATAATAATTTAATATAAAAAATTCTTTTTAAACAACCGACTTCAAACTCCCGCGCCAACTTTACAACAACAAGCACACGCTATACGAAGTACTTATTTTAATGTTGATATTTTAAAAACCGCTCGACCGATTTCGATAAAATTTATATGGGACCACTTGGGAAGTATGCCCTTCCAAATAAAAAAAGAATCATCCAAATCGGTCCACCCAGTCAAAAGTTCTGAGGTAACAAACATAAAAAAAAAAAAATACAGTCGAATTGAGAACCTCCTCCTTTTTTTGAAGTCGGTTGAAAACAAATTATGTACGATACCTACCACAATATTAGAGAAGATTTGAAGGTTGTAATCATAATATGCAGTGCCAAAACCTGGACTACAGATTAAAAATAAAGCGATTACTAGAGGATCTCCAAAAGAGGTCATTTCTAGTTTTCTACATCGCCTGTTAGTTTTAGGTTTGATAATTAAGTACCTATCGATAAAAGTTAAGGAATGACGAATTTTGATGACATCACAGGCAAATATATTAAACAGCTTAGAGATTTTTTTAAATGGCTGTTACACACGTGACACGGCCCGCCTTTAAAAAGTATTAGGGTTCATTTACCATGTAACCCAAAAAAATATAGGATAGAAAACCACGATCACATTATCATAACACTTAATAGACCACGACACTAGAAATCCATAAACAGTTTTCATACCCGATTTAACTACTTGTCGCGGGAGCGTGCGACATCAAAATCGTGACGTCACGTGAGCCAACTACGATTAAAACGGTTGTGACTTGTGATTCAGTCGTCAAATCCTCGGCGGGTGCGCGGGCGCATGCTGATGAGGTAGCTAGCGCGCCCTCCGGAATACTTAACGAGGTCGCATTGCTGATTTTAATAACACAGAGTACAGACGAACCCACATTGACGCACGCTTCCAGAAACATCATCGCCTTACCTGTAAAGAAACGAAAAATACGTAAAAATGTTTGTTTGCCAAAACCTTATACAGTTAAATAATCCCTTTAATCAGTACCTACCCCGTGGATTAGTCCCCGCGGATTGAGATTTTAAAAAAATCTGATTGCATTTTTAAAAAAGTCCTAAGAATTCCATAATTAAGAGTATTGCCGATTAACTTATCTCTACACGAGTGATGTTAACAACCTTTGACCTTTTTATGGCTTTCTTATGAATTACAAATTAATATTAGTATTTCAAGCCAAACAAAAAACATTGACCTAAAAACACACAAAACAAAAAAGTAAAACAAAAGCCAATTAGGATATACAATCACAATAAAACAAACACAAGATAAAATGATATGATATTATGTATAGCCGTTACCCAACCGTAATGTTAACATAAATTGAAATAAGAAAACGCAAATAATTCCATTATTGGTCAACATAACGAAGCACTGAATGTAACTTTACGCAAGAGCACTTGAAATCATCGGCTATTGCCTATCTAGCTATGACATTAACATGTGTTTCTATAATTGAATTACCGAACAAATTGGTAGCGGAATAGCTAAATCGAAATGAATCGAGCAACAATCTTAGAATATTACGCTCTTGTCCGATACGAAAAACTCTAAAAAAAATGTTTTTTTTTTTTTAATATAGTCCACATAACTGACTGCAATTATAAAAGCAAACTTAAAAAAATTGCCGAATATAGTTCAGGTTCATGAACTAGAACAAGCTTAATTTGATTTTCGTTCAAGCTATCATCTTCAGTGCTCAGTAACGTAGCTTTTTTTAGCTTTTTGACATTTCTATTTCGCAGGTATCATTGCTTTTAAGATTGTGTTCTGGTTAGCATTAAACAACTGTCTGAAAAACTCGTCCGCAAAACTATTTGTTGCTACGAAGTTGGAAAACAACGCTGTTCAAAAATTGCTGAATATCTACCGCTAATTTGCACACTATTGATTTAGTTGAATGTTTTGGCCTCTCATTGACACTTCGTATCATCAAATATTGTACAACATTATTTGCAAATAAATGATTATTTATTTATTTAACGCATACATCAGCAATTCAGATTGTAAAATCTAATAAAACTATCAGATATTATTGGACCCAATGGTCCGGTACTTCGACAAAGGGAAGCGTTGTATATAGCACCTCCCCTTCCAATGCATTGCTTATCGTTCGAGACGAATCACTAGCGACTAGCGAGAGGTTTCAGTTTTGCAATATCTAGCTACTATTGGAACGCCAAAGGAATCGGTTCAAGGCGACATTATAATCTGGTGTCAGATCGATCAAAATTTAATATTCAAGCACTTATTGTAATTATAGTCAGTATGTTTTTAATTGCCTGTCATGTTTTGTTGGCTATTCGTGTAATCATGCTACAATAGAGTCATAATGACTTTGACAGTCCGTACATTAACGTTTTGTAATAATTATGTACGTTTGGTTGCTTGTTATTGTATCTATAATCTCATATTGACACATATTTGGTAATCAAATAAACGAACTATATCCGTCAAGTATCATTTGATGGGAAGGTCGTCTGGAAGTCCACAGCAGTATACCAACAGGAGTCTTATCTTTTTTTTACAAATAAGTCTGTCATTTTCAACGGGGTACGAACTACGAGACGACGCCCAGAACTAAATTTGCAACCCTATCGACTACCTTTAACTACACGCAAACAATCATAAATCAGAATACACACACAGGGACATCGCGTCCTATCATTACACAATGCCATCTCGTCGTGAATGAAAATATAAGGAAACTCTTCTACTAGGAGGCACGTCTTCTTCACTCCTGTTGGTCAAATGCTCAAAGTGTCACGACCAGCAAAGAAAAGAGAGCGATACGCAGAGAGTATGGAAAAAACGGTAACAATCTATATATATTGCATTTCAATCTTTCTTTATAGAGTAAAGCGAGCATTCAACTATTAAAGGAAAGAAAGAAAGAAAGAAATCTTTATTCAGGGATGCAAGACAAAAAACACACTTAATAAGAAGAGAAAAATGTCGAAATGAGACTTGATCCCCAAAATGGTCTTCACTCAGCATGTGCTATACCTGTTAGGATACAGCGCTGATCTTCCGTGAAGCCAGTATGCTTGGACGGCGCCAAATATATATAAATATATACAAGTAAGTATATAATAATATATACATGTACATATTTATAAATAATAGTAATTAAGATAAATAAATAAAAACTGTTGGTATAGCCTGTGATATATTATATATGTATAACAATATGTAAATAATTTGAGATACAATATTTTTTGTAAAACTAAGCATACTAACACGGCAGCAAATAGAGTGAAAAGTGTATAGGTAGTTATAAAGAGAGGCAACAAGAGAGCTTAAAGCTAGAGCTAAAGCTAAAGGCTTAATAGATCAGTTAATCTGGTTCTCCTTTTATGTAATTGCCGCTACCGCCCACTAATATAATTTCGCAACACCTTTAGGACTTAAGTTGAGAACTTGTTTGTCCCACTAACATTAAGGGTAGTTTTCTGTTGTTTTTGTGTACAACTTTGATAGCACAATGCGTTGTTCTTTTGTTTTAAATCTTACTAATATTAAAAATGCGAAAGTGTGTTTGTTTGTTGGTTTATTGGTTTGTTGATTTGTCCTTTAATCTCGCCGCCACGGAGCAACGGATCGACGTGATTTTTAGCATGGGTATAGTTGAGGATCTGGACAGTGACATAGGCTTTTTGTACCGGAAAATTAAGGAGTTCCCGCGGGAATAAAAAAACTTAAACCACTCGGACGGAGTCGCGGGCATCAGCTAGTTGTAAATAAAATGGTATTATATTCGTTCACTACACACGTACACGTTGTAGGTGCCCAGTGCAAAGGTTTCTATCGATTTTATAATCAAGGTGCTTTTTGCTAGCCTTTCGCTTTCCATGAAGTCATTAAAGTTTCAAGTGACACCTCGTATTATAGGTCGATAATCTGTAGCAAATTGCCGCTGTACTATGCAAATACTATATAAGCTACTGGACGGCATCTACGATGTTTACACCAATAATTTAATATAAAAAAATCTTTTTTAAACAACCGACTTCAAACTCCGCCGCCAACTTTACAACAACAAGCACACGCTATACAAAGTACTTATTTTATTGTTGATATTTTAAAAACCGCTCGACCGATGTCGATAAAGTTTATATGGGACCACCTTTGAAGTATACTCTTTCAAACAAAAAAAGAATTTTCAAAATCGGTCCAGGCGTCTTCGAGTAATCGGGGAACATACATAAAAAATAAAAAAATAAAAAAGATTCCGACGAATTGAGAACCTCCTCCTTTTTTTTACTGAAACAAAACTCCTCTAGTGTTATAAAAAAAAAATTATACAGGTATAATTTTTTTTTTCTGCTATTTTGGCAGTACCTGAAATTTTAACAAATCTTTCAGTCAGGTTATTTTACAACTGGTTTTAAGGCGTCTGCGCTTAGAATATTTTCGACGAAATGGTGAGAGCGTAATCAATTTCTTAAGTTTTCAAAGCTAACTGTCACCTAACTGGGCGTGAAGCACTTAAGATTGATCGACTAGCTATCGAAGCAAAGCGCTGTCTTCTCTTAGGCGTATTAATTGGTGTCGCAAAGTTATGCAAGCGCTTTGTCGTGTCGCTCATACACCAAATTCGTATATATGTATACACGAATAACGATAGGTATCGTTTTCGGTTTACACGGTTTCGGGTTCATTATATTCGTCACCAGTGTCACGAAGTGTATTACAATACGTTCCGGCACGATCGATTCCTGATGTCATTGCAAATGCAATGTCTACGCCACGATAGTGTAGGTAATGCTAGGTTTCCTTACTGAAAAGTTGTATTTCTGTGGTATTCGCTAAAATGAGAGGCTTGCATTGTGTATTTGATTACTGAATAGATAACTAATAAGTTATATATTCAGTAATCAAATATAATCAAAAATAAAAATTAATTTATTTGACTACTTAATTGTCAAATACCCAATTGAAAGGGCGGTGCACCACATCCACTGACAGCGTCTGACTGATGGCATAATGATCTGCCACTTCCCAACAGCAACTGGAGAAAGTGTAAAATATAGCACAGAATTCGATTTTCAATTGCGCCACCAAGTCCATGTCAATAAGAGTGAAAATCAACAGTTAGTTTGACGTTGACGCCGCATCCGGCGCCCGGAGGTTTCCTTTACCCAGCCCAGTGAAATAGGAAAGCAATTTGCGCGGGAGATATTGTGTACAAGTGTGTACATCACAGGTGCACTTTCTGTTCCTTTACTCTCATAGCCCGATGAGATGAAAAATCGGATACGAGCGGAGAGAAGTCAGGGGCAGGACCGACGGTTTTACGTGCTCTCCGGGGCACGGGGGACAAACACCGCTAACTTCCTAACTCCAGGCTAGTACTGAGAATGTATAGGCATCTTCTAGACAAACGCACTCCAAGTGAGTTTGCGGTGGGCTCTTCTCAAACTACGGAATTTGAATAAATAATACCTAATTTGAATAATTTGATTTGACAACCAAGAGGTTTAGGTTTCTAGGTCAACGACGCATCATTGCTTGATGTCGTACGAAAGACATGATTGTCGTCAAAAAAAAATTTAACTTCCGCCGACTTCAATTTTATCTAATAGCTCGTTCGTTTAACGTCTTCGTTTTCCCTTTATAGTTTAGTTGTCAGAATGGTTCAATTTAGTACAAAATCCATGCACTCAAATAAAAGTGAAATTCAACAGTTAATATGACGTTGATGGCACATCCGGTGCTCAGAGGTTGCTTATAGTGGGACACTCCACTTCGCTTTCTAGGAAGAGCCCAGCGAAATGACGGACGAGCCACACGCAATCGGAATATTAACAACTGTATTATTGCTACACGTCGGTACATCCTTGATTCATCATCACAACGCCTAATAAGGGTCACTTTATGTAACTATGAAATATTAGACGATAACTTTTTCCTCGATGCTATTTATGTTCAGGCTTCAAGGGTCCACTATCGTACCATAGATAGTATCAATAAATGGCTAAACAATACTCATGAGTAAAGGCAAGCTTACTTCATTTATGATGCAAAGATGTGCCAAATCCTAAACAACTCGATGTTTTAGCAAATCGAAGACCTATTTGCTAAAACTTCAGTTCGTTTTTTTAAATTTTATATGATACGCTGCGTTGTTCAAGGTTTGTTTTCTATTACCTGCTTGAATGAGATTAGAGCGATAAAATACTATTAATTTTATCGGCCTGAGAAATTGAAGTCCTATAAAAATATTGCAACAAAGTATAACTAGTTAGAACTCTCCAAATGAACATTATACAAAAATATTAATATCCATACATAGTATTAAAAAATGTTTTGTGTGTTCGTCATAGCTATCGTAACGTATCGTTATCGTAAGAGCGATAACTATCGTAGGTATCGTTCTTACGATTGAGAAAAAACTGTAAAGTTTTTTTTATTCTACTACAAGTTAGCTGGCTGCGATCTCACCTGATGGTAAGTGATGACGCAGTCTAAGATGGTAGCGGGCTAACCTGTTAGGGTTATGGCAGCTATACTAAACCCATACCCCTAGTCGGCATCGTACCGGAACGCTAAATCGCTTAGCGGTACGTCTTTGCCGGTAGGGTGGTAACTAGCCACAGCCGAAGCCTCCCACCAGAAAAAAGCAGTCGTCGAAACTTTCGTGAACGTTTCTGACATAGTACCATCAAAGTACAGTAAGTGGGAGCGTGAGTCGAATTGCAAAACACGCATTCACTACTACACTAGCACTAAAACAACGGAGTAAAGAAAACCATCATTATAATTTCCAATGCACGAACGCTTACTTTATATCGATAAGATCAGAATGGCCTAAGGAATTGTGCAACAGGTACGTATTATAATCCGCATATTATCGGATGGGAGGGGCGTACTGTAACGGTACGGTGCGCCGCGGCCGAGGTGTGAGATGAATTCTATTAGCCAGGTCTGTGTGGCTAGCTGGCTATCACGGTGACAAAGTGTCGTTCTGCGTTCACCAGTCCACCAAACTTAAATTATGACTATTGCTTTAGTCTAGTCTAGTCGGTTGCGAGACATGGTCGCTAACTATGGGCCTCATAAAAAAGCTCAGGGTCACTCAGCGGGCGATGGAGAGAGCAATGCTCGGGGTTTCTTTGCGCGATCAAATCAGAAATGAGGAGATCCGCCGAAGAACCGGCATTGCCCGACGTGTTGCAAAGCTGAAGTGAGAATGGGCGGGGCACATAGTTAAAAGAACCGATAGACGTTGGGGTCACAAAGTGCTGGAGTGGCGACCACGCACGGGAAAGCGCAGCGTTGGCAGCTACCCCCTACTCGCTGGACAGACGACATCAAGAAAGTCGCAGGGAGCCGCTGGATCCAGGCGGCGCAAGACCGAGGCGTGTGGAAATCCTTGCAAGAGGCCTATGTACAGCAGTGGACGTCTATCGGTTGAGGTTGAGGATGAGGATGATGATGATGATGATGATGATGATGACGATGATGATGATGATGATAATGATGATGATGATGATGATGATTGCTTTAGTGTTGTACTATATTACATTATTATAACCGCCTCGTTGGTCTAGTCACTAGTGGTTAGCATGATCGACTGCGGCCTATTCTATTCTAGAAAAATTGAAAATTTATTCTTCTACATATAGAAATCATTTCATGGACTCTACTAAACGGTTGGTAGGAAAAGTACATTCAATTTTTTTTATTCAAATAAGCTTGATAAGTGAATCTACCACTGGCTTGGAATACAATGGAAACTGTGCCTAGCCAAAAGCAAGTCAACCGATTTGATCATGACACTGCTGCTGTCAAAAAAACTATAAGCGTTTAGACCCCCGATTGTGTAAGGAAATCGTAATTGTAATCGTTTGTCAAACGGATAATTCGACCTGTTTGCGGAGTTCATGGTTGCCTGCACGTCAAAAAGCATTTATGAACTGCTTAAACAGTTCGACTAATACGTTTTAAGCTGTCAAATAATTACGATTTACTTAGACGATTGGGCCTCTGATCAGTGATGGTTATGCGAATACTTCGCTGGTATTGCAACCTGAACTTGAGTGTTTCGACTCTTGACCCTAACCCGCATGTCATTCAAACATCGCCACTGTTTTCTCAATCCAAGTGTTTCCAACAATTTCACCACAAATTACGAAACGCTCAAGGCCTTCAAGTCAACGATTAGATTTATTAGCCAGTGATAATAGCCTATCAGATTCTTCGCCGTCGATGATAAAGAGAACTCTTAAGAGATTACATCTTATCAAGATGACAGGGTTCAGAAACAACGCATCTTACAGAAGATCTATAGCTACGTCACGTTCCTATCGTATCTACCAAATTACTAAACTACTAGGTCTAAAAATATTCGAAGATATCAATGAAGTATCCATGAATAGAAAATGAAATAAAAAAACTTACAACCGCTTTTCTCTCCAGGATTTCTTCAGGCTTTCCCAGAATTGCGACTTGCGATTGAAGTTTAAATCGGACAAAACTCTTTCTATTATACTCGTATTAAATATGTTCAAATCTGTCTGTTAAGTTTTTATACTTTACTTCTTCCCTTTTCAACTGCAACATATAGCTATTTGCTTTACTTATTTATACGCAGCTACAAGCCTACAACACATTACTTACATCATGATGAGATATAAAGTTTACTTTAAAACTTTTCTGCTTGATTCATTGTGGCTTGAACCCACATAATGGCAGATAGTTGAAACAAGATTGCAATCAACCCAAAATATAGCGTTGTGTACAAAGTTAGACTTTATACGATGGGAACTTCAAACAGCACGGTGTAATGGAGCATTATCTGGTCGTAAATTTGTCCCACTTCGGAACCAGCCTTGTTGCTCTTGAGATAACTTCCAGCTAATATGTCAGTTAGTGTTCTCACGTGTACAGTTTCGGAAGTAATAAATTAATACACACTTACTTAGATAATTTTACTTTAAGAGAAGTACTCTACTTTGAGGTAGAGCAAGTTATAATGTTTATTAAACTTGAAATCTTTAATTGGCTGTTTAGCTCGGTTTCTTTATGTTAACATGACAGTAAAAATACTAAAGGGAAAAAGACACAATAAATTTAAATTAATTAAGTAATAAAATTAAAGAAAAAGCAACAGATATTACTTGCTGGAATGCAAAATTGTGTTCTGATATGTACAAGGATTATTGCTGGTAAATTAAAAATAGAGTCAGAAAAACATGTCTCAGAAAAGGCAATATCTTATTAGCAGAGAGACATTTCACCATTTAAATATGCACAGTAGTTTCCCAGTGATTTGTAACTGATTGCGTTCAATTATTATCTCTCCACAGGCGCATATTAAACATAAACGACATTAAATCACCCCGGAACTGTCAACCCAAGGGTAAAATTAATATTAATAACTGAAAGACATCCAAAACATGCGACTAACATCTTAATTATGGTCAGCACAATACACGAATCCAATCATAATAATATGAGTAATGAATTTAAAGGTTATGAGTATGACAGTAACCTTAATTTGCAAACACAAAAAATGGCCGTCACAACGGCGTAAGAATGCAAAACAAAAATGAGTTGAAACTTAAAAAGGCAATTGACGAAACGGGGTTAATTAATTGGGCTTAAAAATCCTTTGTTTCTGTTTCCGTTGTGGTGATTTATGTGAGGATACTTTAGTACATAGTAAGTAATGGACAACAAAGTTTTTGAGTGCTTTTAAGTAAGGACAATGTACAAACGCATTCTCATTGAGATAGGTCGGCAACAGAGACAACATTACAAAGAAATAAGGATAATAGACGACCTTCAAGGTTTCCTCATGATGAGATAACGAGTCCATGTTTCTTAGACACTAGAAATCTCACTGTGGAAATCACTGTTCCACTGTCTGTCTACTTAAACCACAATTTAATTTTTGAATATTAAAAGTAAGAAAATAGGTATGTAGGTACAAAACTTCGTAACAAATCCAATTTTAGCACAGCTAGTAGTACGGGACTAATAAACATTGACCCTAAAATAAAAAAAATTAAGCTGATTTTTGGCGTGTTCGTTGGGGTCTGAGAAGTACCTCTTAAAAATTCCCCCCTCCTAGGCCGCGGGCTTTCCCTTCCCCTCCCTAAAATGTCTCCCTGAGCGCGGTGTTTTATAATTTTCTCAAAAAATATTAGAGCTAGAAAAAAAATTTTTCCCATACAAAGCTTGCATAAGTAGCCTGGCCGTCTTCGAAGATTCCCAGTTTGGCATGGTTGCTTCTTGTAAAAGATTTTCTTTACGTGGATTATTAAAGCCCGAAGCATATCCTACATAGAATCATAAAACTTTAAGGGAATTTGTTATTAAACGAGTCAGGGCATGTAGTCGTTATATTCGCAAAAAAAAGGCGATTCACGTCGGTTCCCAGGTCGAAGACGGGTTCCTAACGGCGATCTTTGCATAGCATATGCATGAATCGCCCGATGACGAACATGCAGGGAATGCTTAGGATGTTTGGGACAGGCAGCGGTCGGTCGTTGAATGATTGCCAAACGTTGCCAAATCGTCCGCCCGCCATCGCTTCGATATGGCTCCATCAATGCGCGAAAAAGACGTAAACATTCGTGAATCATAAGTACTTACCATGCCATTACAAGAAGGTCGCAGGTTAAGCACGTTGCGAGCAAATGTGTTGCGCCAGTGCTACTTACCGCGTCAGCTGACTTTAAATAAATCATTGTCTAATGATTCGTTTGAAAAGTAAGACATACTACGAATGCCGAAATGGATTTAAAGTCTTAGTCAAGAGGGGTTTACATAAACGCGATGTACAAAAAATGCAAACGTAAAACGTAAACTTTGCCAACTTTCGATAGGAGATGGCATTAGACGATTATATGGGGTTAATACAAGACACAACATTTACGCACAAAAAAACACTGCTATACAACAAAATCAAATAATGAAATCAAGCAAAAAATAAGTGCTCGTCAGTTGGTTACTTAAACAGATTGAAGGCAATAAGGATCGAATTGCATGCAAATGACTGCGATCATTATCTTAACGTTGCAATAGTTTACACCGCGCTGGAGGACGCAATTATCACCTACTGTAACACCTGTTACTTGCTAGCTTAATGGTAATGATGATTGTAACTCACAGATTGAAAACACGGACGAAAACCACAGAATACCGTGTCCATGATCACATTACCATGAAGTACTTGATGCCTTTAATTAATAAAAAAATAAACGGCTACCCAAAGAAAATAGACCCGTATGGAACTATAAACTAGTTTTCTGTAAAAAGCTTACAAAAAAGAAAATGTGTAAACCAAGGAAAACTCAGCTCAAGGGATCTGGAGAGGAGGAAATTCTATACAAGCTTTATACATGAAGAAAATCAGAAAAGTCTAATTTTGTCCTAACGTTACGCCATCTCACAAGGTAACTAGTTGTTACAGGTAGAACTCGTGGGATGTTGACTAGACTATGACTGGTAAGAGCCTGGGCAAGGTTTTCAAGTATAATTTAAGCTTTTGTCAATATTATAACATAAATATCAGTTAGGTCATGGCAAGTGTCTGAGGATTGCGTTTGAAAATTACTGTCAATTATTTATTATCTGCTGAATATTTACAAAATTCAGATTAGATGCAATGCTTGATCATAGTCTCATAGGATGTAAAATAATACGAAAAACAATATGAAAGTAATATTTTGAATAGTATATAGAATAGATTTAGTAAACAAAATTAAAGAAATTACAATTACTTAAACTTTTCTATGATAAATATATGGTTTTCCTTGCTTAACTACTAATAGCAATTTAGTCAATTAAGCCTAAATATTAAAGGCAAAGAATTTTTTGACACTTTTAACAATACAATTGACAGCATTAAAAATATTGCTAACCCTTTCATAATATTCCCTGCGGAAAGGGACAGAACTAGATTTAAAGTTGTCATTTTAGTTTAGCTTAGAGATTGTGTTATACAATTGGCCTCAATACCCACCTAAACTTTTCACCTATTTTAAAGCTATGACGCCGGAGACAGAAACGAGGGATATGATCATACTTTCCAGACACTCAATGCCATTGAAATCGGTCCTGCTCACGTGATACGATTCTATAGACAGCAATAAAGAAAGAAAATTCTTGTATTTTCTTCCCGAGGTTAAAAACTTTAAACGCAGCTAACTTCACGTTGTACATTTTTTTATTCTAGAGAAGGCAGGAACGGAAGCGTACTTCCCGGCGCTTCTTGGCTATTGTAAGTAGGAATATCCTACAATGGCGTTAATTAATGCCACGCTCGCATCGAACACGTTTGAAGACAGATGGTGTACCTTCCTCAAGGACAAAGAGCATGCCGCAGGGTGTGATTACATCACCATAACCTGAAATTGTAAAAGGAGAAACTGACTCACATGAACGTACGTATTTCAAACCGCTCAGCTAAATCTGTGGTAACTGTCCAGAAAAAACCGGCCAAGTGCGAGTCTGACTCGCGCACCGAGGGTTCCGTACAAACCTGTAATAAGTTTTAAATTAAATGTTTTTTTTTTAATATTTGAGTTGATTGAATGAAAGGTAAATTGCGGTTTCCGATTTATGACGTATTAAAAAAAAACTGACGGGGGGGGGGGAAACGGGGGGCAGAAGCTGCTCGCGTCCGCAGGTGATAACCGATCTGAACCCTGCACGTGCTCCCTGGGTGGTGCTAAAGAGCAGCAACGCCGAATGCGGGCGGCGTCTAATAACCCAACTCCTGCTCCAATGGAGCGGAAGCGGCAGACAGTGGCCGAGAGTAATCTGAAAGACTGGTATGGAAGGATCTGGGAGCCCACCATAACTATTTTCCCAAGAAAGCCCCCTATGATGATAAGTTGCAAAAAGGAAAGTGTTTTGAATGGCGACCCGGGCTATGCTCGGCGCCACTTGGTTGCCGGGCCGAGTGGTGTGAAATGGACTACCGAAGTTTCTGAAGGGGCGAATCGTCAGGCCTCTTCCGGAAAAAATGCTACTGACGACCAAGACACAAAGGCGTCCATCATAAAAGAACACCGCATTGGCACGTGGAATGTGCGTGGGATATTGCAGACCGGAAAACTGAGCATCATAGAAAATGAAATGCAGAACCACAACCTAACAATCCTAGGAATATGCGAAACACACCAACAAGGCGCAGGTCATTTTAACACCGCCTCGGGTAACACAGTGTACTATTCAGGAAATGATACCCAAAGCAGAAATGGAGTAGCCATCATTCTGCCACCTCATCTAAATAAACATGTCCTCGGATATAACACCATTTCCGACAGGATCATTACCCTAAAACTAGACACCAAACCATGCACACTTAATATTGTCCAGGTATATGCACCAACAGCACAGGCACCAGATGACGAGCTGACGTCATTCTATGATACCCTAACTGATGCATTGAAATC
Organism: Erebia epiphron; assembly: GCA_963932025.1. Classification (NCBI taxonomy): domain Eukaryota; kingdom Metazoa; phylum Arthropoda; class Insecta; order Lepidoptera; family Nymphalidae; genus Erebia; species Erebia epiphron. Next base: position 41,008,486 of record OZ009948.1, on the reverse strand, counting down.
AATCCCAAACAGAGAAATAACATTGATTATTGGAGATTGGAACGCAAAAGTTGGAGAAGTCACAGTAGAGCAACACAACAAAAGTGTTGTTGGTAAATACGGCTTAGGTAGACAAAATGAACGAGGTGAAAAACTAGTAGAGTTTGGTATCGAACATAAACTCACAATTACAAACACCTTCTTTCAACAACACCCTCGCCGACTATATACATGGAAGTCTCCAGGAGATAGGTACAGGAACCAAATCGACTATATCCTCATAAACACCCGCTGGAAATCGTCCATACGAAAGGTCAAAACTTTTCCGGGCGCAGACTGTGGCACCGATCACATCCTACTTGTCGCGTGGATAGCATTACGACTCAAAAAACCTAGGAAGACCACACAACCACTGCCAAGGGCACTGGATGCGTCCGAAATAACATTCTTGCGTAATAACGTGGAAAAAAGTCTCCAAAAGGGTCAACACTCCTGTACAGTATCACCGAACAGAACATGGGAAGAGTTTAAAAATCCTGTCATTGATACTCTAAAGCAAATTAAAAACAACAGAAGTCACACTGCAAGGCGGAAAATGTGGATATCTGAGGCGACCTGGAAAACTGTCCAAAAGCGTAAAGACCTTCTAGCAGGGAAATTACACCAGCAAGACGATACTGCTACATACGCCAGCTTAAGCAGACAAATCCTGAAGGAATGCCGAAGAGACAAGAACGCTTTCATAGAGAACATTTGCCAGGAAATCGAAGCACACTCCGTAACATATCAGACTGCTTACCTGTTCCGTAAAGTTCGACTACTATCGAAGAAATTTAAACCGAAGACATGGGTGATAGAGGATCACAATGGGAATCCCATACATGAACTCCATAATGTTATGGAGAGATGGAGATGGTACTGCGAAGAACTCTACCAAGGATCGTCCGTTCAAACAACAACCTACGATTGGGACGGCAGCTGCCAGGAACCAACTATATTGCGTTCGGAGATTGAATTAGCCGTGAAGAGCTTGAAAAACCGCAAAGCCCCAGGTGCTGACCAAATATCTGCAGAAACTCTAAAGGCTCTGGGAGATGCTGGTATTGAGGTTATCCACAAGTTGTGTAATCAAATTTGGCAGACAGGCGAATGGCCTGTTGATTGGACGACATCTATTATTCTACCAATCCACAAAAAGGGGTCCACCAAGAAGTGTGAAAACTATCGCACGCTTTCACTAATCTCTCATGCGAGCAAAGTTCTTCTACACGTGCTAAACCAAAGACTTCGACACTTCCTGGATTGGCAGATACCACAGGAGCAAGCAGGGTTTGTAAAGGGTAGAGGAACTCGAGAGCAAATCTTGAACGTCCGTCAACTCATTGAGAAATGTTATGAGTTCGACACACCAGTTGTGCTGTGCTTTGTCGATTATAGCAAGGCCTTCGACTGTGTCAACTGGCAACACTTGTGGAGAGTACTCACAGAACTAGGCGTGCCGAAACATCTTGTTGCACTTTTGCACTCCCTGTATAGTAGCAGCACCGGAGTTGTCAGGATCGGTACCGACACTTCAAAAAGCTTTTCTTTCGGAAAAGGTGTACGGCAGGGATGTATACTGTCTCCTATACTTTTCAATATATACGGCGAGTTCATCATGAGAGAAGTGCTTTCGGAATGGGAAGGTGGAGTCAGTATCGGAGGTGTAAAGCTTACAAACCTGAGATACGCTGATGATACCACTCTTATAGCTAGCAGTGAGATTGAAATGGCGACTTTCCTAAGGAAACTGGAGATGGTCAGCAATTCCTTGGGTCTTTCCATAAACAGGTCGAAAACCAAAGTGATGGTTGTGGATCGATCGGGCAAACTGGAAATCAACGGTGCCACAGGCTTAGAAATAGTTGATGATTTTGTCTATCTGGGCTCAAATATTAGCAACAAAGGTGGTTGTGAAACGGAAGTCCGCCGTCGCATCGGGATGGCGAAAAGTGCCATGTCTCAACTCTCCAAAATATGGAAGGACAAAAATATATCGCAATGGACAAAGCTGCACCTAGTCCGTACACTTGTCTTTTCCATATTCTTATATGGTGCCGAGACGTGGACCCTTAAATCCGCCGACCGAAAACGGATTGATGCTTTTGAGATGTGGTGCTGGAGGCGGATGCTCAACATTTCTTGGACAGAACACAAGACCAACGTCTCGATCTTAAACAAACTAAAAATAAAGATGCGGCTATCCAACATCTGTCTGCGGCGGATGCTCGACTACTTCGGTCACATTGCCAGGAAAAATTCAAGCAGCATTGAAAAGCTCATCATCACTGGCAAGATCGAAGGAAAGAGACCCCGCGGACGAAGCCCGAGACGTTGGTCTGACCAAATAAAAGAAGCGGTCGACACTCCGGTCTGCAGTGCTTTTCGCACAGACTCCAATAGAGAGAGATGGCGAAACATCGTTAAGGCTGTAATATCTCGAGGGAGCCACGATCCTCAAAGCTGAGGAAGCGACGCAAGAAGAAGAAAAAAAAACTACTTACTAGATCTCGTTCAAACCAATTTTCGGTGGAAGTTTGCATGGTAATGTACATCATATATTTTTTTGAGTTTTATCATTCTCTTATTTTAGAAGTTACAGGGGGGGGACACACATTTTACCACTTTGGAAGTGTCTCTCGCGCAAACTATTCAGTTTAGAAAAAAATGATATTACAAACCTCAATATCATTTTTGAAGACCTATCCATAGATACCCCACACGTATGGGTTAGATGAAAAAAAAATTTTTGAGTTTCAGTTCTAAGTATGGGGAACCCCCAAAATTTATTGTTTTTTTTCTATTTTTGTAAGAAAATCTTAATGCGGTTCACAGAATACATCTACTTACTAAGTTTCAACAATATAGTTCTTATAGTTTCGGAAAAAAGTGACTGTGACATACGGACGGACAGACAGACAGACAGACAGACAGACATGACGAATCTATAAGGGTTCCGTTTTTGCCAAATTTGGCTACGGAACCCTAAAAATAACGGTGGAAAATTAGCTTTTCTGGTAGAATTAGAACTTGTTTAGTAAGGTCGTGCTAAGTGGAATCAAGATCCAAATAGAGAGATAAATAATATTGCCAGAGGCTCAGGTAATCTAAAGGCATGTGACTTAGTTGGCAATTTAGCAGGAATTTTAGCCTTTATATTAGCCTTTATGTATAGTGCATTAATAATAGTGGCTAAAATTACACCCCAACATAACATTGAAACCGATGCCCTTATTAAAACTTCTTTACCGAATGTAAGAATGCGATTATCTTGCGCGCGGTGCCATAAATATTTTAAGTTGAATTATTCTCTGAAACATAATTGGATCTCTTAACATTTTTCTTCAACTTGAACTTGTTGTTGTCCAGTTGAATGACCAAATATTAAAACATTTATGACACTAAATACCTCTTAATTTACACGGTTATTATTAACTAGCAGACGCGCGTCATTTTTCCCGTTCTAATAGTGATAGGAATACTGAACTAATTTGACTTGGAGGCAGCTCTCTTGGTAAGCATAGGCACATCGTGGTAACCAATATCTGGTTGTGTCGTGGTAATATATGGTGGGTCCATCGAACCTGAGTCGCCCACAAACACATGACAATCTATACGAATTTAGCATAAACTTTCCAGTTTTAATACTGAATCAACGTTCAAATCTCCAAGTCTGAGTCATCCACATGCAAGGTGCATATTTAAAATAATTCACACGGTATGTCTAAGACAGCCCTTTGGTTGGTTCCGCGCTACTGCCTTCCACGGTTTCTGGCTCCCGTAATAGCTGAAGAAGCGTTGCCTCTAAACTATTGTCGAACTGTCTCCATACATTTACTGTACGGCAGTTAGAGTATATTATAATAGTTTTTTTACGGTTCATAGTTTTAAATGAAAGTTTCTGTGCTGTCATTTTCATCATTCCGAACAAGGATCATAAACTTTAGTAGAATAGCAACTAGATTCATCACGAAGCTAGAAACATAGCGAAATTCATAACATAATCAAAAAAAAAATAACAAAGAAAATTTTAAGCAGAGAAATTAATATCAAACCGATTCGGGAAACAGTAAGAGCACTATAGAGATATGCTCAAAGGCTGTGTCAAAGGATTCGAGTAGGTACTATTACAACACCTTCTGATAAAAGGCTGCATAATATTGTAATCTGAATCCGAAAAACATAAAATTTCCCTCTGCCACAATTTGCACTTCAACGTTTTATACAAGGCGAGAAGCCCATAAAATTAAAACAGTGTTACATAACAAGCACACCGATCGGTTTGTTCTCAGGACATAACACTGAGGTGAGCACGACACAGCAAAGAGGTTTCCGACCACCTTTGACCCCCTGGGCTGAAATAATGGGGAAGTGTGATAGATGCTTATCTAACCCATTATGCCACTGAGGGAAAGTGGCGGAGGGAAAAGGAAAGGAAACCTGCCTGGTTGTTAGAACTTACCATCAAAGATGCCGAGAATAGACATGGCGGCCTCGTACGGTACAATGATAATAATAGATCAATTGTCATGGGCGGACTGAAATCCAAAAGGTCGATGGTTCTAACCCCGCTCGTTGCACTAAATTATCGTACTTACTTACTACGTAGCACAATCTTCACGGTTAGTTGGAGGACAAATGGGAAAGTAATCATTACAGTAATCTATACTGATATACTTACTAATACTAATTATACTTACTTATACTAATGATACTACTTAATATTATAAATGTGAAAGTTTGGATGGATGTATGGATGAATGGACGTTTGTTACTCAATCACGCCAGAACGGCTGAACGGATCTGGATGAAATTTGGCACAGAGATTTATTCTGGAATAGCACATAGGCTACTTTTTATCCCGGAAAATTACGGAGTTCCCGCAGGAACCCAAAAACCTCGACCCACGCGGACGTAGTCGCGGGCATCAGCTAGTCAATATTAAAAAATAAGATTTTTTAACATCAAAATCTTTTACTTTAATAGTTAAAAAGTTGACTGTCAACTGAATTGGTGTGATACTAGTCTTTTTTTAGGATTGAGTGTGCTGCGTAGATCCTACTAGTCGCTATAGCGTCACCAGGTGGGTGGGAGAAAGCATCGCCGAGAAGTTGGGTGTGAGCCCTATTGCTCGAAGACATTTGGGGGCAACGACTTCCCAAAGGCGCCTCCTGTGAGGCTCAGATCTCGGCTCAGGATGACGCTGGAATGGGTGAATATCCTGGTTCCTTTCTCCATTTTTAAACATCTTGATCAGACTGGTTTCTAAGACAGTTTTACAAAAAAAAACTACAGTATACGCATTAATAGCCAAAGTTATCAGCAACTGTCATGGCTAAGAACCGTTCTGACACGCACTAGAATTATTTTTGAATCCTATTATGGCTCTGTCAGGAGGTGCATGGTGGCGAGGGGCTTGGAATGCGGCTATTATTAGAGCAGTCGGCGCCGGCGCACACAATGGAGACTTGAGCACATGACGGCTCCTCATTAATCCCACATCGGAACACTTAAGCGGACACTTGAGCAAATTCACGGTGAATAACATGAGTACGCAGGTACTCGCCTCCTGCTTGCGTTGGTGCTATGACGTTAAACAGTCTGCCTTAAGTTAATCATCAGCCTAAAAGCATCCATATAAGGCAAGGCTGTCTGTTTGTCTGTCTGTCTGCTACGTTTCCACGGCCTATCTGTTATCAACTGATTCTCGCGAAATTTGGTACAGAGATATATGATATGTTGCACACCGTAAGGACAAAGGAACATCCATGCACGGAGCGCTGACACCAGCCTAAAAGTAGGCAGCAGTATCGAAATGAATATCAGAAATTGAAAAAAAAGCCTGTCGTGGTAGTCACGTGGAAGGGAACGTTTAACAATCAACAGCTTTAACTTTTCTATCTCTCAGTGTACTCTTTAGCATCGCACTTCAATTGGGCAATTTATAGCTGACTCCGAACTGTATGATAACTAAACTGTGGTTCTTATCGCGATGGCAGCGTCTCAGGCGCGCCGGCGCGCCACTGTAGCCGCCAGGGGTAATATGCAATAACCCGGGTAATGCCCGATAGCGTGAATTTGATTTCACGTGCCGAGTGCAAAGGGTTAAATTATTTAAGTACTACATAATGCCCGCGACTTCGTCCGCGTGGATTTAGGTTTTGTGGTTCTCGCGAAAACTTTTCAGTTTTCCGGGATGAAAAGGAACCTATGTGTTATTCCAGACTATAATCAATCTCTGTGCCAAATTTCATCCAGATCCATTCAGCCGTTCTGGCGTGATTGAGTAACAAACATCCATCCGAACTTTTATAATATTAAGTATACATTTCTCTACGAGTCGACTTGCCACGGGCAAAGTCGCAGACATCTTCAAGTAACAAAATATATTTGAATTGAAAAAATGAGCGGAGTTTAGAATATTAAACTGGATTAAACTAAGATTATCTACAATCATCCATCAGATCAAAATCTACAATCACCAGATCAATAAATTGTCAGTGTTGGAATTTCTACAGTCTAGACTTCTCGAAGACATTCAACTACTTGGAAAGCATCGATATTAATATGTAAGGAGGTATAACGTATACATGATATATATATCAAGTACATATCGACTATCAGTATCAGTCGCACATAGATCATGCGGTTGGGCTCTATAAATATAGATGCCACATTGCCCGCGACATGCCTTAAGGCCGCTGTACACTTGCACAGCGCACCGAAAGCCGGGAAGACTTACTTCGTGGTTTAATTTTCTGTGGTTTTTTTCATAGTGTGAATAGTGTGAACGTACAAACACTGCATAGCTCAACCCAGCCAATTGTACCTAATAGATATCTCAAAAGTCAATGCATATTTATTCAGCATGAACCGTAAGTAAATAGGTTTCTAACTTTTAGGTTAGTTAGGTTCACCGAGTAGTAATTGCATGGTCTGTGGTTAGGTCCTGTATTTACTGGCGGTTCATTGCCTACCGTGACTTCAAACCCAACGGCACTGTGTGAAATGACTTGACACTGCTTCGCGCTTCGCGGCATTCCTCTTCTCGTATATTCGTTAGTCTCGACAAAATGACTGAAAACTAAACTTGTTGTAAAAACGAAATTTTTCTATTATAGAAGGACGTACATGACACATTTGGAGAAAGAAAATTGAGGAAATAATTCACGACCAATCTAGGCCTCATCATTGTTTTGCACAGAATGATTGTCGTCAAGCACAAGCCTATTTTGCAATAAAAAAATATAAAAAAAATCACGACAGCGCACAGACATGTCGAGTGTAAATCGGGCTTTAAATTTGCGAGTGTATCTCTCTCTGTGGCGGCGATCTGTCTAGGTCTCTTTTCGACCGGTTTTCGTTGACTTGTTTCGGCGTATTCTTATTTGCGGAACGAGTACATCCTAATTTATAGCCGGGTAGGGTTGCCACCTGATAAACTTGCTCAAGCTTAACAGCACACATCCACATCACAAAGCCTAGTTTTGACTAAGCAATCGGGTTTCTAACCTTATAAAATATCAGCACATGCGTGATGATTTATTTTATTGCAAAATTATTCATCATTATCATTTCATTTTTAACCCATCATCGGCTCCATAGTCCATACTGAGCACGTGACTCCTCTCAGAATTAAATTAGCCATATTCCACCACACCGGCTATGGACAGGCTTCTAAAGTTCATACAAATGTTACGTACCTATTCGGTTTACAGAACTATCAAGTTACTTTTAAGTACATAACTACAAGTAGGTAATTAAGTATAACTATTAGTTTCTTTCTCAAGGCAATAACGTTGACAATCTTTAATTTTATGACCGTTTTCGTCTAGACGAAATCCACTCTCCTCCAAAGACCAGACGAATAAATCGGGCTGTAACGGGAAATTAAGAGGAAGTGAATTCACCGCCAAAATGTCTCGAAACTTCCTCTGACCGCTTGACCTTGAAAGCCAACGATATAAGCAGATTACTTTTCACGCATTCGCTTTACATGAAAAATAATGTTGCATCATTTTCTCTTTAAAGAAATACTTAATATGTACCCTACCCGTATTTTATAATAATTAGAAGGGCCGCGATTGTTTTTATGGTTAGACTGTGATCATTTAATGATTTATGCCCGGTTGCTGAGGTCGCAAGTTATGTTCTCAATAGCTATTGATTCAATAAAGTTTTCCAAAGGATAAACGTCAGATATCATTTAATGATTTATGCCCGGTTGCTGAGGTCGCAAGTTATGTTCTCAATAGCTATTGATTCAATAAAGTTTTCCAAAGGATAAACGTCAGATAACTATCCATGCGTTTCTGAGTACCCCGCGACTCGTTCAATAACTATTGAACCGATAGTTAGTTCCTTATTCTGTCGCTAGATGGGTCTGGTATGGAGATCGAATTTAAAATGCATATATTTCTTTTATTGCGTCTTTTAAACAAGTTTTATTACCAATAGTATTTTTTCCTATGTTAAATAAGTGGCTAAATATCATTTTTTTAAAATAAAATATACAAATTCGTAATTATTTATCAGCGAATGTATGATTAATGAACGACAACAAAAAATAAAAAATAAATCAGTGAAACGTCAAACTTTATTGTTTACGTTTAGCTGGGTTGGCGCGCAAGTTTAAAGTTTTGCTTGGCATCATTATTCATTACTATTACTTTAATGTCATTGTTTTGTACGTTTTGTTATCTTAATATATATAAATCTCGTGTCACAATGTTTGTCCTCAATGGACTCCTAAACCACTTAACCGATTATAATAAAATTCGCACACCATGTGCAGTTCGATCCAACTTGAGAGATAGGATAGTTTAAATCTTAAAAAAACATCAATTCACGCGGACGAAGTCGCGGGCATCATCTAGTATGTACTATATACCTACTTATCAAAAATGGTAATAAATACAAGGTACAACAGACATCACCACAGAACAAACGTAAATCGTGTAAAATCATGTAATCGGGTAAGATAATGAGACTCAACAAGGCAAGCAAATCATTCATTCAAATCATTGTTGTAACTCTCTCAGGATAAGGCACAAGATATGCCGAATTTCGGCTAAATCGATAGACTCACCGGGCTTATAAAAGTTAACAAACAGATACTCATGCGGGCACACTTTCGTGGTCGTCGTCGTTTCAACCAATAGATCCGCTGCGGGCTGAAGCCTGAAAGCCTGGACGATTGACATCTCCAAAGAACACGGTCTAATGCTGCTCGCTTCCAGCGGCTCCCAGCTACTCGATCTTATTACTCGATTATATTACTAATAAGTTTCAGAAATAAGTTTTTGAATTTCCACGGGTTCCCGTGGAGTGGAAAAATAAGAAAGTAGCCTATGTCACTCTCCATGTCTTCAACTATACCCATGCAAATAATCGTCGATCCTTTGCTCAGTTGCGGCGTGATTAAAGGACAAACCAACAAACATGTAACACACTCTTTCGGCATGCATAATATTAGTATAGGAGTTTAAAAAATCTCCAACAACCTTTCAGCTTTCAACTAAGAATACTTTGGTCTAGTACATAATATAGAAGAAGGTAAATACAAGTACCTACTAGGGTGCAACGTAACGGAACGTGAGCTTCCTTAAGCAAAACTGACGGACTCCCTAAGGACACTTGAGCAGTCTTGAAGTTAAAGTGGTACTATGCAGTATGTTAACCTGCTAATTTACAGCTAGTTACTGGGCTTTTTAACTACATTTGAAGATATATAATATACCACTAACTAGAAGAAATTTTCTGACGTTACTTCTGATTGCTCTGCTTTTTGTAAAATACGTGTTTTGTTTTTTCTGTTTTTGTTACAGTTCGCTTGTAGTCCCTCCATGCATCGTCATCCTCACTGCTGAGGGTCGTGATACTTGCCACGGAGTATCTTTTCTTTTATGATGTTGCGCCATCTTGGTCTGTCCGTAGACCATTAACATTCCAGGTGCCAATACGAAGCTGTTTTTGTATTGAGATGTTCTTTTGTAAGTTAGTTTCACCAGTAACAGTTCTTCTTTCAGCGGCCTGGTGATCTACCTCTGAAGAAGCTTCGGTAGCACATTTCACACCTTCAAGCCCGGAAACCTGAAGGCGCCGGTCGTTACGCGGGTCATCCGACAAACTTACTTCCTTTTGTTGTGATTCCATGGCAAAGCTTTCTTGGGAAAATATCGTGGTGGGTTCCCTGGTCCTTCCACGACAGTCTTTTAGAGATGAGTAGATTCTCAAGGCCACTGGTAACCTATCTGATGCTAAATACAATCGCTCAGATTAAGTCGGGTTGCTACCCATATACCACCAGTAGCGGTACAAATAAAAGAGTATAATAATAATTTACAATTATTATAATACACTTAGTCGGGTTGCTACCCATATACCACCAGTAGCGGTACAAATCAAATAAAAGAGTATAATAATAATTTACAATTATTATAATACACTTATAATCCTTTTCTACCTATAATCCTTTTTACACTTATAATCGTTTCTTTTGCAAGAGAGAGAGAGAGAGAGAGAGAAAAAAATAACTTTTCCTTTCCCGATTTCAGCACCAATTATGTAATTTTCCGTTTTTGACAGGAAACGCTCAATAAGAGAAATCAGAAGGCACATTTTGACAGTGCAAAGGGATACGAAAAATAACTTTTCCTTTCCCGATTTCAGCACCAATTATGTAATTTTCCGTTTTTGACAGGAAACGCTCAATAAGAGAAAATCAGAAGGCACATTTTGACAGTGCAAAGGGATACGAGTTTGAATACAAATTAAAATTATAGTTGAGTCGTATGCGTAATGTTGTGGTAGCCTACGGCATTATATCTCGAGATCCCCTACTTCAAAACCCCCACTGAGAATAAAATCTCAAGCTCTATTAATAGATACCTAGGTCCTAGGTTACTAGGTAGGTATATTTCATTTCGCGTAACTTACATTATAATTACGCGTTGTTACGTATATTTGGAACTCGTTTCTGTACAAACACTAATATTGTTAAGTAGTTACGTCCAGTTTTGTCTAAACTTACTTTCATCAAGTCAATGCTTAGTTCCAGTCTAATTAGTTAAATACTAGTTAAGTTATTATATTACTTATATGTAAATTATGTAAACAAATAATTACCTACCTGTCGAACAAACACATTATTTGGCTTTATAGTCCGTCCAACAGATTGATCTAATTAAGATTTTGGTAAAGTTTTATGCAACGAGTCTTAAAAAATCTTTTTCGGTGTAACTTCGTAGAAAGTTTTGACGACCTCCGTGGCGCAGTGTGTAGCGCTGCTGCCTTAAAGTGCGGAGGCCCCGGGTTCGATCCCCGGCGGGGTCAATTTGGGAATTTATAATTTCTGAATTTTCCTTGGTCTGGTCTGGACTGGACGTGCCGCCAAGCGATTTAGCGTTCCGGTACGATGCCGTGTAGAAACCGAATAGGGGTATGGGTTTAATATAACTGCCATGCCCCTAACAGGTTAGCCCGCTACCATCTTAGACTGCATCATCACTTACCATCAGGTGAGATCGCAGTCAAGGGCTTACTTGTAGAGGATATAAAAAAAAAGAAAAAAAAAAAAAAAGTATGTCTACCACACAAGATGCATTCTGTCTCTTCTTAAACTGAGAAGGGTTTGCCCACTGTCCACCACACTGGCCAAGTCCGGCATTGGAAGATATCTTAAGGATCAAAATCTCCCAAATTTAGCCCGCTTCCATTTAGACTGCATCGTGAGTCGTGACATAAACATTGTAACGTTTAAAAATCTAACATTCACTTTTTTGAAGTGAAACTTCTTTAGAATCTTTGTGATTTGAAAATTCGATGAAACGAAGAACGAAACGAAAAAGCGGCACCAAAAAGAGACAAACATATTCATAATGGGATTTAGCTAGCGAGAGAAAGAGATAGAATACAAGTTACGGGATAAATATCCCATTATCTCGTAGCCTACTTTTCTGAAGTTTCACTTCTGCCGTGTGTGTGAATTGCACACACGCACTTTTTTTTTCTTTAATACTACTTCATAATGCCAGAAAATATTTGTGACATTTTTGGTATACGACCGAGAGAAAAATCAAGCCAGGCATAAATCTTTAAACATCAGTGATGAATAATAAGATGGAAATAAATCCTAAGATAATAAGCAATCGCACTTATAAAAGGAGAGCAATAACACAGTGCACCAAGTACCAACAGCCTAAACACCCTGGGACCACTGTAACCATAGCCTAGCTATCATACAGTTCAAAAACGAAAGTACAACAACAAATTACTTGCAAGGAAATGAGTGGCCTGTGGAATATAAAAAGCGGTGGGACTGAGAGGACCTATTCCCCACTACACTTTCGGCTGCCAGAGTAGCGGACCGGTTATGCGAAAGGGATTTTACTTAATATTTCACTAGCGGTTATTAGTAATATTGTCGACAGGGGGCTTACCATTTTCCTGAAGACATCGTAAAATATTGATTAAAGGAAGGAGTTCCTTGAAAACACTGCCCTAACCGTAGATACTCGTACATCAAAATTATGCAAGTAAAGGAGAATTGTAGAATATAGAGCGAAAAAAACTCTAACATACTTTATTTATTTTGAATATGCCACAACCGCAATTATGTATGTGGTAGCTGTAGTCACTAGTCTGCGACGTATACCGATTTCTTGACTGTATGATAGCTTAGCTGCGCTTCTCGTAAAACTAATGACAAATGACCTGCAATTACGCTCATGGCTACTTCACCTAACATTCTAGCAGCTTTTAGCAGCCGAGCATTACCATAACGAAGTACCCTAACACAACAGTCAAAAATGAACCGTAATATCAATGCGATAGAGCAGATAGTAGATTGTGAATGTAATACAGGCACCGAGATACGGCGCCCACTATTATATAATAATCGATCAAAACCGGTAATTCCAGGGTTGTTCCCTGTACTACAGTTTAATTGGAGTATAGACGTTTCTATTTCTGAGTAGGTACTTAGCTCAGAGAAATATTAAACTTTTAAGATTACTTTAACTGAGCCGAGAAGTTTGGTGTTTAGTAAAAAATATAGTAGGTACCTAAAATCAACTTTTAATGACTTCCAAGGTGTTTTTATAGTGGAATAAAGTATTTATTTTAACAAAATTAACTAAACTTCTGAGTATTATATTTTTTTTGCTAGATATGGGTCATATTGTTTTAAAGTGTATTTCATATCCTACTTCGAATGTATTAAAAAGATTGAAAGCACACTTAGACATTACATTTTGATCTGAGGGACAAAAACTCCGCGTATCTATCCGCGTATGTATAATATTAACAAACCGTCGCGTTGTTCTTCTCCGACGTGGACGTTTCACGCGGACGTTTTGACCTGTCCGGTTCTATGGTGTTTTCGGATATCAACAGGTTCCCGGAAGAAAAAATAGAACATGGAAAATGTAGACAACCCTATGGAAAACTATACGAAAATCGCTCTCGGGAACAGTGGTGAAGGGTATGCAAATTACAACCGTAATCGGTGTCAGGCCAACCTGATTAAACTGTTAAAGTGTTGAACGTAGCCCGTTGGAGTTTATGCCACTGGCTCTTATCACTGTCGACGCAATAAATCCTTCCAATTGCTTATTGAATCCATAGTAGGTAGTCCATAATATTACTTTTAAGTAAATTCATGTGGTGGTAAATACATGCATGCGGTAGACGCAAATGTATCTGTCTGTATGTTACCTTATCAGCTTAAACGATTTTGACTTGCTTTCCGGAGATGGACGTTGATTACTTTTTATCCGGGAAAATCAGCGTTCCCACAGGCTTAAAAACAAAAATTCACGCGTTTGAAGATCCGGGATCATCAAGTCGGTAATAAAAGTAAATACAAAAATATTAAACATCCTATAATTTACATCAATCGTTAATTTCATTGGTAGATTAATTCGTGTAAAATTATCTAAATTAAGTAAATTAATGTTGTATAAGGATGTTCTTCAACATATTATGTAGTATCCGAAGGTAATTGATTAATTAACAAACTGATCATTAATTCATTTTTAAGTAAGCGAAAGAAAAAGATGCAATTTCTCGAGTACCTACCTACCAAAGCGAAACAAATGATACGATTAGAGATCGTTACAATAATAATTGATTTCTAGATCTTACGGTTCCGACTTGTTCTGTTACACAAGTGTTCAATTACAGTACAATTCCAGTTATTCCAGTAGAAGAAATAAATCAAACATAACTATTTAAATACGGTAGTGGCCAATAGACCCTTATCTAGACTTGTCAATAAAACCCCACAAACGTCAAACTGTGTCAAAACAAATTATCTAAAAAGGAAAAATAATAATCATGGACTGTGACCAAATATCAACGCAGCCCGTCCCATAAAGGGGAGGTGTTCCTGAGCAACTTTCCAGCAATTGAAATACCAATAGCTGTGCAAAAATCAACTTTATCTAGCTGTCAATGTTGTTTTCTTTTTAATATTATTAACAGACGAATACTCAGACTGTAGGAAACTATATAGATTCCTTATTTAACTATACGAAACCCTGAAAATGTGCAAGAATTTTTGATGTCTTGTGAATTGCGTCATATTGTCATATCCACTGACTGGTACCCATGGAAATGCAAATTTCCTCCTTAAATAATGTCATGAAAAGTCTATGACTACTCCTAGCTTGGTTACTCAATGACTGTGACCCAAAAACCGCAGCACTATGGGAAAATAGCCAACGAAGCAATTTTCACGTTACGTGAACTAAAGATCGTTCAGCGTTGCCTATTTATTTCAAAAAACATAGAAGGAATTCCATAGGACTTCAGCGATATCTACTCCTAGCCGTGTTACTCAACAACTGTGACCCAAAAACTATGGGAAAATAGCGAACGAAGCACTTTCCACGTTACGTGAACAAAAGAACGTTCAGCGTCGCCTATTTTTTTATCGATATGTGATATATATGGCACAAATATTTTAGTAAGCGATATCTACTCTTAGCCGAGTAACTCGGTGACAGTGACCCAAAAACCGAAGCGCTATGGGAAAATACAATAGCGAACGAAGCACGTTACGTGAACTAAAGATCGTTTAGCGTCGCCTATTTATGTCAAAATAAATGGCTGCTCATTTGCCATCGCAAATTACATCGTACGACTGCTATTTGCTGTAATGCCACGATCTGTAATGTAATTACACGATACAATGTTATATAAGTGACGTGTAGACGAGTCTTAGAAAGGAATAAACTAACATAATATATAGACTGATTTAAAACACATAACCCTGTGCGTTTCGCAGTCGGGTATAGAGGGACGTCATACTCATGTTTACAATAGGGATGCTGCTTAGTTACGACAATAATAAAATATTATTTTTAGTGATAATTAAAACAGGTCATCGAAAAGACGTCACGACTCACGTCCTCTGTTAATATGTAGTTTTAATTATGAAAACCACATCAAACTATCCGAAAAAAGGGCGTCGAATGTAGATAACGTCACAATTATGTGTTCCATACAGGCTCCCTTACTCTCTTTACCAATATTTATGAAAAAATCACATATACTTAATCCAGAACATTCGAAAAGGTTTTTAAACAAATGTAGTAGTAGTACGTAATCTACCTATTAAGCTACTATTTATGTTATTCAAGATGATGCCCGCGACTTCGCGGATGTTGTTTTTCAATCCCACTCTCGCGAACTCTTCATTTTTCCGGGATGAAAGTAGCCTATGTCCTTCCCCGGGAAGTCAACTATCTCTGTAACAAGTTTGATCAAAATAGGTCAAGTAGTTGGGCCGTAAAAGCATAGCAAACGGACAGACAGACACACTTTCGCATTTATAATATTAGTATGGATAACTCATCCGAATAAAAATATCAAAACACCTCTCAAGTCTCAATGGACGTTAGAGTCTATTACTCGCACCATTACCAACTCGACAGTTTCACTCGTATATCGGTACGAGGCCCAATATTTACCCGTGATCCACACTCCACGTTGCGGCAACCTGCCAAAACCAATATTCGTTTAAAGAGGGCTGCACAAAGCCACAAACTACAATAGAACCACCGATTAAAGAGTGCAGTCTTTAAAATTTATATCAAAGCAATTTGGAATCTATCAAAATTTAATGGATACTTTGGGACAACCATAGAGGATAAACCTTAAAAGTGCTCAACACTCATGACTCAATTTGTTTATTTCGTACAGGACATACACCGCCGGTTCTGAATTGAGAATTTCATGTTGAGTCTGTCTCAAAGACTACTTAAGGACTAATTAAGCAAAATTTTTGTTTCTGAATTGATATTGGACCGGTTTCTGAATTAAGCATTCAAGCATAAACAGATCAGAAACCAAAATTTGCTTAAAATTAGTCCATAAGTAGTCTTTGAGACAGACTCAACATGAAATTCTCAATTCAGAAACCGGCACTGTCTCCTATGATACGTCTTATTTTGAGTATACCACCGGTACTAATAAATAAGTATTTGTTTTAATGAAAGGTTCCATCATATATTTTTTACGTGCCTCAGAAGGGACAAAGCCCAGTCGGTCCCAGTAATTATTGATAACCTGACAATTGTTAAAAAACCTTACAATCAAAATATAGGTAGGTATCGTTAGGATGGGGGTTCCCACCGCATTGTTATCCCAAAAAAACAGGAATATGTATGTAAAATTTATAAGTACGAAAGGGCCTCCTACCCACGACCCTCACAAACAAGTTATAAAGTCAAAGTTTTAATGGAACGTCGGGGTCATCCTTAGCGGTATAACACACAACACAATATCGTTTGGGCAGGCTCGCTTGTCGTCTTTCTCATGCACAATACAAACAGTCGCCTCTGCATTTTCCCATCGGCGTGAACTAGCTCATACCTGTATATATGCTTGCGTAATCATACGCATATTTTGAAACCTTTACACCTACACGCCATTTGGTCTAATTACACTGACGATCTTTGTTGCCACATTGAGTTGGAATATAATTCTCAAATGTAAGTCTGTTACAAAACTTCTGTTGGCTCAGGTTCACTCAGCGGGCGAAGAAGAGAACCATGCTTGAATTAACCTTTAAATATTAAACGAGGCAATTAGTAGGAGACAGAAGTAGGTATATAGAGTAGGAACACTTGTTGAGTCGAGGCATAGTCGAGGCTATTATACAATTGACGAATTTCTTAGTGACGAAGTTGTATGGAAGCAATCGACTATGGGTGCAGCGCCCCACAGGATAGTATTAAAATACTGTATATATGCACTTTATTAAATTCCGGGTAACGGGTCAGGAGTAAACGATGAGTGCTTACACACGTGCGCGGATGACGCGCCAGTTTTATTAATAAGGCTCTGTTCAATAAGTTCAGTTGACGCTCTTGTTTTAGAAATATAATCCTTATTTTAGGGACGTCAAGGTACGTCATACAAACCTGTCATTTTAAAAAATTATTGCTTTATGCGATGGTGGTAAGCCCTCAGATAATAGAAGTGGTACGGTCTATTCAAGCTTCACAACTGGGCAAATGCTTTATATTCTTACATAGTACATACTCGTACCTATTTTAAAATTTGAACCCCTCTCGAAATGTTATATTTAGTTTTACAAAACGAAACAGATTTTTCAATCGCCAAAATCTATCTTTAGCTGCTGTATTACATTACATTCATTCATATTATTGTATTAAGAGTTTTAAGAAATCTTAAATATTTTGCTTTTCATGCTGGAATATTTAAATTCATTTCAGGGGGCTACTATCAACGCTTAAACTTAAAGCATTATTATTTCCATATTGTTGACGCTCTTGTTTCTGAAATATACTCCTTATATTATTAGGGACGTCAAGGTACGTCATATAAAACTGTCATTTTAAAAAAGGACTGCTATATGCGATAGCAGCATGCCCCCAGACGGAATTTTTATTGAAAAAAAAAAACATGTCGAATCAAACCAGTGTAAAAACGCAATATGCACAAAGTATACATCTGAGTCAGTATTGAGTATAAAATAAATCATGTAACGAACAATAGGCGAGCGAGTAAGGAATGTAAACATTTGTATGTGCATAGTGGGGAATTTCTACAATAACTGTAATTACTACCGGGTATGACTCTTCATTGTTTTGTACTACCCATAAGGTTTTTCAAATGTCAAACCACTTCTGATGTCAATGATTTAGAAATTAAAAATATATATATATGTAACCTATAATCACATAAGTAATATACTGATCTTCACTGTGGCGGCAAACGGTGTAAGTTACCTGGGGATCCAATTCAATTTTTTATTTTATTTTATGGCTTGTGTTTATACTAAATGGGTACAATGTACTTGGCCAATGACGCGTGAAATGCAAGAGACACGCTTTAGAGGTGATAGATAGCTGGCAGGTTCTAAGACCTGGGGGGGTTACTACCATCGTTTAACGCAGTATTATTTCAAAATGACAGTTTTATCTGTGTTTTATAGTTTTATCTGACAGTTTTTTTCACCGTATTTTTTTTATCAGACGTGCCGCCAAGTGATTTAGCGTGGGTTGGGTTTAATATAACTCTAACCATGCCATGCCTCTAACTAACAGGTTAGCCCGCTACCATCTTAGACTGCATCATCACTTACCATCAGGTGAGATCGCAGTCAAGGGCTAACTTGTAGTGGATAAAAAAAACGGTACTGTACTGTACTGACGTCCGTAAAATAAGGATTATATTTCTACAACACGAACGCCAACAATATTAAAACAATACCGCTTTAATCCATGGTGGTATGCCCCATGTAGTAAAACATAGGTATGAGAAATCATACTAGAGAGAAATAAAAGCAATATATGCTTCTACTAAGTAGTATATGTATTCTATATCATCAAATATCAATCATCAAATCAATCAAATAAATATTATAAATGCGAAAGTTTGGATGGATGGATGTATGGATGTATGGATGTTTGTTACTCAATCACGCGCCAACGGCTGAACGGATCTGGCTGAAATTTGGCACAGAGATAGAATATAGTCTGGAATAGCACATAGGCTAATTTATCTATTATATATAGGCTATTTATCCCGGAAAATTAAGGACTTCCCGCGGGAACCAAAAAACCTCAATCCACGCGGACGTAGTCGCGGGCATAAGCTAGTCATTATATATGATGATGTATTCAACATTTCCACTCGGGAGTCCAAGTTTACTATTTCAATGTCAGTGAAAGTGGTTGCGGTCGGGCGACGGCGGCTGCGCCCGCTATTACTATACATTTTATACATTACATATACATTAATACATCATACGCACATGCATTAACATGATGAGATTGTTACGTTACCTAAAAGCATAATATATTTACATATTACTCATATTTTATTGCGCATATCAAATTATGACACGAGAGAAATAATAATCATACAAAAGATTATGTTTTACTGCTCAGTCTGAAATTTGGGTCAAAAATAACTATATATAATCTCTTTTCAAAAGGGAGGTTTTTTTTGATTTCGATACGAATTTCTCAGTTGTCAGCATTTGAATGGAAATGGGAAAAACAGAGGTTTTTTCTCTGGGAATCAGGAGGGTTTTTTAAACATTTTTTTTGTAAGTATCATAAAGTTACAAAACATAGATAATCAGAAACATAGTGGACAAGGAAATTTACGAAATGAAGCAGCATGCAGGGCACATGCTTGTAAAATTGAAACACATTAGTGGATGCCACTGTTCTAGAATGGCACTACCAAACTCTTACCTAACTCTTATTCCCTACCAAACGAACTCAGGCTAGATGCTGGGAGCTGCCATACAAGGGGAACCTAACAGTTCTCTACAAATTCACGTCGAAGACTTAGAACAGGTGGCGTCTATCGTTTGGAAAGGCAACGGATACTGATATGGCAAGTAGAATATCTGCAAGAAGATAATAGCTTACATTTTGCAACATATCAACATCAAATCGTAATAACTAATAAAACAGCATAATAATTATTCTGACATCCAAGAACCCATTACACGAAATCGGCCCGTCGTTAATCTCGCAAGCATCGCGCGTCGGTCAGTCAGTCAGTTTCACATCAAAACACGCGGGAGCCTTGACATTCACCTCTTCTCTTCGTTGTTTATGGCGAATTTCCGGTCGCCGCGAAAGCGGTGACGTCACTATTCACCCAACCGTAGGGTTGCCAGCTGCCACACAAATTACGAGATTGCGCCCTTAAATTACTATTACTGTGAATAGTGCGATTGGTTGAAGTTTTCATCAGTTATTTCATATTTGATTAAATTTAATTAATTATGTTACCTATAACTTATGTTTAATCAGTGTGTATTCTACCAGTAAGATTGTTATAGATATAGTGTATTATGTTGCAAAAGTTATGAGCATATTTACTAGGAGTGGTGCATGTAAATTTCGAAGTTAAGTTTATAATACCGGCATTCGGTACAGGTATGTTACAATTCAAGTTGGAGGTAATATTTCTAAGATATAATTAATCAATTTTGACATATTATTATTAGGTTGCGCGTAAGTAGGTCAATCACATATTATAAAAGAGCAAACATGACGAGGCAACCCTAAACGTCAATTGACAGCCGATTTCGTTCGAAGTCGAGTTTAGGCGGTACACGACGCGGTGCTGCGCTGGGCGAAAGTTGTTTTTGTGTGCACTTCATATTATATACTAGCTCCGATAGGTATTTAGATATAAATTGTTTCGGTGAAACATCAAGGAATATATTTTAGCTGTATTTTATTATCATTGCCATTGCAAGAGAAGGTAGTTCAGTATCGACTTACAGAAATGGTAGCACATGCACATTAATTTAAGAAGTAGCAAAAATAAGGATCGCCCGGATGCTTTAGTCCCGTAGGAGTCCCGAAAACCAGCCTTATTCCTCATCAACTCACAAATTTCAGCTCACAGGTTCAAGGGGTTGGGCTAAATAAGAGAGTGAGTGAGTCAGGACTTTTCTTTTGATTGTATGAGTTTCTGGTTCTGATTCTCAATCCGGCTAGGTCTTTAATTTCGATTCGATGTTGTCATTTTGTACACTAGATTTAAATGCTGAATACACATCTCAGAAATACCTAATTAGAGATTTTTTCTCTGATTTTTTTCAAGATATAGAATGGCTAAGAAATTGAAGAAAATTAAGAAATTGCAGCCAAAAGCTACAATTTCTAAGCCATAACATTTCGAGTGTCCTTGTTTCCTATAATTACGTACGGTTAGTTTTGCAATATTATTTGTACGCCTTTTATGTTAATAACAAAATGCAAAGTAGGTAATTCGCTCGCAGGAAATCTTTCGCATACCTACTACTCAACTAGCTCATACCCGCGACTTCGTCCGTGTGGATTTTTTTTATTTAAATTCTCACGGGAACTATTTGATTTTCCGGGATAAATTAGCCTATGTCACTCTCCAGGTCCTCAACTATGCCCATTCAAAAAATCACGCCGATCTGTTGCTCCGTTGCAGCGTGATTGAAGGACAAACCAACAAACAAACACACTTTCGCATTTATGTTATTGGTATGATTATTCAAGATTTTCTGCCTTATCGCTCGCTCTACAGTCTACACACAGTTGCGCGACAGGCAAGCCGGCTCCGGAGCAAGTTCACGAGCACAACTTTCGACAAAGAAAAAGTCAATAACAAGTTTCCTTTGCACGGTGACTTGTGACCCGCATCCAGTTAATGGAGCTTACTTAACGGCTACATTTTAACGGCCAGTTAAATTAATGTATGCAAATCATTTTGTCACTTTGTATTCAAATGATCAGAACGGCATTTTACGCGATTTGTTATATTAAAGACTAGCTTTTGCCCTCGGCTTCGCTCACGTTAGTTTCCATTTTCATACAAATTTCAAAGCCCTATTTTACCCCGAAAAATTTCATTTCATGTCGAATTTTCAAAAATCCTTTCTTACCTACGTCACGGGTGCCTAACTGCCTACGTCACAATAGCTATCGGTATGCCAAATTTCAGCATGATCCGTCCAGTGGTTTGAGCTGTGCGTGGATACATCAGTCAGTCAATCAGTCAGTCCTTTTTTCCTTTTACATATTTAGAAAAAGTGTGGGAAAGTGAACAGCGTTTAACGCGGGTTGTTTGAAAATCTCTTCATTCCTGCTTAGGGTGCATTTTCACTAGAAATGTGTGAGGAAGCGATGTATGTAGACAACGGAGAGGCAAGCAGGGTGAGGGTCAGGGACCAAGGTCCAATATTGTCCGTATAAACGTCCACCTCTCACATACACGGTTCACCGTCTTATGAATGGTACTTGATGGTAGCCCAGTAGCTTGTTTGGCCACCTTATTACGAGTCTGATGTTCAGCAGTTTAATACTCTACAAAGGCGTATTATCACAAGTTTGATAATACGTATTTATGCCTATTGTGAGAGAGATAATGACAAGGAATGACTTATGACACTCAACAAATATTAATCTTTTAATTTTCGGTAGGCTTGTCTATGTGCGAAGCATCAAGCAAGTTACCTCTGAATCAAATTGCGTCAAAATTTGCTAAACTGATACACATCAATACCTTCATTCTTTCGCTTTTATAGTTTTTAAGTATGAACGCGACAGGTATGAAAAATGAGCAGTATCATACATTATCTGCTAATTATCCAGTATACGTCTGATAGTGTTCATTAACACGGGCTGTTCTTTAATAGGAACTAGCGGCGGTTAATTAAACCTTAACGAGTTGCGGGGGTCAGATGCAATCTCTCTGTATAAAAGGCCCACGCATACACAGGCGGGCCGCAAGTCGCAACCCGCAGCGGGTCGGAGTGGCCGCATCGCATTGCAAAGAGCATTGCATTGCTCCGCACACTAGAACGGGCCGGAAAGCTATGCATTGTCAACTTTTTAGCTTTAACTAGGGATATAGTGAACATATTAATCGCACATGTCGATGGGCAGGACATCGTCGGATGTAACTTAGCTGCCCCGGCATAGCATGCGTGGTCAGGATAATTGAAGCAGTTCAGGTGGTTTTTGCGATACGGCCAGCGATAATGTGCGCGAACCTTTATTGAACATATTTTTTCTTTTACTTGTTTAGTTCACGTTGGTAAGATGATAGTTCCTATCTTGGTAAAAGAAGGATTTCTGCTAACTTATGTTCCGTCCATACCACAGAATCTATACTAATCTATAGGTACTATTCATACTTATATATATTATAAATGCGAAAGTTTGTCTGTCTGCCTGTTTGCTATGCTGTCCCAGGCCCCAGCCAATCTTTTCAACCGCTTTTGATGAAATTTGGTACATAGGTAGGTTGCATCCCGGGGAAGGACAAAGGCTTTTTATCCCGGAAATTTGAGAAGTTTCCGCGGGAATCAAAAATCGTTAATCCACGCGGACGAAGTCGCGGGCATAATCTAGTTAAAATATTAAAAGAAACCGCTCAAATTACTTGCTAGAAGGCTCTGTACGCGATTTTGTTAAAGCACTCAAAAGCCTTAAAGTTTAATTTATGAGAGTTGGATACTGATTTAAAGAAACTCGAAAAAGTAATTATTTATTTATTAGCTAAGGTTCAGCTTACGTAAACATTGGAAAGTCGATTTCACGCTTAAATGGTGCGAAAGGGAAAATAATCTACAAACTCAAACTGTTATAACTTATTCAAATAGTTAATCTAAAATTTTATAGGTTGGATTTTCCGAAGTTTCAGCAGAAGTAAGCCGACTACCGCGAACCGAACTAGTGGGAAAATATACCCAAAATTCTTTTCGACTCTGTAGTTGTACCTTCACGAACCCGTCTTGGTTTCGATAATCCTACCCCACAAGACCAGCAAGGCAACAGAGCATTAATTGTAAGTTGTACCTAAGTGAACACTCAAAATCCTTAAGAGCCATTCAAGCCAGGTCGCCCGACCGTCTTGGGCAAACGCTCATTTACTTTACCCATTCAGAACAAGTAGGCGCAGTGTGGTAGTTAAATTTAACATTAAATGCCACAATACTTAACGGCTGTAACTTGCTTCTGTTCTGACTCCTCGTAAATCAGTATGTGGGCAGGTGGGCTCGGCGCCGGCGCATTCTAGGCTTAAGAATAGATTGATAAACCATTTTGGTACTTATTGCTAGACCTAATAAAGACTATTTCATTTGTCCCTAAGGGTCTTGTCTTCAATATACAAATTGACAGACGCGAAAAATTACAGGAATGTTGTTAAACGTTGTCTTTAGTAGATAACTATTGATTCTGCCTACATAGACAATCTACTACCTTTTTCTCAGTGTAGCTACGTTTTTAGGGTAAGGGTAAAAACGGGACCCTATTACTAAGACTCCGCTGTCTGTCTTACTGTCTGTCTGTCTGTCTTCAGGCTGTATCTCATAGACCGTGATAGCTACAAAGCTGAAATTTTCACAAATGATGTATTTCCGTTGCCGCTATAACAACAAATACTAAAAATTAAAAAAATATATATATTAAGGGGGGTCCCCATACAATAAACGTGTTTTTTTCGTATTTTTTTGCTCAATATTAAAAACGGTAACAGGTAGACGGTTCAAATTTTCACAGAATATTAACTTGTATATTACCTAACAAAATAAATAATTAAATATCAATAAAGTAAATATTAAAGGGGGGCTCCCATACAACAAACGTAATTTTTTGATATTAACAGTAAACCTCTACAAACAAAGTTAGTTTTGCGGTTCATTAACAAAGGTAATTATACCTACTTCTTGAGTACGGAACCCTCGGTGCGCGAGTCCGACTCGCACTTGGCCGGTTTTTTTTATTCGGCTTTGCCATGTATGTCGTGTCGTCCGTTCTAGGCTCAAGTTTAATTAACTAAGTTCGAGTTTAACACTGTCCAATATAAATGCGAAAGTGTGTTTGTCTGTTGATTTGTCCTAAAATTACGTCGCAAGTCGCAGGGCCGCAGCGGAGCTGAGATTTGCGAGAGGTAGATGAGATTTGCACGGATATACCTATTACCTACTCAAAGACCTGCATATAAACGTTTGTCAAACGTACCTATAATTCGAAATGTTAGGAGTTCATAGATGTCTAAAAGCATGTATGAACTCTTTAAAAAAGTTTAAAAAGTTCGGATAATACGTTTTAAGCCCTCAAATGATCACGATTTTCTTAGACAATTGGGCCACTGGAGACTATAAGCTACTTTTTATCCCAAAGTTCCCATGTGATTGTTAAAAACCTAAATCTACGCGGAAAAAGTCGCGGTCGTCAACTAGCACGGCATATTACGTATATGTTTAACAATTAACAGAAAAATGCAGGTTAAACCGAAACGTATCGGCGGGCGATAATAACCTGTAATTAAAAACCCATTACACCATCACAGAATCTGTCACAAGGAACCTTCAACACAGATAAAGAATAAATCCGTTATTTTTTAAATTACTATTTAGCCGTAACAAGTTTGTATCTGTTATCGTTACGATAACGAAACGACCGCAAAACTGTTAATTGGCTACGATAAGATTTGTAAACCGTTAAATATAATCTAACAATTTTATTGGCTTTCCAATTTGGATACTTTCTTAGAGTGCGTTACAGCATTTACGGTTTAAAGCTAAACTAGTTAAAAATTATTTTATACAAAACGACCTACCTAACTGTACATTTCTCAAGAAAACGCGTCTGTAACTGTGGCGTCTGCATTTTACTAAAATCTAATGTATATGTCACCGTAAGATTGTAAAAATCGTTAGATTATAATCTAACTCGCGAAATTGTAAACTGTCGAATGATTACAATATAACGGATTATTTTTCGGTAGATTGTCATCTGTTAGGTTTATTAACCCGATAGAACCTAAGTGCCCGGCCACAATTTATGTCGAACCCTAACCTAACCTACAAGAAAGAGACAAGAAAACGTAAATACAATGAATATTTCAAAAATTGACACTTAAAACATTGAACGGTTCACAATCTTTCGACTGTTTACACTTTACAATCTATCGAAAAGAAAGCGTTAGATTACAATCTTACGGTGACATATACACTTGATCTGACATAGAAATGTTTCAAAACAATACACCCATAATTATGTTATAAAATATGCGCTTGTGTCTGTCTGTACTGTTTTGACGACCTCCCTGGCGCAGTGCTGTCTTATCATGGGAGGTCCCGGGTTTGAACCCCGGCAGGGTCAATTTGGGAATTTATAATTTCTCTGGTGTGGTGGTGGGAGGTTTCAGACTTCTCACAGGATCTTTATAAAAAAATCCCACGGAAGTCGCAGGCGCGATTTGATTTAATAAATTAATAAAATTACGCATTAACTACAAAATATACGATTAAATAAGTAAGTATGTTCACTGAAAGCTGGAAAAAAATCATTGTAGGAAAAGATAGTGTCACAAAACAAAATGATTTTTTTCTAGCTTTCAGTTAAGTGACACTATCTTTTCCTACAAACTTAGATGTATATCCGTGTTCGATAAAAACGTCCACGTAGAACAAAGTACCTTTGTGAAGAGGCAACAAATTATAACTCTGATAACAAGTGGGTGAAAATGTGTGATAAACAAAAATCAAATAGTTTTATTTTGTTCCTCTATAAATAGTTTATCACATTGTAAACTTAATTATACATTTAATTAACTTATCGCTGGGCAATAAACTTTATAAATACATTATAATGATAGTTTTTAGTAATAGGCATGATGACAGTAACCAAGAATCAATGAAATTATGAATTTATCTAATGAAATAGGATTCATGGATTATAAAAAACGTATTTATTTTTCTATTTCGAGTGAGATTGCTATTTATTTTGATAAAATTAAACTATAAAATACAGCAATCCGGCATGTTGCATAAAACACAAAGAAGCGAATGACGTCACAATTGTTTGTTTTTGAGCTTTGAAAATCACACTATTGCTTACTGCACACTGCACAGAGTACATTGGTAAAAACAATAGTGACGACACAACGCGCCATGACACCGCCGAACGTTTTGGCGTGAATTTTAAAATTTAAATTTCAAATGCTAATTTTATCTAGGTACCAAACTTTATTTTTCTGAAGAAATAAAATATTTTTTCGAAATAATAGATACTTCCGAACATAATCTGACCATTTTTCAAAATCATTCATCATGCCTATTGTATGATACACATTTTAGCCATATTCATTGGTCCCCTTTCTCAGAGAACATAACCAACAGAACTAATAGTGGCATTCTGTTGGTTATGTTCTCTAAGAAAAGACTAAAATATATTTATGTCATTAGCATGTATATTTGTGTGTTTATGTAAGTTTATGATATAATATCTCATTTCATGCTATCTCATATCTTGTTGTACCTATTCTTCCTCCACAACCTTTCTCACTGCCAAGGGTCACTGGTAGAGATCTCTAATAGAGATAAGTGCTTCCTTGTCCACTATTTATCTGTTTTCTTCTTATTTCTCTTCTTTCTGGTACTAAATAAATTTAAAAAAAAGGGTCTTACTATTACTAGTTAGATCTTACACAAAGAAGAATAAGCCGTCTCTAGATTTTACTTTATTATGTACACTTATAATTTTTGAGTCATTGATCTACAAATCTCTTTACTGACCTTCAATTTCAGCTAACCAAAATTACCAATGTGACCTCAATAAATAATACATAAGGGCTGTTACAGGGAGATTTATTCGGACCATAATGTTATCTCTAATATAATGTAGGTCATTTCTATAAAAGCAAATGAAAACGACTACTTTACTCTCGTACTTATCGTCGCGAGTGAAAGTGGTGTAACGGAATCCGTTAATTGAACGATAATGTTACGTTTTATGATTCTCGGAATTGCAACATCTCCATTTCTGATGAATAAACATGGACCGAGCGATTGTTGTGGTTTCAATTAATAAATTTTTTTTTATTTTATTTATAGACTTGGCTGCAATCCGATTTGCTGGCAAGTAGTGAATAGTGATACAACCTAAGGTGGAGCCGCTTTCCTATTCACTCTTGATTTGAAGATACCAATAATATTATACTTAAGTGGAGGGGAAAATGGAAGCCGGAAGGGCAAAAAACAAAAAACGTGACAAAAGGCTCTCGAGGATAACATTGCATCACTTCTAACGTAACACCAATAAATCGAAAGTCCAAATGTATCCTCAAAAAAGATATCAGATTTTTATAAATTAGTAATAGATGAAAATGATCTATTTAAACTACGTGATTCATAAATGATAAAACGCTTTAGAGGATAAAAGCCGTAACAAATGTTATTTTAATACATAAATAAAAAGATAATAAGGAAACACTGAAAATTCATAGGAATTTTAGTCATATTCGGTATTTCAGAACAATTGTTTTGACTGCGGACACTATCGGCTCGTGCTTTTGTATAAGTAGATGAGATACCTAATTAGCATTACAGGAGAAGGTGGATCAATAAAGCTCCACATTGAAAGTTTTAGAAAGATTGTGGAGTAATATATTTAAATTATCTTAAAACAAAAACAAACAGTACATAAACAGTAATAGGTACTTACTTCCAATTGCGTACACTGCATTGAAGTTATTTTATTTAAAAAATGCCTATGAGTGTAACTGACCGTAAACTATTAGGTATTAAGGAAATAAAAGGCTATAACAATAATAATAATGTTTATCACAAAAGAGTGATAAACATTATTATTATCCGAAGTGATGGCGAGTGGAATCGGAGACGCGGCGGCGCAGGGGGATTAACAGCAGAGTCATTTATCACGGCGTGACGCGCATTAATTGCTGCACGGTTAATCAACCGAGTCAACTGGCCAATCAGCGGCTCATAATCGTGTGTGCCGGCACCAGCTCATTTGAATGGACACGTTCAACTCGGGGCGTGCGTGCGATAAACACTGTACGGCATAAATATTGGACGTTTAAGACAAAACATCTGATCTTATGTGGCAAGTTATAACTTATAATCAATTTTATATGACAAGTATTTTTATATAAAATCCTAGAAGATACTCGTAACAAGATTGAGAGGTAACAAAATCAAGAACAGATTTTATTTCATATTTACGTTACGAATAGGTGCATGAGCAACTTAATGAAATATGTAAAAAATAAGTGTTTAGAAAAAAAAAACAAACATATCAAGACAGCTTACCTACCACCAAATCCATAAGTTAAACTGGTGATTTATTGTTTGATAGTTACCTGAAACAAAAACAAATAATAAGTAAGTATATTGTTTATAAATAAGTACATATATAAATTGATTCGTTTCCATTGATGGAAAAGTTTACAAATGATTTTCTAAATTAAAACCAGACACCCTACCATCAGAGATTTTTTTGGAAATTGAATGATATTACTTGCGCTAGGAACCTGAGTAAATTTTCTGCTCCTATAAATATAAATGTTACAGAGAGCAGAGACCTATTTTAACTCATATTTAAAGTAGATCAAGAAGCACGAAACGACCTTAACGAGGCAAATAGTCCAAAGGCAATTGTATCTGTGTACAAAATGACTGCGATGTTGACCCGCCGGCCAATCACGGCTAATAAACTCAAATTAACATTTGATCAAACAGATGGACTGACTGCCAACGTGACACGGCAAGTAGGCCAGGTCAATGATTGAGAATCTGCCTGGCTCCTTTGTGTACATAAACTACTTTAAAAGGAAACCCAAGTAGAATTTTAGATTAATATTTAGCTAGCTGCTACTAAAGAAGTTTTATATAAAGTGCGAAAATTGGGTAAAAGTAAAAAGTTGAAAAGTTAATATTTTTAGCAGATCTGTCCGTCCGCGTGGATTGAGGTTTTTTGGTTCCCGCGGGAACTCCTTATTTTTCCGGGATAAAAAGTAGCCTATGTGTTATTCCAGACCATAATCTACCTCTGTGCCAAATTTCATCCAGATCTGTTCAGCCGTTCGGGCGTGATTGAGTAACAAACATCCATCCATACATCCATCCATCCAAACTTTCGTATTTATAATATTTATTTGATAAAAAAAAACCCAATTAGATGATTGAAGAAACCAACTTTTCAACTGTTTTTTTGAATTCCAACTTAAAACACTACTCAAAATAAAGAAATACTACTTAAGTAGTTAATAAATATTTATCAAGTACTTAAGTAGTAGTTTTTCTTTACTACTTCACTGTTCTCGCTATTGGAAAGAAATTACGTAAATAGTGAAATCAGCTTATCAATATTAAAGTTTGTTGCAATTTATCCAAGTCACCTATGATACGTAAGATAAAGTTTGGAGCATACGATGCGTATTACTATAACTGAAATATATGGCATCAGTTTCGCTGTAGGCCAACGTCAATAGTCCATACATAGCTTAACTAGGTACTAAAACTGTGTGCAAGCAATCTGAATCACTCATCCACATAATCATAAACAAAATCCAACCAAAATATTTACCTTAATTTAACAACATTAGGTTGTACATGTCATCACATTCTGTAGTATATTTATAACAAAGAAAATATTTGGAGGAATTAAATGAGCAATAGAATCTAATGTCAATAACATTCAAACAATATTTCAATTACCCATAAGTACTTAAATCTAAACCTAACGGTACAAATCAATCTGCTAGCATTGATTTATTTTTATTGCAACCACGAAATATCTCAATTGACCTATTGTTTTGCCTTTGTAAACACAATAGAATCATAATTCATAATTGATCATCATTGAAAGGGACCAGTTTCGCAATATATTCGATTATTATTGATATTAATTCACAAGGGTACAGCCAAGTGGGCCGTCGAGTCGATTCCAATTCGATTCGGCACAATATCGATCTTACGCAATGTAGGTTAATCGTTGTGAAGGACTAGACGAGTACTTTTAAAGAAGAGAACAAAAAACAAAGTGAGTTGGCAAATCTTTTGATTATTTAGGTGATTAAAATAAAATAAACAAAATTAACAAAGGAAACACACAGAGGTTGAAGATGATTTAAATAAATTATACATAAAAATAATGTGAAGAAAAATCACTCAAAGTTTTCACTGTTTAGTTGGTTTGAAAATGATCCTAATACTTCACTTGTATAACGTGCAAAATCGGTAAGTAAGGCATGTATTTGTCAGATGTAGAAATATATTTTCAAACATCATAAATAAATGAAATACAAAAATAGAATTGATAGGTCGCCTGCTCGTTTACTCGCTATAAATTAAAACAAAATACAAATAAAATAGAGTTGATTCAAATAAAATGACCACAAATAAGAATTCAAGAAATGCATGTAAGGTGAATTAGATTGCACGTGAATAGAATTACATCGTAGCTCTCGACTCCTGACAGGTATTGCGCAGAATGATTGATAAAGGCAAAAGGCTCGAAGAAAGTGGACACAATTCTATGCCTTCGCGTTTTATATAAAAAATAATGCCGGCTAAATATTGTGCAGAAGTTACTGCGTCACTGCATAACAAGAGCGATTTAAAAAAATAGGCGCCTCTCCTTTAGGATGTAAGGATAAGACGTGATGATTAAAGAGTTCTACAAATGGACATAAATTATCTGAACTAATATTATAAAGAGGAAAGATTTGTTTGTTTGTTTGTTTGTTTGTAATGGATAAACTAAAAAACTACTCGACCGATTTTAAAAATTCTTGATGATGAAAAATATTTTTAAAACTTGATGCAATGAAAAATATTTTTAAAACTTGGTCTAATAAGTAATTGTAGTCCATTCGGCATTGAGTTAACAATGTAAGAAAAATTAAAAACCCTAATGCATACGTCAGCAGTTAAATATTAAATCTTTATCGATTCAATTTATCTTCGATAGGTGCACAGTGCACACTATCCCAAACCGCAACATTTCTTAATAGCTATTGTATCATATTAATTAGGACATGGGTTTTAATTAAACCAATATCAATTTTTATTCATATGATAACCTGTCGATTTGTAATAGGGCTTTTTGTTTAGACCTTGACACTTTCTGGCCTTATCATAATCGGATCGTTTCACTTGTTTCAATTGATTGCCTATTGCCTAACGACGCTAATACAATTTGTCTTTCAATGAGGCATATAATTTCTGTACAAAGTTTTCGTCTACTAGTCAATACCCGTTATTTTGTCTACATATTTTTCTTATTAGAGCGTTTTGTTCGGACCTTGACACTTTCTGGCGTCTTTCTTATCGATGATCGGATCGTTTTACACAAGCGATTGATAATTATGTATTGCTTCATGACACTCTACAATTGCCTAATGACATGAAAATTTGTCTATGAATGAGCCATATCATTTTTGAATACACTTTTTTAAATATTGTACCTAATTAATTGGGACTTTCGTTCGGACCTTGACATTTTCTGGCGTCTTTCTTATCCTAATCGGATCTTACACGAGCCATTGATCGTCTATCGATCTATAGGTCTAACTAATACATTGTGTCCATCCACCATTACCACTACAGCCCATTAACGTCCCACTGCTGGGCACAGGCCTCCACTCTCATAGGAGAGAGGGAATAAGAGCTTAGACCCACCACGTTGCTCTAATGCGGATTGGCGGGTTGTGTCCATCAATGAAGCATAAATAAATTAGTATAATTTATATTGCTAATCTGTTAATATCCGTTATATTGTCAGCATGTTAGCTATAATTAGGGCTATAATAAGACATACCAAAAAATTACAAGATCTAACTCTGATATTATGTTCTGGCATCCCCTTCATTTCTATTTAATTGGCATACATTTTTAACCTTTCGAATTAATCGAATACGGTTTACATCTTACTAATATTATAAATGCGAAAGTTTAGATGGATGTATGGATGTTTGTTACTCAATCACGCGCCAACGACTGAACGGATCTGGCTGAAATTTGGCACAGAGATAGATTATAGTCTGGAATAGCACATAGGCTACTTTTTATCCCGGAAAATTAAGGAGTTCCCGCGGGAACCAAAAAACCTAAATCCACGAGGACGTAGTCGCGGGCATCATCTAGTTGAACATACATTTTAGCCCACTGTGACTTTACTTCAAGCCGTTACGAAAATCCCACTGATGAGATTAGAATGTAACCTTCTTTTCGCCCTTATCTACAGCTGAACTATTTAGACAAAAAAGTAACATAAATACATACACAAGTGAATATAATTAAAATTATTAAAAAATACGACTGCTCCGCCGTAGACACACATACCTACATACACGAACCCTGAAAACATAACACTCCTTTTTTGGGCAGTCGTGTCATAAAAAATCCCCCTCGAATGGAAGTATGGCTACCACTGCTACTAGGTAACGATACCACAGTCATTAAAAAATACCTTTGGAATCTTAATCACATATTTATTAAATGATATTTTTTTGTGAATCACTGGATATTGAACTATAGTGTTATATATTTTTGGAATCTACTCATCATTTTCTAGATGATAATTATAAAGTTAATCTTATTTTCGAATTTTTTTTTCAACTTTAGTCTTTAA
Organism: Erebia epiphron; assembly: GCA_963932025.1. Taxonomy (NCBI): domain Eukaryota; kingdom Metazoa; phylum Arthropoda; class Insecta; order Lepidoptera; family Nymphalidae; genus Erebia; species Erebia epiphron. Next base: position 40,975,040 of record OZ009948.1, on the reverse strand, counting down.
CGCGGAACCATGGTCACCCCATCAATTTTTTTTTAAATTTTACTAGCCTATGTCACCCGGAATAAGCTAGGAATTCTAACGATACCTCATTTATCAAAATCTGTTCAGGCGTATAGAAGTTATGGTGGAATATACAAACTCACATACATACATACATGAACCCTGAAAACAATATACTCCTTTTTTCAGGCAGTCGTATAAAAAGTGAGCCTGCAGCTGCCACTCAATTTATTAATAAAATGTGTTTACCAGCACGATCGCCAGGTGAAAGGAAATGTATTGCCGTGGGTAACTATTTCCATATTATTGAGATCAATGTTTCATAAACCAAAAACGTGAACAACAAGTATTTAACTGACGGCATCCATATCCATACTAATGTTATAAACGCTCAAGTGTCTGTCCGTCCGTCTGTTTCCTTTTTACAACCCATCAGCGGCCAAAATCCATTGACGCAGCAAGAATACCTACCATAAATTCAGCCCAATCACAAGAATTGAGACTGTAACAATGACTTCCTACAGGATTTTAAAGAAAACTTGAATCCACGGGGACGATATCGCAGGCATCAGGTAAGAGTTTTACTAATCTGAAATCTGATATTGGTAATACATAATATGTGTAGGATGGCTACACATCTCGAAGCACAAATACCCCGGGGACCAGAAAACGAATACGCCGGGGTATCCTTGCACGAGACGTTTAGCGGACGTCGTTGAAACGACGTTTTGTCGCGAGACATATGATCGCAAGTGTGCTCGTTTTCAAATGCGCAGGAGTCGAATCTCGAAAGGCGTTTCGTGACCGACGCGTCACACGTCCGCGTGATGACCGCGTCCTTGCAGCACCGCGACTCCAATCGAAGCCGTAACAAATATCATGAGTGTTGCAATATATAATAATATTGTAACATTTTAATTGAACGTGAATTGAGCAACGGTCTTTAGTAATGTTGTAAAGCTATTTATTCAACACAATTTAACATATTCCTAGTCCGCGTGTATCTGATGCGCTATAAAGGAAGCTCATAGAAGAATTACGAAGAAGTACTTACTTAAGTGTACATACTTAAAGTTAAATAGATAAAAGATAAAGAGGCAATAGGCGCGAATTATTTAGGTCATTATCATTTTTCATCATTGCAACCAATCACCGACTCACTACTGGGCACGCGTCTTCTCTCAAAATGAGAAGTGTTAGGCCATAGTCCACCATGCAGATGTCAAATGCGGATTGACTTCACACACTGTTGAGAAAATTATGGATAACTCTCTCAGGTTTCCTTACGATGTTTTACTTCAGCATTAGATATAGCAAGTGTACATTTTTGTCCCGGGGAACTAACCAGTGATAACCTAGTAGTGGTAAGCCTAAGAGTTTCAAACACGAATCCCACAGCCATTGCGCTGAAGTTATTGAGTATATTTATTAGAGACATGGAAATCATGGAATTCCATGAATATCATTAAACTCTTTGTTATAAGTATAACACAAGTTCGATCCGACAGGCGAATTCAAGTTAATAAACTTTAGGCTAAACCAAACAAAACGCGGCGCGGATGCTCCAAGATATTCTGGACAGGACTCTATTCTGGACTGTTAAGCAATTTTGGACTGCTGCTGCTGAAATTTGAAAGGTGGATGGACGATGATGTAAGTAGCTTGGAGCAAGAGGCACAAGGCAGTGTTCTATGGACAACCATGCAAGAGACCTTCATCTATTACCTATATGAGATGACGAACATAACTCAGAATAGTTATTTTGTAGTTCCATGAATACAATCATTTACCAGCTGCTTTGGTTAGCATCGCGCATTGATTGTTGCAGGCTTTAGACACAGCGATTACTGAGAAATATGCGTTTCGACGCCTGAGCAGGGAATTGGGTCGGGGAACGCACTCGGACGCTGCGCCGGCGCCGGCAAACGGCAACTCGTGCGCAAACTCGACCGCACATCGCTTGGCGTACATACCTAAACGGGTCATAAATATTTAATTTGTTAAACGACTACCTGTTTGGCACACACGCTAGGGAGAGTAACGGACTCGATTACCTGTAGAGGCAAAAATAAAAGGTTAAAAGTATACGTCGAGCGTTATACCGTTGAGAGGTTACTCAACCTTGCCAAATCTTGAGCATCCTACTTCCAAAGAGTTTCAGGAATTCCAATGGATTTTCACGAATTAACAATGACATGTAATTGTCAGCAGTGAGATTTTGGTTACACACTACACTACAGCCTATTAACGTCCCACTGCTGGGCACAGGCCACCACTCTCATAGGAGAGCGGGAATTAGAGCTTAGAACCACCACGCTGCTCCAATGCGAGTTGGCGGGCTTTAACGATTACTATCATGTTAGTGATAATAACCGGGACCGACGGCTTAACGTGCTCTCCTAGGCACGGGGGTGAAACACCGCCAACTTCCAACTCCGGGCTGACACTGAGAATTTCTTAATTGAAAAACCCAATACCTAACTTTTATGCCCGACCGGGAATCGAACCCAGGACCACGTGATCCGCAGTCGACTATGCTAACCACTAGACCAACGAGGCAGTCAGGCAGGCAGATTTTGGTTAAACGTGAGTAACCGCCTGGAACTGATATATTGAGGCGATGACCTATGTAATTATGTGGCTGAGGCTTTGTTCGAAATTGTCTAAAATTGAAATGTTAAAGATCTAGGAGGAATCTCTAATAATCATTCATAATATGTGGGCGCGGCACCTACGTCATAAAACGGGACTACTGCGTCTATTCTTATCTTATGCAGTTCTAATTTTAGTACTGCGAAACGACAAGTAAACAAGGAAGGATCAGTCAGTTTATTTATATAAACGCATTGCAAATAAATAGCCATTTAAGAGCCGAAAACGTATATATTTTTTTAACATCTCTCTTACAAGTTTTTTGTTAAATAAGCCATTTATTTAACGGAATCACAATGTATCGTTAAAGTCGAAAATATAATTCCGCCAGTTGCCCGTAAATGGTGCGTATATAAAAATAAATCTGCAGTAATTGCCTGCGACAATGTTGGCCACGGAGCGCATCACGGAAAAGGCAATCAGACAAACAGACGTGCAAACAACAAAGCCAATTCGAGTGCCATAAAGAGATATAAGGCTATGAAGGATGACAAAGATAACGAGCATTAAAGTTGAGAGCCAGGTAGTGTTGTTTCCTCAATTAAAGATGCGCCATTACACAGAAAGTGTGATAGCATACTCATAGTCATGGATTTTGATTATAGGATTTATGAGTTCTGTGGAAAATGGAAATGAATGAAGTGATGGATGAAAGAATCTATACTAATATTATAAATGCGAAAGTTTGGATGGATAGATGTATGTTTGTTACTCAATCACGCCAGAACGGCTGAACGGATCTAGATGAAATTTGGCACAGAGATACCTTACGATCTGCAATAACACATAGGCAACTTTTTTACCCGGAAAATTAAGTTTCCGCGGTAACCGCCAAACCTCAATCCACGCGGACGAAGTCGCGGGCTAGTGCATAATATTGCAGAATTTAACGTTAGCTGAGCAACACATCGGTTATAGGTACTTATCTGAGATACTCAATTTTTGCGCAAACATTATTAGATACTTAATTGGAAAGAGGGACAAAAGGATTCTCCTAAACCTAAAGACTGCAGTAAGAAACATCGATGAGACTTTATCGACAAAACTTTTCCAACGTTCTCTCTATAGAGGTTAACTATCAGCCTAGAGGTCATGTAAATGTTTTAGCATCGGGCCTGTTAATAATTTAATAAAAAAAATCTTTTCAAACAACCGACTTCAAAAACCCGCGCCAACTTGACATCAACTAGCACACGCTATACAAAGTAAGTAAGTAAGTAAGTAAGTAAGTAAGTAAGTAAGTAAGTAAGTAAGTAAGTAAGTAAGTAAGTAAGTAAAAACACTTTATTACACACAAACAAATAATAAAACAGAGGTAAAACGAATCATAACAGAATTTACAACTTGTTACGGTGTAAAGGCGGCCTTATCACTATGAGTGATCTCTTCCAGGCAACCTTTGTTGTACAAAGTACTTATTTTATTGTTGATATTTTAAAAACCGCTCAACCGATTTCGATAAAATTTATATGGGACCACTTGGGAGGTATGCCCTTTCAAATAAAAAAAGAATCATCCAAATCGGTCCACCCAGTCAAAACAAATTGAGAACCTCCTCCTTTTTTTGAAGTCGGTTGAAAACTAGTCGTCTGTCGCGTGGGGAAATAGCGGATCGCATTCACAGTTACGTCTGTTGAGCGGCCGACGATTAAGTGCTTCCGTTTACCAGAATGAAGAAACGGGGAATGCCAGCTGAAATGACAGTTTCAATTATGGACTGTTTTTTATAAAACTAAGAATTACAGCAACCACCGAGTCTCTTACTGGTTCTACTCGGGAGGATGGTAGATTTACTCGACTATTCAAAAACACTTGACTGTTTAAGTAGACTTCTACTTGAATAAAAAAGTTTTGTGTTCGTATTAAATTAAATAAATTGGGAAATAGTCGTACTCAACTCAATCAAATAATAGTCATTATCTTCAACTTTTATAAAGAACTTCTTTCCGAACTGGTGGTAGAGTCCTCATAGTCTCAAGTGGCACAAGTTGTCTTACATATGTACATAACATTTTTTTCCGCTCAGTCTATTCCAACTTCACACGTCTTTGAAAACATTACATATGAAGGAAGGAGGAGGAGGAACACTCCAAATTATATTTTCCTAAAGTGTTAGATAACTACGTCATAAAAGTGGAATTTTTATATCAGGTTCATAATTCTAATCTTACGAGTAGGTAAATATTGACTTGACACAGAATTTCCATTGTGACAGCAAAATAACAGCTTTACCTAACCTAAATTCCATTCATCGTCTACCGTATCGTGGCGTTACCGATTTTAAATTTAAAAATACCGCGTGGAAACCGATTACGCGTTTCAACTAAACTATTCACACCCATAGCAAGTTAGCCTGTTACCATCTTAGACAGCATTACTTACCAACCAACAGGTGAGATCACATCCATGGGTTAACTTTGCACTTAGTATAGAATTAATAAAAATAGAAAATCCGCTCCTTAGCAATCAAGTATAAAATTATAAGTTATTTAGATATTTTGACTATTACTACATAATTTAGTACAACCAATTTATTTTAAACAGGTAGGTTATTAATTAGGTTACACAATTAGGATAAACAGAAAATTATACAATGGATAAATTAATAAACATTATATTTATGCCAACACGATGTCTCTTAAAGTTCAATCTATCAAAACCTTGGAAGTAAAATTGTAGATCTAAACTCTAGGTTCTACAAAATTTATGACCAATCAGCAGTAAACCGATTCCGGGAGGTTTACCAAGAAACCGTTTCGCAACCTTATTCCCGACTATTGCGAGTTCAAGTCGAGCCTATTGCCTCCAAATCAGGGTCGACATCCAACCGATAGACATGCGTGATACAGGTGCGCTTTTCATGCTTTATTGAGTGATGCCCTTGATATTAAAACCAAAGATGCTCGCGCAGTTCTTAAGAAATGAACCTTGAATACTTCCCAAAAATTAAGTGTTATTTGGCTTATGCGCGATAGGTATTGTCAAATTAAAGAAATGCCATGACTTTTCATCAGAAATACGATAACTTTTAGCATTTTCGTAAATTATATATATAAAATATATATAATTATAATAAAAATAAAAATAAGTATAATAAAAAGAAAAGAGGTTTATTATAAAAAGAAGGACAGCGACGTTTCATCTTTTGCCGTAGAAAGGCTATCGAGCTCTGTTTGCTAAATAGACAACAAATACAAAAGAAAACTGATAAATATTCATTAAGGATAGTGATTAGCACTATTTTTGTTCGCTTATCCTGTGTCTCTGACAGCTTTATTTTACTCGGACGCTTCAAGTTCCTGTACTGTCCTGTCCTGTATTTATGTTACCTGAATACCTGTTGAAAGTCAATAGTAATTTCCATCTTAAAATCACTTAATATAGTCAGTCCCACCAACTTATCTGGCCCGGTGCAATTTTTATGACTGTTTAATTTTTATTTTTATATAATTTTAATAAATTACAGCGACGCTGTCACCGGTTCAGATAAGTTTGTGGAACTAGTGTGTATCTTTGACTTAGTATATCAATGAATGATACAGAATAGATGGATACCGTAAGGGACCCGATTACGTCGCGAATAAATCGCGTGCGGAACTAGCAGAGGCGGTTTAACGGTAACCATCCGAATTCGGGCACGACAGAAATACGCTCCACCAAGTGTCAATTAAAACTGGATTGATCGCCGACGGGTATAGAGACCATCGTGCGTCAATTATACAGAAGACGCTGATCTAATGTATAAAATGTCGGTCAAGGATTGACTCTGATTCATGGATGAGCTAACAAGCTGCGATATAATATGCCAATTATTATTACTGTTGAATCGAAAAACTATGCTCTTGGAAATTGTTAAGTAGAAATCTTTAATTTATAGGAATTTCATCTCATTTGTCTTTGGAATTTAGGTAACTGAACAATGCTGAAATTATAGCCTAAGTATGACCGTCTCAATTAGATGATACATGGGGCACAAGACCGTGTTCTGTATTCATTGCCCTTACTCAAGCATCCTCCTACTACCAGCAGATAGCAGTGAACAAGGGCTGTGGCTTTATAAGTTGGAAGGGTCCAGGTTCAATTCCCGGCAGTGGCAATTTGTGAATTCGCGGAGACTACGACTAATTAAATTTAAACTGCCAAGTTATCCCTTGTAAGTTAACCAGCTAAATTATGTGTGTCAGACTTCATCACATTTACAACCAGTCGAGCTGAGTTTTGTCGTCGTTGAGTATTGTCGTCGCCAGTAGTTAAAGAATTATTTACTGTTTTGATTCGTTCTATGAATCTCCATTTCGACATTTCATGGTTCTTTATATCTTTATATGGTACACATTATAGCGGTGTTTCCTCAAGTCGAATGCCCGATCTCGTACAGTTATTTCGCGTTAGTAAAGTAAGTTGTCATTCGCTGTGTTTATTGGTGTTTACTAGATTACCCGGAAAATGTGCGTGTTGATTTAAATATAGCTATAATGCGGTCATCGTTATTGTCCTGTAGGTATCATATAATGTTCATGTTATTAAGGCCCACTTGCACAAATCCGTTAAATGTGTATAAGTTAAGTAAATGTTCCATACCTGTCCGTTTTATACAAATGCTTTTGTTTCGTTTAACTCTTACTTTTATGAGAGTAGAACAGAAGATTTTTTTTGACTGAAGACTTGGTAATTGCGCTACCGGGACGGACGGCCGGAGACGGGAGGAGGTTTTAGTCCGTAGGGCAACTGTTACGGTGAAGTCGGACATGCCACCAATTGGCTGGCATCCATGAGGATTTCCTCCAAGAGCAAACAAAACAGAAGATTTGAAGACCTTTTCCAAGAACAACAAGAAAATTTAACTTTAAATTGTCACAGATTAAATAGTGCTTCAGTCGGTCGCGAATAGATCATTCGATTGAGTTGAATTATTGAGTAGGTACATTATAGACTTTATGGCTGAAACTTGGTACAGTTGTTGTCAGCAGCCGTTCATAATTTGCAACGCATGCCCCGTCACATATTAAGCATCTTACTTTAATGTATGTCCGTTTAATAAAGTGCATTTTCTCAAACATGCTTGGAAATTTGAGCATTATTTTGACAACCTTCTTCGAGATAAATCGAAATTGCTGTACTGGCCAAATATATGCAAGCAGGGGCCGGCAGAAGTTGTATGAAAATCCATATCTGTCATGGTTTAGCGGCCAAATAAATTACTTACATAGTAAATTCATATCTGTCGTGTAATTTAAAAATGGAACGATCTTTTACTCCGAAACATGGCAACCAAGGAGATAATTTATCAAATGTTTTATTTAAATTTCGAACTAGCTTGTAAATAGAAAGCAGTTTATTGAAAAAAAAACAAATGAACACTTTAACGCGGGAAAAATTATTGTTGTTCGTCATTGATTTTGAAATGTATTTGACAAAATGAGTTCAAGTGAACACAATGAGTGTGATGAACTTACTTTAACGCCACCTGAAATTCAAAAGGCGGCAAGAGCCGTAATAGAAAACTTGTTACCGCCAAAACCGAAAGAAAAATATTTGAAATCCTATGAAAATTTTGTTCAATGGAAGAATGAAAGAAAATCGAAATCGAAGTTCTGTCTAGGTACTACTTAGCTTTAATTTCCGCGTATTATTTGAGAAAAGTACTTACTATACAAGCCTTGTCCACAACTAGGCATTGTAGGACTAACGTATGTGGGCCGAGGCGAACTTCAATGCTTGTTTTGCTGGCCGCTGCAGTAATGTACTATTTTTATCTGAAATGCTATATGACTGTAAAGTAAAGACTGTAAATATGAATATGGATAAATCATAAAAACCAAGGCGTTAAACTTGATCACTGCTTAAGTATTTATTACTCAGAGCCGTGTTACCAGCAACATCATTGAGGCAAGGTGTTAATACAATAATGTTTGCAATTTCATAACAACGCATGCTCGAAGGAATGCAGTACAATAGGGTCTGTCCTTATCGGTAACTAGCTGTTATTATGTAGACCAGCTTGGTAGCAATATATATGTACCTAGTAATAGTATGTCGGAATTTGCAGAAACTTTTGTATAAACTGTCTCATTGTTTGAGTCGCTGACTTGTTAGATTGAAGACATAGGTACTAAAATTCTACATCAATGATTGAAGATCATGCTTTGCGCTTAATGGGTCCCGGGTCGGGCGTAAAGTTTTTCTGTCTTAAACAATAACAGCTATTTATGCGACTGTATCGTAATGAGGGTCATTTTAATTCGAGTGCTGTTTTTTGATACGAGGCTTGCCGAGTATCAAAATAGGATAGTACGAGAATTAAAATGACTAATTACGTACAGTTGCATACAAGATTTTATCTACGACAAGGACGTCTTTATAATTTTTTACTTTATAAATTAATAAAAAAGTCAAATCAATCAAGTGCCAGAACCCAGAGCCGCTAAGCTATAGGTATCCTATTTATGAAGATAACCATATCGATACAGCCACGACTCATAACGATACAGCTCCCATACTACGAACTGTATCGTTATGAGAAGCAAACACGAAAGAGGGTTCAATTCGATATAGTTGTCAAATTCGAAATTGGAACTTTTCGATGCTGAAGTAGATAAAGTATGTTTTGAGATATTCTTGTTCGTCGTCGTCTTCGACCGACCTCTGCTGGACATATTATATTGTAACTTGTAAGGACTTCCACACGCCGCGGTCTTGCGCCGCCCGAATCCAGCAGCTATCAGCGACACCCTTGATGTCATACGTCCACCACACAAACAGTCAGACAATGGTTAAGGCTCCCTGTGACTACCATGATATCGTACGCCACGTACAGAGACCATCTTCCAGACCTCTAGCCAGAAAATGATATACTTAGTAACAATGATTATTACAAATATTCGAAGTTGCAGTCCGGGCTTAGGAAGTTTGCCCGGACAGCACGTAAAGCCATTGGTCCTGCGCTTTAGCTCTATGTGGTGTTCCTTATCCACGTTTTAAAAGTCCAAACACCACGAGTCGTAGTCAAGAACCAGCCATAATTAAACAAGCTCTGTGTAGTTGTATAGCGGTAAAGAACAACTTTTTCAACGTGTGAATACGGCGAGCGCTACGCTAACCAGAACTGGTAGTATTTTGAATATACTCGTAACAGCTGTTTTCATTTTATCGTTTAAACCTTGGGCCGTTTAATACATTTCATAAGACAAAGCACTAGACTGGCTGTCCGATCTATGGCGGTTATGGATATTTAATGTGCAAGTGTTTCTGTCTGTTGCACGGACAACATCTGTCTTTCACAGATCAGCCACTAGAACAATCATATGTATTACATAAAGAAATTTCATACTGCTCCTCCATTTTACTCCCAGAAAACTACAGAACACCAATTTTATACTACTACCACCGATTAATCAGATATCACTATGGTTTAATATGATTATCATTACCTCTATACCTCTAATTTTTATTTGTTTCACCTCTGATCTGAACCTCAGTATTAAATACCTTCCAAAACTGTTTCTTAGTCGCAAGCTGTAACTCGTTTAGGTATATTTATATTTACATCTCCTTTGGCTTTCGACTGACAGAGGTTCCAACTTAGTTATCATACTAGTATCCTAGTATGAGTATATCTGTACAATGTTATACTATCAAATTCCAAACTCAAAGGAGTTAAGTCGCTTAGCCGGAATAACATCGTCACGAACGGAGCGAAATCGATAATGATTCATATCATAATCTCGTATCAAGGAACGCCATCTGTCTATATCTCGTGTTTATCTAGACTCAATAATGCCTGCGTGAAATTGCTCCAAGACTAGTAATACATTCGCTATTCTACGTAGCAACAAACCGAACTGCCTACCTAATATTGAATGGAACAAACCACAAACTTAGAATGGATAAATTAATAATTAATCATTGGACTGCCTAGGAAAGTTCACACAGGGGTTTGGTTTACAATGTGGACAAGAAATGAAATTAGTAATTGATGCACATAAAACGCATCTGCAATGAATATGATTTGCTAACTCAAAAATACAAATCGAGGCTAAACATAGAACCCTGGATGGACCTCGCGTTCCGAGACAAAGCGACGGGCAGAAACGCGACAAGTTTTAAATAACACATCCGACACTTAAAACTTTAAATGCATACATTTATGGGTAATCATTTACGACGACATGCAAATTGCCACTCTCCGTTCAATTTCGGCTATTCATAGTGATGGAGTATGTTATTAAAATTCAATTTACCCTTTAAAAGAACATAAACGTTTCGAAAGGATAAAAATCGAGCGATGGATACAAAAATCTTCCGCCATGATTATTTAAATTGATTGCCATGTCCATATAAACGAAACAATAGGTCCTTTTAAATTATTTAATATGCCAATATTGCACAGTATTTTATCGTGCATAATTAATTCTATCGGAGCTGCGTACCAACGTGTTTGTTTGTGCGACTAATATGGCTACGATTAATTTATTCATAACTTAGTTATTTAATGATTTTTTTTTACCCATAATATTATTATAAAATGCGCGACTGTTTACATAGCTATAGATGTCTTTATAAAGAAGTATTTATAGTTGGTTCTGTTGTTTTAAAGATCTAATCTACAATGAACTATATTGTGCAATAATAAAATTACAGTAGGTATTATGCCAAATGAAATCGAATGCTATTTCATTTACAAAAATATTGATCTATTATGCAAGACTGAAGAGAACGCAAGAATTACATGGAACTTGCCCTCAATAACTTTAAAGGCTATAAGAAATATGGCAGTTCAAAAAGGGACTTATCCATCTTATTGACTTTATGACGAACGAAGACATTATTGTTCTGATATAATTGAGATTTCTATATTAGGGGTTTCTAATTTACCCGAATATTACGGAAATTTGCAATACGTGGACCTCATTCATAAATAAAATCACAAGTCACAACAAATATATATATCATCACCTGCATGCCTGGGATTATACCACTTACTAACGTGTGTAAATTTCCAAGCCAATGCCAATTCGTACTTGGACAGCGCGGTGGGCTATAGCCTTAACCTTTCTTATACTAACTGGAGACCCGAGCTCAGTAGTGGGCCGGCAAAGAGTAGATTATTATAATGTTTAATATACTTTAAAAACTGCATGTTCCACAAAACGTAGAACTTTTAGTCGATTCAAAAGTCTACGAGTATTTCGCGGTTTGAAATCCGATCGCTCGCCAAAGATCACAGCAACAAAATTACAATGATCGAATTTAATATACGTATTAAATCACGCGCGGTCCCAACAATAACAATAATTTAAACTGCGGTTAACGGTTCACAGCTTATTACCGTTAGTTACCACGGAGATATCGGGTTGTCTATCAAAATAAAACCCCGTATTCTTACAGGCACAACTTGTTATAGAGGCAGGAAGGCCATGGGAGCCAAGATAACTACGACGACAGGTCCGCAACGGGAAACGTTTATTTTCTTAACAATGCACAACCAAAATAGGGAAACCACGCTTGTCAATTGCAAATCCGCCACCTGTCGATGACCCCGAGGCAGTCAAGACTAACGGACACCCCACCAAGCGAGCGAATCCATTTACACTTGACCCCTGTGGGTTAAGGGGTCTCAAACTTTTGTCAGCAAAAAACGTTGTATTTTCAACGTTGTCACAGAACTTTATCTAAGCCTCTAAGGCTTGTGGTTATACTAAAATTATGACTTACAGAGTTTAGACTTTAGATGGACTTTTTTCCTCTCCATTCTAAGTTAAAAATTGACATTGCAAACCAACTGCTATAAATAACTACTATATAACAATAAGTATGCGTTTATGGCAACTGGTCTATTTTTCTAGCAAAGTCAAGACTCCAGCTCTGGTGAACTTATGTTTTCAGATACAAATTACGCAAGTTATATTCAACGGTTTCGTGTGTAAGGAGCGTCGCCTTAAATCTGGAAATGAGTTTAGAAGATGCGAGCTCGTTTAACGCTTATGATGAGCTAGCCTTCCTCTTTGAATAAAGGTCGTGAGGTCGAAGAGCACTACAGGTAGGATTCGGAATTGTATTCCGAATAACTGTTTGGAAAAACATTAGCAACGCTCGTCAAATTAAAGGCTCTGTTAATTTTGATAAAAGTCTGAAACAACTCCATATTAATTTGACAACGATGAGGCATGAGTTCGTATACAACGTTTTTTACTAGTAAAAGATGGCGGCCCCTTAAAGCCGGACAAATGATTAGAAGAAGACGCGAGCTCTTGTATAGCTGGTAATGACCTAGCCCTAGCTCTTTGAATAAAGGTTGTGAGGTCGAGAGCACTACGGGCTTAGGATTCGCCGTCGTTGCAGTAATAGACGCGGCCAGTGAGCAATATTGTGTGCCGAGTAACTGTTTGGACAAACATTGGCAACGTTCGTCAAATTAAAGCCAACTGAATGCCAGTCTGGCGTCAACTCTACGCAGATAAGTGCAAAAGTTTGAGATTTGAGCGAAAATGGCTTAAACGGAAAGGGATAATGGTAATAGCAGAGGTAATAACTAGTTGGACACAAAATGTTTTAGGTTTTAGAGTTCTGTGCAATTTCGCCTTATAATATTTTGCGTCAGAAACTCGAAATCTCATGCTAAGACAGCGGCTTAGCTAAGTTTGGATCGCAATTCGCAGTATAGTAGGCTTTTATTTCTTAGAGCGATAACACACTATGGACATAATTTTGTGTACGGCCCGTTGTCCTAGGCGCACGACGAAAGCGATGCGATAACTACGACTCCATAGAAAATGACAAACTTATCTACTGTTTGATGTTGTCGCGTCGTATCGAGTCGCGTTGTCGCTGACGTAGGACAGATCCGAACTTGTTCCCCTCCAAAGAGGACGTATCACACCGACGTTAGTACATTCTATCCGGTTCCTAGTGTGTTTTCGCCCTTACTTTATCTCGGATCTATGTACGGGCGGGTCGTATATTTGCATTGTGCCGCATGTACGTAGGTAATTGGCTCCGTCCCAATTACTGAGCGAAACCTGCCCAGCGCTGACAACTGGTAAATCAACTGTACACTATTTTAATATTGACGTTTCATGTACGAGACTTTACGATACTTCCTTACAATTAAACACCTATAATCTACATGTAAACTTATACCATAATGCTAGATTTTCACGACATTTGACGACAAGTAGCCCTGACTGCATCTTATTTACTTACCTAACCCGATAATATTATCAGCCCATTGCCGGCCCACTACTAAATAATAACGAGTCTCCTCTAAGAATAAGAAGGATTTGGCCATAGTCCATAACGCTGGCGAAGTACGGAATAGCAGACCTCACACATCCTCACGATATTTTCCTTCACCGTTTTGCATGGTACTTACCTAAATCATACTAAGTAAGTAATATTATAAATGTGAAAGTGTGTTTGTTGGTTTATTGGTTTGTTCTTCAATCACACTGCAACCAATAGTTTAAGGTCTGGAGAGAGACATAGGCTACTTTTTATCTCCGGAAAATCAAAGAGTTCCCTCGTGAATCAAAAAAAAACTTAGACCACGCGGACGAATTCGCGGGTATCAGCTAGTAGATATGTAACGAATGATGAAATAATAGTTACTTCGTGAACTTTAATCAAAATAAATTCTGATACAGCTAAGCTGATCAAAGAGATTCTCGTAAAGCGAGCAGACATGTGAATAGCAAGTAGTTAACAGGATCAATTAATAAGCCAAGGATGGGCGCCCACCTGCCCCGGGACAGGCCGGGAACTTGAGAAGTCCCGCCGGACAATATTATGATTAATGACACGCTGATCGGACTACGATTATATTTATTGCGACCATACTGCAGTCTGGAGACCAGTTCTTCTGCTTTGTCATCGAAGATAAATTAATTTATAAAAGGCATACATCTCATAGTGGTCGTCTACGATACTATATTATGCGAAATTATATTTGGTACACCTAATATCAATCTAAATTTTGGCTTCTTGCTGGCTGTGTCTGTGTTATACCTAAGTACCTTTTCACAGCCCATCCGTTGAACTGATTTTTGCGAAATCCTGAAGACAGAAACCAAAGAGGTCCCGCCGTTTTCTTTCGAATACTCTAGTTATAGGTAGGTCTAGGTAGTGTTATAAAAATAACTTTGAAGTTAAAGACAAGCAAGTGGTTATTTACCTTTAATCTGAAAGTAAATAACCGTCCAACACCAATATTAAGTAAATTAATAATTTTACGACAAGAATAAATAATGGATATAACAGTAAAACAATATGGCCCCCAAATATGGTCAAAAGAGATTTCATCGATCTTGGTAATACGTTGATGGTGACAAAGTAACCTATGCGAACCCATCGAGTAATACGTCTAGGAGAAGACAAAGTCTGAGATTTATTTAAAAACGCTTCTAGGGACAAAATAAGCAACATTTCGGGACTGGGCGTTTATCACATCCCACTGCTTCAGCTCCCGAAAAAATATGTTACTTTCTCACTGAGTGGTAAAGTTACTCTATGATTCGGACTAAATAAAGACTACAGGAGTTACTACGAGTAGGAGTAACGTACAAAGTTGAAGCCCCTGGAGGTCGCACGTTATTCTCAATTCTCATTAATTTTGTGCTGAGTCGCAATAACTTAGCGATTTTACCATCGAAGACATTTTAACCAAATTAATTGCTTTAATTAATAATGCGCTACTTCCGACACTTTAATTTAATATGGTAATCGGTTTTTATTTTATTGATCACGATATCGCATGATGATTATACAATCTGAGATGGAACGTGTTATAACCTGCCCTCTTAGCACGAAAATTGTGACTAACTATCACATTGCAGCTAAGTAATTAAATTTATAATTATGAAGTAATATTAGGATTTAGTGCTCTTGTTAAGTAATTTAGTTTCATTAAACTAAAATAGCTCTTTAATAAATAATTCACTATTATTAACTGATACCTCCATGTGTTCCTGAGAAAAAGGGTCTTAACACACAGACGGACGGACAACAAAGTGATCCTATAAGGGTTCCGTTTTTTCTTTTTGAGGTACGGAACCCGAAAAAGTGGGGCAAAGTCGATAGCTAAATTTTAACAATTGGTCTTTGCCTTCCTCTTGGGGCATCTATATGGGTCAAAGTGGATGAACCCAATAAATAAAGTAGTATATTGTTGTCCTGTGTCTCGCTGTATAATGTAGGAGCTAATTTAGGTCGTAATAAGTGGCAAGTGTAGGGGTATAGGTGTTATAACCCTGTAGTAATAATTCTGACCCCAACACCGTATACCTAAGCGTCAAACTCCTAATACTGTGTGAATAATCTCCGTATAAGGAACCAGTTTTGTTATTAAAATTATTTAGCACCGCAACATGATGTACCACAAGGAAAATAGGTTAATTTACAAGATTTACAGTTTATAATAATAAATATGTTCCCTTATTCGATTAATCCCCAGCTGTTTCATAATTAACTTTGACCTGTGACACAGAGTCGTGTATCAAATTGAATTCTTAATCCTACGCTGCGATTTTCAACCGGTTTTAAATCTTAACAACACAAAGACAGAGTATAAAATTGAGTGGGTGTTTATAAATGGATATCGTTTCTACGACCTTCCGGTAAGATTACGAAAAACGATGCCAAGAGCCGAAGAATGTCCCTAATCTTTGATTGTGTCCATTAATGAAATGCTGAAGAGAATGACCCAATTTGAGCCATATACGCGCATACTTTAGGCGCCGCCGAAACTGGTTTCTATCTTTTACAAACAAGAGCAAGATCGACTCTACGAAATTCATAAAATTTAAATAATCAACATACCTATACTTACTATTTAAATACGTCTTTAATAATGCTTAAGACTATACGCTGGACCGGCAGTACCTAGTGATGAGGTAAAACATTCGCTATTCGACATGGTGCGACTTGAAGTACCTACTTATTTACTCAAAAAGTAATATTATTTTATTATTGACCATAAACGATTGGTTAAGTTAGAACTATACCTACAGCTAGACGAGAAAAGTCATGTTACACTTCACTTACACTTTAGAGCTAGCAGTTTAAATACTGACTGTCAAATATTATGTTCATTTTTTTTTACGCTACTTGACAATTTCAATGATTTTCCCGGCAAAAAACTTAAAAACTTAGGTTAGATAGCAACTTTAGAACTTCTATGCTGGAGGTCTCCAGCCAAATATAACTAAGTGGCGGTGAAGTAGAACGCGAAAAAACCGCGTCTTAGTAATAAGTACACAAGTTGCCACCCACGTTGTGTTAGTTTTGACTCATAGGTCAGAGTAGAAACACATTTATTACACGCTACCCAATAAATTGTAGAAACACATTTGAAATACACGCTATCAAACGTGAAAAGCGGTGATAGCTTAGTGGTAAGACTTCGGCCTGCCATTCGGTGGTGTTCTGATTATCAATAATTACTTATTTATAATTAATTTTTAATTATACAGCTGAGGACTTGAGTGGCTTAGGCTACTTTTAACTTTTGCTTATCATATTGCAAACAATTTGACGGAATTTATGGTATCTGTACATTTTAGCTAATAATATTAAGACCACAAATCACGTTTCCGTGATCTGTGACTAAGACTGACGTGATAGCTAACTAATAAGATCATCGCTAGAAAAGCCGATCTAAATTGCTTGGCGATGCGTTGTTTCTTGTACTGGTAGTTAGTTCGTGGCCATACAAAGCAGTACAGTTACGCTTAGTTTTGACTAAACACAATGCGCGTGGCGTCTTGTAAGTGTGTTCCTGCCATCACTCCCCAAAGGCACAAACTAATAACGCGTGTGAATAATCAGTCGAACGTACACGGAAGTGTTTGAAACGGATTTTATTACGCTGTCATATAAAACCTTCGATTGAACGCTTGACGAAAGCGTTTTATGGACGTCGCGCCGCCTGAGTACAGACCTCCCACTGGTGGGCATTTGACAATAATATTCATTTGGTTAAAGTATGCAAGTAATTGATGAGCGTGATTCAATGATATGTTTTATGGCAATTTGATGATACTGTCAGACATATTTCTGAAGCCCTAGTCACTTGACTAAAGTCACAAGTGCGTTGGCGTTCTATCACTTAAGAAAAGACGAGCTAAGATCGTTATTTAAAATCTAACCGTAAAAACATTATCCAGCATTTTCCATGCAGAAAATTCTATTTTACCCAAAGGAACCGAAACTTGTTTGAGCTATAATTTTCAAGGAGTCGTTTCGATAAAATGGATTGTGTAAATTGTGTACCTACCTAACTATTACTTAATTATCTAATCATAAAGACTCTCCTTGGCTTCGTGTTAGCGTGAAGCGTGACATAGGTCACGATAGTATTATGATGTCGTAACAAATTCAAAAAATTATAAGTAATTAAGTACAGTGATGACAGAAATATATTAATTACGCAGATTTAAAAAAATTGCTGAACATTTAAACAAAATATCGAGTAGGTGGCCTCAGATAAAAGGATTTTTAATTTATATAAGTATATTAAAAATACTTATAAACTGTTTTTCCGTAACTAGAGCAAACTCGAATAGGTAGATAGAATAAACTGGTTTTTAAACATGATCTTGTTTAGTTTTGATACTGAGGTCACAGTGCATCTACCTAACAGACTTGTCATGAAGATGTTGTACATTTTTAACCGACTTCCATAAAAGGAGGAGGTTCTCAATTCGGCACGTTTTTTTTTTAATAGTATGTCGTTGCATATCTCCGTGGTTTCTGAACCGATTAGAATTTTTTTCTATCAGTCGTTAGAGGAAGCTCTCGAGGTGGTCCCATAAAAAATTCTGACTCCAAATCCTCAAACCTGACACTAAAAAGTTAAAAATGAAAATTCTTTCCAAGAAACCGACTTCCAACGCCACTGTAAAGTACAAAATAATTTTGATCTCTACCCACTATGTTGAAGTCGGGCGAGTCTGATGCATCAACTTTGCTTAGCCTTGTTAAACCCGCCCGACTTCAATATAGTGGGTAGAAATTAAAATTATTTTGTACTTTACTGTGGCGTTGGAATTCGGTTTTTTGGAAAGAATTTTTAGGAATAAATTCGCACCGACATCCGCAGATTACAAGTGTCAACGGTGCCTTGTTATGCAAATCCTCGGCGAAGGCTCGCGGATGTGGAAGTCCATATACGGTGAAGAGCTTTGGGCTTAAACTTTATTAATTTTACAATGGCCTGCCATTTTTGTAACGCCGTACTTTTATAACAAAACTTTTTATTGAAACCTTATGAATTATTTTGGTCGCTACATCGCTCGGGATTTCGAAAGTTTTTAAAGCGAACCTTTAAATCACATGCAGAATATAATTGATAATAGGCATGATGACAGTAACCAAGAATCAATGAAATTATGAATTTATCTAATGAAATAGGTATCATGGATTATAAAAAACGTATTTATTTTTCAATTTCGAGTGAGATTGCTATTTATTTGGATAAAATAAAACTATAAAATACAGCAATCCGCCATGTTGCATAAAACACAAAGAAGCGAATGACGTCACAATTGTTTGTTTTCGAGCTTTGAAAATCACACTATTGCTTACTGCACACTGCACAGAGTACATTGGTAAAAACAATAGTGACGTCACAACGACGCCATGACACCGCCGAACGTTTTGGCGTGAATTTTAAAATTTAAATTTCAAATGCTAATTTTATCTACCAAACTTTATTTTTCTACTGAAATAAGATATTTTTTCGAAATAGTAGATACTTCCGAACATAATCTGACCATTTTTCAAAATCAGTCATCATGCCTATTGATTAAGCAATTATTTCCTTTAGAATAATAAGTTACGGCTGTACAAGAATCACAGCAGTCTTGATTAGAATTTGGTGTTCCGGTTTACTTTTTTTACGATGTGTAGAAAACTTTTGTTAAGCTAACCAAAAGAAACATTTCGATTCGAGAACATACAAAATTAAAGCACTTCTTTGTCCCCATCGCAATCCTTATCGTGACAAAGACGTTTTAGCTTGCCTCTGTAAACGCCGTGTTTCTTGCTGGTTTTACTCATTAGGAAGGGTATTCTTAGCCAATGGTTGATTCACTTGAGGCTTCGAAAGCACTGGTGTAAGTTTATATTATTAGTTCATATACTTAGCTTATATAAGTAACCATTACTTTACGGCCACTTGCTACTTTATTTTTATTTATATATTTAAACGGCTGTGTGGGAATATCCCCTTAGAAGTCGACCGCATATATATCACCGACTGCAGCCTCCAGAGAATTTCAAGAAGGAAACAGCAGTATGATTCCCCCATTAGATCTACATTTAAAGAGGCGAGAAAACGTTACTCCGCCATTATAATATATTGTATGTAACAGAAAACATCGCGAACATGGAAACGATGAGTGATTTATTGATTGTGTGGGTGCCACCCACGCATCGCTTGCCACTGCGATACTTAGTAGGTGGCTGGGTGCTAATTCCCTTTTTGGTTATTAATTAGTTATCTGACAGTTTCTAATCTATATGTCACCGCAAGATTGTAATCTAACGCTTTTTTTTTCGATAGATTGTAAACAGTCGAAAGATTGTGAACAGTTCAATGTTTTAAGTGTCAATTTTTGCAATATTCATTGTATTTACGTTTTCTTGTCTCTTTCTTGTAGGTTAGGTTAGGGTTCGACATAAATAATCAAGTAGTGTACTTAACACTTAGGTTCTATCGGGTTAATAAACCTAACACATTACAATCTACCGAAAAATAATCCGTTATATTGTAATCATTCGACAGTTTACAATTTCGCGAGTTAGATTATAATCTAACGGTTTTTACAATCTTACGGTGACATATAAAAGTCACTGATAATATTATGTGTAGGTATGGTAAAGAATAATTTCATTGAAACACATAATTAGGCTGACTTTCGCACATTAAGGGTGGCTTTTTGATCTAACATCTAGCAATCTAAGCAATGAAAATTAAGCATTTCACCAACAGACCCGTTTTAGGGAACGTCTAAACCCAATAGATGGCGGTATTTACCAAGTCACCTGGCTGATTTTAAATTGTCCTTTGAAATGAATGGTCGATGAAGACGGATAGGTATTATGGACCAAACAAATTTTGTTTCGGAAGGCTCTACTAAGAAATATAAGAATATGCTGGTAATGTTATTTTGAACCAGTAAATACACAAGATCTTAGTTTTAATTCACACTACCATTCACCCATACACCGTTATCTCAGTTTATTCGATCAAGGTTAACAGTTCTATTTTATTTCCGAAACGGTTTGTGAATAATTATTCTGTTACGCATAATGTCACGTATTTGTGTTTTGCTTTTGTATTACCTGCTTAGTTAAGGTATTTTCTTAATCCATACTAATATTATAAATGCGAAAGTGTGTCTGTCTGTCTGTCGCTACGCTTTCACGGTCCAACTACTCAACTGATTTTGATGAAATTTGTTATAGGGATAGTTTGTATCCAGGGGAAGGACATAGGCTACTTTTTGTACCGGAAAATTAAGGAGTTCCCGTAGGAATCGAAAAACTTAATACACGCGGACGAAGTCGCGGGCATCATCTAGTCCACAATAATTAAATATTAAGGCTGGCTGGTTTAATTACATATTGCGCCAAAAGTTCAGGGGGTATACAACCATCACTTGAAGACGTATTAAGCTGACGTACTAGCTGATGCCCGCGGCTTCGTCCGCTTAGATTGAGGTTTCTTAGTTTCTGCGGGAACTCCGCAAATTTTCCGCGATAAAAAGTAGCCCATGTGTTATTCCAGACTATAACCTATCTCTGTACTAAATTTCATCCAGAACCTTTCAGCCGTTCTAGCGTGATTGAGTAACGAACAAACAAACATCCATCCATCCAAATTTTCACATTTATATATTTTATATATTAAGTAGTATAAATTTTAATATTGTTGACGTGCGTGTCTTTATCCTTATTTTAGGGACGTCAAGGTACGTGACATAAAGCTGTCATTTTGAAATAATACTGCTTTTAAGCGATGGTAGTAGCCCCCCAGGACTATCACAGGAAACGGATATCATTTTAGTCTTAGATGAAGTTGACATGTACACATTGGTATTTTGATATACCCTGACTGGAACTAAGGAATGTTGACAATAATCTCGTGGGTATTATCGACGTCAGTGAACTGATACAAGAACATAATAACGGATTGCAATACGGGCGACAGGCGACCTTGCGACAAAATGGCGCTCAAACAAAGCGATCGCAGACAAATGACACTAACTACACTCCACACGGCAGCGCGCATGCTGTGCAAACGCATTCCAGATTCGATGTGCGCCCGCGCACACAAAAACATACCTAGGGCTGTCAACTTACGGCCCAACTAATAAACGTCGCTTTTAATATTTTACACCGAGTAAGTATTAAGTACCTACCGAGTAAGTAGCCTGAAATACGGACTTTCTAACTACTATTAGGATAACATTTCGTGTTCATGTTTTATCTTCCTAGTTCAATTTAATCTAAATAGGTGTCATGGTCATCCCTCATTTATCGCAGGAATTGACAAATAACAACGCTTCTAGAAAATGGCTCTTCATATTGGCATATATGATAAGGTTTTACATTCCACACTTGTCTAGATATCTTGAGAGAGTTCAAGGGTGACTGACACACGAGTGAAATAAATAAAACCAATCAATTCGAAGGCCGCTGAACGAAGCTTGGTCGCATCCAGCTAATGGTGTTCTTACTTTATAAGATAAAACCCTGTTTCCCCCTGACGGGGATAAAAACTATGCCAGGGAAGGCGATTTAGAAAAGTTAAAGAGAAGAAAGTAAAAATAACAAAAGCAGTGGCAACCCTAATCAAGACGCATGCACTTGCACAAATGAATATTCATATTAATAAACAACGAAAAGCCGCGTCGGTGGGCCACTCATTCGTATTCGACCATAAGTCCATACCTACCGAGTACCTACTTGAGGCGAATTCAATTAGCAATACGGACGGTAGGCTGATTGTTTACAGTTGAGCGAGCAAACGACAATAACCCTTCCACGTCACAACAATGGTCGAATGTAACCCATGAAAAGTTATCTAACGGCTATTTTATTACATTTCGTGCTTTGCTTGCTTGTTTTTTGAGGCTACAGCTACGCAGTAATATGATAGCTAGTTAGTCGTTAACACTAAATAGTACGTAACACATCTATAATTTGAAATGAAATTCGGTTGTACAATAAGTCATATAATTTATTTTTTATTTTTTAACCACTACAGGGTTAGCCCTTGACTGCGATCTCACCTGATGGTAAGTGATGATGCAGTCTAAGATGGTAGCGGGCTAACCTGTTAGGGGCATGGCAGTTATATTAAACCCACACCCCTATTCGGTTTCTACACGGCATCGTACCGGAACGCTAAATCGCTTGGCCGAAGCCTCCCACCAGGCCAGACCAGGGAAAATTCAGAATTTATAAATTCCCAAATTGACCCTGCCGGGGATCGAACCCGGGACCTCCGCACGTTAAGCGACAGCGCTACACACTGCGCCACGGAGGTCGTCAAATATTTGATTGAAACGGTATTGTCAGTAATTACTTAATATTTAAGTTTAAGTCAAGTTTTGTCAGCTATTTATTTTATTAAGAAGAAGTTATCATTGAGTTTATTACGTATAAACTCAGAGTTTTTATACAGAGTTAACTCTGTATAAAAAGTTATTTTTTACGGGGGCGACATAATCACGAAGTGATAAAGCCCCATCTCAAAATAAAGATTAAAAAAGAGGTTACGTTTTCAAAATATAATATATCAACATCCAAAAATTACAAATATAATTTTCTTGTTCATGTTTATTTCGTTCTTTATTTTGTTATCTACATCAAATGATAATTATCTTGTTTTACCTTCAATCACGCTGCAATGGAGTAACGGATTAATGTGTCTTTGTAGCATTTTCTCGGAAAATTACATAATATATAATTTCTACGGATTGAAAAAGCGCAAATATGTCCGCATAGATTTGAGTTTTTTTTTTGGCATCAGCTAGTTTAGCTATTTATGCAACTGTATCGTAATGAGGGTCATTTTAATTCGAGTGCTGTTTTTTCGATACGAGGCTTGCCGAGTATCAAAATAGGATAGTACGAGAATTAAAATGACTAATTACGTACAGTTGCATACAAGATTTTATCTACGACAAGGACGTCTTTATAATTTTTTACTTTATAAATTAATAAAAACCAAAAGTGCCAGAACCCAGAGCCGCTAAGCTATAGGTATCCTATTTATGAAGATAACCATATCGATACAGCTACGACTCATAACGATACAGCTCCCATACAACGAACTGTATCGTTATGAGAAGCAAACACGAAAGAGGGTTCAATTCGATATAGTTGTCAAATTCGAAATTGGAACTTTTCGATGCTGGAGTAGATAAAATCATAAAGATTAACACGTACTTAATATTACGGATTTCATCTTTCACGCTTCGCAGTGCAAAATGATAAAACAATGCAATAAAAATTCCACTGCGATGAATGCAGTCGAATCGCACCAATTAGTGGCAAAAGACGGCGAAAAGAGAAATCTGTAACATTTATAGGTTAACAGAATCCAAACAAAAAGGCATTGTTGCCTTGATTGAGTCATCTAGAGGGGGTTCACGACGATGACAATCATAAAACTTGAACTGCTTTCCTGTCTGCTCTACCTATCAGAGCAGATGAAAACGAGTTAAAGGTCGTCCATTTAGATAAAAGTTTTGAAAGATCCCATAAGAACACTTAAGACCTAGCCCCACTTGAAATGCACGGAGCGGCAAATACATATTATTTGTTTGTACCTGCTTACCGCGTCGATTAAGTTAGCCCAGCCCCATGAAAACTCATACAAATAATATTTGCCGGTACGTGCATCTCAAGCGGGGCTAGACCTTTAGATAGTCTGGGATGAAAAACAGCACATATTTTCAGACTCCGAAATCAAGATAACTGTACCAAATATCATCATAATCAGATAAACGGATGAGCCGTGAAAAAGTCATAAACGGACAGTCACATTTTCGCATCACTTGCAAATATTATAATTTTAAGTAATGCGAAAGTGGGGTTGTTTGTTGGTTCATCCTTCAATAACGTCGCAACACAGCAAAGGATCGACGTAATTTTTTGCATGGAATATAAGACTCACTCTCCAAGTGACAAATACTACGTTTTACCTTGGAAGAAAGAGTATCCACGGGATTTTTAAAAATTTAAATCCACGCAGACAGAGGCGTCATCTACCTTATAATATTAGGATAGATTTATTATTTTACTAGCTGATGCCCGCGACTTCGTCCGCGTGGAATATGTTTTTTTGATTCCCACGGGAACTCCTTAATTTTCCAGGATAAAAAGTAGCCTATGTCACTCTCCAGGTCCTCAACTATACCCATGCCAAAAATCACGTCGATCCGTTGCTCCGTTGCAGCGTGATTGAAGGACAAACCAGCAAACCAACAAACAAACGTATGATGTGCATGTGCCACAATTGTTCTTGCAATGGCCGTGACCTCTTCACCGGTAGATATCCGAGTGACCAGCGCGCTCGACCGCCGACGGCCCGTCCAATCGCTTTCTTCTCAGATCTGACCCGCTTTTCATAAACAATACTCCGGCAACGCAACACGAGAAAGTATTCCGTATGAAAACATTGATCATCGGCTTTAAGCAAATATGGGCGATACGGTTTAAGAGTGAAGGTATTCGTGTAACAACAGCAGTGATTTGGATTTGATACGGCTTTTACATAAATTGAGAAACTACACGAACAGCTTATTCTGAATCTGAATTCTGGTTAGGTATATTGGATAAGGTTACTGTTAAAAATGCTTCCAATTCTTAGTTAAAAGCATAATGTGGCTAATACCTACAACTCAACTCGGAAAAAACAACAAGTGACTTTTAAATTTTAAATTGTAATTTAGAGATTGTGTTCAGCAACTATAGAATTAGTCATAGATATTATGGATGGTTTGCAAGTTTAAAAAATAAATGGCTCTGTACTCTGTAGTTTTATTGAAATGGAATTAAGTAACGGACAGATGGAGAATATTCCCGTTAAATAGAAATACAAACATTCTCTCAATTGGGAGGGTTTGGATAAATGAGTGGCAAATGGGGGAAACGGGAAGAGAAGCAGATGTCCGTGCCCCTCGAAATTCGGAAACTTATTTAGATAATGTGGATCAGATTTCGCGTACTGAACCGTAATGACGCGTATTGACGCGCCCTTATAATTCCTCAATACTCAATCAGTTATTATTATTTACTAGTGAACCCCGCTTTTCGCTAGGATTACGGTTTTCCCATGGGAACTCAGATTTAAGGGAATAGTATCTTAGGTCTCCAGGATGCAAGATATCTCTGCCATCAAGATCAGTTCAGCGATTCAGACATAAAGGGAAAAGACCGACAGACTATAATTGCTGGCAGACGTAGATACCCACATTTAATTTACCAAGCTTGCTCGTCAACAGTGGCGTGCAGTCATAGAGGCGCAAAGCTCTGCTTACCCAAAATATTTACTTAACTCAATGCTCATTTTACATCAGGAAATTAATGAGTATAAAACCTACTGAAGAATAACTATCATGCCTACCTTGTCTTCATTTCATTTAATTTCTACCTACTCGTCGTCGTGACCATATTAAGTGGATCACAAATCCTGTTAGGTTTCGAGTTATTCGCTATTAGTTTGATTATTGATTGAATATAAAATTATTAACTTGGAACCCAAAACCCTTGGTTTTTGTTTTAAAAAAGATGGGCTTTACTCTACGGTTAACGCAGAAAGAATGACCGATAGAATATGCCGGGAATTAATTTGGTACGTGAGGGTAACGAAGAAGTTGAGGGAAAAAGGGTTGTTCTTGGAAATATAATAGACGGGAATTAGTCTGAAGCACGCATTAGGGACAGACGTTTCCGCATATCAAAGTGACTAATAATTATAAAATGGAGACAAATAAATTATGGACGAGTACAGCACTGGTGTTGTTATTATGGAGCCATGTATTCGAGGGATTTTCTTACAATCCATACTAATATTATAAATGCGAAGGTGTGTCTGTGCGTCTGTCTGTCTGCTACGCTTTCACGGCCCATCTGTTCAACCGATTTTGATGAAATTTGGTACAGTGATAGTTCACATCCCGGGGAAGGACATAGGCTTTTTATCCTGAAAAATTAAAGAGTTCCCGCGGGAATTAAAAACAACAATCCACGCGGGACATCCAACAAAGTCGTGGGAAGCAACTAGTAAGTATATAAATAAAACCCAATCATAATATACAACTCAAAGATACCCAAGGATTAAGTTAAGCCGTCACCCCACCAACATTTAAGATTAAAAGTTAACTGAGGATGCAAAAGGATTCTAATCGCGGACGCTAACGAAACAATAAACGTCATAAATCACCGTTTCCTCCAGGCGCTGGTTGCTTGCATCCCACAGAATGTTTGCGGCGGCAATCTTGCGCTATCTCAATTGATGGTTTCCGGTGCACATTTGAACTGTAAACCTAGTAACTACCTACTTTAAGAACACATTAGCTACATGCTGTAAGACTAAAAGTTGATATTGCTTGATATAATTTTACCTGCCTGAAAAGGATGGCCAAGTCTATAAATTTTAAAAAAGAAGACGCTCCTAATATTTCACACTTTCCGGCTTTTATGATGCGTATAATTACCAAAGCTTATTTTGTATGACCAACACAAAGTTTCAATATTGAAAGTAAAAAAAAAAACGCGCCGATTTAAGGACCCCCTCCTATTTGGAAGCCGGTTAATAATAGTGGTTTCTTACAACGACAGACCAAATTCTCTTATTTTAAATATTTATTGGCTATCAATTTTAGTAAGATTAGTCTATTAATTTCAAAATTATTTCTATCTGGTGGCAAGGGTATGCACACACGCCCAAAAAGGACAAATAGAGAAAAACGTCCGCTACGCAGCTGTCTGCGTACGCGACACACTTCATTTGGCGCTGCGCGTGCGCCCAAAGAAAGTGACGCTTCGCGCTTTGTCATCGACCACGCTCGCCCAAAATCGAACAAAACTACGAGAGAAAGGGATGTGCATATAGATTTGGAACGCGTAAAAGCGAGCAATAAAATCGCATATATCGTCGCTTTTCCTACGAAAGGACCTATCTGACACTTTTGACGTAACTGCACTAAATACATCATAATAATGTACTTTTGATTCTCTGTCGAGCTGTCTTATCGACTTTTTCATATCTTTTACCGTTTACTGGCTAGGACAATCGGTAAGTATGGCGTATATGCTCATTTGCGAAAAGGAAATCATACTAAGTGGCGTATTTTATACTTAGGGCTATTAGAAAGATTTTTATTTAGTGATCAGCTAAATAAAAATCTATCAACTATGGCGTAACTGAAAATACGTCATTTAGTGTGAACTAGACTATATTGAATAAAAATGGGGTTTTCACTTACGTCTGAATTTTGATTGCGACGGAATACCTTAGACAATAACTAATAGAGTTAAAAATGTATGTAAATTGGTGACAAAAAATGTATAAAACCTTGGGCAGTAAAAAAATCCGAAATAGTACGAATCCAAAAACTTTCAGTCAAAAAATGATTTAAAACTATCCTAATTATTATTATATATAAAGAAATAAAAAACAAAGTATTTTGAATTAAATGTGATTTAATTATTCAGTAAAAAATACAGTCGTATCTCCTAAGTAATTAATTTTTCAGAAAAACAAAGTTCTTATGAAGTGGCGTAACTGTTTTAAATATTTTTACCTAAATGAATACGCACATTTAAATAAGACAATTCCTACTTGCAAAAAGGCCTTGATTCACAGATTATAAGAATATTTTTTTAATTTTAATATAGCTTTATTTGAGCAAGCTGTGGACAATATAGTTGAGCACGAAACCGAAAAACGCTTGCCCTGAACAATTAACTCGATGTCAGTTAGGTCCTTTCGTAGGAAAAGCGACGATATGATCGGCAATAATAAGTTCATTTGATCCAGCAAATCTAACAGCAGTGTTAGTTCTACCAATCATATTCATACTTACTAATATTATAAATGCGAAAGTGATTTCGTTTGCTGGTTTGTCCTTCAATCACGCCGCAGAGGAGCAACGGATCGACATGATTTTTGGCATGGGTATAGGTAGAGGACCTTGAGAGTGACATAGGAGTTACTTTTTATCCCGGAAAATTAAGGAGTTCTCGCTGGAATCATAAAAACTTAAATCACGCGGGCGAAGTCGCGGGCATCAGCTAGTCTTCCCATAAAGTAACCGAGTCTATGATTTGTCTAGTACCTGTTTAACTTAATCTAGATGTTATATAACTAGACGCAGATAGTATAGATTATTATAGATAGAGCTTGCATCTTGGAGACAGGTCTAGTCTATTTTTATTTCGTAAAACCAATGAGTTCACAGGACATTTTAAAAGCTAAATCATCATGGACGAAGTCGCGGGCATTACCTAGTACCTACCTATATATCAGAGCATTTACTCAATTAATATTTACCGATGATATAATCAGGGCAAGTACTCGAATCGAATGCAATTTCCGGTCGCGTAACCATTTGAATACCGCTATATCGGGAACTAAATGAATATTCCACTAATCAGGTATCCAGGAAATTGGAACCGGCGATGGCGAATATAAACGACCTTTGCTATCCTGTGTTGTGCCACTGAATACGAATAAGCCTGGGCGTACTAAGTAAACAAACGTGTCAATACTTTATACTGTATATCCCCTTGAGTCCAAAAATAGAGAAAATTAAATTAAAAACACTGTCACACACTGTTACTACAAAGGAGATTGACCAAGTTTTATGACTGGACAACTCCACATTTAGATTCCTATGAGAGTAAGTACCTAATAGATTTCTTTAATTTTCTTCGTAGGTAAGTACTTACACATAGTTTTCCGAATGTAAAGAACAGTTGTAAAGCATTCTAAAGAAATATAATTAATTGAATCTGGGTTTGAACTTAGAAGGCCAGAGATAGATGGAAAACACACGTCATAACGAATTGTTACGAGAATGATTATGTCCTTCTATTTCTCCATGGAACATAAGGTTGTAGAATTAGTATTCATGTCCTCCTGTGTCTTTGGCTTGATATGCAACGGTTCCAAAAGAGTCCTAATCTTTTAAGAAGGACTTTGAAAGAGGACCTCATTCTCCACTGGGAGTTGCTCCAGGAATTGTTTGGCCGAAACTAGTAAAAGTAGTAAAGTTTATGTACCGATACCTTTGCTTTGCTATGAAACTCTAATACTTATACTAACTATGTGTGTGTATTCTGCAGACCATTAGCTTAGCTGGCGTCAGGCGGGCGTCGTCACCGGTGACGGTTTTTTGTCGTCAAAGCCAACGAGGCGTCTTCCTAGTCGGACTTCTTTGATTCACGCGTGTAAAACGATATGGTGAGGTTCGTTACATGTGAACGAATTAATTTTGATACAATTAACGCGTCACGGTGCATAGGTCTAAATGGGGGAATTTAATATGACGACGCGTCTGGAGCATCGATGCGTGTACTCGTCTCACGGTTCCATCTCTCTCTTTGCCGTTTTACTCTTTGCTGACGATCGTGTCCAAGTGTAGAAATCGTGAACCTTTCCTGTGATGTTTCGTCTGAGCTTCAACATCGTTGGAATTTTTCAATTGATAGGTGCTTGCCCAAAGAATAGATAACTG
This sequence comes from Erebia epiphron, assembly GCA_963932025.1. Taxonomy (NCBI): domain Eukaryota; kingdom Metazoa; phylum Arthropoda; class Insecta; order Lepidoptera; family Nymphalidae; genus Erebia; species Erebia epiphron. Next base: position 40,944,636 of record OZ009948.1, on the reverse strand, counting down.
TCCGCTTGAAATCCGAACTCGTGTACATTTCTTGGTACGGAGTAAGGATGCACTCGCTCTAACTACGAGGCCCCTACGGCTATCTACAAACATTATTTCTATGAAGGCTGACTATCCAAGGGTAATGAACCTCACATCAAAGAATAAATCACACAATTCATTCTTCTGACAAGGCATACCTATGCAAATATCGTGTTAGTCACCTGGAAAAAAGTCAAAAAAAAAACTAAATAACTAACATCACCTCACAAAACCACCTATGAGTAAGCATAAGTTGAGAAATGCGATCCTTTACAGTTGACAGATCGATCACTATGGGATGAGATAGGTATTCAAAATGGATATTGCAAAAATCACTTGTATTATCGCCACAGGATCTGAGAAATATTGATTGAACTGGTGATGAGTTCATAGAGTTACGTAGTGAGTAGTGAGAGAGATAATAGAGTACTTAGAATAATAATTATATAAGCGATCATTGGAATAAGATACTCGTTAAAATGACAGAAAAATCTTGAATATCAAAGACAATAACAGACAAAGACAATGAACACTAATATCTAAAGATTTTAATGAAGAAAGGAACGAACTCAATAAATTATTTTCCCAATCACCGGAATGAGAACTAAAACCCAAAATAAATAGACAAAGAATGCAGATACTATTAAAGTAAGTACAGATTGATCGAAGATGAGTAAACATCCACACAATAATCGGTCAAATCCGATGTTGATTACATCATCTGACATGGAGTATTTTTTGTGCCATAACATATCGTAATTTTGATCTAAACAAAGAACATGAGGGATCGACACATCGCTACTTGATAGACATTTATTGACAACAAGACGCAAAAAATTGTAGCACAATATGGGCATGTTCGTAGATTTTTTGCCACCACAAGTTTTCAATACGAAGCTAATACATGATAAATGGCTAGCTTGTTATAATCGTCCAAGAACAATAGACGTAGAGAAAGGCCAAAATAAAGGTCATGGTTGTGGACGCCCATTAAATATTCATAGCCGTATTCGCGTATTGTTCAATAAAGACTGTACTTTTATTGTGTTTGGTATAAAAAATAAGCATGAGTTTCCTTGAAATTATGCTCAAAATCTACATGATTAATGAATTATTTTAGGCAGGTCTGATAAAGCGTAATTTCGAACAATAAAATTGGTGATACCCGAAAACCGAGAAAACAGAATTTGCTATGCATTAATTTCATAAAGAAGATTTCATTTAGGACCTCGACTTCTCAAAAAGTTGAATTCACAAAATTAAAGTCCTTTATAACAGCACGCATCATTAAACAGTGTTATTATACGGGCGTAAGAGTTTATAAAACGCGGAAAAAGGAAAAGAGAAGATAAAAAGGAAAATATTTGCATAAAAATTAAAATTTATTCAACGGGATGAGTAAAAAATAATTACGATAACGCGCTGAGTGTAAACACATTAGTGAGACATCAGAAGTTACTTGCAGCAAAAAAAAATTTGCACATAAAAGCTTTTTCAAGTTGTTTACTTTGTTCATAACTTACAAACACAGACTTAAACGGATTTAAAAGTTTTCACAAGGACTTTCACGGAGCGCATTTCCCAGCTGTTCTAAAATATTAGCATTTAACCGTTAGAATATTTTAACTAGGTACAAACTCTGCTGAACCGTTGAGAATAAATCTCGACCGCCAAGCGATTTAGTGTTCCGGTTTGATGCCGCGTAGGAACCGATAAAGGGCTAAATAAAATAGACCCTTCCTAATTTCATTTGAAACTGCACCCTGAAGATGCACCCTGCACTCTAACTTGTCATCGATAAAAAAATAACAAAGTCTGAAAACGACACTTGTCCGAGAGCTCTTGGTTTTTGAGTTATTTATTTACTAGCTTATGCCCACGACATCATCCGCGTAGACTACATAAATTACAAACTCCTATTTCACCCCCTTAGGGGTCGAATTTTCAATACTTAGCGGATATCTACGTATTAATAGCTATATGCATGCCAACTTTCAGCCCAATTTATCCAGTGGTTTGTGCTGTGCGTTGAAAGATCAGTCAGTCACCTTTTCCTTTCAAGAAAATTCCTCACAATATCCTATTCCTATTACCCACAATAGTCTTATGGACTAGTCAGTAGAGTATGCAGTTTTGATTTCCTCCTTTCTACCTTATACCACAGCTCGCCGTTGGCGGGGCAGGGCTCAAGTGCAATTGTGCATAGTGTATGCTAATGTATTGTTGCTACAGATGACCATCCCCCGCCTGCGGCCTCAACGCTTGTGTTTATAAACCCATGCAAATACATTTATTGAATTACATTGTATAAATTTAATATTATTAAGACCTAGCATCGATATAATCGTTGATTTTCCTTGTATTCATACATGATATTATAATATAATTGTTTCAGGATTTAACTGAAACTTAAAGAAAATAATAAATTAACTTACTTATTTAAGTAAGTAAGTAATTGAATTACAAATAGTTATTTTGTTCCTGAAAAAGTACTTTAGGCAACTGTTACGAAATCAGACCTAAAAAATTAAAATATTATAAGTAAAAAACCTGTAAACTACTCAGAGAGTTGCAATGCCCATACAAATTATCAGAAGTGGGTAGGTACAGTCAGCTGTTTGATAAGTAACTACATGTAACTGGTTAAAATATCTAAATGTTGTCATAAAAAAAGATAAAGAAATATCTGAATATAGTAATAATGATATCGTGGCATGTTCTCTAACATCGGAATGTTGGGGCGATCCCAGTTTAGCATCGATGTCTGGTAATGTCATAAATTAACATAATCCCAACGAAGCGTCCAACCATGCGTCCTATCCATTCCACTTTGCTCAATCCCGGCTCTATTTCAACTGGTAATCCTTTGCTGATTGTAACGTATGAAGTACAAGGTTTCCTGCTGGTAATAGGATACTATGGAGAATATTTTTCTCTATCATTTGTTTCACCTGTTTTGTTTAGATTTATTCTCTATGCCTTGTAGAGTCACGCCAGCCATCAGTCACGGTTAATACCGCGAAGCGAACCTATTATTATTATTTTAATCATTAACCTAAATCTAAAAGTCGTCGTTATACGGGACGGATCCAGTTAAGGTGAGCAAGCCCCCGCGACGGATAAAACTAGTTATACTTGTCTTCAACTTCATAATATTCTCTTCATATATGATCTACTGTTCCAAAGAAATTTATTTATTACTTAAGTAGATACTAAAAGTTGAGTTTGCCTTTAATTAGTCACCAAACACCAATACCTAAAAAAGAAACGATCCGAAACAAGAACATCCTCATGAAGACATCTAAAGGTGACTCAATATGAATAAGTCAGAAAATGTCCCAACTTCTAAGTCATTCCACAACGGAAATCCGCACGAGTTCGCAAATTCCTCCATTTCTCCTTCAGATTGAGCCATCCGGGGGCTCGGCAGATTTACAGCAGCGATAGAGTGCGCCCTTCCGCTCGCTGATAAATAGCCCCTCTAATAATAATTATATTTACGCAGCGCCGGCAGTTGCTATAAATGTTCCCCACGGAATGCTAGAACAATAAGCGGGATCCATGCGAGATAGTCATAAGCAAACGACCTTTTATTAAAATTCTAGGAAAACTAAGCAACGATTATCGAGGAGGGTTTTTATAGTAGAACGGCAAAATTGATATTTCATTTGGATAAGTATAAATAATAATTTGTGAATGGATTCAATTTTGAGTGGACGAAATTGTGAATTTGTATAATACATATTAGAAAACCTAAAAAAAACTGCATTAAAGAAAGCTTTGATCCTTCAAAGCATTTTTTTATGAAAGCCTGCAAATTCTGCTTCTCGATAACAACTGAAGTGATATACATATTTCACAACTTCAAAGATGCTGGTTAAATATATTAAATGAGAAAGGTGATTGAACCGTTTAACAATACAAGAAATCTAGTTTCGGACAGTCTGTGTGTTTACACCAATCCGTCACCACGTGTGTACGTCAAGGCGGGGGGCGCCACAAATACAAGAACGAGTTAAATATAGACGGGAGTGTAAACATTCAGGATGCACGTGCCGCGCGATGTCCTAGGTCCTGGCGGAGGATGGAAATACACCGGAAACGCACAATTAGAGACCAGCGAGTTGCGAAGTCACTGACCTCGACTCAAGGTTAGGGAAGGGAATCCACATCAATCAGAGCGACCGCTAGAGGTACCAGATACAAGTTACTTTTCAGGACTATACTAGAAGTACTAGAACCCCTAGACAATGTTCAAATTGTTACTGCAGGATGCTTGAATGGAGAAGACGTGTGAAAAGAACTATGCTAGCTATGATTTTGCTGTAATTGACAGAAAATTCAGGATTGCACGAATTTTGTACTAAGTAACAACGGAAAAGTAGTGACAATGCAATGTTACCAAATTTTTTTATATAGATATACTTCACTGGCATAGCTTTTACAAACATTCATCGAAAGATTAAATTAAACATGAGGGTAATACCGGGATATTCCCGTAAATCAATAACCCTTGGCAAGCTCACGAACATCGAACCGCATCCATCAAGTGATCAAACAATGAAACCGAGACACGTCAATATTGGCTCAGCCCGAAGCCCCTCTTCAGGCATACCAGAGTACCTATATTGGACAGAGATAGTATAGATAATAACATTGGCACTCATCAACAAGGCATTACTATAGCCAATTTGCGTGTTGCATTATTGTAACCACAGTTTAGCGATTTTATTAAAAACATTACAAGGCTTTTGGGAGGGAGAGTGTCTAGGATAATTCAGAAAACCTTAAAGTGTACACAACACTCACGACAGAATACCAATTAAAAGTAAAAACCATACGATCACTGGGTCAACAAAAGTAGGTGACCGAATTTCTTCGATTTATTGGAAATCCCCAGCCTTGTGAGCTGTGTTACATCATATTTTATGACGTTGTGAAGCCGAACATGATTCACGGAATAATATACATCGATGCGGATACGGTACTGAATCAAATCTGAAATATTGTTTTTAATTTAGTATTCTTCCTAAATGGTTACAAATTAATATTGAATTACAAGTACTTACTTAAATAGTTCACTGAAATGGTTTCTTGCATTTGCTGAATGTCATAGGCCCTAATGTCACCGTAAGATTGTAAAAACCGTTAGATTATAATCTAACTCGCGAAATTGTAAACTGTCGAATGATTAAAATATAACGGATTATTTTTCGGTAGATTGTAAACAGGCCGGGCACTTCTTGTTTATTTATGTCGAACCCTAACCTAACCTACAAGAAAGAGACAATAAAACATAAATACAATGAAAATTTCAAAAATTGTCACTTAAAACATTGAACGGTTCACAATCTTTCGACTGTTTACAATCTATCGAAAAAAAAGCGTTAGATTACAATCTTACGGTTTTTACAATCTTACGGTGACAAATACACAACTAAAGTAATTAATTTATAATTTATTGAAAGTTTGGTTTTTAGGGTTCCGTACCCAAAGGGTAAAAACGGGACCCTATTACTAAGACTCCGCTGTCTGTCTGTCTGTCTGTCTCCAGGCTGTATCTCATAGACCGTGACAGCTAGAAAGCTGAAATTTTCACAAATGATGTATTTCCGTTGCCGCTATAACAACAAATACTAAAAATTAAAAATATATATATATTAAGGGGGGTCCCCATACAATAAACGTGTTTTATTCGTATTTTTTTGCTCAATATTAAAAACGGTAACAGGTAGACGGTTCAAATTTTCACAGAATATTAACCTGTATATTACCTTTCAAAATAAATAATTAAATATCAATAAAGTAAATATTAAAGGGGGGCTCCCATACAACAAACGTAATTATTTGATATTAACAGTAAACCTCTACAAACAAAGTTAGTTTTGCGGTTCATTAACAAAGGTAATTATACCTACTTCTTGAGTACGGAACCCTCGGTGCGCGAGTCCGACTCGCACTTGGCCGGTTTTTTATATTCTTCAGGTGAAAAAGTTTAGCGGCACCAGTAAATTCAGCCCACTTTCAGGTTACTTTCAGGACTTCTTACGACAGGCCCCCATTTTCACGAGAACTTTTTCCATCATACTGATTTGCAGGATCCTTTGTCTATATGCCTTGGTACGTGTCCCAAATATGCCACTTTTGGTAAACTTTATATTTTTGGTGCACGCGTCGTGATACCTCCAACTAGAGCCAGTAGGAACTGACTGATTGCTGGGTCAATGAACTTGCGTGTAAATAAACTGGTATTTTTTTTTAAATTCCACTATAAGTTAGCCCTTGACTTCTCACCTGATGGTAAGTGACGATGTAGTCTTAAATGGTAGCGGGCTAGCCTGTTAGGGGTATGGCAATTATATTAAACCCATACCCCTAGTCAGTTTTTACACGGCATCGTACCGGAACGCTTAATCGCTTGGCGGTACTAGCCAAGGCCGAAGCCTCCAACCAGACCAGACCAGACCAGAGAAAATTCAGAAATTATAAATTCCCAAATTGACCTTGCCGGGAATCGAACCCGGGACCTCCCACGTTAAGACAACATCGCTCAACATCGCACAGGGAGGTCGTCAAAACATGATTAAAATGAAATGAAATTTATTATTATTTATTTTTCGTCTAGTAAAAATAAATGATTATGCACGGCACAGCCCTACTGTACACACGACTGACCACTCTATGCATTTCACCCCTTGTCGATAAAACTAAGTTCGATATGATTCGAAAAGGAGAAACTGAGAACGGGAATAGATCTTGAAAAGCATTTTCGAATTACCATATTAAACTACTCTATAGCGTAGGGCGGAGACACACTATGGCAAAAAAATGTCTGGTGCACTTTCATAAAGGGCTTCACATACTATCGACCGCGACAAATATCCACATAGACGCGGAAGTTTTGCACTGATTTTTGGTGCGATTTCGCCCTTATGCGCGCAAATAAATAAGAGTACCTACCTAAATTACATCACAATCAGTCAGCCAGCTGCCAACGCTTCAAACCATATTGTTTTATTAGGGTTCCGTACCAAAATGGTAAAATGGAACCCTTATGGTGCGACTTTCTCCGTCTGTCTGTCCGTCTGTCCGTCTGTCCGTCTGTCCGTCTGTCCGTCTGTCCGTCTGTCCGTCCGTCACACTCGATTATTTTAGTAACTACCGAAGCTATCGACATGAAATTTGGAATAGTTGTGTATATTAGTGGCCCAAAGACACTGGAATTAAAAAAAATTGGAAATTATTTTTGTTCTTATTTAAAAAGGGGGGAAAATCTGAGGGTTGAAATTTAAAAGTGAGATAACTTTACTGTGTGGGGTATCATATGAAAGGGTTTACCTTGCACATTCTAAAACAGATTTTTAATTATTTTTAGTTATGATAGTTTTTGATTTATCGGGGAAAATGTCTAAAAAAATACCGTTCCCCCCCCCCTTATCTCCGGAGTTTACCAATCGAAAAATTTGAAATAATTATGGTCAATAGGAATTTACGTATACTTTACAGGAAAACTATAGCCAATGCTCTAACTAGCATAGTTTTTTTGATATTAACAATAAACCTCTACAAACAAAGTTAGTCTTCCGGTTCATTAACAAAGGTAATTATTTATTAATAATGGTACGGAACCCTACGTGCGCGAGTCCGACTCGCACTTGCCCGGTTTTTTATTGTTGACTTGACTGTTTTAGAATTATTATCTAAACTAATATTATAAAGAGGAAAAATTTGTTTTTTTTTTTGTTTGTTTGTTTGTAATGGATAAACTCAAAAACTACTTTACCGATTTTAAAAATTCTTTCACCTATAGAAAGCTACTTTATTAGCGAGTAACATAGGCTACATTTTATTTTTAAATAAATTAGAGATCCCTTCGAAAATTGCAATAATGTGAATTAAGTCGGAAAAATTCACCTAATTTTACTTTTTCGTTAAACCTCTATTCTTCTATTAATTCAGACTGTCTTTTATGTCATATTTGTCAAGACACTTTTATGTCATACTAGAGGTCGCCCGCGACTTCGTCCGCGTACAATTTTTGATGACTTATGAGATTATGAAATTTTCCCGCTGCAAACAGCCTATCTATAGAGGCTTTATATAGCTTATGCAGGTTTTTTTATTATTTAAAATTAATATCTTAAATGCTGATTTTCATGTCTATACCTACTTCAAAATCATAAAAATTGTGTGTAACATTTTACCCCCATTTCACCCCTTTTGGGGTGGATTTTTATTATTTAAAGCTAATAACCTAAATCCCGAATTTCCCGAGTCTCTTACTTCAAAAACTTGGAACCCTTATATAAGCTTCCAACCCCCATTTCACCCTTATTGGGGTAGGTACATTTATAAAATTGCTTATATAGGTTTCTATTATTTATAACTAATAACTTAATTGCCAATTTTCATGTGTCTAACTTCTAAAACAAAGGACTTTGAGTGGTATTTCGCTTTTATATATATAGATAGAAGAAGATAGAAGAAGATTCGTCAAGACAAACATAATAAATACAAGAAAACTTACCAACATTTTTTTTAAACATTTTAATATCTAACTGCTGTAAACAGACTGCGAAAAGCCTAAAAGATCAAGGTCTCAACTTTCTAAACATAGTTCCCAGGCGAGGGCAGTGAAAATACGTCGTATTGGAGAATCTTCATTTGAAAATGAAAATCGTCTTGCAAGTCAGAGAGAATACGTGTCGCAATCGCGTGCCACCTGGGGATTACAAACGGATACCGACGGGTGCTTATAATATAATAGAAATTATGCAAAATTACCAATATTACATAATTTCTACAATGTTATCTCATCTGTGAATTGTTTAATTATTTTTTTTTTCACGATAAAATTACAAATCTGAATTGCACCCGTGCGAAGCCGGGGCGGACCGCTAGTAAGTAATAATTTTATTTTAAGAACGTCAAGGGACGTTAAAATAGTTATTTTGAGTAATATTGCTTAAGTATTGCTTTAAGTGTTGGCGGTAAGGCCCCGGGGCTGGCTAAGAAAATTTAATCGAAAGCAAACTTTAATATTCCCGTCTGCTTTATTTATTTACCTTTACATTGACTTCGCAATGCACAATTACCGCTAATTTTCCGTAAAACATTTCCAGCAAATTTCGATCGTCGAATAAATTTAATAAATGAAAATCAAATATTAAGAAAGCGGTCTGCGCTTTGTTGATCCGGACTCCAATTTGATTTTGTACACTTTGTCCGCTGAATACCTAATAGATAATAACGTTGACATAGTTTCATATCTGGAAGTGTCTTTTAGTCTGAGGCCCGATTGTGCATGTGGTGTTTACCTATAAGTGGCTAATCATTTTATCTAAGTATGTACCTAATAATATATTGTAAATTTTTTGATGTATGTTTTAAATGATATATCTGTTGGTAAACCCAATAAACGAAAAAAAAAAACATCATCATTTGACAGCTTAAAACGTATTACTCGAACTATTTAAGGAGTTCATACATGCTTTTTGACGTGCAGGCATCTATGAACTCCTTAAGCAGATCGAACTACACGTTTGACAAACGAATACGATTACGATATGAACAAATCGGGGGCCTTTTAAAAAGTTGAAAATAGAATCGCTCAGTTTGAAAATTCAATATAACATACCTGGACTTTTAGTTGGCTAAAGCCTAGCTGATGCCCGCGACTTCGTCCGCGTGGATTGAAGTTTTTTAGAACCCGCGGGAGCTCTTTAAATTTCCGGGATAGAAAGTGGCCAATGAGTTCATCCAGGGTATAATCTATCTCCATACCAAATTTAGTCGTTTTTGCGTTAAACAGTGACAAACATACACACACATACAAACTTTCGCCTTTCTGAAGGTGGGCCTGTAGATCTGTCTGCTACGTTTTCATGGTCTATCTGTTAAACCGATTTTGACTAAAGGTACCGAGATCGGTTATATCCCGTGAAAGGATCTACCTACTGAAAATAGCCCGAAAATACAAATGCGTGTCCCTTCCAGCATCTCCCTACTTCATGGATCTAAGAAAGATCTCGGGCAAATTTGATTTGCTGATTCAGTTTGCACTTTAATTCTTATGATTGGTGAATCCTAATCGACTGTAGCACAAAAACGGGTTCTGCAGATAAACCTTGTTGTTTTAACCTAATTTTAAGTAAAAGTTTTGAGGAATATGAGGCTTTCTTAGCAAACAAAAAGAAATTACATTTCATGATTTCTTTTTATTATTGTATTGAGAATACACATAATATTTCTCAATATACATAATACATGTTTGCAAACATATTTTGCGTGTTTTGTGTGTATGCTAATACTATAGCCACTTTTACAAAAGGTTCTTACTTAAGTATTTTAAATGTCACTGCGGACTTAGTTTGGTTCGTTTGGTGCAACACGAGTTAGGACTTCCGAAACTACACTTTTCTGCGCTAATATTACAAATGTGAAAGTTTGGATGGATGGATAAATGGATGTTTGTTACCTACTCAATCACGGCTGAACGGATCTAGACGAAATTTGGCAAAGAAATAGATTTAATTCTGGAACTTTTCACCCACTTATTAACTTGACAAAGTGTAAGAACAGAATAAGTAATAACTAATAGTGCAGCTGTGTAATTAATGCGGTCCTTAAGTTACCGATGATTCATGTACCCTAAGTCTCGAATTATATTAGGTATTATAACATCGGACCTGTTGGTAGTGCACACGAATGTATCGCGCTACGAGGCGCTATTTTTAGGGTTCCGTAGCCAAATTTGGCAAAAACGGAACCCTTATGATTCGTCATGTCTGTCTGTCTTTCTGTACGTCCGTATGTCACAGCCACTTTTTTCCGAAACTATAAGAACTATACTGTTGAAACTTGGTAAGTAGATGTATTCTGTGAACCGCATTAAGATTTTCTTACAAAAATAGAAAAAAAACAGTAAATTTTGGGGGTTCCCCATACTTAGAACTGAAACTCAAAAATTTTTTTTTCATCTAACCCATACGTGCGGGGTATCTATGGAAGAACTATACTGTTGAAACTTGGTAAGTAGATGTATTCTGTGAACCGCATTAAGATTTTCTTACAAAAATAGAAAAAAAACAGTAAATTTTGGGGGTTCCCCATACTTAGAACTGAAACTCAAAAATTTTTTTTTCATCTAACCCATACGTGCGGGGTATCTATGGAAGGGTCTTCAAAAATGATATTGAGGTTTGCAATATCATTTTTTTCTAAACTGAATAGTTTGCGCGAGAGACACTTCCAAAGTGGTAAAATGTGTGTCCCCCCGCCCTGTAACTTCTAAAATAAGAGAATGATAAAACTAAAAAAAATATATGATGTACATTACCATGCAAACTTCCACCGAAAATTGGTTTGAACGAGATCTAGAAAGTAGTTTTTTTTAATACGTCATAAATCGTAAACCGCAATTTACCTTTCATTCAATCAACTCAAATATTTAAAATAAAAATATTTTTAATAATTTAAAACATACTACAGGTTTGTACGGAACCCTCGGTGTGCGAGTCCGACTCGCACTTGGCCGGTTTTTTATTCAATCATAAGCTATTGGCAGCTAAATTCCTTTCGTCGCAATTGGTCAGTAATTTTGCGAATACAATACCTACTTTATAAAATCTAGATATTTAATACAAAACTAAATCTAGATACTTAATAGTTCAACAGAACTGACTGATAAACAAAACGCTGGAATAGCGTATTGTTTATCAGTCTTTCAACTGCCTTCAAAGTTGTGAATATACTAAAAAACAAAGATGATTGGGGCAAAAACGTTCAAAAACTAGTTACCAAACCTGTTAACACTTGTAAATACAATGTGACACATAGAAGAAAAACAGTCAAACATAACTGACGAAACAAAAATATTATTTACACGTAATAACATCGTAGACCATAACCCAACACGGGTAGAAACTTTAAAACAAGTGATTAAAATCTTGCGCAGACGCACTTTGACTACATACTTACCGACAAAATAAAAGAAAGATGTAAGAAATAAGATAATGGGTATATTTATGCAAATGATGGATATCGCATCATTTGCATAATTTTATGGTATTTAGACGTGTTTAGCATAGATCGTGATAGTTTAAAGAATTACTTAATCAGAGATTCCCAACCTTTTTAGGACACTGATTCAATTATGACTAAAAAGTTCGATTATTTAGAAGATCAAACATTTAATTGAGCTAGTGAGTTAATGGCAGAAAGATGAAGTTCTCGAGAAAACTACAAAGTACCGAACAATGACACTCGCTCGCCTGCTATCAATAAATATGAGAATAAACTCTGAAGTCAATAGCCATCGCCTCTTTATTATTCGATAATAAATGGAACTAACGTACCTGCGAGTGTGATCTCAACTGATGGTAGCACAAAGTAAAATTTAAGATGTTAGTGGGCTCGCATTTTAAAAGTAACCAAAAGGAAATCTTTGACTTGTTTGTTCATAGGGACTCAAGAAAGAGTTCACGCTATGCGATTATGATATGAAAATACTTAAATAGTTAATAAGCTACATTGCTAAAACTCAAAGAATTGCTTATTATATAGGTACTTATTCTTATAGAGGAATGATAAGAACATCCGTCGTTGCCTCACTCACCGAGGGTGTTAGGGCGTTCCGCTTCACGATCATACCGGAATGGGCAACGGGCGCGCCCTTCGCCGTCAAGGCCAGCGTTGGGCGAATGTTCACCTGCGCTAGAACACGGGACACTTGTTGCTTGTCAGTTGTGCAACTGTCGCTACACAGCACGTGGGCGACAGCCCGATCGAGAACAATCGCTCCTCCCGAGTTTCGAATAACTAAACGTCGAGTTGGAATGCGGGCTTCTGTTACTATGTTACACAAGTGACAAGATTGACTGGCTTGTTTGTCTAGTGGTTACCTTATTTGGCTGCGGATCGTGAAATCCTGAGTTCGAGTCCCAGGCCGGAATAAATAGAAAAGTTATTGAGGCTTGAAACCCTGTGCACGACAATGCGTTAGCCCTAGCCCCTATGCATCAAAAAGCCCATTTTTGCTGGTAGGTATTTTGTACTGATGCGAACGCCGTAAGTCGTTTTCTTTAAATCACACACCACAGTCAAACCTGATGGGAAGTGATGAGGTGGTCTACGATGGGGCGCGTTTGTAATGCTATAAAATACATTTGCCCACAAGATGTTTAACTAAAAATTCTCCAGTTACCGACCACATCCATGACACGGCAGGAATTTGAATAAATACTCTCATTCGAATCCATAACGTCGGAATTTGGAATGCAGGTTTCTGGTTCTGTTACAAAACAGAATGTAACAGCGGGCCAATGTCAACATGGCTCCCGCGTTGACTTTTGATTGTCTCTATGGTAATGCGACCGACCTGCATCTCGTATTCGCGGTGCGTTCGCGTAGGCGACTAGGTTTCCATTGGGTCACTAGCAAAGATATTCCAAGCTTTTAGTTACTAAGTTTAATGGAGATTATAACTAGCGGTAGGAGGTAGGAGGATTGGTATAAACACTGCCAAATTCCCAACTACGGGTTGCTGTCTTGTATGAATGATCTAGAGGCAATCCACTATTGAACTATTTACAGTCGATAGTAGGCAAGCAATTTGAAGAGGCCCATAACTTGCCAATATATCTCTGCCTAAAAGACGTGCAAACGGACATCTTCGGATAAAACTACGCATTTGATTTTGTGTCAGACATTCGAACTCTATTTATTTCTGTGTTTTTTGACCATATGGCGAAGGAAATATTAGATATTTTTACAGACCTTTATACATGAGATTATTTGTATGAAAATGTGACCAATAGCTTCTCTATACTTACGTAAATCTCTAGGGCATACTATACCTAGGTAAAACTTAGCGAAAGTCTAGGCGACCTTCAGACGCCTAGATAGGGTTTATGGGCGGTGATATATATACTCGATTCGTGATATAATTAAGATTATATTCAGAAATTGCTTGGATGATTTATTCTGTTTATAAATGGGGCAATTGGTGGGGTAAAGAATCGAACCAGCCGTCGTATCGGATTCGTATCGTGGGCATTCTGAGAAGAGACTCAAGAGCAATGAGTTGAAGTGATGATGATGAAGAAGCTAAAAAAGAGACTTAATACTGCTCGGGAAAATGCACCCCTGCGGAAGGGCCCCACATGCGCTAGAAGCGGACTGTAACCCACAATGTTATGTCGCTGGACTATGTTAAGGTGGCGGGAAGTGGGCGGACCAGAAAAGCAGAGGATCGTGTGTGGTGGCGCGCTTTGGCGAAGGTTTATATTTTATAAGTTATCAGACTGATTGATTTTTAATGATGAATTGAAATTTAATGATGATTCAATTTTAATAACTTCATAGTTCATACAGTTCGATTACAAGTTACAACTTCTACCAGCTGCATAAGATCACGTTATACTGTGACGTCACGCTGTGTGTGTGTGTGTGTCTTTATCGAATTCGAGGTAATCGTTGAACTGGTAGGTACTACGTACCAATATTATTAATAGGTCAATAGATTTTAAAAAAAACGTATTCCTTGAAAATGTTTGTAATAAATAATTGTAATGGACCAATATAGGTCAATAAAGTATAAAAGTGATTCATAGGTAAACAGTAAACACTAAAAACGTATTAGTAAAAGAACTGTTGTATGGACGCGTTGGCCTCGCCCGTGTCACTACGTACGTATCGGGTTACGTTCCGCAAAGTCTAGATAACTGCAGTCCTCAGCCCAGGCCCGCTGCACTGTCGTACACTACGGTATAGCGAATGTACAGTTCGGTATCGGCCACACATTGCAGACAATTCCCGGTGATTACTAAATTAGTCTGACAGCAAAAGATACCGAACAGTGATTAGTGAAGTAGGGGATACAATCGCTCGTGAGTACCCCCATTCAAAATTCTGAATTGTTCCAAAGAACAGAGAAACTTTATTTAGTCTTGTAGAAGTACGCTTATTAGATAGGGTGTTGGGTTTAGATTCTTGGCGGCGCACTACAGCTGCACGTTGGTAGAACTTTGTCTAGCTGTTAAACATAAAGAGCATGCAAGGTACTACCAGAATCTTTCCTACAGACTAAGCGTGGCAAATGGTATACTAACCAGTAACTGCTGTGGCCGTGGTCGTTATTCGTTCAACTAGTTGCGTACGTCCATGTGATAAAAAAAGCGTGGAAAGTGGAATTCGACTCCTGGCCGTGTCGTGTTACTGGACGCTCAAGTAACTATTTCAGAACTGTATACTTACTAAGCTATGTTCATACGCTGACTTTGAAACTCAGCTAGCCTTATAGTGCCCTATTTTAGCCGTCGGTATATTTAAATAGGAAACACGAGGTCGGATACAGGACCTAAACTGACGTGCGCATTTCCTCATGCCGACTCGATTAGTCACTCTCGTACGGTTAGATCTGGCCGGGCGGCACGACTCGGCTAAATGTGGAGTTCTAATAATCGACATTATCTAAAATAGATGCGTGACAAACGAAACCGAAAGTGCTCTTTGATTAGGGTTACCAGTTTTGGGTGAAAAGTTAAAACTTACTTTATTTTATAATGACCAGCATATTAACTATTATTTAGTTCAATCAATCAATTTAAATACTTAGCTCAATGTAATGCCTGAGTTGTTCAAGGGATGAACTGTTCAAAAAACAAAATGCAATTTAAATTCCGGTGCTAATGTCGTTATACGTAGGAATAAACACGACAAAAACTTAACGATGAATTAGTTAAGTAAGTACCTACCTACTGGGTAGTTATAGATCCGATTTTTTTAAAATAATGATAAAATACAAAGAGTACTATGAACTAGGTCTGTAGTTGCTGGTTAACATAACAAGGAACTGTTAAAAAGTCGAAAACATTTTGCAGACTTGAATGCTAAGCAAAATAACCAGCCAACTCCTTAGAAAGAAGTAGGTATAAACTAAAAGTCAGTTTAGTCACCATCTTCCACGACATGGTGGTCGGACACAGGATTTCTTTTGTAGCAGTTTTTTTCGTCTATTTTAACCCAGACAAGTCGAAAAGGCTTAAGGGTGTTAAGAGCCCAAATAAATATAAGAATTGTTTTTGTCAGTAAAAAAAAAAACGACATCCCTATAAATGATGCAACTGTCCCGAATTTAGCTTGGATCCGGCGCGGGACAGCGGTGCATCAGCCGCGCGGCACGCGGGGGCCGGCGCGGCGCCGCGGCTGCCAAACCGCTGACATTTCGCACCAATGACACCGATAACACATTAGCGCGGATCGCTGTCGAGGCGTCCGACTCGGGTATTCGGGCCATGTCGAATCAATATTGCAAATCGACCCTTTTAAAAGTTAATATTTAGAGCCGTCAAGATATATGTGTCACGCGTGACAAAATAAGACGAAAGGACGGTCGTGGCGAGTCAATTAAACGCTGCTAGAGTGCTTGCGAAATACGAAAATCTATCTGTTTGTATGGTATTGCTTTATGTAAAGGGGAAACCAACAAGAGTTGGGAATAAAATGCTGCATTTAGGAAAGCTCCGATGGTTGTCCACCCATCTGCGTGGTGACAAATGACAATGTCACCATATCTTAATACACGTATTTAACTACCTATATATGGTAAGGATGTCGCGCAAGGCAGGCACCGATGCGTTCTTTATAAATTTATTTAACCCTACCTCTCCCCCAGGAAAATGGATACCTCCAGAAGATTTAATTATACTATTAATTATAAAATACTCCTCTTTGAACGACCAAATGTCAAGGTAATATCAAAGGGTTGTGCTGTGCACACGTCAATGTCAATACCGACACGGGTCGGAGGTCCGGACTCCGGCCGCATTCCGTCGACGCTTGAAAGTGAATCCGACCAGCTGTAAAAAGTCACTGGTTGCATCTGATCTGACCAGATGAGTAAATTTACTACTATCAGTCCCGGGAAATGTGCCCTAAGTGTCTAGACCGACGGACTGCATTAGGACTGTACGCCGACTGCAACATTGCAGTTTGGAAGCAGTGGACAACTGCATCGAAACTGCAAACAGACTGCGCGTCCGCTTGCAGTCTAATTAAAGTACGTCTGTCTAGACTCTAGAGTCTTAACACTAACGAGCAACAGACGGACTGCACGCTGACTGTAAAATTGCAGCTTGGAAGCAGTTTTTGTGCGGCTGGGACTTGAAATTACTGCATCGAAACTGCAAGCCGACTGCGCAGTCCGCTTGCAGTCTAATACAGTCCGTCTGTCTAGAGTCTAGACACTTGGTGATCCAACTAACTTGGACTTGCCATAGGAAAAGAGCAATCCTGCTGAGTTTCGTGCCAAGTGCCGACTCTTCTTTGCAAAATCTTCTTTTCAAACCAGTGATGGGCCAATGTATTTCACACAAATACTACTTAAATTGATTAATTTAATTCATAACTATTCACAATATTTTTCAGGCAACTCATTCAACATACGGCTCTTTTTTATTACAGGGAGACCCACACAAATGCATTTTAAAACAATTTTTAAATCAGGTAACGAGGATTTGTTTTAAATAAAGGACAAAGGAACAGTATGATTATACTGTATATGAATAGATAAATCGACAATATTTTACCAAATTCACAACAAAGATATCTAGGTTTTGCGTCATTCACAAAGGAAGCGATAAAATAACCAACAAAAAAAAAACAATCGCCTTAAATAACAATTAAGCAGATATACCTACCACAGCGACACAGATAACAGCCGTCCAGCGCTTTAAGTACGACTTAACTTAAATGTATTAAGGAACTATTACCGAACTCGACATAAAGTGGGACTGCCTAATTGCCTACTGTCGATTGTCACGCTTCGCTTCCTGAATGTTGTAACTTGTAATGATTACCTTCGCGAGGTTAATTTTTATTTTTTAGGGTTCCGTACCAAAATGGTAAAATGGAACCCTTATGGTGCGCGACTTTCTTCGTCTGTCTGTCCGTCTGTCCGTCTGTCCGTCCGTCACATTCGATTATTTCAGTAACTACCGAAGCTATCGACATGAAATTTGGAATAGTTGTGTATATTAGTGGCCCAAAGACACTGGAATTTAAAAAAATTGGAAATTATTTTTGTTCTTATTCAAAAAGGGGGGAAAATCGGAGGGTTGAAATTTAAAAGTGAGATAACTGTACTGTGTGGGGTATCATATGAAAGGGTTTACTTTGTACATTCTAAAACAGATTTTTAATTATTTTTAGTCATGATAGTTTTTGATTTATCGGGGAAAAAGTCTAGTAGTCCCCCCCCCCCCTTATCTCCGGAGTTTACCAATCGAAAAATCTGAAATAATTATGGTCAATAGGAATTTATGTATATTTTACAGGAAAACTATAGCCAATGCTCTAACTAGCGTAGTTTTTTGATATTAACAGTAAACCTCGTACTCGTCGTCAAATAAACATATTGGTTTTTGCCTGATTGTTTTGCTTCAGTACCTACTTCCTGAGTACGGAACCCTCGGTGCGCGAGTCCGACTCGCACTTGGCCGGTTTTTTTAAGTTATCATCAGCTATATCATCATTTTATCACCGGCTCACTACTGAGCATGAGTCTCCTCTCAGATTGAGAAAGGGTTTGCCATGCTAGCCAAGTGCAAAATTGGTGGATTTCACAGTTCACGCACCTTTATGAACATTATGGAGAACTCTCGGGTATTGCTATGCAGAACGAATCCTTACGATGTTTTCCTTCACCGTTAATATAAAGCAAGTGCTATCAAATTACACGAACATAGCTTCGAAAAGTTAGAGGGGCATGACCGGGAACCGACCACCCGAATAGGAAGTCGGGCGTCTATACCACTAGCCACTAGGCTATAACAGCTTCACATAATATTTAACGTTAATAGATAAAAGTGTAATTAATTAAATATCTGCGCTTAATTAGTAAATACATTACCTATAATAGGTAGTTACTATGCATTAAGTAAATAGGTAAGTAACTAACTAGTTAAGTAATACTTACTACATCCATATTATATTCGTTGTGTCATGTCAACTAAAAGGCTACGATTACACTGTGAGTAAAACTTACGGTTTTACTCACATAAGTCTGTATATGTATGTCTCTATATATAAGTAACTATCTGATGCAAATGTTAATAATGAAAGTTACTTACGTGCTCTATTTACATAAAAACCAAAAGATGTAAACGTGGCCTAAGGGCCGACACTATCTCTGCAACTTGCACTCACCTAATTAGATACCGCGTAATGACCAACAAACAAAATTATGTCAATTGCATACATTCGATTATAATTTTATTATATTTACCTCACTGCCTATGCGTCTAACGACCCCATAGCTGTTACTATTATAGTGTAAATTAGCTTAATTATTTGCACGGAGTTTTTTAAATACCTACTTAATTTATGTTACCGTTAGTACACTCGCGCAAAAAATGCAATTAAGTACGTTAGCTTTACATTCGCGGGGAGTTCAACTAGTGGTACCTATCACCAATGTCGAATGACGTCATGTTGCAACATATTGTTTTGCATTGAGACCATAGTCGACCTCCCTGGGCGCAGCGTTGAGCGCTGTTGTCTTAATGTGAGAGGTCCCAGGTTCCATCCCCGGCAGAGTCAATTTGGGAATTTATAATTTCTGAATTTTCTCTGGTCTGGCCTGGTGGGAGGCTTCGGACGTGGCTAGTTACCACCGTACCGGCAAAGACGTGCCGCCAAACGATTCCGTTACGATGGTGCGTAGAAACCGATTAGGGGTATGAGTTGAGGTAATATAACTGCCATAGGTACCCCTAACAGGTTAACCCGCTACCATCTTAGACTGCATCATAGCTTACCATCAGGTGAGATCGCAGTCAAAGGCTAACTTGTAGTTAATTTAAAAAAATTATTTTTGTTTTGATTTTGATTGTCTGGAAATAATCCAGGTGTTCTGACTACCAGGGCATCATGACAGCCATGGTGTTTACGCCACGAGCGAAAAGTTTAACAACACGAGGTCAGGTTTACAATTTGTTTTATAAACAGCTAAAAAACTTCCGCTGGTTGAAATGTGTTCTCGCTATTCCCAATAGGCTCTAGTTCAACGGAAAACCAATTGTTACCCTAATTATTTTGTTTAACCTATTTGTGTAGTTATATCGGCACGAAAATAGGTTGGCTTCAATTATGAGCATAATATGTGCGGGATCACATCTTTTAAACACACAAACTAGAAACCCTAACTGGGTTTCTAGGTTTAAACAATAAAAAACAATCCTTTTTTATTATAAATACGAAAGAGTGCCGGTCTGTCTGTAAGTCCACCTGTCTGTCTGCTACGCCTTAACGGCCATCTTTTCAACCGATTTTGATGAAATTTGGTATAAGTGGGTTACATCCCGGGAAAGGACATACTTTACATTTTATCCCGGAAAATTAAGGAGTTCCAAGCGGACGAGGTCTCGGACATCATCTAGTTTGTTAAACTTTGGTGCCTAAAAAATCATCAACTAGAAACCACATTAATTCGAGATTGAATCCTGTCTTTTCTGTTCTAAGAAATGTCATAAAGAAAATCAGCATTTCAAATAATTGACTAAAATCCGTGATTTCGTTTCCTTCCTAATTTTTTTATACGAAAACTAAGTAATTATTGTACTTTCGAATTGTCGTCTTGAGTTTCGACGCTCGTCAGACTACATCACAGATCAGAATTTACATACTTACTTAAGTATGTATATGTCACCGTAAGATTGTAAAAACCGTAAGATTGTAATCTATCGCTTTTTTTTCGATAGATTGTAAACAGTCGAAAGATTGTGAACCGTTCAATGTTTTAAGTGTCAATTTTTGAAATATTCATTGTATTTACGTTTTCTTGTCTCTTTCTCGTAGGTTAGGTTAGGGTTCGACATAAATAATCAAGTGGGCACTTAGGTTCTATCCGGTTAATAAACCTAATAACAGATTATAATATACCGAAAAATAATCCGTTATGTTGTAATCATTCGACAGTTTACAATTTCGCGAGTTAGATTATAATCGAACGGTTTTTACAATCTTACGGTGACATATACTTAAAAGCAACGTATGCTTTAATGATTAATGCTTAATCTAAATTGCGTAATATTTCTCCTCAGTCTTCTGGAGGCAGATTCACGAGACGATTCAAAAGCACTTGTTTAGTTTATTTGAATAAAAACTGTACTATTGTTTATTTGTATTTCACTCAATACATTATGCATTGTGTTGTGCGCCACTACGACCTAATTTTCACCGTTTAATTAGGATAATGCACGTGATAATTCAACACGCAAGCCATCGCGCTATGACGCGGTTAATTAAAGTTCGCAATAGACTGCCAGCGCGGCCAGGGTTACCAAACCAATTACCATATCTCAGAATTTGTCTTGAGAAGGATTTAGATTTTTGGAGCTTTTGACAATCTCGGGATTTTTCAGATCTTACTTCTTACTATCTTACTAATATTATAAATGTGAAAGTTTGGGTGGATGTATGGATGGATGGATGGATGTATGGATGTTTGTTACTCAATTACGCGCCAACGGCTGAACTGATTTGGCTGAAATTTGGCACAGAGATAGATTATAGTCTGGAATAGCACATAGGCTTTTTATCCCGGAAAATTAAAGAGTTCCCGCGGGAACCAAAAACCTCAAACAATATTTTTTCAATAAAGTACAGTAGATAAAAATTAATAATAATAATACAATAATCTTCTTTAGATAATTTCACAAAACAAAGTAATTAGCATATATACCTACTTACTATAAACTTACTAATTCAAAAAACATACAGATCGGTAGATTATCGCGATCGCGTGGCGAGAATAATAAGTCAGCGTGACTCCCAGCTCCCTCAAGACTTTTCAGTGAAAATCTGGTTTTTCTCAGGACTTTTAATTTTTTCATCTGGTAACCCTGAGCACGACCCAGTTTGCGCGCGAGCATGATTTTCGCGCTGTTAGATAATATTTCGCCTGGAATGTTTATTATGTAAACATGATAAATCGCAAACGACCCGATTCTAACGAGATATCATAGGAATCAGGTCTGGCGCCCACTGCAAGATTAATGAGATGAGGTGATTATTTTGACGAACGTGTCTTGCGCAGCGAAAGTTTTTGTTAATAATTATCATGAGGAAAACTGCATACCTAAGAGCTCTCTGAAACGTTTTCAATGTGTTTTAAAGTCAACAAAGAACCGCTGTTAGCCAACGTGATGGACTATGACCTAAATGGAGATCCGTGCTTAGAGAGCCGGCGACGGTTTGAGACAAACGCAGAAGAAATCGAGGGATCTTACACATTTTTATAATTAAGTAGCTTTTGCCCGCGGCTTCGCTCACGTTAAGATCGATTTTCATGTAATTTCAAAATTTTACCCCTCCTTGGATTGAATTTTGAAAAATACCTTCTTAGCGGATGCCTACGTCATTATAGCTACCTGTATGCCAAATTCCAGCCCAATCCGTCCAGTGGTTTGAGTTGTACGTTGATAGATCAGTCAGTCAGTCACCTTTTATGTATTTAGAACGCTTCCAAAAGAATGTAATTAATGCAAAGGGTCACGACCGTCAACAATGACAATACATCGCCACATCGCCAAGAGCTATTTGAAGTTGGAACACTACCTACCTATACAATGCCAAAATTTCGTCTTTTCGACGCAGGGTTGGCCATATGGAAACTTTATTATTTACTAGCTAATACCGGCGGCTTCGCCCGCGTGGATTGAGGTTTTTTGCTTCCCGCGAGAACTCTTTCATTTTTCGCCAAAAAAGTAGCCTAGTGTTAGTTATTCCAGACTATAATTTATCTCTGTGCCAAATTTCATCCAGATCCGTTCAGCAGTTCTGGCGTAAGTAATTGAGTAAGAAACAACCATCCATCTATCCATCCAAACTTTCGCATTTATAATATATAAATGTATAGATAGTATAGATGCAAACGAAGTGAAAATAAGAACCGTCGCCTGGTTTCAAGCGACGCAGTCAACAGTTTTTATTATGAAAGCCGTTACGGTACTCTTTTGTGTGAAACTGGTTCTTTTCCTGCACCTAGTATAAAAATAAGTCTTTTTATTAGCTAGCTGTGGCATAAAAGTACAAGTCATAACTCGTAAGTAGTAAGTCTACTACAAATCTGGTCTAATGCACCTATTTGACTAACTACATCTATACACCATCTTATTGATTGTCTGTCTATAATAGATAACTATAGTCTGTTTCCAGGCCACGTGGAATGTTGTTCATTAATACTAAAGTACCTTCCATTTATTAACTCGAAAATATAATTCGCGAAAAGCATTGTTGATGGCGTTTGTACGTTTGCTCGACTTGGCCGCGGCTCTGCCGTGCCTCCTACCTGTAAGATTTGTAGAGGCGTGCAGTTCATAGATGCGTAAAAGCACTGCTTACCCGAATGGAAATACGTCAATGCTAATTTTTCATCATGACAGTCAGTAATACTCTGACTAACTAATGCCTACCCTAGCTTGAAACCCTGTGCACGCAACTGTTTTAAAACAACCCAACTTATTTAACAAACTTTGTAAGTACTTAAGTAAGAATAATGTATCCTATAAAAGTTTGTTCAAATATTTGTCTGTAGTATCTACGTAAGAAGTAGGCAAGTACACTATATTTAGGAAGAATACGATGCGTATCAGCAACACGATTTTCTCTAGATCTAGCCATTATAACATCCGTACATATGTAGACTGTATAGGGACGGCGCAGGCGCAGAAAGTGCAATAGATCTATCTATGAACCGGCTCTGAGAAATGGCGGAGCTGATAAGCCGGGGCCATCGACAGACCCCGCGACCTTGCGCCATCAAGGCCCTGGAAACGATTCGTACCTTACCTACCCCCGATCTATCATGTCGCATAACTACTTCATTACCTAGTTGATTCTTCTCTATCAATAGAGACTTTGACGACGTTTTGTCTCGAAAGGTTTCACTCACGGTTCGATGGCATTAGCTCAAAGATTCTTCTCGATTCAAAGTCGACAAAGTCTGTGTGTGTGATATATATTTAACTGATACAGCTAGTTAGTTAATCCTACTCAGCGAAATCGCATTTATCAAAATTTTTAACTTGCTGCACATACCTACATAGTTACATACCTACGTTTGCATGATGAATCGTAACTTCTGCAATTTTTTCATATAAAAACGAGTTATCTACGAAATACACATATTCACGCGACTCCTTTTTTTTTAAGTGGTAATTTTGGGTAACGTAGTAATAGTACAGGTATACCTATGCCGAGGGGCTGCCAAAGTTGCACAAAATGACTGCCAAAATACCAAAGAAATACGAAGAAGCTTTTTGTTAAGTGATACGTTTCTAAAGGGAACCATGTGTAAACTTACATCCTACCTGGTGTACTTAAGTATTTATCAATACATAAAACCGGTATTGGTTTTTTTTAATTAAACTGAGAAACGAACAAGAATAGATCGTTACCGAATTACCTATCTCAATGCCAAATTAAAAAAAAGCTGTTTGGCGAGTTATGTAATGTTAGAAAATAAATTCAAAAAGGCAATAAGTAGGTACTATTTGTAAATAATTTTAATTATTTAATATTTTGCAATAACTTGCGCCTCTCGCAAAAAAAAACGAGAATCGCATCTTTGTTAAATAGATAATTTGATTAGAAACAAAGAAATGAATGATAGAGTAAATTATAAGTTCGAATTATTCTTTGATCGCCAGCATAAAAGCGCAATGAAACCTAAGTACCTACTGAGGTATAATACCTATCTGAGTCTAGATTCTACCTATCACATACAAGTACTTAAGTACTTAGTATAGGTATCTTATCGGCGTATCAATATAAAATACGACGCTATGAGTCTTATCAAAAATGTTATGATAATAATTTGTAATCAGCAATTCCTATAAGCATGGTTAAAGTAACACGGAATATACACATCGCCATCTGAAATAAGACACTGGTGCTAAGGTAAAAAATTATTTTGATAAGCAACATGTTCCTATAACAATAAGTATATTAAGTACCTAAAGCAAGTAAGTAGTTAGTTAGAATGAAGTACGTAAGTAGAATCGTGAACGTTGAAAATTTCTGCCTATAGTAAGTAAAAAAAATCTAAGTAAACACTTTCTTACTTACTTAATTGAAATAGCCTGGTTAAAATACAAAATAAACTCTTAATAATCTTTAATTTTTAAGCTATTAAATTTATTAAAATTCTTACTTAAGTACTTATATTTAATGAATTCACTTACATACCTACTTAAATGGGTTATTTCAGAAAAACTTATTTATGAAGTATGAACATCTACCTATCACTATTCTAATCATTAATTTTGTAAAGCCATCAAACCATGGCAAGTAACATTAGAAACTTAACAAGATTATTGTTTAGTACGGATAAATTAACAATCGATTATTCGATACGATCGAGTAAAAACTCTATTTCTAGATTTATCACTGTGTTTCACTTTCCATCTCTGATTTCTGAATGCAACGCGGCCGGCGCGGCGCCCTATAATTAAGTTATCGAATGAAAAATAAGACAAACTACTTTAATTATTACGAGCAAGACATTAATTTATATCTATAATTAATATTAAAGACTAGTATATAATAATAAAAATAGCAATAAGTTTTGATAACCGTAGTTTGATGGCACAACGACGGGAAAAGTAGTCGGGCATGTCCTAGCATCGAGTTAGCGACGCGACTTCGCTCATGAATGTCAGCACACTTTCGAGTGCAATGTGCTTTATACTAAAAATACGTGTGACAATATAGAACAGAAATGTACCAAAAAAAATAGTCAATCCAAAATAATAACAGAGCAATATGCCTTTTTATATGTACATACCTAGTTATGTTTATTTATGTATTTATACTAAAATAGTTTTATTTAATAAGCACACTACTACATTACATATTTGAGATTCACACAAGAAGGTACACATTTTTACACTTTCTGACATGCAATGTATGAATTACAAGTGTACAAAGCATTTGTTATACATTTAATTAATTAGTCAAATGCTAGTTATTATTCTGTGTCAAAAGCTTTGTGAATTTAGCAAGCAGAGTACTTGGTTAATTAATATTGAACAATTGAGTTACCTATCTACTTAAGTAAGTAAGTAAGTAATTATTAAGTACGATATTTAAATAATGAAGTATCTATCAATTTATATCTTTATTCAGTTTATGTAATTAAGCAAGTACTTAAGTACTATTGAATAAGTGCCAATAATTATTATTGGCACTTATTCAATACTATATGTAATTTACTTAAGTACCTACTCTATTCAAAAATTAAATGCAATACTGAAAAATGTTTTATTTACCATTTATATATATAATAGAGTATGTGGAATTCATTAATTTACTATTATGTGTGTGTAATGTGTATGGAGTGTAGAAGTCCCTGCAAGAGGCCTATGACACGGTAATATTATATAGATACCAATACTGTGCCTATGATCAGCAGTAAACCACTATCAGTTGATAACAACAAAAACTTAACTATGAGTTGTTACTCATTTTACATCTAACCTCTAGACTCTACAAATCTACATATGATTAGATATACTTAATATTATGTGCAATTGTGAATAAGACAATATTTAAATTTTATACTCTGTACCCAGAATCCACTCTTGGAAATAGGCTTAATGAGCCCCACACTCACTTCCTCATCCAGCTAATATCACTTGTAAAGTTTTTCTAAATATATTTAAAAAGGAAAAGGTTTCTGACTGACTTATTTATCAATGCATAGCTCAAACCACTGGACGGATTAGGCTGAAATTTGGCATACAGATAGCTTTAATGATGTAGGCATAAGAAAGGATTTTTGAAAATTCAACCTCTAAAGGTATAAAATATATATAAATTTGTATGAAAATTGTACTTAACGTAAACAAAACTGCGGGCAAAAGCAATTTTTGTTATATATAAAGTTAATAAACACCTGGTACCATATTTAAGTGACCTACTGTGAAGCTCAACATAATGTGTACCTATGCCAAATTATGTCTCTATATATAAAGTAGGTCAGTAATCATAAATAAAGTAATATAACAGCTCGGTTTTGTTACTTGACATTTAGCACATAAGTTTTCTTTACATAGCAGACCTACACACTCATAATGGATTTTCAAAAGTTCTGCCTAACTAAGTACCTACTTAGTTAAGTAAATGAAGTGAGAGCAGGTTGGCAAGTTTGAACTAAAAATTGAAATAACTTTGTTTATAAACAATATAAAAAATATTGAATAAGTCTGTACTTATTATCATATGGATTTGTTGTGGGCTCTTCTCAGATCAGGGCATGTTTGGAACCCTCGTAGCTTTAGTTTTAAGATACAGTGGTTAATTATAAGCATCATATCTTATACTTAGTGAACATGACGTTTAGAAGGTTTTTGAATAAATACAGTTTGAGTTTGATTAATGAAGTAAAACTCTGGAAGTAACTACTGAAATTGTTTATAATAATCCATCAAAATGTAAGAAATATGATTATAAAATGATCATGTACAATTTTTGAGTCTTAATACAGGTGAATAAAACAATCTTATCTTCCACTATCAACACACTCAGCTATCATCAGTCATCTTTATCAGGAATACTGAGATAAACATTATACTATGCCCAGCCATTTCACAAGGCAACTGTAAATTATTATGTTACATTCACACTCAAATACTTGTCTATGTATTTGTATAAATAGCTGTAAGCAGTGCTATGACACACACATAGATAAAGCAGAAAATATGGCCATGAAGTTGCATAGTTTATTAATTTATCAAATCAACTAATATTATGCACAAATACTTTATCATGTAAGTACTAAAAACAAATACTTAAAATATTAAAACCTATGCAGATTTCTGCTGGATGATGATTTCATTAGAGGTAAATTTTAATGTATGCTGGAACTTACAAACCTGTTGATAGAGGCGAGTTTGTTATCAATAGGTATACCTAACTTGTGACTTTGAAAACAATTTTATACGCTCAAATGGAAACACTGCGAGATATCCAGCTACTTATATCCTAGTTTTTTAAGACTTTACAGAGTTATCATTTAAGTTTTAGATTAAAAACACGTGACATAGGTAGTTGAGTTGTCTAAACAAACTGACCTTGCAAAGGGTGTCTGTTCGACGTGGTACACGTCTGTGATCGGCTCCGTGCGCATGATGCTGCGGAGTCGCTCCTCAGAGAGCTCCAGCAGCCCATCACTCGCCGTTTTGAAGTCAGCCTTGCTCAAACCACTCAAAACACTCATTTTAAATGCGTCGCGACTAACGACCGACTCGGAAAGAACTCCAAATTGTCACAAAACGAAACACAGTAGTTCTTATATTCAATGAATTCACTTAGACGTTATAAATATAACGATTTAAACCATTTTAAATGCCTCCGTTTTCTCAAAAGGTAACTGAATGCTCTCCCTTGTCATTGCGAGAAGCGGTTAGGGTTTCGAAGGCTCGAACTATCGAAGCTCCACTTTGTAAGATTATGCACGATTAAACAAACATTTGTTTCACTTCATTTTCATAACGAAAAGTAATATGACAATTTGTTTATTTACACACGCGTTTCGAGAAAAACTTTAAAATTGACAAACGCGGTTGGACAGCTGCGAATCGACGAGTCGACCGCACTTCGCCGTACACGTTTCTGTCGCCACTCGCCACGCTCGTCGCGGACTCGGCTCCCGACGGCCGATACAATTCAAATTCCGCTTCTGGCGAATGTCACTATTCCGTTGTTTCAAGTTCGAAAGTTGCATGGCCGTATTGTACGTCACTTGGGGTCACTATGTTACCAAGTGTGAAACTAGATGGCGCTGGCAGTATACTTTTATGTTACCAGTAACAAAAATAATGTGATTATTTTATAACCAAAATAATAATACACTATTCTATTTTAACGTAATAATAAATAAATAACGTTTTCATAGTCAATATAATACGGAACAAAAGAAAATTTTAATATTTTTCACCACGCTAGACCATCAGTAGCGTCATCTATGTCTAATTGCGTATCTAACTAAAAAGCATGAAGACACACTAATGTACCTTAAGCAGTTCTTTCATATTCCGACAGATGGCAGAGAATCGAAATTGGGGGCGCTGTAATTAATCACGCGTGTTGGTGCTGGTGGTCTTCTGCAACATCTTCCTAGGGTCACATATAGTATACTTTGCGCATATTATACAGATGAAGAATGAGCGACCTAAGCCCCTATTTCAGCCGCTCGCGAGTCAGAGGTCTCTTCGCCTGGGACATAGGATTCCTGAATCCTGCTACCTACTTACCAGACCTTCGCATGTGACACAACGTCAGTACTCAGTAGGCACTCGTTTTAAATAAGTACCTACCTAATGTAAATAATGGAGAAGTTTCATGAAATTGTTAAAATCATTTTTAACGCAATGGGATATATTATATGTAGATGAGAACTAATAAACCTGTGATTTTTTTTAAATCCATCAATAAAAATAATAGAATGACTGATAAATTAATTACTTGTTATAGTGAGTAACGACTGGTATGAACTCACCTAGTTTATCTTATTTTGAGATAAATATCAGTAAGCCCTCGGTATATACTTAGCCAACTTCCAAAAAAGGAGGAGGTTCTCAATTTGGTGTGTATCTTTTTTTTACTAAAGAGAATTACCAAATAGTAACTGTATGTTACTATTTAAATAGGTAATTTCACTAAATATACTGAAACATATTATGAAATAAGAACAAACACTAAAATATAAAATCGATTTTATTTTAAATACTATGTATTAAAGTTAAATTTCTGGTATTCTATCTGCTAGAATGCATTTTAGCCAATAGCAAGTAAATGACGCCCAAATAGATCACTATAGTTGGCAGTAGACCATGGACGTAATGCAGTAGGCCCTTGGACTGCAAAGCCTCAAGTGCAGAATAACATATTATAGTCTCTGAGATATCACACGAGATTCGAAAGGTTCGAAGGTTTCGAATCCACTTCAGACTTTATGCTATGAGCTTGCTGGAAGAAATTCATTTGCTAGAGCTATAATTTTCCTAACATCATCTTCTGATAACCTCTCTTCACTTTCTTGTACTATCTGGAATGAAATACAGAAATGATATTCTATGAATACGGAATCCTAGTGAACGATTTCGGATTTTTTTTCCTGTACTTGGGTTGTGACTTGTGAGACCTTGCTTTCTGTAGGTTTTGATTTATTGGTGAATGACAAAATGTGCGGCATAAACGGCCGTATCTTTTGATTGAGTTGACTTAGAAGCTTGATTTTTTTACAGCTCCAAGGGACTATAGAACTCACATCATCATCATCACTACAGCCTATTAATGTCCCACAGCTGGGCACAGGCCTCCACTCTCATAGGAGAGCGGGAATTAGAGCTTAGACCCACCACCCTGCTCCAATGCGGGTTGGGGGGCTTTAACGATTATTATCATGTTAGTGATAATAACCGGGACCGACGGCTTAACGTGCTCTCCGAGGCACGGGGGTGAAACAACGCCAACTTCCAGCTCCGGGCTGGCACTGAGAATGTCTTAATTGAAAAACCCAATACCTAACTTTTATGCCCGACCGGGAATCGAACCCAGGACCTCGTTATCCGCAGTTGACTATGCTAACCACTAGACCAACGAGGCAGTTAGCACTGTAGAACCAACTAAGTATTTGTTATTAATTTCAACTTGATACTTCTATGCGTAATGCGTTCCCGAGAAAAAAGTGGTTGACGGACAGACGGACAAAAAGTGATCCTATAAGTATAAGGGATCTTTTTTCCTCTTGAGGTACGGACCCTAAAAGAAACATGAATCATGTTTTTTTTAGGATTTTGAAAAAGCCACATGGTCAAAGTGGCAGACATCATCTCGTATTCTATACAGTTTTACACAAAATAATGTTTATTGTTTACCAATTGTATCTCCAGTTCTGTTCTAGGGGGCGTGTTAACCATCATCAACTTCTCTGACTTAGTCAATTTGAAGCTTTTCATTGCTTCTAGAAACTTCTGGATCGATTCTGCACTTTGATTCTTACACTCTGTGTCTTGCAAGTAGTGAACTGTCTGTAAAATACATAATAAACCATGAAGTTCAGAAACCTAAAAGTTTTTTATTTTAAATAATGAATTAGTTCCCTTGGATATGTCACTGTAAGATTGCAAAGGCCATTGGATTGTAATCTAACTAGAGATATTGTAAACTGTCGACAGATTACAATTTAACGCATTATTTTTCGGTAGATTGTAATCTGTTAGATATATTAACCCGATAAAACCTAAGTGTTTATTTATGTCGAACCCTAACCTAACCTACAAGAAAGAGACAAGAAAACGTAAATACAATGAATATTTCAAAAATTTACACTCGGAACATTGAACGGTTCACAATCCATCAACAGTTTACAATATCGCTAATTGGATTACAATCTAACAGTTTTTGCAATCTTACGGTGACAGATACACAGAACTCATGACAGTTCAGAATCAAATACATAATAATATTAAAAATACTAGCTGATGCCCACGACTTCGTCCATGTGGTTTAAGTTTTTTAATTCCTGCGGGAACTCCTTACTGAGATAAAAAGTAGCCCATGTCACTCTCCAGGTCCTCAACTATATCCATGCCAAAAATCACATCAATCCATTGCTCCATTGCGGCCAGATTGAAGGACAAACCAACAAACCAATAAACAAACACACTTTTGCATTTATAATATTAGTATGATGTTAACCTGCAACATTTTCACGATCCATCTGTTAAATTGATTTTGATTAAAATTTGTACAGAAAAAGGGATCTTGTGGAAGGACATAGACTCATTTTTATCCCCTAAAAATAACTAGCTTCCTCTAATGCAGATCATGAGCCTTCATGTTCAAGTCCTATTATCAGGCCAAAAAAGTTCAGTACACACTATCTTATTCAAGGCTAATTCTGTTGTACACAAACTCAAATGACAGCAATTAATAAAGTACATATTTCTAACCCTTTCAAAATACTCCCTGCGGAAAGGGACAGAGCTGGATTTAGGGCTGCCATTATAGTTTAGTTAAGAGATTGTGTTGTACAGAATTAGCCACATTATTTTATTATTCTACACCTGACAGATTTCCCATACAATAAACTCAAAAAGTCACTTGAGACTTATAAGCACCTCATATGTCACAGTAGCTAGCGATCCCTCCCTTTTATGCTTCTTCTGGGTATTATCTTTCAGTTTCTGAAGAATCTGCATAACTTCATAGTTGCACAGAAATGCTGCGTTTGCTTTGGTTCTGAAATCAAAATACACAAACTTGATATTGATATTTTAATTTATGAAAAAGAAAATTAATCTATGTGATCCACGGTATGTGTTAAAATTAACTAAACGGATCGGTCATCGGATGTTGGTGCTCATCATAATTATAAATGTGCAAAAGTGTCTACCATGTGTGTGTGTACTTATGTACTAGCCCATAATCTTATGGGCTGGTACAGGTAACAGGCGCAGAGTTGATGAAATACAAAATTTGTTAATTTGAAAGTTGATAGAAGTTGTACTTGTTAGCTGGCATGCCAGGACAGACGTCATAGGTTTAGGCAGGTAGGAACAGCTGTTTGAGATAAACCATAGTGGTATTACTTAACAAGGAGTAATTATTTACTTACGTTTCCATAGCTAGAATGCAACAAATAGTTTCCTCATTAAAATAGTGTTCCCAAGGTAGTTAGTGTGGCACCGACCGGAAAAAAAGATCTCTGTTATTTAATTGTTAGCGTATCGTATTTGTACACGAACGAAAATCATACCTATTCGCATACGTTACTACGTAACTAACCAAATTATTAAATGGACGTGTTTTACCTCACAATAAAACACAAACTATAAATATAATAGTAATAATATATTACCCAGAGACAAGTAACATATAGGATATATGATATTACTTTTTTTATAAAGTAAAGTAGTAACCAGAGACATGTAACATATAGGTAAAATACTACTATACTGTAGTTACCTGATACAAAGCATACAAAGTACTCTGTGCCTACCAGAGACAAGTAACATATAGGATGAAGCCTACATAATAATATATTGAGTTGAGATAGCATCTGCTTTTCCCTCTCTTTCTTTCACGTGCTTGAGTGTCTATTGCCGTCTCTGTCGCACAATCGTCCCACTAGGCAGGGTGGGGGGCCGGTGCTAGCTGCAGAGTGCAGAGGCCCCCACGAATTCGTTTCGTTCGCTCTTTTGACCAAGTAAAGCCACTAGCCAGGCAGAAATCATCTTGTAGGCTCTGAATCAGGTAAGTAGTTTAATTTATTGTGTGTTATTGTGATGTAAAACACGTCCATTAAACTCCTGTACCGTGATTCAAAGCCTAAATAATATATTGAGATTTTTTTATTATCGCCTGGCGGGACGAGACGCCAATGTGAATTGTGATTAGAAATGTAAGGGCGAATAAAAATGGAGTATGATTCGTCCAAAATAATTGTTAATAAAACCCTGATAGTAAAATACTATCTATAGGTTATAGGTTAGTGCTAGTTTGAGACGGCTTTATTAAGGGGCTTTTATAAGTCAGTGATTAAAGAAAACATTCTAAGTCTTCTATGTAAGTATGCATAACCACCGAGTTCTTGATGGTTCTTCTTGGTAGGAACGGAATTCCGAACCAATGGTAGATTCATTCGACTATTCAAGAACACATGCAAAAATTCTACTTGAATAAAAAACAAGCAAATAAAAAGTTTGAATCTAAGACTTCAGGATAACAGGGCAAACACTACGAATACGATAGAAATGTAGTGAGTGTAATAACTAATAATGGTACATATCAATCGAATAAATACAGCAATCAAGCAAGATGTGATTAGACTATTCTATTATAATAAAAAAGAATTGATAGCTTGAATTGATGAATTGATGGGAGGAGTCACGTGATGCACTTGGCGTTTTCTGTGATTTATCCAAGGCTTTTGATTGTGTTGACCACGAAACAGTAGTCAGAAAACTGAACCATTATGGAATTAGGGGTGTAGCACTGGATATGACGAATTCCTACTTAAAAAATAGGATACAAAAGGTAGACGTCAATGGAAAGCGGTCTTCTGGATCGATTGTAAAAATGAGGGTTCCACAAGGTTCAATTTTAGGGCCTTTTCTGTTCCTCATTTACATTAACGATCTTCCTTATCTTGCCAAGGATAATCATGGGATAGTATTGTTTACTGATGATACATAACTTTTGTTTAAAATAAATCGTTACGAAACAACTTTTGACGAAGTAAACAATTCTCTCACTAAAGTGGTACAGTGGCAGCAAGTAAGCAATAGCAGTCGTATTGTCTGATTGTAAAAGTATGGTTGAACCGGCGAATCGATCCTTGGCGATTACTAGCACCTTTAGGACTGCTAACAGTTCTTTGACATTGTTATGAAGACCTCGCTCCTCAGTTGACCAAAGCCCTGATAAATCATTGTCGTTGAGCCGAGCTCCCCAAGCTGTATCTGCCGCATCAGTAGTCAGGAACTGGGACGCAGGCTGTATGTGCAAATCCGATTTCTCGTGACAGTTAGTGTGCCACCAGGTCAGTTCTGATAGTGATGCAGGCGAAAGTGTGTAGCGTTTTTTCATGTCATGTCGCAGGAGTGAGTTGGCTTGTCTTTGCAAATGACGGAAGTTTAGCCTACCCCTGGGTACAACGAAACTGGCAAAATTGAATAAGCCTGTTACAGATTGTATTTCTGTTAAATTTGCTCTATTTGTCTGTAGTAAAAGAGAAGTTTGCTCTTTGATTTTCAGGACCTTTGCCCGTGGTATAATTTTTTTATTAAACCAGGTATCCTAAACTACGCCGAGATATTCAAGAGATTGCTGGGGCTTTGTAATGGATTTTTCAAAATTGATCTGCCATCCAGTTCGGTAAGCAGGTTGATAGCAACTTGAACTTGATGTTCTAATATTGCATAGTCTTGGTGAGCTAGTAAAAAATCATCCAAATAGACTAAAGTTCTGATCCCTTCCTGCCTTAGAAGATGTGCAATCCATGCGGTAAATGAGGCAAAAGCTGCTGGCGCAGAACTTAGGCCAAACGGCAGGCAAGTCATTTGGAAGAGTTTGCCTTGATATTTGATACGCAAGAACCAGCGATGAGATATCTTTATAGGAAGGTGGAAGTAGGCCTGTGATATGTCTATTTTGGCCATCCAATCAAATTTTTGAAGGAAATCGGGCACATGATACATTGTTATCAGGCGAAATTTTGGTTGGCATACAAACATGTTGAGTGCCTTTAAATTAAATATTGATCTCCAAGAACCGTCGTTTTTTAGCCGGAGGAACATCTTTGATATAAAACTGGGAGTCAATAGCGCTTTCTCCAAGACTCTGTCTTTCAAGAGTTGAGCAATAACTCTGGACATTTCGTCTGATTCTGGGCCGAACTCGTCTGAGCGAAAAAATTTCGCTGGGTAGGCAAGGCTGAACTAGGGGAGGCTTTTCAAGGAAAGGTGTTCTATAACCTTTAGTTATATTTATCAGCCTCTTTGGGGCCCCTTTTCTCCCCCATTTATTTACAAAATATTTTAAGCGACCTGCCTCAAAATATTTGAATTTATTCCTACGATCATACGACGACTGGCATGTCTGTTTGATATGATGGTTTGCTGAGTCAGTATGCGCAAACCTATTTTGTTTGTGATCGTTTGTATCTTGCCCCTGCGTGGGGAGATATAATTGGTTCGAATATTATTGTTCATAGCTAGGGTGGACTGAAACGTAATCTAAGCAGCGACTGCCGCTGCACGTGTGCACACCACGCGGGTGTTTGTTGTTATCAAGATCATGAAAACCCTGTCCCTGTGTGAAAGGGTAAAATTTGTTTGAACTCACTTGCTTACGGCTGGTTTGTTACTTGAAAGCCGGTGATACCTGCTGAAAATTGAGGCAGCTACTAGCGTTACAAAGTGAGGGTATTCCTTGCGCAGGGTATTCAAACTCGCATTGGCACGTATCTCGCTTAGCTTGCGCAGCTGTCGGGTTTTGCATTGGCTTGTGAATAACGTTACTACACGAGGGTACACCTTGCGCAGGGTACTTATACTTAGGTTGCACAACTGCTGCCTTATGCAGTGTTTTGCGATTAGTGTTGCTGAATAATGAGGGTACTCCCTGCGTAGGGTACTCATACTCGCAAGAATCAGGCTTAGCTTGCGCAGCTGCCGATTCATGTAACAACTTACACCGAAAAGCATTTCTCGTACCACCCGCCTTTTCAAAAGTGCCAGTTAAGGCTGTAGAACCGAATATGTTAGTGCAAGTGGGAGCAATCTTGCGCAGATTACTTCTTGCTAGCGGGTCTTTTACGAGGGAAAGAATTCGTTCCTTCTTTGCTCGATCAAATCTGATCGATGTCCACATATTAACTGAATAATGTCTTTAGAAATCTTCTGATACTCGCCATTCGAAAACGTATCGGTAATAGTTTCACTTAATTGCCCAAATGTGAGGTTATTTGGGCTGCGGGCCCTTTCTAATAAAGTGCAAATTGCTTTTTGAAAAGCTATTTGTTGTTTTATCAAGGCCATAGTTAAAATAGCGTAAGATTTCTCTGTGATCGCTAGATTAGCAGCATTGTCAAATTCTCTCACCTCTTCATTTGTTTCAAGTTCGACGAAACCGGGTTTACTAAGGTAATTATTTTGTAATTCGGTAAATTGAATATTACACTAATCAACGCTATTAAAACTTTTTCAAGTGTTTTTAACTGATCAATGGAGGTTCTTAATATAGGTGGAGTATTCATAAAGTTAGCCAAGTTCATATAAAATTTGTTATTATCATTACCACTTTCTTTAAATTCTGACGCACATTGTTTATTAAGTGCAAGTGCAAGTGGCCCAATCTCCACCTTAGTGGCCAAAGTCAACCTCACCTGCGCGTGGTGCACCCTGCTAATTAACAAACGAGGCTCTGACGTCCCCAGTCCCCCCCCCCGGGTTGCTGTGACTGATACCGCACGGCATAATCTTGATGGTATCCCCGCTTTGTGGTAGGATTCTATCTCGGATCCGCCTGGCTAGCGACCACACTCCAGTCGTAATCAGCCGCAAAGCATTCAACGCGTTCCGGCTGCGAGCTGAAGAGCCAGTTCCCCCCCCTCGAATAGTGCAGTGTGGGTGGCCTTTGGGTCCGTAGTGGGGCAGAATGTCCTTCCCGCTTGCGTAGGCGTGATATATTGGCGCGAGGTCCAGGGAGACCCGATGAAACGGTTGTCCGCTGGCCGCCCGTTGGTCCGTAGGGGACCCGAACCTAGGATGTCCCGTCTTAGGAGGCTGTCCCGCCACCGACGAAAAAAGCCCGGTGAATGACCGGAGTACTGGAGTGGGAGACCGGAGTGGAACCCGCCGGTCATTCAGCGGATCGGATTGGGGGCCCTTCCGTCCCCCGTACCAGTAACTCACACAACCTGAGCAATCGAGGGCGGCTGGTTCCTCTTCTTTGACCTGGTGACCACCAGCACTGCACGGTTCGTTCGTCCCCCTTTGTTTTTGCCCCCATTAATAATGAAATTTAAAAGCAGAAAAAAACGTTCTACAGCGGCGCCTCGTTCCACACTCTGTGTGAACTTTTGTAACATCAGAGGCTTACACTCCAACCTTAACGCCGTTCATCACCACCTTGAAACGGTAAAACCCGCCTTACTCTTCCTGACCGAGACCCAGATTTCACCCCCTGACGATACATCATATTTGAACTACCCCGGTTACAAACTAGAACATGCCTTTTCGCCGCGAGCAGGTGTGTGCGTGTTCATCAGAGGGGACATTTGTGGTCAACGATTGCATAGACTTGAGGTCGGGGATCTGTCCTTTCTCTGGTTGCGCGTGGATTACGGCGGTCAAACCCGGGTCTACGCGTGCCTGTACAGATCCCATAGCGGTAACGCTGAAACGGATCGACTTTTCGAGCACATCCAACTAGCGATAGACTATGTGCTAGAGCATATTCCCTCCGCGGAGGTGGTGACCCACCACGTGGAATGGCTAGGATCGCGTATCACCGATCACGCGGGAAGGACGGCTCACAACTTCGTCCTGGCATATGACCTCACTCAACTAGTCTCTATACCAACTCGGATACCCGATATCGCTGATCACACTCCATCAACTTTGGATCTCTTCCTCACCACTCACCCTACCGGCTACCAAGTGGTCGTCGATGCTCCCTTGGGATCATCTGATCACTGCTTGGTACAGACATCCGTGCAACTTCCATCCACCGTTCGCACCCCTGTGGCCGCTACCCGTCGAGTGTGGCACTACAAGTCAGCGGATTGGGATGGACTACGTGAGTTTTATGCCTCGTATCCCTGGGCGCAGCTTTGCTTTTCGGATGACGACTCTAACACCTGTGCTGAAGCCGTGGCCGACGTTATACTCCAGGGTATGGAATGTTACATTCCCAACTCATTAATACCCATTGGAGAACGTGCTAAGAAGTGGTTCAATGGGATGTGCAATAAGGCTAATCGCCAAAAGCATAGTTCCTACCAATCTTGGTCTTCAGCACAAAGTAATAAAGATCCTAACGCAGTTAATCTGAAGAAAAGCTATAATGCTGCCTCCAGATCATATAAAAATGCCATTGCCAGGGCAAAGTTCCTGCACATTGACAGAATTGGGCACAGACTTGCCGCATTGCCTTCTGGCACCCGTGCATTCTGGTCCCTTGCCAAAGCCATACAGGGCAACTTCTGCCGCTCAACCTTTCCACCTCTACGAAAGCCGGACGATACGCTGGCCCACACCGCCAAGGAGAAAGCAGATATCTTAGGCTCTCTCTTCGCTGGTAACTCGACACTTGATGATGGAGGGAGAACACCACCATCCATCCCGCGGTGTCAAAGTTCGCTCAGTGACATTCGCTTCACTCAGAGCGCTGTGCGTAAAACGCTCCTTTCTCTCGACGTCAACAAGGCGAGCGGGCCTGACGGTATCCCTGCCGTAGTGCTTAAAATGTGTGCTCCCGAGTTGACTCCGGTATTAACGCGTCTGTTTCGGCGGTCTTACTCCTCCGGCACTGTTCCGTCTTCATGGAAGACTGCCTTAGTCCACCCTATTCCAAAGAAGGGTGATCATTCAGACCCATCGAACTACAGGCCTATCGCGATAACCTCCCTGCTGTCTAAAGTTATGGAGCATATAATTAACACCCAAATGCTTCAGTACCTGGAAGAGCACCAGCTGATTAGTGATCGTCAGTATGGCTTTCGCCACGGTCGATCAGCTGGTGATCTCCTAGCTTACCTTACTCACCGCTGGGCGGAGGCAATCGAAAGCAAGGGAGAAGCTTTGGCAGTCAGCCTGGACATTGCAAAGGCCTTGGACCGGGTTTGGCATAAGGCACTTCTGTCCAAATTGCCTTCCTACGGACTTCCCGAGAATCTGTGCGATTGGATCGCCAGTTTTTTGAACGGGCGCAGCATCAAAGTCGTAGTTGACGGTTTTTGCTCTGAATTAAGCCCATCAATGCTGGCGTTCCGCAAGGATCTGTGCTTTCACCCACGCTGTTCATACTGCATATTAATGACATGTTACAAAATAACAATGTTCATTGCTACGCGGACGACAGTACGGGCGATGCCTTATATAAAGGTCGTGCTCAGCTTTCTCGCGCTCAGCTGGAGGAGTGTAGAAATACGCTTGTGTCGAACATAGAGTCTTGTCTCGACCAAGTATCACAGTGGGGCTCACAAAATATTGTGCACTTCAACCCCACCAAGAAACAACTATGCGCGTTTTCGGCAAAAAAGACCCCCTTTAACACCTCTATACTCTTCCAGAACACTCCCCTGACTCCATCTAACAGCATTGGGATCCTCGGTGTTAGTATATCGAACGAAGTCCAGTTCCGCGAACATCTGGAAGGTAAAGCCAAACTAGCTCCAAAAAACTCGGGGTGCTCAACAGAGCAAAAAGATACTTTGCGCCTAAGCATAGGCTTCTGCTGTATAAAGCGCAAGTTCGGCCCCACATGGAGTACTGCTCTCACCTCTGGGCCGGAGCACCCCAGTACCAGCTCCTTCCATTTGACCGGATTCAAAGGCGGGCAGTTCGACTCGTAGATAATCCCAATATTACTTGCATGCTGGAGTCCCTAGAGCACCGAAGAGACGTTAGTTCTCTTTGTGTGTTCTATCGTCTCTACAATGGGGAGTGTTCTGAGGAGTTATTCAATCTAATACCACCTTCCGTGTTCTCCAGTCGTACCCTACGTCGCAGAAACAAATTCCATCCTCACCACCTGGATGCCTGGCCCTCTTCCACCACCCGTTATTCCAGGTCATTTCTGCCACGTACCCGCAAATTGTGGAACCAGCTTCCATCGTCTGTGTTCCCTCATGATTATAATATGGGGCTCTTCAAAGGGAGGATAAACAAATTTCTCAAAAGCCAGCAACGCATTGGCGGTTCCTCTGGTGCTGCAAATGTTCATGGGCGGCGGTAATCACTTACCATCAGGTGACCCGCCTGCTCGTTTGCTAGCTATACATATAAAAAAAAAAAATTAAATAAATTACCAGGGACGTCAAAATTGATTTTGGGATCACAATACTTATTGTGAGAAATGTCCGCATTATAAACCCGGTTTTGTGTTTCATTTACCCCTATGATCAACCTCTCACGTTCGCTATGTTTATTAGGACCATTAATTTCCATAACGGAACGTAAATTTAACGCTGGCGATATTGCATTATGTGCAGTTGAACTGCTCGATGTTGCGGGTACTTTAGAGCGAACTCGTGTTGTGCACACGTGTTTTCGTTTTTTACCCATATTGCACAAGCTTAATACACTTTAGTTATCGCTAGAACGGAACACAAACACAGAGAGCGAGTAGTCACTCTGAACAGAACAAAAGTCAATAATAATAATGAAGGGAGACATTAAGTTAATTCAACGCCATTTTCCTTGAGAGGTTACAATGAAATTTTCTTAAGACACACTCATTACCAACTGTAAATCAACAAGGAAATAACGGTAACGCCGTTAAACCTATTGTAATACCAATAAAAAATCTCGAACGGCAAACACCGTTTAAAGTAAATGAATATTGAAATCAACACGGAAATAACGGTAACGCACTTGAACGGTGAAACCTATTGTAATACCAATAAAAAATCTCGAACGGCAAACACCGTTTAAAGTAAATGAATATTGCAATCAACACAGAAATAACGGTAACGTCGTTAAACTCATTTAATTTTCGAACGGCAAACACCGTTCAAGACACAAATTAAATAAATATAAAAATGAAAGACTCACGTGGCAAATAGTTGTCGAATCACTCAGCTTGTAATGGAGACGACCGCTTGCGCCGGGGAAAAAGAAGCCAAAGAGACGAAATCGTGGAGGGCCTTTGCCACAGGCCTCTGCAGCTAGCACCGGCCCCCCACCCTGCCTAGCGGGACGATTGTGCGACAGAGACGGCAATAGACATAGAAAGCAGATGCTATCTCAATATATTATGTAGGCTTTGAATCACGGTACAGGAGTTTAAATTAGGTACCTATCAGCCTCTGATCAATGACAAAAATTTTTTCAACAAAATAATATCACATGGGCGCCAGAGACAAGTAACATTTAATTTGTCTCTGGGCCCGGCA
This sequence comes from Erebia epiphron, assembly GCA_963932025.1. NCBI lineage: Eukaryota > Metazoa > Arthropoda > Insecta > Lepidoptera > Nymphalidae > Erebia > Erebia epiphron. Next base: position 40,902,926 of record OZ009948.1, on the reverse strand, counting down.
GGGCGACCGCATACCTTTTGCATCAATCATTGATACATCGCAATCACCTCTGATTGGTTAACACTCTTCCACTATTGGACGAAATCCATTGACGCAGCAAGAATACTATAAATTCAGCCAATCGGAGGTGATTGCGATTCAATGACTGATGCAAAAGATACGCGGTAGCCCTGCGGGCGATGAATCTAAAAATGACAGGTACAGTGTAACGATCGCAATCATCTCTTTTTGGTTAACCTTCTTCCACTATTGGCCAAAATTCATTGACGCGGCAAAAACATTATTAATTCAGCCAATCAAAACAATTAAAACTGTTACAATGATTAATACAGGTGTTTTTGTAATCGCTCTGCAGAGTCAACTAGAATTACAATAATATACGTCTTCATCTTCATTGTCTACGGACCGACACTATTCAATCTGTGGTATATGTGATGACCACAGGTGATTACGGAATCTGTGGATTTTATTTCTGTCTGTGGTATATACGATTACGGAAAACCCCGTGTCAATACTTGTTACAATCTTCTTCTTCTCTCAATAAAATAAGGCTTTCTGCATGTGCCAGTTTTCCAATCACGAAAGATTGTTGATTTCCTAATCAACAATCAGAGATGATTGCGATCATTATAATATTGAAGATTATTATAGCAATTTATTATAGCAAGATATTGTAGCAATCGGTTATCTCAACGGCTGTACCCGTTTATTTAAGTGCACGCTAGCACATTGTAGCAATTTATGGTATAAATTATTAATATTTATTTTAAAGAAAGATGATTGTTTCATTTGCTACATTTGGAGGAAATACAAGAACTCCACTTCCAAGGGAGTGTTTACTACGGTTTACTATTTAAAATAACTAGTTGTCTTTCTACTAGATTAAAAAAAACTCGAAATCGGTCTCCAAAATCTTATCGAAAATGATCGATTCGTAAAAGACCACTTCTACGAGTTGGTGTCCCTCTCGCACACATGGCTATGTGGCTGATGTATAAGACTATAGAATATCCTAGTAATCTGTGGCTATAGCAGAACAAACACCTGTCCTCTCTATCTGGTGGAAGGCTTCGGCCGTGGCTAGTTACCTACCTGCCGGTAAAAACGTGCTTTTTTATATACAATTTAGCCCTTGACTGCGAATTCACCTGACGTTAAGTGATGATGCAGCCTGATATGGTAGTGAGCTAAGCTTTTAGGGGTACGGCAGTACCCATATTCCCAAATTGACCTAGCCGGGTATCGAACCCGGAAACGCCCGCGGCATCGCCGTTGTAGTGTTCCTCTACAATGCCGTGTAGGAGCCGATATGCATGGATTTAATATAGCTGCCTTCATCAATTACATTCATCACTTACAACTTGGTGAGATCGCAGTCTGGGTTAACATATTGTAGTGTAAAAAAATAGCCTGCAATCTACGCACTGAATCTACGCCAGATCACTCGCTACCAGGTTGCCACCTAGTAGAATGCAGCATTTTCATGATTCAAGTTTAGCTCATCACACAGGCCCAAGGCTACGGGCAAATGAATTTGCTCCTGCAGACTAAAGAGTGACTTAAGTAGACAAAAAGTTATTGGGTTTTTATTTCTATGGACTCCTGTGGAGACCAAGTAGAAGCAAGCTGTTTTAGGGGGAGTCCGATTAAAGTACCTAATCATTTTTAGTTATGTAAAGCTACTAGATTTTTTGAAAACATAGCCATCCTGATATTTCTACGCCCATTTTTGTATTCATCGAACGTTTATAAATCTTTTTTTGTTAAAGTGATGTGTTTTACGAAATTATTTTTGTATAGACCAATAAAATATATCTTTAAAACTTACATTCGAATACATGGGCGTAATTTGGCTCAAGAACATTTTACTTCTGGCATTACAAAAGTGAATACGCCTATCAATGCTTACTATTACCACTATATCAATTTAGCATTGCCGAAAGACAAAATATTGGCAACGTATGTTTGGATTGATGGAAGTGGACTCAATTTACGTTCTAAGGATCGTATTTTAGATAGAGTCCCTTGTGACCTTTCCATGGTACCTAAATGGTCATTTGATGGAAGTTCAACAGGTCAAGCTAAAACGCACGACTCGGATACGATGTTAATTCCTTGTGCAATTTATAGAGATCCATTCCGTAAAAGTCCACATGTCATAGTACTTTGTGAAACATTTTATGGCGATGGAAAACCTACAGCTACTAATCACAGAGCGCATTGTGCAAACGTACTCAATAAAATATCAGACCAAGAACCAATGTTTGGCATAGAACAAGAATATACAATGTTCGATACAGATATGTGGCCACTAGGTTGGCCAAAATGCCGTGGTTTTCCTGTAACTAAATCAAAATTTTCATATTGTGGTAACGGTCAGCATATCGCTGGAAGAGAGATTGTGGAATGCCATGCACGGGCTTGCATTTACTCCGGTATGGACTATGGAGGGTCTAACGCTGAGGTTATGAAAGGATCTTGGGAATATCAAGTTGGAACCACTTTAGGAATAAAAGCTGCAGACGACTTATGGATCGGGCGGTATATTTTAAACAGGATAGCCGAACATTTTAGTACTATTATCAGTTACCATCCAAAGCCGATGGGAAAACATCAACCAGGAATAGGCTGTCATCATAATTTTAGCGTTAAAAAAATGAGAGATGATGGAGGAATAACTGAAATAGAAAGGGTGAGTAAAATTCTTTGTGATAAGCATAAGGAGTATATGAAAAGCTATGGACTTGGGGATGGAAATGAAAACAAGAAAAGGCTTACAGGGAAGTTTGAGACTGCCTCGTTTGACACTTGCAAATGGGCGGTGGCAGACAGAGGAGCTTCTGTGAGGATTCAAAGAGGAGTTATGTTAAAAGGAAAAGGTTTTCTCGAAGATAGGAGACCTGCTGGAGATTGCGATCCGTATAAAGTTTGTGCTCTATTAGCAGAGACTTGTTCTAACTGACTGGCTGATAGAGGTTGTTTTTCTGGAAACAGTTTTAAGAAAATTGTATTCAACAAAAATGTCATTCAATTTTAAATTAAGTATACGTCATGGAAAAAATTAACAGAACGCAAAAATAATCTCAAATTTTTTATTTTTATTTTTTCAGTTTAATTTAAATTTAAAATTCCTTAATGTTGATGAAACAAGAATGAAATTTTAAAATGGAGAGCTTCGTGAAGTGTTTTTGTAAACTGAAGAACAATGTGGGCATATTTTCCATATCGAAGAGATATATGCTCAAACAGTCTATTAATCATATAATGAGCAAAAAAGTAATGGACAGATATATAAGACTTCCAATGCCCTGCAATAAGGTATTGGCAACGTACTGCTGGATCGACGGATCAGGAATCAACATGAGATGTAAGGATAGAATTTTGAACTGTACTCCTTACAGCGCGGACGTAGCTCCTGGTTGGGGTTTTGATGGAAGTTCCTGTGGTCAAGCCGCCACTGATAATTCTGACGTGAGCTTGAAGCCGTGTGCAGTATTCAGAGACCCTTTCAGACTAGAGCCTCATGTAATTGTGCTCAATGAAGTGTATATGGCAGATGGTTCACCAGCCCCTACTAATCATAGAAAATTCTGCAATGACCTTTGCGAAGCGCATAGATCTGAGGAACCATGGTTTGGTCTAGAGCAGGAGTATACAATGTTGGATGTTGATGGCTGGGGATTGGGCTGGCCTAAGGGAGGCGGCTTTCCTGCGGTTAATTATGAGTTTTCTTACTGTGGAGTGGGAGCTAAGTATATAGCCGGAAGAGATGTAAGTGAAGCTCATTCTAAGTGCTGCTTATACGCTGGATGTGATTTTGAGGGCACTAATGCCGAAGTCATGTTCGCTTGTTGGGAGTGGCAAATAGGGACAACTATAGGTATAAAGGCTCCAGACGACTTGTGGATGTCACGATTTCTTATGTCTCGAGTAGCCGAAGACTATGGCGTATGTATAACTTACCATCCAAAGCCCATGGGCCCGAAGCATCCAGGCGTTGGTATGCATCATAACTTTAGTACGAAAAGAATGCGTTCCGATGGCGGCTACAAGTTCATTGAAGAATGTATCAAAAGATTGGAACAGAATCATATGAAACACATGAAACGATACGGTGCTGATGAACAAACGAATCGCATGCGATTGTCCGGCAAGTTCGAGACGGCACCTTTTGATAAGTTCTCTTGGGGAATAGCGAACAGAAAAGCTTCTATTCGTCTACAAAGAAACATTAAAGAGAAAGGCAAGGGTTTCATGGAGGACCGAAGACCGGCTGGGGACTGCGACCCCTATCTTGTGTGTGGGCTGTTGATGGATACGTGCCTAGGATCTGGAGGTGGAGGTGGGGGCCGCGGCAAGAAATGTTAACGATAATAACTTTTGGTATTTTCCCGTTCGTATAAAAAATTAGTTTTGAATTTTTGAAGTCTTTCTTGCAACAGATTTTTTACGATTTATAAAATGTTTGTTTATTCACTTGCTGTGATTTATTTAATAAAATAAAGTAAAAATGTTTTACGTATTTTACTATGACAAGTTTTAAGATCAAACAAAGACATTAAAAGTAAAGAGAAATCTTGATTTTTTGTTATATAAAAATCTTAATAGAAAGATTTTATTAATTGCAGATTTGCATTTTTAGATTGAGATTTTATTTATATTCCTATTTAATGACAGTGGAAGTTCTTTTCTTTTCATTTTATTCAATATGTTTAGGAAATTTTTTATAGAAATCCATGCTAATATTATAAATGCGAAAATGTGTCGGTTTGTCTATCTGTCCGTCTGTTTGTCTGTCTCTGTCTGTCCGTTCAACCGATTTTGATGAAACTTGGTACAGGTATCGGTTATATCCCGGGGAAGGACATAGGCTATCCGGGAACCGCGGGAACTCTTTTTATCCCGGAAAAAAGAGTTCCCGCGGGAATCAAAAAAACTCAAACCACGCGGGCGAAGTCGTGGACATCATCAAGTATACAAATAAGTGAGAGAAAAAAAGTAATCGGTAATGAGTGAATTAGCCGGATGCAACATATCGTTCGCCGCTTTGGAACTGTCGGGAGAATCCCGATCGAAAGCGAGTGGGAACTGGGAAGTGACGGGACGAACATTCCCGTGGGTTCGATACATCTTGCCGGACTTAACCATAGTTGTAATTATTAAAATTCCATTTTTGGAATTATTCGTGTACCTATCGGCATCAGTATATTTTAATAATTATGGAGTGTAGGAGATAAGGAGTGACATCTCTGTACCACCTGTACATAAAAAGTGTCCGTCGAAATTCACCACATTGAGGGCGCCACATTAGCATCAAGGTAAATTTAAAAGGAAGCGCCAAATATTATTACATTAGGGTTGAGAAATAAACAAGGAAAAAAAACATTCATCATTATTTTGTACAACGTACAAGTATGTTGCTGAAATTTTCAATAATTAATTATTTCAATCAAACTCATACCATACCCTTTGCTACACCAGCGCCACTGTGGAAGGTTTTTGAACTGTTGTTTTCAGCAAACACTGAACACTTTTTCAACATTTCTCCCTCTCTTATTATGTATATAGGAGTGTACATACTTAATCAAAGTTGTGATCAAAGTTCTCCCCTATGAGATGTTACTCCTTACTCTATCCTCCATAATTTTATTGAAGATTATAAAAAATTGTCCTATTCAGACTTGAAATCGTTGCTTTAACGATGTGGACATAGTTGCAATCTTGTTGCAATCAATTTCAAGTCTATGGTTGCTATAATGTCAACCATCCGACCTTTGCTTTGCAGTGGCTGCAGGCAGGTCCTGCAAATTGGACTTTTAGTGGGCCTCCTTAAGAATGGTCAATTTTGATTCTAACTTGATCGCGAACTCAGAGATTACAAAAGCACTAAAAAAGCCTTTTTTATTTTTATCACATTTCAATTTCATAACCAAATATGTAAAATTATGGCTCCTATATTTCGGTAAGCATCGAATCTACTTCGAATTTCGATGTCCATAAACAACCGGACTAAAGTTACCCACCACAGATTTTGTCTCTGGAAAATATTTTAAGCCATAAACATAGAGTATAGGTATTAAAAAGTTGATTGCGGCCATTTTCGTTCTCCGTCTCCGTTCTCTATTCTTGCCGTCATATGGCGTATTAGTGTGTTCGTTAAGCCGCCATATTAAATAAATGAAATCAATAAAATAAGGCAAAATGTCGCCGTACTAAAATAATCCATAAACATCTAGTTTTTGTGTAACTAAAACATCAAGAGGATCACAATGGAGAATTCCTACGGTGTGGGGATAGTGAATAGATACGCTCTTTTCTTGGACGACGAGTCGGATCCTCTTGATGCTATAAAAGCTCGAGAGCAAGCAAAAGAGCAAAAAAAAAAGACCAAAGACGCCGAGAAGGAGAACAAGGGTAAGCCCGAGGCCAAACCTAAAAGCGGCAGTGTCGTCGTGAGGAAGGGAATCAAGGAAACCCAAAATGTGAAGTCTCAAGAAAATAAAAGTGGCGATCAACAGAAGAACAAAGGTCCGCCGCGAACGACCGATCGCAACACGGAGAGACAACCTCCGCGCCGTCGCGACGATCGTCCTCAGAACGGAGCCGCCGAGAGCAAGGAAGGAGCGAGGCCCCCCCGCCGCGATTTTGGTGACCGAAGGCCTAACTTCGAACGGCGCAACTTCAACGAAAACCCCGAAGGAGGCGAGCGCAGGGGCCCTAGACCGCCGCGTGAGCCGCGTGAAGGTCAGCGTGGACCGAGGCCCGGCTACGACGGTCGAGGAAAGAGAGAGTTCGACAGGCGGTCGGGCTCCGACAAGACGGGCGTGAAACCCGTCGACAAACGTGAAGGGGCAGGTCCCCACAACTGGGGCACGATCAAAGACGACTTGGAGGAGCTGAACAAGACGGGTTCCGAAGGCGAGGCGGCCGAGGAGAAGCCCGCGGACGCGGCGTCGGCCGGCGACGGCCAGCAGCCCGAGGCCGAGCGCGCGCCGCCTGCCGAGCCGGAGCCGCGCGAGCTCACGCTGGACGAGTACAAGGCGCTGCGGAACGCCGCGCGCGCGCAGCCGCAGTACAACCTGCGCAAGGCGGGCGAGGGCGAGGACTTGAGCCAGTGGAAGAACCTCGTGCTGCTGGAGAAGAAGAAGGAGGGCGAGCACGACGACGACTCGGACGAGGAGTACGACATCGCGGACTACCCGCAGCGCGTGGGCCGCCAGAAGCGTGTGCTGGGCATCGAGTTCACGTTCAGCGACACGGCGCGGCGCGGCGGCGCGGGCGGCCGCGGGGGCCGAGGCCGAGGCCGCGGGCGCGGCGGACGCGGCGGCGGCGTGCCGGGAGCGGCGCCGCGCGAGCCCGAACCGCTGCCAGAGGAGCGCCCGGCGCCGCGCACCCAGGTCGCGCCGCCCAAGGTGGACGACAGCAAGGATTTCCCCTCTCTCAGTTAGACTCGCAGTGAGTCTCCGTTCTTCTCCCCTTTCGAAAGTACGATAGAGATACAGATTAAATTGTATGTACCGTTATTTTTGAAGTAAATATACAAAATATTTACAAAGATGTGTATTATATTGCATTCAGTTGAATTGTTGTCTCTACTTTGGTGGTCGAAATCCTGCCTGTGAAGTGCAGTTCTTTAAATTTTTGTCAGGGATGTGACAAAGGTGAGATCCCAGTGTGGGATCTGTGCAAGGGAGGGGAAGGACTCTGGGTTTACTTTGCGAACACATAGCAACAGTCATGCGTAAATGAATCTATCATAACAGTAGCTTCTATTGTAATCACATCGGCTTACATTTATTTTGATGAGTTTTAGTATTGAATAAGTTTTTAAAGTTGTGGACTGTGACACATAATAAATTAACTCTGTCACAACTTAGCTTAGAGTATTGTGAAATAACCTGTTGCATTTTGTATCACAGTTTGTGTTGACAGATGCAGACTTTACACTGTAAATAGTTTTTTAAATGTTTAAAAGATAAGGTCTTTTAATAACAAGGTTGATTTTTGTTGTTACACAAACTTCTTGAAAAATAAACATTTTGTATGTGTGATTTTTTGCTTTATTGTTATTATTTTGTGATTCATTTGCAAATTTCACTTCCTCTAACAAGATCTTTCTGTCTATCACCATTCACTAATGACTTCCTCTCCCTTGCTGCAAGTCCATTTTGATATGTCGCAGGTAATTCTGCCTGTTTGTTATCATGTTTCCATTGTTAAAATTCTAGTTGGAGTTACAAAAATTGAAAAGCATTTAATGTGATAGGTACTTGTATGTAAGTTTGATGAAACATGATATTTTGTTGCTGTCCAATATTTTAAAACATACAACTAACAGTATGGAAGAAAATCAAACCACAGTTTTATGTAAGTAATATTGTATATTGACACCTTTGATCAATTTCACACCGAAGTTACTTAGAATTTACTCATAATAAAACAATATTCAATAGTAGTTAAATACCCAACATAATAGAGCTATATTACTTACAAAAATAAACATGAACTTACACTTGAGTGTAATTTACATAAACACAATAAATAATGTATTTACATAGTATTCCAAAGTATCGTTGGTACACTTGCATTTGATAGTGACTTTCCATTGTTTTACAGAATTTTTTAACATTAAATATCTTCAAATTGAATTGTTGATTTTCTATAAATTAACAGAGGAACATCAATATTTAAAGATTAGCAAAACAAATCACAACATCCACATGTCAATTATTATATTAATTACATAAATAAATAGATAAGTTTAACTACAGGGATGAACAAGCAATATTATGATTTCTGTTGCAGTTATTTTATTATAAGCATATATTTATATTAGCTGACTAGGAAGTGCTGTTCGTAAATTTTAATAGCTTCTCTGTTATAGCCAATAAAGAGTGTTAAAGAGGTAATCACTTTTGATGTGTTTAAATCGAAATTATAGAAACAATACTGATATGACAGAGTAACAAAACGCCAACTTAAACAATTCTCAAAATTTCAAGGATTCTTAATTAACTATTATAAATTAGTGACATAAAAGCGTAATAACTAAACGTGGGACTTGAGTCCCGATTCACAGCCACAATATACTTACAATGAAAGTGTTTATAAAGTACAAACCTCGAATAGATACGTTGCTAACTTTATTGTAAATGTTCTGGCACACCTACTCTACATACATACATACAGTGAATAACACTATCTTTGTTTGTCCCTCAACTATACAATCAATTGACTATTATTTACATGAGTCATAATACTAATAATTTACAGCCGCTAATGGGTTTACAATCAACCTTAGTACATCAAAGTCATTGTTTTACAAGCAGCTAGCTAATTCTTTTGGTATGTAAGGATTTAAGTTTTAACCAAAGACTAGATATTGACAGAGCCCTCAAAACAACTGACATCTACTATATAAAAATAAGTCGGGTTTTCCTTCCTGACGCTATAACTCCAGAACGCACGAACCGATTTCCACGGTTTTGCATTCGTTGGAAAGGTCTCGGGCTCCGTGAGGTTTATAGCAAAGAAAATTCAGGAAAAATTTCAACAGAAAAGCGGGAAAATCTTTTTAGCGGGAAAGCCATCTGGTGGCGAAACGGAGTTCGCCGGGTTTGCTAGTGCAAAATAAAAAGAAGCTTTTTGAAGTAAAACTAGTCTAAATGCAACTGGATTCAGTATATTTTTTGAGACGCAAAGAACGTTTTTATTGGCTGCCAGATAGAACAGCTGTTTTGAGGCCGCCATATTTTATCAAGGTGGGTATAGTTAGCGCCAATCAAATAGTCTTCTCTGAGCTAAGGTGTAAGTACACAAACTGTGGAAGTCAACGTACATCATACTACATACGCGAGAAAGCGTCTTGCGGTCAATATAATAAGCGACTAAATAATTGGCACCAGCTATGTATAAGTTTATAGTCGGTTTTTACGTGACAGTTAAACCTTGCAGACACCTTTTTAAAAATGGATTCCCGCGCGTATTTAGCATTTCAACCGCGCGTAAATGTTAAAAGCGCATTAAATACTGTCTTATTATCTAGCCAGGGATTTATTCAATTCCGAACGTATTGGTTTCTTCGACGGCTAGGAGTAATTTTTCATGTAGAAGCTGCAACGTGGGGTAGGGCGGCAGGTCGAGCCTGTTGAAGCAGGTGTGGGCTCGAGGAAGGGACTCTATTCTCCCCCAGCGCTCTATGCAGAAGCGTCGCGGTCCGGTGGAGCCTCGCAACGCGGAGAAACCTTCGTAAGGGATCGAGGAGGTGCCTGTGACGAACTGCACGAGACGGAGGCGCTGTTCGTTCGTGAATCTGTAACAAGAAAAAGAAAATTAAGTAAGTATCACTTTGAGCTATTGCCGGCTTACTATTGAGCTCACTCTTTTCAGAATGTTTTGGACATAGTCCACCAGGGTGGCGAAGTGCGGATTGGTAGGTATAATAACTTTTAAAAAAATGAGATCATATTTGAAGGTGAAGTGTCCATTGGTAAATTGCTCAAGTTATGACAAGTCTCTTGCACTTGTCACTGTAAAAACTTGCAACTAGTCAACTATCCTAATGCCTCCCCGAGGGGGGCAATCAGGGGAGACACGAGTCCGGGACCAACTTCTGCAAGTAGGTACATTACACTGGGGACACTTCACCATATAGGTAGGATGGTTTTGAAAATCAGCTTTCCAAGTCCGGAGTAAGTAGGTACTCGGCGCCAATGGCATTCTAGAGTTTAGAAGTGCGAGTTGAGCTCCGGGTTCGATTTCTGGCTGATTAACTATAGCAGCTGATAATTAACTTACTAAATTGAATTGGATATTAAACTATAATAAATCTGTGCTGAGTAATAAGCAATCAAAGTTAGTGACATCCATTCAATTAGAAATTAATGATATTTTAATCTGGTGGTGGTGGTATAATTCACATGAAATGCCTACCTACTAATTGGGGGTTCGATTAACATTTTATTTTATTGTAATTTTTACCCACCACGCAGCATAGATGGTAGGTACTGTTAGGCGTCAGAGGTTGTCAGTGCGTACTTTTGTTACGTAACATTTTTGAAAAAGTACTGAACTGAATTTGATATAACTATATAGGCTATCATGGAGTGCTGTAGTTTTAAGTGGGGTTTTTAATTATTATTTATAAGTTTTTTTGTCTTATGTCAGAGTCAAATTCAAATGTTTTTTAAAATTCTAATACTAGATGATGCCCGCGACTTCGTCTGCGTGAATTAAGGTTTTTTGATTCCCGCGGGAACTCTTTAATTTTTTGGGATAAAAAGTAGCCTGTCCGTAAAAGATGTCCTTCCGCGGGATACAACCTGTACTAAATTTCATCAAAATCGGTTGAACAGATGGGCCGTGAAAGCGTAGCAGATATACAGACACAGTATGTTTAATGTAATAAACTTTTAAGTGAATCTGAAAAGTGAAATAAGTGAAAAGTGAACATCTACCACTGGTTCGGAATACCATTACTACCGAGAAGAACCAGCAAGAAACTCGGAGTTGTGTGAGGTTCGTTTATTTCTATGCTCTATCAAAGATGTGGAGTTTTATTCCGTTTCAATATCAATCAATAAGCAGTGTGGGTTTACATTAATACATTTTCAAGGTAACTAGCGTTCACTTCGATCATTGCATCACTCAAGCGCGAAATATGTTAAAAATAATAACTGGGCCAGTGTGAGTCAGACACGCATGCGATAGGGTTCCGTAGCTATGCTAGTTGCTAAAAACTTTAGCTGACACAACAATATTGTAAAAACACACAAAAATAGAAAAAAAAGAAGACGGTCTGGTGGGAGGCTTCGGCCGTAACTAGTTACCACCCTACCGGCAAAGACGTGCCGCCAAGTGATTTAGCGTTCCGGTACGATGCAGTGTAGAAACCAAATAGGGGTATGGGTTTAATATATCTGCCATGCCCCTAACAGGTTAGCCCGCTACCATCTTAGACTGCTACTCATCACTACCATCGCGTCGGTGAGATCGCAGCCAAGGGCTAACTTGTAGTGGATTAAAAAAAATAGGTACCTAGTGACCTTGGGCAGATAGCTCCTTGTGCCACAGCAAGCAGCCATCTTATATTATATAATATCTCATAGCGAGTGCAGTCTAGTCTGGGGTGTGAGCACCGGGATGAGCCCAACGGGCAATATGGCGCAAGGGAGGCACCGATGCGTTCTATAAAGAGATCTCGAAGCCTCCCAATATGCAGAGGGTGGCCACCGAGGGGGTTTTAGTAGGTACAAATCCTACATAACCCGACTTCTCCCCCAGAAGTTAGGTATCTTAGGAAGAGGTATGCATCTAGGCAGGTTGTTACAACATTGCAAAAAAACTTATAAATTTGTGCTTTTTTATTTATGTACTTATACCTATATTTTTGATATATATTTCGGTTTATTCTTAATGCCTCACGACTTAATGTCACAGGTTCCTTCATCGCTGTTTTGCTACGGGAACGGAACCCTAAATGTTCCGTATATGTATAGGTATGTATGGTAGGTATATGTACGTATGTGTATAGGTATAAAATTACTCTCAATACAAATGTATTTCTCTTATCACTTTGTTCGATGACCACATCCTTTAGCGTTATCTTATCCTTGAGTGAAAAGGAGTAAAAATAACTATAGGTAAGTTCGCACAACAAAGTACCAGACAATTGTATTTTGCCTGATAAATAAGTAGGTACCTACTTGCCTGTAAAATATAATGTTATTTTTGTAGAACTAGGTGATGCCCGCGACTCGCCTTAAGAATAGATGGAGAGAGACAGAGTACCTACCTATTTGTAATTAATTGTTTTTGTCAGTGTTGAACATCTCGAACTATCGGATAGGAGTCGAGTCGTACGCAAGATATTCTCAAGAATATTGTAGGTTCGAGTCCCACAATTTATTTTTATTGGAGTTTACCCCCTTTAGAATTGGTTTTCATATAGGTACATATAAGCCCGGGGTATGAAAATTTATGGGGAATAAAATCAAAATTTCTCCGTTACGTTATTGACTTTATGGTAACACTTGTTTATGTTTCCATGACTATGTAAAGTATTTTGATGAACATAAATTATATATTTAATCAATATTAAAAAAATGTATCAATCATGTTTTCAGTAATATAAAAAATGCGTCATTTACCCTCATTTATTTTAATTGTTCATAAACAGTAAACTCCAGCCGTGTGTCGGAGCTGACACACTAATTAAAAAAAAAAGAAGTAAAATAGCGATAAGCACTAACGTTCTCACGGGGTGTCCAACGACACCACAAGCCTCGTTATATTATTATACTAGCAGATGCCCGCGACTTCGTCCACGTGAAATAAGTTTTTTAAATTCCCACGGGAACTCCCTAATTATTCGGGTAAATATGCGAGTAGGTATAGCCTATGACACTCACAAATAATGTGGCTTTCTATTGGTACCAGAATTTTCAAAATCGGTTCAGTAGATCCAGAGATTACCCCCTCACAAACTCACAAACTTTACCTCTTTATAATATTAGTATAGAATAAGCGAAAGACCACAAGCTTAGGTATTATAATATTAGTAGATGATGCCCGCGACTTCGTCCGCGTGGATTGATGTTTTTTGATTCCCGCGGGAACTCTTCAATTTTCCGGGATAAAAAGTAGCCTATGTCCTTCCTCGGGATGTAACCTATCTCTGTACCAAATTTCATCAAAATCGGTTGAGTAGTTGGGCCGTGAAAGCGTAGCAGACAGACAGACAGACACACTCTCGCATTTATAATATTAGTATGGATATACCTAATATTGGGATAATTAGTGTAAGTAATGCATTTTTAGACCTTGATGTACGAGACAATCGAACAATTCGAAGCACAGAATAAGTGAAATTTGCAATTAAACAGTGTGGCGATAAAGAAATCTAATAGGTAGGTATATTATGTGTTATGTTTACATATAGGAATGTAAACTAGGTAATCAATCAGGAACTTTTCAACAATACTAAGCAGAGCACAGGTCACAGTATAAATCACGCATAAATATTGCTATTTATCATATTATTCGGACCAAGGTTATCAGTTTCAGTTCTCTCGATATTTTAAACAGTAATATTTTGGTTTGAGCAAAAGCAATTGCATTGGTAAACGTAAAATGATGTGCTCCAGACTGAATTTCGATATAATCTGATTCGATTGAGTTTAAACAGCCGAATACGATTCAATACCAATAATAATCAATATAGAGTGTGCTCAGGAGTTTTCGATTTTGTACCTCCTTCACCTTTCTACCATCGTACCGCAACATACCGTGCGAGTTTTCGCCCCTATAAGACTAAGAGATAGCTGCACTTTTGGTAACGATCTCCAGAAAAGCTGATTCAGTATTAGGTCGGTGTAGGGATCTCCACTGATGACGATAGTGAAAGTCTGCCCGCATTCGGATGGGCCGTTCACTAGATATGGCCCCTTAAAGACGGTTTATGGTTACCAAAAATGAACCATAACTAGAAAAGCTGATTCTTGTACAGTATTAAAGTATGCGTTGTTCCTATGTAAACAGTATAAGAACTGACGCTATTCATCGGGCCTTTCACTAGATATCACCTCTCAAAGACGTTATGAACATACATACTGTAAAAAAATATTAGCAATTATTATGTCGTCACGTTGATTGCTGTTCAGTAAATTCTTACGCCTTCATAATATTTAATAGCAATCAACGTGACGACAATAATTACTAATATTTCAAAATGGCGGGCTTCTCCCTCCACTGCGCGCGAATCAAAGAATTTATTACGCTAAGTATGGGCTGTAGCAACAGCCCTTACTTAGCGTAATAAATTCTTTGATTCTTAAGTTATCCAGTGGTGTATTTGAAATTTGGATGGGGATGATAGATATGTAGCCTAAACTGTATCCCCCGATTTTGTTATCAATCGTTTTTTGAAATTGCGTCCCTATGGAAGCAATTTTAAAGACGTATTCACGACAAAAAACGATTCGAGAGATGTCGGTGAGTCGCGCCGCCATTGGTATTATATCTTGGTTCACGTGACCAAGTATGTGTGCTGTGGTGCTCACCTGTCAATAGCCTGCCAGAAGCACAGTATGACGGGATGCGCGTCGTGATAGCCGCCGCGGTACTCAGTGTTGTTGCGCCAGTCCGCCACGTCCAGCTCGGGCGCGCCCGCTATCACCAGCTCTAGCTCGCGCGCGTCGAACGCTCCCACCAGCCGGGGGTCGACCACCTGACAAACGATCATAGATAAAATATAACCGTATAAAATGTATAGGTAAATACCTGTGCTGGTTATTGACTACATATTGCTATTGCCTATAGACAAGTTGGTGGGACTATAAGTCAGTTTGACTTCAGTTGCGAATCTTGCGATATTAATCATGAATGAATGAAAATGACTTGACCAGGGTAACTATGGGAGCTTGCCTAGGTGTCAAAAATCAATGTGCAGCAAAGATTTTTTTATTATTGCAATTATTATTTTTTATACTTTTCAGATAAAACCGTTTCAGAAGTCTGAAGGCTCACAAAAAAAAAATGAAGAAAAGTTTCACCAAACAAATGCTGCTTTGCCACGCTTGATGGCGCTAGACGTCGTGGTTAGCGAGTCTAAACAATTATTTTCAACTATTCGACCACATTGTTCAGGAAAAAATTAAGCTTTGCATTATTTGGGCAGGGATGAGGATACTACTGGAGTAATAAAACTATATTTGCAAGAATTATGTAATTCTTTTAATAAATCACGTTACATTGTACTGCTGCTTCCCCCACTAGATGGCGCTAGACGTTTTGGTTAGCGACTTCAACGATTCGACCACAGATGGCAGACAGATGCAATGTCAAAGGGTGTTCCTTTCCTAATGAATGTCATTTGGACTAATATCGTGCGTAGATAATTTTTTTTTTGGCTTGGGGTTTTGACTCATACAACATTACTTATTGTCAATGGCGATCTAAATGAAATGAATTATTTATTTTGAAATTATTAACCTTGAATAGCTCTGTTACATGCTATAATCTCTCTAAGTACTCTTTCTTGTTACGCGCCGTGACCGGCACGTCGCACGTCGCGTCCGCCGTCTGCAGTGAGCTATGCTCTATGGTACGCACCTCGTGAAATCCCCTCACGAGCCACTCGCTCTGCTCCGCGACGCCGCGCTCCACACGCCAGCGCACGAGTTTCTCTAAGTACTCCTTCTTGTTACGCTCCGTGACCGGCACGTCGCGGCCGCCCGCCTTCAGTTCCCTCTCGAGCACGCGGCCGTCCGCGAGCCGCTCCGATACCGCGAACGTTAGCTCCAGCGATGATACACAGCGCGCCGACTGTAACAAGACACGACACGATGTTTTACAACAGACAAAACAATTTTGTTAAACTTTCGAAGGTAGAATGTGCTAGATTTTGGCATAGCTAAAGTGTAATATTATTATGATGTAATGTAAGCTTATTAATTATGATGCAATGTAGCCCGCCAACCCGCATTGGATCAGCGTGGTGGGTTTAGGCTCTAATTTCCTCCTCTAATTTCCCTGAGAGTGGGGGCTTGTGCCCAGCAGTGGGACGTTAATGGGCTGTTAAAGAGAAATGTAAGCTTTTTTAATAGTGTGAAAATTAAATCGAAAATTGGTATGAAAAATGAAATTTTCCAAAAATGTTTCTTCATAGTTTCAGATTTAAAAAAAATATAAGAGTTATGAACCAAGATGTGATTGACAGCTTGGTATTTGGTACTCGAAGAATACGGTATGTGCAAATGAAGGAACAGTTTTCTATTAGGGCATTAGTTTCGTCTAACGGTGCAAACAACTACTAAGACCTCAACCTACCTGTAGCCACCTCAACGACGCGGCGAACTGAGCATCCAAAGCGTCCACATCCTCCAGCGCGGGAGGCAAGCGCAACAGAGCGCGGTACAGAGCACGCGTAAACCACGCCTCTAGCAAGTAGCCGTGGACTAGCGCCAACCCTAGCACGCGCCCCGAAAACCTGAACCTGAGGAAGAGAGATATATTATTTTATGAGACGTGACAAAAAAAACTGCTAGATACAAATGAGAAGAGTTCAAAATTCAGATGACGATACTGACTCCTTTAGAAAAGAATTTGGAACTTAGTCTACCAAGCCGGCTAAGTGCGGCGGATTGGCAGACTTTACCCCTCCCTCGTGCTACGAAGAGCACACGCATTTGAGCAAATACCCCCCTGAACTTTGAGGGAACTTTGCGCTGGCCAAAGTTTCACCAAAGTTCAGTCAGGACTCAGGAGGACGATATTAACTTAAAAAGCCACTACAGGCTTTTGCCCGCGACTTTTTCTGCGTGGACTACAAAATTTTTAAACCCCTATACTACCCCCTTGGGTTGAATTTTCAAAAATCCTTTCTTAGCGGTTATCTAAGTACGTCAGAATAGTTATTTGGATCCCAAATTTCAGCCCGGTTCGTCCAGTGGTTTGAGCTGTGCGTTGATAGATCAATTAGTCAGTCACCGTTTCCTTTTATATACATACTTATTGAATTAAATTTATCCTTTTCACAACGCAAGTAAACTGCAGATACGTTGATATTTAGGTATTACAAAACGGATTAGGTTTAGATTTTTAGGTATGTGTACAAAAAAAAAACCACCAACGAAATAATACATAAAGACAAATAAGTAAACAGTAATTCAATAAGTACTTCCTCAGGTACTAAAAATTTAATGTGACTCTGACACAATAAGCTATTAAGCGATTGGGTTTCACGTGTGTTTCTACCGTGGCAGTCGAGGTGTCCAATGGACGCAAAAACTAGAAGCACCTGTGACTGTACCAGAAGTAGGTGCCTAGTTATTCGGTTTGTAACCCGATAGCGGATGTAATGTGAGATTTTTGAGACATTTCATAAAAACCACCTCCACTGTGGGTTGGGTAGGTACCGTAGATAAAATGTTTTAAAATCAAATGTGCACATATACCTAAGGACAAAAATTTAAGATAGGTAACCTTTTGTAATCTGTAAAACAAAGATAAAGTTAAATAATAAATACGCAAGTAACTATGTCTGGGGTCTGCCATCGTCGGGTTTCCTGATTTAGACGAGATTTGGTAGAGATAGTTAGCTTGCATCCCGGGGACGGACATAGACAATTTTTTATGCTGGACAATCAAAGACTTTCCACGGGCTACTTGGAAAACTTAAGTCCACGTGTTCGAAGTCGCGGGTATCATCTAGTAAGCTATAAATTGTGAAAAGGACCGACTAACGTAATTCTCAAACCACTTGATGAAATCGTCCTCCACGTCCACGAGGCTTCCTCTGTATAATGTGACCATCCCTAAGACATTGCATATACCTATTATGACCTACAGCGGTGAGTTATGTGATACTAACTAGGCTAATACTTTAAAACAAGGGAATTTAGGTCCATTTTACTGTATGTTAGTCTTCCGGTTACGTACACGAAATCCAATATACATAAACGTTGTCGAGGTGACCAAACAAATAATATCGTTTAAATAATGTCTAATAAAAATACTTGGGCCTATGACTGAACAGCCGTGTACTCGTAAAACAATCAACGGAAGTCCATGCATTGTGAATGACAATTAAAACGCACCATAATTGATTAAAAAAAGTACAATGACCCGTCTGTTTGTGATTGAAAGCGAAAGCCCTTTTATAATGGCCGATGATGATACGATATCTAGGTACATGGTACGATCGAACGACAGGACACTACAAATACGATACGTTTATTAATAGTAGGTAAATATAGAAAGCTAAGGATGTACCGTATGATGACGATGCATCTTTTACTTTCGATTATTATACGAATAAAAATGACGGAAGCTATACTTTTCTTTTATTCCTGCAGGGCGACCGCGTATCTTTTGCATCAATCATTGATACATCGCAATCACCTCCGATTGGCTGAATTTATGGTATTCTTGATGCGTCAATGGATTTCGTCCAATAGTGGAAGAGTGTTAACCAATCAGAGGTGATTGCGATGTATCAATGATTGATGCAAAAGATACGCGGTCGCCCTGCTGTCGTATCTAAAATTTACTGCTCAATTATTTTATTTATTTATTTCCATAATAATCCATTATATTATAAATGAGAAAGTGTGTCTGTCTGTCTGTCTATATGCCTGTCTGCTACACTTTAACGGCTACTTTATCTTTTTAACCCATTTTGATGAAATTTGGCTTTTTATCCCGGAAAATAAAAGAAAACTTAATCCACGCGGACTTATTTAAAACTGAACAGTAAATATTAATGGATATACCATACCACAGGCTATTCTTATTACAACAAGGCAATAAGATATGAAGCCTAGAAAGGATTGGGACGTAGAGTCAAGGATAGCCTTGACTCTTGATTGACATTGACTTATTTAGTTTAAACAGAGAACCCTAAAAGGCTTTTTATAAAATGAAACATTTAGAGAGGATTATTATGTTTATAATTATTATTGGAGAAATATATTTCTTTTAATATATGATATTATATTATATTGTGTTGGTTTTCAAAACGATCAGTCGTGACTTATAAACGGACCATAAGTTGAAAACACTCGGGAGTGCGTAAATAAATATAAAAATACGTTTTATCAATAGGTCTAGTCACCCGGCACCGGTGACTTGTTTTTATATTGTTCTCTTTTATTATCACGCGCCGTGCTTAAATCGCCTTTTATGTGCACTTTATTATTGTATTATTGCTGAACCGTTAAACACTCGTACCGTTACAACGTTTTGTGTTATCTATATTATATGGTAAAAGCGGATACCGCAATATTTAGATTTTCCTAGGCAATCCTTTGGCTTTAAGTCAATTTATGTTTGAGTAACATAATAAAAGTAAAAAGTCAATTTTAAGCCATGATTTTAAGCGTAGGTATCTACATTCCCTCCTTTTGAATGTCAAAATATGTTGATAGAACGTTTTGTGGTTACTTATCTAGTCCAATCCTAGGAGGGCTTTAATAAAACACAAATCAAAAGCTCATCAAGGAAATCCTGAATAAAGTGGGTACTACGAGGTCGAGTCGAACGAAAGCGGCGAGCGAAGCGAGCCACATATGTACATCAGTAGCGTAAAATAGGATTCGTTATACAATTTGAAATTTCGTTTCGTTAGGTTAAACTACCATAGTTTCTAGTTCCGTACAAATAGCGACATCTTGGAGTTTCATAAGAGCGTGTAATGTGGATGAAATGTGTGCTACTTGTCATTCGGGATACAAGTACATACATTATAATAATATTTCTTGCACGGGATACAGCCTATCTTTGTACCATTTACCTACAAAATAGGTCCTTTACGTGACAGGACCGAAAAGGTTACAGACAGATATTATAAATTCGAATTATAAAATGAGTGTAGATTAAGTTCTTTAGGCGCGTACTTTTTGGTAGGGGGTAAAAATACGGAATACGCGAGATCGACGCCGTTCTTCTTAAGACAAAATTTCTTAAGTACAATAATATAGTACATTCGTAATTAAACTTTAATGCATTAGTTTTAAGGTTTATTTTAATAAGTGCTGTGGCGCCGTGGGCGACACCTCGCGTTGTTACGAAGACAAAAGGTCTTAAATATAAATATAGTACATTCGTAATTAAACTTTAATGCCTTAGTTTTAAGGTTTTACCTATTTGTTGTTTTTTAATTAGAAAATAAATTAAATTAATAATAATTATATTAATAAATTAAATATTCGTTTTCACTTCTATCGCCAATTTTTTTTCCCGCCCTACGCCCGGAAGTTTACAAAGTTTACGCCCTACTGCACTAAGATTTTTTTAATAACATTTTGAGGTATTGTGGTTATTATAAATATTGATTGTGTGGTAGCAAAAAATCGCACAACAATAGCATTTATAATGTATTTTGATGTAAGTAGTCATTATAAATATTTATTGCATGGTAGCAAAAAAATCGCACAACAATAGCGTAATCTGACTTATCTCAGTTCGTGACAGGAATCGCGTGATAACAAGATAATCACACCTGGTCTCCGGGAAGATAAATACGCCTTGACTGATTAACATGCATTGTATTATCTTTCGCAACTTTTAATCTACGAGGTTTAAGTCCGATATAGAATAATATGGCTCATCATTAAGAGCGAGGACACGCTGAGGGCCGGACAGAGCATATCATCCGCGTCAGAGGGGAACGACGTTTTGCTCTGTCGCCTTGTGTGCGCGCTCCAATCCTTATAAGAGTGAATGACGCAGACTTAAAGTCCGCCAGACATTTTTTGTCTTTCGAGTGGTTCCTCCCTTAGAAAAAAAACCGGCCAAGTGCGAGTCGGACTCGCGCACCGAGGGTTCCGTACTCAAGAAGTAGGTACTGAAGCAAAACAATCAGGCAAAAACCAATATGTTTATTTGACGACGAGTACTTAGAAGAACGAGTACTTAGTTTAACCCAATCTTTGACGGTAATAATTACCTTTGTTAATGAACCGCAAAACTAACTTTGTTTGTAAAGGTTTACTGTTAATATCAAAAAAACTATGCTAGTTAGAGCATTGGCTATAGTTTTCCTGTAAAATATACTTAAATTCCTATTGACCATAATTATTTCAGATTTTTCGATTGGTAAACTCCGGAGATAAGGGGGGGGGGGGGGGGAACGGTATTTTTTTAGACTTTTTCCCCGATAAATCAAAAACTATCATGACTAAAAATAATTAAAAATCTGTTTTAGAATGTACAAAGTAAACCCTTTCATATGATACCCCACACAGTACAGTTATCTCACTTTTAAATTTCAACCCTCAGATTTTCCCCCCTTTTTAAATAAGAACAAAAATAATTTCCAATTTTTTTTTATTCCAGTGTCTTTGGGATACTAATATACACAACTATTCCAAATTTCATGTCGATAGCTTCGGTAGTCACTGAAATAATCGAGTGTGACGGACGGACAGACGGACAGACGGACAGACGGACAGACAGACGGAGAAAGTCGCACCATAAGGGTTCCATTTTACCATTTTGGTACGGAACCCTAATAAGAAAATTCAGGCATAACTTATAAGGTACTACTGACTACACTACGGTCTTTTGGTGTTATAAAATGTTACAAAAATAGTTAACAGCGTTTTATGTAATGTAATTTGCATTTTTCCGTTGTATGCATATTGCGTACGTAAGTACGACTATTAGACTATTTACTGCTATTATTTTGGTTAAAGTTATGCTAAGTAGGTACGTCTACGTAAATGTTACTTGTGGGCAAAAACTTAAACTTTGCCCCAATTATCTTGTTTTTGAAGTGAAATTTCTTTAGAATCGTGATTTTAAAATTAGATGAAACGAAAAAGCGACACCAAAAAGAGACAAACATACCTATTTATAATAGGACTAGCTGATGCCCGCAACTCCGTCCGCGTGGAGGTATGAAAAATAGATGTTGGCCGATTCTCAGACCTACTCAATATGCTCACAAAATTTCATGAGAATCGGTCAAGCCGTTTCGGAGGAGTATGGGAACGAAAACTGTGACACGAGAATTTTATATATAAGATTTAGCCTGCGAGAGAATGAGATAGAATACCAGTTAAAACTAAACAGCGTAAGCATGTACGCCTCCCGAAACTTAAAAATGATTAAATTAGGACTAGACCGCGCCAATTTAAATCAATAAATCTGTCCTTCGACTACCTACCTACTTATGATTTACCTACTTTTATTGTTATTTAGTACAAGTGTCCAGTGTGTACTGTGTAGCAATGACGGAAGAATTAGCAATTGCGGAAGTTTCCAAAGGATAAATTTTCCGAAATGGACTTGCTACGAGTTTAATGATCTCCTCAAACCCGGTATCTTTGGGTACGCTGATGACAGCACTGTTGCGGAAAGATACATGTCCAGTTCTCGAGCCAGTGCTTCTGAGACACTTGAGCAAAGAGAGGCCATGGTGGATCGCGTCAACTTGACTCTTAAGGAGGTGTCCGAATGGGGTGACGCCAATCTGGTCCAGTTTAACGCCACCAAAACACAAGCGTGTTTATTCACCGCTAAGAGGAGCCCTTTCACCTTGGCTCCTACTTTCCAGGGTGTATCCGTACCGATAAGTGATCACATTGAGCTCTTGGGAATCGACATCTCTCCCAACCTCAATTTCGGGAAATGTATCGAGTCAAAGGCCAAAACAGCTGCCAAAAAACTTGGCATCCTGAACAAGGTGAAGCGATATTTCACGCCACAACAACGCCTCGTTCTCTATCAGGCACAAGTCAGATCTGGCATGGAGTATTGCTGCCACCTTTGGGACGGATCCGCCAAGTACCAACTCGATACATTAGACTCGATAGATCGCCGGGCCCGAAGGATAATTGGCGATCAATCACTTACGCGGGCGAAATTGCCAGTCTACAACACCGACGCAATGTCGCCTGCCTATCGGTTTTTTATCGGATATACCATGGAGAGTGTGCTCAGGAACTTCATAACCTTGTTCCTCCTTCTCCGTTCTACCACAGAACAGCGAGAAACCGTTTGCGTTGGCATCCTTATGTGGTCGATGTCCAGTTTGGCCGCACGAAACGTTTTTGCTCAACGTTTCTGATCCGAACCGCTAGGATCTGGAACACCCTCCCGGCGCACGTGTTTCCTACCACGTATAATTTAGGTACCTTCAAGGCGAGAGTGAATAGGCATCTTCTAGGCAAGCGCGCTCCAACCTAGACCTCATCATTGCTTTGCACTAAGCATGATTGTCGTCAAGCGCAAGCCTATCTAACAATAAAAAAAAAAAAAAAAAAAAAGTTTAAACAGTGCAAGTGACTTACAAAGTCTGCCTTCTGCAAGTTTTATTGCTAGTGGACACTAGGCATAGTGATATAATTGAATAATGTAGCGTTAAGTCTTTGTCCGTGTTGCAATTGTTTATACTATCAATTGAAAGATAGGTAATTGTGATTGTTACGAGTACATCGATGATTCGATATTATCGATAATGGACGTAATTAAGGCGCCACATAACAATCCAGTCATAAATATTGTTTTAAGGGTATAAAGGCTATAAATTCTTTAGTGAATGGGTTTGTAAGCATATCATGTGTATCAGATTTTATTGAAAAACAAACCTAAGGCGATTAATATCTAATTAATAGGATGCAAAAAATTTATCATTTGGTCAAACATTTTTGGTCACGTTTTACGTCGCCTTTTTCTTGTAATATGTGACTTTCTTACACAAGCCTTCCCGCGTCCGTCCACCTATCGGGGGTCTGAACTGAAGCACATCTCACGGTGATGGGTCACCATTCTTGACCCCAACGTCTAGTGTATGATCAAAAATAGACCCAAAATAGCTATATTTTGCATGCAACACTTACCATTCGTGATGGTTGTCAACGAACGCAGACATCGGCGATACATGCACCGTGTATGTATCATTCGCAGAGTATTCGAACAGTCCATAGTACGGGTTGAACAGCTCTCGCGACAGGAGGAAGAAGAACTCTCTGCTGGGCCCGCCATAGTCCAAGCCCTCCTCGCCGTCCCACAGCACGCAGAGCTTTCCCTTCTGAAGCTCCTTTTTACTGCACGACATTATCCGTCTGAACGCGTCTTCTAGAAGATGGTCGCGGCGTATGTGCAACCTGTAAATGTTTTAAATACGAAGGTTAGGTTTGAAGATGCTATTTTTTGGATAAACAGTTTACTCAGATCTTTTATATTATGTGCTTATTGTCGACATCTTTATAACATCCAAATTCCTGTTCTCATCTAAAGGGTGTGCCTGGTATCCAGGCGCTAGGGCAGAAAGGATATGTTTTTTTTTGTTATCAACGTCAGTCAGGCTTTGTAATGTAGGTAATGACAATGAGTAATGACTTAACCATCGGTTCAGAAAATTGTTTTTTCTCAAAAAATATTGTTTGATGCTTGGAGCAGATGTTAGGTAGGTGCATGTCGTTTGAGTTCGAAATGGAATCACGTCTATCAGTCTATCAGTGAATATGGGCTTGCTGTGAGATATTCTGGCGCTACGGTTTTCTGGGTAACATGATACCATTAGTAACACAGAGCAAAATAACAATTAGGAACGCATAACTTACTTTAATTTTCCCGGTCCTTGTCCATAACCCTTGCTCTCTAGTTTCCGGTAGAACGCCCTCAACTTGGCTTCAAAGTCCCTCCTTTGCGGTGCTGGAGCCCTAGTGCTCCTGGTAGCGGCCGGTGACGCCGCGGGCGAGGGCTCTGCTGTCGCGCACCCTGACGCTGGCACGTAGCTCATGATCTCCTGCTCGAACAGGCTGGAAAGAAGGAGAAAGCATTGTAGAGTCTTGAACGTTACTACAAATAGGGGCATTTTGAAGGCTTTGAGAGTAAAAATAGTGCCATCAAAATACAGGTATCTAATCTTTAAATAAATTATTGTCAAAGGCCTTAAAGAGATAAAGGTTGAGATAAAAGTAAACGCTTATAAAAAGTAAACTTAACTGAAGAAATAAAAGGCTTTTTTATTTTTATTTTTATTTTATTTAAAGTAAACACTTGGTATCGTGCGTCGTTACATTGAGAAGCTTTAATTGTTTTCCTATATAATCTGTGCTAACTTGAATCCACAGTAAATGATAACAGAAATATTCAACAGAGTCCAGTTTGAAGTCAATGACCTCTAAAATGATACAAAAATATAAGGTGGTAAGTATAGTACCTAACCATTAAAATCATTTGATATGAAATTATTCAATCAAAACGGTTGACCGTAGATATCCGACAATGAAAATTTAGCATTCAATGGTTATAAATTTATTAATCTTCGCTCTGGTAACCACGGCAGGTACATCTGACTGTACATCTAAAGCTAACATCCGGTCTTCTATATTATAGTCCTTATGATAAGGCCTTAAAGTGCTGATTAGCATCTGGCATTGCGCGTCACACCTGGAGGAGCATTTCGGTTAAGGTTATGTGAGAGGTGCATATGAGCGAAATGTATAAAAGTGAAACAATACGTCTGTATTTTAGAGCACTTATGTCGGATATGTGGCGAAAGTGAATTTTAATTCACTATCACTTGTCAAAGTTTCTATTTAAGTGGGTATAAGATTTAGTTTATACGCCCAGATAAGTATTTCTGATTGATGATGTTTTTGGTACAAAAAACTCTATCGGCCGCGCGCGAGCTCCGAGGCATCCTATGGAATGTTAAAGTAATGACCCAGAGTTGTTTTAAGTACAAAACAATACTGATTATCGATTTGAATTTTTTTTTATAAATTAAGTTGACATTGTTATTAAGTATATACGTTTAATTGATTGTATAAAATATTCAATATTGCAATGCCCTGACGGGGCCTCATGTCTATGTAATTGTATTATGAGCATTGTACATGAAAGCAATAAATAAATAAATAAATAAATAAATAAATAAACTAGCGCTGGGAGCGAGCTGGATAAGGAGTGACGACGGTGGCGTACAGCCAGTGGCGTTTCTTCAGACCCCGATTCCTCGGAGCTCGTGTGCGGACTGTAGTTGTACAATACGATTCCTGTACATTAACGCGCCTGTTTCACAATTGCCATGTTTAACCTTATCTGAAGAATAAATATCTTTTGACAGACGTATACAGGAATCTTGTCAAAATTTCAAATTTATTTGTCAGTTATGGTTTATAATGGTCTACGATCGTGAAACAGGTTGGAAATTTTAATTATAATAAAAATAGATAATTTATATATATAAATAAATTTTAATTATAATAAAACACAATGCTTGGAAATTTTAATTATAATAAAAATAGAGGAAGCTTTACTATCGATACCCACGTCAATTTAAGTTTTAATGTGTCACGCACGCATCACGTTGAAACTACAGCAGGGCGACCGTGTATCTTTTGCATCAATCATTGATACATCGCAATCACCTCCGATTGGCTGAATTTATGGTATTCTTGCTGCGTCAATTTATTTCGTCCAATAGTGGAAGAGTGTTAACCTATCAGAGGTGATTGCGATGTATCAATGATTGATGCAAAAGATACGCGGTCGCCCTGCTGGACTGATTTGAATGCAACTTGGCTTACTTATAGCTAATACTGCGGATTAAAAGCCTATTTATACCCGGAAAACAATTGGTTTCCTTGGGGAAGAATACAAAGTTTTTATCAACCCCATAACTCTGTCAAATCTGATCCGATTTTGTTATTATTTTTAAGTAATCCATACTTCTAACAGCTGTAGTACATAAGGCTCACACCCGTGCGAATCTGGGTCTGGTCAAGTAGTATTATTATAATAGTAACTAGGTATAGTCCCACAAACTTATATGGCACGGTGCCCGAAATTAAAATTATTTTTTATGCCTTTTTAGTTTTTGTTTTTATTTTATTTTTCATAGATACTTGCGAAGCTGACACGGGGTCAGTAAAGTTTGAAAAGACTCAATATACGAGTACCTACCACAACACTGAGGGACGAGTGGCTTAGTTGTGACAACACATAATTGTCGATTGCGATTGTTAAGCATCGATGACCCAAGTCGGTAACTGGATAAGTGATCGAATTTGGAGGTTCTTTGGCCTTTTCGTTTCCTCCGCGCCTCGGAGAGCACGTTAAGCCGTCGGTCCCGGTTATTATCACTAACATCTGATAATAACCTAAGAGTTGAAAATTGAAATACTCTTAGTTGAGTCGTATGCGGAAGGACGTGGGAGCCCACCGCATTATTATCCCAAGAAAACTCCTACCATTATGTGATTAATTGAAAGGGGTCACGACCCTCAGTAATGAGGAATACGACACAAAGAGAGACCACAATATCAATAAATAAATAACAATAATCAGGCATTTATTGGGTGACACGTCGCCTTCGATGTTTGCGTTGCACCGCAGTTCAATTCGACTATTACTCGTATATATTATCAATAGCAGACAAACCAATTTTGGTGTAACAATGGGTAATATAAATTACTTAAACTACCTACTGAACAGAATACGGAAGCAAAATAGTAATATATAACTGCGTCGAAGTGTTCCTGGAATAATTCAGATTATTGGAACTTTTTTTTCTAATTTTCATCTATCGGTCATACATAATAATATAAATATGAAAGTGTTTGTCTGCTACGCTTTCACGGCCCATCTCTTTAACCTATTTTGATAAAATCTGGTATAGAGATAGATTGCATCAATTCCAGAAAATCAAAAACCTAAATCCACGCTGACAAAGTCGCGGGCATCGACAAGTCACTCTAGTTAGTGATATATTCTCTACTATAGAAGCTTTTGAGGTATATCGTTTGTCTATGAATAGAGAAAGGTATTCCTATTTTGTGACTTGACTAATGCCTTCCTTTTCCGCTCATGAAACAAAACTAAATTAGAATGCCCGTTCAGTATGTTTGGTTTTGGAGTTATGACCAATCATCATATTGTTCTTATTTTAAAAGCTCAGAAATCTTTTTTTTTACATATTTATGGCTTTGAAAGTGTATGAAATATGAACTACTCGTTTATCTATAGTTCTATACTAATCTAAATAGGCACTTAGTAGGTACTAGGTACCTGGTACTCCAGTTCGTAGTCGGGAACTGATAAAACTGATTGCGTCCAATGGCGGAGCTTTTTCAAATTTGCTAAGCACGAAGATATTAAAATAATATACCGAGGAGTCCTCAGTATGTGGAATATTAACTGCACATTTTATAAATGCATAAGTGTGTTTGTTTGCTCGTTTAAATCCTTCAATCATGCCATGCCACATCGTAGCTACGGATCGACATGGATCTGAAAAATAAAGAGCTTTACGGCTTTCTTACAAATCCCTATCCACGTGGAAGAATTCGTGGACAACACATAGGCAGTTTTGGACAAAATAAAACTTATTGATATTATTGATAAAAAATAACGTGAACATATTAGGTATTTTCTTCCGAAGATACGAGCTATATTTTTCCATGTAGGTATCTGTATTCTGTATATTATTTTTTATTACATATTCCAAGAACACCGGCTTTTAAATCTCTTTTTATGGGTCCGCGCGATTGAAGCCGCGGGCAAAGCTAGTCCTAATGGCCCACAAGGTACAATGAACCGTTTCAAATTGTGCCCAAAAAAGAGAGGAAGGTCGCCATTAGACAGAGACAAAACAAGGGCTCTAGGCTAGCGACTTGGAGCTTCGAGCTCGTGTAATCGATTTGGAGGAGATTTAATGTCGCTCCGCCCTGCCAGTGCCGTGATCAACATGGCGTAATTAGAATAATGTGGACTCGGAAATAGGACTGGCCCCAAAATACCACCTATAGATATTCCAACGTGTAACCCCAATTTGGGTCGGCAGCCGACTTCTACGCACATCAGACACAAATCTTTAGATCGAATTGAACAAAGTGACATGCGCAAGCACATAAAGCAGTTTCAAGAAAATACTCCGATTTCAAGACTTAGTTACTCAGCGTAGTTATAAAATTAATTTTGTCCTTGCCACTGGTAATTATGTATGTACCTACAATTTGTTTAAAAGCCTGTACCAGCCATCTTATTGTACCTAGTAACTGTACATAATATCATAATATACCATTGATGTAGAATTTTAGTAGTTACCTATTAATATACTGTAAACAATGGACTGAAGCGTAACTGCCAACGCTTTAAGCAATACAAAAGCAATAATACTCTAACTGACAGTTTGATGCCACGTTCCTTAAATAAGGATTATAATTCTAAAATACGAAAATCAACAATAGTTATACAATATTGCTTAAAGCGTTGGCAGTATGACCCCTGGGTTGGTATAACCAAATTATTAACATCAATTTTGTTTTTGGAACATATCGGTGATGGACTTTTTGGAAGATATAACATCTTGCTACGTGCTTCTTATCACATAGATCTGAAATATTTAAAGAATACTTCTTATAGTGTATTCAATTATTCAGAATTTGAATGACAATGGTAATCATGGGATATTTTCGGTTGCTCGAGATAAAAGACAAGCTATTGTAAGGTAATCGCTTATTTATAAACATTAGTAGGTTCCCAAAATTTATGAATTGAATTGTGTAGCTTTTTTAAACACTAAACATTGTGGCAAATATTTGAATACCAAAATCTAAGTAAGTGAAAATTATAGCTAATTTGACAAATCCTGATCATCTCAAATGTTACGTTGATGAATTATCTATATGAAGAAAAAAAGAGCTTAAAAGAGATCAACTACAGTAATTGGTGCTGTATAAGGAAACTTGGATTTATCAGATATTTTGCATCTCGCTCCGGATCCAGTTGCGACTCACTTACCGAGTGCAACTGGCTCGCTGCCAGCAGATGTGTTTACGTGCTGCGCAAGCGCAAACGGTAAATACTCGTATTTCTGTTTGTGACCCCATTAGGGTTTAGAGCTTTACATAAAATGTGACAGAACCAAAATAGTACCAAAATAGGACAATTAAATGCTGATAAATATGAAGCAAAACAGACATTACAGAGAGAAAAGAAAAAGAGATTAAAGGACACGGAAAAGACAATATCGAAAATCTGAAGAGAAAAAAACTACCCACTTCCAAAATAAATTAAAATTAGCAAAAAATTTATGGACCTATACATAAATGAAATGAAATGGAGGCGTAGGATAACTTGTGTCACTTATGATATGTCGAGAGTCTACCGCCGCGCCGGTTCAAAAAGCTACTGGGAAGAACCAGCAAGAAACTCATAACAATTATTAAACAAGCATATTATTTTAACTGGACTACTTCTGATTAACTATATTAGAAACAAAATATTAATACGCGATTTTGGTAAATAGAATTGCTAAGGTTTGTTTTGTATTAATTATACTAAGAAACGTACAGTAAACAAACAAGGCACGCCTAATGGAACGCCTTATTTATCTAGAATCTAGATAAAGCTTTTGATTTCTAGAAGCACGTATATGTTACGTAACATAGCAACGAAGGTAGACATAACAAACCGAATTCGGCGCATTCAGTTCAAGCTTTTCGCAGAACTATTTCAGTTCCTCTTATAGAGCCACTTCACGCAATAAAGCATGTGCTAACTGCTAATCAATGTGATAACTGATAGGCATCTAACAGTTTCATGAGTCCCTGGTAACCAATATAGCTGATCACTGATAAATAATAATCGATGAAAAAACTGAACTATTAAGTATACCTAATTGATAAAAAATTAACTAATAAACTCAATTAATAAATTTACTGAATGGAATCTTACTTTTCAAAATCTTAAATTCTGCAGCGTGTTGAGAATAATAGATAAGAGATGTAAATGATGTATTGGGTACTAATCAACTTGAACCTTTTATCAGCGTTGTTATCCTTTAGGAAACTAGCGTATACCCAATTCTGTACCTAGTAGGTATCTATTACATGAAACGAATAGTTTACAGCCAGAATTCGAATAACTATAAAACTTTTATCTATTTACCAATAGAAAAAAAATGATGTATGAATAATGAATATGTTAGAAGAAACAAAAAAAGAAAGTTTCGTTTGCACGTGTATAAGCGCGTTTGTTTGTGTTTGTGTGTATCGGAGGCAAGGCCGCTTCCCAACACCGATGGATGGGAATGACCTAAAATTACCCTCGCTCCAGCAGATATTACTCGTCAGTCGCTAGACGTAGAGTGCGGCTGTAACGGGAGGAACACACGTGCGACTAAAAAACACGATGAGTTCGACAAAAAGTCGTTTGCAGCTTTTGTCTAAACTAATATTATAAAGAGGAAAGATTTGTTTGTTTGTTTGTTTGTTTGTTTGTTTGTTTGTTTGTTTGTTTGTTTGTTTGTTTGTAATGGATAAACTAAAAAACTACTCGACCGATTTTAATTGAAATTCTTTCACCTATCACTAGAAAGCTACTTTATCAGCGTGTAACATAGGCTATATTTTATATTCAAAAAATTAGAGATCCCTACGAAAATTGCAATAATAATTTTATTTTTCAACTTCTTACGTTAAACATCTACTCGTCTATTAAGATTTTTATTATATTCAAATTCTGACTGACTTTTATAGGTATCATATTTGTCAATTGTATGTCATATTTTTTAAAACATTTTAATATTTAACTGTTGTAGACAGACTGCGAAATGCCTAAAAGAGCCAGGTCACAACTTAGTTGTTAGTTCTAAACATAGTTCCCAGGCGAGGGCAGCGAAAATACGTCGTATTGGAGACTCAACGTATGGTGGAGTTGTTCGTCTCAGTGCCGACTGAACATTAGGTATTGGGTAGGTATGGACTATTTTGATCAAGTGCTACCCGTGCGAAGCCGGGGCGGACCGCTAGTATATCATAACTTGAAACATTACCTTCTTTTGGTGCATTCGGGTAAAACGTTAGCGTGTCGTCATTTTGTCAAGACGTATAATTGAAACCCAGAAATCATAAACCAACCTAAATTGGTTAGGCAGAAGTGTTTTCTATAATTCTTGGTTGTCATCACGATAAAGTAATAACGGATATATACCGACGAAAATAGTTCCCTGTTTTCTCTAATATCTTATAAGGGCAAAGTAAACTGTGTTCAATGGGCGGAACCGAAAGTCATTAATTAATTAAAAGATCAAGAGCTTGTCGACCGACGACGAACTAGTAGTTAGTAGTTACCTATCTATATCGTCTATTTTAACTTAAGTATATCTCCAAGTCTATTTCCAAATAGATGATTCTCGCAACAGTAACGACACGAAAGTGTGATTTTTTTTAAAAAAAATCGTTGCCTGGGATGTTCTTCGTATTACAAGTAATCTTTGTGGTAAATTGTCAAAATCGGTAAAGGTGATGGGCATAGAAAAGTGTACAGGTTACTTTCGCATTTATAATATTAAAATGTGAGTACTTAAGATCGTTGATCAATCTATATTTTAATTTAAAATACATAGTACGGTTTCAGGAAAATCATTGAAATAAAAATCTCTTGCGTGATCTGAAGAGAGTGAGGCTGTAGTCTAGAAAAACGCGGTCACTGAGAAAATATTTCATTGATTGTCATTTGTCAACCAATTTAGTGGTTACGAAGTTTTTAGTCTGCTTAGACTATATAACATAATCATTTGGATTAGATGCATTATTGCATATAAAATAAATTTCACATAATGTAACTTTCCAACACATTCAAAATATCATAAAACTTCTAATATTTCCCCTGGATAAAATCAACTCAACCATCGCGCCAAGCGAACGCAACGATCTTTACAAAACATAAAATGGGAGATTTCGTATTCACAATAATACCTTCACCGCAGTCATTACATAAGCATCCGGCACATCCCAAACATATATCATTGTGATGCCACCAATCTCCAAAAGTTAATGACTATAGGAGGCATTCCCCTGTGGCTTGAAGTCTTCGAGCAATACACATTGCGCCGAGGAGAGGACATAGCATCAGAAGATAAAAATATATGCTTGCTTGCTTCTAATTTTATTCGGCAGGGATAGTGATATAAAATCGAAACTATTGCAAATATCGCATCAATTGCATCCTAGTTTGGTGCTAGTGGAATATTTCGGAAGTCAGACTATTTAAAACACACCTTTGACAAAAGATATTGTCTACGACGCACAACACAAAACATTCATAATGGAATTATTCCACCAATTACAGGACCAGGTGGCCCAGTACTTTGGAAAAGGGAAATACTGCGTATACCATCTCTCCTTCGGCGGAAGGAGCAGGGTGCTTTAAGCTCAGAGCACGCGTGCCGCGTCCGGGCCTTAGGCTATCATAACCCTTCGAATTACTGAAAAACCTCACTTATATGAACCCACCTAAAGTTTAAAATAGCTTACAATTGCCATTTTTTATAGACAACAGGTGTACGCGCAGGCCACGGGCCGGTATCGGTGATGGTTTTGAGCGAAGAATTAACAGATTTATTTTAAGGGTACAGAAGCAAACAGGAACATTCTTTTATATTGCGTTAAATACATAGTTGACAGTGCCATTTGACCAATAATATTGGTCGCATCTGTTGCCAATCTACATACTGTAAGTCGAAGTTTAGAGTTTTTCAAGACTTCATCATTAGTTTATATCTGACCTTACTCAGCGTAAAAGTGTCCTTGTTACCTTAACTTGCTCGGTAGGTACAAGGTACCTTACCAAATAATTATATTAGGTCTATGGTACTTACGGGGAAAGCTCACAAGTCACAGGGCCTGATGTCTTGATTCTTTAGAGAGCTCAGTTTGAGTCGAATGTCGATCGAACACGACGTGAAGGTTTAATGCTATTGTGGTAGTAATTCAATTAAGCGCACGATGTTAAGATAGTAATCAACGAAACAGAGATGCTACTTGATGTAGAGATACCGATGAGTGAGGCGATAAAACAAAAACAGATAGATGAAGAATAGGCTATAAATAAAAAGTTAAACACGGATCAAAAATATACCGCAGACATTTTGAAGAAACTTTTTAAATAAGCCAAGAGTGAGTGAGTGTTATTAAGGCAAAGAAATGCAAAAGATATTAGAAATCTTTAGACTAAATGGAGTTAGGCAGTGTGTTATTACTTATTACCTATGTGAAGTACCACACTAACTAGGCACGATGTTCAGCAGACAACCCCATGTTATATAACCATTTTAAACAACATCGGTGTAAAAAAAAAAAGAAATAAAAACATACGATAAAATATCTTTGAATAAAATTACAGTCTGCAATTGTTATCCATCAAATAGCCCGGAAGGATGGTGTTCAGTATATCTAGATGTTATATAAAAAGCGATACCATAGCACCAGCACCTGCGTACAACGGATGTTCGAACCCGTTTGCCCGCCAAATCCAGTGGATGTTTTGTTCTTTTTGAGGAATTTATTGTTGTAAGTGATAATGAAAATATAATTAACTCTCTTATGAATGAAACGTTTGGTTAAATCATTAAATGACGATAATAAATCTTTCAATACAAACAAAGTCATAATAAACTTTCACTTAACAAAACAATTACGCCGTTTCTTCTAGGTCTAATCATTAGGTTTGTCCTTGGAACTTTAGATAAGCTGTTCATAAAATAAATTATTTAAACGATTTTATCTCAATCTAAATTTTTCTGAAGATCACAAGATTAGCATTAATTTTGGTGTAATCCCATGATGTTGGGATTAAGATAATAATTAGGGCCAATCCAAAATGACTAGTAGGTAAGATAGGTAATAACCGTTTGGCCCGCGGCCCCAAACGCCCAGTGAGGTTTCATCAGTCGCTATACAGTGTTATTTACAACTACCGCGCCTGTAGGCCTTTCGTTATTACAAATTACAATGTTACAAACTACCTTCATTTTCTTTCGAGCATATTCCCCGTATTTAACCAGGATTTAAGATATTTCTTGCTTTAATGACAGGAGGGAAGGCGTATTTTGTTCTTATTTCAAACTAGATGATTCCCACGACTTCGTCCCCGTGTGACTAAGTTTTTTGGATTTCTTCAATTCAATTTATTTAGAACATGTAGGACATACAGGTGTCTCTTATGCTACGTCATGTTTTGACTCTACCACTGGTTCGGAAAGGAGATTCTGCCGAGAAGAGACGGCAAGAAACTCCGCAGTTGCTCTTTTTTTTTCTTTTTTTTTTAAACAATATATTACAATACTTAGGTAAGTTAGTTTATAAATAAAATAAAATACAATAGTGTAAGTTATTATACTATCCTGTGGGGAGCTGGACCCAAAGTCGGTTGCTTCCATACAACTTTGTCATTAAGAAGCCTTCCCCGGGATACAACCTATCCCTATACCAAATTTCATCAAAATCGGTTGAACAGATGGGCCGTGAAAGCGTAGCAGACAGACAGACAGGCAGACAGACACACTTTCGCATTTATAATATTAGTATGGAAGTATGGATATAAGAGCCTCAAGCCTATCTGTATTCATAAATTTCTTTCAATGGTATGAAATGGTGGCCGAAGTCTCGCTATGGAGGGGACAGTTAAAAAAACACGTGAGCCTATGAAAAGGGGAGATTGCTATTTGTTATCCTAAAAGAAGGAATACAGCGATGCAGACCTGTTGATAACATTTTTGCAGAATGCGTTAATTTCATAAAGTTATATCAAACACAAACACATCTAATAGACCTCTCACTTCCATTATAACACAGGAAACGTTAATATTGATAATAACTCCTGTAAAATTGTAAGCGTTGACAATGCACTGACCTTATAGACTCATAGAGCCTAAGCACATTACGTGCCCAATACTCCGCTAAATTACTTCCTCAGCGGACCATTGCTAACGAGAAAACAAAAGGCGTATTGTGTAATGGAAACAAATTCAAACGCGAGCCTTGAAGCCACCTGTATAATTACACTGAAACTATTCAATGACATTTTTTTATAATTTTGTAATTATACATTGCAATATATTCCTAGAGCTCCCATTGAAATAAACAAGAGAGTCTACGTACATAATGCAAATTTTCTGTGAGACCATGACTGTGTCTAGTTAAAGGAACGAATTGTTTATCAAAGAATATTTTGTTTATTTTGAAGCAATTTCAATCATATTATGTCAGTAAGACACACATACAACCGGGCCAATACTCAATAGGGTAGGTACACGCGTTTAGTCCTTTGTAATACATAGCCGAAGAGAATTTATATAACCATCTTCACAGACCGTTTCCAGTGTTGATTAAGACACGAACGAAACATCAGGAAAGTCAGTTTAAACAAAGAAAGCTGGTTGAATAAAAGACAGAGTATCTGCCGCTTTATTCAACCAAATTATAGAGAGTAAAGAGAAGAGTTAAAAGGCATAACATAGAAGACAGAGGTTCTTATATTTACAGAAATACAAAGATTGCCTACCTAAAGCTAATCACTTTACTAAACTTGCTCAAGGACAGCATAAAATTAACGCCAAAATAAACCATTGTATAATGAATACAGACTATTGTAATTATCTGAGTACATGGTGAATTTTCATTTAAATATAGGTATTAGGTATCTGTTGAAGGTTGAAGCGTGTTTTAGTTACATTAGATAATTACTGAAAGCGTTAAAACAAAGTTTGTAATGTAGTTTCGTCTATCTTTGGAATTATTAGTCCATTAGAGTTGTTTTTTTTGTTTTGAATAAACTCTTGTTTTTGTTACTTTTTCAAATGATACGCTAATTGCTTCTTTATTGTCTATAGTATTTGTTTATACACTTCCGAAGCTAACTACGATACTGAAGTAGCGATTCTACCTTGCATAAAGTTTACTGCCTTTGTGAAAAGATACGTATTCATGTCACACTTCAAATCTGACAGAAAGGACTTGCTTCAACTTTACTTTACTTAGGGCTGATTTTTCAATCGTCAGATAAATTTTATCGGAGAAATAAATTTGACGTTTTGGCAGATTTTCAATACAAAACCTGTCAAAACGTCAAATTTATTCCCCCGATAAAGTTTATCTGACGGTTGAAAAATTAGCCCTTAGGCATTGCAAAACTTACCCTATTTAGATATTCTCAAAGTAAAAATTACTTGAATGACAATTATACGCCCAATCGTTATTGAGCTAATTGTATGGTGGATAGTCGTTGGTATTTCTTAATTTTTCATCAGAAGTTGCCACTACCAAATTTTATAGCTCTAAAATAAGCTATAAATGTAAAACAAGCACAAGTCTCTGCAGAGAGACAAGAGAGTTAACTCTTCAATAAAAACCTGTAAAGAAGGCCTTCATATTTTACTTTTATTCATTTTAAAAGACGACATCTGATTGAACTTGAGCTAAGTCTGATTAATATAACTAGCAGATTACGAGTATCATGTAGGTAGGTATTACATATGGGTTTCCTTTGTAGGTTGCCTTATTGTTCTGCGTTTAATAGGATTAAATTTTATTATTATCTGAATCATTTGGCTTACGCGTTTTCTAAATGAACATATCAGGTGTTGTTCTTCGAGGTTCATCTTTGGAACCTAATTACTTATTACAACTTTCTGACAATTTCATTAAAAGTAGGAGATTAATTTATTTATTTTTTTGCTATGAACGTGTATCTTTATAATTTTATATTGACATTTTATTAACAATATTAGATCTGAATATCAGTTACCTGATATGATTAGCTATTTAATAAAAATATTAATTACAAAATCCATACATTATAATAACATTAAAAACTAAAACTAAACATTAAAAATATCATCTATGCCGCTGCAATAAAAGTTGTCCATAATATTTTAAAAGTAATAAATGGTTTACGTAAATTGTACCATTTGATTTAACTAGACATGCAAAATTTGTTTAGAGACAAGATTAAGTTTTAAATTACCCTGGCTAAAACAGGGAATAATAGGTCGAAGAAGAAAGTAGAAAAACTAAACAACGTTTTATTTATGAATTAATAGATAGACATTAAAATAAAAAACTTGTATAAGTAACTAATAGTTTCCGATTTCAGAAACCGTTAAGCAATTCAAAGGGGACATAATGGACACACAAAAGCCCTAAAAGGCTTATTAGGTACACTATAAATAAATACCTAATGATGCCGGCCGCATGCCAAGCGAAGGGTCAGGGTTGAGCGGTCCCATGGCACACCATTGTTTACAACTTCCTGTCTGCACTCGTATGTAGATCATGCGGTAATGAATCATAATCTATAAAATGAGGGTAGAATTAATTGTTACAATTACTTGTTTCCAACTGTTTAACTTTCATTTGTGTACGAATGTTAGTCTGTTTTAACGTTCGAAAACGGTTTCTCAAACTGCCACATATGAATAGGGTTATAACTTAATTGTTTTTAGAAATATTTAGAAACAGAATCAGAATTTTGCATCTGAGGCTAAAATTAACTTTTTAATCTTTTTCAATCTGATCTGAGATGTAAAGACGTTTTTCTATAACTGCCATTATCATTGTAGATTAACGTAACGTAACATCATCTTGTTATTTTAGAAATCAGAAAGTGATTGTTTGTTTTCTTTTTATTCCGAAAAAAAAGGCGATATTAAAAACAACCTAAATCAATTCAACCAACACATGCTATCACTAACATCTGTTTAATTTGAATTTCTCAACAATGCAGCTCGAAGGCCGAAGCTAAGACAATGAAAGTGGTTCCTCTTTTATCTCTTGCAACACACAATGACGCCTTGCACTTAAAAAAACCGGCCAAGTGCGAGTCGGACTCGCGCACCGAGGGTTCCGTACAAACCTGTAGTAAGTTTTAAATTAAATGTTTTTTTAAATATTTGAGTTGATTGAATGAAAGATAAATTGCGGTTTTCGATTTATGACGTATTAAAAAAAAACTACTTACTAGATCTCGTTCAAACCAATTTTCGGTGGAAGTTTGCATGGTAATGTACAACATATATTTTTTTTAGTTTTATCATTCTCTTATTTTAGAAGTTACGGGGGGGGGGACACACATTTTACCACTTTGGAAGTGTCTCTCGCGCAAACTATTCAGTTTAGAAAGAAATGATATTACAAACCTCAATATCATTTTTGAAGACCTATCCATAGATACCCCACACCTATGGGTTAGATGAAAAAAAAAATTTTGAGTTTCAGTTCTAAGTATGGGGACCCCCAAAATTTATTGTTTTTTTTCTATTTTTGTAAGAAAATCTTAATGCGGTTTACAGAATACATCTACTTACCAAGTTTCAACAGTATAGCTCTTATAGTTTCGGATAAAAGTGGCTGTGACATACTGACGGACAGACAGACATGACGAATCTATAAGGGTTCCGTTTTTGCCAAATTTGGCTACGGAACCCTAAAAAGTGTAACGATACGAAAACTAGAGTAGCGACACATAAATCTTTATTAGTAATGAATGCAGATCTACATATAAGCAACAACTACTTAAATATGATATTCTGCTTAAAATTTTTAAGAGGTGACGCTTGTTAGCATTTAGTTTCAGTAAATTTCAGACGTAGCCCTTGCCTATTAAATCTAAGCAAGTGGTAATCGACAGCGGATTCATTATATTCCATTAGTAGTCATACAGACTTACTAGTTACGTGTATGAGTCAGTAATAAAATGATCAACAAAATGGCCGATTCTGTCGTAAATAATCTCTAAACTAGACTAAATAGGACACGATGATAACCCATCGCGGTCATTAACGACACATTTAGATAATAACGCCGACCTTTACCATGCCACACCATACCATACACCATAAACAAGACCGCTTGGCATCCAACAGCAACCTTATTTAAAGCAGTTACAAAGCCTCTAGACTAGACAATAATCGGGGCACAGTATGACCACGCGATCGATGTTGTGCTACTGATTTGTATAATGCATACGTGCATACATCCATAGGTAATTTGTTGTGCGTCCGGCCGTTTCCATAGAGATGAATGTATTCATGATTTTTTTTATTATTTATTTATTTATTTATTTATTTATTTATTTATTTATTTATTTATTACAGAGCAACTTTTGAACAGGATTTTAGATGGTTTGTTTACAAATCTACTATGAATATAAAAGTTGAATAGATCGCTTGCAAAAGCCCGATAAATTCTATACAAATAAAAAAAAAGCTTAGAGGAATAGAGAGGCAAAATGAAGCTAATTCTGTTATATTAAGGGTCGAAGTACTGAAACATTGTTTTCTGTTCCGACGTTTTAGGATAGGAAAAATGAAAATTTCATTACTAAATTAATACCATTTGCTACTCAGTTAAATGAAGTATGACGTAATTAAACAAAGTGGTCATAAAATCGTATAGTAACTGCAGAAAATTATCGAGAAATTCATGGAAAACTCAAAAAAGGCGTTATCGCGTTCCGACTATTGTGATTTAATCTGAGACCTTATATAAACAAAAGTTATTTCAAATTAATCATTAAAGATCAAGGAACACTTTAATTAAACAATATTTTCAATACAACTTAAAGTTTTTGTACAATCTGGTTCCAAAGATCCCTCATACGAATTTTTCATACAAATTTACACTGGCTCGTCCAACCCAAATGTCAAAACGTATAGACTAAGAGATAACTGTATTTGTGGTAACTATCTTTTGGTAACTATAATTATATCTCCTTACTATTAATTTCCATGTTTCAGATTTATGTTAGTATTATCACAGGTGGTCTAAGAGGTGATATACGTAAATTAAAATACTCGTAACTTAAATGGGAGATATTTAAACACTACACATTATCACATCAAAGCGGCGACACTTGAGCTATTTTTTACCCATGACGGAACGAACGGTATATATTATTATGTGTTTGCCCTAAGAGGTTGTGCGATTGTTTGTTTGTTTGTGTACTTTTTAGTTACCATTTTCCTGGAAAACTACTGGACCGATTAGTATGCAGTTTTTTGCAATAGATATGCATAACTTGTGTCAAGGTTCTTGAATATGTTTTAGGGCCATAGTCCACTAAGCTGAGCTGCAATTTTGATTTTAATTTTTCTAAATGTTTCCATTTTTCTGAAAAAGTACTGGGCTCATTGAGATGCGGTGTTTTGCATTATAGATATGTATAGCTTGTGAAAAAGTTCTTTAGATTTAGATATATTTTAAGTTATCGTGCTATCGTGCGCGCTCCTATCGTGTTTTTTTATTATGTTACCTTTTTTCTGGAAAACTACTTTGCTGATTTAGATGCGGTTTAAAAAAAATATGTTTAGCTTCTGAGAAGGTTCTTAGATATGTTTTAGGGCCATAGTCCACCAAGCTGTGCTGCAATCGTGATTTGGTAGGTGGTCGAACTCCTTCTCATCGTAAACCCGTCGTGTTTGGACTCTTTTGATTTGCCTTGACAAGCGCTAACCTAGATGCTGTGGTCACAGGAACTCCAGTTTTTTATCCATTATATTTTATAACGTATTTTTTGAACTGATATATTTTAATATTTATTTATCAGAATATTAAAGTTTGACACAATTTGACACCTCTACTCATTACCATTTGGCCATAGTCCAACACGCTGGTCAAAAAAACTACTGAACCGACAAAGATGCAGTTTTGTGTTCATAAAACTACTTCTGCGAAGATCTAATTGTTGTTACAAAGTTATAAGGTCACAAATTATAATGGAGCGCTGCAGTTCATCGTGGGTTTTTTTTTAATTTTAATTTTAATACTTGACGTAAGTACTACTTGACGTACTTAACGATGTATTATGTATTTGAGAGGCAATATCTAGTAAACGCCCCGATGAATAGAGTCAATTTTTATACTGGTTTACTTAGGTACAGCGCATACTTTAGTACTATACTAGAATAAGCCTTCCTAGTTATTGGTCATTTCTGGTAACAATAACTCGTCTTTGAGCGGCGATAAGTGGTCAGGTCCCCAGCCGCTTGCAGGCAGACCATCACGAATTCCACCAGACGATAGTTACTGTGGTGAATGATACGAGCACTTGATGAGAACTGACATTTATTATTACTGAAATATATAACAATATTATATAAAATTCACATCATCTTTCCCTTTTATTTTTTAATGTATATTATAAGTACATCTAGTTTTATTATAATTTTATAATTGGCTTAGATATGTAATTATATTTAAACAATACCTACGTATCTAATCCTAATTTATTTTTACTGAAATACCAACATAACAATATTATATGAAAATCACATCAGCAGCTATCTCCTAGCCTATATATTTTTTGAAAGCTTGCCCCCTTAAACTAAATTGACAGTTTTTAATCTAGTGCTATCCTTTTGCAGAGAGTTAAAAGGTTTATAATGCCGTAAATTTTTGCCATCTGCAATATGCTCTTGCCAAAAAGGTGTTAGCATTACACAATGTAACTACAGTGTGTTAAAAATGTAACTAAGTACAGTATTTTAAACGTCATTGTGCAAGCGGCCCTTGCCCTCAAGGCAGCAAGTTAAATAATTCTAATCAGACTGTGCACTTACAGTTATTAAGTTACTAGCGGTCCGCCCCGGCTTCACGTGGGTAGCACTTGATCAAAATAGTCCATACCCAATAATGGTCAGTCGGCACTGAGACGGACAACTCCACCACACGTTCTCAAATTTTGTTCAGCAAACTGCTGTGAGCACTTGGCACTTGAGTCTCCAGTACGACGTATTTTCGCTGCCCTCACCTAGGAACTATGTTTAGAACTAACAACTAAGTTGAGACCTGGTTCTTTTAGGCATTTCACAGTCTTATAACAGTTTGATATTAAAATGTTTCAAAAAATGTTAGTAACTTCTCTTGTATTTATTATGTTTGTCTTGACAAATATGACATAAAAGACAGTCTGAATTAATAGACGAATAGAGGTTTAACGTAAAAAGTTAAATGAGGTGAATTTTTCCGACTTAATTCACATTATTGCAATTTTCGAAGGGATCTCTAATTTATTTTAAAATAAAATGCAGCCTATGTTACTCGCTGATAAAGTAGCTTTCTATAGGTGAAAGAATTTTTAAAATCAGTCTAGTAGTTTTTAGGGTTCCGTACCCAAAGGGTAAAAACGGGACCCTATTACTAAGACTCCGCTGTCTGTCTGTCTGTCTCCAGGCTGTATCTCATAGACCGTGATAGCTAGAAAGCTGAAATTTTCACAAATGATGTATTTCCGTTGCCGCTATAACAACAAATACTAAAAATTAAAAAAATATATATATTAAGGGGGGTCCCCATACAATAAACGTGTTTTTTTTGTATTTTTTTGCTCAATATTAAAAACGGTAACAGGTAGACGGTTCAAATTTTCACAGAATATTAACTTGTATATTACCTTTCAAAATAAATAATTAAATATCAATAAAGTAAATATTAAAGGGGGGCTCCCATACAACAAACGTAATTTTTTGATATTAACAGTAAACCTCTACAAACAAAGTTAGTTTTGCGGTTCATTAACAAAGGTAATTATACCTACTTCTTGAGTACGGAACCCTCGGTGCGCGAGTCCGACTCGCACTTGGCCGGTTTTTTAGTTTATCCATTACAAACAAACAAACAAATCTTTCCTCTTTATAATATTAGTTTAGATTACAATATTTATTATTATGTAAGCAGCAATCAATCACGTCACCGTAGACAATGTCAGAGCCAA
This sequence comes from Erebia epiphron, assembly GCA_963932025.1. Taxonomy (NCBI): domain Eukaryota; kingdom Metazoa; phylum Arthropoda; class Insecta; order Lepidoptera; family Nymphalidae; genus Erebia; species Erebia epiphron. The sequence continues at coordinate 40,858,919 of OZ009948.1, read as the reverse complement.
GGCTTCACCGAAGTATCGTCCGCATGCAATTACGAAATCACATTAGTTGCTCTATTTACAAATCATTAACGAAATCTTTCACGAAAATTGAGAAATTGTTTGGTCGAGGTAATCTACAACAGTTGAGTTACAATCTTTGGAATCTTCTAGGCAAGCGCGCTCCACCTCAGGCTGCATCACCACTTGCAAGCAAGTCTGATTGCAGACAAGCGCTAGCCTATGCATTAAAAAAAAAAATTAAAACATAGGCCTCTCTGGGGTGAGATGAGGCTAGCATTTCCCGAACTGCTTGGACATTGTAGTCTGCTCTCATAGATTTTATTTATCTCGTTGTAAATCTTTAACTCCTTACTAATATTATAAACGCGAAAGTTGTATGTATGGATGTTTGTTACTCTTTCACGCTTAAAACTATTGAACGGATCTGCATGAAATTTGGCACAGAGATAGATTATAGTCTGGAATAACACATAGGCTACTTTTCATCCCGGAAAATTAAAGAGATCCCGCGGGAACCAAAAAAACCTCAAACCACGCGGGCAACAGCTAGTTTAACATAAATTCAGAGAACGAATATGTATCCAACTGAAATAGTGCGTAAACAACGAAATTCCTAAAAAAGAAACTTCACAAAAATATCGAGCTTTTGTATTCCCAGATCCGAATTGCGGCACAAAATTCATATTATCCTTAACCTATCATTATTTCATATAAAGGATCCTCCCAGTGCTTTTCAATTTTGAAATTCGGCCAGGGGATAATTAGTAGGGAAAAAAGATTTATGATGAGCAAAAACCGACTTGAATGACGCTTGGGTAGAATAGCTTTGATAGCAGACAGCTTGGCTTTTACGTGATAAAGGTTAATTGACTTCTGAACCATAAGTTTTGCTCGACTGGTGTTTATCATGGTTCCCCGAACCAACAATCAACTAATTTATACAACTACAATCATGATGATTTAAAAAATGTTTGATTGTAAAAATTTGTTGACGCCACTGAAGTGAGGACATTGTGAAAATGATGGAACCGTACTTCAAGCCGTTATATGATATTGTTTTCTCTAATTGGGTTTATATGATGTACCTATCTAGATTAAAGGATATATGATTCTAGGAATTTCAAGGTAATTAATCTGTATTAATATTATAAATGCGAAAGTGTGTCTGCCTTTCTGTCTCATGTCTGCTACGCTTTAATGGCCCATCTTTACAACGGTTTAGATGAAACTCGGCATAGAGATAGGATTTTTCCTTCCTCTAATAGTTAATACCATGTAGTATTTTAACCTGTGAATAATAATATGTGCTTATCTCTTATTAACTTTTTCATCATCATTTGAAATCAGGTATTTTTGGACAAGAAATACAAACCTGCGTATGTTATCAACACGTCAAGCCTTTATTAAAATAAAGGTCAGTGTCCGATTGGTCAGACACTCCTATACTATTACTTTGTGAGTTGTGACTAATGTAGGAGCAACCTTTATGATTTTACTGATAGCTTCAAGGTTGGTTATGTACTTTTACTATACACTCTTACGAAAATCAACTAAGTCTTCATACGTCTTATAACACATATAATATGTTTTTTAACAATAATGTCCTCCCGACGGAATTTCGGACACGGCGGCCTATCTCCAGAGAGATTAGCCATCTGCGCGAGAGATATAATAGTGCACATACCCAGGTGCACTCTTTGTTCCTTGACACGACCGGAGAGAGATCAGGCGCAGGACCGACGGCTTTCCGTGCTCTCTGAGGCACGGGGGTGAAACACCGCCAACTTCCTTACTCCGGGCTAGTGCTGAGAATTTCTTGTCGGAAAACCCAATACTTGTTATGGTCCGACCCGGGAATCGAACCCGGGACCTCGTCGGCCACAGTCGAACATGCTAATCACCAGACCAACAAGGCAGTTTAATAATTTTTGGTCTATTCTAAGTACAATGTCTAATTTAAATACTTATTGGAAAAATAACAACGTATTTAAATAATGCATTATCCGGCTCGAAGGCAATAGCTAAAACTGATGGACTTACTCGTAAGAAAATTCAGTACATCGACATCTTCGCTCAGTTTACCGAAAATCCAAAAATGGACACTAATTAAAATCCAAAATGCACCGTGACATTAACTTTGATTAAAAAAACAAAATTACTCATTGAAAACAGTACGTAATTAGAGATATAGGTACATCATCTAAACGGATATGACGTGGACAGTTAGTGGCGACTTAGCAACTAAAGCCTGTTTTCACCGCAACCACCTTACCTACTCGCCACCACTCGCGGGAATCTGGTGGCACTATAATAGATTGAATGTCAAGTCACATCAAGTACTGTCCTAAGATAGGGATGTCACCCTTTTTTAAGACGAAAAATTTGTTCGGATTTATCATGGCCTGGCAAATTCTCCAGAAAAATGATTTTCTTGCTTACCTATTTATTATGATTAAATAAGTTTTGTAGTACAAACATTGTTATTGTTATCTTGCTTTTTATGGGTGGTCATCCCGTTTTCTGTGTCGGAGGTTTTAACCGGCCAAAAAGAAGAGTGTTTAAGTTTGGCCGCTTTATGTGTCTATGTGGGAGAGTCTTTCTTCTTCTTTCTTCCGACTGGGCTGGTTTCCACACGTGGGAGAGTCATCGTAGAGCTCAAAAGAATAGACTGATTTAAATGTGGCAACCCTGTGGTAGTTACTGCAACAATCCCGTCAGCCTTGGGACATCTGGGGGCACCAGTCGGCCCGGCACATCCCAACAATGCCATTACGGTCCAGCAATCCTTTTTTATTGGACCCTTTTAATTGTATACCGCACTAAGTTGCTACTTTTTACTCCATACCTAGTAAATAGTAATGGCGATTCTTTTAAAATTACCGTAATGCTACATTATTAATAAGCTCGCGGCTTGTCTGTGTCCTGTTGGAATTTAAGTTATTTAAACGCCATCTTGGATAAGCCTCCTTATTATAGAATTTAATATGATGTAAGTAGCCATTGACCTCAGAAAATTTTGAAGTATTTTGGAATTTCTTATAATGGCAATAATTACGGGGATAAGTAGGTATTTCCCCCGTTTTATCCACTGTGGATATTATTTCCACTGCTGTGCCCCTGCTCGACGGGTGGATAAAACTGAGCGAGGGGATAAACATTTTAGCCTTTCCCCGTGGATAAAATGTCCACTGCCCACGCTCACCCTGCAGGTGTAAGTTTCTAATAATTAATTTTATCTATCCATCTATCTGTATGCATCTACTTCTGGATATTGGTCTTGTGTCAAGCGCTCCGCCACCACAAGATAGATTGTGCCAACAATCACCATACAATCACACATAATCCTCCGCCATCCCCAAATTCCTGACATTTCTATTTTCCAGCGAAATAAAAGCTAAGATGGGTTCCATTTGCTACTAAACTACTTACTTCTTGCCTTCTTGAGTACCTACTTTACAATTTATATTATAACTGTCGATCTTTCGCTGAAGTAACTATAATTTACTTATTATTCTTATTTTGTATCTTGATACAGATCAACTTTCAGAAGTAGAACTTTCTACGTATAAAACCCATAAAAAACTATTTTGGACTATAATATGAAGTTAACCTTTATGTGTCCATTTCTTAGCAGAGCGTAAAGCAAAACAGGTATAAAATGACAAGTTAAGGATAGTAATATAACATACTCCAGACATTTTTTACTAAAATTAAACCATTAGAAGCTTTCGTAATAGCACGCAAGGCTTTATACGAAGCGTAGAGAAAAAAAATGCACATCGAAATGATACACCAAACCGTACCGTGAAAGACTCGGCCATAAAACACAATGAGCATAGGAAACAACAGTTCTTCACACACGGTTTAATCCGTAACACGATGTTTGTCCAATGATGGCAGTTGGTTCAGAATTAGAAAAAGTATGAACCTTGGTGGTGAAGGAATAGAGAATGATTTTGATTATCGATTAGACGATTGTTAATCGATATTAGATCACTTTGATCTTATAGACTGAGAGAGCATCTCTTTTAAAATAACAGTAAATATATATTATAAGTCTGAATGGAATAGTAATAGAGAACTGGTCTAAGAAATGCTTCTTTCATCTCATAAAAATTCATCTACAATTTTAAATCGTTTGATCTCAAACTCTTCTAATAGCGTTCTTTACATTAGTACTACATAATATGTGTGGAAAGTAGAAAACTAAAAGAAAATTGCTTGGAAAACATAAATAATCATACCTGAAAGAGGCTGCATACCTTAAAATGCCCTGGAAGATGCGATGGAGTCAAAGTTAGAGACGTCTCCTAACCTATCCGTAAAATGCTCGTTCCCATATCGAAAGAATAGATTACCATTACACTTTACGAGCCTTTGATTGGACCGCGACTAACGATATGGGGGCACGGAAAGGCACAGGTATCGTACGATTTACGATAAGTATAAAGCTTCATTCGTATGCAGCCCGCGCTAAAATATCGATTTTTGGTTTTACTAATTACGGAAGTTTCTTCGTCTATATATATATATATATATATATATATATATATATATATATATATATATATATATATATATATTATCCGGTTGGTTTAGCTCTAGATGCTACAAGTAAGTAGAGAATTTTCTTCTTAATTCTTATCATGGTAAACCGTTTGAAATTATTGAGAATTAAAAGCGAAATTTTAACAACATTAAATTTCAACAATTGCACTTCTTCAAATTTTCACTACGATAGCCTCAGCTGAAAGCCGAAGCAGTTTCCGCTCATGCTATACCGCGCTGAGTTTCTGCTACCTTTATGCCTAGCCATAAACAGACCCTTACCAAAATATCAGGCACACGCTACGATATTTAACTTATGTCAAGGAACGATCAAGTACAAATTTTCGAGGTCGTATGGATGATAATAAAAAGGATTAAAGGGGCTATAAATTACACCATTGTAAACAGTTTTGGTTTGTTTAGCCGATAATGGGATGCATTATAGGAGTAATTATAAAAAAGTAAAAGTAAAAGTAAAAGTAATTTAGCTATTTATGCAACTGTATCGTAATGAGGGTCATTTTAATTCGAGTGCTGTTTTTTGCCAAATAGGACAGTACGAGAATTAAAATGACTAATTACGTACAGTTGCATACAAGATTTTATCTACGACAAGGACGTCTTTATAATTTTTTACTTTATAAATTAATAAAAAAGTCAAATCAATCAAGTGCCAGAACCCAGAGCCGCTAAGCTATAGGTATCCTATTTATGAAGATAACCATATCGATACAGCTACGACTCATAACGATACAGCTCCCATACAACGAACTGTATCGTTATGAGAAGCAAACACGAAAGAGGGTTCAATTCGATATAGTTGTCAAATTCGAAATTGGAACTTTTCGATGCTGGAGTAGATAAATAATGTTTTGATACCTTGATACATATTACAGAACGCATTTAAGTTGAACCAAATTCTTACAATATTATATCAATAGAAAAATTACTAGTGATTAGTATATATTTGATTATTTATATCACATTATTAATGACGTGTTTTGACGCAGAAGCATGTACTTACCCAATTTTATCTAAGTAATTAGAGCACATAGAAAAGTTTCTAAGAAATCAAACAGGGCCTGCAGGTCTCTGGAGTCAACGGGTCATTACAAGTTAGGTAAAATTTAGTAAGTCAGCAATATTAGTTGGTTAACCTAACTGGCTCATGGACAACTTCAGAAGATCTTTACTTTAAGTGGATTGACTAACCTAAAGGCGAGTTCTAAGGTTACCGATAGAGTTAAATATGACGATTGACGACCAAAAAACGGGCCTCTTTGGATGGCTGTCACATTTCGTTAATTTCTGAAGAACATTTTGCCCCTAGCCTCTACCATAGATGTTTCATATAGGATGTAAAAATGTCGACTTGCCTAACTTTATTTGATTTTTTGGTGGTTTTTAAGTATCATGTTAACCTTACTTTACCCTAAGTTAATTTAATCATAAGAATGCTATCATACTAATATTATAAATGCGAAAGTGTGTTTGTTTGTTGGTTTGTCCTTCAATCACGCTGAAACAGAGGAACGGATCGACGTGATTTTTGGCATGGGTATAGTTGAGGACCTGGAGAGTGACATAGGCTAGTTCTCACGGGAATCAAAAAAAACTAAAACCACGCGGACGAAGTCGCGGGCATAAGCTAGTATTGAAATAATTAGTTCAACATCCACTAAAATTTTTGAATTTGTTTCGTACTCAGCGTAAAAAGATTTAGCTTCATTTTGTTAACTCTTTTTATGCTAGTATGCGTGTAGGTCAACAAATAATCGCTACTTAACAAAGTGGGCTGAGTTATCAGGATAACGTTATCGCGCTTCGACAACATATTTTTAGGGAACGGTCGCTAATGTGACCTTTCTTTCCTTTCACAAAGATAAGGGGTTTTAATAGGCAAACGACACATTCCTCATATTTGTAGTAAGCATTATTACCTTTTTATCTTTAAAAATATGCCTGGCTGAGGCAGTTAGCCAGTAACTTCACGATTGGATACTGTCCTTTTCTCTGGCATTAGGTAAAACTGCGTTCAAACACAAAAGTTGAATGCAATTGTTACTCTCTTCGATCCGCCGCGTTTCCAGGTCAGTCCGAACTCCAAACACAAATCCGCCCCTGGATCCGAAGGCCAAGTTAAACCGGTTATCCTAATCTTCTGCTAGCTACCTACGTGGAATAAATGGAGAGTTCTCTTTGTTGGCCGCCGCCTTTCTCCGAAGTGCGGTAAAGTTTGACGAAGTGCAAAGATCTGTCAAAATACAGTTCGTGATCAGTAATAGCTGGACATGCACCTGTCAATAATTAATTAGGCGCACAGGTTTTTGGCAAAAATATTGACATCGAAATGTGATTTTGTCGACTAACGCTTTGTTACACGATACAATAATTTGAAAAAATTAAGTGTCAACTAGCGAATGCCCGCGACTTCGTCTGCGTGGTATGAGGTTTTTTGGTAGCTTATGTGCTATTCCAGACTATTATCTATCTCTGTGCCTAATTTCAGCCAGATCCGTTCAACCGTGATTGAGTAACAAACATACATACATCCATCCATCCAAACTTTCGCATTTATAATATTAGTAAGATTTAAGTGTTGATTAAACTAATTTAATCACAAGACTTCATACAATTTTTGCGTGCAATTTGAAAAGTAACGACATAAATAAAGATACAAATTGTGAGAATTGGGAATTTCTCAGCTTGCCTACAGAACATAAGTAAAACGCAGTAATAGTCTTTCTTTGGATTGTTTTAAAGATCTACTTTTAGGATTTTAAGGGTAATTTCCGTTCTCAGACCTCAGAATCGTAGATCTTTACCACATACCGTTAACGAAGACACCAACTTCTTCTAGCCAACATTAGTCAAAATGACGCAATCAGAATCAAAACCATTGGCCCCGCTCTAAATTGCACAGCGCAAGATTTATTTGTGAATTAGTAGGTATCAAGATCGTGAACCCGCTGTTATGATGAATGTTCTGACCGCGAATTAAACACGAAATCGGACTGTATTACAGAGTAAAGACGATGCCCGCGACTTCGATCGAATAGATTAGGGGGTTTGGAAAGTCCTGTTAGAATTCTTCGATTTTCCGGGACAAGTAGCCATTTCCATCTGCAGGATGTGAACTGCCTCTGTACTAAATTACATCCAAATCGGTTAATGGATGGGCTGTGAAAAAGTCACAGACAGACAGACAGACAGACGGGCAGATCCACTTTCGCATTCGGTACGACACTGTTTGTATCCCGGGGACGGAAAAAGGATAGTTTTTATCCCTGTAAATCATAGAGTGCCCGTGGGATTTGAAGTTTTGAAGTAGTAATGAACCACTACAGCCCGTTAACGTCCCACTGCTGGGCACAGGCCTCCACTCTCATAGGAGAGAGGGAATTAGAGCTTAGACCCACCACGCTGCTCCAATGCGGGTTGGCGGGCTTTAACGACTATTATCATGTTACTGATAATAACCGAGACCGACGGCTTAACGTGCTCTCCGAGGCACGGGGGTGAAACACCGCCAACTTCCTAACTCCGGGCTAGTACTGGGAATTTCTAGTCAGAAAACCCCAACACTTTATAATGGCCCGACCCGGGACTCGAACCCGGGACCTCGTCGGCCGCAGTCAAATATGCTAACCACTAGACCAGCGAGGTAGTTGAGTAATGAACGTATGATATTAATATTTTTCGTATGAAAGAATGCGAAATGTCCGCTCTATCCTAAAGTTTCTTTGTCAACCAGCTCTATCCTTAACTTAATTTTCTTTGCCAACAATGTTGTGCTAAGACAATATTATACAATGGTTGTTTGTACCAAGGTTCACTATCAATTTGGCTTAAAATTGCTTTTTAATATTTGCCTTATAATTTACTAACGCACAATAGTTATTTTGATTGTTATGAGTAATAGTATGATATTATCCTTCCCGTTCCGTTCTAACTTCTATTATTAGTAAATTACCACTATACTGGTTACTATACGCGACTCTGCCTTTAAATGTATAGTAGTATATTACAGGTATACTTTATGTAAGTTTTTGATAACTTTCCTGGCGCATTGATGAGCGCTGTGGCTTTATAAGTGTAAGGTGCTGGTTTTGATTCCTCGATAGTTTTTTAACCTGCCATGACCAACCATAGTTAGCCCACTTCCATCTTAGACTGCATTGGCACTTACCACCAATTCGCCTATCTAATAGGGAATGTTAACTTTTTTTTTTCGTTTATTTAACTTTTAAATTTACAAAATAAAACTTCAGATTCTTAATTCCTTGACTGAATCGTATAGAAATTTTCTTTTTCCAAAATCACGTAACAATCATGGTTTTATTATACGATCATGTATCAAAGCGGATGTGTATAATCACATAATAAGGGTTGGTATAGAAACCAATCATGTAATTACACATATCTAGCTACAGATCTATGGGATTAAAAAAAAAAACTTGTACCTAGCTAGAGAAAAGTGTGCTTAATAATTATTGTAAGTATATGTCTCGCAGGAAGATTTGATTCATATTAATTCAAAAACAGCATACTACTCAACCCAAACAATAGGAATTTGAACAAAGGTACGTTTTACGACGTGAAAAAGTTTTTAAACAAAGTTTTAGAATGTTTTGTTAACGTACTTACACTTTTTATCGGTACTGTTTTAAAAAAAATAAAGTCGAAGCGATTCTTTTACTCCGTATATTTTTACAAAGTTTAACTAATTTACCACTGATTAAGAAACCTAATGGCACATTTTGACACCTTCAGTAAATTAACTAACTAAATGCCATTTTAATGTGACAAAATTTTTCTTAATTATGCTCAGCTTTATACAAATAAAGATATTTAAATAAATATTTTGCACACAAATACAATAATTAAGACTTCATTTAGCCTTACGAAAAGCGAAAACAAAGAAACTGTGCGAATTAGGCGTTATTCGCTAATTAACATAAAAACAATGAAAGCGCGACTCAAATAAATAAATTAAACTAAGTGTTTCGTAAGTTTTTCATTATATAACATGTATAAATGGAACATTGATATACCTACCTACATACAAAAAAATACACAGTTCCTAAGTTTTATATAAACGATTAAAAAAATTCAATTACCATGGCTTGGCATGATTTTTTGTGATTTATTAAATTAAATTGTATTGGTACTGTTAGACTGACAATTAAAATACATCCAAGGCCTTACTACTTCAATGGTTCTCGAGGGTGGCAGCACTGCTATGGAGACGCGATGAGGTTAAGATGATGAAAATATGGCGGTCGTTAGTGTAATAAAAGTATAATATTGAGTGGTTACAGTGTTTTCCCTCTAATAGTAGGTATAATGAAAGCATGATTAAATGCATGGGCGGCGGCAGTACCAACGAAAAAACATCCATGTTTACTTACACTAAACTTGGTGACGAGGGTCTAATGATGCATTCAGGAGATTTATATCGGGAACTCTTACATGGTATTATTTTCCATCAACTCGAGTTTGGGTTCATTTGGTTTGTTTTAATGATTCGAGTGTGTTTTTAGTTGTTTTTTTAATTTTAATGAGCGTGTTTTATAGTTTTTTTTTAATTCATTAGATTGTTCATGTCTTTGATGGTGTATATCAATGGTTTTGAGTGGGAAAAGCAGTGAGATGATGATCGCCCGGCCATTAGGTTAGCAGAGCGAAAGCGTATATCAACCTACGTGCGGCCCGTGCGAAAAGCGACGCTTGCGCAACCTCCACCGGATAATAGCCCTTTATTACATCTATGCATGTCTTCGTATATAATATATCTATAATACTCCTATATAAAAGGAGAAACTAACTGACAGACACATTAACGTACAGCTCTTATCTCTAAGTTTAGCGTTACGTGGCTAGGCCATGTACCTAAAGGCAAATAGCAGAAACACATGACCGACACACTTGCGCATCTATAATTAATATTAGCGTGTTATTTTCATCATTAATGTCTTGCTACAATTTTAAAATTGAGCAGTCCGAAAGGAGGGCTCTCATCATAAATTACTGTGAAATAAGTACTTGAATTAAAATTATTTATACCTACACTGGATATAATATTATATTCGCATTCTTCTAGAATGTACCTATATATTATAAGTCATAAGCATAACTCAAAAGGTTTTATATTTATCTAACTATAACTAAATTCTTATGAATAAAATGTTTAGTATCCTCCATACTGATATTATAAATGCGAAAGTGTGTATGTCTGTCTGCCTGCTACGCTTTCACGGCCCAACTACTCAACCGATTTTGATGAAATTTGGTACAGAGATAGGTTATATCCCCGGGAAGGACATAGGCTACTTATCCCGGAAAATTGAAGAGATCCCGGGGCAATCAAAAAAATGTAAGTATCTGTTTAACCGATTTTGATGAAATTTGGTACAGGGATAGGTTGTATTCCCAAGAAGGATAGAGGCTACTTTTTATCCCGGAAAATTGAAGAGTTCCCGCGGGAATCAAAAAACATCAATCCACGCGGACGAAGTCGCGGGAATCATCTAGTTTGTGTTTTTTTTTGCGTTGCTCTCATCTATAAAATAAAATTGTTGCACAAGTACTGTAATAAAACTAAAATATAACTACTTGTTTGCCATAAACATATTATGTTGCGGTAGCAGTTTAGTGTATGTAATAAAATCGGGACCTGTATTGTATCTAACCTAACAACCTCTGGTTTCCAATAGCCTTGATCTAAATAAACCTACAATGAGTTTTGAGTAAATTTTAAAGAGAATTTTAAAGGCCCTTTTATTCATAACCATACCGATTTATTTCTAAATTAATCATTACTTTTACCTTTTATTAGTTTTCATTTCACGATATACATAATGGACTACAAAATAATATTTTAATTTACTTAATAAGTACTAAATTAAATCACAGCATGTATTCACAGCAACTAGGTATTATAAAACATTTCGTTAGGATCAATATTTACATTAAGTACTAAATTTAATCAAAGCATATTATGTATTAAAAGCAAAATACAATAGGTACGCATTAAAAAAGGAAATATAGTTACGATCAACTCTATGAACTAATTTTTGGAAATCGTTGATCTCCATTTAATTTTGTCCATGTATTTCAATTTTTAAGTTGATCGCTAATTTAAAAATATTCCAGGAAAAAGTGCAGTTTTTAAAAATAAATAAAAATTACAATTATGTACATTGATGTAGAATTTTAGTACCTACCTCATTCTATTTCGATGATTAGGTACGAACAGTAATTGAACATTAAATATCACTATTGCAAACGCCTATAACAAATAACGTGTATTCCTAGAGTAACAAAATCTTAATGTACTCACAGACTGAAAACGACGCCAAAGGTCTTGGAGATGACCCCCATGGTCTTCTTCCAGCCCTTGATGAACTGGCGTCGGCGCGCCCCGCGGGGCAGCGCCGGCGCACCGAGTTCCGAGTAGGAGCTAATTTTGACGACCTTCCTCCAACCGACCAAAATCCTTCATCACCTTCTCAGGTACACCACACTAACATACTCCGACAAAAACAGTTAACTTCAAACTTTATTCACTGGTTCAAAAGATATTCTACCTGCTCTCGGGATTTTGAAGACGTTCATTACAATAAAGTCTACCAAAATAATACGTCTGTAAATACACTTTTGTCGAATATATGTATTTTTAGATACTATAATATTGTCTCTATTTCAGAACGAAAGCGCTTAAAGCGGCCGTGTAAAAAATGAACGTGCGTAATTAAATACGATGTGCGTATAAAATCAAGGGAGGTCGTTTATGGGTAACAGTAGACACGTGCGCTCGGCAGTGTGGTGCGTACGTAACTGACGTTAGGAGTTAGGACGTAGATTCTACGGAGCTTGGAAAGCCGGCCGCTACGCTTGCTACAGGGGTAGTAATTCGTAAGCTCGCCGTGAGTCACCGTCGCGGTCGCGCAGCACTGTCTGTTTGTTTGACTGCGTTACTAAGGTTCAGCGCACATTGGAAACTTTTTTGTTTTCTTACAGATTGTCAGTTTGTTACATTATACTACACAACTGTTACCTGGTAGCTTAAAGTACCAGATAAGTGTGTGGTTACCTTACTAAAGTTAGGCATATAGTTTGTACTCCTTTTATTTCTCGTGTGCTATAAAGCAGTCTTGTATGCCGAAAGCTCTGAAACAACTTTACAAGTTCTACAAATTTAAAAGGACTTTGCCTACTCTACTATGCTACGAATATAAGCTTTTCCCAATTTTCACTTCTAAGTAGAAATAAAGAAAAAAATATTTCTGCTCTACTAAATTGCATCAATTCTACAAGTTGCTTATACCATAAATCCCCTAAACATTTCTGAAAAGAATGATACTATAGCTTATAGCCAAAAAATCTTAGTCCACAGCTTTACTACTGGGAAGCCACTTGCAAACATAATGTTTGAAAGTAATACCTTTTGACGACCTCCGTGGCGCAGTGTGTAGCGCTGTTGTCTTAACGTGCGGAGGTCCCGGGTTCGATCCCCGGCAGGGTCAATTTGGGAATTTATAATTTCTGAATTCTTCCTGGTCTGGCCTGGTGGGAGGCTTCGGCCGTGGCTAGTTACCACCCTACCGGCAAAGACGTGCCGCCAAGCGATTTAGCGTTTCGGTACGATGCCGTGTACAAACCGAATAGGGGTATGGGTTTAATATAACTGCCATGCCCCTAACAGGTTAGCCCGCTACCATCTTAGACTGCATTATCACTTACCATCAGGTGAGATCGCAGTCAAGGGCTAACTTGTAGTGGATAAAAAAATAATAATAATACAATATTCATTTGCGAGTTTTGAGCTTTTGAGCGGTAAATATGTATTCAGATCCCCCGGAGACCAAGAACCCAGGCACGCGAACTTAGGTACAATGACTTCTTTCAGTGTTCACTTCGAACGCCTGTGGGTGAACGTCGCGTGTCGTGCTACTAAATTGTTAATTCATATCGCATGTCAACGATAGCCAATTTGCCTTTAAAACAAGGTTAAAATTAAATGTAATGTAATGTACGTAGGTACAGAAACACGGACTAGGTACAAAAATGGTAAAGGAGCTTAAATTTAGCACAAATAATTTAGAATACGGCCCTACTGTTCAACCGATTTTGTTGAAATTAGGTACAGGGGTAGGTTGTATCCCAGGGAAGGACATAGGCTACTTTTTATCCCGGAAAATTAAAGAGTTCCCGGTGAATCAAGAAAACTAAATCCACGCGGACGAAGTAGCGGGCATCACCTAGTTTATAATAATTCAAACAACTATGTAATATAATAAATTCTCGTGTTTTTGTGATTAGGATATTTTGATAATTTATAATGATTGTAACTACGTCCGATGACTGATCGTATCTTAGAAGAAGACGGTAAAGAATAGGCCCTGAAAAGTAAAACCTAGTTTTACAGACAAGTGTAAAACATGTGCTACATGAACAGGAACTACCTAGGTGTATTGAAAGGTTTAGAAAGGTGATTAATGTATTTAGATAATGTATTATGAATAAAAATATGTTAACAAATCCTATCAGTTTACGTTAGGGGTGAGGTGGGTTGCAAATATTTTAGCTAGTATGCTGTATGTCAATGGAAAATTTAAAACAACCAGTAGTGGATATTTCCACAACAAAATACAGTTTAAAGCATACCTCATTACGGTAACTTGAATAGAATTAACTAGTCAAGTGTGAGTCAGCGCACTTATAAAGTAAGGTTCCGTAGTCATACTAGTTGCTTAATTAATACTTTGACTGACATTAATTCGTAAACGATAGTTCTTCTCGCTAACCTTCATAAAATGCCGTCTCAACGAGGTATATACCTCATAGTCTAAGGGGGGTTACAGCCTAAAGTTTATTTTTGTCTCAAAACATAAATGTTCAGGAACCTAAATATGAAACTACACGTGCATCAGTAGCTTTTATGTTCAAGTTCCTGAACATTTCCTGTTTCAGAGATTTTTCATAATTTAAGAGTCTTCAAACTTGCGTAGAGTTAACAATGAAGGAACCAGAAGTTTAATTTGCTATAATCCGCGACAAATTAAACTTCTGGTTCCTTCATTATGATGGACTTCCGCAAAGTAACGCCTGCCTCTATCCAATATGTAGAGTTAACAGTTTTCTGTAACTGCTTTATTTCTACTGTGCAGTTCTTAAAGTTGATTTTTAAAATGGTACGTAAATAGACAGGCAAGGCACATAATATAGACATATATTATGTAGGCATTACACAAACAGGACAAACCATAAGGATTCCTTGTTTCACTGCGGATCCCTGAAACCGATCTATTATGGGCATAATAATTATTATAATGCGTAACAAGTCAACGGTACACAATGACCCCTAGATAGCATAGCTATTCGAATGCTACGTCACTTTACCTTAGAAGGCTTCTGACGTTACAGACATGCCTACCTTAAGGTCTGCACTAATTGATAAATAGCTGCATATATTATTATGTTCTGGAAAAATATACATCTTCTGAACTATTATTCATTGACAGCATAACATAATATCTGGTATACTCATCAAAAGGCCCTTTACTGCTAAAATTTAATCAAATTCAGATAAATCCAAGATGACCACTCCGTATCACTACAGAGAGAGAGAGAGAGAGGGAGAGAAGCGAAATAATAGGCATGATGACTGATTTTGAAAAATGGTCAGATTATGTTCGGAAGTATCTACTATTTCGAAAAAATATCTTATTTCAGCAGAAAAATAAAGTTTGGTAGATAAAATTAGCATTTGAAATTTAAATTTTAAAATTCACGCCAAAACGTTCGCCGGTGTCATGGCGTCGTTGTGACGTCACTATTGTTATTACCAATGTACTCTGTGCAGTGTGCAGTAAGCAATAGTGTGTGTGATTTTCAAAGCTCGAAAACAAACAATTGTGACGTCATTCGCTTCTTTGTGTTTTATTCAACATGGCGGATTGCTGTATTTTATAGTTTTATTTTATCCAAATAAATAGCAATCTCACTCGAAATAGAAAAATAAATACGTTTTTTATAATCCATGAATCCTATTTCATTAGATAAATTCATAATTTCATTGATTCTTGGTTACTGTCATCATGCCTATTCTGGACTTAAAAAAGTAATTTAAAAAATACATAAATTCAAACGATTAATATTTTTAAAATTTGTAATATTACTGTCAAAGATATCGAATTGTTACAATGTACCTATAATACATGGGACTAACTACACTCATTCATTCATTCGAAGATTGAGAAAGGCTGGTATTTAATATTTATGTGCACTAAAATCGTTATTTTATGCCTGTTTTCTTCAAATGCTGTAGAGACGCCGAAAGCTGAATGAATGTACACGTATCCCCATAGAAAATGCCAGTTTAGTTTACTAAATCTGAATCGAAAGTAAGTGTAGTGGTTCTCTTTTTATACGACTGCCTGAAAAAAGGAGTATATTGTTTTCAGTGTTCATATATGTATGTATGTATGTATGTATGTATGTGAGTTTGTATATTCCATAACTTCTATACGCCTGAACCGATTTTGATAAATGAGGTATCGTTAGAATCCCTGGTTTATTCCGGGTGACATAAGCTAGTAAAATTAAAAAAAATGATGGGGTGACCATGGTCCCGCATTAAGGACTAAAGTTGTTTTTTTTTTCGAAAATTAAGATTAACTAACTATATAATCGTCATCTAGAAATTGATGAGTAGATTCCAAAAATATATATCACTATAGTTCAATATCCATTGATTCCCAAAAAAATATCATTCAATAAAAATGTGAATATGATTCCCTGGGTAATTAATGACTGTGGTATCGTTACGTAGTAGATAGTTATGGGCTACGACAGAGCATTCGTATTTATTAATAATTTTAATTATATTCACTTGTATTAGTATTGCCTCGTTGGTCTAGCGGTTAGCGTAGTCGACTGCGGATCACGAGGTCCTGGGTTCGATTCCCGGTCGGGTAAAACATTTTAGGTATTGGGTTTTTCAATTAAGAAATTATCAGTGCCAGCCCGGAGTTGGAAGTTGGCGGTGTTTCACCCCCGTGCCTCGAAGAGCACGTTAAGCCGTCGTTCCCGGTTATTATCACTAACATGATAATAGTCGTTAAAGCCCGCCAACCCGCATTGGAGCAGCGTGGTAGGTCTAAGCTCTAATTCCCTCTCTCCTATGAGAGTGGAGGCCTGTGCCCAGCAGTGGGACGTTTATAGGCTGTAGTGGTATTAGTATTGTATTAAGAATTAAGATTAACGCATACGTAGTGCAGTGACGTGACGGTCAGGTCACAGTGACATCATGTAGTGACTCAACAAGCACCTCTCTCAATGCAACCATAGGTGGATATTATTGCATTTATGATCTGATAATTGTCATTTGAATAAGTCTAACAAAAACTTTGCAGTGAGGTCATGCTAAAACTAAATATCAAACTTATAAACTGACCACTTATAAAATACTTATAGAGTTAGAACACGTGTAACTAATTAAAACTATGTCTTATGTTACCTACGGTGGTTACCTACGTATATTGCTTTGGGTCTTCGAAAGTGGTTTAGTGGATGGTTTCGTATATCTAAATTGAGTAATTGGAATATACTTAGATGGAGATAATTGGATGGAAAGACCACAAATTGACACCAAATGATTCAAAAATTTGCGATCTTAACGTCCTATTATCTCCACAATGTAACACTTTGGGACATTGCTTTAAAATTTTTTTTGTTCGTTTAAATGCTTCCAGTGCAAACTTAAGAGAATAAAATTAAATCACAAATAGTCCACTACACCAGCCTCAAAAAAACAATTAATTGTAAGTAATTTAATATTTTGAAATCACATAATATAGCTACCTGTTGAAACGTAACGTATAACGTTATTGTTATAGCGTTATGAGTTTCAACAAAAACCCAAAACAACAAAAACCGCAGCAGTGTACGCCCGAAATCAGTAATTGCCTGATCTCAACACCTAACACATTTATAGTTTAGTTTAGTGGGTAATAAAAGCTAAATTGAGTTGTAATTTAATATAATGTAAGGCGTAACGAGTCGCAATCTTCGTAATTACGTCGCCTTGCGTGCCGATAATGCAGGCTTCAGGTTTTCCTGGGACCCGAAGGTTATAAGATTTACGGTACAGAGTCATAATAGCTTTATTGTAGCTAACTGAATAGATAAGTGCGCCGACTCACGACTCAGCAAAATTAACGCCTTCTTGGACTTGGGCTGTCTGAAAATTAAACATCAACAACCATCTCAACTCACTGAGCACAGATCTCTCAGAATTAGAAGGGTTTAGGGCGGACTTTGGGGCATAGTCCACCACGCTAGCCAAGTACGGATTGGCGCACTTTACACGCTTTTGAGAATATTTAAGAGGACTCTCATTTTCTCACGATGTTTCCCACACTGCCATGCGGATTACAAAGGATACGATCCCTGGTCGGAAAAAAAAGTTCGGTCTTGGGTTTTTCTGTCCTGAAATTCTCAGTACAGTAGTTCAGAGCTAGCAAATTGGTGGCGTTTCAACCCCGTGCCTCTTAAAAGACGAAAAGTCGTTAGTCCTTCGCCTGCTCTTTAATCGTTTCGGATTTGCTGTCCAACGGGCTATGAGAGTAAGGGAATAGATTATTTGTTTATATAAGTCGATAATTGTTTTATAAGGGCATTGTACCATGCTACCTGTATGTGTAACTTGACTATGATTCATTTGTATGGTATATTTAACTGATATACCGTCTGATCACTATGAATCGGATATACCGAGAAGCAAAATATTATTAAATCGCGCACGTTCCCTCTACACCGCCATCTATAGCTAGGTGTATAGTAAACACGAATTGTATAAAACATAAACATAGGCCTCATTGTGATTCCGATGTTGTACGTATTACGCATATACGCTAGGGTTAGTGCAAGATTTTATATCTCAGTAACGATGATAACGATGAACGACAAATCGGTTGTCAACACACTTTTGAAATGCTGTGCGGGTCGTCTCCGATAGGCCCCCACGAGGGCCACGCGGGGGTACCGGCTACGAGGAACTTTTGAAATACAGTGGTCCTTAAAGAGTTCAAGAGTGGAACCATCGTGGGATTTGAGGGCACCATTGTGCTTTATCACCTTTCTCACCTTTGGGAAAGGTTATCACGTCACCTTTATCCCTTTTGTGAAAGGTTTCTTCAAACAAAAATCACTAGAAACAACACTCAAGTTCACTCAATAACGCAGCAAAATGACATGACAGCTTCGTCCACTTTTTGACCACGATGGTTCTCCAATTAAAAGGACTTTAACTGCTCTTCAAACCCCTTGCGAAATCATAACCGGCAGTACTACATTGAAGGCTTTAAATACAGCACATTTAAGTAGAATTTACTCTGACGTTATTGTGTTTGCACGCTCGAATTCTATTAATGTTGGCGAGTAATAAAATCCTATGCTAACCCTACTGAGCGCACGTGGCCGATATCTCAACGCATCTCGGTTTAAGGGACCCCTATAAGTACTATGACCTATTTTCGTATTGTTACGTTCTTGGTAATTTATGCCATACTGAAACTTGAAACCTTTTTATTTGAATATTTGCGTAATTTTGAATAATATATGGCACGTGTGGGATGCTTTGTTGGATGTTCCAGTTGTACCAGTATAACTCAGCTTTAGTTACAAACAAGATGGTGCCCGCGAAATTCTATTATGACTTTGTTTTATGGAATAAAACGTAGCCTATGTCTATATTGTCCGTCACTGGGACGCAAGCTCCATAACACATCTCATCGAGATCTGATATTTAAACGTCGCGAAAATGTAGCCGACCAAAGTCCATGCTAGATTTTAGTATTTTTATGGCTTGATTTGATAACTTATTGATTCTGATACTGCAAGCATAGTAATTGGTCATAGTTAGTTCGAATGTAGATTTATCATTGTTGCTAATTGTTGTTAATAATTAATCTACATATTATATAGGAATTATGTGCTAAAACATTAGAATACGCTCTACATTTATTGTAGCGCTAATCGATCGTACCTGTCTTCGCGGTTAGGTACGCCCAATAAGAAACAGTCGGCCTAGTGGGAGATCTTTTACTAATTCGATCGCGTTAAAGTTGACTGCGATTTTTATGGAATTGAACTAACATTTGTTATGACAATTCCATACAAACAATAGTAACGCGATCGAGTAGGTAAAAATCTCCCACTAGGTCCCCTGATAAGATTTACTTTAACTATCATGGAATTGCTCTTTCGTGTCATTGTTTTGTAGATCATGTTCCCATTTTATAACGTCTTATAGATTTTTGTTTATCACAAAACTCGACAATATCTTTTAGTAATTATTTTAGGTTAGTAATTATTAAGTGCCAAGAAATAGTGGACTGTACCCCCCAGGCTACCAGTTCGACCGCATAATTTTATCGGTATCTATCGTCAACCATACACTGCTTCCGGCAATTAACCAAGATAGTTAAGATGAATCAATTAATTAATAGTAAAGTATCCGCACTACCGACGCATCCTTATTAACGCTTGTTACTCACACTCGCAATTGAGTTTCGCCCTGGTTATTGCTATTTGCCTTAACTAAGCCACTTAAGGGTTAAAACAGACCTTACACAATCATAAACATATCAGCCTGCAGTCGTAAGCATAGCTTAGGCCTGTTCTAATTATTACAACCACACTCTGTCTTCAGTCTTCCTCATCGCGCCACTTTCTGCCACCCTCTTTATTTGTATAGTGGCGGAGGATGCCTCACGCTTCGCTTAGGTACCTGCTAATACAACTCTTATAGATAACCTATTTAAAGAAAGGGCTGTGAAACACAGACATACGGGCTGCACTGATAATAAAGCTATAAAGGTTCCTTGTTTTACCATACGTAACCATAAAAAAATTAAAAAAAAACTGCATACCTACTTTATTAATAGACGAATAATAAATATCAAGTTCGGGCACATCGCAACATCTTTGGAACCAAATAACCGCTACATTTTATTTCATATACCTATCAATTTACTAACAGTGTTCTAAATCTGGATTGCACCCTGCGTGCGCACGCGCATCCCGCGTCTCGCATGTCGCTGTCACTTCCAGCTTGCACGGAACATCGATTCGCTGGAATGGAAGCTGCTTCTATTGTGTTTAGTGGTGGGATTTATTTTCAACTAGCTGATGCCCACAACTTCGACCGCGTGGTTTACGTTTTTTATGGAACTACCTAATTTTCCGGGATAAAACGACCTATTAATACGAGATGTCTTTCAGGTTTGCTAACCAAAAATTGTAGTATTTCGTTGCACATAAATTCTAAATTAAGCAACATGAACATCTGAAATACATCGATCAATCGATAATATCGATAAAATCAATCATCTGTCGATCATTTTTCAATTTTACACTATAAGAAAAGTACAAAATTACACGAAAAATATGTTAAATAACAGGCAATTAAGAATGAAAGGCAGTGGTATCCAAACACTCTGTTGTCTCGTGATCAGCAACATTTTTAAATACCTTTCTAACAAAAGGAGATACAAGTAACAGTTTCTCCGTTTTGTTGGGCAAATTGGGAACTGTACCTTTGTTTGTCTCTTCCATCATGTTATTCTCTACCTCAATGATCTTTTGCTCTCTTCCTTTGAGCAGACAATCGGCCCGCAATATTGTACCCACTAAATACGTTCAAAACTTTTACTTTCACCGAATTCTAGACAATGGAGCTCGACAGATCCATTGTTTAATTTCTTTTTATATTGTCATCTAATTACTGCTTTAAAGCCTTCAGTACGCAAAGGGTTATGGCATTGTCAGTTTCTTTTTGTTTAGCGCTGTACCAGCTCTATCACGCGTGTAGTAAATCTACGACGCGAGGCGTGTAACGTGGAGAGATTCCAACCAAATTATTAGGCCGTAATTTTAGAAAATATTAGTTGGTACCTTATATTTTGTAAAGAAAATAATAGAGAAATCAAAAATATTGCCCAAATTTAATATTGTAATATTGCAGGAAAGAGTATTTCTAGATCAGAGTTTTATATTCAACACCAGTCTATAATTCTGTACCAACATAGCGTACACGAATTAAAATCTAGAATTACACGCAAAATAAAATAACTCGTAAATACGAGACGTTTTAATATAAAAAGTATTATTGAATGAACATAATACGCGCAAAAAGCTGGAGTGGCAAATGAATATGTAATAAATGAGTATGAAATAAAAAAAACACGAGATTACATAGCAACGATGTAACCCTATCCAGAAGGCGGGTGCAACTGCGCGGGCGCATCTACCTGCGTCAAATTGTCCATACCGTTAGATTGACGGAAAAAATGAGACGCGTTGATCGAAATCGGACGTGGGTTCTGCTCAGATTTGAATCGACATTTAAAAGAATAAAGTAGCTTGATATGTTATAATATAGTTGATATGTTATAATTTGGTAACAGAAGAACAAGTATACTAATAGTGCAGCTAAACAATGGAATCGTATTTTATTTAGAAGAACTAACTTACGATTTCACTGACGATACAATCATATTATGCTAATGCAAACCTAAAAGAAGGTTGTTAGGCTGTACACAAATAGACCCAGCCCTAACCAACTTACCAAGGCCTTTACGAAAAAATTGTATTCAATTTAATTTACTTATTAACATAAACCATATTACATTTTCATAGATTCTCAGCCTTGTCGTCTTGTCTAGTCAAGCTACAATAATTCATTGTAGCTCCTACAAAATCACCTAATCTTTTGCATTCGTGAGAATAACGAATACGATCACTAACCGCTTTATAAAATAATGTGTTTATTTGTTGGTTTGTCCGTTAATCGTGCTGCGACAGAGCAACCGATCAACGTGTTTTTTTGCATTGGTATAGTTCAGATAAGACCTGGAGAGTGGACCTGGAGGCTACTTTTTATCCACGAAAATTCAAGAAATTCCACAGAACTTAAAAAACCTACAACTCACGCGAACTTATCGCGGGCATCATGGTTATAAAATAATTGTAGCAACTCGTGAGTATCCCCAAAGGAACCCAAATTTTTTTTTAATAAGCGACACCTGGTAAGCCAAGCTATTTGTAGTCGATTCAGATTAACCCCTGTAACCTTATAATAAAAAATACAGAGCCCGTAAAGGCATAGACGGCAAATCGATTACCCACTAACCTTATTGAAAATCGTAGGATATCACTCATATAACAACATTTTTGATTAACCGGATACAAGACTTATTTTTTACATCATATAAATAAAGGTTATTATTGCATGAATTAAGATTTCATGTTAGAGGAGAAAAGGATGATAACTGTGAAATTATTGTAACAGATGTTGATACACTTTGGTCATGGCGTAGTTATGTTGATTTGACCGATTTAATGAAATCGATAAATTATTACAATCTTAAGTAAATCTTAAGATTACTATTTTAAAATTAATATTATTTTCATGTTCCTTTGTATGGTCAAAGTCCGTCTGTATTACATTAGGTTCATCTTTATTACGTCTGTGATTAATTAATCCCTAAGCCTTCAAAACAAAAACAACAAAAGTTCCAGATTCACACAAAAGAAAACTAATACGTAAGTAAATTAAAACATTCTTAATTAGTTTAGTTACATAAACAGTATACCTAAAAGATGTTTAGAAGAATCACTAACGTATGAAAAAGAAATATACATAAGTACCTTCCAAAGATGGTTCCGTTAGGATGACAACAATACGAGTCCTACAATTATTATTTTACAGAATAAGTATAAAACCATATGCTCCCAATACGGTAGCAGCTGTAGTCATTCAATCAATGCAACCTATTATCACCTCTATGCAGTCAGCACTTATACTTATTTTTGTTTGCACTTAAATATTATTTAGGGCAATAGTTATGTCGCCATGTATACATGTTATACACCTGCGCAGGATTTCTGTCCTTATAAATAAGCGATGTTTGCAGCGAATCTTTTTTTTTTCAATTATTTATAGTGTGGGAAAAATATGCGAATACAATATTTTTTGCCACAAAAACGGGTTCACTCACATGATATAATAAGAGTGTCAGGACTTGAGACATCCGTGCATGTCTTATTGAAATGTACTATTATACAACACCATAAAAGCATGTGTAGTCACTTTCGAGTGAAGGTAGGCCATATGTCGCCTTGAGTAAGGCAGATGGCTTAATTGGATATACTCGTAATAGGTAACACACTTTTGTACATAGAGTTTAGGTACATTTGCGGCTCTTGCGC
Organism: Erebia epiphron; assembly: GCA_963932025.1. Lineage (NCBI taxonomy): Eukaryota > Metazoa > Arthropoda > Insecta > Lepidoptera > Nymphalidae > Erebia > Erebia epiphron. The sequence goes on along the minus strand of OZ009948.1, from coordinate 40,835,093 downwards.
TTCAGACATTGCATGTAATGCATTTTTCAGCACTGATAAAAGCGAAAATAGGTCCAGGGACAGGGCAGGAGAAAATCAGCCTGAAATATCAGCGTCAGAGCGGACCAACGATTTGTCCTGTCGTGCTAGTGTGCGCGCTCCATGTTAAAGTGAGTTACGCGGACTTTTTTCCCGCAAGCAATTTTCTTTGTCCGTAGTTTGTATTATTCTAATGCCCACATTGATTTTAAATATATCCCGTGCGATATTTTCGCGACTCATAAGTGTGTGAAATAATTTTGCAATTAATAACTGTTTTACTTCGTATTATTGCACATAGAAAACAAAGAAGTTGCACATGACTTACAAATTGTGCAAAAATCCCTATAACGATAGAACATGCTTACTTTGGTGTTTTACAATAAGTAATTTGTAATCGAAACGTCAAGGTACGTGACATCAAACGGTCATTTTGAGTAATATTACTTTAGTATTGATTTAAGCGTTGGTAGTATGGCCCCAGGCTGGGCTATATTCAACGCGATTTAAATCAATAAATAATATTCAGGAGCTATTTACGATTGGACAAAGACTCACAAAAGGATTCACAGAATTGTGAAGTGTGGTCGATTCAAACGTTTATTATTAAGTAGGTATATCAAAGAGTACACACATGGAGATTTATTTTAGGCTCCGCGACTCAGAATTCTAAAGCTAACTAAAATGGTAGGTTTATAATAAGAAGGCCGTTAGCCATAGCTCCAAGCACTTCTAAGAATATTTTGGTGAATTTTCAGGCGTGCAGGTTTCCCCACGACGCGGTTTCCTTCACTGTTATAAATTATAATACACATTCTTAATTCTGAAGGAACTAGAAGTTTAATTTCCTATACTTTACGATCGTGCATTGTCGAGTCAACATCTCCTGAAGATGCTCCGGTGTCTGAGTGAAACGTACGTTGAGAATAATTTGGAAGATTTGTGTGGTGTGGTGTTGTGCCGGTGCGACATGCTGGCGGTGAATATAGCAAGATTTTGGAAGATTTGTGTGGTGTGGTGTTGTGCCGGTGCGACATGCTGGCGGTGAATATAGCAAGATACACGTTGTACCACATAGATTTATCTGCTGTGGCGGACCATAGCGAATTAAACTTCTAGTTCCTTCATTATCATGGACTTCCACAAAGTAACGACTGCTTCTATTCCAATATTCTAAATTCTGTGCTCGGTTCATACCCATTGATTGGCGCACCCACTTGCAGAGTTACAACAGAGACAGTGGTGTTGTTTTAATATAATTAAGGGGGAACTTTTGGCAAATCTCCGCGAATGTGAATGGTATCCAGGAATGGTGTGTTTACGCTTTGTGTTTATTTTATCGCAAGGATCGTCCGACGTGATGGAAATAGTCCACGCTGGGTATTGACTCAGCTTAGCGACTATACAGTCCGGGGCAGTATTCTGAATTGGGGCATATAGTTTATACCACACATTGATGTCTCAACATCTGTCTAAGTGCAATCACCCGCGCTTAACTCATCCTTTTTTTAAGTGTTTAAAATGCGATTGACGTTATTAGTACACCTACACGAGACGCACACAGTTAATAAATACCACTAATGCTACATAACTAATAACACTACATTTCTTTGGCGCGTCCTTTCAGTCTTGCCAGATCTTCCCAGTAGAATCTACGTTACGAAAGACGCTACATAAGTGACCACAAGCCCTACAAGAAATGACAGAGTTTGTGTTTGACGCGTGTTGAAAAAACTGAAAAATCAGCTACATTTGGTTTCCAGAAGTACTGAAAATTCCGTAACTTTCGGTAAGCACAGCTTATTCGGCACGTATTATGCCTAAATCAGCGTAGATAAGTATGCACTCCAAAAAACTAAGAGACATCGTAAGATACCCCAGCTGTAGCTCTGCTCTTCTTTATTTGTATCACTGTATGATTGCTAAGTTGCGACATCGATGTGCTGAAATAGAAGTTGACGCCCCCCGGCCGGATGCCTCTTTGTAATAAAACGAATCCAAGAAGTAGATGCTAATGTTTGTTTAGAATCGTACGCGAACTGCAAATTATATCGACGCGCGATGAAAAGAAAAATTTAATAAATAATGATAATTTTGCGCCCGTAATTTTATCGTATTTTTAATTAATTATACCTATTATAGAATAAACCATTACTGCGCCTGCTTAGCTCGCTCAGATGAAATTTTAAAAAATCAAAAGGCAAGTAGGTAGATACTTATAAACGCTTTTTTTGAACAAAAACCTTTTAATTGAATGTGCAAATGGATATTTTGGTAGTAAATCAATCAGTCAACAGCACTTTTAAGTCATATGAATAGAACAGTGCACAGTAAATTTAAAAAAAGTTACAAAAATATCCTCACAAGCAATGCAAATTTGTCCGCATCAAGCGTGTATCGGTTGGCAAACCGACCGTTAAATGAATACAAAACAATGATATCTTTACCTAAATGATGCCTCATACCACGCATATATAAAAAGTAGGTACCTACCTGATTTAAAAATAACAATAAAACAAGGTTTTTTATTGAAGACAAAACTTAATAAAAGTTTTTTTTATTGCGAGATAGGCTTGCGCTTGACGACAATCATGCTTAGTGCATTAATGAGGTTGGATTTTTTTTTTAAGAAAAGTTGGTTTGTCACATTGGAAAAGAGTAACGGATGGACGTGATTTTTTGCATGGGCTATTTACTTGAAAACCTAGGTTCTAGAGAATGACAGTTTACTTTTTATTTCGGAAAATGTAAAGATATGCAAGGCAAGGGCCGGGGCACAGGCCAAAATAGGTCTGTTCTACTAAATTAAATAACAAAGTCAAAAGACATAAATAAAATCCAACCAGGATGTTTATGTATAATAAAACGCGATTTTTGCGTCGTAAATTTAGTTTTATTCACGCATAAATCAGTGCAAAAGTAAAATCTCACGTAATAGCCGACTATTCAAATACAAGAGGGTGTTGATACGTCAACAGTCAACACTCAAAAGCGCCAGCTACCTCGACAAAGAAATTATTGTACTCGAAGACATTTATTATTGTACTTCTACTCAGTGGTTTTTGTTGTCCTAAACTGCGGTGGCACATTCATTGGAGTTGTTTCGGATATCACTCAAACATTATCGAAACATTCGGGAGTGCGAGTGATTGAATGTTTCAAGTGTTGTAGAGTTCAGGCAATGAATAATATTTTCACAATAATTATCAACTATCAAATAGGTACTCATTGTAAAAATTAATATAAAGGTTAGGTTGATAAAGAAAGGGTTAATAGTGAAAAAAATGAATTTAAAAAGATTAGCTCATTTCAGCTCCGATTTCAAAAGGGACATAGACCAATTGAGGCGAGAGCTAAGTTCTAGATTCTATATTTTTTGTTTTGTTTTATAAACAATTAATTTTATTACTCACGCCGAGAATGTAATAAGGAAGAACTTGGAAAACGATTTCCGTTGTTAAAATTCATTTAATGTGCACCAAAGATTAGATTGATTGCAATAAGTGGGTTACACATAAAATATCGGACAGAGTATGTAAACTGCCCGCATACACGCGACCCGAAAAAGCGAACACCCTCTCTCAAGGGGAGACGCTATATGGGAACATTCTCCAGAAAGTTACAGGACCACTAAGAAACGCAGTTCACTTCTGCTGTTCAATTTAGATGAAGCGACTAGATTAAAGCGTGAAGGTCCAATTAAAATTAGTTAATCGTGCAAAAAAAAACATAATATCCATAATCTAGGCGTAATTAGGACATAATTTATTTTATAGAGTGAGTGTTAATTTATTCAAAAGCGTGTGTGTGTGTTCTTCTCGGTAGGAATGGCATCCGAGCCAGTGGTAGATTCGCTCGACGATTCATAAGCACTTGTTTTTTAAGTTTTTTAATTAAAAAATATTAGAATTTTTAATTTTAAATGGACCTTAATATATTTCCAATGCCAATCTCCATCCAGAGATGCAGAGATTTAGCCATCTGCGTTGGAGATATTATAGTGCACTAGTGTGTGCACTAACAGAGTGTTGAATTGTTATGTGTCGAGTGACAGCTTTGTCTTCTTCTAAACATATCGCTCGATGAGACGACCCCTATCGGCGCCGCGGCATGCCGATTGTGAAACCCTTCAGTTAATCAATTGAAAGCCTTACAGTGGGAATAACATTGTTGTTATATTCAATTACGATATATAAGACTTCATAAACGTGTTAGCGAGGCTAGGTATAGTACGCGCACGAGTTGAATGCAGTCGGAGCCTGAGGTGATACTTAAGCTCTGCATTCAACTCGCGCGCGAACTATGAAGAAGCGTGGTTTGAAATCGTATCTGACAGCAGCGTAAGAAAAAATTAGTATTACAATAGCAAAATACTTTATCATGGCTTAATAAAAGGAGACTAGAAAGACAAGTCTACAAGATAGTGATTACAAACAATTATGGTGTTAATTTGTTTATTGTTAATAGTGTTTTTGTTCTCATAATAATTATTGCTTTGATTCGTTAACAATCAAGTCTTTTTACAAAGTGTTGGATTAAATTCAATCAAAATAGAACCACGTGAATGTTTTACGAAGATTATAAAAAACACTTGCAATTTTACATCCAACGAATTTCATGCCAACGTAGATATATATTTTCGTGTTTTATATGATATCCAATAAAGCTCTCTTTAAACGTATAAAGAAGGATTTAGCATTGAGAAAATCATAACAAGATTCACAAAATGTTTACACAGTTGTTCGTGAAGACGGGAATCGCAAAGAATTTCCATGGAAAAACCCGACTGAAGCCCGAAATGCGCCAAGAATGACTCAAACATAACAAGTACCTTCGCTGAGAGCTGAATAACGCTTCTTTGATCGATGTGTTACTGAAAACGTTTGATGCCAGTATCACCCTTATGCATGAACGCAATCCGTCTATTATTCCTTGAGATGATTAAGTAAGTACTTAAATCAATCTCCAATGACTGTATGGAGAAACAATTAACGAAATCCTAAGTGGAGCTCAATGACGTGCGAAGTGCACTGAATGATCGCTGATGTGTTTATGTCTGAAGTATGTTTTATGTTTAGAATTCGTAGTAAGTGCGTGGTCTTGCTCACAGTGAACAGCCCAAGTTGACACAATGACGACCCAAGACCGAACAGCTTGGATAAAATTGGTTGGGAGAGCCGACCCCAATTAACATGGGATAAGGCTAGGTGCATATAATAGTAAGTATGGTCTTATTTGAATGCTACTAACTGCAACTGACGTCTACTACTTCTGCTGGTATAAATGAAATGAGAATTAATTAAAATATCACAGTCATTATTATCCATAGCATCTTTCTTAGAACTTGTTTAATCTATACTAATATTATAAAGAGGTAAAGTTTGTGTTTGTGAGATTGCAGGGGGTAATCTCTGGATCCGACCGATTTTGAACCGATTTTGAAAATTCTGGTACCGATAGCCAAAGCCACATTATTTGTAAGTGTCATAGGCTATATATTAAGCCAAAAAATTAGGGAGTGGGAATTTAAAAACTTATTTCACGTGGACGAAGTCGCGGGCATCTGCTAGTAGATTATAAAAAGCGTGTCTCCAAGTTGTGTGTGGTTATATCTGTGCCAAATTTTATCAAGATCGGTTCAGGTTAAAGACAAGTTAAAGACAGTTAAGGTTCAGTTAAGAACCGTGAGAAGGCACCCGGCTGACAAACAGACAGACGTATTCAAGTTTTTAAAATAAGGGCTTATGGAATATGGCTTCTTTACAATATAACTATGACTCATTTACTTAATTAAATACAATAATTATAATATTATTTGCGATACATAAGCCGTCTAGCAATTATTATCCGAGGGACTGATTGAAACTTGCGGTTTTCCTCCTAACAATACAATAGCTAAACGCCAGGCATACCTATGCAGAAATTTTTAAAAAAGTGAAGGCTATTAAGTGGTTATTTGGAGATAGTAATATAATGGCATTAAACACTTCTGCTATGCCTATTGCCTAGGCGAGATGCTACTCGTATATATGGTGATACGTTTAAATCTTCATTAAAAGGGTTAAAGCCTAAAGATTAATAAGAGATAACGTGTTGATTTTATTATAGCGCTTCGGAGTAATTCTGATTGTTCTCCACTACACTTCCCTTCACTGGACAGGCACACTAAGGAAGAAACTAATTGAAAATCTGCGCAATTATCGTTTCTTTTTTAATAAGTACAGAAAAGGCTTACGCTTGACGACAAGCATTTATTATACAAAGCAATGATGAGGTCTAGGCAGGAGCGCGGTTTACTTTAAAAATCTCTTTACTTCGCAACAATTTTTACCGTGGTGCATCCTACGTCAAAAACCTGCTATGTAAACTGTAGTAGACTGTCTGGTTAGTAGTTAGACATGAATCATGGCAATATGAATAAGAACAATTTGATATCGCGTAATATTGACATCATCCTCGTATTATTGAGCAATATGGCGATTTCTTTGTTGGTAAACACGGTCTGGTGGTTTTGCATGATGCATTCATAGTCAATTCCTAAAAATAATTCCCTTACATAGTGCATAGAAGCAGCAATGTTCACCGATTTATTTTAGCCATGTTTTCGAATTATTATAATAAGCGTATAGTTTTTATACAATGTATCCATACCAATATTATGAATGCGAAAGTGTGTCTGTCTGTCTGTCTGCTACGCTTTCACGGCCCAACTACTCAACCGATTTTGATGAAATTTGGTACAGGGATAGTTTGTATCCCGGGGCTACTGTTTATCCTGGAAAATTAAGGAGTTCCCGCAGGAAATTAAAAAAACTTAAACCACACGGACGAAGTCTCGGGCATCAGCTAGTTCTTAATAATTCAGAGATCAAACGAGCAGGCCTGCATATTAAGTGATCTCTGATTAGGTATAACTGTTGCCCATGAACATTTGCAACACTACCATCCATTAATGCGTTGCCAGCTTATGAGGAATTCCTTTATATCCGTCCCTTGATAGACAACTTCTAAAAGTGCAACAAGTAGATAATATTAATATACAGCACACTCTAAGCTTTAGCAACTTATCAAACTTCATATTCGCTTGCCCTGTAATGAATTACAGCAATGATTCTTCAGCGGTATCTTCCTCAAACGTTTTTAAATTTAAAATTCTTAAATTTATATCTCTTAAATATTCTATAAGTATATTCTTTATATTTCTTAAAATTTAGTTCTTAAATTTCCTCAAAAAAATTCCATACCAAACTTTCCGCTCAAAGCTGTTGATTTTTTCTGACGCATCCAAAAGCAAACCACATTTTGCAGGCATATTAAACTACACCAATAAAACCTTTGACTAAATCATCGTACCTACCTTTAGCTACGACAAACCCTGTAATTTTCCCACTGCCAAAAAAAGGGGAAAATCCCAAATTACGTCAAGCTTTCTGCATAAAGATCAAATTATAACTGAAACATGTGATGATCATTCACGATAATTTACCGTTCATTCATCATTACACCTTTAGCAAACCAACGCATTCTCAATTAGTAGCAAGAGATTATCGTCTTTATGCGCATGATATTAAGGCATAATACCGCGAATGGTCTGACTTCAGTATAACATGCAACTTTACAGAGGCGTTACTACCATTGCTTAAAGCATTATACTTCAAAATTACAGTTTTATGTCACGTACCTTGACGTACCTAAAATAAGGATTATAATAAAAAAAACACGAACGTCAACAATATTAAAACAGTACGGATTTAGGCGAAGGTAGTATGCCCCGAGTAACGAAATCATCTATGTGACTAATTCAACGGAAGCTTGTAACGAAGCCACTGTATTGAATTATTTTCCATCCGATTCGATGCTGATTCGTCATCTAATTGTATGCATGTATTGTAATTAAGCTTCATATCTGTATTACAATGATGATTAAATTATGCCTCCATTCAATGCAACTTGTATGACTTTTTTGCCACTCCCCGTGGAAAATTTATCGATTCTAGGTAATTTACTGAGTTGTAATCTTGAAACTTATACCTTATACTATTTATACTCCGTAACCAAGATATTCGAAAATAAACAGAAATAGCTTCCAAACACATCTTATAATGTGGTCCTGGAAGAGCTTTTTCCACCATGTTGTCTCTGAATCCAACCTATACTATAAATGCGAATGTAGGTATGTTTGTTAGTTAGTTATTATTTTTCAATACAGGGAAACGGTAATTAACTCTTTACATCATGTAAAACCAAGGAGTTCATGTGTTATTTAAAAAAACCTATGTAAGCAGACTTAGTCGTAGGCATCATCTAGGTAGATTGATACTTGATGTCAATCAATGTATTAATAAACCGACGTCAGCTAAGCATCCACCAGACCAGACCAAATAAAATTCAGAAATTATAAGTAAATTCCCAAATTGACCCTGCCGGGAATCGAACCCGGGACCTCGCACGTTAAGACAACAGCGCTCAACACTGTGCCAGGAAGGTCGTAAAAAAATACCAATTATGAGTTCGAAAATTTGTATGATTAGGTACAATTTGCCAAAAGAACCAGATATGCCAAACTCGTTCAGTGTAAATCAATGGAAAATCTGATTACTATCAATTAATCATAATGGAAAATGTTAAACACCTCTCGAATCGCATCGTCCCTGTAAAGCTCTAATAAGGCTTCTTACGTGATTTTCCGTAAAGGTTTCCGTTCATATATGGTTTTTGCAAACTAACCAGAACTAATTATGTGCAGATAATATATGATATGACAATCGTTTATACTAAGAATTATAATAAATACATAAATTATATTGTTTTTCAGAATTGTTCCGTCACTAACTCATACCGGCTGCTTTGTCTGCAATTTGTTAGATCTTTGAAATCTTGATTACCCATCTACATTCTACACGGTTATGCTTAAGTATACAGTATACACCCAGTCCACAGACTAAACGGTGGGATATGGAAAGTGATAGAGTTATAGGATGGATAAACATTGCATGTCGATGTCGATGATTTGTGCCGACATTCTCATATCGGTGAAAAAAACCTAAGTATTTATCTACACGGTAATGCTTTCTTTCTCACAGTCACTGTCTTACTAATTATTATTTTATTATGGTCCTCGAATAAAAGCAAGAAGTACAAAAAACTACAAATTAAACAAAAGTCTGAGTAAGTCGCAAGCGCAACTCAACCAACCCTTCATTTTTAACCTCCGACACAAAAAAGGGATGTTATACAACGCTTTGTGTGTGTGACATTGTGGAGCTCAAACCGATAGACCGATTTAAATTCGGATTTTAATTTTAAGGCGGATCTAGCTACCTATGTTCGATGTTTTTTTTTCAGCAGTTCAGCTCTGAATTGATATATTTAAGAGAATGTTTTGGGGTTTCTTTAACCTCATTGTTTTAAAGATGGTTGTTCGCGAGAGCTCCATCCTTTTATTTCTGTTAGTCTAAGTCTGTTCCTTAGTTGCCATAGAACATAAATAATTAATTGAATATGATAATTTAAAAAATAAAATAAAAGATGCGGCAAAAGAAGAAATAAATCTCGTGCCCCGTAAAAATGTTACTAGTAGAGATTACTTCAAACTATAATCCTAAATTCGAAGAACCAAAATATCACAGCGGTTCAAAGAAACTCGTAAAATATTTTAGTCGTAACAAATATGTAGAGAGGTCGACAAAACATCTTATCACAATAAATTCGAATCGGTTGTTTAAAAAAACATTTTATGAGGATGCTGTCAAAGTTTAGGAGTTTGTGGGTCTTTTTATCCTGTTCTTATCAATAGTATAAGTTTTTCCTTTCTCTAGCAATTATAGCAAGATAATAATAATGTTTTGCATTATTGTAGCGTTTATAGTTTACGATAATTTAATTAAACCCTTAGTTCTTAAAAGACTGAGGATCAGCAACTATTATGAAATTGTAATGGTTTGTGTATACGTTTATGCATTTTACTAGCTGATGCCCGCTACTACGTCCGCGTGGATTGAGCAACATATAAAAGATACTAGCTGATGCCCGCGACTTCGTACGCGTGGATCGAGGTTTTTTTGTTCCCGCGGGAACTCTTGAATTTTCCGGGATAAAAAGTAGCCTATGTGTTAGTCCAGACTATAATCTATCTCTGTGCCAAATTTCATCCAGATCCGTTCAGCCGTTCTGGCGTGATTGAGTAACAAACATCCATTTGAGGTTTTTTGGTTCCCGCGGGAACTCTTGAATTGTCCGCGATAAAAAGTAGCTTATGTGCTATTCCAGACTATATTCTATCTCTGTGCCAAATTTCAGCCAGATCCGTTCAGCCGTTGGCACGTGATTGAGTAACAAACATCCATACATCCATCCATCCAAACTTTCGCATTTATAATATTTATATTTGATTTGATAGGTTATTTGCATTGATCTTATTACAATTATATTCATTACTAGAGGTCGCCCGCGACTTCGTCCGCGTACAATTGTTGATTTCCTATTAGATGATGAAATTTTCCCGCTGCAAACAGCCTATCTATAGAGGCTGTATATAGCTTATGCAGATTTTTTTATTATTTTAAACTAATAACTTAAATGCTGATTTTCATGTCTATACTTCAAAATCATAAAAATTGTATGTAACCTTTCACCCCCATTTCACCCCTTTTGGGGTGGATTTTTGTAAAATTGCTTATACAGGTTAATATTATTTAACGCTAATAACCTAAATCCCGATTTTCAAGTCTCTAACTTCAGAAACATAGGACTTTCATACAAACCTACAACCCCCATTTCACCCCTATTGGGGTACATTTTCGTAAAATTGCTTATGCAAGCTTTTATTATTTATAACTAATAACTTAATTGCCAATTTTCATGTCTCTAACTTTAAAAACAAAGGACTTTCATACAAACTTCCAACCCCTATTGTAACCCCTTAAGGGTGGATTTTCTCAAAACCCTTTCTTAGCTGGCATCTACACCATAGAAGGAATCTACCTTCCAAATTTCAAGTCTGTACGCTTAGTTCCTGAGATATCGTGATTAGTCAGTGAGTGAGTGAGTGAGTGAGTGAGTGAGTGAGTGAGTGAGTGAGTGAGTGAGTGAGTGAGTGAGTGAGTGAGTGAGTGAGTGAGTGAGTGAGTGAGTGGTATTTCGGTTTTATATAATATATAGAATCATAGCGTAAGCAGCGCTTTTACGCCGCTATGACTTACACTCCAATAAGAATAGGTACTTATGATAAAGCACTCACCTACTAGCGTTAAGCTATCACAATTTTAAGGTAAAAGTTAAAAGTCCAAGGAACAAGAAGATTTTTTAAAATTAATAATTATTTATTTATTTTTAAAATTTCACTACAACTTAGCCCTTGATTGCGATCTCACCTGATGGTAAGTGACGAGGCAGTCTAAGATGGTAGCGGGCTGACCTGTTAGGGGTATTCGTGTAGTTACCCCTACTCTATTTCAACACGGCATCATACCAGAACACTGTCTAAATCGCTTGGCGGTACGTCTTTGCCAGTAGGATGGTAACTAGCCACGGCAGAAGCCTCCCACCAGATTAAAAACCAGTTTTAGCGAACAGCGCTGTTTATTACCTGATTACAACGAACTAGCGGTCCGCCCCGGCTTCGCACGGGTAGCACTTGATCAAAATAGTCCATACCCAATAATGGTCAGTCGGCACTGAGACGGACAACTCCACCACACGTTCTCAAATTTTGTTCAGCAAACTGCTGTGAGCACTTGGCACTTGAGTCTCCAATACGACGTATTTTCGCTGCCCTCACCTGGGAACTATGTTTAGAACTAACAACTAAGTTGAGACCTGGTTCTTATAAGCATTTCGCAGTCTATCTATAACAGTTAGATATTAAAATGTTTAAAAAAATGTTAGTAACTTCTCTTGTATTTATTGTTTGTCTTGACAAATATGACATCAAAGTGTCTTGACAAATATGACATAAAAGACAGTCTAAATTAATAGACGAATAGAGGTTTAACGTAAAAAGTTAAATTAGGTGAATTTTTCCGACTTAATTCACATTATTGCAATTTTCGAAGGGATCTTTAATTTATTTTGAAATAAAATGCAGCCTATGTTACTCGCTGATAAAGTAGCTTTCTATAGGTGAAAGAATTTTTAAAATCAGTCCAGTAGTTTTTTAGTTTATTCATTACAAACAAACAAACAAATCTTTCCTCTTTATAATATTAGTTTAGATTAAAAGCTTCTTGTTCCTATCAATTATCATGAACCGACCAACGCCAGCTTCTATCAAACATTTGAAAACCGAGTCGTCTCAGTTTCCGTTGCCCAAGCGATTTACGACAGCACCGTATTTCATAACCTGCCCTAAAATGTGTAACTAGTTCACGCAGTCCAACGCAGCGGATTACTAAACGGGAAGGCAATATATTTTTAGATTTCGACATTTCGATAAATGGGTCAAGCCCGAAAGGCGAGGAAGCTTATTTTACGTGCAGTTGGAAATTTGAGGGTAACTCATACAAGTAGACCGTATTAGCTGATGTCCGCGACTTCGTCTGCGTGGATTGAGGTTTTTTGGTTCCCGCGGGCACTGATTAATATTCCGGGATAATAAGTAGCCTAAGTGTTATTTCAAACTATAATTTATCCGTAAATCAAATCCGTTAAGTCGTTATTGTGTGATTGAGTAACAAACATCCATCCATCCAAACTTATACATATATATATAGCATTTATAATATTAGTATACTTATATGACCAAGAGACGAAGAGTGATAACTTTAGTTTTTCAACTAAGCCCTTGACTGCGATCTCACTTAGTAATTAGTGATGATGCAGTCTAAGATGGTAGCAGGCTAACCATCGGTTGCTACGTGGCATCGTCCCGTTCCTCGGCAAAATCTCATGTCTTTGCTGAGAGCATAATAACTAGCCACGGCCGAAGCCTCCCACCAGATCAACCATGAGAATGTAGAAACTCCCAAATTGTCCCTATCGGTGATCGACCCGTGACTAGCCACTTATAAGACCTCATCGCCCACAATTGGGCCTGGGAAGTCGTCAAAAGGTATATTATTTTTAGTGTACCGTAGTGGACGGTATTACCAGTCGTACCATTTAAATAATACCAATTATAAATTTTTCTAGTTTAAACATGTAATACCGCACACGGTCTCCATACATACAGCTTTCATTATAAAATACGGGAAACTCACTAAAGATGTAAGATTGTCATGAATATCATTATGAGGCCGATTCGCGAGATTACCGGTCCACATGTCCGTACGCTTTCCTCCATTACCTCATAACATACCTTAATAGGGAAATGTGTTTATTTGCTGCCTCATCACGTTCGGCTACTTCAGAGACCTCAAGTAATGTTCTGCGTTCATAAATTCTTACTAAGATTACAGCTAAATAGATTGGATCAGGTGTAGTACAAAATAGTCCTAATTTAAACTGTTGGCTGGTCGTAAGATGAGCCGCATGCTACTAAGTTTTCAGCGCATTAGTCCTGCAATATAAACGTCTATATCCATACTTCCATATCCATACTATAATATTATAAATGCGAAAGTGTGTCAGTCTGTCTGCTACGCTTTCACGGCCTAACTACTACTAACCGATTTTGATGAAATTTGGTACAGAGATAGTTTACATCCCGGGGAAGGGCTACTTTTTATCCCGGATAATTGAAGAGTTCACGCGGGAATCAAAAAAAGTATCTGTTCAACCGATTTTGATGAAATTTGGTACAGAGATAGGTTACATCCCGGGGAAGGGCTACTTTTTATTCCGGAAAATCGAAGAGTTCCCGCGAGAATCAAAAAACATCAATCCACGCGGACGAAGTCGCGGGCATCATCTAATAGTAATATAAATATAAAAAAACCGGGCAAGTGCGAGTCGGACTCGCGCACGAAGGGTTCCGTACCATTATTAATAAATAATTACCTTTGTTAATGAACCGCAAGACTAACTTTGTTTGTAGAGGTTTATTGTTAATATCAAAAAAACTATGCTAGTTAGAGCATTGGCTATAGTTTTCCTGTAAAATATACGTAAATTCCTATTGACCATAATTATTTCAAATTTTTCGATTGGTAAACTCCGGAGATAAGGGGGGGGAACGGTATTTTTTTAGACATTTTCCCCGATAAATCAAAAACTATCATAATTAAAAATAATTAAAAATCTGTTTTAGAATGTACAAAGTAAACCCTTTCATATGATACCACACACAGTACAGTTATCTCACTTTTAAATTTCAACCCTCAGATTTTCCCCCCTTTTTAAATAAGAACAAAAATAATTTTCAATTTTTTTTAATTCCAGTGTCTTTGGGCCACTAATATACACAACTATTCCAAATTTCATGTCGATAGCTTCGGTAGTTACTGAAATAATCGAGTGTGACGGACGGACAGACGGACAGACGGACAGACGGACAGACGGACAGACAGACGGAGAAAGTCGCACCATAAGGGTTCCATTTTACCATTTTGGTACGGAACCCTAAAAAGGAAAAGGTGACTGACTGCCTGATATATCATCGCACAGCTCAAACCACTAGATGTATCAGGCTAAAATTTCGCATGCAGATACGAGTAGGTACGTAGACATCCGCTAAGAAAGGATTAACAAGAAGAAGGTAAAATAGGGGTTTGAAGTTTGCGTAGTCCACGCGGACGAAGTCGCGGGCATATGCTAGTTTAAATGCTTTTGAGTACGATGTAAAGAAAGAAAGAAAGAAAGAAAAAACATTTATTTTCCAGTTTTGCCACACATTTGCTTAGCTCAAGGGTATGCTACCCCGGCGCCTCCATCATCACCACCATCAGAAATGAGCTAAACTGCTTAGGTGACAGAAGCGCCGGGATAACAGGAGTCATGTGTGGCATAACCCGAAAAAAGGCTCCAGCTCAGCAAAATGCTGCATGATTTGAATATGCACAAGAGCAATATAAAAACCATACAGCGCTGATTTTCAGCCGGGACCTTGTTGCAGGTGACGCCACGAACCCATAATAAAAATAAAAACTACTACTAAATCACTTAAATACAGCTCAATTACAGTCTATTGCACTTATACTAACATATATTATATTATTGAAATTATTGAAATACATATAAATTTTAAAAGAATATACGAAAATAAAATAAATAATAGTTAAGTACATTATAATACTCTTATACTTTCTGTTAAATAGTCTTTATAATAAATAATAACAAAGATAAATAATTATGGTTAATTGAAATTAATAAAAATAAACGTTTTATTAAACCTATATAATGAGAATCATAACATTATAGAAATGAAAACTCCGCCACCAGGTCCTGAAATTCAACCTGTTTATCTAAAAGGATTTTTTTTAAATTAACTTTAAATGTAGAAATATTTTTTTGTGTTCTTATTGGAGGGGGTATATTGTTCCAGCATTTCGTGGCGGAGTACGTAAATGAACCTCTAAAAGCAGCGGTGCGATGAAATGGAATCCGAAGTCGATTGCGACAGCTTCTGTACAATCAGCTTAATAACACTCAAGTAGTTTTTTTAGACATTAACATACTCTAGAGAAAATAATATGTTACACAAGAAATAAACTTAAAAAGAGCACAATTTGAAATGTTGAGGCTGCTATTGTCGACATTCTTCAATGAAGAAGTGAAGTCTACAGTAGGAATCATGGTGATGGATATAACATTGAAAATGAAAGATACCATACTCGGGTCCCGCCGACAGGAAACTTGTTATAGTTAAAAATAGGCAAGAAATTCTAGCAAGCTTCTCGCATCAATCAAGTTGAATAAAACCGTTGAGCGAAAATCGTACTGAATGGCATTTAAAAATAAAACAACCATTACCGGATCCGTGCAAAATAGAGCAAACCAGTTAAGGGCTATGCTACATCAATCTATTCAACACTTTAGAGAAACTAGAATACAAGAACAAGTTAAGGTTGAATGTCCATCCGAGAATGACATAGTCGCATAGAGGCAATCTGCATTCAGCAGCCTACAAGATAGTGTATTATCTCGTAACATTACTTACATAATTTACATACTGCGACATTTGCTTTTTAAAAAGAACTTTAATCCTGATTTTCTTGCAAGGACTCAGTAGAACCGCTTTCCAAATCAATGGTAGAGTTTATAGAGTTTTGAAATATCATTTGTGGCCCCAGATCTCTTACATGAAATACATAAAGACATTTCAATTAATTCCAGAGATGCACTAACACGATTTGTATGTGAAACCGCCCATTTGGATCGATTCATTAATTGAAAGTGGGTGTCACCGTAATCAACTAAATTATCAAAACGAACCGATTGTTTTTAGTGATTTATTTAACGCTTCAATTACATAGCCTACAGTGGCGTGCGCAGTATTCGTTAGGTTAGGTTAGGTTAGATATCTACCTAGATTATTTCGAGCCCTGCGCTAGGGTTCTCGAGTCGGTCCCTCCATTCCGCCAATAGCGGCAAAATAATAGCGGCAATGAGGCCCGTCATGGCGGATTGGCTGGGGCGCAAACATGGTGCCCTAACCTTCCGGCTGACGCAGATACTTACCGGACACGGTTGCTTCGGTAAGTATCTGCATCGCATAGGTCGTGAGCAATCGCCCGGTTGCCACCACTGCGAGGACCGCCCTGAAGACACGGCGCGGCATACACTGGAGGAGTGTCCAGCTTGGGCGGCTTGGCTTGAGGCGGCAGTCGGTGGCCTCTCGCTCCAGAACATCGTGAGAGCAATGGTGCGGAGCGAGGATGCGTGGAGTGCCGCTTCCTCCTTTTGCGAGGAAGTGATGTCCGCAAAGGAGGAGGCGGAGCGCGAGAGGGAAAGTCTGGCAGTGGATCCCTCGCGCAGGAGACGCACCGGGCGCCGGAGGGCGAATGGCGCTACGGCCGCCGTGAGTTGCCGGCCTGCGGGTGACGGACGTAGGGGGCGTCCGTCTCCCGGTCTAAAACAGGCCAGCAGGTGCCTAGTTGCTGCCAAATCCGCAGCTTGGGCGGATTTGGCAGCAACTAGGCAGCCAAGGTGACGAGACCCGCCTGTCGGGTCAAGGCTTGCGGGAGCGCGGTTGATTACTTCTCCAAGTGTAGCCCGTGCGAACGCCGGTTCGCCGAGGAACAACACAGGTTTTAGTGGGTGCAAGCCCCACATAACCTCTCCGTAACCCCTGACGGAGAGGTATGCGTCAGGCATTTCCTGTGTCTAAAAAAAAGATATCTACCTAGATACCTACCTATTTTCAGGCAGGGCATGATGAAAAATAAGGATTGAGCTTTTTTAATAAGGTCCAATGCCTTTATGCCTATCCTATGCTTTTATGCTTCCATGTCGTGCACGCCATCAGTGGCGTAGTGGTGGCGTAGCTCATCTTTCAACTCTTGCAAGCCGTCCAATGAGCTAAGCCGCACCAACACACAATCCTAGTGGACAGGTAGCTTAAGAACAAAATAAATAAACAATGTTTTATAATGAAGACACAAAAACTTTAACAATGCAACAAGACGACATCAGAGTGCAATAAATTTGCAATAATTATCCTCAAACCGGATTTATCGTGGTCACTATCATTATTCCTATGGGAAAATTCTTTGGTATTAATCTCCTGCAAAATGAATGATTTTAACATATTAGGTATTATTCGTGAAAGATTCTTTATAAATCAACGTTCCAAAAAGCTGCGTAGGGTTGGTAAATCAAAGCGCATGGAGAGCGAAAGAGGGCTAAAGAGAAGGCGATATAAAATCACTTTAGTTTGAGTCAGTTGGAAGGGAATAAATCATATTTTTAATTAAGAAAGTGTCTATTTATACAGACCACACCACTAATATGCAATGCAAAAATATATACAAAATAAATAAAATAGTAAAAGTGGTCGTTGGACAGTCTCAATTGCTTTGAGTCAGCTGTTACGAGTGGCTGTAGTGTATATTGAATAAACCTTCGCGACAGACGTGGTCTGTGGAAAGCAACTGAAAAAGTCGTACACTTGTACATGGCTTTTGTATTCCAAATACCCAATTCTGAAGACAGAAAATCATCTTATATTTAATGGGTTACACTAAACGACGAACAGCTTTTTGAGTATAAAATAATGCGTCGTTTAAGAAACTTCAAGAATCGGACAAACAATTATAATGAAAACACAAGCAACAAATGTAATGTATTTATTGTTTTATGCAATATAATTTAACTTTATCACTCGTTCAAGAAACTGCACGAATGGGACAGACAATAATAAAAACATTTGCAATTGAACCAAAGTACCTAATTATTATTGTTTTATGCCATATAATTTAACTACCAACACAAAGAATAGACATGAATCTAAACCGCAAATTGGAACGTGCGAATTGGGACTGTAGATATCTTTGTGAATGCTTAGTTATTTAAACGACTTAATTATAATTTAACTCTACTGTACCTACCTAGCCCATTACTGCATTTTAAAGGACAATAGAAAAAAATACAATCAAATTTTTATCCTACCTAAACAATACTCAATTTTTTTTTTTTTTTA
Organism: Erebia epiphron; assembly: GCA_963932025.1. Taxonomy (NCBI): domain Eukaryota; kingdom Metazoa; phylum Arthropoda; class Insecta; order Lepidoptera; family Nymphalidae; genus Erebia; species Erebia epiphron. The sequence continues at coordinate 40,816,561 of OZ009948.1, read as the reverse complement.
TTGCGTCATGGTCAAGCTTGATGGATGGTTTATTAAAGCAAAATGTGAAAATGCGGAAGAATAGAAATGGTCAACGAATCATAAGCATTATTTTAAGAAAACCGATAAGAAATTGTTTTATTAACTTATTCACGCGACATAAAAAGCCTTCTCATAAGTCGCGACTCTACCACCAATACTGAAAGGCATCGCATTCACGTACCTATCATGAAATAGCCAAGGAAACTCCCATCTAATTAGTAGTATCATTAGTTTAGTGCGGTCATGCTAGACAGAAGTCAGAACCTAGCACCACTGGAGGTACCTCTACGTAGCGATAACTATAAATTATACTAGATATAATTCACGGCTAATTCTTAAACTACTAGCGACATCTATTGCCATTTTTAGATACTAGGTTTTGAAGATACGATCGACAGATGGCGCTAGTTGCGGAGTAAAACATGGTGCCTATTCAGATTGATTTTTTTCAAGGCATGGAGCATTTGTAGGAGCTTAGTCCGTGGATATTTCTAGCGAGAAATCGGACGCAGACATTCTCATTAATATATGTGTAACAAATGTAGTACATTTTCATATCTATTTAGTGACTCGATTTTTCAACTCGCGATTCTCTCCTCGCTTGTTTCGCCTTAATCTAGGTACATTCTGATAGCATTCGTCGTCATAATTAGACTTATATCAAACTGGATTCCGGACCGGCCTAGGACGACGTAGGTCGATTTTAATGGGTTACATGTAAAACATCGCTGTATATAGTATTTTAAATCATTACCACTTACCTTGAGGAAACATCGCTGCAACGAATTGCTCCTAGGATGGAAATCACAACGCGTTTTTATATTGGCACTAGGTTATGCCTGCGACTTCGTCCGCGTGGATTAAGTTTTTTTTCCCGCCAGTTATTTTATTGTTAAGCGGGTATTAAGCCCATATCACCTGCTCTCGTACAAACATCACAACGCACCTTCCGTATCGATAGCATTCGATGGGCGGATGTTTTTAGCAGGAATAAAATTTTTACGCACGCTTTAGAGCACGCTCCTAACCTGTATAGCCCTGTCCTTGTCCCCGCCATAGGGCTGTCCCGCTTTTCAGACTAGATGGCGTTAGTAAAATAGGTCCACATTCTTAGTTTGACAGGGCTCGTCTATGTAAATTGTGTTCGTTGGTTTTGTGCAACGACCTCGATTTACATATACGGGCCCTGTCAAACAAAGAATGTGGGCGTATTTTTAGCAACGCCATCAACGCCATCTAGTCTTAAAAGCGGGAACTTGCTTGCAACATCTTGAATGAAAGCTTGAAAACGTATGACTCGGTCATAGATAATATAGGCCATAGCCATAGAAGCCAGTTAGTAAAAAAAAATATCATACAGTTTGCCGCGGAAATTAAATGGTTGCGTAATGGATAAAAATATTAAATAGGAAGATTAAATAACGTTTTTTGGAAATGTATAATTGTGACTTGAAACACTTACCTTAAAATAAAAATTGTACAGTGCCAAACTAATAAGACTTTAGATGTTAACCTAAGAATAACAAATTATCGACCATGACAGCGCTACGATGGGGACAAAGACAGGTTAGGAACGCGCTCTCAAATTCGGTCGCCCGACGTTTTTCTATGAAAGGGCCCATCTAGTACCTACATATATATCGTTGGTTTTGTGCTCCAAAGCCACTCACCTCAGTAGGCATGTGAGTTGCACGTCGTTCTGGTATCTCGCTAGTGCGGGCGCGCCCTCCACCCGCACCGCGTTCACTTTGTCCCGCAGCGACGCGCCGCAGCCGGCGCAACGCTCTTTGAGTATTGATAGGATATTCGGCTGTCTGAGGAACGCCACTACCTGTACGAGAAAACCTTGATTACTAATCAATGATTAGGTACAAGTACCAACTTATCTGACCCGGTGGCCAAAATCATACTAATATTATAAATGCGAGTGTGTTTGTTTGTTGGTTTGTCCTTCAATCACGCCGCAACGGAGCAACTAGGTACCAGTACTAGTACCAACCTATCTGACCCGGTGGCCAAAATCATACTAATATTATAAATGCGAGTGTGTTTGTTTGTTGGTTTGTCCTTCAATCACGCCGGAACGGATCGATGTGATTTTTGGCATGGGTATATAGTTGAGGACCTGGAGAGTGACAAAGGCTACTTTTAAACCCGGAAAATTAAGGAGTTCCCGGGGGAATCAAAAAAAAACTTAAACCACGCGGACGAAGTCGCGGGCATCAGCTAGCTGGAACTAATTTTTATGCCTGTATAGTTTTTGTTTTTAATAAATTTTTCATATGTACCTACTAGCGACGCTGTCACCGGGTGATGTAAGTTTGTGGGACTATAGCTATACGTATATATATATATATATATATATATATATATATATACCAACGATATATATATATATATATATATATATATTATAAATGGGAAAGTGAGTTTGTTTGTATGTTTGTTCCGCTTTCACGCCGTAACTACTGAACCGATTGCTTTGAAATTTTGCAGACGTAAAGTTAGAAGTCCGGATTAAATAATAGGGTACTTTTTATCCCGGAAAATTAAAGAGTTCCCGCGGGAACTAAAACTCCTCAATCCACGCGGACGAAGTCGCGGGTATCAGCTAGTACGTATATAAACGGCTCACCTTATCGTTGTAAGCGACGGGTATTTCGTGTTGCGTGTGGTGCGAGTACGCGTCCGATGTCGTCACGGGCGGCCGCGGCGGCGGCGTTGGCGCCTGCGACAACATATCAACATTGAGACTTGAATGAAGTAATAATTATACGTATACAACTATTAATAAAATCGAACATTCCAATCCCTACTAATTCTACACATATAATATTACTAGCTGATGCCCGCGACTTCCCCCGTGGATTGAGGTTTTTTGGTTCCCGCGGGAACTCTTTAATCTTCCGCGGGATAAAATGTAGCCTATGTGCTAGTCCAGACTCTGTAGTATAATCTATCTCTGTGACAAATTTCATCCAGATGGGTTGAGCCGTTCGGCCGTGATTAAGTAACAAGCATCCATCCATACATCCAAACTTTCGCACAAAATATACTTTTCCAAAAAATAACACTTTCGAATAAATATTATAAATGCGAAAGTGTTATTTTTCATGGATAGGTATAGTTAAAGTATAGGAGAATGGAGACTAACATAGTGTGATTTTGTTGCTTTTTTTCTTAAATTATCTTCGATTTTAATAACTAAATCGATTCGGCTTTGAAGATTTGACGTCTTCAACCTGTATAGGTAAAAGTAATACCAGTAATTCATAGGCAGCTACCGAAATATCTATAAAAAAATTTATTTAAATATATAATTAATCCTGCATAAAACATATAAATATTGACAACAACAGCTATATAATAATGAAATCAAACACAACCCAACGACATACTACTACGGACAAAACTGCCCACGAAAATAAATCATCAAAAAACGTGCTTGTACGTGCAAAAAAATTAGCAAAAAAATGAATTAAGTATGAAAGAATAGAAAACCTAACAACGTGCGAAAAGAAAATGAAATAACAGACATACATACTTAAAACAGCTAGCATATAAATGAAATGATTAAAAATGATAATGAAGCCCTATGTTATCCTTAAGCTCGAACAATATTACCACAGTCTGAACATATTAAGTTCAATAAGAGTTCAATAGTCAATGTAGACAGTGATTATGCAGAACAAAGACAGGACAACCCGAACGCCAGGTGGGCAAAACTAGTCGATCAAGAAGTTACTTATCTCAGGGCTGACATTTTTAAAGATTTTACGAAAGTTTTGCCATGCATATCTAGGCTCCACCGTCGGCACTGTAGGCGTAGTAAGTAAAGTAAAGGTAAAGTAGTAGTATAGGCAGTGTATCCTTCTTTTTTAACCGACTTCCAAAAAAGGAGGAGGTTCTCAATTCGGCGCGTATCTTTTGTCATTGTTATTTTAAAAATCTATTACCATTTCAACTGTATAGTGGGTAGTTATTTAATACCAAAGAAAAATACATTTTGCTAGTATTTGAGATTTGATAATAATTGAAAATGGAAAGCGAGAGCCGACAAAAGTGAATAACGAAAGCGTATGCAGCACAAAAAATAAGGCTCCGCTCAAGCAGGCCGCGAGGTAGAACCTGTTCGGGCAACACAGGCCTCCTGGGATGCGGCAGTAAAGACGAGAAGGTACCTTCATACTCTTCGTCAGATTGTGGCCTCAAAGCAGCTGTTCTGTTCAGCAGGCACTTTAGATATTTTTTGATTTTAAAGGGCAATAACTACTTAAGTGGTTATATTTTTGATGTGTTTGTAAAAGTCTACAGTTTTGGTAGCATTAAAATAACAGCATCTTCACAAGCAAATGTAATGAAACCAAACATCTATGACCTTAGAACAGCTCAAGATATGGATGACAACAAAAACAAAAAAAGAACGTATGCAAAAAAATATAAACAAGAAAGTATGCAGCACAAAAACAAGGCTCCACTCAAGCAGGCCACAAGGATGCAGCAACCTGTTCGAGCAGCACGGGTCTCCTGCATTGCGGCAGTAGAAGCGAGAAGGTACCTTCATACTCTTCGATAAAAGATGGCGGCCTCAAAACAGCAGTTCTGTTTAGCGTCCATTTTAAATATTGCTTAATTTTAAAGGGCAATAACTGAGTGGTTATACTTTTGATGTGTTGCAGCACAAACAATAAGGCGCCGCTCAAGCAGGCCACAAGGCAGAACCTGTTCAGGCAACACAGGCCTCCTGGGATGCGGCAGTAAAGACGAGAAGGTACCTTCATACTATTCGTCAGATTGTGGCCTCAAATTCTCTAAGTGGTTATATTTTTGATGTGTTGGTAAAAGTCTACAGTTTTGGTAGCACTAAAATAATAGCTTCACAAGCAAATGTAATGAACACAAACCTGAGAACAGCTCAAAATATGGGTGACAACAAAAACAAAAAAAAGAACGTATGCAAAAAAATATAAACAAGAAGGTATGCAGCACAAAAAACAAGGCTCCACTCAAGCAGGCCACAAGGATGCAGCAACCTGTTCGGGCAGCACGGGCCTCCTGCGTTGCGGCAGTAGGGGCGAGAAGGGGCCCGCCTGAGGCGCACGCGGAAGCCGCGGGTCGATGAACGTCGTGCGCCGCATTACGTGGTCCACGAAGAAACGCTAAGGAACATCCATCCGTACAATTCAACACCTTCCGCTTAGCCATATTCAAATTCAAATCCCTTTTATTTAAGTTGACTTTGGCAATTGCTTTTGAATAGTCGAGTGAATCTATCACTGGTTCGGAATGCCATAACGAATATTGTAGTGTAACATCAACTCGATCTTTCAACTGGATATTTGACTACTTTTCAAATCAGCAAATATTTTTTAAATATATCAAAAAGCGCGCTTAAGGTACTCGTAGTAGCTTGTGATGTCAAAGAACTCGAACTTCGAATGCAAAGAAGATTAGACACCGTTTTTACTTCAATCGATAGATTCCATATTAAATTAAAATTAACAGAGACATTTTTTTAGCAAGCCCTGGGGTCTTATCATTGCTTAAAAGATTTCAGAATTATAATCCTTATTTTAGGGAAGTCAAGGTACTTATTTTAGGTAAGATATAATAATCCTTTTTATTTAGGTAAGGTCATATTATTATTAAACTGCAATATTAAAATAATACTGCTTTAAGCAATGGTAGTAAGTCCCCTGGGAAGTTACCACCATCGTTTAAAGCAGTATTACTTCAAAATGACAGTACCTTGACGTCCTTAAAATAAGGATTATAATTCTTAAACACGAACGTCAACAATATTAAAACAATACGGGTTTAGGCAATGTTAGTATGTTCCTGAATTTATTTTTCTTTAGTTTTTTTACTTGGGAATGATTCCATCATAGGCTAAGATATCATAAAAGAAAGGGGCAATAAAAGTAAGTCCATTGAACTTATTACTTCTTTAATTCTTTTTAACCGACTTCCAAAAAAGGTTCTCAATTCGGCGCGTATTTTATTTTACTAGGAAATAATTCCATCCCAGGCTGAGATATTATAGCTTTTATGAAAGGGGAATATTTTGGACTGAAGGTAACATTTTTTGTTATCTTCGGTTCAATATATTCGGGGATATTTAATACAAAATACCGAAAGTATCAAATCATCCTTTCCCATTCAAAATATGCTCACCTTTCCATTTCTATCAAGCTTGGAGTCCCACCCCAGAGGCAGTTCCCTCTCAGTCTCGCTGAACATATTGACGAGAGCGACGAGGTCTCTGTTGTGTTGGTACCGCTCGAAGGAGGACGTGTCGCGCCGTATCTTGGATATCATATGCTTGAGCGTCGAATTGCAATTGTACAGCGATGACGCTTCCTGGGGGCAGATAAGGTCCAAGGTTATTCTTGTGGAAAAATGGCTATTATTAGGGAAACCTTGTTCCTAGGGGCAAATAAGGTCATGCTTGTGGTAAAATTGCTACTATTTGGGAAACCTTGACAAACGTTTTCGCGCATGATCTTTGCGAAACTCCTGCATATTGTGGATATTGTGGATCTGAGACAGAACTTCCAAGCTATTCGTTTACCTATTGAAAAAATATTCTTTGTATATTCTAATATCACACTTCACACTTAGGCAAAAGTTTGAATGTGTGTATGTTACTCTTTAACGCAAAAACTACAGGGGGGTTACTATGAGCTCTTGAAGCAGGACAGAAATTGAAATTGAATTCAATGCAGTGTCTGCCTACCAGTTCAGTGCCTTGAAGTTAAGTGCAGTTCAATATCTGTCCTGCTATAAGAATGAGCTCTTATTAACCCCCTGAACGGATTTGGCTGAAATTAGGAACGGAGATAGATTATAACCTGGATTAACACATAGGCTATTTTTTATCCCGGAAAACGTGTTCACGCGGAAACCAAAAAACATCAATCCACGCGGACGAAGTCGCGGGCATCAGCTAGTATAATATTAAGATTGGAACTAAAAATAATGCTTTATCCTCTTTTCCCTGAGATGGTGTGATGGATAACGAGGGGAGGCTATAACGAGGGGAGGCTGACTTCTGCCGCTTATTCCATTGTCGCTTAGTAAAACTTTGTGTAGTTTGATTCAACCTGTTAAGCGGCTGAGAAGTGAGGAGTACGAATTCTGATACTGCAGTTAAAGTCGATTTATTATAAGCCCTGCTGATTGGCCGATACGATAACTGATACAAGGCAACAAGATCGCCTCTCTTTCCTCTTCGCCGGCGCAGGGGAAGGCGATTTTGTCCATCTTTCCTCTTCATTAAGACTAAGGGAGTCGAACGCGTCCAAATTTTATAATATTTTGAGAATGGCTACCAACAGAAGCTATTTGAAACAAATAATCCGTTCGAGGATATGATCTAACCTGGACCACGCTCTTCAGCAATGAAGAAACGACCGAAGAGAGAGAGAGAGATATATGTCTTTGTTTTTAACAATAAATTATTTATTTATTTCACGTAGGACAACTTGTGTCACTTATGAAACGTCAAGACTCTACCACTGGTTCGGAAAAATAATTCTACTGGAAAGAGCCCGCAAGAAACTCAGCAGTTGCTCTTTTCTTAAAAAAGAAACCACTACCACTAACACACACACTAAACACTAGGTTACAATACCAAGTTCATATGCAGTATGGAGTAGAAGTCGGGCCTGGCTAGGAACTCAGCGGCGGGGTGCGGCGCGGCGGGGGGCTGCCCCTCGAGCGGGCGGGACGTACTCGCCGCGGGGGGAGGGGGGGACGAGCTCGCCCCTCTCTCCTCTTCGCCTAGCTGCGTGCGAGTCATTGTACGCCGGATTGATTGGTATCTGAAAACCAGAAATTATTCATGGTAAAAAACTACACCTTTAAATCTTAACATGGTAAGCACAATAAAATAATTAAGTAAATCTTTTCTTGGGATATCAGAACAAAAAATTTATTTGTCATGATTATGATATTAATGCCTAATAATGATTATAACATTCAGAATTTCATTTTTTTTTTACTGTAGCGGAATAAATGATTCTTATTAAAATTAGAAAAGTAGAATAACACAAAATGTTAACTTAGCAAGAAAATGGGTCAGATGTTTTTCTTGTAGATGATAAGCAAAAGTCTCAAAACATAACCGATAAAGAATCCTGCAATCTAATATTTTTGATGACATAGAAGAATTAGGGTAAAGCCTTAAGGGGAGCTTAATTGGAAATTGGAATTGGGTACGTTCGCACTGCGAAAAACATTCACGCGAATTTTATTCTCGCGATTTATATTTCGCGTACGGATTTCACCTACTCCGCACTGCGAATGCGGTGAGCGTCAATAGCGAAAAAAAATTCGCGTAAAAATTTATGGCAGTGCGATCGTAGCCTTAAGTTACAACTTTTTCTTACCTTCTATCTAATTGTCGCCTTTGGACTTCGGGTGCGGGCGATCTAGGAGAAGTCCCGTTGGCCGCAGGCCTCTGCCACGTAGTCGTTCTGTTTATGTGATCGATGTAGAACACGCGTCCGTGACTATCCATCCGAGCCTCCCAACCTGAAAGCATACACATATACAAGCATTAGCAATGCAATTTATCATCATCAAATAAAAGTATTCAAATAAAATATCCTTACCAGGAGGCAAAGGCTCTTCACATTCAATAATTCCGCCAATCATATTAGCTGGAAAATCTCCCGTCAAAGCCATCTGTCTCGACGCACGCTCAGGTATCGAAGGTAATCTTATTCCCGCCATATGTCTTAGAGGCGTCGGCGATGCTACAGCGTTCTCATTGTCGTCACAGTCATCGACCGCATGCGGCCTCCTCAGAACTACGTCATCTGGGGGTCCAGCGTGAACTATCGTAAAGTGATTAGGACTGAACTCAAGATTCGGAGATCTAATCTCCGATGTTCTCAATTCGTTAGTGAATTCAACCATTTCAAAGTTTTCTAGGGCTCTATTTTCTGCGTTTTGGACAGGTGGCGGGTGTAAGTCTCCCGGTGGAAGTGGTCGAGGCCTCCGCGCATGGTGTGTAGGCGTTGGTGGACATTGAGGAGATGTGGATCCAGCCAAAGCAGCAACGCGCGATAACACCCTCGGATGCGGCCTCAAGGGACTATCAGGTATATCTTTCGAAGGAATCGTCTTATGAGGCGAATGCTTAGGAGTCCCTTCACAGCCGAGATTTTTCAAAAGATGCCGGGGTAAACTTGAATGTTTCAGCGTTGAACTATCACACGAATACTTGCGATTCATTAGTAAAGTTCCCACACTTGGTAATATCTTACTGGATTCGTCAACTGGTGAATTTGAATGTGACGAATTGCAAGAACTCGGTGCGTTTGGACTACTTGGAGCAGTATCTCGACTAGGTCCATCGATATGGGATGAGTTTAAAAAAGCTGTCATCATAGTCGGTGTAGCCCGTCCCGAGTTTTGCCTCGTAAGAGGTTTATGGCCCTTCATTACCGTAATTTCCTTTTCTTCGACTTGATTCCTGTTATCATCTTCAAAATCTTGATGACTACTTATATCATTAAGAAAGGTATGTTGAGCTTTCTCTTCAGATTTTGCATGATTAGGAGTCGAATGAAAAGCATCCACAATATTCTTATCTTTTCTAGCAAACGTCGTAGTAATATAATTATCTGGACCTATATCTTTTATAAACATAATATTATTCTTACTCACGCTTGGCGTGCTATCAGGTACATCACTTTTTTTCTTATCATCAGCTAACCTAGATAATTTAATAGAAACTGTCGATTCACATAAGCTGCCATCAGTCTCAGGTGTCGCTAAAGGAGCGACGTCTTGACACCCCTTAAAAAAACTTGCCGTAGAAGACATGGGTGCTTGAGCACCGGAATAAAACTCCCCAGGCTTAAAGTCATTTATATCTCCCTGTAACGCCGCAGAATTTGCAATATTCTTATCCGTAAAAAATTGCTCATCTGTATCTATCAGCTCGAAGGTGAAGGCATCTTCAGGTTTAGAAAGCTTTTTTGGTTTTCGATGTCGTTGTACAATGGGTGGTAAAGCGTGCATTCTTTCTAATGGTTTATGCGACTGCCGTGGTGGCAACGGAGGTACTGGTGATTTTTGAGCATCATTTGGCACATTAGCACCTTCGACGTCGTAGACAAACTTCATAATTTTGCACGGATTTTGCGGTGACCATATTTTATAATACTCAGTATCTGGCGATGTGGGGGATTCGAAACCGATGTTTATATTTGTCTTCTTCTTAACTCCATTTAACGCTGCACAGCTGCTGGTATCGACAGGTGGAGGACATTTCTTTTTAACGCCTGAAGTAGTCGGTTTACAGTGTAAAGCACTCAGAGATTCACTATTTACAGATTGAGATTCAGAACTATTATTAACTACAGATTTGCTAGGATCACATTTAGTTTGTTCGAGATTCTTCTCACTAGACTCTAACGCACTAATTGAGCATTTATTAACGTTTTCACTAAGATGCTTGATGTCTTGACTCGTGCCACTACGCACTTGAACCAATTCCATTCGCGGAGTATTTTCGGAGTTCATTTCAAAGCTTTCATTATGATAGGAAAAGGGCGACACTTGGTCTCCGCTTCTCTTTCTTGACATGCCCTCTTTAAGCTTCGAGGGAAGCTTTTTGAGGTCAACTTTGAACCTCGGCGGGATCGTCGAGGACTCTGCCACGCAATCATCTTCTTCGCCATCGTAGTAGCGAAAGCAGAGGAGCTGTTCACAGTCTGAAAAAGTTAAATGTACTGGTCAGTTAAATGGAATAGACGAATACAGAAAAAAAGATTAATCTTTGAAGTGAAGATTAATTACCTTCATAAGGCTGATTGGGCTCATCAAGCAGCCACATTATATGGCCAGTGTCGCATCCGGTCGCCGGCACGAGCCTGGCGATACCGGCGAGGCTTGCGGTCTCTGTAAAGGGACATAATAAAATGTTATCGTTTCGTTATTTATGTCACTAAATTCGTTAAACTCTTTTGAGTTATTTTATTTATTGATTGCCCCTGATTTTATAAAATTCAACAGTGCATTTTAATCAAAATTATATATTACGCTTACATCATTATGTATTTAACTGAAATTTATAACCCCAATGAGCGTAAACCAAGTATGATTTATGATAATCAACATTTAAAGAAACCTTGCCATTTATGCAATAAGTGAAACAAAATTGGGCACAATCAAGCAACCTTAAGTCCCTACTTAATACCGGCGTCTCAAAATACGAGAAACAAAAAGCGTACAGGTGCAAAGAACTGTAAGGAGAATAAAAACAAGAAACAAAAATAAAACAGAAAACAGCGAAACGAGACGACGAACCCTTCCGTTTTTTATCTAACAAAAATCGATGCGTAGGATGGGCAGTTCGGCGCTGGCGCGTCACATATTATACGCCAGACATAATCGCCGGATGCGGGAGACGCCCGCACATTTAAAGCGAAATAATCGAAGCCACCGAATTGCCAGTTAATTGGGGAAACAAGGCCATAAATAGCGCGAATGCAAATTGATTCTGCAAGACACCGGTGCATCCACTCGCACCCAGGCATTACCATATTTCGATTGGGATAAAATATGAGCGGACAGTTTATATCTTCCTGCCGTTGATTAAGTGTTTGACTACCTCGTAAATATTGACCGTGGTGAAAATGTTTACGTCAAATATTCAACATTATTTTCAAGCATGTAGCGAATAGGGAGTGAAACATTGAAATATGTTAACAAAGCTAAGTCAGCTGCGGAAATGGAAGGGCGAGACTTTAGTAGGGTAGAATGGATAAATCGCGGAATTATCTTGGGATCGTTTCCGTTAGGTAATAATAACTTCCAAGTTCCGAAGCCAAATTGGCTTTACGTGATCAATGACAGCCATTTGTTTTTTGTTTGTAGTTAATTTTACAAGGCCTCATTTGTAGTTAAAACAAATATTGGATGCGAACTGAAAATTGTTTAATGACAGTCATTTCCAGATCGTTATGTCGGCTTACAGCTTAGTAATCGGTCGTGAGTTTCCATGTAAAGATTACGAATGAACTATTTAAAGACACGTTAAATTGCTGTTGTTAAGTAAATTAGGTACTCCTAAGGGAATACACAAAACAATACTTAGTGATTATCGAACGAAACTAACCTATTCGAATCTCTCAAACTGAAAGCAAGAAAAAAACCAGTATTGAAACAAAACTGAGAGTTTACTTTTGTATTGGAGATTTACTTTTGGATTAATATTTGTCAGGTTTTTCGAAGGAACATTGTACAAACTTATTTGTATAATGTTCCTTCGAAAAACCTGACAAATATCAATCCAAAAGTAAATCTGTTTATGTTTGTAACCTTATCACGGTTTGACCGCTGAAATGAAGTAAGGAAGATTGTCACAGAGATACCTGTGGACACCTAATATTTTTCTAAGCTCTACTAATTTTTGTCCCGAAACAGGATGTTTCCACAGTATTTTTTAAAAACCTCAATCTTCTTAAACGGAATGGCAGTCATAAGCAAATCCAGTACGAAATCAAAAGACGCAGATTACAAATAAAAGGAAAACGTGACCAACATCGAGAAAATCATGATCAATGTCAAAATCGGAGGAAAGATCGCTTACATTCCAAGGCATTGGTAAGACCAGATAAACAGAGGTATTGTAATTGTCATATTTAATCCTATTAGGATAGGGAAAAGTAGCGCGGAATCGACAAGAGAGTACTATGATGTTTTCTCAAGGAAGTCATCATACTTAAATGTAAGGAAACAAGTCAGAAGAAGAAAAACAAAAGATTTAAAAAACGAGCAAGACATGCACACTATCGTCGATCGCAGCAATGCCCTAATTAATTAGCCTAGTAGCTGACAGATCCACGCAACACCGCCTGTCAACAGCACGACGGCGGTGGTGACGACACGCGTGACACAGAGGGCGTCTATTTCCGGTGACGCAACATCCGCAAGCTTCCGCCGGATATGGGAACAGATACCAGAGCGTCGAGCGGCGAGATCAACTGATGAGCTTCCGCGGGATTTTCGATAGCCCGATGGATGTCTGAATTGGGTCATATATGCGTGTTGTAACGTCAATTGTTATCTGTCAACCCAGTACAGACCATAGTATAAAGTGGTTTAAAAAAATCCGTCATATATATAGATATACTTATCAACGTACAGCTCAAACCACTACGTCTAGGAATTTAAGATTTTGTATGGAATTTCTGAATTTCTAAGGCTTTTTAGAATTTTCAGTCGACTTCTGGATTCGTCCTGGAATCAAGAATTCCGATAAAATAATAATCTAAATACATAGTACTCATAGTTGAGTCGTATGTGAAATGATTTCCCATCACATTATTATTTCCAGAAAATCCCAACTATTATGTGATTATTATAATGATAATTACTTATATCTAAATACGATTCTAAGGGTGTAAGGACAGATAATTTTCATATTTGAGTACCGTACCGGAGTCAGATAAAATCTGACTATATGTCGACGGGATTCAAGCAAGTTTTTAATCTTAGATCACTCAAGTCTAAGCTGCCAGTTCCAGTTACCACTAACATCTAATGAAAAGCATTAAGATTATAATCGTTTATGGAAACTAACCTGACCTACTCGTTCATCCCTAGTCGGTTGCGCAGGTCAGTTGGCAAACGCTGCAGTTTTTTTACCAGGAATATATAATAACTCTGACTCTAATGAGAACGGGGAATGAAAATTTGAACAATTGAAAAAAGTCATTTGAATTTTGAACCGTAATTTTGAGTAATATCAGAGGATGTGCTGAAGATTAATGAAAAAATGTATGACTAAAATTCATTTCCGTCTATTTTTTTAGAAGAATGAACCACCGCATTACAAAAACTCAACGACTGATAATCAAGAGGAAACATGTGTTAATCATATAGCTTCCTCGAAACATGGATTTACAATTTATTAGATACAACTACTACTATAATATTTTAGATAGGTAGATACATGATTTTTTCAATATGTATTTCGGCGAAGTGCTAATTGGGCTAGTCATGGTGGAAGCGTTTAGCATAGCATCGAAATCAAAGATTATTTTTGATGGTAGACTGGCTACTGATGTTTTTTTCTAGATTTCACTAAAGCATAGTCTATTATTATCGTTATGACAAGGTTTAGAATTAGCTTAGAACACAGCTACTGATGTAAGTGTTAGATAGATAGATAGTCAGTTCAGTTCAGTGAAATCAAAGATGATGTATGGGTAGCAGCATCAAGACACGCGGTAGCGTGTCAAGCCAAAGTTCAAAAAAGAAGGAAGAACTTTAAAAAACTGGCGAGCAGCGCCGTGTGTAATATTACACGAACCATTTGGAGCCACTTTTGACCCCCACATAACTCAAAAACTATTGCACATAAACATGTCAAATTTGGCTCATATATTGAGACCCGCAAAATACATATGTGCTCCAAATTTCATAAACACATCTCAAATGGTTATTTAGATATAAACGTCCAAAAATCGTCATTTTTATGCTCTACCTACGGATAGATCAAAACTCTAACACGGGGCATACTACCATCGCATAAAGCCGTATTATTTTAATATTGTTGACGTTCGTGTTGTAGTGTTATAATAATTATTTTAAGGACGTCAAAGTACCAACCGTAAGTATTCAACCGTTATTTTGAAATAATACTGCTTTAAGCGGTGGTAGTAACTCCCTCGTCCACTTCCTGCGGCAACTTGCGTTACATTCCACGCATAGTGCATACACAACTAAATAAAACAAGAGTTGTTTAGTAAAAAAAAAACTCCTATTACATAAATCACACTGCAGATCTTTGTTTAAATTCGTTGTTTTGTGTTGTTAACTATTGAAAATGACACAATTATTATTTTAATGTAATGAATAATGAATAATAATATAGTTGCATTAAAACCTTACCTTTGTATTCACGCATTTTGTGCAACGAAACGTCATTGACAGAAAAGAAGAAGAAACGTATTTGAAGATGTCAATGTCATTGTGATTTGTATTCATTGTTTAAAGTGGATTTAGTGATATCGACTGTTTACCGTGCTTGTTTTCAATGTTTCACCAAAAACTTTTGCTATACTATAATATGGATTCGATCTCGCCGACTTCGCGCTATATTCCATGGATGACCATTGCTAGTGCTCCAAATTTATGGAAAGAACTACTTTGTTATGAGGAATTAACTGTAAATATGAGGCAAAAAAACGACCAACTTTTCAGCAAAATGTTGAATCGTTTAAGAATGGGTGTAGTAACAAGTCAAGACAGTTGCTCTTTATCTAATCGACTTCTCAAATTAACCGCTATAAATCATAACGACCGGCTTAAAGAAATTATATCTTATTTTAGACTGGTGTCCGGTGGTACAGTATGTTTATTTCCCACAAAAAATATGTGTAACCAGTTTAATACTGCAATGTTGGCAAGTATGGAACAAACAGAAATTAAATTAAATTCGATAGACGAAATAGACGGTCCACGCTACTTTAAAAAAAACCGGCCAAGTACGAGTCGGACTCGCGCACCGAGGGTTCCGTACAAACCTGTAGTAAGTTTTAAATTAAATGTTTTTTTTAAATATTTGAGTTGATTGAATGAAAGGTAAATTGCGATTTACGATTAATGACGTATTAAAAAAAAACTACTTACTTGATCTCGTTCAAACCAATTTTCGGTGGTAGTTTGCATGGTACTGTACAACATATATTTTTTTTAGTTTTATCATTCTCTTATTTTAGAAGTTACGGGGGGGGGGGGGGGGGGGGACACATTTTACCACTTTGGAAGTGTCTCTCGCGCAAACTATTCAGTTTAGAAAAAAATGATATTACAAACCTCAATACCATTTTTGAAGACCTATCCATAGATACCCCACACCTATGGGTTAGATGAAAAAAAAATTTTTGAGTTTCAGTTCTAAGTATGGGGAACCCCAAAATTTATTGTTTTTTTTCTATTTTTGTAAGAAAATCTTAATGCGGTTTACAGAATACATCTACTTACCAAGTTTCAATAGTATAGCTCTTATAGTTTCGGAAAAAAGTGGCTGTGACATACGGACGGACAGACAGACAGACATGACGAATCTATAAGGGTTCCGTTTTTGCCAAATTTGGCTACGGAACCCTAAAAACGAGCAAATGAAGTACTCAAAAAGAACGAGGATGATTCATCGCTAACTGCTGGCTTAGAAAATGTCATCACGATAAAAATAGGTAGAATATGTCATCACGTGTAACATTGCGAAGAAACATAGATATCAGTAAGGGTTGGTAAACGGATCCATTGGGAAAATAGTAAAGGTACATTGGGACATTGACAACAGTAATAGCGCACGTAAAATTACAATACAATTTAAGCATAATTTAATTTACGAACTAGAACGAGTCAAGACCAAGTTTCAGATATTAAATAATGTATATAAGTTGTTATAAAATAATTTATGTTGTTATAAATAAATTGCAGGACTGACCATTGAACTTTGGCACCCATTTAGATCTCACTTCTTTTGTCGCTGAAGTCAGCAACCAATGCATATATTATACACATATCACAATTTTGGATTTGGCTCTCATTTTACATTTATGTTTTTGATGGGATTAAGTATATTCTAACTACTGATGATGTTCTAGATTTCACTGCGTCATATTCTATAGAGGCCTGCAATTATGATCGCCATGACAATCGAACAATGTGTCACGCCACCGGTCATTAGACGGAAGTCCATAGTTAAACTAAACTACGGTCATCTCTCGACCCTCATTCAGCGCCGTTTCTAACGCCTACGACTGTTTTAGCCGCTTTTGTGGTGTTGATATCTTTTTAAGTGGGCCCCTCGCATTCACACGAGCTCTGAGTGACGTCAACCACCTGGTATCCTTAAACGAAGTAAACTGTGAGCTGTCAACAAGCTTCGAGAGTTAGTTTTTTAATTTCGGGGTTATCAAGGATTAAGAGACGATAATATCATCTTACACTCAGCTTAGTTTAAAAATTCAAAATGGTATTTTCCAAATCGAGTTTTTAAAAACTAATCAACTTACATATGACTTACATTCAGCAAAGTTAATAATTCCTAAAGGGTTTTTCCACATAAAGTTCTTAATAGCGGTTAACTATAAAGATTGTATCTCATACAACAGAGAGCATACGGGTGTGTTAATGAGCGCTGACATTGGGATGCGCTATCATAAATCGATTATCTCCAGCCCTACCCTTCTAAAACAAGACGTCATATTTATTGTCATCGCCAGACATCTGCCACGGAAAGACACGTACAGTTTCATCGACAAACCGCAGTATTTCAAGCACTTAACTGTATCCGTCTCAAAATAACACTCGGAGTTTGGACGACAGGAAACGCGAGTTTAAAGGGGTCGACTTGATGACAGACCCCCATTAGCGAAGTGACGATTTGACAGCTTCACGAGGTTGTTAGAGGACGATGACGTGTGACTAAATATCTTTACCGACTTTCACACGATTACCGACCGGTTAATCTATAACTACCCTATAGACAATCGAAAATGACGGACGTGCAGCAGAGAGCACTGCTTCACGAAACTAAATCAATAAATGAGGAAATAAAACAACTAAAGGCAGGAATACAGGCTGGACGCCGCCGCTCCAAACTTGACGATAAACTTGGTCGTGTATGGCCAGCATAGTAATTATTTAACTATCAAAAATTTTGGGAAGCACTAGCAGTACGGACCTAATAAATTTTCAAATAGTAATTGTCTAGCGGAGTTGTAATAAAAACAAAATTTTTACGTATTCGGAATTTAAATAACGCAACTTTAATGACGTCGTACAATCGTTTAAATGTGGGAGACGACAAGTCTGTAAAGGTGATGTATTCAAACACCAGTTTTATGCATTATAAAGTTTCGATGGTCTTACCCTAAAGAATACTCATAGCAAATGCAAATGCTTTTCAAAATTCCGTCCCATTCATGCCCTACCATTAAGGAGCGGTTAATTTTACGAGCGTATACCACTTAAAATTCCACGGTGCGAACACAAATCGTACCGGAAATTAAAGTTGAAACGAAACAATACGTTGCACTATAACCAATATAGTGTACGAAGGTGTAGTATGCACCTACACTAAGTTTATTACAAAACAACTTTTAGGTTGTTGGTATCTATAATATTCGTGCAATGTAAAGCAAAACAGCAGATATCATCTAATGCCTAAAGGCTCGACGGTCTAGACTCAAGACTAGCTTTCATGAATGCCCAAACTCAAGAAAAATATTATTCCTCGGTGGCAATTGGCAATTCAAAGTGTTAAGTTAAATTTTGCAACTCCAAGGATCCAAACACAACCTGAGCAATACAGTCCTTAGTTTATCGTTAAACTTGTCTAAAAAGGCTCTATGTGGTATTCTAAGAACACCTATAGCGATTACAGGTAACTAATAATATTAAATGAGTTTACTTTGAACTGAGTAATGCATATACTTAATAATATGGTAATGTTAAATGTATGATTCCGGTTACTGTTAAGTTGATTTCGCGGATATCAATTAGGTCTCCTTGATTATTTTTCCATAAATCGTGTGCGATCAATCGTGGGTGATTCATTATGGTAAAGAACACCTAGCTGGCATTAGAGCGTAGCTCTCAAGTACTGATTACCTACTGTGCTAATAAACATACCAAGCTTTTAATGATTGAGACTTCAAAGGTCGCAAGTCGCAACTCGCAGTTCGCAGAAAGTCTTTCAAATCGAAGTTTCTACGCTCTATTTATAACTCTAAATCTTTACTTAAATAGGTACATTTATCGACGGTATACACTATACAGGGTACATTTCTTGTCAATATATCCTATTTAATATATAAATTGTCACCTTCCAGGTCTTTGACGATATGCATATTGATTAAGGATTGGTCTCCGGTCTTAAATCTATGGGTATGCATGTAAAAAGCCAAACTATCCGTAGGTTCATTGCTGAGTGATAGAATGACAAACCAATAAACGAGCACACTTTTGCATTTATAATATGAATAGTGATTTTTGTATGGCCGGGAACTTTTTCATCCAATTAGACAATACCACAACTTCCAATGGTCCTTCTCCCAATCAAATATTTATATAATCGTACTTCGCACATGTTAACCATATCCGATGGAGCCAGTTTCCTAATGAAGGCCTCGAAGGAGTCGCCCATTATCGCCTTGTTGGGTCTGCGCCGATATGGTATGCCAATAACTCTGCCTATTATGAAAAAGAAAATCATATGTGACTTCATTCAACGGATTGAAGTAGCCGGCAATGTACGTTTCTTGGCATCTTAGTTAGAACCAACTTTTATTTCAGTAATTGGACATAAGTTAGACAAATTTATAGAGTCACTCGGTTATCTAGTTTCCATTTGTATGATGATAGTAAGTATATGTACCTATGCATGTTTTTCTAGAAATAAAAACCTGTGTTCAGCTCTCAGCAATTTAATAATTAAGCTTTTTCTCACTCACTGATTGTGATTTGTGACACTTACGGACTTTACCAGCAATAACAGAATGATCTATGCACCTATGGAATTAAGTATCAGAAAACTATGCAGGTCTTATGGACCTTTAACCATTACAAGAAAAAAAAACATTCAATACCAAACAATTTATTTGAACTTCTATGTTCAAAGTAGACGATGGATAACATAAATTATGCAAGCGATTCTGCAAAAGTTACACACCGCATTAGCAGTTTTATTCTTATTTACAATCCACTCAATCGTACTCCACTATCATTCTACTGAATGAAAATAAACTACTCGGTCTCAATTCGAGATGAGACGTGAAGCTGCGATGATCTCGATGCACGTGGGTGGTTTGGCACGAGCTTATTATATCATACATAGAGTAAGATCATAGAGCAGCGAACTTTATATCTATAAAAAAGCGCCGTCACCTAATGAATGAATACATCAAGTGAGTTATAATAAGCATTTTAAAATAAACATTTATAGACCTACTCTAATGTTTTCTGTTTTTCAATAACGTTATAGTTGCAATTTAATACAATGAATGACAAAAAACACGACTGATAAATAAATAGAAATGACAGTTTGAATCGATTTTGCAGCGCATTGCTACTCTTGAATAATGCTCTCTCCTGATCTCTACTATCACACCGTTTACGTGCACGTTACAAGTAGTCCACTCTGTCATAACATACCTCATACGCCCGTGCCTTAGAAACAGATGGTTTGTGATTTAAAACAAATTCTTCACGCGCTCCACCTGCTTTTACAACAAAAAATGAAATTGTAATTACATTTGTAATTCATATACCTAACTGGTCCACCACACCAAGTTCGACTTCCAAGTTTACAGTTTCATACGCTCCATAGTAGAAAAAAGAACACATGATAATTTAATGCAATTCAGTCCTCAAACCACATCACTTATAACACCAGTGCTAACAAATGCGCTAACGATATTACGAGCGATGACGAGATTGCCGACCGCTCAATTAGAATCAGTTCCAATAAGCGCATATCTGTCAAAGGAATCAGTGCCGGCAGTTATGCCGGCATCGTTTAATAGGTGTTCAATTTAAACATTAGTGCAGTTACCAATTGCCTAAGGTTAACATTATACATCGGCTACAACAGTATTAAATTTCTCAATCGATTTACTACCACGTGCGGTCCATTGATCGGCAGCATGGCCGCAGGGTGGGAGTCCATTCATAGCGCGCATCGCTCGCGAGTCGCGACCTCGCGTCTCGCCATCGCGTCGTTCGCTCACTGCGCCCGCGCAGCCGCCACCGCAAACGCGTGTTTCAGATTACTCGTGTCATAATCATAAATTACACAGCCTCGTCCCTCATCTTTAATGTCGATGAACTCCGAAGAATGCAAGAAAATAGTGTCGCTTAGGTGACGGGCTTTTAATGTCGAAGTTTCTCATAAAAACATAATCCCCCACTTATCGATGAAACCTGTTAACGTATACCGCAACCATCTCGTGTCGACTTAACGTCATATCCACAGTCCACACCCACAGAACATAATGTACAAAGATAAACGGCATGACACAACAATAGGACTACATTAAATAGGCGGTTAGGTAATGAAGTAAACAGGTCTCTAGGCAATGAATTAGGCAATTGCTAATATTTGCGGACACCTACATCCGCCAACCTGTCGTATGCCACCTCAGGCCATGGCTCTACAAGTCAATATGCTCCCACTGACTGACAAACATAAGGACACGACTCCATAAGCACACTATGTCTATGAATACTATTTTTCCTTAAGATTTGAAAAGGTCAACTAGAACTTGAAGCCTTAAAAATGATAAAATAACAAGTTACCATTATCTTGTCCATTAATTTAGCTCTTCGCGTAATAATTACAACAAATCTTTTGTGCATTAAATTATAAAATCTACAAAGACAAGAGTAGACTTAAATTAAATGCATTTGTACAATTATTTAAATTCACTTAGGCCACCAGATAAAATTAAATTGGACAGTATGGATTGGATCACAGTTAAAGACCAGAAGTTCGTTTGATTTGCATAATTCAGAAATACCAAACTGCTGGCTTGTAGATAACCTAGAAACTTAACTGTACACACAGTTTATCAAAGATGGTCAAAGAAAAACTATTCGAAATAAGTTCGAATTGCAGTATGTCTTCAATGTGCTAATACTCGTACAAGTACGGACGCATAATAAAGATTTTGTCCGCGGAATTCTAAAGCGTCAGACGAGAACCGGGACGAACGACCTCGAGGACTGCGAAATGAATACGAAATACCCCAAACGGATAGATTTCTTTGACCTGATCGAAAGAAGGTAGAGTATGTTGGAAACGCATGGTTATAAAGTAACCTAATACTGATAGTAGGTATTGTAAAACAAGAAGATATTAAAGTACATATTGTGTTATTTTCTTATTATGTGAACTTTTAAATAAATGAGTACATACCTAGAAGTCGTGGATGTGAACTTAATTACAAACTAAGGCAACCTATTAATTAGTCAAACTTGTCTAACAAAGTTTTGATAGATTCTAAAGGAATTATTTTGTAGTTTCGTAGTTTTTAGGGTTCCGTAGCCAAATTTGGCAAAAACGGAACCCTTATAGATTCGTCATGTCTGTCTGTCTGTCCGTCCGTATGTCACAGCCACTTTTTTCCGAAACTATAAGAGCTATACTGTTGAAACTTGGTAAGTAGATGTATTCTGTAAACCGCATTAAGATTTTCTTACAAAAATATAAAAAAAACAATAAATTTTGGGGGTTCCCCATACTTAGAACTGAAACTCAAAAATTTTTTTTTCATCTAACCCATAGGTGTGGGGTATCTATGGATAGGTCTTCAAAAATGATATTGAGGTTTGTAATATCATTTTTTTCTAAACTGAATAGTTTGCGCGAGAGACACTTCCAAAGTGGTAAAATGTGTGTCCCCCCCCCCCCGTAACTTCTAAAATAAGAGAATGATAAAACTAAAAAAAATATATGTTGTACATTACCATGCAAACTTCCACCGAAAATTGGTTTGAACGAGATCTAGTAAGTAGTTTTTTTTTAATACGTCATAAATCGTAAACCGCAATTTACCTTTCATTCAATCAACTCAAATATTTAAAAAAAACATTTAATTTAAAACTTACTACAGGTTTGTACGGAACCCTCGGTGCGCGAGTCCGACTCGCACTTGGCCGGTTTTTTTTTCGTAGTAGAGTTTAGACACCGAAAATTCAAATTTTCAAGAAAAAAAGGAAGCATGATCAAGACTCAAGAGGCATGAAATAAAATAGATCCGTTTTTCTTATAAATAAATCAATAGAAATTTATTTCGAATTTGATACATCCTTGAACGAAAATCTTAATCAATTTCTATAAACCGTTAGTAATGATGAAACATTACGAATTTGGTGTGTCCAAAACTTTCAAATTGTTAAACGTTAAATCAAGTAGCCCATAGCGGCAACGGTAATGACAAATCGAATTCTCGCACGCACTTCCTGTATTCATCGAAAACATCATCGAAGTGTGTGGCGAACTATTAACAATTGACTTTCGACTAGTTACTCTTATAGCATGCTATTGCTTCAAAAATTAAGCAACAGAAATAGTACATTACTGCCCAGGCCGGAAATAATGCAATACACGGCTATAATAGTAATATTGGAAGGACGAGACGAGGCCGAGGACTTTCGGAGTGATTTTAAAAGGACGAGGTGCCGGCCAAGGCCTTATAAAATCAATGTTCAACAATTAACAGAATATGAAAGGATGAAGTAATACTTAATTATAACTAAAGACATTAGTATATAATGTAAGCCTACCCGTGCGAAGCCAGGGCGCTTACTAACTAGATATTAATAGATGCCTAGCATGTCAGATGTAGTCACTATTGACCACGATCAGTAATGAAATGTCATAGGTCATCTCGAAGGATTTCCGGTTACTTATTTAAATGTATTCTTCGCATTACCTTATTGTAGCTACTTGATAATCTAGTGGCTAAGACTTCAATTTATTTTTCAGGGGATCCGGTATGCAATGTATTCTAAAATTTTCGAAATTATGTGCGTATTAAGTATTAAAATATGACGTACTATAACGGCGTTTATATTCCTAAAATAATAATGTTCTAAACGGTGCGTGTACTGTGAAGTCAGCTAATGCTAGCTTGGTGGACAGTGGCCATTGGCCAAAAGCAAAACCTTTCTTTTTCTGAGAGGCGTGAGACGACCCGTACTCAACTCCAGAGATAATGATAAATAAAATGTTTACCATATTGCGATGTAACGTCTCGATAATTCTAGAGATCTTTCGAAAGTTTAATCTTAAAGTAGAGATAATTCATGCTATTTTGGAAGGCAGCCTACTTGTCGTGAGAATCGCAGATAAATAAATAATAGAACACAATGGTTCTGCAGAAAAAAGCGTTTGCAATCTGAGACGCCTCCTTTCAAAGCATTGATTAAATCAAACGGCATTCGAAAGTTTTTGAACCAATTAAGATCTTTCCAACTATTTCTGAAAATAATTAGTAATGCTAATAACATAAATAATTTTACTGTTTCTTACTACTTAGTTATTTAAATTCGTGGATTTTAGACTGGAAATAGACTAGAGATGAAACCAAATGGAAATAGTGTTCCTGCGCACTGCGAGCTAAATCTTTGTTGTTATTAATCTTTTAAACGTGTTATGAAGCTTTATAGCCGCATGATAAAGGTATAAACGGTTAGGCATTAAAAGAGAGATAAGGATCGTAAATCGGTCTGGGTTTAACAGTTTCATATTCAAGCGGATCGTGTAACGGAGTGAGCAGCAGCTTTACCAGTAAGTAGAGCGTTGCATTCTCACATAAGTACCGCTGGTTGCGTTGTCTACGCAAGGGAACTGATTTGTCTTTTGCAGTTCACTTCCGTTGCCAGTGAGTCGTGAGAAAAACAAGCATTGTCAGTCGCCTCCGCTAATTAGAGACAGTTCCCGACATTTTACTCACTTCAGCACATACAATTATTGCAGCCAATTCGATCTTTTTTTCTTCACTTTTAATGAGGTTTCGTTATGAGATCTTCAAAGCAGCTGAGGCTGGCTTTAATCTAACTTCTTGGGTACAGTTTTTCGAATCCAACATTGGATGAAAAAGACACAAAATTGTCACATATGATAAAAGTTAAAATAAATAAATATTGGATGACTGGAACATCTCACGATCTCAATACTAAAATGACATCCGAATGCAATTAACAATGTAGTACCTACATGATATAAGCTGTAACATGATGGTTGAACATGCGAATGGCGGTGCACCATGCACGCAAAGCGAATAAACCTGTCAAGCTTGACCCTCCGTGTAACGGTCCCGGAGCAAGGACTCGAGTTACCGACATCGTGTTTCCTGATATCTCGGAGGATGTAAGTCGTATGGCTAATATATTTCTGTAATATTCCCGGCGTAAGGAAATACGGCGATAAGATGTAATATTCAAAACCATTCCTGATTTCACCGTCGGCGTCGCGAAAGCAGAAATGGAGCTCCGCGTTTTTTTGTTCTCGTGCTAAAGAGTTTGTAAAAGAAACTTGCTAATTGCTATATTATGTAGCTCGTGACTTGCGATTAACTGTACCTACCAGATACACACATATCGACTAATAAATAAAAGAAACCCAAATTGATTTATTGCCATTCTTAGTTTGAAGGACAAAATAAAATAAATAAATGCATATTAATGGTAAATGCGGTAAAGGTTAAAATGCTATTCAAATTAAAATATAATAGCTTCGGGATTCGAAGATAAAAATAATATATTTTATAACGTGTCGGTACTAAAACTTTTTTGGTTGTTTTCATTTAATTCTGTCTTATCATTGTAGGCCTCGTTACAGGAAATATAAAACAAGCTATAATAGTCCCATAAGAATTTACACCGATGTTACATGGGCTATTAAAATGATAAAATAGTGAAGAAGCGTTAGTTTTATTGGCACATCAATTAGCATATTTTTTTTGTAAGAAAATGTGGAACGGAAAATAACAATTATCGCTACTTTTTCTTTAGACATAGTATTATTGGACTGTCATTTTTATTGAGGACTAGCTGATGCCCGCGACTCCGTCCGCGTGGAGGTATGAAAAATAGATGTTGGCCGATTCTCAGACCTACTCAATATGCTCACAAAATTTCATGAGAATCGGTCAAGCCGTTTCGGAGGAGTATGGGAACGAAAACTGTGACACGAGAATTTTATATATAAGATGTACACAATAATAATGCGAAAAATCAAACAAGTATTTTTAAAATCACAAATAATCCAACAATACAATTAAGTAAAATTTGCAGTTAAATTTAAATACAGCAAAGTTAATGATTACAATAAACTAATTAGTCCGGTAAAGTTTTTTCGTATATAATTGACCGAGCGAAGCGAAGGTCTCTGAGTCTACTTGAGTGAATTTGCACTTGTCCGTCCGCCGTCCGTCCGTCTGTCAGAGCCTTATAACTTTTGAATTACTGAACGTAATTACTTCAATACGTTTACGTATTGAAGTTTCGATGGTCTCCAGCCGAAAATGGCTTAAAAAGTTATAAAAACCTTTAGGGCTCTCATAGAAGCGAATGCGAAGTAAAATATTTTTAATAGCTTTACATAGGGTTGCGGTATATCATTTTAAAGAGAATTAGGGAATAGAGTTCAAATTTTTTTTTTTAATTTTTCTCCTAAAATTGTCGAAATGAGGGGCTTTCAAAGTGGAGATTTTTAACACAACTTCACAATGGCGTCAATAGATGGCGCTCTGTTATGGCGTTACCGCGAGGTCTCAGTTCGGGGCGAACCACTAGTAGTTTTAATGCTATTGTTGTAAGAAATGACGTAATTAATAATAAAGAAACAGATATGGTACTAGGTGTACCTACATTGCGTTGCGCCCAAGGCAACCGCTGTGCGGGTACTATTTATCAATCACTGACAAAACTTTAAAAACCACTGCATTCGCAATTAACTCCGCAGACCCCGCAGTTTTATAGCTTTAGTCCACGAACAAAAATAGTGGAAAATCACAATTGAAAATTCTATGCGGCGCGCGGCGTTTCGTCTGATATGGCGTACCTATTTCTTAATAATACACCACTTGCAACGAGCGGAAATCGGAATAATATAGCGGAATTTTGTTCATTCCATGTAAAAAATCCATACTAATATTATAAATGTGAAAGTGTGTCTGTCCGTTTGTCTGTCTGCTAAGCTTCCACGGCCCATCTGTTAAACCGATTTTGATGAAATTGGGTATAGAGGTAGTATGTTACATCCCGGGGAAGGACAAAGGCTACTTTTTATCCCGGAAAATTTGTTTACCTACTTATAGTATTTTAAGATTGTATTTTATTTCATCTTATAATATTGTTTTTATTTTTTAAGTAATAATGTATATTATGTATTTTATAATATGGACCTTAAAAGTTGCCTGAAATAAAATGAATAATAAAATTATGGTGCTCTCGCGTGATTCAATAAATCTTGATACACGCGGACGAAGTCGCGGGTATCATGTAGAAATAAATAAATCTTTTATTGACCAACTCATTACAATACACACAATCGGTACTCGGGACATAATTTAAAATTAAAGCCCGTGTTATAATAATCATTTAAGTTCGCGTTGACGCGTTTAACAACGGATTGAAAAATATTATCAAAAAACTACGCAAGTCACAACCAGTCATCATCCCCAAACACAGCTCATATTCTAACTATCTCACAACACAAGTCCTGACACCGATCATCCTATTATAGTAATGCATATATGTAATATTATTCTACTCTGATGTTTACATTACCGACGGATAGGTAGGTACAATGAACGCGACAAAGTCGTGAAATCCTTTATAGGCTGAAATCAGAGTCCAAGTCCTTACTCCTTATTCTATTCAGATGAATAAGTAGGCTGTATTAGGTGCTACGGCAGTCATCCATTGTAATGTTTACAACTTACAAGTGACAACGTGATTTTATTCCAAGGACGGTATTCCATAGCAGAGTCCGATATAGTACCGATTTACATAGGAAGCGACCGGAAGCACTGGTACATCCAATGGACACGTGTTCGAATTGTTACACGAACGTTTATGAACCGACCTTGGATGAGCATGGTCCGAAACAGGTCGAAACGGCCTATCAAGAAGCATCTGATTATGATGCTGTTAGCAAGTTAATTAGCTAAAAGTATGTTTGTTTAAAAGCGTACTGCCATGAGAATAAAATTTAGATTTAGTATCTCGATTCATGCAGTACATACTAGCAGCCAAACCCTGAATAGTATGCCCACATAAGCTGCCTTAATATATTTACTGGACATGATGTAATAGGTTTGAATGCATTCTTCCCAGAATCTTCCCAAAAACAAAATGTGAAAAAAGTACTCAATGTAAAATTAATGGAGATTAAATCAGTCGGGCCCGAATCAACTGCTTATAAGCAACTCTCATTGTCCTCTAACGTATACTTAAAACATTTTTGCAGGAAGTTCGAAGAGATTGAATAATCAAATGTCTGAGCAGCGCATTGTTGGCTAATAATTTGATAGTCAATAGAAGACTCGAATTATTTTTAGAAATTTCGTCGACCATAAGATCAATTAACTGACAGTAATAAATAGTATTTACTGGATTAAATGTCAGCCTTCTTTTCCGCAGAGAGCAATGCCTTCTATCAATTTAGTTACAGTTTTGCGGATGCTAAACTTCCTCTCCTAGTCATCCTATCCTAGCATTTTTTTTTTCAATCAGGGTCTGGCTATTGCAAATAGATACAGCCATCGTCACCGTCATCACCATCTCAACCGATTTCTTCGATATGAGAATAAGAATATTACGAGTATGATGTAAGTGCAAAGACTTTTTCAAAGTTCAAGTTATTTTTCGAATCTCGAAAAGCTAAAAAGTCACAGTTAAAAACGCTAAGAGAACTTTATTCCTATGCTTTGATACGATCAATCAGCATCAACGAGGCACACGTGCCACGTTTCTCTCCGAGATGCCATGGACCGACATTGCGTGCGAAAATGGTGATCGCATTGACAATCGGATTTAAACAGCGGGATTTTCAAGTAAAAAAAAAGATTTCTAGATTTTTTAATCACTAAGTAATCTTCAAACGCTAAAATTTAACTCAGACTTCTGGGTACTGTTGGACATGTCGTCACATCCGGCCCGATGACCGGTTGCGCAAGCAGCCAGTATGGGCATTGTATGCAAAGCGACTCTGTTCCGCCAAATACTGACTCAACAGCAGTAACGGTAAGCTAGCTGTCCTTCTACAAATTGTCACTACCGTGAATGTACAGTATCTAAATATAAAAAGAACACTTATTATTAGTTTAATTGAGAAGGTTAGCAAAAAAGTATTCAGTTGAAAGGTGATAAACAGATACGTATCTGTTTACTCAGCAGTAGCAAGATTAACCAGGAATTATTCACTTACTTGAATAAATAAAAATAAAACAATTTAGTTATTTCACTGAAAAAAAACTATAAGATATTGCAGTAATCTGCTGATCGCCTAGTTAGATAGATAAAACTCTCTATTGCACACACTTAAAACAAAAACAATAAACAAAAAAGGTTAAAAGATAAAACAGAAGGGTGCAAAGGGGACCTAGTTGATAGTAATGGAAGAAAATAACATGCTTTTGAAGAGAATGCTTTATCAGAATAAGTCTCTAAAAGAACTCTAGTACCTACCAAAGTACCAAAAAGAATATTAAGAAAAGTCTTAAATGAGGATGTATAGTCAAGTCCCTTTTAGGCTCAAATACTAACAAATCTGTAACAACCTTCCGGCTTTGCTCCACTACTGTGTAATGTCTGCTTTAAACCGATCATCATCTACTTCCGGATGCGCGCGACATAATACGATTAAACGGACGTGCCAGCAAAAACTATACAAAAAGGTAAATCATAGGCAAGCAAACAAACGATGTTTATATAAGAACCGGCAAACACGGTAGCCCTTTGAAATGCATACACGCTGCTTGGCAATATCAAAAGGACCGGAAGAATTCTTCGCCACACCAACTTCCCTTTAGAAAGTTTAGAATATTCTAAATAAACATTGTTGCATATTTTCCTATTTGCATTTGGAATTAATGCCGCTTTGACTTGGGCCTATTCTTTTGAGGCCTGCTCAATACTTTTAGCTCTAAGATATTTTGTGTTTTAAAGTTTTTTTATAACACCGAATTTTTGTATGGCTATCGTCGTATCACTAGTGTACAGTGAGGTTTAATTAAAATATAGCACATGATTAAGGAAGCATGTGCCATAATTTTCCCAAAAGAAATTTTGGCGAAAGAAAAAACGACCAACAGTCTAGTTTCAAAAGACTAACAGTCTAGTTTACAAACATGTAATATTACTAATGAAATGACAACAAACTGGTTTTCTACTAGTCATGGAGATAATTTTTCGTATAATTTTCCTTACATTATTTGAAATTATTCATCTGCATCAAGCCCGAGAAATCACTGCGTGTGAAACAAATCCTGACCGGCACCGGACATCCGTCTTTGTCGATATTCCCGTTCCACATCAAAGGGAGCCATGGAATTTAAACAATCTTCAACCTTATCATTTTGAACCAAAAGTCTGGGTTTGAATTTATTAATGATTATAGAACTTATTCGACGGTTCCAACATCCATTTCATCTCGTCACTCAAGGGTTCTACTAACTAAGTAGTATTCTTATCCTTATAATGGGAAGAGTTTTAGTAGCAGTAATGGCAGTTATAAGAATTACATAAGCTAGAGATGTTTATGAGACAAGTAAACATTATTTTAAACCATGTTAAATTCAGCTAAAGAACTATAGAAGATTACTTGCTTTGATATGACTTTGAAGTTTCCAGATAATATTGTGTAGATTTTAGAGATGAGTATTACCTGAAAAAAGGAAAAGAAAAATTAAAAGCAAGCCGTTTACACAGAATTTCCACACCCAAGTCCAGAAATAGACCAAATATTAAACTTGTTACATGGTACATTTAAGAATGGTCAATAACGTGAACGTAGGCGTCGCCCACGTCCATTCCGTTTCCGCTGCGTACTTTATGTAGCACGCTATTCCAAAGAAAATCATCGACTTTTTATGCCGGGATTTAATCTTAAGGCAAACATCAGCTAAATGCCACATTCATCTTATTCATTTTGTTGCAGACGATTAGTTATAAGAAACGTTGGCCTTGGTCGAGGTCTCGCGGAACGGACGTGGACGGTCGTAAAATAAAAACGGCTCTCAGTCCACAGCCGCAAAGACTAACAGACAGACATTCATAATATATGGCGAGACGCTCACACGATTGACGGCCGATAGGTCCTCCGTCAGAACACCGGCATCCGGCATTCAAGGTGACACGACCCATCCTTGCAGATCCGGCCGCAATGGTAATATTATCTGCTAAACAATAGGCATATCATGACTGAAAGGGAAGTTAAATAATAAAATAGTCTCTGCAGGAGATACTTAAGCGCATTCAAAGGCAGTAAGCTCCGACAATTGATTTTATCACGTCGCCAGTGGACCATGAATTCTATAAAGTATTAATCTCAGCGGTATAATCCTGCTTACTCAACAGTTTGTCAACATTTAATGGTCCCGCCGTTGAACATTACGTTAAATCAATTTCTAAGCGCGTATCTGATAATATTAAGCAATAATTCAAATAATATTTCGAAGTCAACACTCCACAAAGCTTATTAGATGATTGTAATATATACGGCTTGAGTAATACATTGTCGACAGCGAAACGGATTGTTGTGCGTGTGCGGTGGATTGTCGTTAAATCAAATTAGAGCACACCACCGGCAGCCTGCGCCCGCGCAGTTCGTCGACCGATCGCCCACTGCTCACTTTACTTATTGATCTTATTCAATCGATCCTTCGTGATTGATAAACCAATTCGTGGGTGTGACAGCGGTCCATACCTCTCGTGAGAGTCCAAGGAATTTGTCAATGTGTAAGGTTTGAATACAACTATTAGAGCCTACGCTTAGATTTAAACAATTTATACCTAATAGTAGTTTTTTCTTTGCGTAGGGAGAAGATGTGGCCGGGTGTAGGTTGATCATCGGGGGCGGTGATAGAACTGGCTATGTAACTGTTTATAGCTTTGTCTGAATCCTACACTCTGCGATCCTTGCTGATACATAGCTCGCTTGTATTTTAGGAAACCAACTAACGGTTTTTTGAAGTTATATCATTTTTTTAAAACTCACATACAGGAAACTTGAAAGGGTTTCAATAGTCCAGATTTTAAAATCTACTATATAAAAATAAGTCGGGTTTTCCTTCCTGACGCTATAACTCCAGAACGCACGAACCGATTTCCACGGTTTTGCATTCGTTGGAAAGGTCTCGGGCTCCGTGAGGTTTACAGCAAAGAAAATTCAGGAAAAAATTCAACAGAAAAGCGGGAAAATCTTTATAGCGGGAAAGCCATCTGGTGGCGAAACGGAGTTCGCCGGGTTTGCTAGTGCTTGATAAGAATAAAACAGCGCTGTTCTTCCGTGAAGTAAGTAAATGCTATTATAATCGAGCTAAGCCAATAAACAAAGAAAACCGGTTGAGAAACAGGAAGATACTCAACAAATTACAGCATATAATCACCAGCATTATTTAGCAAAAAATCACATTTTTTCACTAAGCATGCGTAGAGATTAGAGAACTCTAAAGAAATTTTTTATTACTAAGGTAATTATTATACACAATCATTAATTTTATATTCAACAAGTATTTACCTACTGGTGCGCTCCATTCCTCCGGATTATAGCAAGTTATTAGATTAGATTAATTCGATTATTATAGTTCATTGTATATCAAAGACGAGCGAATACAAAATAAATAACGCCTAGACATACATTCAGTACTCGTTCTAAGACATCAATATTTTTCTAATCGATTTTTTTAATACTTATTTGTAAGACTTGAAAATCAAGATGATATGATAATATGATTGTATATCCCTGACGTTATTTGCGTTGGATTTCGCCGCTTGAAAAAATTCCGATAAAGTTCTATGATTTTCCGGGATAAACAGCCTGTCTCTGTATCACCTGAAGATGGGCAGTGAAATGATAACAAATACACCCCTACGCACGGACACCCTTGTCCCTTACGCATTTATAATTAATTATTAGAATGAATACAACGGAATAACGCACGACAAAAAAGTTGGATATATTTTATTATGTAGGTACTTATATTCAAACGTTTGTGGAAATGTGGAGTTGCGCAGTCATTAAAAAAAGCTTACTTAAGGGAAATATCAGACGAGGGCTATAATCCCTGTTCCCTACCCAACACTGTATGCATGGAGGCGTAAAATATTCAAATCATATTGAAAATTGCGCACAACGTTGGTTGAGAACTTGAGAACACCTGTTTGCAAATACTTGTCTATTTAAATAAAAGGAAAAACCAACTGACAGCACATCACAGCCAAGCCGAAGCGTCGTATCTAGAAACTTGCGATTTTGCATGCAGATTTTCTTATAACGACAAAGGAGTTTGAGAAATTATAATACAAACAAGTAGGTGGAAGGTTGTACTACTACATAATATATAAGTAAAGGCTGTAGTGCAGAGAACATAAGGTAAGACGGGTCAACTAGTAAAAGTAGTAGTAGTTATTCTTGCTTCTGAGGACGTCAATGATATAGACTGCTGTACTGTAGGTAATGAAACTTGAGCGTCAAAAAGAAGAGCAAAAATGAACCACTAGGAACTCCTTAATTTTCCGGGATAAAAAGTAGCCTATGTCACTCTCCAGGTCCTCAACTATACCCATGCCAAAAATCACATCGATCCGTTGCTCCGTTGCGGCGTGATTGAAGGACACCATCTTCAATCACGCCGCAACGGAGCAACGGATCGATGTGATTTTTGGCATGGGTATAAACACACTTTCGCATTTATATTATTAGTATGAGGTATGATTAAAAGTTGGAAGAAGATGACAAATCGACGTTTAAATTCGATAAGCATCAAAAATTTTGGTATTGCGAGAACTTTATGGGCATACCCGGATAATTGTGGTTTACTGAATGTGTGTTTATAGCATCCGCTTTCCTGCTGTATACCGACGAAAATACCGTTACGTTCATATAACTAAACTCAATTGATTTACATACGCAAATCATGACGAATTGCCCACATTGCAGTCCTAAATACGTCGCCCGGTGCTCCAATTGACGGAGTTTACGCTATCTCATTACTACAATATTTTGTCATTTATTCCAATTGGGCTATACTTCCTCTTCCATTCTCCTTAGCTTATATTACAATTTGCATTTTAAGCTCATGACGAAAATGAAGTCGAATTTCTGTAACTATTCTGAAACTAGAGTTTTTCTTAGTGGAAAAGCTCCAGATTGGACAATATTAGGTTACTAGAGCGGACGTGGATAAAATTTTACGCCGGAATTTGAAAAAATATTACACCCAAATATTGTTTTGCGAGAAACACGCGCTACCTATAAACAAAAACACTTTTGAAATACGTCACACTACCTATATAAATTGATGCGTATAAAATTCTTGCTAGGCTGAAGAAACGTGAGATACTTTTCACGGAAAACATTCCTATTCAACTCAGCATAAAGCTGTTTGCTCTTTCATACATAGGTACAAAATACAAATCCATAAAACCCGTCTGTCTAGACGGCTTAGGTTTTGTACCTGTATTGAAATAAACCTAGAAAGAACTGACTGATTTTGCAGTAAGGAGTAAGGACTAAAAATATCGCAGAAACTGATAATAAATAAAATAAGATGTCAACAAAATATTTAATCCGGAACGAGAAAATATTTTTCTTAATAGTTATTATAGAGTCATAAATAAATAATAAATAAATAAATAAATAATAATTTATTCATGAGAATGTAGGTGATATACAGTTGTCATGGTTACAGTTTGGGAGCCTTATACATTCTACCAATTAATGGTGTATGAATATTTGGTATAAATCATCAAAATTAAAAAGAGAAATTTAGTAAATTAAAATAATATAAGGTCATATAAAATTACAATTAAAAACCGAAAGAAAATAATATAAAATAATCAATGGTGATAATAGAACTTAATTACAATTACATATGTCAAATTCCATCTATGAGGGGATACTCAATTATTGCACTACAAAACCATTTAGTAATTCACGTCATCATCATCTTTACATATTATATTATTTAAAAGTTACTTGAGATTATCCCTAAGGAATTCAGTAATTTTGTAATAACATTTATTTATGCGGAAATAGGAATATAGCGGAAAAGGTTCTAAACAAAAACAAACTAACGCTACATGGTGAGCGAAACATTAAAAAATTACACTCGTTAGTGCATCCGGTGAATTACGATTGCGCTTGGTTTTTGTCTCGAGTTCGATCGTTAAAAAAAAGAAACCGATCGATAGTACAGCATAGGACACAGAAACGAAGAGTATCCTGTCGCCACGGGCGAGGGAAGGAGGCAAGCATCCATGAATGGCCCTAATGAACTAGCTGGCCTTGGCCGGACGGCCTACCCGGCTCGCGCCGAGCCACGACTGCTCATGGAGGTCACAAATCGACCACGACAACTTTAAAGGCAACGATAACTTAAACTGGAAATCGCAATATTTATCTATGAATCGGAATCGACATGTAAATTCATTCATCTGTTTATCGGACGATCGCTATGATTATGATACCTAATACCTGCCGACCCCACGTAGCGTGGGACAAGGGCAGGAGGAAGAAGAAGAAGCTATGATTATGATACCTATTTTAAAGTAATTTACAATTTTGTTTGTGAAAACAGTTTTAATGGAAATCCTTAAGTGCATAGCACACGATGTTATGCAGTAGAACCACAACAGGAAACGCCGAGCTCTTGCATTATACATACGAGTATTATAACTATACCCGCATACGCGGTAAACATCTCATTCACAATCCTTTGATTGAGTCTGAATGAGTGACGTGCTCTGTGTATACAAATTGCCGCGTAACAGGAAGTAAAACGAGTCCAACTATATCAAGGACGTTAATATTAAAACTCGATTTATAACGACAGTAACGAGTATGTAAATGGCACTTTTCTCCGATGCAATATGATTTTCGAAAGTTTAGTTTCACTTGACTAATAAGAGTACCTCCTTGATTCTAAATTAAATAGTAACAAGAATTTTGTGAAGTTAGTGTAAGATACAGCTATTCTTTTCAATGGCGATACAGACGACCGAGCTGAATAAAACATTCAGGTTTCTATTACATGGACGAACAAGATAAGGTTTATTACCTACCACTCGGTGAGATGCTTGCGTGAAAATAATAGCAAACCATATTCTCAACCCACTCTCTGTGACATATAAAGATAATACGGGCGACGAACAGGTTTAGAAGTGTTCTCGACTTGGAGACCTCAACTTATCACCCGAAAAAAAAAACAGTCCGACCTTATGATTGACACGCTAACCCATCTCAAGTCGTGCACGCGCGTGCCATATTGAGATTATTAGGCTTAGGGTTTTAGACATCTGGGTAGAGCAGTGGGTATTTACTAATTCACTTATTTAGCTACGAATATCTATCATCACCGTAAGGCCATGAAAACCGTAACATAAAATAATGTTATGATCGCGATTTATATTGAATATTGTTACCAGAATCTATCTCATATTATTCAGGACTAAGCGATGCCCGCGACTTCGTACGCGAGGATTAAGATTTTTGGATTCCCGGGATATTCTCTAAATTCCCGGGATAAAAAGTAGCCTGTGTCCTTCCCCGGAATACAATCTAAACTTTTTATACAAATCAGCTGAATAGATGAGCCGTGAAAGTGTAGCAGACAGACAGACACACTTTCGCATTTATAATATTAGTATGGAAGTATGGATATGGACTATGGATACATAATAATATTATGTTAATAGTGATATCAAATTCACACAAGAAAGGCTTCTACATGTTTGACGGCTCTAAGCGACTTGTGAAGGGATTCAGTGCTCAAGAAAAAGTCGGAACATGAGGAAATCACATGCGGTTGCACCCGCTCTCAATTCTCATGCTTAGAAGTTAAAATTACGGATGGTTCTACTTGAAATCTATTGGCAATGTGGCCGGACTCAGAATTTCTTGGAAATCCAAGAGACTGCAGTTTTGCATGTCCAAATATTGACATTCAACTGCAATGAACGGCAGTTGGTGTTTGAAGGTGTTTATTGGTTAATTATTACTAGTAATTACTGTTATAAATACACTAAAAATCATCAGATATTGGAGCTATAAAATAATAATTATCTAATGATGAGCAATATGAAAATACCACAACAACACCTAGTGGTCTTAAATGAGGGCAACTACAATCGTGATCTATGATTGGTTACGTTACACTACACCAACCACGAATTCATTCTCAATTTCAGTGTACTTGAGTAAAATACCTAAGACATAGCTCAAATTACGTTCGGAGATCCGTGAGCGGACGTTGACCTGGTTTCGGGGAGACCTCACCGGTATCAAAGTTGCAACAGACACTAGGAATTAGGATTTAGCAAACGGATCATGACGTGATCAATCACAGCACGGATCTGCGTCCTGAAAACAGAATAAGATGTAGGGACTTAAAGACTTCCTGACTCACGAACAATGCCTCATTACAGCGCTGTGTTACCAATAACTGAACTGAGGAAGTCGATATCTATTCGCAAGGCACAATAGGTGAGCGACATCCGAACCTCATTACTCGCACCCATTTCCGTTGGTGATTTACACGCGACGCAGTTTATCGAGTTGAGTACGCTTATTATATAATGGACATCTTCAACAAATTGATTGATGTTTCAATTTATCCTTTAGCTCAATCTATAAATTGATTTGTAGAGATCTATATTGTTAAGAGGCTTGAACGTTATTTGTTCTGTCAAAACCTAGAGATAATATATTTAGCTTTTCGTTACAATTGGAATCTAGTTTAGGCTTGCTAAAAATAAAGATTTTAGACAACCAAGAATGAACTATTAAGAATAATTAAAAACGTATGTTGGGGTTGGGTCAGAACTCAGAACGGAAACAAGTCTCACACACATGGAAATTGATTTTAAAACAATTAAGAAGACTGTAGTGGTATAATAATTTACGGATACTCCATGCTCGTTGTTGCAAGAAAAAATCAATTTTTAAGCAGATCTTCGAGGAATACTATTGTTTAATAAGTGCATTTATTTTTATCAGTTTGATCGATGGCAATAGCACCAAGGCTGTGGCAATAGTATCTCCGATGCCTAAATATACAACACATTAGCGTGATGCGACGCTGACTCTGTAAGTAGCTACTACCGTCGAGTAAACATAGCTGGCCTTGGCGATCGTGTTTACGGATGTTAGACGATTCAGTTAAATTAACTCCACTTTGGGATCTATTAATAAATTATAATCAAACGCCCATTTTTGGTGACTATAGTAAAAAAGATAAAAATATAAAACTATTCAGAATAATATTATCAGATTACAATTATTAACAATAAGAGAGGATATAAATCAGACAGTCATATTTTTAGAAGTTTGTAACTGCGAGTACTTTATCTAATTTAAGACACTACAAATTACAATATAACAATGAGCAAATTAAAATATAAGTCTTTACAAAATTATATTTAGTTTTGATGCAAAAAAAACGAATATTGTAACTCAACCAAATTAACAACTGCTGACGTATTATTTAGCATATTTCAAGGATTTAATCTTTGGAAATAATACTTTATAATAATTTTCACACTATTCATTTTAATATACATTATTTAACGTAACTTCAAAAACCAGCTCAAACAAACTAAGAGATAACTTTGTCTAGTTTCTAAGTTTGGTTCTGTTCGATCGCTGTTCTTGTCCGAAGCGCGCATGTGTTGTAGGTCAAGAACTCAAGACTCAAGACCTAAATAGGTGGCAAAGCTCTATGTACAACAGATTGAAAAAACTAGTTACGAACCATCAACATTGTAAAATTCAAATTTTATGTCACAATTTGATTTCAAATGTTAAGCAAAAAGTTGACTAGAGCAAGAGGTATGATTACGTTAGAACAAGCCATATTTATGGTAGCAACTGAAACGGAAATAAGCCATCATCAAACAAAAACCATAGCTAATCCTTCTTCGTGCCGTATTACCACGTATTCCTTGATCTGATACACAGACACTGCGGCCATAACTTAAATCCCAGCGATAGTAAAATACAATGTCCATGATAATAAAGCAAAAACAAACAGTACGTGAGGATTCACACAGCCGTGATCCGGCCAATGTGCAGGACATAAAGAAAGCAAATAAGATTTATGTTGTGCAAACATTGTAGTTATCTCCGAGCCCAGCGGTATAACCTTTATCTGTGAGCCTCCTACACCGCACGTAGTGGCACAAGAGATGAGCGTGCTCGGCGAGGCAAACATTTGCCATGTCAATATTTGTCACAAGCCCCCGCGATTGCAAGAGACCGCTTTAAAACATTTTTCAACAGCACGCATCCTTTATTGAAGGTATAACCTGTCGTACCCAACAAAAATGGCTTTGATTTATTCCATTTCGAAAATATGCTTCTGAATAATTTCTGCATGCAAACAAAATGAGGCCAGAATTTTGATGAATTTAGAGCACAGTTGAGTAAAAATAAATGGATCAGTAACCTTTAAACTGATGAATGAAATAGTATTTGGAAATACAAGCGATAAAGAATGGGACTCAATGAATTCGTGGCCGTTGTTTTAATGAATATATTTTACAGGGCAGGACCTACCTACGGCGGAAAACGCATAATGACTTCCGCTGGCTAGTCGACGAAAAACATCGAAAATAAATCGATGTAGCTTACGAAAACTGTCTTGATCATTTGAAAATCCAATGATTATATAAATGTTTTACATATTATGACATCAGATTGACTTTTTTTTCTATAACAAAAAACTTAATTTTGTTATTATGTTATTGCATTGTAAGTGCACGTGTAGTATCAATAAGATCCGGCTCCTAGATCCTATAATTAATTGTAATTAATACAATCATGACGATGTTATTAACTATTGAAAACATTAAATACACCAATCAAGCTAATCTATCATAGACAACACAAGTTTGTTGCTATATAAAAATTAATTTCCTATTAAAATAATAATATTCCTATTATAGTTACTCCTATTATAATTTATTCCTATAGCCATATCACTTCTGACGGATAAGTCTAACGCTAATTTCTATGAACCAGACAAAGTTGGGAATGCCTAACACGAGTCACAATAACAGCTGAAATATCTCTAAACACTTATATGGAATTACATCTAAAATTATTTACAATCGCAATATTGAGGAAAATAGTCAGAAGAAACACCACGATAATAACACGCCTAGCTTAGATATGATTACGCATCAAGATGGAATGCTACTCTTGATTTATGAGAATTTGCAATTTCAAAGAAGCCATGATGGCGACGTTGTAACTACGCTGTTAGCGAGGCCACGGTAGACTGACCATAAACCAAAGTATGTACGTAAGTAGTAAGTATGGATAAGTATAAACCAAAGTAGTAGTCACAGTCCAAGTCATCGTCATGGGAACTTGAAGACGAGATTACGAATCACAGCAAAGAAGAACCGGGGGCCACGGTTAATGATTTCGCTCATGAAATTACAAAGAATCGTGGGAAGGCCTTTCATTAAACAATATGTAATTTCGGATGTGGTCCTGGAGACTAATGAATGACATAAAAAGCCGGCATCAAA
The DNA here is from genome assembly GCA_963932025.1 of Erebia epiphron. Taxonomy (NCBI): domain Eukaryota; kingdom Metazoa; phylum Arthropoda; class Insecta; order Lepidoptera; family Nymphalidae; genus Erebia; species Erebia epiphron. Next base: position 40,776,238 of record OZ009948.1, on the reverse strand, counting down.
GAAATAATTGATACTCAGAATGATACGTAATAAATATTAAATCGCTCAATTATTTCTGGTTGTAAACCCATCAAACAATAAGTTGTCACTTTAGAAGTTTTAAAAAGAGCTTATGTCACCGTAAGATTGTAAAAACCGTAAGATTGTAATCTAACGCTTTTTTTCCGATAGATTGTAAACAGTCGAAAGATTGTGAACAGTTCAATGTTTTAAGTGTCAATTTTTGAAATATTCATTGTATTTACGTTTTCTTGTCTCTTTCTTGTGTAAGCATAATTCCAGAAGTGGGCAAATAATTAAAATTACTTTTAAAATATGTTTGTTCTCTCTTTAAAACTTCCACGAGCGATGGTCACAACGTGTAGCGGTTTCACGAGAGATTTAATGTAAACAGTTACGTATAAAACTTGGCCAAAGCATCACAACAACAATAAATTAATCATTTGATCAGGCTGCAGTTGCTACTGCTAAGCTCTTAATCAAAATGCGATCTAAACACAAAAGTATTCAATAATCGCTGAGTCTGCCGGCAGGAGACTGTTTTACCAAAGTCAAAATACTCGTATTTATGCAATTTATTTCAATATGACGTATCACCGTATAACGAACCGAGTGAAATACATCGAATGAGTCAAATATCTGTATAATTAAACCTTTATCAATAAATAAATTAACAATCTTTTATCTTTTCTAAAAATTCAATTCAAATTCAAAAGCAAAGCTGACACTATTGTAGGTTAGGTTAGAGTTCGACAAACAATCAAGTAGTTCTGTCGGGTTAATAAACCTAACAGATTACAATTTCGCGAGTTAGATTATAATCTAACGGTTTTTGCAATCTTACGGTGACACATACATATAAAAAAAACTGTTGGTTGGTTGACAAGAATAACTGACAAAAAAATAATATATAAAATTATTCTGTACATCTCAGAACAAATTGCTTGTACCTGTTACAGAAATACACTATCGATAACAATACGAGCAAACGCTCGAAATATGAAGAATAATAATCGTGACTGGAGATCAAAGACAACGCGACTCAGCGGGTGGTAGTACGGCCGCATTTAATTGGACATTATAAGGAGTATTTTGTCCAGTGTCCTCACGTCTCGTGGTCCCAACCTGTCGGTGTCGCGAGAAAGGAAGTCGATATGGGACGAGGGGGCGGCTACACGATATCCCTTTTACGCGGACCAATTAACGGACACCGATGGACCGGATGTGCGTATACACATGCATTAGCACCTCCACCCTTTAATCTTTTTGTGTCCACACGAAAATGTTTTGGGAAAATTTAGTACGCCCACGGCAAATTTTTTCTCATACACATAAATAGGCTTAAGCACCGAGATACGCATTTAAAGCAGCCCGCGTTCAAAAAACAACAAAATGTTAACTACGCAATTTATCTGTTCCCGTCAGTTTAAATCTTTTAAAGAATATTTTTTAAAGCTACATAGATTTCCTGCTATAAAATGTTTTTTAAATATAATATCCAAGTTTATCATCCTGAATATTTGCCAGCGTTTTACGAGGGTGCACCAATTTTAGATACACCAATACAAATTTCGTTCGGTATCACAAATTGTTTATTGCACAATCTATTGCCCTTGGCTCCATTGGTCCATTCATCGTTTAAGACACGGCTCATTGACAACACACGCATGCAAAGGCAACTGCACTTGTATTAAATGTGCGTGTCACGCTCTCATGAGCAAAGGACATGTCTTATTGGGACGACCATTAAGCCTTACGTAGGAACTTCGTGCGGAGAGGCCAAATCCAATAACATCTCTATTTATAGTCATGTACGATTAAGAACTCTGACTTATGAATAAACCCGACGCACCTCCGACGACCTCCGTGGCGCAGTGTGTAGCGCTGTTGTCTTAGCGTGCGCAGGTCCCTGGTTCGATCCCCGGCAGGGTAAATTTAGGAATTTATAATTCCTGAATTTTCCTTGGTCTGGCCTGGTAGGAGGCTTCAGCCGTGGCTAGTTACCACCCTACCGGCATAGACGTGCCGCCAAGCGATTTAGCGTTCCGGTACGATGCCGTGTAGCCCGCTACCATCTTAGACTGCATCATCACTTACCAACAGGTGAGATCATAGTCAAGGGCTAACTTGTAGTAGATAAAAAAAATATGGTAGGTTACAAATAAACAGGCACTCAGCTAGGTTGGTTCTTAAGTCAGCAATGTATCGTCGCTCATATTTTAGAACACTGTAACTAAAGTTCTTATTGTTTTGACTTTGTTAGACTACTCTTACTAATAAATGTGAAAGTTTGCAAGTTTGAATGTTTGTAACTCCTTCACGCCGCAACAACAGAACCGATTTGGCTGAAATTTGGAATGGAGATGGAGAGCTTATACCCTGGATTAACACATCTAGGCCATATTTTATCCCAGAAAAATAAAGAGTTCCCGTGGGAATCAAAAAACATTAATCCACGCGGACGAATCCAACATCTCGTAGCACAGGTACTAAAATTCGACATCAATGCGTAGCACTATTATTAATAGAATGACCTATGTTATTAAAAAAAAGTAAGTACTTATTATTAAAAATAATCAAGCATCAAACGAAAGACGGGAAATTTTCATCTCCTCGTGAGAATTTACCGTCTTTGTTTATAAATTAACAAACACAACTCAATCGTTGAAAGCAAACATTTTGGCCTATTATTAGTGCCTCTTAAAACCGGAAATGCAAGCCCGTGCCACCAATTACGGGACGGTATGGCGAGCGTATGCTACTTCCGTTTTCGCCTGAATGAGTCCCACCCCAGTTTAGGGGCTGATCCGGAAGGGACAAAAATTAATAAGCTTAAAAAGTCAACGGAACCTTTGTTCCGATTACAACTTCCGTCTATTTGTCCGTTGTAAAAATTTATATTCACCAAGTCGGAAAGGTGGACTCAATACACAGTCGGGTAATAAAAATTAAGTTTACCTACTCATAAATATTTTTTTGATTTTGATCCTTATTTTTAGCTGTCACGGTCAGGCTCAGAACGATCATCTACTATTTATAATGACGATGGCAGGATGGCTACTGGAGTGGAGGGCTGTTACTTGTTACTTTTATGAAATCTAGATACTAATATACTGATACTATACTATTACTTTACTATCAAATATAAATATTATAAATGCGAAAGTTTGGATGGATGGATGTATGGATGGATGTTTGTTACTCAATCACGACCCAACGGCTAAACGGATCTGGCTGAAATTTGGCACAGAGATAGATTATAGTCTGGAATAGCACATAGGCTACTTTTTATCCCGGAAAATTAAGGAGTTCCCGCGGGATCCAAAAAACCTCAAACCACGCAGACGAAGTCGCGGGCATTCGCTAGTAATATTATAAATGTGAAAGTTTGGATGGATGGATGTATGGATGGATGGATGTTTGTTACTCAATCACGCCAGAACGGCTCAACCGATCTGGATGAAATTTTGCACAGGGATAAATTATAGCCTGGAATAGCACGTAGGCTACATTTTATCCCGGAAAATTAAAGAGTTCCCACAGGAACCAAAAACCTCAAACCACGCGGACGAAGTCGCGGGCATCAGCTAGTAATGCATAATTTTACTAAGCTGAAACTATTCTTCTTCAAGAGGTTGGTATTCATTAGGAGAATTCCCACGTCAGCAGCTAAGGCAACAAGTGCTCGACAAAGAGGGAAAGACAGCTGTAAGCAAATCTATTTTTCTATGCATCGCGTAACCTAAATACAATATTATAGTACATAAATATCCATTAGGCATACCTAAGAGTTGCCTAAGAGCCTTTAAAACATAATATGCATTTATTTTGTAAGAATATGTTAGTGGAACAGAGATGCCTTACTGACCGGTATAGTCCATCCTAATATTATAAATGCGAAAGTCTGTCTGTCTGTCTGTCTGTTTGCTACGCTTTCACGGCCCAACTACTCAACCGATTTTTATGAGATAGGTTACATGTTACAGCCCGTGGAAGGACATAGGCTTCTTTTTTATCCCGGAAAATTGAAGAGTTTCCGCGGGATTTAAAAAACACCAATCCACGCGGACGAAGTCGCGGCCATCAACTAGTTACAAATATAAATAACCTTAACGAATATCGAGGGTACGTATGACGCTGTGCGGACGCAGATCGGCCGATCTTATAAACTTCGAAGATTATTTATCGCTTCCTCTCAGTGTTTTCGTCGAAACAATACGCCACAAACAGAATCGAGATAATGGTTTAAGTCGTGTAGATGTAAGAAGTACATACCGCATATAAATTCTCTAGTAAGACACAGTACATGCACGGGTTTGTGAGACAATTAACAAACGTGTTATCTTACAGCTGATGATTGTTTATTCCTGCGATTTTGCATAATCATAATTTGCTAGTTGCTCAAAATTTCTAATGGATAGATTCTTACAATTCAAATGTGAGAAAATCCAAAATCCTCTTTATTTAGTGTTGGAGACATGGAGAGAGAGATAAAACTAACCCTTATTGCTTTAAAATTTATTAATTGTAACATTGTATGCTAGCATAATTTCGAATTTATCTCTTCTCTACCATACAATATGTTCTATAGCAGTGGCGTGCAGGTCATAAAGGCATAAAAGCACGGCTTACCCTAGTAAATTATACCCCTTACAAAATATTGAAAATAAAATTCATTCTAAGCCCACTCCTTCAAATAGTTCATATAGTTCCCGCACGGCGTAACTCGCGCCAGGTAAGCGACAACCGATGAACGCCATCTATCGCTAGAAGAGATCGCGCGAAGCCGAAAAGCTTACGAACTATCTGCTTCTTTTGCGCGTCATCGTAGGTAGATATCTTTACTCTATTCGCGTCATTCATTCATAATTCTAATCGGAATCATGAAGGAATGACACGCATAAGAGGCTTGTGATTGGTCAATCGCTAGGGCTCACCCTTGACCAATCACAAGCCGCCGTAAGCGTCTGCCGTCTAAATTGAATTTTTAAAAGCGCGCGAAGGTCGAAAGTTAAAAAAAAACGATGTTTTTATTTTCTATAATCCAAATAAGTAGCTTGATTTCTTATATAATTATAAACTTATTTTAATTTAATTAATTTATCCACATTTCTTCCGTAAGTTTAAGTACGGTTTTAGATCTTAAAAAATTATTAAAAGTGATTTTTGACTCAAATGTAACTTTTGTACGCCATATTTGTATTCTCGTATTACTAATACTTGTCAGTTGTCTATGCACGTATTGTTTACTTTCGTGTCAGTTCAATGTTTTGATTTAATTTGTGAATTATAATGTTTTGCGGGAATAAGTTAGTTAGTGAAGTACTTAATAAAAAACCAATCGGATTTGTGCTTGGAAAGTTTGAGTAAAGGTTTATTCATAAATCGCCACCGACATATATTGTACCTACGGTAGGTACAATATATGTCGGTGTAAATCGCACTTACTTAACTATTATTTGGAAAATGGAAGAGTATTCGTGCGAAATCTGTATAGGCGCTGTGTGTAAAAGGTACTTATACTAAACAATTATTTCCTTTCCGTGTAATGCAAAATTAGATATTATTCGCAATGGGTGGTATGTACCTTTGTTACAATATTATCACAAAAAAAAAAGTAGTAAAAAACTGGCCAAGTGCGAGTCGGACTCGCGCACCGAGGGTTCCGTACAAACATGCAGTAAGTTTTAAATTATTAAAAAAATACGAAAAAAACACGTTTATTGTATGGGGACCCCCCTTAATTTATATATTTTTTAATTTTTAGTATTTGTTGTTATAGCGGCAACGGAAATACATCATTTGTGAAAATTTCAGCTTTCTAGCTATCACGGTCTATGAGATACAGCCTGGAGACAGACAGACAGACAGACAGCGGAGTCTTAGTAATAGGGTCCCGTTTTTACCCTTTGGGTACGGAACCCTAAAAAAAGAGCACCTGTATGATTCTTTTAACTGGCTGTGTTCACACTAAGTTTGTTTTGTTTTTCTTGCGTCTTATTTTGTACCTAACGTATGACATTTAAGAGTGCCCTAATGCCTACCCTAAGCCCAAACCCTGTGCACGCCACTGTTCTATCGCCGCCTGATCTAATATCTGTATTCAAAGCACAAATTATAAGTTGACAGCAGCTATTTATCATATCCCAAGAGACAAGCCTCAGACGCCGGTCTTTCGAAGATATATGCGATGAAAGAGATATTCACTAATCTTTATCCGAGCAAAACAAGCTCCCATAATCTACTGGCTTGATTGCCTGGTTCAGATTATGCTGAACAATCTAGATATTCAAACTATACAGAATTCTATGTGATTTAATTTTAAGTAAAACTGAAAAAGGTTTATTTGGCTTAGATATTGGATTAGCCTAAAAATGTAAGAAGCAGTGCTACTTATTAGATCTTTGTAAAGATAAGTAAAACCACCACTGTCACTACAGCCCATTAACGTCTCACAGCTTGGCACAGGCCTCCACTCTCCGAGAATGAAGCAAAACCATTGAATGTGAATTACCTATGATATTCTCTATTATTGTTTTTTGTATTTTTGATGACAATCGATTACAAATGCGATTCTACTTCGATTTCTACAATTTAATTTATTTTGTCAGAACTCTGAACAAATTAAAAAGAAAAAGAAAATTTCGAGACAGTGATTTAATGTCTGCCGAACAGGATGTAAACGGATATGTTTTCTCGAATGCAAAAAATGCTAAGGCGATTTTAAAAATCTGTGACAATTAACACAGTGGGCACTAAAGTGACAAAACCAAAAATAACTGAGCATAATGGATCCTTACGCGATCTTTAATTCAATCAATACCTGGCGGAGGTATTTATTGGAAATGTAAGACAAAGGCATTCCGAATAAAAAGGAAAGATGTTTTTTTATAAGAAATCTTAACGAAGTCAAAATGCAATTAGTATCTCGTAAGAGTCAATCGAAACAGCGGGGACCCTCCCGCCATGTTTCTTGGTACGACGTCGTGGGAAGAGTTCCCATCATTTCTTTCACTTTGTGGGATGCAGCTTGTCTAAGGGAAATGCCATATTGATCAATTCAATCGAATAAGAAGTTTACAGCAAGAACATTTTCCAATATTCCGTAAATATCCATTCTAAATTATGCTGCTGAGGTCACAGTACTACTTTTTCCAGTCACTCAGCCAGTCATTAGCCATCTGCATAAATTCGTAGTTCATCAGTTTTAAGTTCACTACACATGTCTAGTCATGTAACTAGACATATGTTTTTAATCCTTGTAAACCTTATATAACCACTCGCATCGCCGGTATCAATGAAAGCAGATTAGCAACATTCCTTCCCTAATGGCAAAATCTATTAACGATTTCTCTTTCAGACGATATTAGTCTAGAAGTCTATCCTTGATTAGGAATTCCATAAATCATTTCGATCTCCATCTGTCTCTGAAAAATGAGTTGAGATTCAACAATCTATTAACTATAATCAAAGGACGAGTGAATATATTGTAATCATCACTGGAAACCAGATTGACCCTCGCTCTAGGAATCTCTGGAGCTGACCCAACCAAAGTCTTCTTGCTATTGATTACTTAAACTGTCCTAGTTTTCAATGTACCGTCTACGAGTACGAGTGTATGAAATAGAGACAGATACATAATCTAGTATTCACATAAGGCTATGTAAAAAGGTGGAACATCCAATATGCAACGTGACGTAATTTTGCGGCACCGCAGTTTCTCTACCTTATTATTATGAAATAACGAAGACTTACTGCAACATGCATTGCATGATAATAACTTCAATCAAAAAGTATGGTGAGAGACGATTACGAAATCACTGCAATCGCATAAATAATAAACTGTACTTATGTCGTAAGTCGTAACGTATGAAATACCTTAAGGTACAGGAAACGTTACATCAATATTATTAAACTAGCAAGATTTCCTCGGCACTGCTCAAGTTTTCTGAATAAAACAATAGCAAATCGATCTCTAGGATTAACGTAACAATGAAAATAATATCATAGTAATTATTAGTTTGCACTTTGCACGTCGTAAAAAAATCAGATAAAGGCTTGTGCGTGGAAACCGCTTGAGAAATCCTTTGTCTTGTACAAACAATATGTGAATAAAGTTCAGAGAAACCTGTAAGAGGAGATAAAGAAAAATTTCACAAGAAAGCGTCATGCATACAATAAAGCATTAATTTCACAGACCTTTTAAAGTAACAGTTATGAGTACAGTACTAACTGCTAAGGTAACTGTTATTGAGATGCAATTAATTCAAGCCCTAAATAATAAGACGTACTACTTTATTATTAGAGAAGGAAAGCTCTCCTAATTACTAAGAGCGGCCAAACATGAGTTTTTTTTTTAAATTGTAGAATAGGCCTGCGCTTGACTACCATCGTACCTTGTGAAAAACAATGATGAGGTCTAGGTTGGAAGTGCGCTACCCTAAAAGATACCACTTCACTCTTGCCTTGAAGGTTTTTAGGTATTAAGTGGCAGAAACAAGTATATCAGACGCTCGTCGAACAATCTACCCAAGTCTCAAACCGCTCGTGATGTCGTTGTGAATGGTTCAAACGGTCTCCTGTATGAAAATGATAGAAGTTCGCTATGCAGTCTAACATACCATAGGATCTAACACAGTGACATAACTCATATCCATAACTGCTTCAAGCACTCGATAACGCGATTTACTGTAAACAATGCAGTAACAGAACTATAAACATATATTGGGGTTGTTCAAGGGGCGGATAAACAAATTTACTGGTAGATATTTCTGTGGTGTTGCAAATGTTCACGTGGTAAGTAATTACTTAACATCAGGTGACCCGTCTGCTCATTTGCTCGCTATACATATAAAGAAGTAAGTACATGAACGAATAGAACATTAATTGATTACGTTATTAACCGTCGATAAACAATTTAACGACGTTTATACATATAAAACGGATGTAGGTAATGATATCGAAAAAACTATATTTATTTTGAATGAAGCTGTTAGTCGGCCGGAGACGTACATCAATATGTATATCAATATCCCCTACAGGCAAAGGAAATCGCTGTTAATGTAACATTACTATATTATTATAATTTTTATTGAACCTTTATAGCGGATACTGAGCTTTAAATTGAAGCCTTAAAGTATTGTTATAATAATTAAAAGTAAGATAAATATCGAAACATTTAAGTACCTACCTACAAGAGTGGCAATGACCTTCCTAGGTATAAGATGCATCCTCTTAAGCCCAACGAGATTTTTATCAACATTTACATATTTATTGTGTACCAAAAAATTTTTATTGAGACTGATAAAATTTTCACTGAATCCAAAGTTCCCTCCTATTCCCTATTTTATGCTTGAAAAACAGTACCATGAATGACTCAAAGAAAATGTATAGCCGAAATAGGTGAATCTAGAAACATGCAAGAAACATGAACTATTTAGTTCTCTCTATAACTCCATAAAATTACGCACTCAGAAAAAAAATTAAGGAATTCCAATCGGACACATAAAAACTTAATTCCATGAGGATCAAGTCCCGGGAACCAGCTAGTCATAAAACAAGAAACTAAAGTTTATACGAGTATGATTAATTGAAATAAGATGGACAATTTGGATTAAATTAAATACACAGCAAATGAGCAAAGTATAGTGGACGCAGTGTTGGCAAGAAATGAGGGCGGGTCGAGTTAATTTCCGTCGGACGACGCGACGCCGCGCTGGCAGCCGCCGCGCCGTTGATAGTAAGTATATGTCACGGTAAGATTGTAAAAACCGTTAGATTATAATCTAACTCGCGAAATTGTAAACTGTCGAATGATTACAATATAACGCATTATTTTTCGGTAGATTGTAATCTGTTAGGCTTAGACCCGATAGAAACTAAGTGCCCGGTCTGCGGCCGGGCACTACTTGATTATTTATGTCGAACCCTAACCTAACCTACAAGAAAGAGACAAGAAAACGTAAATACAATGAATATTTCAAAAATTGACACCTAAAATATTGAACGGTTCACAATCTTTCGACTGTTTACAATCTATCGAAAAAAAAAGCGTTGGATTAAAATCTTACGGTTTTTACAATCTTACGGTGACATATACACCATATAACTGATGAAAATGACTGTTCTGTACTTAAATATGGGTACTCAGACGGTCGAGGATCCATCAAGCGCTAGTTTTTAGCAAAATTTGAGGTCTCCGCATTATGCACACTAGTGGAAAAATTGTGTGGTTATTTAATATGCTCGGAAGCCGGAACTATTTTTACGTGATGCCCACGACTTCGTCCGCGTAAAAAATGTACCTTTTCCCGGGATGAAATGCAAACTTAATTGGTGCCAAATATTTCAAAATCAGTTGACTACATGGACCGTGATAACAGATGAAAAGATATACCTTTCACAATATTATAATATTAGTATGAATTTAGGAGTTGGTATCTGGTAATTTGCAAACAACTATTTCTAAACAAGCTCTTATTTCTACTTATCACAAGAAAAATTAGCATTCAAAACACATCCATAATAATTTAAAGATATGCATAAAATACCATCTAATTGACAACCGACATTATTCAGAAGCCAATCAAAAAGGTCATTGATTACCAGGTTTTTGATTGCATGTTTAACATTTTATAATCAATTTGTGTATTTATGCCAAATCAATAAACTGTGCGCATTATCACCGATTAATTATGTAACATCATCTGCATAACTATATCTGAAGGTCGTAGACGTAGAAGTTAGAAAATCTTATATACGAGAATTATCAGTTTAATCTATGTTTTGGATTAACAATCTCTTGTTTTTTTTCAACCGACTTGAAAAAAAGGAGGAGGTTCTCAATTCGACTGTTTTTTTTGTTTGTTACCTCAGAACTTTTGACTGGGTGGACCGATTTGGATGATTCTTTTTTTATTTGAAAGGGCATACTTCCCAAGTGGTCCATATAAATTTTATCGAAATCGGTCGAGCGGTTTTTAAAATATCAACAACAAAATAAGTACTTTGTATAGCGTGTGCTTGTTGTTGTAAAGTTGGCGCGGGAGTTTGAAGTCGGTTGTTTAAAAATATTTTTTTATATATTAAATTATTAGATATTATACCTTCTTTATGATGTTTGGATATTTTATTTACCTTTAATTGGACCTACCCGGGTTTAGGTCTCGGAAATCGCAATACCCTAGAAAGGTTGTGGGTGCAGCAGTATGCACGAAAACATCGCTTTTGAGTTTTGACATCCAGCTTGGTCTCGACTCATCTTCAAGCTCAAGAACTTGTCGAAATCTTTGATTTTCCAGGATAAAAAAATTTTATTCATAGTTTCGAGCAATCGCCCTTCGTACTACCCCATCCTGTCGTTCTTAAGCGTTAATGCTTGTACATTACTACAACTTACAATAAAAATAGTTTTTTAACATTGATTACCTATAAATTCTCAGACCACACAAGGTATCATAAGCAGAATTTAAGTTTATTACCCATAAAGCCCATAGTTAGTAGGATAGGTGCCATTTATTGAGTATGAAAAAGGCAATTGCCTAGCAACGCTACCTAGAAAGATAATAAAGGTATTCAAGGGACTAATAGAGACAGGATTCCTGTACTATAATCTACCTTACCTGAACCATAATTGATCCACACCTGTGGATCAATTATAGTTAGCCGGTAAAAACGTACTGAGAGAAGTGCTTGATGTATTATTAATAGAGTAGGAACTAGGAAGACGCTCTTTACATACATACTGTTATATTAACCTACAGTTGAAGAAGACAGTCTTCATGTCTGTTTGTTCTTATGTTTGGCTGATTGTAATGGTAATAAACATTCCAATTTACCATAATTCCTCCATAATATGAAGTAATATACACTTTCAAGTCATTAAGTAGGTATCAATATAATACTAACATAAGCAATCACAACTAAATCACTTGATGTAAAGTCGGTAAATAAAATAGGTAAAGCAACAGTTGTTATCAAAACTTTAACAATACAGCTAAGGAGATGAAGATATTCGTCAAGGCAAATAAACAAAATTCCAAGTATGTATTAAAGATTGAACTTGACAAAGTCGCGGTCAAGCACTAGTGCAGTAATACTATCCTAATGAAATGAGATGGAGTGTTGGAGTGAGGCGTGTCAATTTAATATCCGCCGGTGGCCCGTCATGATGGATGGCAGTTTTATTAACCCTACGACCGGACGTGCCTCAACTTTACGATGATCGTGAGGTTAAAATAGGTAAAGCAACAGTTGTTATCAAAACTTTAACAATACAGCTAAGGAGATGAAGATATTCGTCAAGGCAAATAAACAAAATTCCAAGTATGTATTAAATATTGAACTTGACAAAGTCGCGGTCAAGCACTAGTGCAGTAATACTATCCTAATGAAATGAGATGGAGTGTTGGAGTGAGGCGTGTCAATTTAATATCCGCCGGTGGCCCGTCATGATGGATGGCAGTTTTATTAACCCTACGACCGGACGTGCCTCGACTTTACGATGATCGTGAGGTAGCTAGTAAATTTCATAAGAAAATTTAGACGACTCTAAAATATTTATTGAATTGCTTATGCCCGCGGCTACGCGTCCTAAAAGAATATTATTTTTAATATTTTCAATACTCTATTTAATCATAATTAATCATTATGTTTATTTGCTGATTGTAATTACATAGGAAGTTCTTACAATAAAGTCCTAGTATCGGGCTACAATGTACCAATCATATTATGGTGTGTGTATTATTCTTAAGAAGTTAACAAATTCAATTAAATCCATATCCATACTAATATTATAAAATGGATGCGAAAGTGTGTCCGTCTGTCTGTCTGTCTGCTACGCTTTCACGGCCTAACTACTCAACCGATTTTATGAAATTTGGTACAGAGATAGGTTACATCCCGGGGAAGGACGTAGGCTACTTATTATCCCGGAAAATTGAAGAGTTCCCGCGGGAATCAAAAATATGTATCTGTTCAACCGATTTTGATGAAATTTGGTATAGGGATAGTTTGATACCCGGGGAAGGACCGCTACTTTTTATCTCTGAAAATCAAAGAGTTCCCGTGGGAGTCATAAAACCTTAATCGACGAAGTCGCGGGCATCATTTAGTAATTAATGAAATACAATTTACCACTATAATTTATCTATACCAATAACAATCATTATTATAGAATCTATTACTACAAATTTTTGTGAAGTCAGAATATAAATGTATGTTTATGTCTGTAGTGTCGTAGAGTTTACTTCAGTTTTAACATAACCAGCTGAAGTGCCACTTCATAGTTACGCTATATAGGTATGGGACATCTAAATTTACCAACGAATTTTAAGTTCATTCATGTTTTTAATCAAATTGACCAAATCGCGATAAAAAATATTATCTTTCCTTCAGATTTCCGAGATCACATATAGAATTGCAGGTATCATTAATGGTCTCCAGCCTTAACAAAACAAACCTGTAGTCGAAGAAAAATAATGTACACGTCGTGTTGTTTAATGGGGTGTCGCAAGGTGATCGATATATCGCCCACAGAATGGTGGTATCATCAATTTCAAAGGCATACGGGCGCAATCGTTCGCCATTGTGAAAAAGTTGCAAATGATTCCCAGGTAGTTGCCGTTAGCGCCTTCTAAAAGGCCCATTGTATCGGCGCCTAGTTTTTAGCTTTTGCCGTTTGCTATGGGAGAATAAGTGAAAAGTGTCCGGCCACTTCAAGTTTTGAACGAGCAGCCGGCACCATGTTTCCCATGCATTTTATTCAAATATCAAAATATTCAAATAGTTTTAGACTTGGATATGCTTTTTGGTGGATATGAATCCGGTCTTACACATGAAAGTGTATAAAATTATGTAAATATAACCACAATTTGTCTTGTAGAAATTGAGTTGCCTTGCTGGATTTTTGTCAAATCACATTATATTAATATTTAGTGTGAGAATATCAGAATTTAGGACATTATATTACTACTATTGCATGTAAATTTTAGTAATGTATTTTGAAGATGATAAATATTCAAAACACCATGAAGTTAAAAGATTCAAAGAAACTGGTGAAGAAAATTAAATAACAGTTGCAGATTCTCTAACAATCAGGACAATCTGCTTTTTTCTATAGTGATCTGCAGAAATGAGAATATTTTACGAATAATTTTTTTTACAAAATAGAAATTACATGTGTGAGAAAATAAGGTAAGGAAGTAATAATAATTTCTTGTAATTGGTTTCTTGTACATTGAACCGTAACGCAAACACGGTCGCGGGCTAGCTCTACTGGCGATAGAACCCATTCATACAGAATTCAATCATTAGCTGAGTGAATTAAGTAATAGTGCAGAATGAACGAGCGCTTGTGAAAGTAATACGGACAGACATGGAGACACCTACAATAGTCGACCAAATACAATGTGTTATGTGCCCGATATCGAAGAAGACATGATGACGGCGTACTACATGTACCATATTTGTATTAACGTGGGCATCCCACCTACGGCACAACCCACTGTCGTATTTTTCAATGAATATAGCCTACGTGTCACCTAACTTGATATAAGAATGGGCTAGAACTAAATAGCTTTTAATTGCTTACCAAATAAGCGACGAGGTTCCGAAGACCGATCAAACGGCTGATGGGAAACCCTCCCAGTGTAATTTAGTTATTACTGGGCAGGACAATGTTCCAGATTTGGAGTTCTTGGGTGATAACTTTAACTAAACTCGCGAATTCAAAGTTCGATCCGTCAGATTTCGAAACAGAGGCATGCGCTCGCGTATCGAAAGCGGTGCTAGTCGCGACTGAGCGTGAGCGGCGAGGCACGCGCCGGTGGGGCATTCATTCACAAATCGAGTGGCGGGGGGGGCGGCGTGCGGGGCCTCCGGTGCCCATTCATGCGACCACCGAGGCGTGGTGACCTGCTCACTGCACTCTGGTAACCGCTGCACACAAAATCATGCACCATGCAAAACGAGCATTCGCCCTCTTCCCAGTTGCCACACCGGTTTTGAGAATAGCGATCCGACTGACATACCATTTAGTTCAACCAGTTAATACAAAAATAATGTCACACCAGTGACCGGACCCTGTAGATAAAATGGTTGGGAATGGCATAAGTAACTTCAGTCAAGAAAATGATCGCTGAAAAAAGATGAAAAAGAAGAAAAAAGAAGGCCAAATCACGTAAACTGGAGAATGGAATATACAAATTAAAATTAAAGTAGGCCCAGTGCAAGTCGGAAGTGGAACCATCAACCAACTGTAATTCAGCATGTCTGTAAATACTATTTCGAAAATATATAATTGCTTTCAGTAATGATTATTATTTTTTAAGGTAGTTTTAACTCGATTCAGCGATGACACCAAAATGTCTGCTGAATCGGCGAAAGTCTGGTGAAATTGGAGAGCGATACCTACTGTAAATTCACCGGAAGCTGTCACCTACATAAGTATAAGACAATGCGACTGTAAAATTTAACAACGTTCATTAATCACCGTAACGCATAAAGGTGTGAAGTTTCTTTGACTCTTGATAGCGAAACTTTTAACAAAAGCTCCACCTAAAGATTTTATAAATATATTTTAGACAATCATACATTCAAGAAAAGAAAACGACTTAAGCATTTTAGTCACAAGCCTAAGATAGAGCTGACTTGGTGGCATGACTAAGCCAATGTGGTAAGCCGCCAAGAAATGAGTTATTTTCTCAAAAATGAAAAAGAAAAGATAGAATGTTCAGTCACATAGTCGTCTAGAAAACTTGTGTAATTTGAGAATAAAAATTGTAAGAAGGTGCGGAAATATGGACGTAAATATTGACTGCTTTCGGAAACGGCGGTAGAGTCCAAAAGAGACGCACTAGAAGAGACACCAGTTTGTCCTATATGAAATAAACAAATTAGAGTTTGAGTACAATTAACAATTAGAAACTCATCTGAAATAAACCACAAGAGCTAAAGAACAGCTAAACAAGGAAATGCGGCTTCTGGTGAAAGGCCTCTCAAGAAGGTTATGTAACGGACTGGTAGGCGCGTGCTGCAACACTTGGTCTGTCTTTTGTTCCCATATATGTCATATAGAGTGCTTAAAAATGGTCAGACGATTCTAACACATTTATCATTAATTTAAAATTTTACCCCGAAAACAATGACGTGTCGTGTTGGACGCTAGAGGTATAGGTAAGGCTCTAGAAGGAATTTTAACTTCTTGAGAAACTCAATTACGGTCTTATAATTCAACAGGAGATGCATCATGCAGCATGCTAAAGCTTTACGTACTTTTGGAGGACCTTAGACTGTAATACACCGGCAATTGCGAAAAAAGAATCGCATTCAAATTTGCATAAAATAAACTAGAAAATGCCTTCCATCTTTAACAGCTTAAATAAACATCTAGGCCTATGTTCAGCAGTGGACATTCGCAGGCTGAGATGACGATGGTGATTGATGACCCGTAAAACTCCTGATACATCGAGAACTAGACAACGTGGTCGTTAGGTGTCTAAAATTGTGCTGTTAAATCTTCAAATTATGCACATCCTTAGTTTTAATTTGACAAAATTTAAATGCAGCATCTGACTCAGGAGCCATTACCAATTTTTTTGTATCGGATATCGCCATTAACTTCAGTATCGCAAAATTAAAAGGCCGCCTGAATCAGCAATCTTAATGGCTATAAAACGGTGTTAGGTAATAAAAGCGATTATCAATTTGCAGTGTATCGAGGCGGGAGCCTGCGCGGGCGCACAATTAAGCGAGCGTGGGCGTAGATTGCACTTTCGTGAACTTTCAGAATCCATTGACTCCGATGATAAAAGCATTTTTACATGGGCGTCGCGCTTAATTGCTTTGCAAGTTTTAATTTAACCCCGAAATTTTGTAAGGCAGGTACCTGTTTTTAATGTTCAATACCTTATTCGTAACGCAACTGCAAGGTAGATGATTATTATATAACACTGTTACCAGATTTTACTTATATTTATTTACCAATGATCAATGTAAATTCGTTATTTAGAAGGCAAAAGCAGTACGACTACTTAACTACTTTACTTACCTACTCTATAAAATACTACTACTTTATAAACTTTTATTGATTGATATTTACATATTATTTTTAATCACATCAACTTATGCAAAGTACAATAGAGTCGATAAGGATAATTAAATTGAACAGAAAATTAACTTAAGAAATGAAATATGATTGAATTTATGTAAATGCAGTGAGATGAGTTCTCGCTGCCAATACCTAATTACAATTACTAAAAATGAAATCAATAAGACTAAAAGCACGAAATTTATATTTGAACGATTACAAACACATAATTCTTTTGTATGGCAGAACATTTTGCCATTTGAAATGAAAATAAAAATATTTATTTCATCTTAACTGTAAAGTAAAGTTATAACAAAGGTATACTTAATAAATTTTTACCGACTTTTACATTTTACAGATCACGAATTGTCAACTACACTAAACTAACTAGTAACGTAGTGTAGCGCTTAGCACTAAGCTAAGCACTACACTAAATTTATATCAGAACAGTATACAATAGTACCTATTCGTATATTTTATCTCGCAGTGAGCCAAGATAAATTGCGAAATGTTACATATCACGCGGCGTATATTGCCCATTCAGCATTTCCTAAGATAAATGAATTCAAGCCGTCCATGCGGTGTTATCAAGGGAACGAAGGAGAGCACTCAGCACTTCCTGTTTTCAATTAATGCAATAAGCTCCAAGGATACGGTTAGGTACAGTTACATCCAGTTGCGAACTGAGAAACGTTATATCTTAGCAAAAACCTCACTACGTCGCGCGTCGTTTCAAGCAAAAAATTATTAACTTCTCTTATTCGTCCAGATTTTTAAGCATTAAGTTATTTCAAATACCTGTAGCAAATAGTCACTTGATGTTATTGTAAAATGATTAGTACCTAAGTAATTACCAGAAGAACCGCCGAATGCCAATGCGTTGCGGCTTTGGAGTAATTGTTTTATCCGTCGCTTCAATAGCTCATTATTGTAGTTTTGAGGGAACACTGCAGGTGGAAGCAGATTCTATTATTTGCATTTTACATTTATTTGCCGTACAGAGAGATGGAAAAAACCACGCATATGAGTTCAGACGAACTCAATGTTTGAACAATCTGAATTATTCGGGAGCTTTCTGCTTTCATTGTGTCAACTCTTTTACAATTCGTGGCAGCGTTTTCAAGACGAAGTTCGGTCTTTCGATGCACCAAACTTTAAAAGCAGTCGCCATGCTGTTGGCAAATAAGCCAAGTTAAATACTGTAATAGCATAGAATACTCGTACAGGGTTCTAGACTGCAGTCATATATTTACATTCATATAGTGATATATTTTCTGAAATACTGATCTTCTTGTGAGGACACAAACCATCTTTTTCTACATTTCATAAATATGTATGTAACAGTAAGTATGCAAAGGCGGTCGGTCTTATCGCATTGGCATTTAGTTGATTTAGTCAGAATTTTTTTTTACAAAATATATACACGTAAATAACCAGACAAGTCGCAGAACTAAGCCATTAATAAAGTTGCGATATTTAAAAATAACTGCAGCAAAGGTTAAGTGGCTTATGGTATAATATTACCAAGGTTAATTGCCTTTGGCACTTAATATTGGAAGTAATAACATAAAACAGCGTGGTTCCTCGACCGAGCTCTTTCCTATTGGGCTTACGACGATGGTATTATAGCTATCAACTTAATTTAAAGGGAAACCATAATATCATTTTGATTGCGTCCATGAAACGAATGTTATTACTAATTGATCAGGAAACCCTAGATGTTTCTCTGCACAAATATTAGGTGAAGTTATTTTTCGCAGATTATCAAAAATAGAGATTCAATTCGATCGATACACGACAAACCAAATTATCAGGACTAAACCTAGTGCTGCCCTTTTCTGAAGGGAGACTTATTAAAGGGATAGCAATATGTATTTATGATAGTTATTTTAGTTTAGTTAATTTTGAGGTAATAATAGTGAAAACCAAAATTCACTATGTAATTGTATACGATTACGAATTGCTCATATCCAAATTATAAGTGTCTAATTTGCATGTAAGTGCTTATTTTAAGTTTATTTCTATGCAGTAGTGCCTCTAATAAAGAATTTTTTCTTTAATTCTTTTTAATAAGCAAAACGAATAAGTTACCTACTAAAAACTGTCTTACCTGCATAACATAGCGCCACATAATCTTTCGGAGTAGCAGTCCCCGCAAACAGCTCCCACGACACCCGAAGACACGACTCCTGCTTCGTCCACGTAAGCGTCCCTTTCGAACCTTTCCCTCCATACACATCTTGTTTCTCATCTACTTCGCTACTCAGACTTTCTTTATCATTTGTGGCACTTGTAACATTGGCACTGGTATTTGCTTCTGTCTTATCTTGTTCCTCTATTTTGCTTTGTTCTGCTGTTTTGTCTTGTTCCTCTATTTTATTTTCTTCCGTCTGGTGTAATTCTCCTGTCTTGGTTTGTTCTTCTGTCTTGTCTTCATCTCCTGTAAAATATCCTGTTTCTTCGCACTTTTTGTCCTCAGTTCGTTCACTGTCGGCACATTCAACGTCATGTTTCTCTGACATGACTCAAAGAGCTACTTGCACATCGTAAACTGCAACTATTTTAAACAACACTTACTTATGAATTTTTGGACAACATGCGTCTAATGACGAATATTGGAGCGCTTCCTAAAATGTGCTAAGTTATTTGGGTGAATACTCAAAAATGTAGTGATCGGCAGAAACTCGTCTACTATTGGCTACAAAATGCTTGCTTACAATCGCGATGATCGTAATAATTAAAATAATCAGAAGATTAATTTCAGAGAAGAAACAAAAAAAAACAGAAATAATATTTTGAGGTGTGTGTTTCAATATTCAGCTGTACATACCTGAAATATTTTTTCGCAATTTTTTACGCGAATATTTAACAAAACATGTTACAAATAGGTACAATGATACGAGTGCGAATTAAAAAGAAAGCAGAACCAATTAGTGAGGGCTAGGAACATTCCCCTAGCGAGATAGACACTGGAGGGTGAGATTCGGGGTACAGGGGTGGAGCGACGTCGCGACGCCAGCCCGGCAGGCGCCGACTAGCAACTGACGCCTAGTGCCGCCGAAACAGACATTAACTTATACAATGACTTCAACCAAATGCACTGGGAAATTAGGTGGCAGACAAGGCAATTGTATGGAGATTAATTTTAGAACAGAGCTATTATTTATATGGTGAACAACTAAAATAATGAATTTATAAAAATGTATGCAATTAGGGTGACCAAATACAACACAGATAAATCTGGATACAAGCAAAGAGGTATTGAGATCTTCTCTTTTGTGTTATGTAAGTCTTGTGCATTACAGCATTTGACCTTAGTTATTTTAAGTAGATTCTAAGTTACAAAATAAAATTTCAGCAAAGTGAAAATTAGTTTATGAGCAGATGAGTGTGATTTTTTATTGCAGCACACTTATTACAGCTTCTTTAAAACATTAATTTTAATAAGATATGCAATTTTTATTTCCAAACTTTCAGCTTGTGTACAAGTGGGTACTTAAGAATATCAGGTTAGCATGCTACCATCTTAGACTGCATCATCACTTACCATCAGCTATGATCGCAGCCAATGGCTAGCTTGTAGTGAAAAAAAATCATTACTTGATTGAAATAATTCCTGCAAACATGATTGCTGATAAAACTCTAAAATACAACAATAGACTTGTCATGAAAATTAATGTTGTCTAGTTAAATAGTTTTTCATAATTACCTAGTAATTATGAAAATTTTAAGGCTTTATTTTATATAAAAAGTTAAGTAAGTAAATAGTTAAGTATGAGTAAATTAACTAGCATAAAAAGATCCAAAACTGAAACAAGAACCTGCTTTTAAGATAATGTAGTTGAACATTGACAGCATGTAATGAAAAGATTAATATTAGCCTTATAAGAAAAACTATTCTAATAAATATTATAAAATTATAATAAACTTATTGTGAACATAAAGCAATTGCCTTTTCAATGCTCAGGCCAAACCCGAGAAGTCTGAATAAAATTCAGGTCAAACTTAGATTATTGTGGACAAATTTAGTACAGTGATCAAGCAGCATTCTAGTTCTTCGCTTTCAAACAGTAAAATTAACGTACTAAATTTTAATAAGAATTGTATATTCTGGATAGATAGTACTTAAGTGTACCTAGAAGGTGCATAAAAGCATATACTATAAATTAATGATTCATACATCACCTAGCAATATACTTGCTTTTATTTTATTTTTTAAGTTCTTCAATGTTGAAGCAGACAAGTATCTTGAAACGCGAATGAAAGGAGGATGTGAATTGTGAACTTTAATTAAGTCTATCTTAGATCACTAAGTACAATAAGGAAAGAACAATGAAGAAATATACACTTAATTGGTAAAAAAGATTCTTACATATATTTCAAGCACAAAAACACATTATTTAATGACCATTTATGTTAAGATCAATAATTTTGTCAATAATCAAATAAAAACATCAAGATTAAGGATGGAAATAAAGTGAAAATTCTGTTTAACGTAGCTGTTTCAACGCTAATGCTCTGGCAAATTATGTTACATACACTTTTCCACTTATTGATTGGATTATTGTTTCACATTTAACACATTTTTGGATTTATTTTATCGAGACTATATAAAAATTTTCATTTTCTTTTCTTTGCAGTCCTTGTTCACTTGACAATCGAACAGGATACGCCGTTCCAACCAATCAGACACCATTAATATAACCTGCAGGAAGTTTCGGATTGGTCATAAAACTCTTAGACTTCTCTCTAGCTGCACTGTGGTCTGCAGATGACAACTGACAAGACTTTGTAGGTACGTCAAAGTCATTTAAGATATGTTCCGATATACACTGCGAGCACTGTTCAGTGCTCTTACTGTGGAGAAATTCGTTCCGTTGTGGACGGACAGTATACTGCCGCTGACGTCATAAATCGGTGTCATTTGACTGCGAGCGCTGTTCAGTGCTCTTACTGGGGAGAAATTCGTTCCGTTATGGACTGACATTATTCTGCCGCAGTATCCTAGGGAAATATATGACGTCATAAGTCGTCACCATTTTTGTACTGTGAGCACTGGCGTTTTCGAGGTAAGGTGCCCTCAGTGCTGACTGCGTTCCGTTTTAAACAGTAACCAGTATAACTAACTATAAAGGACCGGCGGTATTCTTGCTGCGTCAATGGATCAGAGGTGATTGCGATGTATCAATGATTGATGCAAAAGATACGCGGTCGCCCTGCTTATTTTTCTGGTTGGGGGCATAGAGTAATATGGTGCCTATGTTGGTATATTATAGTGTATTATCTATGTATGTTGGGGCCTCCGGCGGCCCTGGGCCCAGCGTTGCCAGAATGTTACTTTTGTAACATTTTACGTTACTTTTGACCCTCTCATGTTACCTCCATGTTGCACGACTCAAAATGTTACTTTTACGTAACTTTTAGGAATTCATATTTTTTTTTTTTACTGCAATAATAGTGAAACGGAACGCAACCGAGAAAGTTTTCGTTCGTCTGGTTGGCGCTTGTTTGATATTGGACTGACTCGTCACTCGCATGTTTTTCTGAATCTTCCATCCCGCTTACTTCAGCGAGCGAGGCGCGAGCGAGCGCTTAGTGGCGTAGACAGAGAAAGATATATACTCTATGCTTAGTGGGCAGTGTATGTATCCGTCACACTGTGCCAACATGGTGTCAATCCGCCAGCAGGGCGACCGCATATCTGTTGTATCAATCATTTATACATCGCAATCACCTACGATTGGCTGAATTTATGGTATTCTTGCTGCGTCAATGGATTTCGTCCAATAGTGGAAGAGTGTTAACCAATCAGAGGTGATTGCGATGTATCAATGATTGATGCAAAAGATACGCGGTCGCCCTGCAGGAGAATAGTGTTCTGTGGTGTCAATTTTCAGCATAGATAATACACTATATACCTTTGATTAGGTATATAGATAAGGATGTGCCCTAACATATTTAAATTGAAGCTTCCTATAACCTTAAAATGGCGCATGGGCGGAGCTTAATGCGGGCATTAGGGCTGAAATTATCGATACCTTTTATTATGTCGATACTTATATACTCGATATAAAATTATCAAAATATAATTACTTAATAAATAATTAAACATAATTTTTGAAATACACTAGTATTCGTATTTTATAATGAACAAGCTGATGCCCGCGACCCCGTCCGCGTGAATTGAGGTTTTTTGTATGAAAAAAATTTGTATGAAAAAAAATTTTTTTACTCATCGTTTCGTATAGAAGACAAAAATTCATTCGGAGAAAAAGTACGGAGAGAGCTGATGATTGAGGATTTCGAAGGCGGATGAAGAGCACAGCCAGGGTATTCAAGATAGGTGGGGTGTGCTCCACCAAATGTCACTCGAAACTTCATCCAATTGACAGTGTGCTGAAAAAAAATTCAAAATAGCGGATTTAAGATGGCCGCCATACAAATTTCGTCGGTGTCTATCTCGGAGAGTATAAAAGATGGACGAGTGGTTTCTTGGCAAAAGATGATCAGGACATGAAGGTCTACTTGATGAACAGGAAAAAATTCAAGATGGCGGAATTTATTTTTCCATAGAAAATGTAGTATTGAAGAGGCTTACAAGTGTAGAACTATGCAAGACTTTGATGCGGTTCCTTTTAAAAATTTGTTTTTAAAGAAGAACTCTCCATAATTTTCCGGAGAAAAAATACATGGAGGTGTTTATTTCAGAAAGTACCTATACTAAATGGAAGAGTGGAGTGAAAGTACCTATACTAAATCGTTAAGGGATCAACGCACAGCCTAAACCGCTGGGGTTAGCAACTTGAAATTTTCAAAGTAGGTTCCTTTTGTGACGTAGGCGCTCACTAAGGAAAGATTTTTCAAAATTCCACCCCTACGGAGGTGAAATAGGGGGTGAAATTTTGTATGAAAGTCCGTCATTTCTCAAGTTATCTCCAAGAAACATGGTATACGAGCTACTGGTTGAAAATGAAGAAATACGTGTTTCACATTTTGTTTGAAAATTCGACCCCCAAAGGGGTGAAGTAGAGGACAAAAGTTGGTATGAAAGCCTTCATTTCTCAAGATATATTACAAGTTATAATAACGAAACTTGGTACTTTGGCTAACGGTAAAAATAAAGTACGTGTGTCACAGTTTCTCAAAACTTCACTCCCAAAGGGATAAAATAGGGGTTGAAACTTTGCTTCATACGAATTTTCAACCCCTATTTTATCCCATTAAACTTAATATTTGGAATTTTGGTTTGAAATAAAGAAATAGGTACCTGATTCACAGTTTTTTGTAAATTTTATCCCCAAGGACGTTTAATAGATAGTTCGTCCTTCAATCACGCGCAACAGATCAACGTTAGTTTTTGCATGGGTATAGTTGAGGATCTGGTTAGTGATTGGATAGTCATAGGCTACTTTTTATCCCGGAAAATAAAGGAGTGCCCGCGGGAATTGAAAAAAACTCATGCCACGCGAACGAGTGACGCTCCATCACACCAGAACGGCTGACCGGTTTTGATGAAATTTAGTACAGCGATAGATTATACAATAACACATAGGCTACTTTTTATCTCAAAAAAAAACCGGCCAAGTGCGGGTCGGCCTCGCACACCGAGGGTTCCGTACAAACCTGTAGGTATATAAGCAAAAGTTATGGGATTTTTATTCCACTTATCTATTTTAATTTCAATTTAATACCTCTACGCGTGCATAAGTTTAAAATTATTAAAAATATTTTTATTGTATGATGTAACTAAAAATTTATGCTAACAGCAGAAAGCAGAAACAGCAGAAAGATGATAGTCTGGAATAGCACATAGGCTACTTTTCATTCCCGAAAATTAAAGAGTTCCCGCGGGAACCAAAAACCTCAAATGGATGTTTGTTACTCAATCAGCCAGAACGGCTAAACGGATCTGGATGAAATTTGGCACAGAGATAGATTATAGTCTACACATAGACTACTTTTTATCCCGGAATAAGTCCTTAATTTCTCAAGTTATAGCCATGAAATTTGGTATGTGAGCTACCGGTTAAAAACAAAGGATTGGTCCTTCAATCACGCCACAACAGAGCAACGGGTATTTTGCACGGGTAGTTGAGGACTTTATCCCGGAAAATTAAGAAGAACCTGTGGGAAAACAAACTTATACCACGCGAACGAAGTCGCGAGCATCCGCTAGTGAATAATAAAAGTAGACAGATACTAAAAATGATTTATTTCTAAAATTTATAAAAATGCAGACATGTTAAGAAAATCTCAATTGCAGTGCAGCGTTGAGGACTCTGAACATAAAATATATACATCTATATAGCTATACACATCCAATGCAAAAAATCGCATCTCAATCGGCCCAGTACTTTTTGAGAAAAAATGGTAACATTGAAAAATAAAAATCACGATTGCAGCTCATCTTCATGGACTAAGGTCCTACATACCTAGGAACCTTCTCAGAAGAAAACCGCGTAATTATCGGTCCAGTACTTTTCAGGAAAATGGTAACAACAAAGTGCACAAACAAACGCACACCTCTTAGGGCAAGTACATATTATACCGTCTCCGTTCCGTCTTGGGTAAAAAATGATTACTCAAAAATTAAAAACCGGCCAAGTGCGAGTCGGACTCGCGCACCGAGGGTTAATTAATATCGTTCTCTGCAAAATGATAACTACATATTATGTTTCCATTTGTAGGCTTGAAATCAGGTCTGTTTATAGCATTTAGCCATTTCATCCTTAATTTAAGATTTTTTGGGAATCTGAAACAATTTTAAAACATTAGTTAAAATGATACACAATAACTGCAATGAAGGGACCAAAAACCACTTGAATAGACACTGTAATTTTCGAATACGAGACACCATCCCGGAGATCGGGTGTCTTAATCACAAGGCTATCATCGCTACAGCCTAAAATGAGTTTAGCAATATTATAAGTAGAAGCTGACTGTTCAATTTCATCTCTCTAGCCCTCTGAGTGAGAAACAGTAAGAGTTATATGAAATTTTAATTTTATCGATACTTAATTTAATTGTAAACAATACAATCCCCACACTATATAAGCACTCAAACAAAAACTAATGAAATAATCCAAATTTTCGGGGATAGCGCAAAAATTGGCGTGTTTTGGATTCAGTAAAGAAGAAACTAAGATATAATTAGTTGAAATAACTTAAAATACTCGCCACAAAAAGAAAAATTAAAACAACTTTGTTACTCACTTATGAAATGAAATTCCTGGGCGTTTTACAATATTATTATTACGACACCCGACAACTGAGCACTTCACCATTGTTGATTACACAAAACTGCACAAAACTAAGCAAAAACACATAAAAATATTATGAAAATATTCACAAAACTGGTAATTAGCCACAACCAAAACACCGGAAGCAATACAGACGCCATTTAAAGGTCATATAAAAATTGGCTTCAATAGCAAAATTTGATGACGTCATATGACAATTGCCTGACACGTTCACGCAATAACATAATACACCTGTCTCATTCTAAAAACGTAGCTTTCAATAAGTAAGACTAGTCAAAACATAGTAGTACATGTTTTATTAACAAAATGCATCGTATAACTATAATTGAGTAAAATGTAACACATCCATCTCTATATACCTAATCAAAGCTATATACTAGATTCTCAGTTTAGTTCCCTTTGTTTTGTACTGTGTATGTATTTTGTTTTTATGTTTTATTCTCTCTGACTCAACTTTGGTTGGATCGAGTCGTAAGGTCTGCAGAGCAACCACGTATCTTTTGCATCAATCATTGATACATAATAATCACCTCCTATTGGCTGAATTTATGGTATTCTTGCTGCGTCAATGGATTTCGTCCAATAGTGGAAGAGTGCTAACCAATCAGAGGTGATTGCGATGTATCAATGATTGATGCATAAGATACGCGGTTGCCCTGTGATACCATATTTAAATTAGTACCCACAAAAAAAGGGTAACAATTAATTCTAATAAAATGTAAGTAATGCTATGGATTCTAAAGATTAAATTAATAACAGCGTTAGTTAACATTAAATTGTTAATTAATTAATAGATCACTATTTTAATTACAAGTGACAAACGTCACGAACATTTTATATTTGCATACATGTAAATAACATGGACAAGCAGAATCCAAATAGGTACTGCCGATATTATTACCGACAGAAGGGCTCAGCTATAGTATACTCGCCGCCGAGTTGGATGTTCATATTTTTTTTACAGAAAGACCTTGATGTGGTAAGCCTTGCACTAAAATATTTTACTTCGAATTCTAATACTTTTCGAGAAATAATTTTTTGAAAATCGCAAATTTCCACCACTTTTCACTATTTTTTACGACATTTGCCATAGATTACAGACTCATTAACGTTAGTTGACGTACATAAGTTTCGGTTTACGTAATAAGATCCGTTCCAAACATAAAAAGTATTATAAAATGTTAATAATCGATTAATCATAATATATGTGTACCGATTATTGGAAAAACGGAACGCGTGCATTGGCGCCAGAATTCAAATCTATGAGTCATCGTTTTAGTTTTACGCGCATTTCAGTTTAAAGGTCTTAAAGGTTATAAGGTTAAAAAAAAACGTTTAAAGGTTATAGGTTTAATTATTAAACTAAAAAGGTATAAAGGTAGGTTATTATATGTAGATTTAGGTACTTGAGAATATGATACACAAAACGGATTCGGCACACCCCGACTCCACGCAGTCTTGTCTGCCCTACCCCTAGAGTGTTTTTTTTAAGCGCGTAGCCAGAAGCGAGTCTTCTGGCGTAGCCCATTCCAATTAAGAAATTAACCTCTCCCACTACCTAAAACACAAGGTATTTAGGATATCAGAGTTAAGCAGGAATTTCGGTAAAACTAACCTCAAAATTTTAAAAAATTAATATCTCGGAAACTACTAATAATCGAAACGTTTTACTTGGAGGGGGGGTATATCCCCCCACCCCCCTTCCCCTCCCCCCTCCCCTTCCCCCTCCGTCGCGGCGAGTATACTATAGCCCACCCGACAGAAGAGTCCTTGAGTAAATAGAAACAACAATTTTGCTAAGAGAGGATAAAGAAAAATCCAACTACTAATAATACTAAATCAGCAGGATCAGCAGTTAATTTATTGATTCAGCCATTTTTTCGATTCTTTCGAAGCATACCTAACTAATGGGACAGAAAACTTTTTTAATTTTTGTGTAATAAAGTGCCATAATATTAAGTGTATCTGTATTGGTTTCATTTTCCACTTAATATAAGGTAATGTTACTTTTCTCGTGAAAATGTTACTTATTGAACCACTTATTGAACTATCTCATGTTACATTTGACTATCTGCCACTGGCAACACTGCCGGGGGTTGTTTTGAACAGCGACGTCTGACACCGAGTCACCGACGCATTACGCAATACCTACCTATAACCTATTCATTTCATTGCACCCGACGAGATTGTGTATCACTGTGGTATCACTTCAAATTGCTTGAAAATTGAAATCCACAGAGTACTTTTTCTATGGAATTCAAATCGGAAATCAGCTTCAAATCTGCTTCAAATCCTCAGTTCAAATCGAACTCGAAGTTCGAACACAGAGTCTTGAACACAACCGAAGGTGGTGAAAAATTCACATAAAAACATTCTTCACTGCTGTCTGCAGATACAATATTAAAAGCAATTAAGCAAGTACAATTCGTGACTAAAAAGTCAAGAACTAAGTAATCCAAGAAACTATATTTTGTATAAAATGGAATCAATGCCTTCAGATGCAGAGTCGAATGTCAGCGGGTTTATTCGTTATAGCGATGATAAGTTTAAACATCTATATAAATCCATGATACAGGTATAATATAAACCCTATTTTCTATTTCTTTCACTCATAAAAGTGGTTAGTAGATATTGTTGATAAACACTGGGAACATCACAGAACAATTTCATAATAAATGGATTTAAATTCTGTGGGAAACATACTAGGATGAGGAAATTACTGACTAATCTGGTGTTTTATACGTTGGTACTACAATAAGCATAAGACTTCATGTACATGAAGCTGGAAAAAATCTTCGTTTTACACCAAATACAAGAGCCATACACACACAACACCATTAATTTCCTTACTTTAAAGCAATCTCTACCAGGCAACCATGTGTAACCACGGAAGCTAGTGTAGGTACTCAAACAAAAACTGCATATGAGCTGCACCGGTGCCTAACTGCAGTCGAAGACTGTTTATACTCATACCTTACTTTTATTATTTTTTCAGAACATGGAAATAATAAACCAAGACATAATGCAAGTAGAGAAGAACATGAAGAACATTGTCCAGCAGGCTGGTCCCTTGGAGAGCCAACTGTCTGCCCTACTTCAAACACTGCCTAAGCCTAACCTTGCCCTGCCTATGGAGACAGAATGAAAACAATACTTTACATGATGGATAAAGCGGGTGTTACTTTGTCCATGATACAGAAGGAACAAGCTACAGCTGTTATAATCTATTGAACACTTTGACTTATTACTATGAATGCCAGTCTAGTACAAATTATATTAAATATAATATTATGTTCACTGTGAAAATAATTAGGCATGCAATAATTTGGAGAGATATCAATGGAGAACACATTTTAATTGAAACCATAATATGATTACATCTCACTGCCTATTCTTGTTAGAATCCATTACTAGCAAACTCATTCCAGCACCTCTTTTTTGATTTTGGTGCTTCTTATACCCAGTATTTCAGCTGGTTTGAACCTTGTTTTAGACTTAAATTCTAGCAAAATTGATCAAAAATTTGTAAAAAAAATGCTTCACTGCACGAAAATTCTGCTGCCGCAAGAGTACTTAATATTTATAAGTTGATGAAATTTTTCTGCAATGCCCATTAAGCACATAAGCTGGTTAAGAGAATCAAGTACCACTAAATTGCTGTTAAGCAATCCTTCAATGGCCAAGTAGCTGTTAATGTGCTGCTTAACAGCAGTTTAGCATTACTTGACCCTCTTAACCAGCTAGTTGGGTGTAGCTCTTGCCTGAGGCTATAGACAAATGTAGCAGCATTCTGCAAATGGAGTGGTTATTTTTCTTTAGTGTCTTGGTGTCATAGAAATGGTGCTTGTCTTATATTTGAAAATGTTGCATTGCATATTATGTACACTGATATGTGTAGATGTATTTGGCCTAAGACAATTTTATGTGTCAATATGTATAATTTACATTGTATTTTAAGCTTCAGGTACATATTTTCTACCGCTCATAAGATTAAGTAAGTATATTGTTTAAAACCTCTCATACAAATTAGGTTATACTTATAATTGATAATGTGTTGCGGACTTTATAGAAGCCTTTTAAAATCAAATTATATAGATAGTATATCAGGCTGCCTTCAATAAAAACTTGTCTGAATTTGACTGCTGCCACATACAAAGACATAGTTCATGCGCGAGTTGAATGTAGAGTAAATGTATGGTGACACATACATTTACTCTGCATTCAACTCGCGCCCAAACTGTGTTATATTATGTAGCCGTCTAAAGTGCACAGTTCTAAACACTATGAATCTGATATTTTATAAACTTATGCAATTTAATTATTAGTTCAATAAAATTGATATAATTTATTTTGTTTTTTTAATAGCAATCTATCTAATATATAATTTATTTTCGTAAGGTAGTTTAAAATTGATACTCTCTATTATAATAATGTTATTTTACTGTCATCTATTTTTATTAATAGTAAGTTTAGTTTGCTCTATTATATTATGTTTCTTTACTAAAACATTATAGTACAAGCAAATTGCATGATATTATTGTGTAAAATAAAATTAAACCAATTATAATTTTATTTAATTGTTTTTAATGATATTTGTATTATTGTATACAATTGATATTGGATAATC
Source organism: Erebia epiphron (assembly GCA_963932025.1). Taxonomy (NCBI): domain Eukaryota; kingdom Metazoa; phylum Arthropoda; class Insecta; order Lepidoptera; family Nymphalidae; genus Erebia; species Erebia epiphron. The sequence goes on along the minus strand of OZ009948.1, from coordinate 40,745,265 downwards.
CTTATCCTTACTAATATTATAAATGGGAAAGTGAGTTTGTTTGTATGTTTGTTCCGCTTTCACGCCGTAACTACTGAACCGATTGCTTTGAAATTTTGCAGACGTAAAGTTAGAAGTCCGGATTAAATAATAGGGTACTTTTTATCCCGGAAAATTAAAGAGTTCCCGCGGGAACTAAAACTCCTCAATCCACGCGGACGAAGTCGCGGGTATCAGCTAGTATGATTATAATATAGTCCAAAATTTAATCAGTTATGGTATTATGTGCTCAAATTATTATTAACTACAATAGCATACAAACTTGTATTCTTTAGCCCCAAGGAGCAACAGGCTTCGTAATGACGACGGCGTAAATCGTGTTGGTGGTTTGATGACCTCCCTGGCGCTGTGGTGAGCGCTGTGGTCTTATAAGGGCCTCCCCTTTCCCTTCCCCTCCCCCTCCTCCCGGGTTTATTTTATCCCGAAAAATTAAGGAGTTCCCGTGGGAATCAAAAAAACATTCACGCGGACGAAGTCGCGGGCATCAGCTAGTGGCAAATATAACTGCCATACCTCCAATGGCCTGCTTTACCATCTTAGACTGCATCATCATTTACCATCATCAGTTGAGATTGCAGTCAAGGGCTTAAAAAAGTAATGAAAATGAAAGTCAAGAAAAAATGGTTTACATATACCATAGACTGATTACTTATTAAGGATTATATAGACAGTAGAATAATGTCATACTTAGTATTTTATGCCAAAAATGGCAAGTAGGTAAACATCAACTCAGTACCTACGAATTAAACATATTTTATTACAGTTTTTTTGTTAATTATTTTTATAATTACTAACAATGACTACAATAAGCACGAGGGCGAAGTCCCCAACACGCGCAGAGGCAATCGCCAGGGCTCTTAAGCCTGGGCCAACCTATTGCACTGGAGTCCTCTTAGGTAAGCATGCACCTGTACATAGGTACAAAACCGTAACGGTAGAGCGTATAGAAAAAAAGAACTATTTAGCAGTTCGACTCTAACATTATCACAAAATAATAAAGCGCGGCCTGCGGGCGATAGAGAGGCTGAGGGAATTACTATGCTCTCTTACGTGGATCAATAATTGAGATCCGTAGATTAACCGATAGCTTTAGCAAAGAGCGGGCCTCCCTCGGGGCTCATGGTTCGAAGGACCAATAAACGATGTGTATAACCTACTGTATGGTAACCAGCAATATGCTGAAATAGTGACTTAACACCGGAAAGCGAAGCGTTGGCCGTTGGCAGAATAATGTTCTCTGTGTTCGCAGACTAAGTGGACCGATGACATCAAGGGAGCTACTGCATCCAGGCAGCGCGAGACCGTGGCGTGTAGACTTTTACAGCCTAAACCTTAGTCTAGCCGTGGATGTCTATTGGTTGACGACGACGCTAAGGAAATTGATAGCATAAATCGACATTTCGTAGTCGTCTTTGCCAACCGATAGACGTCCACCCACGATATATAACAAGTAGCTACCTATAGTTAATCTATGCGTCCATGCTTTTCGTTACGAGTATGTTGATGGTACTAAACACACGTTTCTGCCTATTGAAAGGAAATTGGGTCGAAGACAGGATCGAGTGTCCCAAAGGTGGTACGTTTTATTTTCCACCCAAAGAAGAGATCGACTATGCGAAATTAAAACCAGAATCAAGACAACCGGATTTCCGGTTAAATAAATTAATTGGTTTGCAGGTAAGTAGGTAGATAACTAGTAACTAGGTACGATGCAAACAGTAGGTACCTACTCGTAGGCACACGAACTTATCATTGGTACTACCTACTTATAATCCTATTCTATTTCATTGTGAAGTCATATATTTACATAATGCAGGTATACTCTTAACTGAGTGGTAGGTACTTAAATTAACACTTTAACTAGCTATGAGTATCTAGGTAGTTACCTAGCTAGGTAGTACTGTGGTAGTAAGTACAGGAAGATGGATTTTATCGTTAAAAAATGTGTAATACATTTTACGTAGGTACATACGTATAACCCATTGACTTACCAAAACCTAATTAAAGATTCAACCAATAATTAGTTAGGTACCAAATGTGAAAAAGGGAGCATGTTTTTCCTTCATACAATTTTCTAATCAAACAGCTTTAGAAATGGTAAGTAAGTTTTTGACGACCTCCGTACGGCGCAGTGTGTAGCGCTGTTGTCAACGTGCGGAGGTCCCGGGTTCGATCCCCGGCAGGGTCGATTTGGGAATTTATAATTTCTGAATTTTCCCTGGTCTGGCCTGGTGGGAGGCTTTGGCCGTGGCTAGTTACCACCCTACCGGCAAAGACGTGCCGCCAAGCGATTGAGCGTTCCGGTACGATGCCGTGTAGAAACCGAATAGGGGTAGGTATGGGTTTAATATATAACTGCCATACCCCTAACAGGTTAACCCGCTACCATCTTAGACTGCATCATCACTTACCATCAGGTGAGATCGCAGTCAAGGGCTAACTTGTAGTGGATAAATAAAAAACTTTCGTATCTGTTTACCTGATATGAGATATATTTATGTACCTATAGGTACTTAGTTATTGGCATTCTTCCTTTACATTGATCCTTTCGTAGTCCGGCTCCAAAGGAAATATCTCCAAACTCATTCTAGGGTTATGTCAACGCCATAATACGGCACGACAGCCACGACGCCTGTGGGAACTTCGCCACTACGTCCGACTTGGTGTACAACCATCTGCCCAAGCCGCTGTGTGGACCCAACAAGCGGTATTACAAACGTAGCAAGCACCAATTCTACCCGCAGCCGGATCTTATGGAATGTTTCGTAAGTATGCAGTAGGTAGGTAGATACTTAACAGACCAAATTCCAATGTTTATTCTATGAAGGAAAATCGCTTGGCTTTGACTCAGTTCATGGACACGGTTCTCCAAAATCGGTATTTACATTTTTCTTATTAACATCATTGCTACCAAACGGCAAACACTTAGATAGGTAAATCATTTGGTCACTCGCACGGTTTTGAGACGTTACCTTTGGTGGTTAATTGACTGATGAGAGAGAATAATTGAAAACCGATTGGCTGTAGATGATGTCAGCATTGATTTAGTTTTCAACCGCCTATACTTTTTCAACTTTCACGATGCTTTATTATACCTAGTAGACTCCACAATAGATTGACCGACGATTTCATGCGGTTATAGTCTTATTATAGTGTACATAAGTAAAAGATTATTGGAATGATAGGCAGCCATGGGTATGAATCGTTCCAGCGACTAATTACCTACTTATGTTGAAATTAAAAATATAATTAAGTAATTTCCCATATATTTGTGATATGGTGATAATAATAAAAAAACCCGGCTGAGTTTGTTGTGGGCTCTTCTCAGACCAGGGCGCGTTTGGAACCCTACTATAGTTTGCTATAGTTTTAAGATACCGTACCTAGTTAATTATCACCATCAAGTCTTGTTCCTTTTAAACATGACGTTCAGAAGGTGTACTTTGTAGGTTCCTATTTCGAATTTTTGAATAAAGATGCTTTGAGTTTGAGTTTATAGCAAGGAGCCGCTAGACTTGCGCTGGACTCAAGCGGCATACCTATGAGACTGTGTTGAAAAAATAATCTCTTTAACTCGCTTATTCTATTAGTCCAGCAATGAATATCTATCGTTCGAGCCTACGGCAACCTGTTTTCATACTGCTTAGATCAGTGGTAGGTACGACCGCGTATCTTTTGCATCAATCATTGATACATCGCAGTCACTGATTGGTTAACACTCTTCCACTATTGGACGAAATCCATTGACGCAGCAAGAATACCATAAATTCAGCCAATCGGAGGTGATTGCGATGTGTCAATGATGGATGCAAAAGATACGCGGTCGCCTTGCAGATCTATTACCTACTTCTTTAACTAAGGGACTAGTTATTATTCTGTGCTAAGGGCAACGTAACGGAATGGGGCCTGAAGAATTTCATGGAGCACGAGTGGAAGTGTACCGATGTGTCGGACTATTCGTCGACATTGTATGAGGACACCTACGTGCCTCCGAGGCCTCATCAGTACTTGCAGCGGTGCGAAAGAAAAGCGAGGAGTTCGTAAGTATACATTTCTTTATAAATACCTAATTACTTATACCTATACGAACTACCGTGAATGTTAGTCAAAATACAGATCACAGAAGTCTTCTTTTCCTAAAATAAATGTGCAACTAAAGTACACACAACTTGACGGCTATTTGAACATTCGAATTCTCAACGGAAGACTTTAGTGAAGCACGTTCATTTTAAGATTAGGCGACCTCTACGCAGAGCTGATCTTTGAGGTACTGTGGTCGTATAAATATAAGGCCCGCCAACCCGCATTGGAGCGGCGTGGTAGGTCTAAGCTCTAATCCCCTCTCTGCTATGAGAGTGGAGGCCTGTGCCCAGCGGCGGGACGTTAATGGGCTGTAATGGTGGGATGGTGGTACCGTGGTGGTTCCAGAGGTGCGCTTATGTAAGAATTGTCGATCAAATCGTCAAAGTTCGGCGTAAAATAAACCATAACAGCATTGAATTAGAGCTCCGTTTAGGTTATCGTACATACCTAGACGTATGAGAATGGATACACGAAATTGAGCTCTAATTCAATGCTGTTATGGTTTATTTTACTTTGACGATTTGATCGGCAATTCTTACATAATTGGGGGGTTCATTCGAGCGGTCATTTAACCAGATGAGACTTAAATCGTGGCTAGTTTTAGTACTTCCATCAGCTTATCCTGCACATTTTATAAGACATTTATTGATGTTCGTGCTTCTCTGAACTCAAAATAGGTAAACGGTTTGGTATAACTCATTAGTAGATCTGAGACCTAAATATTTAAATAATAATTATGTTAACTTAATTAGTTTTGTATTATGTATGCAGTCCAACACTCCAACTGATTACCATACTATTGTGGTAATTAGATAGATCATACAAATACCGTTCATTCTTATAAATGAGTATGTATCTACGTTGTTCTATGTTTTAAAATGAAACAAAGTTTATTGATGTTCACTTAAACCTTTTATTTTAGGAGCTTCACAAAAAGTTTTCGCTACAAGATGACAAAATCAAAATAATGATAACATCAAGAATCATTTCTCTTCACTTTTTGCAAAATTACTAGTCTTTAAATATCACATTTTGTTCAAGAAAGGACAGTGACGTCCGTATAAAAATCGTAACAATACAATAATTCTTAATGCTTTCATATAATACGGCCATCGCCGGCCTCAACAAGAGATCAGATATACTTACAGCTACGTTCACTCACCGTCACAACTAATAATAACCGCTTACAACTAATGAATGTGATACAATATAACTTAACAAAGTTTTCTTAATATAATGGCAGTTCATGATACTGTAGTAAAAAAAAAAAACAATCAAAGAATAAAAGTGTTAGTCGAACGAAAAAGACACTAAGCTATGCCAATCTGACTAGCAGTTGAGCATTTATCGAGACATAAAATGGTCTTGAGGCAGCTTGATCAGTCGAGACCCTCCAGGGGCTTTGAACATACCGTGCGGAGCAAACTGTTGATGTGCGAACACATTCTGAGACATATAAGTTTTCTGAGCTAATCTCGGATGAGGTATTTGTACGTGGCTATTGTACTGCATCTGAGGAAACACCGGCGAGGTTGCCGGCGCGAACAATGGCGGACTTTGGTGATAGTTGTTCATATTACAGTTTTGAAAGCGGTCAAACAACGGATGCTTATCGGACTCCCCGCACACGGACTCCTCTCGAGACGGAGGATGAGAGAAAACGTTACGTTGATTTAAACTTGACGCCTGAGATTCAAACCCCGAACTTTGACTAGACGAGCGGCTCCCGTTTACGTTAAATATTATCTGTCGCTCCCCCTCAGTGCCCCAGTAGCCCCCCGCCACCCAGGATGTGCTATGTCCGAGCTTGCTGGGCGATATGACCGGTCTGGATCGGTTCAAAGGAGTCGGAACGACGAAATTCGGCGACGCCGTGAATTTACGTAACGCAAAAACTGGATTTATTTTCGAGCTTTTCTTTTTGGGACTACTTATACACAAGGAACTTATGCTCTCGTCCAACTCGGAGTCAGAATCGTCCATTTTTTGGTAATTATTGAATGACGGTTTGACAAAAACTGAATCCGATTTCGGACTATTTGTAACAGAATTTACAGAAAATGTTGAATTGAGTTTGGGTTTGCTCCATAATGAATCATTGCGGGGGGTAAAAGATCTACCGTTCATGAGGCTATGGTTCACCGGGCTGGCAGTTTCATTGGATGAATCAGTAAAGTTGTGCAAGCCAAACTTGCTGAGTGACACATCGTCATCTGTATCCAAAGATATATCCTCTTCATCAATAAGCTTCTTTGGTGCACCACTCGCAAAATTCTTTAATTTCTTTGGTGTCATATTTTTTCTTGTAATTTTTTTTACAGTTACACCATTAAAATGTCTATAGACAAACAAAAGTGTCAGTGTACTCATTATCTGAAACAAAAAAAAATAATTAGTAAGATTTGATAAATTAATGGAATAAAAGAAAATCTAGATGTATTTTTAATTTAAAACTTACTTTTATTAAGCTCATAATTAATGGGTCAACATTCACATCATCTTGTACTATGGCAGTCAGTACGAAGACAGACCAGAGTAAGTCAATCACTATACAAGATTGTGCTTTGTTAATGTTCCAAACATGTCCTATAATCTGTAAAAAACACACAACTCCTCCTAATGCTTTCTGCATCAAATCATTGAGTCCAATAAAACTTGTAAATATGTCTATGTCTATATTATATATGTCAATATGTAGATTCTCTAGTGATGGGAATGTAAGTAATGTCTTCATTTTAACTATTGAAAAAATTCGTTCTACAAGGCTCCAAATAATTTCTTTAACATTGTATATTGTATTTGATAAATTCCTGTGTTTCAAAGCATTTCCGTGGCCTTCAATTACTACGAGAACTAGTAAAATTATCGCTATTAGCCTAGATGTACTATTTATTACATTCTTTATAAGTTCATTTTGTTTTTGGATCCTTTGATCACTTTTGTCTGTTGTCCTTGTTTCTAACAGTTTTGAACCTAGCAATGACTCTTTTTCCTTATGAAGTTTCCTTTGCAGGACTTTTTTGCAAGGACTGCATAATTTGTATGCTTTTTCTAGCTGTGCTCTGAAAAAATATAATGACAAGTATTAGTTACAGAAATGAAAGAAATACTCACATGAATCATCATTGAATTTCTCTTGAGTATCTCCTAAGCATATTAACTCAAGTCAAATTAATCAATACAATATTAGTATACAGATAAATATTATAAATATGAGAGATTGGATGGATGGATGTTTTAACTCAATCACACCAGACTGGCTGGATGGATCTGGATGAAATTTGGCACAGATTATATTCTGGAAAAAACATAGACTACTTTTTATCCCGCAAAATAAAAGAGTTCCCGCTGGAACTAAAAAACCTCAATCCATGCAAACGAAGTCACAGGCATGAGCTAGTACAGTAAATAGTAATTTTTACTAATAAGTAAAAATTATAAAGGATATTTATTTAAGTTCAATAAAATTTATCCATCTTATTCTTTTATTCATTCTAACCACTTGATTTTTAAAAATTTAAATAGATGAAATAATAATAATTGTATCAAACGTAACATATTAATTAATGGTCCATGTAGACAAGACATAGACGTAGTATCAAGACATAATTTCCTATTAATAATAGGCTCAGAGGGTCTTGAACCCAGAGCCGTAAAGCCAGTTGATAAAGAAGGAACCAGAAGCCTAATTCGCTTTAATCCGCGACAAAAGCAAGATCTTTAGTATGTGGTACAGTGATTATTTATATTTAATTAAAAAAAAAATAACCATGTGAACTATACCTATATATACAGTTAAATCCATCCCATTAAATAAACCATAAAGCAACAACATAAGCTTAACCCGCAAGCGCGCAACCGGTCGTTGGGGGCCGGGCGCTAGTTCTAACCGAAGGCGCGCTCGCGCGCAAGCGGTCGTTGGGGGCCGGGCCGGTCCAGACCATTATAAACGGTTTTATCTTAATTATAGAGTTTATTACTGTTTGAACAACTTTAGCCCATAGAGAAGTTTATTAAGTCATCTTTACACGACACCACTAAATCGTCAAGTGCGAAAAAAAAAAAAAAAAATATAGCTATGGTAAAAAGTCATTTGAATCTGTGCCAAAATTTTGGGTTTTTTCTGTGTTATTTATTGATTGTTATGACAAGTGGTGACAAATACAAATAAAAACTCAATACATTACGTTTTTCTATGTAATTTAGTGCAGTGTTAGACTGGATTATCACTGAAATGTAATATCTTTATCGGGAAAATATATTTTTGAAAAATCGCGATCGTTATCGCGGTCGTTGACGCATTCTTTCCGTTTATATGTAATTGTTTGTAAACATCAGCTTCTATAAATCATACCTTCATAAAGATGTATTATAGATAAAGCCAATGCCGTTTACAGAACCATGATAAGTGGCCTGGGTATTTTTTTGTAGGAGTGTTTATGAAACGTGATACCTGCGGGGTGCGCGAGGGGCGCGCGGATGGTTCGCGGATTCGCGAGGTGCACTGTGCAAAAAACACAAGGTCAAGTTCTTCTTGATCTAAAGGGTTAAATAATAAACAATAATCAGAGGCTGATTATTGTGATATTTCATAAATACCTGTAGGAGTCAATTTCTTCATCATATTTTTTCTCATTCATTGGCACAAAATTCGCTAGTTGTGTCACCTTGAGCTGTTGGTTAATATTACACATTTTGCAGAGACCATTTTTGGGTGGGCTTCTCTGAAATAACTTGGGACTATTGGAAACTTGTTCAGTATTTGTAGATAGCACTTTGTTGTAGTCACCGTCCTGCAATACGCGTTTACGATCAGATTACAATGTATTACGGTATTTTTGTGTAGGTATCGTCAAGAAAAAAAATACCTTCGTAAACCCGTTGTACTGGTCGCATAATGGGCACGTCCAACAGTTACGATCAATATATTTCACCCAAATATTGCTGTTGCAAAACCAACAGTTTACTCTCCAAGGTAGAGATGACCTGGAAGAAATTACAATAATAAAACCACAAATAAGATCGGCGGGAAAGTATTATAACCTTGCATCACTCACCGCAAACTGGAAATAAGTTTCCATAATAACAATGTGCATAAGATCGCTGGTATTGTTAACAGAGTTGTCTCCATAAATTGAGAAAGTTTCATCTTCGGTCAAGTATTGGTAAATATTTTACAAAATCATAGTTATAATTCATAACCTAAAAATATACGACGGCCACCCACCATGTTTTTTTTTCTGTCCGGCGGCTGGCGTTACGGCTCTAGGTTCTAGGGTTTTTAATGTCATTGGCACCACTTTTTTATTTTATTATCTGAATTTACGGCTCTGGGTTATTGGCCTTAATGCTTGATTATGTTGGCACCACAGCTACATGCAATAAGAGTAAATATAATAAATCTATGGCCACAGGCCACCATCATTAAACGTAATAATATGTTTATATAAAGGAAAGTATCAAGACATAATTTCCTATTAATAATAGGCTCAGAGGGTCTTGAACCCAGAGCCGTAAAGCCAGTTGATAAAGAAGGAACCAGAAGTCTAATTCACTTCCGCGACAAAAGGAAGATCTTTAGTATGTGGTACAGTGATTATTTATATTTAATTTTAAAAAAAATATATAAGAAATCATTGTACCACATAGATCTTCCTTTTGTCGCAGATTATAGCGAATTAGACTTCTGGTTCCTTCATTATGATGGACTTCCGCAAAGTAACGCCTGCCTCTATCCAATACCAGTTAATAAAATTAAAAAAACCTAGTAATAATCTGTGGTTAACTCAGATTAAGAGGTCATTGATCTGAGGTGGTTGACATGTTTTCTTTGTAAACCAGCAGGGCGACCTCGTATCTTTTGCATCAATCACCTCCGATTGGCTGAATTTATGGTATTCTTGCTGCGTCAATGGATTTCGTCCAATAGTAGAATAGTATTGACCAATCAGAGGTGATTGCGATGTATCAATGATTCTAAAAGATACGCGGTCGCCCTGCAGAGACAAGTAACATCACAGAACAATATTACCCTAGGCGGGAGTAACATTATTGTAACTTGTAAACAATATGGAATTATAGGTTATGTTTAGTTTTTAAATTGTGTTATCTCTTTTTATTCATTTAATAGGAGTAATTTCCTAATTCCTTTCTTTTAAAATGTCTTCAAACAAAGAAATCCTCTACATGTGTAACTATGACGATCATATAAGTGATACAGGTAATGTAATCGTTTCAAATTTAAGTTGGTCTTAAAATAATCATAATAAACATGCAAAGTTTTTATTGTTTCTGTGTTTCAGTACCAGATATTGTGAAAAAACTATGGTCTGGTAGTTGGACACTAGTAAAGTCCGATTTATTTAAGGAGGTTCTGTGTAGCGGGCTCGAAATAGATGTTTTAGTAAGTCATTTGAGAAGGCATCAAGATGATGAAAATAAAGTGAAAGAGGTGTTACAGACAGCCGTTTGTTCTTTTCTGTCATTCTGTGATATAAATTGGAATCCTCACCCTAAAGAGCTGGACCTAAATGAATATATAGGTGGTGATTGGCCTCAAGATGTGGATGTGTTGTTAGAGTTGCAACGTGACTCAGAACCTTTGTACACAAATATTTTATGTCCGGAGTTACTGTATTTTTCTACACAAATTTTCTCTGCACTCTGTGCTATGGAGCAAAACCTGGTAAGTTATACAACTATCTATAAGATTTAAGATAATTTACAGAAGTATACAGTTTGAAATTACAATACAAATGTGAGTTTAAAAATGCATGCTGAGTAGTTACCAACTACAATAAATTGTAACAAGTACCATACTACTAAGACAATGCATATCTATTAGGTATTTTCAGATAGATAAAGCTTGAAAACCCCCTCAAATGGCTAAGTCTGGCACACTTCATCCGAGCTACCACACAGTTCAACAGATTTACATATTCTATAATTATATTATTTTATATTTAATATTGTGTTCTGTTGCTGAATACACCAATCATTACTCAAAACCTACATTAGTAAAAAACATATATTTTGTAATTATTACTCTTTCAGATTAACCTTTGGTGGTGTTTCCGCAGCAAAGTAACACATCAGAGGGCCCTAGAAGACACAAGTGCAACCCTTTACAATGAGTTGGAGCTAATAATTGCCAAACTATACAACATATCACAAATATTGGATAAGCCGCGGTTAAAGATACTGTTGTTTTTGGAGATAGCACAGGCATACTTAATATATGGAAGAGTGCAGAAAGTTGAAGAATACTTGTTGAAAGCTAGAGAAATTGCTGGATTGAAGCTAGAGTTAACTGGTATGTTGATTGACTGATAGATGGACTGATGATTTGATTAAAATTTTGTATAATCAAATGATAACTCATTAAAACTTTGAAAGCTATTTTTATTTAAAAAAACAACTTGATACCCACTATTTGGCAATATAAATTATCTTTAAATACTTGGCCATTATTAGATGTTATTTACATATTTTATAAAGCTTCTTTGATACAGGTGTACTAGGTAAACGCACAAAATTCCAACAGGAAGCATTAGCTCAGTTAGCATTATCAAGTGAGCTAGATGCTAGCATAGACCGCCCCTCCGCGGAACAAAGTCACGGCGACTCAGATTTACCGGCGGATGTTGAGTTGCAAGATGATGTGCGACTAAACAAGATTGCCTTCAATGACAATATAGTGCAAGCTGAGCTCCCCAGCTTGGAACAGACTCTTTGTTTGCTAACTGTGTAAGTATTCAAAGAGTATTCACAAGATTTAGATGCTATAGTACCAAACAAAGTCACTTGCAAGTGGTGGTTGAATTGTAAGACATCTTATTTCTATCGCCTTCAGCTAGTATTTAGTGCAAGCTAACTTATAACAGGAATTTTAATAACTTTAGTTAGTGGGTATAGCAACTCTTCTATCAAAACAAGTATTCAGTAACTATAGGAGTTTGTATGAAATACATACTTGTGACGTCATCAAATTTCTACACATTTCTTTGTTCATCAATACTTTAAAATGGTTAGATGATGTAGATTTTACGACTATTGGAAGATAAATAATTACTTAGTTTTGACATAGTCAACATTACTGTTCTCAGAGTAGACCAGTTACTACCTGACATCCCTAAAATAACTATTATAATTCTAAATCATGAACATCAACAATATTAGAACAATACTGCTTTAATGGTAGTATGCCCTCTGTGCTCAGAACTGGGTCAGCCATGGATTTAATACCTGGAAGACTAAAGACCTATTGAGATTAAAGTTTGATTTAGAAAAAATATTTTATTATTTCAAAGAATGTGGTTTTTCTGTCTTTATTTTTCTTAATTTATCTGATATCTTAATATACCAGATATTAAAACAATACTGCTTTAAGCGATGGTAGTATGCCCCCTGTGCTCAGAACGGGGTCACCCATGGGTTTACACCAGAAAGACTAAAGACCCCTTGAGTTTGATTTAGAAAAATCTAGGAAACAAGTGAATATAATTAAAATTATTAAAAAATACGACTGCTCTGCCGCAGACACACATACATACACGAACCCTGAAAACATAACACTCCTTTTTTGGGCAGTTGTGTAATAAAAAATCCCCTCGAATGGTACGGCTACCCCTGCTACTACGTAACGATACCACAGTTGGAATCTTATACACATTTTTGTTAAATGATATTTTTTTTGCGAATCACTGGATACTAACTGGAACTATAGTGTTATATATTTTTGGAATCTACTCATCATTTTCTAGATGATGATTATATGGTTAATCTAATTTTCGAATATTTTTTTTCAACTTTAGTCTTTAATGCATTACCATGGTCACCCCATCAATTTTTGTTTTTAATTTTTATTAGCCTATGTCACCCGGAATAAGCTAGGGATTCTAATGATACCTCATTTATAAAAATCGGTTCAGGCGTTTATAAGTTATGGTGGAATATACAAACTCACATACATACATACGTACATGAACCCTGAAAACAATATACTCCTTTTTTCAGGCAGTCGTATAAAAATATATTATTTAGAAGATTGTGTTTTTTTTTAATGTACTTTTCTTATTTTTTTTGTATAGACAATACATCCAAAAGTCGCAACCTAAAGACGACCTTCGTGACGAGGAGATAAAGCCGTACATAGAGGCTATACTATCTCAGAAGAGCGGTCCTTGGTCGACGCGCGTGGCCGCTCTCCTCATCCGGTGTAAGCTAGAAGCGGGCCACAAGCGCACCGTGGAGCGAGCCATGCTGCAGGCTGAGACCATTGTCAATGACAAGTCTGGGGTCGCCGCTACCAGCAGGTAATGCATCCTGGCTTTTTAGATAGATAGATGTCAGTTCCGGTGTGATAAAGATCTATCTATCCAAACATTCGCATTTTTAAGCTATTGCATAGCTTCTATCGCGGGCCTTGAGGGTGAATTCCGTAACGAAATTGAAAACCTAACACTTTGGTTGCTATGACTACTTGTGTTGTTGATTACAAATTATTGAAAATAAAAAGACTATTTTTATGAAAAGATGATTTGGAATATAAAGGCGAAATAATTTAAAAGAATTATGTTCATAATTCTAATAATAATTATAATAATTTGAAGTCAACAACACAAGTAGTCATAGCAACCAAAGTGTTAGGTAAGTTGATAAAAAATGCTATGCAATAGCTTTACCGCGGCAGTCTCCGAGTGCCACACGTCTTTTTTAATATTAGTATAGATTAGAAACATCATAATATTATGTTGTATAGTATGTTTTTTATCTTATTCTGTTATATCTGATGCCCGCGACTATTTTAAAGTTGGTTGAGTAGTTTATGAGTATATCCATTACAAACAAACAATTAAACAAATCTTTTCTCTTTATAATTGACCGAGCAAAGCGAAGGTCTACTTGAGTGAATTTGCACTTGACCGTCCGTCCGTCTGTCAGAGCCTTATGACTTCTGAATTACTGAACGTAATTACTTCAAATTTAAAATATAATATGTAAACCGATGGCCCCCAGCCGAATATGGCTTAAAAAGTATTTTTATTAAATTTTAATTAAATTAGAATAAAATTAAATCATTTACATTTTACACACTACTAAAACTAAAAACTAAAAACTAAAAACTAAAAACCTAATCTAAAAGACCGCTACCAGTGGGCAGCGTGCCCAGAATGCTGGCAGCATTGCCGCGTTGAACAGCTATGCTCACTCGCTGAGCGAAATATATACCAGCACTCTGGTCACGTGTTGCCTCGACCAGGCGCGCAGAAAGTTCCTTATAGATTCCGCGCGCCCCAGCCCCCCAAGGCCCTAGCGTCTCGACCCCAAAAGGCGCAAACATATAGCCACTATCCAGTGTGCTATATTTACGCACCTTGAGGCCCTCCGCTGTTTCCGCCGCTGCACCAGCCCTAACGGCAGTGCCTGGAAGGTGGGACGGTGCCAAGGTGTCGACACACGTGGCATCCCACACCAAGGGCCGCCCCAAACTCCAAGGGACCAGGGTCATACCATCGGGCCTCTTGCCATCGTCTCGCATGAGCCCAACTGGCTCCAGAATAGCCGCCTTAAAAAGTTATAAAAATCTTTATTTCAGGGGGGCTCTCATAGAAGCGAATTCGAAGTAAAATATTTTTTTATTGCGTTACATAGGGTTGCGGTATATCATGTTAAAGATAATAATAGGAATAGCGTCCAAAAATATATTTTTCTAATTTTTCCCCTAAAATTGACGAAATGGGGGGCTTTCAAAGTGGAGATTTCCTAACGTCCAAAGTTGACCTCAGAACTATCAATTTTCTGAAAGGCTGATCCTGAAACTTGATCAGTTCTTTGAATTATATCCTGTACTTGAACAACAAATACCAAAATTAGATAAATATTATAAGAAAACGAAATTATTTAATTTTTAATGAGCTTCAGTATTTTTAACAGAACTTCACAATGATGCCAATAGATGGCGCTCTATAAATGTTTATTTGCGTCTAATGTTAAAAGTTAACTATTACGATATATAGTTAAAACTATCTTATTTGGATACCGCGAGGTCTCAGTTCGGGGCGAACCACTAGTATAGTTTAAGATGATAGCGGGTTAACTTGTTAGGGCTATGGCATTTGTATTAAAACCTATACGCCTTATCAGTTTAATCCCGGCATACCTATACCAAAAATCACGTCAATCCGTTGCTCCATTGCGGCGTGATTGAAGGACAAACCAATAAACCAACAAACAAACACACTTTCGCATTTATAATATTAGTGTGATTATACATCTCCACGTTTATTGTTTGTAATAATTTTTTTGCCAATAGGTTGTCGTATTTATGGGCGACAGGGCTGTCCCCCGCTTGGACTTGGCGCCAGCAATTGGCTGATCTGTATCTGAGCCTCGGCTTAGTGAAGGCAGCCCTAGAAGAATACCAAAAGCTGCAACTATGGGAAGACGTTATAGTGTGCTACACTATGTTACAGCTGAGACATAAGGTAAATGAATTTATTTCATCTCTCTAGTAACTAGAGTGATGTAACTAGAACTATGGACTCTGAGTCCATCCAACTAGAGTCTAGTTGGATAAACGCGCCTTTACTGCTTCAAAAATATATTTTTTCATATAACCTGCATTGACTGCCTCGTTGGTCTAGCGGTTAGCGTAGTCGACTGCGGATCACGAGGTCCTGGGTTCGATTCCCGGTCGGGATAAAAATTGATAGGTATTTGGTTTTTCAATTAAGAAATTCTCAGTGCCAGCCCGGAGTTGGAAGTTGGCAGTGTTTCACCCCCGTGCCTCGGAGAGCACGTTAAGCCGTCGGTCCCGGTTATTATCATCATCATCATCATCATCATCATCACTACAGCCTATTAACGTCCCACTGCTGGGCACAGGCCTCCACTCTCATAGGAGAGCGGGAACTAGAGCTTAGACCCACCACGCTGCTCCAATGCGGGTTGGCGGGCTTTAACGACTACTATCATGATGGTTATTATCACTAACATGATAATAGTCGTTAAAGCCCGCCAACCCGCATTGGAGCAGCGTGGTGGGTCTAAGCTCTAATTCCCTCTCTCCTATGAGAGTGGAGGCCTGTGCCCAGCAGTGGGACGTTAATGGGCTGTAGTGGTGGTGGTGGTGGAACCTGCATTGAAAATGTGAGTTTCAGCGCCTGTTGAGCCACCCGAAACTAGTAAATTTCAGACGAATACGTAATTCAGCGGATAGAAAACCATCACTTTCAAACTTTTATAATTGACATTTTAACCATCAACTATACTGACAGATAGCATTCTAATTACTAGCGACTATCTATGGGAATTTGGAAAAATCCACATTATTCGAGGTCCACATTACGTAAACAAAACATAAGTGAAACTTCAGATTATAGTTTTGGTAAGAGAATTTGAATATTTGATTGTCGATACCTAAAGTCCCACAAACTTCTCTGACCCGGTGACAGCGTTGCTAGTCTACACTTGTGCGTTCAGCGTTATTTTGCCTCTGGCTATCATGTTGGCTAACCTGAGCTCTGTGTTGCCGCTTAAGGTTTGTAAGATACCCGGTATGAAACTGCGAAATATTTTCGTAGTTAAATTTCTCAATTAAAGTAAGTTTGGATGTTAGAATTTAAGTTTGTAATCTTTGGATTTGGTATGTGGGTATATTTTTATCCCAATATTCATAGGTACGGGATCAGGACTTATGCGGGTAAAACTGCAGGGCGCCGGCGCGGCGCCGATACTTATGTAAAATAATTAGGATAGGTATTTGAATTAGTATTATGTACCTCAAGTTTGCATTTATCTATATACATAGGTAATATATGACTAAATTAAAACAACATTTTTATAGGTTTTATTTATTTTGAATAAGAGTGATCCAAGCGGGTCGCTAGTGGTTCGTCACTGTCTGCTGATGAACGTGAATCGTCGGAACTGCTGCTGTCCGATTCTGTATCAGACTCGTCATTTAATTCTATAATAAATTTATCGATTTCAGAGTCTATAATTCCATCTGTTTTAATAAACTGTTGTTCAATATGGCACACATGTTGACACTGCTTCTGCCAGTCTTCTGCAGTGATCGATTGGAACGCTTCTTCTGTTAATTTTAGTATCTTGTCTGCTTCCTGTCCAACATTTTTAGCAGCTACACGCTTTTTCAACAGGCTCCACATAAATTCTATGGGATTAAGTTCGCAGTGGTATGGTGGTAACCTAGCCACTTTGTGTCCATGCGCTTCAAGAAGTTGATCAGCTTCATATTTTGGAGCTTCTTTATGCTCTTTTATAATTTCATATAATTGAGCTTTCACCATAGTGGGAAGATAAGATAACCCCTTATTTGTGATCCAATTTTGCATATCAGTTTTGGTAGAGCTCATTGTTGGTGCCTTGTTCACTTTTACAGTGTGATAGGGCGCATTATCCATAACAATTAAACTAAGCGGTAAATTGGGGATGAGTTTGTCTTCTAACCATTTCATGAAATTCGTCCTGTTCATGTCATCATGGTAATCTCCTAATTTCGACTGCGATTTAAATATTAATTGTGCATTTGGAATAAACCCCATTTCGCCACCTGCATGAACGATGATCCAGCGTGCACCAACTGAATCGCTTTTTAAAACACCTTGTTCATTTTCCATCTGCCAACATTTGTTGACAGAATATGAAGCGTGTATATAAGTTTCATCAAGATATACGATAGGTCGGCCTTCATTTCGATTTTGTCTTAAAATATTTAAGTATCTGTACCTCCAGGCTACAATGTCATATCGTTCCATTAAAATTTTTCTTTTAGAACCACATTTTTTAAATCTAAGTCCAATTTGCCGAATTATTTTCCATAGTGTGGTACGACCTCCATTGAAGTTAATATCAATTTTTAATTCAGCCAAAAGCTTGCCCAAAGTAGGCACCTCCTTTCTGACTACGTACATTTGATGTATTTTAGTTCTGATTGCACATAGTTCAAAATCATCTAACTGAATTTTATTCGATTGGCAGCGTTTTTTCCTGGGAGTAGATATTTTCTTAGACGTGGAAGCAGCAACCTCACACTCTTTGGTAATAGTGGTGACAGTTCTCTCAGAAACGCCTGAAATACAAAACATTACATTAATAACATGCATATTGTACATTTTTTAAATTAATCTTGTTATTAAATAATACATAATGTAACAAAGGTTTGTATTAAAGAAAAAAAATCGATCGGGATTTGCGCGGGTGAAACCGCAGGGCGCAGCTAGTTTATACAATAAGAATCAAATACTATGTTTTTAAAACAAATATAATTATTATACATATACCTATGTACGGAATGTATTATACAATTAAAACATCGTGCCTACATACAAACAATAATCTATTAGCAAAACAAATAACTTTCGATCCCTAATAACGGGAAACTATGAATAGCAGGTAACACTAATTTACTTACCAGTCATGGCGGCTACACGTTGACGAACATGTTCAAATGGAATTATTGGTCCTCCATTAGCTTTTTCCCGTTCACAAAAATTACGAACTGAGGATACGATTTTTCTGCCGCTACTTTGAATCCTTTTTGGCATGATTAACACGTTTAAAATAAAAATAAATTAAGAAAAACGCAGGGAGCTTCACACTGTGTTAAAGGTACTTGTCAGCAAGAATGGCGGGTAATGCCAACCTTACAGAAACAGCTGTCAGAGGCAAAATAACGCTGAACGCACTGTATAAAATAATAAAAACAAAATTTAAACAGGCATAAAAATTAGTTCTAATTTTGGCCACCGAGTCAGATAAGTCATTTAAAAAAAGGGCTGTCACCGTATAATTGAAAATTACGACATTTTTTCTACTTGCATGTTTCTGTTGCAGGCCGCGGAAGTAATCCAACAGCAAATTGCCATCAAACCTACCGTCAAACTGTATTGTCTTCTTGGCGATGCTACCGGTAAGAAAATGATATCAATTTTAATAAAATATAGGTTAATACTTATCTTTATCAAATTCAAATGTTTTATTTTATTCAAATAAACTTTTACAAGTACTTTTGAATCGTCGAGTGAATCTACTTCTATCCCTTTCATAATGGTCTCTGCAGTAAGGGCTAGCACATGTTTTACTCTTAATTTTTAAGTACACCCTTCTACTTCACTAATTTACTTAAATTGCTTAGGAGACTTCACTAGATATTTTCGTGACTTGGATTTTGGATTGATTCAAAATCTCGTATGAACTGCGTGATTTTCGGGATAAAAAATAGCCTATCCAGGGGATTTTATTACCATCGCTAAAGCAGTATTACTAGATCCATGCAAAATTACTGTTGCTCCGTTTAGACGTGATAGTATGAACGAAACAATTCTTTAAATACTTACTTACATATAAAAAATTGCTGAACCGGTATCATACTAATATTATAAATGCGAAAGTGTGTTTGTTTGTTTGTTGGTTTGTTGGTTTGTTGGTTTGTCCTTCAATCACGCCGCAACGGAGCAACGGATCGACGTGATTTTTGGAATGGATATAGTTGAGGACCTGGAGAGTGACATAGGCTTCTTTTATCCCGGAAAATTAGGGAGTTCTCGTGGGAATAAAGAAAACTTAATCAGCTAGTTTTTGATATGTATTAAAAGAATTGTACACAATTACAAAAAAAAGTATGAACCAAGGAACAATTACATGTGTCATGGGTAATACTACCTAAAATTACGTGGATCAGGTGCTCCACTGTGGCGTGATTGAAGGACAAATCAACAAACTATCACACTTTGGCATTAAAATATGGGTAGTGATGGGTAATGCTTATACTCTTCAATTTTGTTTTTGGCAGACGACATCACCTGCTACTCCAAAGCGTGGGAGTTCTCTGAGCGCAAGAGCAGTCGCGCACAACGACACTGGGGCAACTTTCTGTTTGACCACAAAAAGTACGAGGAATGTATCCCACACTACGAGCTCTCTGTCGAAATCAATTCTATACAGGAGAGAGTGTGGCTCCGATTGGGGTAAGATCTTTCTCTCTCCATATTACTCATTGCTCAGACCCTTTTGTATTAATCATGTCACCATCATCATAATATTCTGGGCCAAGTACGAATCGGCAGAATTCACACCTTTGAAACTCTATGGTATCATGGAGAACTCTCCAGTATGCATGCCAACGCACAGTGTTTTCCTTCACCATTGTAATTGGTAGCAATTGCTTAATTTAAATTTTATTAATTAGAAACGAAAAAGCGAAATGAACACCTTAATGGCGTGAAATTATAAAATCCGAATTCTGATTTCACTTGTTCTTTTATACTTCTACCACTTGGTAGAAAATCTTTGACATGGTCACACTAGTTAACGAAAATTTAAACCAAGTTACTAAACTACAACTACTACAACTGAAGTTTAAGGCCAGATTGATACTGATTAGACATCTTCTAGCCAAGTGAGCTCTAACCATTACTTATGCTGAGATCTATAGAGCGTACTTTGACTTGGCTCAGACTTGACTTATAGTTAAAACGAGATGGACTTATGTGACTAACATAAATCTGTACTTAACCCTACAGTTGATAAAATATAGCTTGATTGATACCTGTGACAGATGTCATCCAAATGACGCCTATGAAGTTCAGTATTATGTCATCGTAAAAATGTGTGAAAAATGTATGCGAAAAATGTCATACTTTATTGGTTTCTGCACATTAATAGTGACGTTCCTTTTTTATCGTAACCAAAGTCTATTTTTTTTTTAAACTACAAGTTAGCCCTTGACTGCGATCTCACCTGATGGTAAGTGATGATGCAGTCTAAGATGGTAGCGGGCTAACCTGTTAGGGGCATGACAGTTATATTAAACCCATACCCCTATTTTATGGGCACTACAAATACGTTAAATCGGAATAAGTTGTTACTTTTAAAATTAAAAAATCTAGTTATTAATATTTTATTCATATTATTATTTGGGTAATTGAAAAAATAATAGCAATTTAAATACATTTTTGGAAATAATTAAATACCTACATTTATCCCTTTTGTTTGATTTCGTTATAACAAGTAGTTATAAATTATTATCCTAGTATAGTATCAATGAAAACATAATATAGTAACAATAAAATCGATAATATTATGATGGATTTTCAACATTGTCCTAGCCCTATCTATGTCACTCTGACAGCTGTCACAGGTAACAAACAGCTGTCACAGGTATCAAGCTATATTTTACCAACTGTAATTGATTTCTGTAAGCATGATTGTCTACAAGCGGAAGTCTATCCTGCATAAAATATTCATGAACTGTATTTGTTTTCTAGATATGCCGCTCTTATGACTGAAAACTGGGAACTTTCAGCGAAGGCCTACCGTAGATACACGTATTTGCAACCAAATACGTTTGAGGCGTGGAACAATTTGGCCAAGGTGTATGTGAAGCAGGGAGACAAGAACAGAGCATATCGCGCGTTGATGGAAGCTTTGAGATTTAACTATGATAACTGGAAGGTGAGAAATTATGGTTAAATAGATGTAATCATCAAGATCATCAGATCAAATATTTCATCCGTGTAGATCCTCGGTTTTTAAAAATACCACAGGAAATATTTGCTTTTCCGGTACAAAAAGTAGCCTGTGCCATTCCCTGGAATACAATACAAAATTGATCAAAATGGTACAGACAGAGACACAGACACACTTTATTATTTATACTTTATAGTGTAACATTTAAATGAAAATATAAAATTTGGTGTATTAAGAATTTATTTAAGCATGTAAAACCCACCAATAAGATATGATCTATAGCTATGAAAATTCACATAATATATTTACTCACTCAGCAGGGCTGGAAACCAGGGCCGTTGCATAAATAAAATACATATATTCACTAAGATTGTTTTTTTTCTCCTATATATACATAATCTAAGTTTTTTTCAGCTCTGGGAAAACGTAATAATAGTGAGCATAGACACCGGCCATTTTGATGACGTTATCCGCGGATGCCATCGCATACTCGACCTACAGCATAAATTCGAGGACGTCGAATTATTGTCGCTACTTGTTAAAGCCATTGTAAATGATGAAAAAGATGCAGATGGCAATAGTGCTGCCAGGTAAAAAAGAACTAATTCAAATCTTTTAAGCTATTGCATAGCTTCTATCGCGGGC
Source organism: Erebia epiphron (assembly GCA_963932025.1). Taxonomy (NCBI): domain Eukaryota; kingdom Metazoa; phylum Arthropoda; class Insecta; order Lepidoptera; family Nymphalidae; genus Erebia; species Erebia epiphron. Next base: position 40,723,005 of record OZ009948.1, on the reverse strand, counting down.
TTTGAGCGTGGAGACCGAATCCAGAAATTCCGTTACAAAAAAACCTAACACTTTGGTTGCTATGACTACTTGTGTTGTTGACTTCAAATTAAGGAGTTCCAGTAGTGGATGTCGAAGTATACCTTCAGGTCACTCCACCAAGTTCTGTGGTAAGATCTCATCATAACTAACAAAACGAGCCCAAGTTTGATACACATAGCCCTACGCGTCTAGGAATTCCAGTAGTAGATGTCGAAGTATACCTTCAGGTCACTCCACCAAGTTCTGTGGTAAGATCTCATCATAACTAACAAAACGAGCCCAAATTCGATACACCTAGCTCTACGCGTCTAGGAATTCCAGTAGTGGATGTCGAAGTATACCTTCAGGTCACGCCACCAAGTTCTGTGGTAAGATCTCATCATAACTAACAAAACGAGCCCAAATTTGATACACCTAGCTCTACGCGTCTAGAAGTTCCAGTAGTGGGTGTCGAAGTATACCTTCAGGTCAGTCCACCAAGTTCTGTGGTAAGAACTCATCATAACTAACAAAACGAGCCCAAATTCGATACACCTAGCTCTACGCGTCTAGGAATTCCAGTAGTGGATGTCGAAGTATACCTTTAGGTCACTCCACCAAGTTCTGTGGTAAGATCTCATCATAACCAACAAAATTAGCCCAAATTCGATACACCTAGCTCTACGCATCTAGGAGTTCCAGTAGTGCATGTCAAAGTATACCTTCAGGTCACTCCACCAAGTTCTGTGGTAAGATCTCATCATAACTAACAAAACGAGCCCAAATTTGATACACCTAGCTCTACGCGTCTAGGAGTTCCAGGAGTGGATGTCGAAGTATACCTTCAGGTCACTCCACCAAATTCTGTGGTAAGATCTCATCATAATTCACAAAATGAGCTCAAATTCGATACACTTAGCTCTACGCGTCTAGGAATTTCACTAGTGGATGTTGAAGTATACCTTCAGGTCAATCCACCAAGTTCTGTGGTAAGATCTCATCATAACTAACAAAACGAGCTCAAATTCGATACTCCTAGCTCTACGCGTCTAGGAGCTCCAGTAGTAGATGTCGAAGTATACCTTCAGGTCACTCCACCAAGTTCTGTGGTAAGATCTCATCATAACTAACAAAACGAGGCCAAATTTGATACACCTAGCTCTACGCGTCTAGGAGTTCCAGTAGTGGATGTCGAAGTATACCTTCAGGTCACTCCACCAAGTTCTGTGGTAAGATCTCATCATTACTAACAAAACGAGCTCAAATTCGATACTCCTAGCTCTACGCGTCTAGGAGCTCCAGTAGTAGATGTCGAAGTATACCTTCAGGTCACTCCACCAAGTTCTGTGGTAAGATCTCATCATAACTAACAAAACGAGCTCAAATTCGATACTCCTAGCTCTACGCGTCTAGGAGCTCCAGTAGTAGATGTCGAAGTATACCTTCAGGTCACTCCACCAAGTTCTGTGGTAAGATCTCATCATAACTAACAAAACGAGGCCAAATTTGATACACCTAGCTCTACGCGTCTAGGAGTTCCAGTAGTGGTCATCGAAGTGTACCTTCAGGTCATTTTACCAAGTCTTGCGCTAAGATCTCATTATAACTAACAAAACGAGCCTAAACTCGTCACCAATAAATAATAATATATCGAAGTTATGATATAAGTTGATTCAACGCATTGATGTAGAATTTTAGATCAATGACCTCGCAGCTTATCCGTGCATGTGTGTGCGTGGGAATGAACCATGTGTAGTAGTGCGATTTCATACCTATCCATTTCGGAAATGCGTCCTTAATGGATTTCCTATACATTGAAACTTGCACCAATTAATTAATTGAATTTACCAATTGGTAGAATTTATTTATCATTCTCTTTTTGTTGTAGCATTGTTGCTTTATTAATTCGTATATTATCCATACTAATATCCATACTTAATATTAAAAATGCGAAAATGTGTCTGTCTGTCTGTCTGCTACGCTTTCACGGCCCATCTGTTCAACCGATTTTGATGAAATTTGGTACTGGGATAGATTGTATCCCGGAGAAGGACATAGGCTTTTTATCCCGGAAAATTCAAGAGTTCCCGCGGGAATCGAAAATACTTGGTCCACGCGGACGAAGTCGCGGGAATCATATTATAGTGTATTATAATTCTATGTTACAGGTTGCAAAAGCGAGCTCTCGAATTGTTTGGGAGAATCACGTCGATACATCAAAATAAACCAGAGATATGGCAGTTGTATTCTGACCTAAGTCCCTCTTATCTGTTGAAGGCACAACGTTTATTGAAAGCTTATAAAGGATTTACTCTAGTAAGATTTAATGTATTTAGTTTTTACTTTTTTCGCAACTTTTTATTAATCCAACACTCTTTCTTTTTCGTTGTCAAACATAAATCTAACGGGACGGCGACGGATATTACTCAAAAATAATTTATTTTTGACCCAGGCAACATCCCAATTATTACTTCTTTAGTAGTAATAATTCTTAGTAGTTAATAAGTTCGTCACTGCTTATTTCGGATCGGAAATTAAAGGCCGTCTTACGCTAGTACAGAGCGCGAGGTATGCCACATGGCTGCAATAAATTATGTGAGAAGTCCTATGTTATTCTTTACTTGTTATTATTTCAGAATGGTAGCTGGTCAAACAATCCAGACACTTGCAAGAGAGTAATGGAGCTCGCTGAGAATCTTTTGGACTACAGCTTAAAAGCAAGACAAGAGGCGGAAGAGAAAGACCACCTCCAAGCTAATCAACAGCTTTCATCGGCTCGGCTGACGGGACAAGCGGTAATACGGGCCGCTGAGAAACAGGACTGGCCTGAGACACGGGATATGTTACAGGGATTGAAAGTCTTGTTTAATAATGTTACTGAATATATGAAATCGACTATGTAAATTGTGTTTTATTGACATCATATCCTCACAAAATTTTGATAAAGGTATAAGATTTTTGACTTGAGCAAAATGGGGTCTTTAGAACGCTCGCGGCAGCCTACGCAGCATAGGCTTGAGTTCAACATAATATTATGTGTGTGAATCTTTTAATTCTTGCATTCTTCTACCTCCGATCAAAAAGAGGCAGTTCTTTTAATTTTATTTAAATTAAAGGCAAGCTAATACTGGTGAATACCTAATAAATTATACCTCTGGGTAAAATGAATATCTATTTTCGATAAGGCAACACTGAAATTCTAAAGCGTTTGAGGTTTGGCTAATGGCCATAGATACTAATGGCAGCTGATTCAATCAAAGTTTGACAACATACCTAAATATTATTAAATAAATTGTTGATCTTTTCCATTAGAATCTGTTTATTACTCGTGTGTTATTTCACTAATTATATTAAATTATAAACCATTTTCTTTTACCATACCTAAGTAAAATTAATGTCATTTGTCACTAATGGAAAAACGAAACGCGGTGACGTTTATACTTTGAATTGAATGGGTGTATGTCGTAAAAAAATAATTGAAAACAAATTAAATTACAATGAAAAGTGCCTAGTTTAGTGCTTAATTAATGCGCAATTATGGAAGCAGCCAACGACGAAAAAATCCTAGAGGGCTTTCTTTGCCCAATATGCAAGGCGGACCTGAAATCAGCGTCCCAACTAACGAGTCACTTTGAGAGCCTACACCAAGAAGATCAGGACGTTTTAAAGTCTCTAAAGGATATATTCGGTAAAGCAAAGAAGGTTATATTAAACGCTGACGATACAAATTTGGAAGAAACCTTTGATCGTGCGTTAAAGTTGAACACCCAAGAGTACTACCCATATGAGGAGCAGACGATTGGAGTGTTTCGGAGTTCCACCGATTATTTCAAAGCTGTCCGCTCGGCTAGATTAGAGAGATACGCGACTGAAACTAATAAGTTATTGATAAGGTTAGATAAGTTAGTGTGTAATATGCCCAGCGAGCCCAATCAAAGGAAGCAACATGAACAGGAAGTGAGTAATCTTATTGTCTTTTTTTATTCATGTTGTGAGACAATCTTTGTACTCTTTGAGATAAGAATTATGAAATTCATCTGATTATTTAGACTTTAGAGGCTGCTTTCAATCAAAACAGTTGCTATTATGTTCTATTTTACATGTAGTACTTCTATTTCACAGATTGTACCATGGCTAGATGGGACATCAGTGAAGCTATGCCCCAACTGTGCTAAACCATTCAGTTTGACAAGGAGAAAACACCATTGCAGGCTTTGTGGCTCTATTCTATGCCATGATTGTTCTGTGTTCTTAGACTTGAATATTGCCAGTAAGTTTTATGTACCATGTACTTATATAATGTAACTGTAAACTTCTATAAATATGTATAAATACTTAACTTAATTACATTAAATAAAGGGAATTATGTGAAAGCGGTGACAGTTGCTGGCGTTTACACAACAGCAGTTGAGACTGCTGGGTATCATACTCAGGATTCTGTTGACTCTGACCCAGTGCACATAGGGACATATTGACGACCTCCCTAGAGCAGTGTTGAGCACTGTTGTCTTAACGTTTATTTGGGAATTTATAATTTCTGAATTTTTCCTGGTCTAGTGAGTGGCTTCGGCCGTGGCTAATTACCACCCTACCAGCAAAGACATGCCGCCAAGTGATAGCGTTCCGGTATGATGCTGTGTAGAAATCGATTAGGGGTATATCAAATAAATATTATAAATGCGAAAGTTTGGATGGATGGATGTATGGATGTATGGATGTATGGATGTTTGTTACTCAATTACGCGCCCACGGCTGAACGGATCTGGCAGAAATTTGGCATAGAGATAGAATATAGTCTAGAATAGCACATAGGCTACTTTTTGTCCCGGAAAATTAAGGATTTCCCGCGGGAACCAAAAACCCTCAATCCACGCGGACGTAGTCGCGGGCATAAGCTAGTGTTTAATATAACTGCTATGCCCCTAACAGGTTAGCCTGCTAGTATCTTAGACTGCATCACTTACCAAAAAAACATAGGAAAATTTATTAAGACTTTTTAAAATGTGTATAACTTAAATTATTGTTATTTAGGAACAATAGTAGATCCATCCGCACCCCAAACATCTCAAGAACATGAAGTAAATGAGAAGAATGGTCTACGGCTGTGTGAGCACTGCTACAAGCTTATAGAGCTGAGGAAACAGGTGCAAGAGAACAGGAACGCTAAAACAGCACTGATGACTGCTTATGAACAAATGCGGAGTCTTATGGACCAGGCGCAACCCGCTGTGGCTATGTATGAAAAGGTATCTATGTTTAAAATTTAGTTTTAGGGCATAAACACACTATAAAGAGCAACCACGGAGTTTCTTGCTAGTTTTTCTTGGTAGGAATGGTTAACGAATCAGTGATAGATTCACTCAATGATTCAAAAGCAGTTTTAAAAATATGAGAGTTTAAGACAGTAGGGACAATAGGTCTAGCAGATACAATTTCCGCGCGCGTGTACTTTTGTATTTAGCTGCAAAGGTTACTGCGACAGGATGAAATTTGTTTCCCACACGTCACAGGCGTTTCGCACGGACGATGTGTGAAGTCTTGTCAGTACGGTGTTTATGACCTAAAACAAGTACTCTTTTTGCCATTTCATAAATATAATGTGCATCTTGGAAATGTGACGAAGTGTTTGTTTTATGATGTAAGGCACTCACTAAGAAAGGGTTTTTGGAAATTCTGCCCTCAAAAGATTTTCAGAAATTTCACCCAAACAAGCAGGGCTATAATCTGCTTGATCAGCTAGATTTTTTAGAAACACAATCACATCAATCTATGTTGGGTATATGATCATATTGATTTTATAGTTACAGAAATAAGAAGATATTGTGGCCAATTTTAGTTGAGTTGCGAATTATAGCTCTACTAGATGATTCCCGCGACTTCGTTCGCGTGGATTAAGTTTTTTTGATTCCCGCGGGAACTCCTTAATTTTTCGGGATAAAAATGCCTACGTCTTCCCCAAAATGTAACCTACCCCTATACCATTTCATCAAAATCGGTTGAAAAGATGGGCCGTTAAAGCATAGCAGACAGACAGATAGACAGAAACACTCGCATTTATAATATTAGTATTGATAGTATGGATATAGTATGGATGGTAATTGGTTGGTATTTTCAGATGTGTCAAAGTTTATTCGACGGGGAAACGACCTACAACCTGGCCGACGTGAACGCTATGCGTGGCCGAATCGGCAAGCTGGCCGAAGGGATAGACTTGTTGAGCAAACGGATCCAGGCCTTCCCAGCCGAGCCCAACACGCGGCAAGCGAGGGTGCAAGAGCATATAAGGCAGGCTGCCGCGCATTATATTACGGTAATATAAAATTCTATACTATTAAGGTAATATACGCTAAGAATTTGATATTTGACAACTTAGCAAATCAGCAACTCTTATATTTTGTGAGTAGCAGATGCCCGCGACTTCGTCCGCGTGAAATAAGTTTTTTAAATTCCCACGGGAACTCCCTAATTTTTCGGGTTAATATATAGCCTACTGGCGGACGCCCGCGACTTCGTTCGCGTGGCATAAGTTTTTTTAATTCCCATAGACATTCCTTAATTTTCCGGGATAAAAAGAACCCATGAAAAAAAAACCCGTCGATCCGTTGCTCTGTTGCGGCGTGATTGAAGGACTATTTAACGTACTTTGGAAAAGAATTTATAAAAACAGTGAATTATGTATTTCATAATTTAAACCAGTAGCCCAAATATCAAGTTTCACGGCTATTTAACTTGAAAAACGCCAGCCTTTTACACCAACTTACAACCCCCATTTTACCCGTTTGGGGGTGTAATTTTGAAAAACTGTTACACACGTACGTATTTATATTATACCGAAAGCCAAAATACCAAGTTTCGTTGTTATAACTTGAAAAATATGTTGATAAATGAAGGACATTCATCCCCTATTTTACCCCTGTGGGGGTAGAATTTTCAAAAACTGAAGCACGTATTTCTTTATTTTTTACCGATAACTCTTATACTGAGTTTCATGGATATAACTTGAGAAATGACGGACTTTCATACAAACTTCCAACCCCTATTTCACCCCCTTAGGGGTGGAATTTTGAAAAATCCTTCCTTAGGGAACGCCTACGTAACAAAAGAAAGCTACTGTCAAAATTTCAAGTCTAACCCTAGCGGTTTAGGCTGTGCGTTGATATATAAGTCAGTCAGTCAGGACTTTGAATTTTATATATAATTAGATGACACTCACCAATGATGTGGCTTTCTATTGGTACCAGAATTTTCAAAATCGGTTCAGTAGATCCAGAGATTACCCCCTACAACTTCACGTTCTCACAAACTTTACCTCCTTATAATATTAGTATAGATGACATCAATTATATCCACACTCTTTTTAATTTAATCGATGGTTTAAAATCTTGGATGAAATAAACACGGGATACGAAACATAAGTAAAATGTATGAAATCACGTTCGGCTACTTTTGCGGGGCGATGGGAGAGTGCCTTGTCATTGTTTTTACACTTTTACTAGCTGATGCCCGCGACTCCGTCCGCGTGGAGGTATGAAAAATAGATAGTAGCCGATTCTCAGACCTACCGAATATGCTCACAAAATTTCATGAGAATCGGTCAAGCCGTTTCGGAGGAGTATGGGAACGAAAACTGTGACACGAGAATTTTATATATAAGATTAACACTAGTTTTTGAAAAAGTCGATCATTAGGAAAACATATTATTATAATTTTACTGGCGAAACTGCCACAGTTCGCGGCTAAAGGGGTAAGGCGAATGTAGGCGATATAACGCGTGGTTATATCACTATATCGTCCAAGAAAATTATTCACTAAGAATTGCATATTTGTCAACTTATCAAATCAGCAACTCTTATATTTGTGATGTCATGAATATTCCACACTCTTTTTTACTTTATTTGGTTTAAAATGGTTTTCTAACTTACAACTACCACAGGACTTTACGACTTTGAAGACTCTCTATTTAATAAGCATTAAAGGAGTAGACTACTGCCGAATTTAACTTGCAACGTTTGTGGGTTGGTTTTGGTTAAATTCTGCAACTGAATTTTTAAACAGCTATCCCCAACCGATTGAGCTGAAATTTTGCATAAACGTTAAGTTTGGATGACAATGCATAGCTAAGTGACGTCATTCTAAATCCAATATGACGGACTCCCAAAGATAGCGGACTAGTTATTTTTTGCGCATTTATTGGGGGGCATGATATCAATTTATAGGGGTTTTCTGAGAAGAATACGAAAAACAATAATACGTCTCACTACATTCAATACGGAGATAAAAGCTTGTTATTTTAATGATTTAAGACTTATTGCTATTAAAAAAGTTATATTCTTGCACAGGCACATTTAGTTTTATTTCTATAGTGACATTTAGGAACCAATTGCAGAGATGAATTTCATTCCTTACATTTAATTTATTATTGAAACCTCACATTTAGAATTCTTAAAATTTTTAGGAGCAACTCCTATCTTTACGAAAGCTACCAACCGAGGCGCAAATAGATGAAGTGAGAAGAGAACGTTATGAACGCGCGCAGAAACGAATACAGCTTGAAAGAGAGAGAGTAGAGACGGAGAGAGAGTGGAGGAGTGGGGCGGAGTCGAGCGGGAGTCGGGTCAACGGCCCCGAGCACGACGATGATAACCCCTTACTGGAGCAAATGAATATCATACGAGAGTACATTAAAGAGGCGCGGAAGGAGTTGCGGTTTGAGGAGGTAAGTGACAGTATCATCACATAGTCATAGTCATATAGGTAATGTTTATTCAATTTAGGTAGGTACACTACACTTATTGACGTCCAGTTATTTATTACTATGATTCCCGTGACTTGGTCCGCGCGGACCAAGTTTTTTTGATTACCGCGGGAACTCTTGAATTTTCCGGAATAAAAAGTAGCCTATGCCCTTCCCCGGGATACAACCTACCCCTGTACCAAATTTCATGAAAATCGGTTGAACAGATAAATTTTTCGATTCCCGCGGGAACTCTTGAATTTTCCGGGATAAAAAGTAACCTATGTCCTTCCCCGGGATATAACCTATACCTGTTCCAAATTTCATCAAAATCGGTTGAACAGATGGGCCGTAAAAGCGTAGCAGACAGACAGACACACTTGCGCATTTATAATACGAGTATTAGTATGGATAAAATATAATGGTGATAATCAGTAACGGTATCTTAAAACTAAAGCTACTAGGGTTCCAAACGCGCCTTGGTCTGAGAAGAGACCACAACAAACTCTCTTTTCAGTTTCACTTGTCTTATTCAGTCAAGGGTGACCAGTAAGGGACATTAGACGTAGCACATACGAATTATGTCAACGCAATGTTAGCTGAAAAAATTAATTAAGCAAAAGAATTGGATGAAGCCCGTGACTTCGTCTGCGTGGATTCATACGCGTAGTAAATTTTGCCAATCGATAACTTAAAAAAAAAATTGTGTGTGTCAGCTCTGACGCACGACTGGAGTTTACTGCTTACGAACGAAAAGTGTTACCATGGACACATAAACAAGTGTTACCATGGAAACATAAATATAACGTAACGTAACGTAACGGATAAGTTTGATTTTACTCCCCATAAATGTTCATACCCCAGGCTTATATAATATGAAAATCGATTCTTAAGGAGTAAACTCCACAACATGTAATGTACTAACGCTTACACTTTTTAGCAACTTTACTACTCGATATGTTTCCAATTTCGTTCCAACACATTTTTCGTTTCCAAAATACACCTGTGATTTAGGATGTGTAGGTTGGAGTGCTTGCCAATTATCGTACTTTGGAAGCACTCAAGTTATACGCGGCGAGCGTCACCTTCGCAGAAAAACCGTCAGTATAAGCAACGACCACAATTTACATAGACGGGCCCTGTCAAACAAAGAATGTGGACCTATTTTACTAACGCCATCCAGTCTGAAAAGCGGGACAGCGCTATGGCGGTGACAAGGACAGGGCTATACAGGTTAGGAGCGTGCTCTAAAGGTTGGACGCCCAATTTTTTTCTATGAAAGGGCCCATCTAGTACCTACATATATATATCGATGTCAGTATGACGTATCACGTATCGTAGCTCTAAGGCAATTACGGGTTAAGCGTGTGAAGTTGAATAGCTCCGTTTTGTCGGCAGGTGGCGATATTAGAGGCAAATCTGAAAGAACTCAAGAAAGAATACCAGCTTCAAATGCTCTCATACAAATCCTAGTCATTTCTTATTCAGCGCTTTGCATATAAAATTCTATTTATAATAATGTTTTAAGCAGATTTTTTTGTATTTATTTTTATTCGTTATTGTTATAACGTAATAATTATAAGAAATTATTGTAATATTTAATTCTTACCATCTCTTGTAGATTTAAGAATAAAGAATCACAAATCGCATAAATTAGTTAATGTTTTAGGAAACAATACCTACTTTAACCTACCTAAGCAAAATAGTAATAATTAAATCTAAATATTTACATAGCTTTAACTTGGAGGTTTCTTATTATAATTTATTTACCAAACTTCTCTCTAAACTTTTCAAGTTTTTCCAATTGTTTGAGCATTTGCGGTCGCGTACACAATGTTTTCTTTATCGTCTCATCCAGAAGCTTTTTCTGGTAAAATGGAGGTATCGGCGTGTCCTCCAAGTGGAACGTATGAATACGTCCCATCGAGTCTCCGACAAACACGTTGTCACCAGAGGGGGAAAATTGTATGAATGTCAGAACTACGTTTCCAGGGAAGGTGTATTCTGCACACGGCATATGGGTTTTCCTACGTAGGTCCCATATCGATAGCACATTACCGCTCGCCGATATAATTATAGTAGAGCTGACCGGGCAGAACGCCACGTCGTATACCGCAGCTGGACAGGTCATCGTCAGAATCACGTCATCCATCCCCTCTATCCAAAGTCTTATCGCGTTATCCGCGCCACACGATACAAGCAGCGTATCCATAAACGGCGAGAACTGCATGCTGTATACAGGCCCTGAGTGGGCGCGAAAAACTTCCATGTGCTGATTCAAATAGTGCGTCGAACACTTGTGGATACAACCCTCGTCAGTCCCGACGAAATAGATATGATCTATTCTGGGGTGCCACTTCAAGCACAGCGCGGCTGGGTACCTCGTTATTGGAACGTCTTCTTTGAGACACTGTTTCGGCGCTTCCAAACCTTTCATTTTCCCCTCCACCGTAGATATCCGCATCAAGGGCGTACAAATGAAGTCATGAGTTTTCGTGCTCGTAAATTTATTAATTCTGCCATCTTGACACGTCACAATGACGTATTCGTTGTGCTTGTCGATAGCGCGCCAATTTGTCGTCCAAATGGGCTCAAAGCAAGGATTAGTGTCGCGTTTGCTCGAAGCGATCGTTTTGATGGGGTAAGATGTTACGTCCAGTATCAATACATCGCCGTTGGCAAATCCACACGCCAGCCAATTGGGATTTTTCTCTGAAAAGGCTAGGGACGTTAAAGGATCCTCGAAACGATACAACCTTTCCGGCTTACAGGGGTTCTTAGTACACCATACGCATACTAATCCAGTCTGATTTTCTGCATAGGTAAACTTTCCATGTCCGACGGCTAAAATGTTATTATTTTTGGGATTGAAAGAAATGCCCGTGATAGGTCTGTTTTCTGTATCGCTACATTCAAGAGTCCAAAGAGGTTTCATGGAGTAAATATAGATCAAATCTAACGACAGCGGGTTTATCCTTATTAGACCGCGAAACTTTTTCTGCGCACTCGAATACTCTAACGTTGCCAGCACACGCTCAGTTAAAAGAACTGCGTCTAAAAACTCCGGACTGGTTGAAATTTCATCGAAAGTTTTACCTCTTGTTTCAAGTTCAGTATCATATGAAGTGTTTTTTTTCTTGCGTAATAAATTGGGTGCAGCAGACTGGTACATAACCATTTCGTCTGGTTGTTCCTTTGGCTTTATTTTCGCGAGACGCGCGTACGTGTCGTGCATGTCCCACATAGATGCGAATACGATTGCATTTTTCTTTTGCGGTCTGGTGGCGAGGGTGTGTCGTGTTTGCGTAATCAGCTCGTTGGTCTGCGTTTCTTCGTGGACCATTTTTCGATTTTTCCCTTTACCGACGGTTATATATTGATAGAACTCGTTTTCTTCCTCAACAGCGGCGCCTTCCGCCGAGCCTTTGTCGTACGAGAAACTCGGCAACTCGTACAGGAAGCATGTTTCTGTTTGTTTCAATATTACAAATATTTCCGGTGGGTACGACATAACTGGCAGTCTTTTTGGCAAATAAAAAGCTGAGGGCGCTACGTCTAGATCGACATCGTCGGAAACGAATCCCTCCTCCGTATTGATTGTGTGGTCGATGTGAATATCGTCAAGGGAGATCGTAGTAGCGTAAACTTTCATGCCTGTGTCGCCGGATTTGGATTTCTTTGAGTCTTTGATAGTACTTCGAGTACTTCGAGTGGCGTCTTTGATAGTGCTTCTGGCGCGAACTCTTGTTTCAAAAGCGGCGTGGGAGAAAGTATCTTCCATTGTAACGTATTCAGGATCGACTATGTTGTCTGGTGTGCAGTCTATATCATCTACGACTACCCTGAAGATATCGCGCTTCTCCATAAAACAAAAGGTGCCTCGGCTCACTTTGGATGTAGAATCAGAGATGCTCATTTTAGAAGCCGACTCGGATGTCGATAGAGATGATTCCGCTGGATTAATAATAGATATCTCTTCGTTCTCCATGACGATCGATTACGATGTACTATTTAAAGCAATAAAATGTATTTTCTTTGTTTTTATATTTTCTTATTTCTCGATGTCTTTTATGATTTGTTTTATTTACTTATTGACAATGAAATCGTCACTTGAAACATGACATAATAATAATATAACACACTATATGAAACTCTTTTCTTCGTATATAAGTCATACCTACATAATTATAAGGTCCTAATCATCATTAAGATTTTGTAATTGCAGCAAAATGAATTCGAATCGTTTGACCTTCATCATTTGAACCCATTGCCGGCTCACCACTGAGCAGGAGTCTCCTCTCAGAATGAGACGGGGTATGGCCGTAACCGTAGTCCACCACGCTGACTAAGCGCGATTTGGCATTTCACATACCACTATATTCACTATGAAGAATCTTTAAATCATGCAGGTTTTCTTACGGTGTTTGCCTTTACCTGTAAGACCTTGGACGAATCTGTACTAATATTATAAATGCGAAAGTTTGGATAGATGTTTGTTACTTAATCTCGCTAGAACGGCTTAACGGATATGGATGAAATTTGGCATAGAAATAGATTATAGTCTGCAAGGCTACTTTTTATCTCGGAAAATTAAACAGCCCCCGCGGGCACGTTATAATTCGTTCAAGAGTTAAGACGTGTGGTATTTCTATGGATAACTCCGAAAATTAGGGTGTGTACTGTTTAACCAGAACGAGAACATTGGAACTGCTAAATAGGAGGCCGAGAGGTCTTAATCCCCGCTTCTGATTATAGACGAGTGAAGCAAGGGCGTGTGGCTAACTGTAGCTACATAAAGATGTAAACCAGATAATGTAAGGTTTCCATGGCGGTGAGCACAAGCAGCGAGCTAGTGTAGCATATCGCACACGACGTCGTCGCGCTTCTTGAAGCGTGCTTCCGTCTTGGAGTTCAACGGTTTCTCTGCTATCTACGAGTACATACGAGACTAGGTTCTATATCCTTGATACTTGATAGTTTATTTACTAAACACACGACTTGTTTTCAATGTGGGCCTTAAATCAGGACCATTTCCCGTTGATAGTTTTACCTAATATTAAGAATATTTTAGTGGAACTACTTGTTTAGTTTACCTATGTGACTGGTAAAACTTGACTATTATTTCCAAAGGTATTCTAATTTAAAATTTATGAAAAATTCCATGATTGCCACTACCAAAATATAATTTGATGACAATTATTATAACGCGTGCCTAATGTATAATATCCGGCTAAGCGTAAAATACTTACCTACTCGTATAGGTAGGCAGGTATGTACCTATTTATCGTAAAACTAGATGATGCCCGTGACTTCGGCCGCGTAGTTTAAGTTTTTTATTCCCACGATTACTCCTTAATTTTCGGGGATAAAAAGATGTCTGCCTATCCTATGATGCCTATGTCACTCTCCAGGTCCTCAACTATACCCATGTCAAAAATCACGTCGATTCGTTGCTCCGTTGCGGCGTGATTGAAGAAGAAACCTACAAACAAACACCCTTTCCCATTTATAATATTAGTATGATTTAAGTAGGTAGGTACAATCCGAAGATGAAGGCGAATGTCGAGCAAAACCAAAGTGGTAACATCCTGAGACCTTGCCATTTTGGTATCAGTTTTTCATTAGTGACTAATTTGCGATGAGTAATTCGCCCTTTGTCTGAGTTTAACCACCCCGTGACGACACTGGCGCGGGAGCTGACGCGTGACGATCCAATTGCTGCGTCGAGCATTTAGCTGGCGGGCGCGTGCCGGAAAACACCTGCTCCAAGAAAACACCGCAAATAGAGGAGACGCTATGAAGAAAATCCTGAGAAAACTGCGAGAGAGTGAGTAACATTTTGATTATATAGGGGCCATACTGACAACGCTTAAAGCAATAAGTACTTAAGCTATATTACTCAAAATGACAGTTTGATGTCACGTATCTTGACGTACTTACCTACCTATAATTCTAAAATACAAAAGCCAACAATATGGCTCATAGCAGTAATAGCAGTATAGCCCCAGACCCAACCGTATTCGAAATTCAAAATTCAAAAATTCTAATGATTTTTATTCAAATAGACTTTTTACAAGTTCTTATGAATAGTCAAATGAATCTACCACTGGTTCGGAATGACGTTCCTACTGAGAAGAACCATCAAAAAATTCGGTCATGCTGTTTTCTCTCTATTCATGCTGTTTAGCACAATTTAAAATGACAGCATTAGAGTAAACCTAGAGCTGTCCCTTTCCGTAGGGAGTATTATGAAAGGGATAGCAATATAAACAGAGCTGTCATTTTAGTTTAGAGATTTTGATAAACAGAATTGGCCCCATTGCTATACACCTACTTGCAACACACTTGCATTTAAATCGCGTTCATTCTAAAATAAGATTAGACTTCTTTAACGTAAATCTACCTAGTCTAGATTTTGTGTAAACTCGATTCAACGGATCTCTATTACTTTAGCGATAAAACTAAAGGAAAAGGCTTGCTGAATTCCGTGCGAGTGTGTCTTGGAGTTATGAAAATGCGGAAAAAACGCCAAAGGGATCAGCGCGGTCCCTGTTTGAGGTCCGTATGTTCCAAAAATATTGGCAATCACCCAGGAATTAGGATGCTAGTTAATTTGAGTTTAAAATCAAAATAAATGCACAGATTTTTTATCAATGAAAGTAAATATATATGCATTAGGTACTTAACTATCCGAACCATAGACAAATATTGATCCGAAAAGACCATTAACTACTTACAGTTTGTGGTAAGGGATTTAGTTTTACTGAATGAGCGTAGGACCTAATGTTCGATATTTCGACTGCAAAATAAGTTGGTTCATAAAGTCTCATTAGCCAATTTCTCAAATCGTAAAATTCGCTGAAACTAGCGGATTACTATTCGATACAGTAGTCCGTACATTAGTGCCGTCCGGAAGTTAGATTATGGATTTATTTGGGCACGAATAAAATTGTATTTAAAATTTTAGGATTTCGCATGGTTAAAATTAGGTATGTTTACTTATATGGAATCCTTCCTTTTAACTGCTCATGTGCTTTTCATGCGTATTTACGCAAAATTACTGTGAGGTGCATGCCAGTATTGCACCCCGGTCGATCCAACGAAAGACATCAACGCGTTGCAATTAATGTATGTTTGAATTGATATTTCATAGAAATCGACTTAACTTTCTTTTTCTTATATTATTAATTAGTAGTGTTTTTTTGTTCTCATGTTTTGTAAGATTCATTTCATGCCTTCATCAGTCACGTCTTTAATCGATTATGTTCTGTGTGCATCTAATCTCGAGTTATGAAGATTTTGCGTGCCTCGGGCCTCCCTCTAGCTTGTCCTCGCTCATTTTATTCAGCCTACTGCCTCTGTATCTATGACACTGCTCACTGAATATTCTTTAGGATGTAATAAAGTAACTTACCTTACAGTAGATATCCCATTTCGTGTAGTCTGCCCATATGCGATCCATTCAACCGTAGACCGGAGTATAGGCAGGTACGACGGCCTTAAAAACTCAGCAGTTTAATAAGTATACCCTATAAGACTCTAGTATACTCTAGTTTAAACAGATTAAATAATAATATTACTTACTAGGTGACGTTGCCAGACGCCTTGCCATTCAACTAGGTAATAGCACCAGTAGGTATTTTGGCCACCATGCCCATTAACGATCACTTGGACGGCGTGTATTTTTTGTAAATATAATTAGAAGTAGTTTTTTATTGTATCCTTTGTACCTTAAATTGGTATTACCTACTGAGGAATAAATTGAAATAAACAAGTACTTAACTAAAAAACACATTTATAAAAAAAAAAAAAACAATTTGGCACTCTAATCCCGCGTATAGTGTATATCTCGCATATGGGTGGACGATACACATTTTTTCACGTGGGCAGTAGGTAAGTACCTTTTTATGTTTTGGATGAATAAGTAAAAAGTATCTATCCGTGTAAAAACGGATATGACTAATATTGGATATCGCGTTTACCCAATCTCATATTAAGGTGCAAACGAGATTAATATAAAAGATACCGAAATTAGAATCCATGCTAAAAATGTAGTTACTTGTAGGTTTAAGTTAGGTAAAAGCGGTGTATCTATTTTTTCACATCCCATTTGTAATATTACTATAGTATCTATGGGTTTTTAGGTAGGTCTAATATTTTTGCAGTAAATAGGTACTTATGCATTATTTCTTTCATGTTAACGGTTTACAGTAGGTAATCAATAAAATTCAAGATAAAGCGCGGGAAAGTGGGTAAAATCGTGATCGGGAAAGCCAGGTCTGTAATTTTTGGATTCAGCTTTGGGCGCATCCCAAAAGGAACGCAATCCCATCATTTGAGTAGGCAAGATTTACCAAACGTTGCCCTGAGTCGAAGTATCGGACCACTGGGTCAATAAAATTGCAAGGTGATCTGTTAATTTAATTGTTATGTGTACCTATTGCCTATTGGTATATTTAATATTTAATACACACTAAATAACAAAATACACACTAAGGCACTCCGTCGCATATATTGGCCGACTCTTTTATAAGATAAAGATTGCGTGAAATGTCCGCAACGTCATCCTAAGCCGATATCAGCCTCACAGGAGGCGCCCTTTGGGAGACGTTGTCCGCCGATGTCTTCGAGCCCTAATGCTCACACCTTACTCGGTGATTCCTCGCGCTCGGTGACCCACCCGGTGACGCTGTAGCGGCCAATAGGAACTACACGGCATACTCAATCAGAAAAAGTCAAGTGCCCTAAAACCGTTTGTGTTGTTCAATATCTGAGCGCTATGTCCACTCATAGGCGTGTTGTTGGATGTTAGCGCGCGTCAAAAGGCGAGTGGACAGGCGTCAGGCGAAGGACCCTGCAGTCCGCACACAGTCCGAGCTCGAGGTCGCGGGGTCACTCTCGGAGATGCCCCGCCTCCCTAATTGCCGCGCCCCACGCAGATTACTTTTAGGGCTCCGTGTGAGAAATATTTCATTGGCTTTTTTAGTCTTGTTGAGGCACCATACAAGACATACCTAAGTATAGTAAGACCTCTTTTACGTTCGTACTCTTATTAAGAGCTTTTATACCTATGAGTCTTTCTATAACCAGTCTTTGTGTCTTGTTTGATCTTTTTATTGTGCTTTCAATACATTAAATACTCTTGTTTCAGTTGTAGAGAAGTAGAAATACTGTAGAATCTAATTTTATTCATATTATATTACACCCATGTTTCTACAGAACCTACGATGTTAAATACCAAGTCGCAATCTGTTATCCGCACTATCCACCGAGATCGCGCGTTTGACCTCAAATTATTCCGCGTGAAGCTCTTTTTTCTTAAAATTTAAAAGGAATTTCGCTATAATTCCGCCTCCACGATAACTATCGGTAGATATACCTACGTCGAATTGTTAATGATAGCTTCGTAACGCAAACGTAATAATTAAGTAAAGTTTAATTAATTTTATGAAGAACTGGTTATACGTATGGATAGATTTGCCCGCGGCTGTGATCACATGAAATTCAGGCCGAGCTCTTTGCCGAGCTTATAATAGGAATGTTTCTTATATACAACTACCATACCCCTCTACCAGGCTAGCCTGCTACCATGTTAGACTTTATCATTTATCACTTACCTTCCAGAATATAGGTCCATAGAGATATTAGGTCCGCACTTGTACTCTATACTAATCTTCTACTAATATTATAAATCCGAAAGTTTGGATGGATGTTTCTGTTACTCAATCACGCCAGAACGGCTGAATGGATCTGGATGGAATTTGGCACAGATATAGATTATGGAACAACACATAGGCTACTTTTTATCCCGGAAAATTAAAGAGTTCCCGCGAGGTTATCAGGTAGTAGAATATATATAATAATTAAACGTTGGCAGTTGGCTAGTCTCCGTTTTTCTGCTGCAGAAAGACCCGAAGAAATGACAGCACATTTACCCCGGATAACCACGGGATTATGTATCCACTCAAACATTGTAATCTGCATTTAGCATATAACTACAATATCGCATTGTGTCGGGTAGTCCGAGGTGCAAGCATTCTTTTCAAATTGCATTCCAGCGCAGATAGGGTAATAACGTATGCAAGATTACGTTGTGATTCTGCGATCACCGCGCTCGCCGGGATATGGCGAATCGGTGCAATCATTCACAGTTTCTATGATGCAATTCTTATGTTTTGATAGGTACACTTTTCTCCAGGGGTTTTATTACAAAAAGCTTAGCTTAGGGTTTTATTATTCAAACTGACGTTAAACTCGTGCGTTGTATAGGTTTAACAAGTTTAGCGTAGGTATGTTTAAACAACACCTAAAGTTTTCGACATTATAGCTTTACATGACTTAGGGGTCAATCGCACCATTGATTGTTATGGTTACATCTGATCACCAAAAAGCTTCTTCCTTCTATAATTATTATTATTGAGTCATGATGAAAAGTAGAAGAATCCTGACTTTGGCAGCCCAAAGTGATTTTAAGGTGGTCAAATTAATGTTAAAGGTACGGCTAATAGAAAAGAGGATAGGAGAAATAAGGATTATATTATCATGGCTTTGTAGTGTAGGGTGACTTCCAACACGATAGACTGATGAGACCAAAGAGTAGGCGGGAGTGGGTGAATGAAGAAGGCTGAGAACCGTAGGTATGTTCAGTCATGGGAAGTGTCGAAAAAGATTTTCGGGTTTGGACAATTGTGATTGATATATGATTAAAACTAGCTGATGCCCGCGACTTCGTCCGCGTGGTTTAAGTTTTTTAAATTCCCCCGGGAACTCCTTAATTTTCCGGGATAAAAAGTAGCCCATGTCACTCTCCAGGTCCTCAACTATACCCATGCCAAAAATCACGCTAATCCGTTGCTTCGTTGCGGCGTGATTGAAGGACAAACCAACAAACAAACACTTTCGCATTTATAATATTAGTATGATTAAGATATGATTTATGATTTGGCTTTTTTGATTCATAATTTTTTTAAAGAAGCGCAGTCATGCACTATCTTTTTTATCAAATACAAAAGCTGAAGCTCCTAATACGTACTACTACTACTACTAGGTACGTACTAGGAGCTTCAGCTTCTACGTACCTACGTCCTAATAGTACGGTAGGCACAGGATTAGAATTTGATTTTTAGCCCTCTTGCTGTGCAGCATTCATGCATATCAGGCGTATTCACAACACTTGTCATGTTGGTTCCGTGTCCAATTGCTATGATTACTAATTCGTCACAGCTCCTCAGTGCACTGTTTGCGAGGTGCGACACCGTGGCTGTTCCACTGACCTTAAGGTTTCACTTTCTGTTGTGTTAAACCCTATTGGCTCTAATGAAACAATACCTAGTTAAAAATAAGATTTCTTTTAAAAGCCTTGTGATGCCACTGATGGAGTGAAATGAGAAAATTTGATTACGCGATTTAGTGGTTATTTTGCTATAATTTAGAACAAACGTTTTGGCATTGCTTTATAGTTATAACACCTCTAGTTTTGTCCACATGTCAGCCATTAGCCATTTTTTTCCATAGGGTCTGTCGGCCTTCATCTCTCACGACCCATTCAATATAGTTTGACAAGGTACAGTGATAGCTTCGTAGACTTTAGCTTTCATTCTGCGGTCGGAAAAAGGCTACCTTTTAGCTCGGAAAATGAAAGATTTTGCACGGGATTTTTAAAGACCTAACGCCGTGCAGATGAAGCCGCGGGCATAGTTGTGTTACTATTTTTATAAAAATGATAACTGTATATTTTTTGGGTAATGAAGCACTTTATAATTTTTTTATGTTTACTTATTATTAAACCATTCCTTTTACTCTCTATAATATACACTTTCACAAAACATTAAAACGTTTTATTCGGATAGGTAGCAGGTACCTACTGCAGTGAACGGTGTATCATTTTCGTGTAAGGTCTGCGCACGCGCATCTCGTTCCCACGGTGCAATTATCGGCTGCCTACACTACCCCTAATTTGATCCTGCAGCTTACCAACACAGCGATTTGGGGCTTGCCAAAATATACTTTAAGTTTTATTGCTTTTCGCTACGGACTTTACTTCGAAACTGAAGCGGCAAATGATATTATCCATACTCATATTATAAATGCGAAAGTGTGTCTGTCTGTCTGCTACGCTTTCACGGCCCATCTGTTCAACCGATTTTGATGAAATTTGGTACAGGGATAGGTTGTATCCCGGGGAAGGACATAGGCTACTTTTTATCCCGGAAAATTTAAGAGTTCCCGCGGGAATCGAAAAAATTTGGTCCACGCGAACGAAGTCGCGGGAATCATCTAGTAATTTATAATTGCCAGAAGGACTCTCGTGATCAAACGGAGCACGTGAGGTCCTCCAGATCCAATTGCATCCATAAGGTTTGAAAATACAACAAAAATCACGATTACTTTTAAGGCTTATTTAATGCTATTCCAAAATTTAGTCTTCCAAGATAGATTTCTTAGAATAGCATTGATATTAGATTATTTAATATACCTAAGCATTAAAACTTTTTTTGGTCTAATATTGGCCACGTAGGTACTCGTAGGTAATATTTAGAACCTAAGAATTTTGAATAGAAGATTTGCCTTTGGCGGAGGCATTTGGTTATATTCTTATTTTATACTAGGCCCTAGGAAGTCTGTAAAGAATTTATTTATCGACACGGAAAATCTCTAATAAATAAATTCGCGTAATTATTATGTTCCGTCTAATCCATGGAGGCGTTTCTCACAAATAATAGTCGACGAGCTTAAATTTTTAATTTTTTGATAATCATCTACGCAACGTGGGCCGGTCTTTCCGAGCCATAGTAAATTACCGCTAAGCTTTATGATAATTTATTGTTTGTGATTATAATTCATATAATATGAAACCTTTACAACCGAACAAAACTTTTATGGCCTTTTTATTAGGCAGTTACATAGAGTTCATTATACTTAATATACCTAACAGGGAGGTACCTAAACCTACATAAAATACAGTTCAGGGGGGTTACTACGAGCTCTTATAGCAGGACAGATATTGAACTGCACTTAACTTCAAGGCACTGAACTGGTAGGCAGACACTGCGTTGAACTGTGCTGCAGTTCAATTTCTGTCCTGCTTTAAGAGCTCATAGTAACCCCCCAGGCAGTTCAGCTGTATAGCATGCTGCCGATTGAAGTGTTTTTTTTTGCTTAGTGGAAAAAATGCGAATTGACGTAATAATAAGTACCTACAAAAAATATAATTGAGGTCCTAATCAAAACAAAATCATAATTTTGTGAATTGTGATGATGATGTTGATGTGATGGTGATAATATAAAATCCGGCAGTTTGTCTTAAGTACCAATTTTGAATAAACATACTTTTGACTTCGAATAACGTATTATTAGAAAATCGAGCTCGCCAAGAGACCAACTAACTCAAGTTTTTTTTGTTATAAGTTAAGTAATAAGTAATAAGTTAACCTAAATTATCAAAAACTAGCTGATGCCCGCGACTTCGTCCGCATGGTTTAAGTTTTTTTGAATTCCCCCGGGAACTCCTTAATTTTCCGGGATAAAAAGTAGCCTATGTCACTCTCCAGGTCCTCAACTATACCCATGCCAAAAATCACGTTGATCCGTTGCGGCGTGATTGAAGGACAAACCAACAAACAAACACACTTTCGCATTTATAATATTAGTATGATAAAATCGGTGTGATGTCTATCACAATTTCGAAGGGTGGCTCTATCTATGAACGGCCTAAGTATACGTAATCGTGGGTTCCTCAATTTCAGCGTGTCCCATATTATTAGACCAGGCATGAAACAGGACAGATCGCGTGCTCGCACTAGCATTTCGCTATTTCAGGAATGTGTCCGTTGTCTCCTAAAAATAAGTGGGTTTCATTCCACTGCCTATGAAATTAGTTAGGTACTATGTCTAAATTAGCTGAGGGTCCTGCCACGGTAAAATTGTATAGCTTTTGCAAAATCGCTATTGGCTAATATCAATTGCCTGCTGGACTTGGATGAGATAAACATTCGTCCAAGGCACTAGATCTTGCTTCGGCTTCGGATAATATCGAAGTATACTTATTATTAATTATTCGTTATCTTATCTTACTAATCTTACTAATATTATAAATGCGAAAGTTTTGATGGATGTATGGATGGATGCATGGATGTGTGTTACTCAATCACGCCCCAACAGCTTAACGGATCTGGCTGAAATTTGGCACAGAGATAGATTATAGTCTGGAATAACACATAGGCTACTTTTAATCCCGGAAAATTAAAGAGTTCCCGCGGGAACCACGAAACCTCGATCCACGCGGGCATCAGCTAGTTTAGATATAAGGGGTGGTTGATTTGAGCATGTCACACATTGCTGCCGCCAAAGGAGCAGGCGTGAAACAGGACACAGCGCGTGCCCGCACGAGCGTGTCGCTATGCAGGGGAACGCCTGAGTAATGTGCCAGCTGCGGTATGCCGGGAATGCTAGGGATTCACGATTGCCGAAAACGTGCCCCTCATGCCGTGACACACGCACGCACCCTTTTTCACGTCACAAAATAGGTAGGTACTCACATAAAGAGTAGAGTTTTTTTTTTAAATAAAATAAATACTACTACAATCGTTATCTATTAGTCTAAAACTGCAACTTTTTTGATAAGATGTAGCTTTTCAAAAGTTAGTCTTAGTTTTAAAATATTTTGAAAAAATAATTTTCAACCTTCTCTTTTACAAAATTAATAATAACTTTCTTACGGACACACTACTGTTAATGTACCTACTGATGACTACTAATACCCCGGGAGATGGTAATAGAAAATAGTCTCCCATTTTCTCCTGCATGCCTTTTTAAGAATAGATAACTAACCCTAAAATATGAAAGATAGAGGGATTACTAGCCCTTGCGCGCTTGCACGTCATCAAGAAAATGGCTTCTCTTTGTGTAAAGAATTTTAGTATTTTTCCGTGACATTATATTGCATGCCTTTGTAATATAACGAAGTTGGAACAAATTTAAGCTATAATAATTGATGGCATGCAATTCGCAACGGCCGACGGGGTTCAAAGGGTTACGTAGAAATGAAAAAAAAAATAGAACATTTTCCGTGTTTACAAATTGCATGCCGTTGTAAAAAATAGTTTCTTTTATCTCAAAAATACTCTATGAAAATTGGCATGCACCCCTCGTATGACCAAGGGTGGAAAATATTAGGAAAATGTTGTGAAAATTCAATACAACTTTTCCGTGATTTCTAACTGCATGCCATTTGAACAATACTTAATTTATATAATTTATTGACGTTAGCAAATTTGGCATGCGCAACAGTAAGTTGTAAAGTAGTGGCATGCATGACGAAAATTGCAAAAAACGCTGTTATAATTTCCGTGACTTTATTTTGCATGCCATTCAATATTTCATTAAAAAACATTATTTTTAGTTGATAAAAAAAATGGCATGCATATTACACAAGCCTGACATATAAAACTTGTGCAAAATTAAAAAAAGGTTTTTTAACGAAAATAAAAATAAGGAACATTTCCCTGTTTTTCAACCGACTTCAAAAAATGGAGGAGGTTCTCAATTCGACTGTATTTTTTTTTAAATGTTTGTTACCTCAGAACTTTTGACTGGGTGGACCGATTTGGATGATTCTTTTTTTATTTGAAAGGGCATACTTCCCAAGTGGTCCCATATAAATTATATATAAATCGGTCGAGCTGTTTTTTAAATATCAACAATAAAATAAGTACTTTGTATAGCGTGTGCTTGTTGTTGTAAAGTTGGCGCGGGAGTTTGAGAAGTCGGTTGTTTAAAAAGAACTTTTTATATTCAATTATTTTGCATGCCTTTTTATACATTGTCTGTAAATATTATTTTTAAACTTCAATAACAAATGGCATGCATGTTTATTGATAAAAAATTACTTAAATAAACAAAAGTACCGCTGCCAATACATTGGTACGTGGCTTTCTTCAAACTAAGTTATTGTTTCTATTAAGTACTCGGGTTCACTTTATTAAATAACTGAAATATTTTACATAGTATATTGTTAGTTCCAACAAAAAGTCACGTAAAATAAAAAAACGTTTTTTTGTGATTTTGAAATGTAGAAAATGTAGGTAGAATAAACTGTAGGTATTATCGAGACCCGAGAGTCGCGACTCGCGTACTCGTAAGTCGTAGTGTACTATTAATGTATTTTATGTAATCCTACGACTTCGCAGTTCGCTCGCGCTGATTGATCACGGGTTCTTACTTATATTAGGAACCTGTTCTAAATTGAAACGTGGCTAGGTAGGTGATGGGTTAGCGCCGTCCATAAGCCAAAATCCAAATCTCTGGTCTCTGTTTCACACTGGAAATGTTTCACATATTTTATGAAACTTTCATTATTATTAAAAATACGATGGTGTCATTTAATGCGCTTGCCATTTTTGGTATATAATTAAAATAATATGTTTTTATGAAATGCAAAACGGCATGCAAATTAAAAAAACACGGAAATGTTTCATATATTTTATGAAACTTTCATTATTATTAAAATACGATGGTGTTATTTAATACGCATGACATTTTCGGTATATAGTTAAAATAATATGTTTTTATGAAATGCAAAACGGCATGCAAATTAAAAACACGGAAATGTTTCATATATTTTATGAAACTTTCATTATTATTAAAAATACGATGGTGTTATTTAATACGCATGCCATTTTCGGTATATACTTAAAATAATATGTTTTTATGAAATGCAAAACGGCATGCAAATTAAAAACACGGAAATGTTTCATATATTTTATGAAACTTTCATTATTATTAAAAATACGATGGTGTTATTTAATACGCATGCCATTTTCGGTATATACTTAAAATAATATGTTTTTATGAAATTCAAAACGGAATGCAAATTAAAAACGCGGAAATGTTTATTACATGTTTTGCAACTTTTGTTATTATTTATAACTAGCTGATGCCCGCGACTTCGTACGCGTGGAATAAGTTTTTTGGATTCCCGCGGGAACTCCTCAATTTTCCGGGATAAAAAGTAGCCTATGTCACTCTCCAGGTCCTCAACTATACCCATGCCAAAAATCACGTCGATCTGTTGCTCTGTTGCAGCGTGATTGAAGGACAAACCAACAAACCAACAAACCAACAAACCAACAAACCAACAAACAAAGTGACTTTCGCATTTATAATATTAGTATGATATATTGATCATGTGCAACATGCATGCCATTTGTATTTCAGAATTATTTGGTCATAAAATTAATATTTATCTTTATTAGAAGTAGTTAGAAATCACGGAAAAGTTGTATTGAATTTTCACAACATTTTCCTAATATTTTCCACCCTTGGTCATACGAGGGGTGCATGCCAATTTTCATAGAGTATTTTTGAGATAAAAGAAACTAATTTTTACAACGGCATGCAATTTGTAAACACGGAAATGTTCTATTTTTTTTTCATTTCTACGTAACCCTTTGAGCCCCGTCGGCCGTTGCGAATTGCATGCCATCAATTATTATAGCTTAAATTTGTTCCAACTACGTTATATTACAAAGGCATGCAATATAATGTCACGGAAAAATACTAAAATTCTTTACACAAAGAGAAGCCATTTTCTTTATGACGTGCAAGCGCGCAAGGGCTAGTAACCCCTCTATCTTTCATATTTTAGGGTTAGTTATCTATTCTTAAATAGGCATGCAGGAGAAAATGGGAGACTATTTTCTATTACCATCTCCCGGTCTATAAGCCGCGCTGCCTCGATCCAGCGAATCAAAGTACCACGCGGACGAAGTCGTGGGCATAAACTAGTTAAAAAATAAAATTTACATTATTTTATTCGGTGGGCTGTTCGTTTTATGTAATCTGATGACTTGAAAAACGTTACAGAAGCGCAAAAAAGCATAAAACCGGTGAAATCATTCTAACCAAAATATCAGCGTATCGAAATCTTGCGGGTAACCAACGACGTCCGACGGTGTTACTTTCCGATTTCGTGGAGCGAAAATAAGTATTTTTTTATTCAAATTCAGAAAGCTAAATAAATATTTCAAAAATGTATTTTCATTTACTCAGAACCCTAGGGTTACCGATTTTTTGATGGTATAGAGTTTCTATAGAAAACTACGAGTGATGTGAAAATGAAGCTTCTTAGCCTATTAGGATCCCAAAAAAGCATCGGGACAGGACCTCCTTGGATCCCTCATCCTTTAAAATTTACAATTACCTTAAAGGTAGAGTAAAATGATAGCATATCTTCAATAAATTACCGGCAAAGTTGCAAGTTTGGTATCAGCAACAGAGTTTCATGTTCTATTTATAACTTTCGAAAGTAGTCATTCCAGAAAAACAAAGAGCAATTATGCTCAAACAAAGGTGTGGAATACCTCAGGTCTCTAATTTAGAAGTGTAGTGCTAAATATTCAAATGTTTGAAAAACTATGACTCGTGCTATATGAAATACCACCGGTAAATCCTAACAAAAGCTAGTATTCTACTACAAATTTGCCCCTGACTGCGATTTCATCGGGATGGTGCGCTGATGCAGTCTAAGATGGTAGGTGGTAGGCTGACCAGTTAGGGGTACATAGCAGTTGTATCCACCGTGCTGGAATGCTTGACGTAAAGACGTACGTCTTTGTCAATAGGGTAGTAATTATAGTAACATAGCCTGCACGGCTGAAACCTCCCACCAAGCCAAGTCAGAAATTATAAATTCATAAATCGCCCCTGCCGGGAATCGAACCTACAACCTCTACATATTAAGACCGCAACGCTCACCACTGCGCCTGGGAGGCCGTCAAAAGGGTAGAAGTTGATTAGTACCAGCGCCGCAGCATCCCTGGCGCTGCATTACCATTAAGGTAAGTACGAATAAATATATAAGGTTCGGTACGGTACGTTCGTACAGTTTTCATAAGATTCGTTATTCTTATCTTCTTTTTCATGTAGAGGTCAGAAAGTTCAACCCATTATTAATTATAGCGCGTAAAACTTACTCCACCTTTAGGTTATAGGCTAAGAGCCATAACTCTCTCATATCAAAAGTTATGGTCGTTCGTCTAAACGAAGACCGCTATTGCCATAATGAGTGTTCGTGAGAGACGGCTCAGGGCGTCAGAGCAAACTAAAGCCTTGAACACACACAAAGCGTAACGTCGGTGCCGCGTCCCGTATGAAAACAGCGTCCGCGCCCCGCCGCCTCTGTATACCTGGCGTCTCGTCGCTTGCATACATTTTGTATGAAATATTATCATAAAAGCGGCGGCACGCCTGCGCCTCGCCTGCACCCGTCGCCTCACTGCGCAAGGAAGGTGGTCAAAATTTAAGTACATTCATTCAGGGTAACATTTAGCCGTGTTGTTGCACGATACACTGCTTAGGGACCGGACAGGATAACGTCTGAGCGAAACGTCCGCGTGTGATGGCCCGTGCGTGACCGTCTTGGCTCGTGATTTGTGATTAGATAGAATGAATGAATTTTGGATACATAGAGACAGAAATTTGAGACACTTCGGTATACGGAGATTTCTATTATCTTACGACTTTGCTGATACATTCCGTTTGTGGACATATAGACATCTCAATCACTCTACCAGATTCCCGCGGTTCTACTCATGAATTTTATATCAATAGGTTACAAAATTTACTTATCTTCTCTATAGGAGAAGTTCCAAAGAGGAAAGCTAGATAAAATGAAAGATTACAATTAGACGTTCTGGCTAGAGTGAAAGATCAGTTGATATAATATGTATTTACCTTCATTGAGGTCATCGCAAGCCGACCGATAAATCCTTAAGCTCATGGGAACCCTACGCCGTTAATACGGCCCTGAACCGTGTTATCGGGGCTAGTTAGACCTCCTTACGCTACGAAGCGAATATGTGGGCTCGCCGCGTCATTTAGACGGAAACCTCTTTTGATTGGGCATATAGCCCGCCCCAAATACCATGGATTTATATTTATATATTTGTTTCAGTTATGTTTTGGTTTGGCCAAACCAAGGTCGGAGGTCGTAACTGTAAAGACATGACATGTATTGGTTGAGCTGATATTATATCGCTGCCGGGGCGCCACAGAACCATGTATCATTTGTACGCTTAGTCTAGCCCTAGGGCTATGAGCTCAAAAAAAATCTTATTTCCCAATCAACCGTCAGTGTCTCATAATCTCTGCACTACACTTCATCTGTTCCTTAAGTCTTAAGGCAGTTATCTACGTAAAACAAAGACTCATAAAGGACCTACCTGGACTTTCGTCGGTATCCCTCAGCTGCGCTCGGTGCTAGTAGGTACCCGTAGCGTTGAACAATACAATAGGGTGCTAACGGTAGTTAGTGATCCTATTTACTCAATTCTAAGCTTTATAATTGTATTTTATTCCATCAACTTAAAATGTTGAAGTAATTAGAGTCAAATCTCTTTAGACTGCTTTGTATTAACATAACTAAGTCAAGGTTCTATAGATTTAGTTGTAGTTGAACTCATCATGTTCAAGTTCCATTAGACTGCATTAATTTGACCTCAACTATACACCTGTTCGGTTCAGTGATCCCTCAGTATCTTAGTAAGATTCAGTCATATAAATCTATTATAAACTGGATATATTTAGCATACATATCAATGCTATACTAAGTTATCTACCTATCTTGAATATTCTGATATGAGAATCGTGATTAGATTAAACAGTATGAGACGCCTCAACATTGGAGAATCCCAACTTAACCCAACACTTGTACTATCTGGATTAATGGCATTGTTAAGACTATATTGGGATTGATAAAGGCAAATTTAGGTGAATCTCCATTATTGAAACTTCTAGGGGATGAATTCTAAATATAGTAATAAAAGAAAATGGTTTAAGAATCAAAGTAATCTTTTATTAGAGTAAATAATTAATTCTTTTACTCTGACAATTAGAGTGAAATCAAAAAAAAGAAACTGGTTTATTATTTAGCCTGTGACTCAGACGGGTGAAGTCTAATATTCACAAGCGGACATTCCGTTCCTACAGCCATGCTAAATGGAGGGGAAAAGGTATGTCCAAACGAAAAACCCCTCTCGGCTATTTAACCTAGATACAACTTAATAATTAACACACACATGCCTTGGTTCATTGCTATTTACATATTTACAAACGTGACAAGAAAAGAAATAAGGTAAGACACACGTTATAGAATAAGACACACGTTATATAGTTATGTACAGTTTAAATTATACAATAGGTGTCGAGTGATTTCACAGTTTGTATAATATCTATTTGTTTAAACACATTCTATTGGTGTTAAAGTCGAGGTAGGGTTTCTAGTCTCATCTAGACTGTAACTATGGCTTCTGTATTTACAGAACACACATATAAGTCTGTATATTAGCATAAACAGACATACGTTAATGATTATAATGAAGAGACTTGTATATACCCAGCTTCTAGCTTATGCATTATCTCTAAAGCTGTCTCTGGATCCATCTTTAATAGGCTTTGACCAGTTTAGACCTTAGTATTTAATTTAAGATATTATTCAGAGCTGTGAAACTACTCGAAAATAGTTAAATAATATTATGTACATTACCAAATACCGCGAAGCGCCACGCAGTCTCACTTCACTTATTTACAATTCTATTTTCAATTAAACCCTTCTAGTAATATTAAATTTTTTCCCTTACAAATACATTTATAATTTGTAGGAATATTTTACTCTAAGTTTTACTAGATACAATTTCTGCACTTGAAGAGTGGAGAATGATAATTAAATTGTAATTTAATAAAACCCCACGAAATAGAAAACAATCACTGAAATTAAGTCTAGTATAGTAAACTACTAGTCTTCGCGGAGACTCGAGCCTGAATGCCATTCCATGCGCCCGCGTCAGTCAACGCGCGCGGCACCCCTTCTCCCGGACAGTTTTCCTGCAATCGAAAAAATTACGCCACAGTAATACGTTCAAACGTCATTCATTGGTCTTAACCCAAAGCTTGTCGTCCAGCGACCAATGGCCGTCCAGCAATCCTGACATGCCTCAATTATACTTTGCGCCACACTTCCTAAATAAGATCCCACGACGCAATTCTTTGTATCTGCCTACTTATAACATCTGCTATGCATTTTAACCTAGACATTCTACGAAGGGTGTAAGAAAAAATTACTTTATGGGTCTCGCCTTTTTTTTGGAAGTGGCTCGTCAGAGTTTGAGTCTTTGTTTTAATATAATAATTTAGAAAGCTTTATTAGGTTCGTTTGCGTTAATTCTATAGTTTATTGCTTTTAAAAAAATTATACCCTAAGCTAATGTTTACGGAATTTTATAAGCTCTTGTATTCCGAACAAAAAATAAACCCTTGTTTTTAAATTCTGACGAAATTTTACGAGTGCTGAGATATTTATTTAAGATTTCAAAAAAAATATGGAATGGTTAGGGTGACCATCTCACGCGTTCGAGAGGAACGCAATTATTTCCTGTCGCGCGAAAGTGAGTTACGTAAACTCCACCAGACAATTGTTTTTGCGTAGTGTGTTTTCGCTCTTCTAGTCGCGCTTTGTATGTCCAGGCCTGCTAAAGAAGCGTGTCCTGCGGCCCTGCGTGCGTATAGCCCCGTGAGAATGTACTGAAATTCCTTCGCACGGTTAATGGGCGAACCGTACTAATATGGCTTCGTATATTTTTATGAAGATAGCCTGATTGCCTCTTCAACGTAACGCTGTTGTGTAGATAGAGCTTTGAGTTTCCCCGTCGATGAATCCTATATCTATCCCTATTAGAACTAGATGTCCAATTATCTTGTCTTCAATTTTATTACCCATTCGCAAGAATATTCATTACTAGCTGATGCCCGCGTTAAGTTTTTTTTAAATCCCGCGGGAACTCCTTAATTGTCCGGAATTAAAAGTAGCCTATGTCCTTCCCCGGGATGAAAACTATATACCAAATTTCATCAAAATCGGTTGAAAATATTAAAGTCTGTAAGCTAGACTTGACAAGTTTTGTGCATTTTCAGTCATTACACATACTATAATCAGTAAATAGGCTTACTTTTATTTATTTATTAATCTAAGAAACTGTTTACAAAGTTAAAAGATATGAAATAAGTATAATACAATATTGACACTTAGCGAGCAGCTACGAACGCGTTGATGTCGTTTGTTCGACGCTTTTACTTTCTGGAGGGCCTACAGAGCTACAGCCGTGGCTTACACGCTGCGAAGGCTTTGATGCCTAGCTGTAGCAGTCGGCATGCCAGTTAGTGGCGCGAACTTGTGGTGGATGGGTGTCACGTGTGCTTTATTGATTCGATACCGATAAATTGAACTTTTACTGTCGAACTACTATAGTGACCGAAAAAATGATAAGACGTTTTGTTCATCTGAATGTAGTGTGTAGTTATTACAATTAATAATTTAAATGCAGTTTATTTCCGAGGTAGTTCAGTTTTACTATTCGGACATTAGATATTTTAATTTTCCATCAATATAATTTAATATTCAGTAATTACCTACTAAATAGGTGTAAGACGGAAAATTGTAATTTGGAATTTTTAAAGTTTTCTAATTTGTCTGCGTGAATTTTGGTTTTTGAAAAACTCCCTGGTAGCATTGATTTTCCGGGATGAAAAGGAAAACATATGTCCTTCTCGGGGATGCCATCTTATCTCTTTATCAAATTTCCTCAAAATCGGTTGAACATGTGGGCCATGAAAACATAGCAGATAGACACCTTCGCATTTATAATATTAGTATGAATATGGAAGTATGGGTTCTGTGTCACATGTGAAGTACCTACTTTATTATCTACAGGAATCACGTTCAAAGATTTGCCGCCGCCATATCGGGAAAATGAAGAGGAAGCAATACAGCGGGAAAATTACCAACCGCAGATTCCGGTAGGTTACCTTTATGGCTGAAGGAAATGTCGATAGAATACAAGATGTACAATTAATATTTTTTTGAGATGAATTCGCTATTTTTTATACATTTAAATGGTATAAAGTGTTTCGGAAATACTTTAGGATACATTCGGATACATACTTGAAATGTTTAGTCAAAGAAAAACAGCTAATCAAGTTAAAAATAAATAAAAAAGAGAACTCATGTTTTTTTTTAAAATAAAACGCTTCTCTACAAGTATCCTATCCCGGTAATCAGTATTTTGAAATGCACTATATGTGTTTATTGTAGCATTTGTATGCGTGGCATACAATGCTACCACTTTAAACACCACAATAGTTTATAGTAGGGGAATTAAGTTCCCCTATATTCTCGAATCTAATTAGGATGATCACACACCGCCGCAGTCGTCTCTGTGCTTTATTCTATATGTACTGCAGTAACTCATGTGACTAATTGGTACTGTACTAAAATTCTACATCAATGGGTATTACCTATACTTATTCGAAGGAAAACATCGTGACAACATTTGCATAGTTACCTCCACCTAGCATTCAAGTAATGATTAGCTGGCCATACAGACGATTGTTTAACTAAGACTGTTTTACTAAAAAGATGTTGTCCTTATATCCTAAATAATTTGGGCATATAACGTACTAAAAATCTTAGTTCTTACCCCATATCGCAGAATAGTTAGTATGTACATAGAACCTACCCGTCAGGCACATACCAACATAAATCTATTGTCTGGAATAATGTTCAAAATGAATAAAAAACCACTACAGTACTAAAATAATCTATTAAACGAATAACATGAAAAATATTTTCTAGGACCCTCCAACATGCGAAGCCTTAGACCTGTTGGCAAATTGCAAAATAACGAGCGCACCTAACGACACCCAGTCCGAGGTCGAATACGCGGAAATCGAAGATATGGGTGTGTGGCATTCCACGCCATTATCTCACCGACACAAGTCTAAGATATCACTCACATGGGTGCTAAAGGAAAACCTGGACAAAACGGATCGGAAAAAAGAAGACAAAAAGACTTTTAATTACGACAAGCCAGTTACAAAAAAGTTTGATAGTAAATATGTTGTGCAAGAAAGAGTTGTTGGTCGTAATGAGTATTATCATAATCTCAGGCTAAAAAGTGCGTGCGATGAATTCGCGAACAATCAGGATTCTTGCTCGGACTCTAGTGTTGGGACTGAGGAGTTTGTGAGGCGGAAACACAGACATAGACACCGGAGAAGAAAAAGGAGCAGCAAGTTTGGATATGATATTCGGGACCTGGACACATTTCTTAGTGAGGTAATCTTCCTATTTAAAAAAAAACTAAAAGTCAAAGTATCGGGAATCTCTTGTGTAGTCTTATATATCTATCTGTTGTTTGAGTACTTAATCGTGTTACTTTTATTCTTTGTTTTTGATTACGTTGGGGAATTATTACTTAAGTGTGCTTTCGATATTTAAGCCAAATATTTTTTTAGTAGTAATGTAACATTCGTTTTACTGTAGCATCGTATAAGTTTGGTCCTGTTACATACAAGTTGATATTTTCATATGTTAAATAACCGGAAAATATTAATAGTTTATATGCGTGTAAGTGCACGTCTTATGTCATTAGTTAATTGCCATTCAAATAGCGATGAATAGCTTTATGAATTTTTCTTTATATTTTCTGCAAGTGTACGGACTTGACTTCTCACCATAGAGGTAGTATAAGGTATACTACCTCTGTGCTTCTCACCCTTTGTAGATATATTATGTATACTAGGGTAGGTAAAGGTAAAACATAATACGT
Organism: Erebia epiphron; assembly: GCA_963932025.1. Lineage (NCBI taxonomy): Eukaryota > Metazoa > Arthropoda > Insecta > Lepidoptera > Nymphalidae > Erebia > Erebia epiphron. Next base: position 40,688,613 of record OZ009948.1, on the reverse strand, counting down.
AACGATCTCATGCCCTTTCGCATTATGCAATTTTACCGTTCAACGCTGGGTTAATTGGTCGAGATTAAAAAATTCCAGAGGAGATATTACCTACACGCTTAAGTGAAAATAATTAAAAGGGTATTGTGGCTTTACGTTAACAGTTCATCATTCCGTAGTCACGATATGTGCATTATGCGAGCCTCGGTTGTAATGATAACATTAATTCGGACTTTAATAACGATAGTGGCTCATTTCTACTGTATTGTTATATTAATTAGGGTTCCGTACCTCAAAAGGAAAAAACGGAACCCTTATAGGATCACTTCGTTGTCCGTCCGTCTGTGTGTCAAGACCCTTTTTCTGAGGAACGCATGGAGGTATCAAGCTGAAATTCATATCAAATACTCAGGTCTACGGTTCCTTGGAGCTGTGAAAAAATCAAACTTCAAACCCAACGCAATCAAAAGATACAGCCGTTTATGATGCAAATTTTCGATTTTTTTTTAAATCTTAATAATATTATAAATGCGAGAGTTTGGATGGATGTATCATGTATGGATGTATGGATGTTTGTAACTCAACCACGCCCCAACGGCTGAACGGATCTGGCTGAAATTTGGCACAAGATAGATTATAGTCTGGAATAGCACATAGGCTACTTTTTATCCCGGAAAATTAACGAACCACAAAACCTCGATCCAAGCGTACGAAGTCGCGGGCATCAGCTAGTCGGGTATAATGTATCAACGGTTTTGCAAATGTACGATCGCATTGAATAACTACTTGATTAATTTTTATACTGTGACATACTTAAAGTAAGTACTTTGTTTATGCATGAAAAATGCAAAGAAAATTCTCATTATTCCTGTGTGTGCTAGTCCTTACTAATGATCTGGTTCTTTTTCAAAAAATTGCTTATTTTTTTTGGGTACTATATTCTTCTGGACCCCTACTACTTAAATTTTTTCATTAATAAGTTGAGACTTTAAGGTGTTACGTATCCATCAATAAAGCTGCCTCTTCTTGTTATACTAATAAGTAAATTACCAAAGGATTAAAAAAAAATTTTGTTTTTCCAAGGCTTTTAGAAAACGGAACCTAAATTATAATAGAGAATCCAAAAATCATCATCACAACTACATCAAGACTACTATTATAGACAGTATCTGAAATCTTATTTTCCTTATCTTCCTGCTCTACATTTTACCGATACGCAAGAGCCTAGGTACCTACTCTACATTTTTCTTTCTTTACCGGGGGTCAGAAGTCACTCTTATGTACTCTTATGCATTCGTTGTTCTTATTTTTACGGGTCACTATTTTAAAATTGACTGTCTGTGAACTGCGAAAAATGGATCCAAATTGGAGAACTCATAAATTGCAGTTCGGTTCGAGCAACATCATTTGCGAATTTTTTTAATGGTATAGTATTACTGAGCTCACGTTTCGGGACTTACCGATTATCCCTGCAATTTAGCCGCCATATAGGATTACATAACATATAATAATGGGCATTCGAAACATTTTTCTTGTCTTCTACAACGTTTTCACTTAGTTCTAACAGATATCGGGCACAGTAAAAATTAAAATCACTATGAAAAGTTCCCATTTATTTTTGAGAAAAAGAGCTGGATTTATTTCTGACTTGCGTATGAGTTCTTCAACTCAGTTTTCATTTTCGTTAAAAATCGACGACAAAGATTTATATCTCTATTAGTCCTTATTTACTGCTCCTAAATGGCTCCCAAATATAAAAAATGATAGCTACAAGCTACAAGGCGTAGCTATAATCTCTACTTATAACTATCCCTCTTCCACTGTTGGGCAAAGTCTATCCCAGCATCAAAAATACCATAAAACTTTCTGAGCAATGCAGCTTTTTCAAAATAGGGCTACCTGTGTGTACGTTCCTTGTGACATTATTTTTATTTTACGTAGGTACGTATCAATATCGTATTACGTATCCGATCAATCCAATCATAATAGATACCGATATCGAATCGGATTTGAGAAAACGCTGTTTTAATGTCAGTTCTTTGAACAATGCTCACTAATCAATGCTTCAAAGATACAACTTAGTACCTACATTAAACGCCTGAGATTGCACCAGCACGTTTTGTGAAAGTAATATGATATTTCGATGGAGACTAAAATAATAACGAACAAATAACCACGATTTGTCTTTGACCTTTGGCTCATGATAAGTTGACAAAGTGAAATGCTTGAACGATGGCTGATTGGAATGTGAATGTTTTGTTTGTTCTAAACGACGATTTAGTTTCAAAAACGGCGAGTTTTAAATTAAGGTATTTTATCCACCAGAGCGGAGATGTTTTTAGCGGACCAATCAGGTTATTGATAAATAACGTGATATTTTTACCGTTTATATTAGGTACATTTTTTCAAAATATTTTCACCTCAATATGGAGATACTATAGGTTGAAATTCGTTGCGTTTTGCGTTGAAATTCGCTAAGCAAACCTGATTTCCGCCAGACGCAAGTTTATTCAATGAATTTGATTATTATCGATTATTACATAACTGCACTAGTTCAATCAACCAATACTTAATTAAACACAAGTAGTCGGTTCGAATTCCTGCAATCATTAATTAGATACAACCTACATCAGGTATACCGTACATATATAGCTATCATGGCTCCATCACTATGCGACTTTTCAGAATTAAAGTGATTTCGCGTGAAGTAAGTATTACTTATTTAACGTTGAGCTATTTGGGCTTGAAATCTAAATTAAAAAAGGTTATTGACCTAGCGCAGCAAAGGTCTCTGGGTCTACTTTGGTTGATTTGCACTCGTACGTCCGTCCGTCTGTCAGAGCTTAACAACTACCGAACTAAACAATAGGTATGATTAAGTATACCTACTTAAAATTATTTTGCAAAGAATAGACTTGCGTTTGCCGACAATCATGCTCAATGAAAAGTAATTACAACTGATTTATAGAGATGGGTTCTATATCGGGAAAAGGCTGCTTTTTATCCCGGGAAACTAAAGAGTTCCCGCGGGAATTTAAAAAAATGTAGCGGGTATATTCCCGCGACGTTACTTCTTTGGAAACAAGTAGCACTGTCTAACTAATGCGTAAATAACACTCTTCAATTCCAGGCCACAATAGACCATCCGGGCAACATCCCTGTGGTCATAGCCTTCCCCACTACGTTGTACCAGACACAGAAAGACTTGCAGCGAGAGCTGACGCTGCCTCTGGGCACTGTGGTTAACGCGGTGTTCAAGAATCAGCAGTGGCTGTACGCGCAGACTCCTCACGGCGATGAGGGCTACGTGATGTACAGTGCGTGTCTGCCTTTAGGAATATTGCCTAGTAGGTGAGTGGCATGAAATTGTAAGCCTTTTTAACCGACTTTAAAAAAAGGAGTTGATTATGATAATCTATACCTGAGGGCTTCCAAACAAATAGGTGTATATATGTTTGTATTTCCGCGGATTTCTCGGAAACTATTAATCGGATTGTGACCATTCTTTTTTATTCTTTCATTTACATGGCTTATGACTTAATGAACAGTAAAAGTTTCATCAAAATAGGTTCAGTAGTTTTCAAGATATGTACTATTAAGTGCGTAGTGAAATCGGTTTAACTTTCAAATTTCAATTTTTTAGATTATCACTTATTTTAAATTCAATGATTAGCTTTTGACGACCTTAGTTTACCTTCGCAGTTACCAGTACCACAGAACAAGGAATCTGCTTATGTTATTTCTTCTACTGATCTCCTTATTTCTGATTTGATCGCGTATACTTATACCTATAAACTCTGAGCATAGTTCTCTCCATCGTCCGTTGTGACTGGGCTTTCGTATGAAGCCAAGTATAACGGCTATGGATTTAGAACTACAAAGTGGCAAACTGCCCCTAATAAAACCGGAGCGCTGAATACTGCGCCTGAAAAAAAAAATTTGGTGATAATAAAAAAAAAAACCCCCGGCTGAGTTTGTTGTGGGCTCTTCTCAGACCAGGGCGCGTTTGGAACCCTCGTAGCTTTAGTTTTAAGATACCGTAACCGATTATCACCATCACGTTTTATAAGTAAGTAATTTTTAACGTCAATAAGTGGTACACTTATTGACGTTAAAAATTACAGTGTACCTATATTGAATAAATGATTTGATTGATTGATTGATTGAATAGGGACTGCCGATAGAAGTGAGAACGAATAAAATAATTAAAAAAGGAAATCAAAACTAAGGCATTAAAGTTTAAGTACGAATGTAGCATATTTAAGACCTTTTGTCTTCATAACAACGCGAGTATGTGGGTGACGGTGACGCGAATCCACAAGTTTACCCCCAAAGTGCTCAACGTGGCTAAAGAAGTTTTCACTTCAAAAACAAATCTTTCTGAGATTCAGGCCTATTGGGAGAATGTTTACCTCTAGTATCTCTTTCTAGTCAAATTAAGATAGTAAGTATTTGTATGGTATTGACCGAGCGATAGCTGTTATCTGTCATCAAGCGCTGGACAATTCCATACAAATCCAAATCGTAGTCAACTTAAACTTAAACACGATTGAATGGGTAAAAAATCTTCAACTACCTACGCCCCCTGTTTACGGAACCAACCAACGAATCCTTCAAGTAGGTTTGTGTTTCAAACATTTCTTTGTTCTCAGATCATCTCTGCAAAAGAAGACCCCGTGCTGGGAAAGCAGTACGGACATCTACCCGAGACCCTGCGGCAACCTCACAGATTGCGAGAAGGAACAACTGCGCGGCAGGACCCGGTCAGAGAGCAGACACCGCCCCAAAAGCAGGCGATACAAGACATCCTGCGCGGAAAAAGACTTTGATGATCTGTACTTAAAGACCAAATCCGTTTGCTCGAATCTCGACAAAGAAAATTTCACTCAAAAAGGAAAAATACAAAGACAAACTCTATTGGTAGTGAATTGTGATTACAGGGGTAGTTTTTTAAACAGAACTTTGTCAGTGAAAAAGGGTGAAGTTGTTGTGTTAATACATAGCGGGGGTGAGACTGATGTAGACTTGGATTGGTTCTATGTGAGACGGAAAGATGGGAACCAGGGTTTCATTCCCGCTGAAATAGCTGGGCATGGCTATATTTGAGCAGTTTAAGGGTTGGATAATTTCAAAAATTATGTTAATTGCATTTAAGTAGGTTGGTACTAATCGTGTATTTATTTTTTTGTTAACTAATTAAAGTAGGAGGGATTAATTAAATGTTGTTAAATCTGGTGCTGTTATTTTAATTCATTCAACTCAAAGATATCCGCAAAGCGATTGTCTAAAAATGACATAAATTCAGCCAAACAAAACAATTGAGACTAACAATTTATGATTGATGCAGGTTTTACATAATCGCCCTGCTGTACTTACTGATTGGAATGTACAAAAATCTCACAAAATATTTCTAAAAATAGGATTTATTTTTATTTAGGTACTTATCGAAAATGCAAAACTTGATCCCTTTAGTTAAACGTAGTAGGTACAAAGATAAATTTCCGGACTAGACCCGGCGATCGAAAATACTTTACGCGGAGTTGTAGTTAAAATCGTCGAGTAGACCGTGATCGCGGATACTGGTAGCTCGACTCTAACGTCGCCAGAATAGCTAGTGGCCAGAGTAGAGATTTTATAGTATGTATATTTTTTAATGTCCTTCACAAATTGGAATGCAAAAATCAAACTAAATATATCTAAAAATAGCATTTATTTTTATTTAGGTACTTATCTAAAATGCAATACTTGATCTCTATAGTTAAACGTAGTACAAAGATCAATTTCCGGACTAGACCCGGCGATCGACAATACATTACGCGGAGTTGTAGTTAAAATCGCCGAGTAGACCGTGGTCGCGGATACTGGTAGCTCGACTCTAACGTCGCCAGAATAGCTAGTGGCCAGAGTAGAGATTTTATAGTATGTATATTTTTTAATGTCCTTCACAAATTGGAATGCAAAAATCAAACTAAATATATCTAAAAATAGCATTTATTTTTATTTAGGTACTTATCTAAAATGCAATACTTGATCTCTATAGTTAAACGTAGTACAAAGATCAATTTCCGGACTGGACCCGGCGATCGACAATACTTTACGCGGAGTCGTCGTTAAAATCGCCGAGTATACTGTGGTCGCGGACACTGGTAGCTCGACTCTAACGTCGCCAGAGTAGCTGAGCTGGTAGAGGTGTTTGGTGGCGCCGCCAGCGAATACGCAGTCGTCGTGGAAAAACGCCACGTGGATGCCCGAGTCGGGGAGGTCGAATATTGTGACAACGTCGAGGGAGCGTAGGTGCCACAGGGAAAGCCTAGGCCCTCCTCCACAGACCTAGAAATAAAATTAACTCGTTTTAAAACGAATTATTCAAAACATAATGGGCAATATTGGCCCGAATGTCCACCACTAACAAGACCTATACAGCCGAATAGTACACTATATACAACAACTTTTTCATATACTTTTTCCACTTCACCCTGATCTGAAATCGTCTTGTTTCATCCCTATCTAGGCACGCAATATACTATTAAAATTTGCTGCAGCGGCCAGCAAAACAGGTATTGAAGGACGAATGTGTAAATATGGGCCGAGGCGAAGCCGAGGCACACATACGTAAGTCCATCAATGCCTAGTTGTGGCCAAGGCTTGTATAGTACTTTTCTCAAATAATGCCCGGAAATTAAAACTAAGTAGTACCTAGACAGAACTTTTTATTTAAAAATACAGTTATTGAATGTACAATTTTTGAAATTATAGTGGACTTTCCGGGGATTATGTTGGTCTGGTATAATTCTAACGAGGTCGAAGTTTGTTGTATAGTAGTCTTTTCAGTGTGATTCTGTATTTCAAACCTTTGATGGGAGGTCGATGGTCGAGATTGTTTTCGGCTAAGGATCGAAATCGATTTTCTTTCATTCTTCCATTGAATAAAATTTTCATAGGTTTTCAATTATTTTTCTTTCGATTTAGGCGGTAAAAAGTTTTTCTATTACGGCTCTTGCTGCCTCTTGAATTTCAGGTGGCGTTCAAGTAAATTGTCTTCACAAGTGACTCATAACTCATTTTGTCAAATACATTTCAAAATCAATGACGAACAACGAACAACAATAATTTTTCCCGCGTTAAAGTGTTCAATTGTTTTTTTTTCAATGAACTGCTTCCTATTTGCAAGCTAGTTCGAAATTTAAATAAAACCTTTGATAAGTTACCTCCTTGGTTGCCATGTTTCGGAGTAAAAGATCGTTCCATTTTTAAATAACACGACAGATATGGAATTTCATACAACTTTTACCGGCCGCTGTTCGCAGTTATTTGGCCAGTACAGCAATTTCGATTTATCTCGAAGGTTGTCAAAATAATGCTCAAATTTCCAAGCATGTTTGAGAAAAATAAATTGGAAATTTTTACAGATTTCCATTACAATTCGTGCTCCTCTTACCAAAGATGTATTCTGCGTTGTGTTTTACGAAATTAAATATCACTTGCATTGACTTTGAAGGAAAACATCATGAGGAAACCTGCGTGCCCACAAGTAGTTCATAATGTTCTTGAAGGTGTGTGAGGTTCTGCACTTGGTCAGCATAGTGGACTATGGCCAAACCCTTCTCATTCCGAGCGGAGACTCAGTTATTGCTCAGTTATACCACAGTATAGTTAATAGTATTTAATACTAGCTGATGCCCGCGACTTCGTCCGCGTGGTTTAAGTTTTTTGATTCCCGCGGGAACTCCTTAATGTTCCGGGATCAAAAGTAGCCTATGTCACTCTCCAGGTCCTCAACCATACCCATGCCAAAAATCACGCCAATCCTTTGCTCCGTTGAGGCGTGATTGAAGGACAAACCAACAAACCAATAAACCAACAAACACACAAGCATTTATAATATTAGTATGATTTGTTTATTTTGTTTATTTGATAATTTCACATACATTTTAGTGTAGTAAGTAGTAAATAAAATTTTCCAGTTGCTATTTCTCAGTATTTATAAAATAGTAGAACCAGTTATACTTACGATCCAGTCATTCCCAAGTGCAGCGGCCCCAATCCACTTGCCAATGTCAGGTCGCGCCACTTTGCTGTTGGCGTGAGGCTCTATTTTATTGTATGACTTCTTGCTTCTCGTGTCCCAGAGCAGGACTGACCCGTCTTCACCCGATGAGATTAACTGCTGACCACTAAAAGAGAAACATTTAGTTGTTTTAAACTCTTTTTGCAGGAAAATCTATACTAATATTATAAATGCGAATGTTTGGATGGATGGATGTTTTTTACTCAATCACGCCCCAACGGCTGAACGGATCTGGATAAAATTTGGAACAGAGAAAGATTAGTCTGGAATAGCACAAAGGAGGAGGTTCTCAATTCGACTGTTTTTTTTTAAACTATTGCATAGCTTCTATCGCGGGCCTTTAGCGTGGAGACCGAATCCAGAAATTCCGTAACGAAAAAAAACCTAACACTTTGGTTGCTATGACTACTTGTGTTGTTGACTTCAAGTTGTTGAAAATAAAAAGACTATTTTTATGAAAAGATGATTTTGGTTGCTATGACTACTTGTGTTGTTGAAAATATAAAGGCGAAATAATTTTAAAGTCAACAACACAAGTACAAGTCATAGCAACCAAAATCATCTTTTCATAAAAATATTTCGCCTTTATATTTTCAACAACTTGAAGTCAACAACACAAGTAGTCATAGCAAGTTGATAAAAAATGCTATGCAATAGCTTTACCGCGGCAGTCTCCGAGTGCCACACGTCTTTTTTTTTTATGTTTGTTACCTCAGAACTTGCTTTAGCAGTGAGGGAAAACATTGTGAGGAAAACTGTATGCCCCAAAATTTCTTCAGAAAGTTCTCAGAGATGTGTGAAGTCTGCGAATCTACACTTACTAGTGTGATGGACTATGGTCAAACCCTTTATTAGAGGAGACTTATATTCAGCAAAGGACTGGAAATGGGTTGTATAATCAAAATAACTTACTTGCCATGTACAGAATGCACATAATCTGAGTGTCCTTCATATGTATTCAAAAGTCGACCATCCTCCAGGTTATATACATATATTTTGTTATCACCGCAGCCAGCATACAGTTTTGCTTCTTCTTCAGAGTACCATAGACAATTGATATCACAGTTTTCAATTAATGAGTGTGCCCGTAACTCTATAGTCCATGACGGTTTACCTATTAAATAAAACCAGCTTCTTAATTGTATGTATTTTCTGGAAAAGTTCCAATCTACAGTGAAGGCAAAGTTGAGATAGTACTAACTATAATAAAACTGATTATAGCTAATCACGAAAAACTCACTAAAAACTAACATGTTACATAGCAAATTAATAATTGATTATATCCTGGATATTTCTTTTGTGATGCCATATATAATTTTACAGCAATTGCCCAGCCATAATCAGGCTTTTCATAATACGTTGACCTTGACATGTTGTGGATTGGAAAGTTTTTTCAGAAAATACATGTAGTAGAAGTAGTATAGTAGCAAAGAGTAGACAACACTGTCAGCCTAGGCGTATGCAGGCAGGCAACACAGTACAGCACAGCGCAGTTTGTTGTAAACAATATGTTATCATACAATAGCATATACAGCAACACAGTGGGTGTGGTGCAGGCACGGACCTGCACAGACCTGCATCATGTTATAGTCAAGACACAGTATGCTACGCACAGCACTTATGTGTTGTATTTAATTTTGTTGTTAAACTTATTTAATAATGGAGGAGGTAGAAACAGATGGGAACAGCCAGTGTTCCCATACTTTAATAATACAAGCAAGAAGAACTCATGTTGCTTGGTCTGTGACCTGCTATGGAATGAATGCAGAACATGTTTGCAGATTATGCGAAATTCCTATAGGCAAATCTAACATTTGCTGTGTGGTACTGTTTTATCTGTGCTGCCCTATCCTGTGCTATACTCATGGCCTGCGTCTTCGTACACACCTAGGCTAGTGATGTCAACTCTTTGCAAAATTATAAGTATTGATAAGATGATGCCTGCATCGCTGTGAATTTACTATAAATGTATTGAAATATCTCTTGGGAACTTTGTAATTTTCAAAGAAAAACAGAGCCTTTGTCCTTCCCTGCGATGCAACCCATTCCTGTAGGTACTTGAGTACCACATTACGTCTAAGTTAAAAATGTGGACTGTGAAAAGGTAACAGGCAGACATTGTTACTAGTGCTTTAATTCTTAAATTATGGTACAAGTCCCATACAGACCCAATTTTGATTGTTCTATAGCTTTCCAATCCCATCCAGATATTTGGTTGACCGTTCCAACCACAAGGAACTTGTTTGTGGTGATCAAACTACAAACTTGACTGCCAGACTCAAGAGTGTGAATGTGTTTTGGCTTGTTGTAGTCAGCGGTGAGGAGCTCTATGACTGGACTAAAAATATTATCCAGACTGAAAAATAAATGATTTTTTAATTCATAATTTACCAACGTTAATTATCAAGACTACCCATGAACCTACATGAGACTACCTAATAAAAACAAATTTTATTATACCGATAACAAGACTTTATACATGAGTGCGTAAGAGTATTATTAGGACGTAGACGAGCTTTAAACATGAGTAAATACACTATAAAGTTTGTACTAAACATATGAAAATAATAAAAATTACTAACTCAAACACGGCCAATTGACTATAAATATTGCCGGCTACTAAATATTTTCCGCACGGTGAAAAAGTTTGGGAAAGAACTGTGTTATATAACATTTTGTCGAGCATTTTGTTTTACGTACTAATTTGCGTTTGGATTTCGAACAAACCTATCACTAATAATTGTGTATTTACTGCAAGAAAATAACACAAACATAACCTAAAAATAATAAATTTTAGAGCAATAGCACCCAGAGACAAGTTAACCAGAGAGCACCGACCAGAAAAAAAAGTTTTAGAGCAGACCACAGACAAATTATTTTTTTTATGTTTTATTTAACTGGTTTAGGGGCTCTTGATTCTAGTCAGTCTGAAAAAAATAAATAAAACAGAAACCACAGACCAATAATAAATAGGCAACAGCGGCAACAGCATGAACAGCACCAACAGCAAAGAGAATGACGTGATCATTCAGATCATTTCACAGCTGATGACAAAATCCGGAAATATTTTTCGGGCTCTGGGTTCAAAAGTCATAGGGCAGCGCAGACATCACGTAGTTTTAGTTAAGATGGAGAGTAGGTATAATATTATGTAAGTATAACTTATCTAGCCTACTTATTAAAACATAATTCTTTAAAATTATTTCGCCTTTTTATTTTCAACAACTTGAAGTCAACAACACAAGTAGCAACCAAAATCATCTTTTCATAAAAACATTAAACCACAGCACTAAACTAACTATTATCTATGACAGAGAGTAAATGCCATATAACCCTATCCCAGAGTGAAAGCGACAGATCAGACACCACCAGAGTGTAGTGTAAGTTTGATAGCTTCAAGCAGATATCATGAGTAAGCACTCCAGTCTTTACCTCTAGCTTCGTGGCAGACATCAGACACCGCGCAAAGCTACCAACAATATCGAGTCTCAAATCATAGACAATCAAGAGTTCACTGAGCTTGAAGAATATTTGTCTGTAAAATTAGACATTCAAAAAAAAACAAAAAAAACTAAAACCTCAACCAAGATGGACGTATTTTTTGTGAAATCAAATATTTAGAGCTTATCGCCATTGGTAAGATAATATTGTAAAGTTTGACCTAGTTTTTAAATCTGAATCGTGCGAGGATAAAAATATATCGTCTAAGTGAATTCACCGACTCCATTACTATTTTTGCTTACGTATCAAATTGCACGCGACGTAGAAAAAGTTGAAGTGGATTTTTTATGTTTTCCTTATTTTAGTTGGGAGTTAGACCATCAAGATGTACAATGGGATAGGTTTGACAACGCCGAGAGGTTCCGGTACGAATGGATATGTGCAAAGGAATTGGGCTTCAGTTCGAAAAACCAAAGATTCTGTGAACTATAGAACTGAGGATGAAATCGCCAAATTAGACTCTGCATCAAATAAGCAGCCCAACCGTGAAATCCTGGATCATGAGAGGAAGAGGAAAATCGAAGTGAAATGTGCGGAATTAGAGGATACACTGGAAGACCAAGGGTGAGTCTGATTTTTTATTTAAATTGACTATTTCTTATTAGCTAGTATAACCTAAATAATCATTGGCGGGCCTTTATCCTAATTTCCTAAACCTCTAAAATTTTATCACCTAGTTCTTAGTAGATTACAATAATATTGGTTGCAACAATAGTAGAGTAGGTACATTACAACTCTTATTATTGGATTAACATACTTACAGATAGATGTTGGATAAGGCAATTATTTACTTCATTTTAGCTTTTGTATTGAGAAAATCCTGTGATAAGATGTGTGTTGTGTTCTGCATATTTTAATTATATGTATATGTTTGTTTATTTACCACTTTGGTAGTATGATAGTAGTATGATAATAATTTAGTTTTTCATTTAAAGTACATCAGAATAGTAGATTATTAACCAAGGGGATAAAGCAGTGTCTTCTGTCCCGGGTGACGATTTAAATCGCGAGCGTAACGAAGGACTCGAGGTTTACTCCCGAGCGTAGCGAGGGTGTTAAAAACTTAAATCACGAGCGAAGCGAGGGATTTAAGACGAGTCCTGAGTGTAGCGAGGGATTTAAGTTCACCCAAGACTAAGACAGCTTTATCACCGAGGAAAATTATATCGATGTTATATGATATGATAGATATCTATACACGGTGCCTGTGCCACCGTCGTGCAAAAGCGGCCCCAGTTATGAGTCCGATATAAGATATCCTTGAGCAATATTAAAAATGACCTCATGTCAATACACACACTAGCGAAAAAAATTTATTAAAATTTCGAAAAAATTTGAAACATCCTGTTTAATTATGTTTACGAAAGTACATGCGAAGTAACCTCTGTTACAAGTTCAAGGAATTCTCTTCCTCACATTAATCGTGCAAGAGAAATTTTGTGAACCAATAGCGAATGGTTATTTGGAAAGTCCACGTGGACCGAGGTCCAATCATGCGCTCGCGCTATCCTTTTGACCCATCGGCCCCGCCCCCTTTTTACAGGAAATAGCAAAATGCAAAAAATAGATTTACTCAGTTACGGGTCGGCCACCGAGCGTGCGAAAGCGGAAGTATAGCACCTACGCATAATTTTCGTTGTTGTTTCCGTAATTATTATTTTTCTTAAAACATGGTACAAAGTCTAATTCTTGAGTTACTGTAAGACGTACAGCGTAGTGTTAGATGTCCAAACTACCAGTAGGTACAGCGCGAAGTGATGTGAAAGTGATTAAACTCAAACATTTTTATGACTTACAAAAACATGCTCTTTTGTTTGGAGCAAAACAGCAAGCAATTCGAATAATTACTTCATTACAGGAAGATAGGTTAAACTTTTCTGTTCTGTGTGGTTTGTGTGTTAATCTACTCATGTGGCATGAACATACCTATGGAATTAATTATGGAAAGGTACTGTACCTAATTTTGTTGATTTTAATCGAAATAGCTGGTAAAAAGTGTAAGTTTGTTACCTAGGTACTTTCTTGATGAGTCTGAAACAATTGACTACTTACTTAATTCCTAATTATTAAAAGAAGAAAGAAAAACAAAACCCTTGCCATTATGTGATTAAAGGAAAGGGCCCTTAGAAATGAGGAATACGACTCAGAAAGAGAACCACCTACTTATTTTTTAAACCCGAGTAAGTAGGTACCATTTCTACCTACCATTTCTTGTTGAACATTTTAGTTGGATTTGAAATGAAATGTTTATTTCATGTACTTAGAACAATTATTGTTTCCGAAAGTCCGTAAAAAGTACGAAAGTACGAAGATTGAAATTAAGTAAGTAAGTACCTAGTACCTACCTACATCAATAATACGAGCTTGCATTGCAAACAGCTGATCGAATGAGGCACACGGTCTGTGCCTTGGTAGGTACTCGGCAATTTTTACGTAAGCAGCGTACGTAACTTGACGTACTTGACTAACAAGTAACTTCTCAGCAGAGGGTCTTAACTCTTAACTCATAGTCTTAAAGGTTACTGCATTTACTGCACGTATTCCAGTACATTTTCGTTAAAGTGAATGACCTTTAGGGACACGTGCCCGCGCCGTGCTACTGTAGGTACTCGAGCGCCGCCGTTCCGCGAGCGCCATATTTATGTGCGCTATGGGGTGTTTTCAAATGAAGCTATTTTTTATTTATTTTATAATGAAACTCATTGAAATGTTCTTTATTTTTTTTTTGTATTTTACCAGTAGACTGTAGGCATTGGGTACATTAACTGGTTTGCTTTTCAACGACTATAAAAAAAGCACCGTGTATATTATAAAATTCAAAGTCCTGACTGACTTATATATCAACGCACAGCCTAAACCACTAGGGTTAGAGACTTGAAACTTTGACAGTTTAGCTTCCTTTTGTAACGTAGGCGCTCACTAAGGAAGGTTTTTTCAAAATTCCACCCCTAGGGCTGTAAAATAGGGGTTGAAAGTTTGTATGAAAGTCTGTAATTTCTCAAGTTATATCCGTGAAACTTAGTATATGAGTTATCGGTAAAAAATAAAGAAATACGTGTTTCACAGTTTTTGAAAATTCTACCTCCGAAGGGGTGAAATAGCGGATTAAAGTCCTTCATTTCTCAAGTTGTATCAACGAAACTTGGTATTTTGGCTTTAGGTAATAAATAAAGAAGTGCGTGTGGCACAGTTTTTCAAAATTCCACCCCTAAAGGGGTAAAATAGGGGTTGAAAGTTTGTATGAAAGTCCTTCATTTCTCAAGTTATAGTGATGAAACTTAGCATTTGGGCTTTCAAATAGATATGCAGAAGTACGTGTTTCCCAATTTTTGAAAATTTGACCCCCAAAGGGGTGAAATAGGGGATGAATGTCCTTCATTTATCAACATATTTTTAATGTTATAACAATGAAACTTGGTATTTTAGCTTTCAGTAAAATATAAAGAAATACGTGTGTAACAGTTTTTCAAAATTCCACCCCCAAAAGGGTAAAATGGGGGTTGTAAGTAAAGTAAAGGCCGGCATTTTTCAAGTTAAATAGCCGTGAAACTTGATATTTGGGCTACCGGTTTAAATGATGAAATACATAATTCACAGTTTTTATAAATTCTATCCCAAAGGGCGTTAAATAGTCCTTCACTAACGCCGCCTCAGAGCAACGGATCGATGGGTTTTTTTTCATGGGTTCTTTTAATCCCGGAAAATTAAGGAATGCCTATGGGAAATAAAAAACTTATGCCTCGCGAACGAAGTCGCGGGCGTCCGCTAGTTTATAATATGTGTTATGAAAAAAAAAACATATTGTGTTTTAATAACTAGTTGTCTAAAACTAGAGCCATTTCCCAATTTTAGCTGATCTTATTAATTTATTTAAGTATATTCCAAATGATTTAATTTTTAGACGTTTTAATTACTTATCTAGCATAAAATATTCCCCTCCCCTGCAAAGTCAATCCAAAATTTAACTTTGTTAATAGTTAGGGCTAATTTTTCAATCGTCAGATAAAGTTTATCGGAGGAATAAATTTGACGTTTTGTCAGGTTTTGTATTGAAAATCTGCCAAAACGTCAAATTTATTCTTCCGCTATTAATTTATCTCACCATTGAAAAATTAGCCCAAAAGGTTACTGTCAATAATTATATTGTTAAAGCATTAAGAAATTAAATGAAAATTTAACACAAGTTAGGCTAAGCCTCCTGCAGGTATTTTGCCCTACACACTCAACAAAAACACCTGCACAAAACACTGTGTCATCTCCTATGCTGTCCTCCCGTTATATATGTTTTTGTTATGATGTTTTTAATAGTAGTTTGTGATATAAGAGTGGTAAAAAGGTACTAGTACGAGTACGAAAGGTACGGTAACATACGAGTTGACTAATGTCAGCCCGATGACGCCAGTCGAGGGCTGACCATCATCACAAGTATATTATCAGAGCGGAGTTTTTCTCAGATCTAAAATAACTAATTGTTGGTTTAATTTTATGATTCCACATCACATCTACCTCTCATATTTATCATACTAATATTATAAATGCGAAAGTCACTTTGTTTGTTGGTTTGTTGGTTTGTCCTTCAATCACGCCGCAACGGAGCAACGGATTTACGTGATTTTTGGCATGGGTATAGTTGAGGACCTGGAGAGTGACATAGGCTACTTTTTATCCCGGAAAATTAAGGAGTTCCCGCGGGAATAACAAAAAACTTAAACCACGCGGACGAAGTCGCGGGCATCAGCTAGTTGATAATAATTTATAAGAAAAATTCAATGACTCTTTTAAAAATACCGCACACAGACTAAAGATTTAGTTTAAACTATGGCGCGTTGTTGTAATTGCGTTTTTTTTTATTAGATTCATGGCTCTAGGTTCTAGTTCTCAACTCCCATCTTGGACTATTCAGTCTTTACTTTTATGATTTAAAAAACTTAAAACAACTTTAATTAATTGTATTAAACACAATTCTTTATCAATTTACGTCTAAACTTCATCATTTTTTTAGGATTTCTACTATACAAAGTCAATATCATTATGAACCTTCTTGCAAGAAAACTTTTTATTTAGAAGTAACGTGGAACTAAAAAAAACTGCAAATTTACCGCAGGAGGGCGGTAAATATTTACCACAGGAAGGCGGTAAATATGTACTGCACGCGGGCAGTAAATTTAACTTACAAGCCCTGTTTACTGCCTCTGTAAGTGCATTTTTCGAGCAAGTGTATTGAAAAATATTTACTGTCAAAATAATTTTAAATGAAGAAAACCTGTTAGAAGATTGGTCTCAATTTTGAGAAATCTTCGATTTTCTGGAATATCTTAAGTCCGCCTGTAATTTACTAGCTAGCTCTGGGTCAAGATAATTCATAGATTTGCATTTTTTATGGACTTTTTTATCCCTCTATATTATAGAAACTGTGAAAAATGAAACTTCACCTTATAGAGTCTATAAGGAGAAGTTTCATTCTTTTTATCTAGAAAACTTTTGTTGTTTTGTTCAGAATCTGATTTCCATTGGCAACGGCAAGCAAAATCATTGTTAGTATACCTACACATAAAACGTCAAAAATGTGTAGACAAAAGGTGTTTCATGTAGATGTTCAATGTTTCGGGAAAAAGACAGCAGGAGATGCGACTTTAAAAATTTTTTTTAAACATTATAATAGGTAAAAGGTATTGCTGCACACTAAACTAAGGTAACTATTTATTTAAAAAATTCTGACTAGTTCAACTATTAAATTGGGCAGAATTATTTCGGTGGTGTTTTAAAAAGATTTTTTTTAATCTACTACAAGTTAGCCCTTGACTGCTATCTCACGTGATGGTAAGTGATGATGCTGTCTAAGATGGTAGTGGGCTAACCTGTTAGGGCCTAGGGGTATGGCAGTTATATTAAACCCATTCCCCTATTCGGTTTCTACACGGCATCATACCGGAACGCTAAATCGCTTGGCGGCACGTCTTTGCCGGTAGGGTGGTCACTAGCCACGGCCGAAGCCTTCCCACCAGGCCAGGCCAGGCATTCAGGAATTCAGGAATTATAAATTCCCAAATTGACCCTGCTGGGGATTAAACCCGGTACGTTAAGACAACAGCGCTCAACACTGCGCCACGGAGGTCGTCCAAGTTGTGTTTTGTTTTTAACTTTTCTCGTATATTTTGTCATTTGTGCATCTAACAAAGCATGGCACAACATCGCATAGTTACGGGGATCCGTGCACTTTTGTAAAATTTTGACCCAAAAATACTAGAATGTGTTTCTAACCTCATATTATGTACTTAAATTTTTATTAGTAGACTAAACACGTTTTTAACAGATTTACGATTTTTTGTTATAATTTTTATTGCACCTTGCGTCATTACCATACACGACCGACACGTGTCGTTATCGATGTAATAAATTTCAAAAGACCCTTTATAATATTTCCATACAAATCCTGCCTCCCCCAAAAGTCCATAGCAATCGCTTCCACCCTCTGTTAAGGGCATTAGCCCTTGCGCACGAGTCGAATCAATAATTCAATACATGGCTAGGGAATAGCGACTAGGGTCCTTCGCGAGGTTTTTCACCGCATTCAGTTTACGGCCGCACGCCGTGCGCGTCTTATCGCGCTTTTTTATTGTTTTCTAAAAGTAATTCCGTGATTACGGCACCGTATCATGCTTTGGTAAGTTTAGGTTTTGAGCACACGTGTGACTGTGGCGCTTTATAAATCCATTTTCGAAGTAATTTAAGCATTTTAGAAGTAAAATCCTACTAATATAATAAACTAACTATACGATGCCCGCGATTTAGGCCGCAAAGATTAAGGTTTTTTGATTCCCGCGGGAACTCTTTAATTTTTAGGGATAAAATGAAGCCTATGTCCTTCCCCGCGATACAAACTAAGATGTATTAAGACAGGTTATAAGCTATCTCCACTCTAAATTTCAGCCAAATCGGTTCATTCGTTGCGGCGTGAAGGAGTAACTAACATCCAAACTTTCACATTATGTCGGTCGTTACGGCCGGTCAATGTAATGAATTGTCATAGAATTTGGTGGAAACTAGCCATTTCATCACAATTGAACTTGCCACCAGCCAACCCGCCAGTATGAAAAGTTTTGAACGATTCGGGCAATAAATATAAAATTATTCGTTCAGTAAGAGTTATGGACTTATGGATTACTGGATGGATTAGTACCCCAAACGAAATTCAAAGAACTGACTAAAAATCTACAGTAATGTTACAGGACCTAAATGTGCAACATGAAACCTAAGTGAGCATTAGGCCTTACGTGCTATGCGAGTCGACCGCTCACTATTTATTTTGAGATTCGATTGACATAACGTGGTTAACACTTCAACGCGAAAAACTTAGCCGATACAATTATTAATTAAAAAAATAATAATAATTTCAATAACAATAACATAAATTATAATTAATAGTTCGTTAATAATGAGCGTCTCTTTGGTGTGGTTGCGCAGGTTGCCGAAGGAGGAAATAGCAGCACGGGTCGCCGCGTTCAGAGCAAAGCTGTCGGAGACGGGCGGTGCAGACAAGGATGTGCCCAGAGACGAGTTCGGAAGAGTAGCGTGAGTATTTTATTCTAATTTAAGTTTCATATCTAATCTGTGTAAAAGTTTGATTTTCGATAGACAGCGTTATCTAAAAACCTCTTAGGTGCAACTTCTCCACAAAATATTGAAAAAAAAAAAACAAAAACCACAAAGATTTCTTTTTAATTTTTTCACTGTTCACTCTAGAAACTCTTCTACGTTTTCAGTAGTCCAGCGATAACCAATCCGCCGCGCGCCGACCGCATGTGGCGTCGGGTAGTGCTATTCTAGAGCAAAAATATTTATTTTATTTTTGTTTGGAAAATGCTATTTCTTAAAATTTTAAAAAGTCGTAGAACAAATGTGTTTTAACATGCTATTAGTATTTTTAAACAATAATATTTATGAAATGATGGCCGCACTGTCTGCGTGATTTTAGGTTTCCTTAATCATTGTGGATTTTTTGAAATAATAAAGTGATCTCTTATGTAAGATATCTCTGTACCAAATTTGACTTAAATCGGTTAAACGGATGGGCTGTGATAAGGTAGCAGACAGACACACTTCATAATATTAGTATGGTAAAAAGAAACTTTACATGGAATAATACAAATTAATGCTCGTCTGGTCGTAAGCTGTTACCTTTGGCTCTCATATCGTTTGAACTATTGAATTGAAACATACAGTTGTTAATGGCATATGCGCCATGCATACTTAAAATGCTTTAGTGTCTAAATCGCATTGAGACGAAAATTATTACAATAAGAAAATGAAATTATTACTTTACTAGCTGATGCCCGCAACTTCGACCGCGTGGATTTATGTTTTTTTGGTTCCCGCGGGAACTCTTAAATACCGGGATAAAAAGTAGCCTATGTGGTCATTCCAGACTATAATCTGTCTCTGTGCCAAAGGACTTGTCCAAGATTGGGCCTTGAACATGAACCAAGATTAATTTAATACACGTGAATAGAGATCCTAAAATATGGTTTATAGAATAATTTACACATTTTTAAAGGACCCCATTTTGGAGAAAAATAGTATTTTATTTTGTGGCTTTTTTAGATCTTTGCCTGAATCTTATCAACAGTAAAAAAAAAATTGATTGTCTTTGTCACTTATGTCATAGAATGATTGTCAAATGTCAATGTCAGTTTTGTATGACATTAGAGTGAAAATAACAGGTGCGTTCCACTAAGCGTTCACAACGATCACGCTCACGACCGCAGTTTTTCCCGTACTTCTTGCGTTACTGTCGTAAACTCAAGTGGTATGGATTATAGAGCGTTTTGAGCGTGGAGGTAAATTATACAAACGGCGAGTTAGTAAAAAGAAAGCAAAAGATTTAAGAGGTTAGGTTATAATCTGTATAAGCCTTGAAAATTAACTGAAATAATTATTGTTTAAATCGATTTATATTGCATAAAATTATAATTTAATTTTTTCAATAAGAAAACTAACAAAGAAGGCTAACTTAATTTTCATTTCTAAAGTTAGTTTATATTATTGGCAATCAAGGAAAAATATATACATGTATACTTAACTTACTTTATAAACTGCAATTAATTTTTCTAAACTTGTTTTACATAGTTAATTATACACGGTGCTTTTTTTATAGTCGTTGAAAAGCAAACCAGTTAATGTACCCAATGCCTACAGTCCACTGGTAAAATACAAAAAAAAATAAAGAACATTTCAATGAGTTTCATTTAAAAAATAAATAAAAAATAGCTTCATTTGAAAACACCCCATAGCGCACGTAAATATGGCGCTCGCGGAACGGCGGCGCTCGAGTACCTACAGTAGCACGGCGCGGGCACGTGTCCCTAAAGGTCATTCACTTTAACGAAAATGTACTGGAATACGTGCAGTAAATGCAGTAACCTTTAAGACTATGAGTTAAGACCCTCTGCTGAGAAGTTACTTGTTAGTCAAGTACGTCAAACTAACTTGTTACGTACGCTACTTACGTAAAAATTGCCGAGTACCTACCAAGGCACAGACCGTGTGCCTCATTCGATCAGCTGTTTGCAATGCAAGCTCGTATTATTGATGTAGGTAGGTACTAGGTACTTACTTACTTAATTTCAATCTTCGTACTTTCGTACTTTTTACGGACTTTCGGAAACAATAATTGTTCTAAGTACATGAAATAAACATTCCATTTCAAATCCAACTAAAATGTTCAACAAGAAATGGTAGGTAGAAATGGTACCTACTTACTCGGGTTTAAAAAATAAGTAGGTGGTTCTCTTTCTGAGTCGTATTCCTCATTTCTAAGGGCCCTTTCCATTAATCACATAATGGCAAGGGTTTTGTTTTTCTTTCTTCTTAATAATAATTCGGTGGGTATGATTAGGAATTAAGTAAGTAGTCAATTGTTTCAGACTCATCAAGAAAGTACCTAGGTAGTAGGTAACAAACTTACACTTTTTACCAGCTATTTCGATTAAAATCAACAAAATTAGGTACAGTACCTTTCCATAATTAATTCCATAGGTATGTTCATGCCACATGAGTAGATTAACACACAAACCACACAGAACAGAAAAGTTTAACCTATCTTCCTGTAATGAAGTAATTATTCGAATTGCTTGCTGTTTTGCTCCAAACAAAAGAGCATGTTTTTGTAAGTCATAAAAATGTTTGAGTTTAATCACTTTCACATCACTTCGCGCTGTACCTACTGGTAGTTTAGACATCTAACACTACGCTGTACGTCTTACAGTAACTCAAGAATTAGACTTTGTACCATGTTTTAAGAAAAATAATAATTACGGAAACAACAACGAAAAGTATGCGTAGGTACTATACTTCCGCTTTCGCACGTTCGGTGGCCGACCCGTAACTGAGTAAATCTATTTTTTGCATTTTGCTATTTCCTGTAAAAAGGGGGCGGGGCCGATGGGTCAAAAGGATAGCGCGAGCGCATGATTGGACCTCGGTCCACGTGGACTTTTCAAATAACCATTCGCTATTGGTTCACAAAATTTCTCTTGCACGATTAATGTGAGGAAGAGAATTCCTTGAACTTGTAACAGAGGTTACTTCGCATGTACTTTCGTAAACATAATTAAACAGGATGTTTCAAATTTTTTCGAAATTTTAATAAATTTTTTTCGCTAGTGTGTGTATTGACATGAGGTCATTTTTAATATTGCTCAAGGATATCTTATATCGGACTCATAACTGGGGCCGCTTTTGCACGACGGTGGCACAGGCACCGTGTATTTACCTGTGGAGGCACGTTGAACATCAGCTGCAGAAACATTCACTTCTACTACAATATTATCTCTTTCCGCATGAAATAACGTAAGTTTCACGGTCGCCATCTTTGATGCTTTGAGTTTTGAAAATGCCGCTAATTTTCTCAACGACCACGACGACCCACCTCTTGAGATCAAAGGCGGCTCGCTCAAAGGAGCGCTGGTGCAGTGAACTCCCACAAAATTTCAAAAAATACATAGGTACTAGGTAGGTATAATAATCAAATAAACTTTGCTATAAACGTTATAAATATTTTTATATAAATCTATTCCCATTGTCATTTTAATCATGAATATCCATAAGTACCTACCTACCTACCTACTTTACTACTTATTTCATCAATCAACACAAATTTAATACATGGTATTTTTGTTATGTGGAGCGCTTAGAACAACGCTCCTATAGACGAAAGTTTAGTACAACGTTCATATTGAAATGTAATGAGAGTAAAAGAGAGCATTCGATGCGAGCGGCGCGTGAGACAAAAGATTTGTATGAGAAGTTTGGTAAATATGGAGCGGCGCTCCTGAAGTCCTGACACGAAGTACGCATGCGCGATATTACCCGACTAAATGACATGGCCTGTTGTCACGAAGAAAGAGTTAAAACTCGCGAGTATTTTTTTTATTCGTATTATGCCGGTAAGATGTAAACAAAACGCAAAATACGAAAGTAAATTTATTTTGATTTCTTCGCGAGTGCATCGGATCATTGTACAGTGGCTGAAAATCTGTATTGTTGTTTTAAATAATGTACATATTGTGTTGTGTATTTATGTGAAAAAGACTGTGATTTATGTAAATAGTGTAGGCGATTAAAATGGAACAATATAACGTAATGACCGCCGAATGGACTTCATTTACAAATAATTGGTAAGCATTTTCTTTTTTTTTAGTGAACTCCCAATATGATCTTTCACGAGCCGCCTCTGCTTGAGATGGAGTGTCGCGAGCTTCGCGTGAGCGTAAGTCATGACGTCATAAGTGACGTTTTCGCCGCGACCACAACCACCGCGGTCGTTATGTGGAATTTGATCGTTAGGAGCATTTTGATCGTTGTGGGCGCTTAGTGGAACGCACTGTAGAAAAAGTTTTAGTGTTGCCATCCATCGAAAAATATTTTCTACAAACGATATTTTTCATAATTAATTTTAAAAAAACGGGGTTTTCTAAAATTATTATTTAAATGGAGTTTAATGTACATTTTTTTCTCTTTCACGTGATGGCAGTTTGGTTCTGGTTCATTAACACTCAGAATAAAAAACCACCCTCCATACTGAACTGGGACATGTCATTTCATCCAGATCCGTTCAGCCATTCTCGCGTGATTGAGTAACAAACACCCATATATCCATACATCCATCCATCCATCCATCCAAACTTTCGCAGTTATAATATTACTTTAGAGTAGACCAGTGCCCGAAGCCTTTGAAAATGGTAAAAAGTGAAAAAAAATCATAGTAGGATGAAACCCATTGGAAATGGAAGAGAATACAACAACAATGAAAGGAAAAATAATTAACGGGCGATCTGAGGTCGGGAAGTGGAAGGGGGTGGTTTTTAAGGGTAAAAAACGGTTTTTCTCGATTTCCGGCAAAACTACAAGTTACTGGAAAAAAATTAAATGGCAAAGTTGTAGGTAATAAAAAGATCTACAACTTTTATATTTACACTTTTTTCACATACCTCAAAATTTATGTGAAAAATTCAAATAACCAAGATTTTGGTTTTTTATTTTTATCTATTACAAAACTATTTTTTTGAAATTTTGGTGAAAACTTACCTTTTTATGTCCCAAATATATTTTTTATTTTATATTAGATTATTTATTTTATATTATTTTTATAGATTTAAAATATGTATTTATTATTCTAACCTTATTATGACTTAATATCGAAAAAGCAGGCTAATTTTCAATCGAAAATTCTCGCGTCAAAATATCTGCTTTTTAAAAAAAGTCGGTAGGTTTTTTGTTTGTTGAAATCTCTACTTTCTGATGATGTAGAAAAAAATATACATTACTATGGTAAATTTTCTCAGAAAATGCAAAATACTAACTCGAAAATTAGCCCGCTTTTCGATATTAAGTCAAAATAAGGTTAAAATAATAAATATTTTAAATCCAAAAAATTACAGTGTATTGTGTATAAAAAGGTAAGTTTCACCAAACTTCGTGAAAAAAAAGTTTCAAAAATTATCGACACTGGTCTATATAGATACTTACTAGGTAAGTATGGAATAATTTTCGCAACATTTACGACATCAATAATAAAATTATTATATTACAAAGAAGACGACAAAGAAGAATACAAAGAAGAATATTTTCAATTCGACGAATGTCTGATGTAATATTGAAAGTTAAAAAAAGCATTCCATTTTATTAATCGACCTGAAAGGAAGAAGAATCTGAATTCGGCACATATTATTTCTCTGTCTAAGTATACATTTATTTCTCCGAGATTTCTGGATATTTTTTCTGCATTTTTTTTTCGGAATCGTATAATATTATGTCTTCTAACAAAAGTTCCTATTTATTTATATTCTCATTTTTAGTCGTATCACATAATCGTATTGAAAAAACCATAAAAACAATTAGCTTAAGCAATTATATCCGGAAAATCGATTCGCTCGCCGGAGGAAACTTAATTAGAAAGATTTTAATCTCTACTTATTTGTCTTACCCATTTATCTACGCCTACCATTTGGCCTAAAAGATGCTTATAAAATACATTATTTTATACTCACGTAGAGCAAGATTTTGCTAAATATAACAGAATAACAGAATTAAGTTTGCCACAACAGTCCAAAAATATTATTACCCGATCTGCTAATTTTAATACACGGTGCCTGTGCCACCGTCGTGCAAAAGCGGCCCCAGTTATGAGTCCGATATAAGATATCCTTGAGCAATATTAAAAATGACCTCATGTCAATACACACACTAGCGAAAAAAATTTATTAAAATTTCGAAAAAATTTGAAACATCCTGTTTAATTATGTTTACGAAAGTACATGCGAAGTAACCTCTGTTACAAGTTCAAGGAATTCTCTTCCTCACATTAATCGTGCAAGAGAAATTTTGTGAACCAATAGCGAATGGTTATTTGAAAAGTCCACGTGGACCGAGGTCCAATCATGCGCTCGCGCTATCCTTTTGACCCATCGGCCCCGCCCCCTTTTTACAGGAAATAGCAAAATGCAAAAAATAGATTTACTCAGTTACGGGTCGGCCACCGAACGTGCGAAAGCGGAAGTATAGTACCTACGCATAATTTTCGTTGTTGTTTCCGTAATTATTATTTTTCTTAAAACATGGTACAAAGTCTAATTCTTGAGTTACTGTAAGACGTACAGCGTAGTGTTAGATGTCTAAACTACCAGTAGGTACAGCGCGAAGTGATGTGAAAGTGATTAAACTCAAACATTTTTATGACTTACAAAAACATGCTCTTTTGTTTGGAGCAAAACAGCAAGCAATTCGAATAATTACTTCATTACAGGAAGATAGGTTAAACTTTTCTGTTCTGTGTGGTTTGTGTGTTAATCTACTCATGTGGCATGAACATACCTATGGAATTAATTATGGAAAGGTACTGTACCTAATTTTGTTGATTTTAATCGAAATAGCTGGTAAAAAGTGTAAGTTTGTTACCTAGGTACTTTCTTGATGAGTCTGAAACAATTGACTACTTACTTAATTCCTAATCATACCCACCGAATTATTATTAAGAAGAAAGAAAAACAAAACCCTTGCCATTATGTGATTAATGGAAAGGGCCCTTAGAAATGAGGAATACGACTCAGAAAGAGAACCACCTACTTATTTTTTAAACCCGAGTAAGTAGGTACCATTTCTACCTACCATTTCTTGTTGAACATTTTAGTTGGATTTGAAATGAAATGTTTATTTCATGTACTTAGAACAATTATTGTTTCCGAAAGTCCGTAAAAAGTACGAAAGTACGAAGATTGAAATTAAGTAAGTAAGTACCTAGTACCTACCTACATCAATAATACGAGCTTGCATTGCAAACAGCTGATCGAATGAGGCACACGGTCTGTGCCTTGGTAGGTACTCGGCAATTTTTACGTAAGTAGCGTACGTAACAAGTTAGTTTGACGTACTTGACTAACAAGTAACTTCTCAGCAGAGGGTCTTAACTCATAGTCTTAAAGGTTACTGCATTTACTGCACGTATTCCAGTACATTTTCGTTAAAGTGAATGACCTTTAGGGACACGTGCCCGCGCCGTGCTACTGTAGGTACTCGAGCGCCGCCGTTCCGCGAGCGCCATATTTACGTGCGCTATGGGATGTTTTCAAATGAAGCTATTTTTTATTTATTTTTTAAATGAAACTCATTGAAATGTTCTTTATTTTTTTTTGTATTTTACCAGTGGACTGTAGGCATTGGGTACATTAACTGGTTTGCTTTTCAACGACTATAAAAAAAGCACCGTGTATATGCCGATCTTTATGCGTGTAAAATAAATACAAATTATTTTCATTCAAGGGTTCTTAAATTCGAAAGCCTGCAGTGTTTTCTCAACATTTTTTCAAAAATTTCTGACTTTTGTTTATTATATTTTTGCAAATTTCTAGAGGATTTTTGAAGAAAAAAGACGAAAAGCTCTCCTCGGGCATTTATTATAAATCTCTATATATAAAAATGAACCCCTATTTCCCTTGGTCACGGCATCACGCGTGAACGGCTGGACCAATTTCGCTAATTCTTTTCTTGTTGTATAGGTGAGGACCTGGAGAGTGACATAGGCTACTTTTTATCCCGGAAAATTAAGGAGTTCCCGCGGGAATAACAAAAAAACTTAAACCACGCGGACGAAGTCGCGGGCATCAGCTAGTCAACAATAAAAATGTTACAACTAGAAAATAAGATCACACAAGAACGATAGGCAACGACGAATGACAAGGAAGAGAGCCCCCGACAGCAGCGCACGCATGCTTTTATAAAGTCGTCTCTGACACCATCATTTTTCTTCTTAATCGCAGGGAGTTAATTCTTTTCTTGAATCTTGACTTTTTCTTTTCAAATGAGTATGGTGAGAAAGGAGTATTATATGGAGCTGCTGCAACAATATATTATAGACATTATATTCCATGTTTTCTGCCTTTAGTTTAAATGTATTTATCGATATTGAATTCGGTTCGCCTTTTCAAACGCACATAGTGTGAAACACTTCGGAAATAGATTTATTGCCCAGGCCTTGTATTTATTTTTATTTATAATTTAAATATTTATAAAATATAAACGTTTCTTATTTATAGGAAGTAAGATAAGACGTACACCTAAGAGCCATTCCACATTATGAGATTCGGCATACAGCTTTTTCCTGTAGCTTTGATTTGCGTTTTTACTCTAGGTTATCCTGCCGCTATGTGTATTTCAATTTAGCAAAGACTTATGGGGAGTCCCTTAGGGAGGTCAATGGGTCTCCCCTAGTCCCCCGTTATACATATTGATCGCCTGTACGCCCGAAAGTGTACACTACACACGAGGCTTTCAATTAAACATAGTGTGTATGTTGAACCTTGTCAAGTTATGTATTTCATACATTGTGTCTTAAAAAAAGCGTAGACTCAATTCTATTTTGCTTAAACGTAAAAGCAGTTTGTTTTGGCAAAATAATAGATCGTTGACCCAACATGCGTTGGAGTCTGTGCGGTTACTTAGTTTCAAAAACATTATTAGAACGCTAAATATAGTTGGGACGAAATCGCGGGCATCATCTAGATGCCCGCGATTTCGTCTGCGTGGATTAAGTTTTTTTATTCCCGCGGGTACTCCTTAATTTCCCGGGATAAAAATTACCTATGCCCTTCCCTGGGATGCAACCTATCTTCATACCAAATTACATCAAGATGATGAGATGACCGACATATAGACACAATTTCGTTTTATAATATTAGTATGGATATAGACAACACTAAGTAAGTCCTTTTTGTCCTAGAAAAAGTGACCCTTTTATTGATCGCAGTCACCCCTAGCCTACCCGATACACTGGGCTGGGCAGGGTTTTACCGTGGGGTTGATTCTCCTTGTTCAATTTTTAATTTCGCTAGGCTTTATGAAGGAGTAGATATAAGTAGGTGAAAATATTTAGGTTCTCGTTTAGTTGATCCAGCAAACGAAACCGGATACCGAAAACAGACACCGGGACAGGTGAAACTAAATAAAAGCTAGTAAAATAGTGTGAACTGCTATCCTTTTCGTATTGTTCGCTACGGAAAAGGACAGCGCGATTGTCATGTGACTTTGTTTAGTATATCACCATCGCGAACTTTTTAAGAGTAGGTACTTATCATCATGGGGTCTCCTATATTGATCGCAGTTGCCCCGAGCCTTGTATGTTACAATACATACGTGGGGTTCGTATTACATTCTTCTCCTTCAAAAACTGTGGCCAATTTTTCCCCTTAATTAAATATGTTCATATAAATTCCCTCTAAATCTACATATTTTTAGGGTTCCGTACCCAAAGGGTAAAAACGGGACCCTATTACTAAGACTCCGCTGTCTGTCTGTCTGTCTGTCTGTCTGTCTGTCTCCAGGCTGTATCTCATAGACCGTGATAGCTAGAAAGCTGAAATTTTCACAAATGATGTATTTCCGTTGCCGCTATAACAACAAATACTAAAAATTAAAAAAATATATACTTATATTAAGGGGGGTCCCCATACAATAAACGTGTTTTTTTCGTATTTTTTTGCTCAATATTAAAAACGGTAACAGGTAGACGGTTCAAATTTTCACAGAATATTAACTTGTATATCACCTTTCAAAATAAATAATTAAATATCAATAAAGTAAATATTAAAGGGGGGCTCCCATACAACAAACGTAATTTTTTGATATTAACAGTAAACCTCTACAAACAAAGTTAGTTTTGCGGTTCATTAACAAAGGTAATTATACCTACTTCTTGAGTACGGAAACCTCGGTGCGCGAGTCCGACTCGCACTTGGCCGGTTTTATTATCATGTGTCATTCTTGCAAAATTACGTCATAATATTATCACAGCTTATGTACTCATTTATCTCCGTAAAACTGTGGTAGTATGTTTGTTGCCTAAACGAGGATATAACGGATAATAATCATTCTACTTGACGATTTGATCTTTTCCCTTGTAAAAGTTTATTTAAATAAAAAATATTTGACTTTGAATATCTTTCAAGAATTACTATTTGAATTGATACCTACTTATTTTCAGCCAATAAATAATTAATCAATATTGACGACACAGAGAATAAGTATAGTATTTTCTTGTTTGTTTCAATTCAGAAACATTCCAATTGTAGTATGGAGGAAATCGAGCAGTTTGACGAAATCTCGTAGCCATCTCTTCTTTATATCTTTTTTGTTACGTCATAGCTACGCGTGTTCACACTTCCAAGTTCTACGACCAACATTTCCTTGTTCTAGAAACCACGACGAATACATACATACTAGTCATAGGTATATAGAAGAGATGGCTACGAAAATCGTGAAGGAGACGACTTGATAATAGATTAAGATTTGCCTATAGACTATTGTTTATTTAAATTGACAAAACATTACTGCATAAAAAAAAGTTATAATATATTACTATATATTGTAACTTAAATATATTATAATAGCCCCAGGATAAAAATTGTCGTTGGCAAAGAGTTCTCCTATATCCGACCATTTCCGACCAATCGGAACTATGCCCAACTCGGTCTAAACTTATAAATTTCTAAAATTTCAAGAGTATCAGAAAACAATAGGTACTTAACCCGAAAATTATTTGAAATCATTTTCAAATATTTTCTGTTTAACAATAACTCAGATTCAAAATTTCCGAGAGCATCGGGAAACAATGACTATATTAATTAAGCTTACAATGTGAATCTTTTTTCATGCTATTCAATACGAGCGCTTTTCAGTCCGAAATCTGAAGTATTCATCAGGCCTCGTTGCTAAAAGCCTTTTGTCTTCTCCTTTTTTTTATTGTCCTGCGGGTGAAATGAACTGATCATATTCTCCATCTATAATATTACTAGCTGATGCCCGCGACTTCGTCTGCGTGGATTGAGTTATTTTGATGCCCGCGGGAACTCCTTAATTTTCCGGGATAATAAGTAGCCTATGTCACTCTCCAGGTCCTCAAGTATACCCATGCCAAAAATTTCGTTACGAAACCCATGAACATTTTGTATGGGTAAATCAAGGGAAATGTTTTTCTTTTATTTTATGTTTTCGTCAATTTTCCAATGTTTTAAATTGTTATTCTGCTATTCGGGACGGAGACAAATACAACAAATAAAAAACCATGAAAATCGGTCCAGCCGTGAATGTTCGAACAAACCCGACTTTGTTTTATACATATATTATTACATTATATTAGATATGTATAAAAATCTGAGTCCCTAATAATTACACGGATTCACACTTTTTACTTAAATTTTGCTTTCGTTATGGCCCTTAGTTAATCCACTTTTGGAAAATTTACGACCTTCATTATGGTTCTCACGCAGTTATCTCTATGATAAGCTATAAGCTTGACGTCATAGTTGACACATAAAGATTGTTTTCCGTCACTGTTTCCACCAATTACGTATTTTCTTTTTCAGCAGCAATCTTTCTTTCTTCAAAGTTTCTTTTTATCTATCCTTCATATCAAGAGTGAATTGTCGGATTAAAGACAAAGCCTATAAATAAAAAAAAATGTCCTTAAGACAAGTCTATCTCCATGTTTCCCTGAAAACTTCAATAGTGCTACACAACCCACATATGTTTAGAGCAGGATTATTAATTATTTTGTCCCATTAACACACATATCAGCATGAACATGTTGACAAGGTGTTAATCATTTAGCACTTGGCATTTGGCATCGGCATTTCGTTTAATCTTGGACCAATTATATAGGTACGTAATTAGTTCTAAATTCTAATAAATAGAAAATTCGCCAACATATTTGATGGAGAGAGCTGAAGAAATTGGGTTTTATTTTCTTAAGGAGCTTTAAGGGTTACTTAGTTTTGGCGTACTCTAAAATCTAAATCGTAACTATCGTAAATATTTAAAAAACTAAACTATTTTTTTACTTAAACATCATTTGTTTCAATTTTACGTCCTATAATAGTCTGTTTCTATATCTTATAATTTTCTGCGAAAAACTATTATTTAATAAGATTAATTTTAATAATTTTAATAAGATTTATTTTCATGATATTTCACAACAGTTCTAAAACAGTTTTCTGCCGACCTAAAACCTTTTTCAACCACCTCTCCGTGAAAAATGTCAAGTATTACTTCAAGCCAAAGAACACGGAAGTCACATTTTGTTGTTTCTAATTGTTAATTAAAATTGGATTTTTTATAAATTATGTTTCTTTAAATATTCGTCTCGAAGAACAATAAATTAGTCCGTGTTATTACATGACTGCCCAAAAAAAGGAGTATTACACTCCTTTTCTTCGTTGTCATGGTTAATGTAGGTACCTATATATGTATTTATGTATGTGAGTTTATTCCGCCATAACTTCGTATCGTTGAATCCTTACATCATGCCGAATCCCGACTGGTGCTGGCTATAAATTTTTTGGTGGCTATTGATGTGGTGACAGACAGGAAACACTCCCTCATTTGTTTTGTTAAAGAAATTGTTAATATGTATTAGGAAAAAATAATAATATCTACTCTACTTGATCTAAAAAGCTTATCAGAATACATTATTGCTTGAATTCAATCGTTAGAATAATTTATTCTTTGCATCCAAAATTTATGCCTGCTTAAAATAAACTTTGATCAAAATAAATACAAGTTATTTGTTGCAAGTCCATAAAAAACACGTAAAACCCACTTCAGTTATATATTTAGAATGGTTTAGATTGAAACAAGGCCGTAGACGATAAAAACACAAGAGATGTGCAACTGCGAATTTTAGTTCGTACAGTGCGTAAGTAAAACCTAGTTTCGGCTGGCATTCGTCGCTACAGAACGCGTCGAAAATTTTGGCCAAAAAATGGGGGCCTTTTTGCACTGGCTTCTGAAATAAGCTCAAACTGTTCTCACTTTGATTTTTATTCGAAAATCAAGCGGTCGAACTGGGTAGCACTTTTCTATTCATATTTTGATAAAGAATATTCAATCCATACAAATGTGAAGCTTAAATACGAAAGTCTGTTAAATTATCACAGCCCATCTTTTTAACCGATTTTGATAAAATTTGGTACAGAGAGAGCGTATATTTACCGGGGACAGACATTTTGTTAGGTGCTCTATATCCAGGTAAATCAAAGAGTTCCTACCTACCAGATTTTTAAAAACCTATATAACTACACGGTCAATTATTTCGGTCGTTGCTGTCATCAGCTAGTACCCTATAAGCAAGTTTTAGGTTTGCATTTTTAAATATTATGCCTTGTCAGTGCACTCCTTCGTACGCGATATAGGTACATTAGATAAATAACCATAAACCACAATGGCACGACAATATGTTACTGCTAAGTAACTGCCCGTAGTAACTAGTAAAGTAGTATGAACGTGATGGCATTAATACACTGCGAAATTCATTTTACAATCATTAACAGATCTCATTACGTCTGCCAAACGCTACACACCTTCTGTAGGATCGCCAAATCTAAATAAAGTTATGGATTTTTCTGAATTTGTCAACCCTCCCAACCAACGCAATCCAACAACATTGGATCATTGGTCCAAAATTTTCCTCTTTATATCTGAACTGAATGAACTCTATATATGTATTTATATCTATAAAAATGGTTTGTTTGATTTGGACTACATCTGATCCGAACCTACATCCCATAATATATTCTTCATATAAGTATAAGCTAGCATCTGCAGCTGAACTGGATTTATCTTTGCAATGATTAAGCGAGCTCAAGCATAACAGAAAAGATATCAGAACAGAAACAGAAAAGATATAAGATAGATATAGAGATCCTTATTTTTATTCATGACTTTACTTCAAGCAATGAATGGAGAATCGAGGTCAAGAAAAGGACTCCTCAATGCTTTTAAGGAAAAATATATTTTCAAATTAACATTCGCAGTTTTTGCTCTATAGAATAACCTTCTGAAGGAAGACACTGGTATCGATTGATACGGCTTTGAAGCTTTGTAAGACTGTAAATTATATCCATGCAAAACAAGATTGATGGATATCGTAAACGTCTCGTGCAGATAGCGTTTGAAGACAGTGAAATGTAGACACTAAGTACGTACACAGCACGTTAGATTTTGGCAACTGTTTGTATCAATCTCAAATCCAAAATAAACCGCTAACATAGTCAGAGATACACGTTCTCCACGTTCGGTATTTCGAATTGTAAAATAGGAATATTGACGCAGTTTCAAATACTAGGTTTTACTTATGTTTTACGAATCATTTCCTATTAACGATGGCATTCTCGATTATTGCTTTTTGGACGCATTCTTGGTATCCTTGGAACAATAATCAATATTTAAAATAAACATATCCTTCAATACCCAAAAATTAAATTAATCTATAAAATATTGGAGTAAAAAATAGCATTTTCTCTTCAAAGGGCAAATAAGCCTTTGTGTTAAGTAGGGCGGTGTAAAACGGAGATGGGTTGTTTGCGCAGGGTGCGCGCGTCGCGTGCTTCCTGTTATTCCTTCAGTAGCGCCGCCGGTCCGCCGCCGGCTGGACTACCATGTAACCTCACGCCACACGCCTTTGCAGTCTTCCAGCGGCCCCGCCGCCTTAGTCTAATTCTAGCTTTAAGAAAACAAGTCTTCCACTAGGTTAAGGATATAGTTATAATGCAACGTGGTCGAGCGTCGCGTCGCGAGCACAACAACCGCGTGGTATTCGAGCGGCTATGGCGAGGCACTTTCCAGGCCGTGCTCGCTGGCCCTCAGCGTCGACCGCGCGCCTCCTCCCACGACCCCAACCCTGACCTATCAGTCGAACCGATCAGACCTCCCCCCACTATGACAGACCCCTTAGAACCAGCTCTGAGAACCATTCTCGAAGGGCTCAGAAGCTGCTGTTGTCGATGCAGTTGCGCCTCAAATCGCAACAATATAAACAACAATTTGCAGGTCTGTCTCTCCAATGAGGAGGAGAGAAAATCCATGCGATCCGTCATAAGGTGTGTTGTTTTACCGATTACTTAAAAGTTAAACTTCGCTAACTATAGCTCAAAGGAAAACGAATGAAATCATATCAATGTTACGCGTACAAAACTAATTAAATTTTACAACGATTTCACGCTTTGCAGTAAACAATAAGCGTTAATGCCATTACGATTTCGTACCGCAAAACATTGATTGTGATCGACTTAGTTATAATTGTATGAGAAATTAATTTGCAATTTCCCTATTCTAGCGCACTTAGGTGCTATTCAGGTAAATATATCATCTTGTTTCCAGCTAATTGGAGCTTAAGTATATTCTGATTCATAGATAACTATCGACTTTCAACAACACCTTAACCACATAATAAATATAGAAATTTGTCTACGAAACTTAACTCTTAAGAAAAAATGTTTAATCTGTCAGCCATCTTGAATTTTCGTTCAACTTTCAGCGTGCGCGAAACTCACGCAGTAGCGGAGGCCCAACAAGAGAAAAATGCACGCCTCAGGGACGCATTCGGCATCTCGCCTCGGTTCGTGGAGGGAACGAGCTTGGACCCTGAGCGGAGGGCGCGGGACGAGGCACAGAGGTACCCTCTAGTGAGGACGCCGAGCCACGAAAGGGAGGAACGCGATACTCACGTCACTAAAAAGAAAAAAAAGCGAAGGTACGAAATCATTAACATAATATACAATACACAATCAAAAATTAATTAAAATAATACACGTTATAAATGTAGATCCAGTATAGTAGTAATTTGTCATTATACAGCTGTTTCAGTAATTTTTTTTTTTTTTTTTTAAATAATAAAATGTTTATTGCACAAAGTAACATAGAAACAAATATCTTCTGCATTTTACAATTTTACATAATTATTCTTAAATACAGTAGTTACATAACAGAATAGGTACATACAGAAACCAACTGTCCCTAAGGTAGGTATAAACCTGAGATTTAGGAAAATACTACACTCAAATACTCACTACTATAATACAGTCTTGATCTTGGTATTTCAATTTAAAAGATAGCATTTTACTTGTAATATCTAAATATTATTATGTATAAAAGGAAAAGGTGACTGACTGACTGATCTATCAACGCACAGCTCTTACTGCTGCACGAATGCTGTTTGGCTTACAGATTAGCTATTATGATGTAGACATCCGCTAAGAAAGGATTTTTGAAAATGCAACCCCTGAGGGGGTAAAATAGGAGTTTGAAATTTGAGTAGTCCGCGCGAGCATAAGCTAGTGCAATATATTATGATAACAAAGTGGTTTTAAAGTTTCCAAAAGTATTTTAATAAATAATTATCTAATTTCAGCACATCACCAGAAGCCAAGAAATCTAAGAAGAAAAAGTCAAAGAAGAACAAGAAAGACAAGTGAGTTTTGCTTAAAATTATAAAAAATCGATAAACTTATTGTGTTTTTTGCAAAAATATTCAATATTTATACTTATTATGTTTTGTTGAACTTAGACAGGTGACACTAGCATTAACTAAGAGGCAAGTACTGTATAATTTTACATAATTTGTGTTTATATATTTTTATACTGTAGAACAAACATCTAAAGGATCATTTAATAATTTCAGTCAAAGAAAAACATTATGGAGATTTATTCGTAGGTATGGAAATTTATGAAACGACTTTTTAGCTATAACAGACTATCATTTAAAAAAAATAGTTTTTCTGTGGACGCATACGCCTACAAGTATACATGTCACTTCTATTTATTAACTGTAGCATCGTTGGTTAAGTCTAAACTCACTAACTACCATATTAGCTTAAAAAGCTCGAAACAAATAATGAAACTTGAAATTTTGCAAGCACAGTGCTTACGTATTTTGCCAATCTTTTTAATAATTAAATTATAATCACAAAGTAAACAAATCACTTGATTTCTCTATTTCTGAAAGAAAAGTTGGTGAGATCCAAGGCCGTAATACATTTTTCATCTTAGACTGCATCTTCACTTACCATCAGGGGAGATCGCAGTCGAGGGCTAACTTGTAATGAAAAAAAAAAACAATGACTACCGCATAAATTTCCGCGACTCTGATATATTTAAAATGAAGTATTAAGGCATTTTGAGCTATTTACATATTCTGATTTCCTCATCTAAGTTTTTCACTGTATTTATTAAAATGCATAGATTAATTTATTAATTTAGATAAAAATATGTAAAATTGGTATAATATAATTATTGTCAACAAAGAAATTATTATTATTTTCTTCCTTTCCTCAGACAAGACAGCAAGAAGAAGAAGAAACGGTCCAAGTCACCAAACGCAG
Organism: Erebia epiphron; assembly: GCA_963932025.1. Taxonomy (NCBI): domain Eukaryota; kingdom Metazoa; phylum Arthropoda; class Insecta; order Lepidoptera; family Nymphalidae; genus Erebia; species Erebia epiphron. The sequence continues at coordinate 40,651,863 of OZ009948.1, read as the reverse complement.
ACAGTTCTAGCAGCTCAGAAGGTGACAGCGATTCCAGCTCTGAAGACGAACGACAGAAGAAAAAGAAGGTAAATATCACATGAGGCCAATGCCTACTGACTTGCCTTATGATTTAGCAGTTTGAGATTAGGCGAACACCTTTATTCAAAGATTGTGTTGATGATATTCAAAACTTTTTTATATTGTGTCTTATGTCGTATGTTTTGACAGACCAAAGATGTTCCTTATTTTTTTTTTGAAACAAAACGAGGTCATCTAATCTTAAAATGCACGCGCCTCAATTAACTAGTTGGCCAACGGAAGCCTTAAATTCACGTCTAATTCACGGCTATTTAGACGCGAATTTTGACCAGTGATGATGTCCAAACAAAATACACTACTTTGCATGTGAGCGAAACACATTGGAGGTCATTGTTAGATTGGATGACCTCCAATAAGGTTAAATCAGTAAAAATTGTAATAAGTATATTACAATTTTTAATTGAAATGAGTATTTTTTAATCTTTTTTCCAAGGATTTATTTTTAGGGACATCTATATAAGACAAGTACATAAAAAAAGGTTTTTTAGGAGACAACAACCCATAAAGTGAATGTTTCATAATAATTGCGTTTATTTAAAGTTAATTTTCCAATTTAAATCTTGATTGAGACATAGTCAACATAATCTTTGAATTCTAGGTACTTTTTAGTGACTACTCTCTTGTATTTTTATGGGTAGAAATGGGAATATTTGGGCTATAATAAAATATTATATGAGTGCCAGTTTTATTATGTTCAACGGTTTTATGTTTGGGGGAGATTTCCTGTCACAAACACACTGACATGTCACCAAGCCTTACTCATAACGTCCTCTAGAGAATAATGTCGATAGCCTCTGTAGCACTATGCTTTCTTTTTGTTTGAAACGTAAAAATAAAGATCGCATTGATCTTAAACATAAAGCTCTTACAATCTTTGCACAATATTTAAATGAAAATTTAACCATGTCGTAATTATGTATAAATTATTATTTTTACACGTCCCTATATTTTTCCATGCATTTGCCATAATCTGTGAACTTGTAGGTAGTATCACTATTTTGTTTTGCAACATTTTTTCCTTTTCTATACATATCCCCCTGAGCTTCTGAGATTTATTTTACAATACCTACCCGTTTCGATTTTTGAACGGACTCCTTTTAAATGGGTTTGAGGTCTGATTTGTGGAATATTGTATTTTTACATCGTTTTTTATTTATTTTTTGTCTGTAAATACAAAAATAGACAGTAAAAATTATCTGTTTAACTGTGCATCATTTCATAGGATAGCCATCTTTATCTGAAGAAATAACGTATACTGTAAGTATATCACAAAACAATAACACTCAGTAAAAACACTGTTAGGTGAAAACTAAAATAATATGTGTTCAATTTGGTATTGCATTTTCATATACATTTGTGACTAACTTTATTTATAAAGAGAATTTACAAATATGGGCGATTGTCAGGGTCTTGATGTGCACTGTTTACTATTGCATGGTGTTTCGTAGTACTCTCAAACAGATGGTGGTATCGCTATACGCAGTGTATGCCCTAATGTGTATTGGAAAAACGTGCTTCGTGTTCCTTTGACTACCGCTCAATAATTGACTAATATATGGTCACGACCTATATAAAACGTAACTGCCACATTAAGTTACTCGCGTTGATTTGCAATCAAATTTCGACCCTCTGCGCCGAATACAAGCACGTTTTTGTATCGCACATATTGATCTTGATTGTTTATAAAAATGTAACTAATCCATAACATTCTCCCTCTTCTCATTGACTCAAAACTAATTAAGGATGCTCCACATGTTTAAATGGTATACACTACCACCACCGTTTGTTGCATAAGGTACGTCCCAGAGAGTTATATTACATTTGATTTTGTGTAATACATGTATTTATGTATCTAAGTATCATACAAACTTTTATTAACATTGTAATGTGTTACTAATCTAGAAGATTATAATAATTGTAAAAAGGACTACATGCACTAGTGCCAAATCCTTTCTTTTTTGTTTTGAAATAATAATATTTATATGTACCGAAGAGAGTGTTATGGATATATTTATTGTTAAATATACTGAGAAAGTACAAAAAGAACTAACAATTCGTCCATTAAATAAGAATTTTATTCGATATTTGCTTTCGTGAGTAGCTTTTTAATACAATGAACTTTATGTTAACGCCTTTAAATTTTTTTATCTGGTTCCGAATAGAAGTGCATGTGTAAAACAATTTGTTGTTAATTTTTAAAACAGAAGTTCTTCAATCACTATTAAAGTTTTTGTGAACTGAGGGATTTCAGATTATTTTAGTAAAATGTTTTTAGTTGCCATAACCACTAGTCTTCTTGTATTGGCACTGGTGTTTACTGCCTCATTATTGCAATTTGATGTTCACAATGTGAAATTGATTTTTGAACAGAAAAAGTCGGGAAGCAGGCGCCGGCCTAGCAGTGCGCCATCCAGCCGCGAGAGGTAAGTCAATACATATCCATACTATAATATTATTAATGCGAAAGTGTGTCTGTCTGCTACGCTTCCACAGCCCATCTGTTCAACAGATTTTGATGAAATTTGGTACAGGGATAGGTTGTATCCCGGGCGAGGACATAATATTAATTACATAATATATAATTTTTATCCCAGAATATTCAAGAGATCCCGCGGGAATCAAAAAACCTTAATCCACGTGGACGAAGTCGCGGGCATCATCTAGTTAATTGTAAAGAAAAGTTGTGGCTCACCCAATAACTGACTCAAACGACCAGCCGACATCTTTTCCCTTGGACCTTTAAAGATGAAATTTACACAGACGTTCCCTTTAAAATGAAGACAAGGAATAAGGCTAGATTTTTTTAAACTATAATATGTCTTTGTGATAACTTCTATAAAGTACATGTGTTAATACTTGATTGTTTCAGTTCACCGGTGAAACAGACCAAAGAAAAACAATTGGAACGCCCGGCTACTTCACGAGAAAATGACACCCTGAAAAAAAATTTGGAGCGATCTACTGACCCTCAAGAAAATGATAGCCGAAGAAAGAATCGAGAAAGCGAAGACCACAATAGCCGATACGACGATAACCAAAGAAATTCAAAACAGAGATACTCAGGTAGAAGACGCGATGAACGAAGTCGGTCGGTTGAACTGCGCAGGTCGGTTGAACGGCGCAGGTCGGCCGAACGACGCAGGTCGCCTGAAAAACGTAGATCAGCCGAAAAACGGCGATCTGTTGAACGAAGGGCATCTCCGGACTATAGGCGAAGGGATGACCGTAAGTCACCAGAATATCGGCAGAAATCATACGTAAGCAAAGTAGACAAAAGCAGGGACCCTGTACGGGAGGAATACGGAAGAGCAAGGGATGCAAGTCAGTCTAAACGTGACAGGAAACGGTCACCGTCTCGTTCCGATTCCGAAGAACCACCTCCCAAGAAATCAGAAAACAGAGACAGGAGAGTTCAACGACAGTCGAGCGACTCGCCACCTCCAGAGAAAAGACGACGCCGGAGTCCGTCGCCAGACAATAGAGGAAAAGACGATACTTATAGCAATAAAAAAGAAAAGTCAAGGGAAGACGTAGATAAAAAACGATCAAGAAGAAGCGAGTCCTCTGACTACAGAAATAGACGTCAGGAAGAATATCGAAAAGACGAAGGTGACAAAAGGCGCAGAATGGATGATGACAGATACTACAAAGACAGCTTCAACGAATCCAAACGAAAAAGAAATAGAAGTGTTTCCAGAGATAGGCCGGAAACATCCCAAGCTTATCAAGAATGGTCCCCTGAAACCAAATCTTATAGAAGAGAGTTAAGAAAGGGACCTGAGCGATATTATAAAACCGCCAGAGACCTCACTTCGTCGTCTGACTCCGAAACGGAGGTACCTCCAAATTCAAAAGAAAATAAAACTTCGCGAAATCATAAACAGAGAAGTGAATCTCCCCCCAAAGAGAAACGTCGACGCAGTCCATCCATAGAATATGCCAGAAATGGATCTCCCGACAAAAGAACGACCGAGAAGAAAACAGAAAAGTATAAAAGTAGTTCAAAATCATCAGATCACAAAAGAGACGATAGTAGGCAGAGACGGAAGTCACCTACGCCCGTAGAAAAGACACGGCGCAAAATTTCACGGAGCAGATCTAAATCATCTTCGTCGGAGCGGAGACTCTCGAAGAAAGAGAAACGAAGGAGCCGCACACCAAACTCGAAACCCAAAAAGAATTCGGAGAGACGTACTTCGTCCCCCAAACCAAACCACAGAGATCGAATAGAAAAGGAGAAAAACGGCAAGGAATCTCATAAAGACAGATCGAGGTCGCAGTCCAATCACAGGAGTCGAAGCACGTCGAGTCTTAGCTATTCTCCGGCCCGCCGTAGTCCGGAGAGATACCGCGATATCATAGAGAAGCTACCAGAAAAAGACAAGAGGAAATACATTAAATCGCCGTCCGACCTTCAGCCGAAGTTTCCGCCGAGGAAGAAGCGCAAAGACGTCGCCGAAAAATACAACAAACCAAAGGCCGCATGTATGCGCAGCTCGTCGAGTGAAAACGACGATTCGGCAGATGACTTTCTGAGGCTCGACGAACGAGCGCGCCAAGAGGAGTTGGATAACAAGGAGCTGAACAGACTCAAAGAGAAATTAGCTCAAATGGCGAAAGCTTCGATGGAGCGAAAGAGGATCGAGGAGGCAGCGGCGGGTGCGTCTACTTCGCAGGTTCACGAAAGCAAAAAACCGGAGGAAAAGGAGAAAAAGGACAGTCCCAAAGTAGAAAAGGAGCCAAAAATTGTCAGTAAAAGTCCGGTTAAGCTTGTAACTCCAAAGGAGAGTCCGGTGAACATTGAAAGCTCCCCAGAAGTAAGGAAGAAGCGTGATAGGAGCGCGTCTCGCCGCAGCTGGTCGCGATCGTCGTCGCGCTCTCGTTCCCGATCCCGATCCCGGTCGCGCTCTCGCTCCGGGTCGAGATCCTCCCGCTCGAGATCGCGTTCATATTCATCTTCAAGGTAAATGATAAAGGAATTATTTATTTCACGTAGGACAACTTGTGTCACTTATGAAACGTTAAGACTCTACCACCGGTTCGGAAATAGGCATGATGACAGTAACCAAGAATCAAAGAAATTATGAATTTATCTAATGAAATAGGATTCATGGATTATAAAAAACGTATTTATTTTTCAATATCGAGTGAGATTGCTATTTATATTGATAAAATAAAACTATAAAATACAGCAATCCGCCATATTGCATAAAACACAAAGAAGCGAATAACGTCACAATTGTTTGTTTTCGAGCTTTGACAATCACACTATTGCTTACTGCACACTGCTATCCATCGCCATTCAGCGTGGCAATGCTGCAAGTTTGATGGGTACCTTTGGTCCAGGGGCAACCAGGGGTGGTCTTTTTGATTAGGTTTTTATTTTTATCTTTTGTTAGTAGGTATATTTAAGGATTAGTTTAAAATTTTATTTTATAGTTAATTTCCTGTAACTTGTGGTAAATATATATTTTATCTACCAAACTTTATTTTTCTACTGAAATAAGATATTTTTTCGAAATAGTAGATACTTCCGAACATAATCTGACCATTTTTCAAAATCAGTCATCATGCCTATTCTAATGAGAAGAGCCGGCAAGAATTTCGGCAGTTGCTCTTTTCTTAAAAAAAAAGTTTAGAATAAGACAATACAACACATACGTTACAAGTATTACACTGACTTGTGGGTCACTGGATGCGAGGCGGGTTGCTTCCATGCAACTTTGTCATTCAGAAAATCATCGATAGTGTTATAACCTCGACTTAACAGGTAAGCTATCAACTCACCTTATTGCCGTTGTTTAGCACGGTCACCTCTTACAATAACACGGGTATAGGTCTACGGCCACCACGCTGGTCAAGTGCGGATTGGCAGACTTCACACACCTTTGAGGACATTTTGAAGCGTGAGATAGTTTTCCTTCACGCACGAAATCTTTGAATTTCAAAACTGTTTTGTTAGGCCCATTCTTGAGTCGTTTCTTGCTGATTTTCGGTGGAAATGTCATTCCGGACCAATGGTAGATTCTCTTCAATATTCGAAAGCCGAAAGTTTATTTCCATGAAAAATCTCGTATCTTTGACATAGAGTATCAATTTCCTATTTCAGGCGCTCGCGGTCAAGCCGGTCGAGTTCGTACAGCAGCAGAAGTTCTTCTCGATCGTCGAGCTCATCGCGATCATCTCGTTCGTCAAGGTAACTATCCCTTTCATAGCAAATGCAGTCCGCGAGGCGTAAGCTCAGCTTAGCATTTGTGTGAGTGAACACACCAGTATAAGGTTGCTCCGGAGGGTGAATTGCCCATACAAACGTAATACCAAAATAATTTGTAATTCTAGAATAGTTTCACCATATTATGCGTTTATTAAGATTGAACTTGTATTTATCTAGGTCCCTGGATAATTATGTTATCAAAATACTATAGTGTAAGCTCATTGCGTTTTACATGTTTTCTCCTTATTTGTTTCATATCAAAACCAACGATATCTTACGTACTAATTGATCAGGAACATAGCATATATTGTCAAGTTACAGAATAACAACACGAAGTTAAAAACACAACAAGTTTTCATTCATCATTTGTGGTATTTGCGGAACAAGACTGAATGTATAACAAATTCTGAACGCTCATAATATTGCTATCGCACTTGCACGCGAACATGTGTCATCAGCCAAATAGACATAGCAATATACCCGCAAATTTATATTTGCGGGTTGAATAGAAGTTGCGGGCGGCGATCGCCGGCCTCTTATCACAAGATTTTAAATCACATCTGTATATTTGAAATTCGAGGAACTTTCTTTAGTTTTTACTCTCGGTACCAAATAATAATATACCAACAAGATTACGATAATTAAGATAATATGGATTCACTATCGAAAGGTAATTAATTATGTAGCAGGAGCAATGAACTTTGCGTGCGTGCCGAGGTCAAAGTCAAAGCATAGACCGCTGTCAAATCTAGAGAGGTGGCGGCGTCTATGGCCGCGTTCAGAAACCTGGTGTTACACATTTTAATTATTATAATAGAAATAATAATATCGATTTGTAGTTTGATTAAATCATTTTAGCAGATGAGAAGTGCGAAGGCGGGTTCGCCCAGGTATAATCTAATTCTAAAGTATTATAAGCCCCGCTGATTGACTGATACACCAAAATTCGAACTGTACTGATTTGTATTTTACAATAATTATTATACTCGCACTAGTACAAATCTGAGCTTACGCCTAGCGGTTTTTAAGTTTTACGAATAGTGAAGTTTATTTTTCTTTTTAACTGTACTTATTAATGTTTCCAGATGCTACTATTCTTTTAAATAATGACAACGTTACTAGATAACATGTATTAAATGTTATTGTTAACTGCGGATCACGAGGTCTTGGGTTCGATTCCCGGTCGGGCATAAAAGTTAGGTATTGAGTTTTTCAATTAAGAAATTCTCAGTGCCAGCCCGGAGTTGGAAGTTGGCGGTGATTCACCCCTGTGCCTCGGAGAGCACGTTAAGCCGTCGGTCCCGGTTATTATCACTAACATGATAATAGTCGTTAAAGCCCGCCAACCCGCATTGGAGCAGCGTGGTGGGTCTAAGCTCTAATTCCCGCTCTCCTAGGAGAGTGGAGGCCTGTGCCCAGCAGTGGGACGTTAATAGGCTGTAGTGAAATGTTATTGTATCCTTACATTTGAATTTATCGGCTCGAATTTTGCGTTTGTGACAATTCACTTAAATATTTAAACTGTAAATTTTTCCCGTAAAATCGGCCGAACCCAGACAAGTTTATGCCTATTGTAAATCGTCAAATCGATTAGAACATAGAATATACAGGTGATGGGGTTGATTCTGTAGTGCACAATCTCTAAACTAAAATGGCAGCATTAAAAATATTGCTAACCCTTTCATAATACTCCCTGCGGATAGGGAAAGAACTAGATTTAAAGCTTTTGTTTTAGTTTAGAGATTGTTTTATACAGAATTGACCACGACGAAAAAGTAATTAACGGTAATTTTGAATGTTCCCCCGTCACGTATAATACACGCGATGCATGCGATGCGTACTCTGACGCGCGTAACGTACAGAACAATGACGGGCGTGTACGCCGATTACCGTAGATCGAGCGACCGCGACCGCGGGTCGGCGCGCTCGCGCTCGCCGTCCATCCCGCGCCGCGCCGGCTCGCCCAGCTTCCTGGACCGGCGGCGGATCACGAGGTACTGACCGTGGCCACGCTCGCCACAGTGCTTTTGAACTACACACTTTCCCACACGCTTTATCCTCGTAAGGCTTTGCGTGCTCTAAAATAAGGGAAGGACGTTGCAAGGTCATCTGTAGTTTACTTGAGTAAAGGCACAAAAATGGCACAAGCCCGAGCGAAACGCGTAAGCGACGCGCTTTGCCCGGCGCTTCTGACGTTCTCAGATAGATTCTCTGATAGATTATTTCTGAAATTTCATTAGGGTGTAACCGTTTACTTTCTAACAATCTTTTTAGATAATCTATCTAGCGAATCTTCTAAGTTTCACCCACTGTTCTCAGATAGGTTTTCCAGTCGTAACAGGATTTCATTTCGCGGTAACAACGACCTATCTACGGTGTACAGGGCGTTTATTGTTCGAGAAGTACTAATTGTTTTCGAGAGAAGCTACTTGTTGAAACGAGAAGCTTGTTATCCTTACTTCTAGTAGAAAAACAGAATCTTCTTCGGGTGCCTCTCCGACATGCGAAGGAAGACTGTTTGGTATACTCCGTGTTTTCGCGAGGCAAAACTGTTTGGCGGCTCTCGCGATTCATATGCACGCTCGAATATTGCGTGGTCAGGGGGCCCTACGGAAAAATGATTGCTGCTTTGTAACGATCGCATCTCTGATAGTTAAACACTCTTCGGCTATTGGCCATAATCCATTATCGCAGGAAGAATACCATAAATTCAGCCTAACAATTATTGAGGCAGGTTTTACAGGATACGGCCTATGGATCTTTTGTCTGCGACCGACACCTTTTCCCATATGCTACTTTCCTCGTAGCGTTTTTGGTTGACGTATCGCGTAACTCCCACTTTAGCTTTCATGTCTTTGTGTGACATATAATTATATGAGAAGTATTGTACATAATATGTGAATTGTGAGGCTTTCAGGAGTAGATACAAGATAAATATACATAACCCGGATACACTCACGTTTTATGTCGGAAAAGTGCCCGACTAGTTTCGAACCCGTTCGGGGCCCTTATTCATGAGCCTGTTCGCGCGACGCGGTCGCTGCTCGACTACGGTTCCCATGTCGTGCAGCCCTCTGCGATGGTTGGGGTGGAGGGGGAGGTGACAATGCGTCTTCTCCCGATGACTCCTGCTGATCGTCCTCACTGGGGTCGTCATTTTGATGCAAGCACGCCGAGCTCACCGTGTCAGATTCCAAGTTTGCAGAGTGTACTATATTAGTGTTAAAAAGCGGTTTCCACGCCGGGGGCAGCATCCATCCACCATCACGGTTAAAATTCGGGTGACGACTGATCTCTATGGCTTCTCGTATTTTCCGAGGTACTAGTAACTTTTCCCTGGCCAACAAAGACGTCTTGTCGAATCTTATGTAGTGAGTCGTACCCGAACTGAGCAGATGTTCCGCTATGGCCGACCCATTAGTGTCCACATTTTTAACACTACGTATGTGCTCCATCACCCTTATCCGGATGTTCCGACACGTCTCACCTATGTAGTTTTTACCGCAGTCACACGGGATCATGTACACACCCGGCACATCTAATGGGTCCCGGTCTTTCGGTGAGCGCAGCATACTACGTATGCAACCTGGAGGACGGAATCTGGTCTTGATATCACATTTTCTTCGTAGAAAGTGACCTATCTTGTCCGTCACTCCTTTGATATAAGGCAAGAAGGCTGGAAAACGATCTGCGCTCAATGTTTTTTGAATCCGAGTATTAAGTCCCAACCGTGAACTCTGACGCCAGTTATACCCATTACGTTCCAGGGCGTATCTGACACGATCAAGTTCTTCCTTTAAGTACGGTGGGTCACACAGCCTCAGGGCTCGGTTCATGAGACTTCTTGGCACAGACGCCAGGTGCGAGGGATGGTGGTGTGAATTCGCGTGTAGATATTTATTGGTATGTGTGGGTTTTCGGTAAACAGTCGTACAAAAACCACCGCCTGGTACTCTTATAACCATCACATCCAAAAATGGCAACCTTCCCTGTTTCTCTTCCTCCATGGTGAACCGTACCTTCCTATGTAACCCATTAAGATGCTGGAATATACCTGGCAGCTCATCCTTTTTAACTATGGCAAACACATCATCCACGTAACGTAGCCAGAGTCGCGGTTTGACCGGCATCTTGTCTACCAACTCACTTTCTACCCATTCCATGAAAATATTCGCCGTCACGGGTGCAATAGGGGAACCCATCGCAACACCGTCTATCTGAAGGTAGTACTCACCACGCCAACAGAAATAGCCGCTCTTGAGACAGAACGTACTCAGATCTAAGTACTCCGTAGACAGATTTGACTTCTTTATCATGTTGTAGATTAACTCGGTTACTTCATCTACGGGGATATTAGTAAACAAAGATTCCACATCAAAACTCACCATGATTTCAGTATCTGCGATGGTTTCGTTTTTAATTATATCTACGAAATGTTTCGAATCCTTCACATAACTGGATGTGTTACCCGTGAACGGTTTTAACACAGTGGCTAGATGTCTGGAAGACTTGTAGGTTGGTGAGTCTATCTGGCTAACAATCGGTCTTAGGGGCCAGTTTGGTTTGTGGATTTTAGGTAAACCATAGATTTTTGGGGAAGTTGGATTATGGGGCCGCAGCCGTGCTAATAGGGTTTTGTCTTCCAGCGCCTGCAATAATTTAATAGTTTTGTTCGCAATACGGTTCGTTGGGTTATAACTTACTTTTTTATATGTGTTCTTGTCAGACAATAATTCGTTAATTTTGTCTTCATACCGCACCGTATCAACAACAACCGTAGCATTACCTTTATCCGCTGGCAAGATTATAATATCATTATTATTGCGCAATTCCCGTATAGACAAAACGTCCTCTTTGCTGATATTATTCTGCGGTAATTTTGCCCTACGCAAAAAAGTTGCTATGTCCTGCCGTAAACATTCAACATCCCGAGCAGGAATCGAATTCCTCACTATTGTGTGAATACTTAGATCTGAGTACGTTCTGTCTCAAGAGCGGCTATTTCTGTTGGCGTGGTGAGTACTACCTTCAGATAGACGGTGTTGCGATGGGTTCCCCTATTGCACCCGTGACGGCGAATATTTTCATGGAATGGGTAGAAAGTGAGTTGGTAGACAAGATGCCGGTCAAACCGCGACTCTGGCTACGTTACGTGGATGATGTGTTTGCCATAGTTAAAAAGGATGAGCTGCCAGGTATATTCCAGCATCTTAATGGGTTACATAGGAAGGTACGGTTCACCATGGAGGAAGAGAAACAGGGAAGGTTGCCATTTTTGGATGTGATGGTTATAAGAGTACCAGGCGGTGGTTTTTGTACGACTGTTTACCGAAAACCCACACATACCAATAAATATCTACACGCGAATTCACACCACCATCCCTCGCACCTGGCGTCTGTGCCAAGAAGTCTCATGAACCGAGCCCTGAGGCTGTGTGACCCACCGTACGTAGAGGAAGAACTTGATCGTGTCAGATACGCCCTGGAACGTAATGGGTATAACTGGCGTCAGAGTTCACGGTTGGGACTTAATACTCGGATTCAAAAAACATTGAGCGCAGATCGTTTTCCAGCCTTCTTGCCTTATATCAAAGGAGTGACGGACAAGATAGGTCACTTTCTACGAAGAAAATGTGATATCAAGACCAGATTCCGTCCTCCAGGTTGCATACGTAGTATGCTGCGCTCACCGAAAGACCGGGACCCATTAGATGTGCCGGGTGTGTACATGATCCCGTGTGACTGCGGTAAAAACTACATAGGTGAGACGTGTCGGAACATCCGGATAAGGGTGATGGAGCACATACGTAGTGTTAAAAATGTGGACACTAATGGGTCGGCCATAGCGGAACATCTGCTCAGTTCGGGTACGACTCACTACATAAGATTCGACAAGACGTCTGTGTTGGCCAGGGAAAAGTTACTAGTACCTCGGAAAATACGAGAAGCCATAGAGATCAGTCGTCACCCGAATTTTAACCGTGATGGTGGATGGATGCTGCCCCGGCGTGGAAACCGCTTTTTAACACTAATATAGTACACTCTGCAAACTTGGAATCTGACACGGTGAGCTCGGCGTGCTTGCATCAAAATGACGACCCCAGTGAGGACGATCAGCAGGAGTCATCGGGAGAAGACGCATTGTCACCTCCCCCTCCACCCCAACCATCGCAGAGGGCTGCACGACATGCGAACCGTAGTCGAGCAGCGACCGCGTCGCGCGAACATTCTCATGAATAAGGGCCCCGAACGGGTTCGAAACTAGTCGGGCACTTTTCCGACATAAAACGTGAGTGTATCCGGGTTATGTATATTTATGATGAATATCTCTCACGATAGTTTAAACGTTAAAATAGATACAAGATAACCTTGAAATGTCTTATTCTTTACGAGGATTGAGATCTATAAACGAATTATTAGATCTTAACTTTATAGGAAGCAAGAAAAACTAATGTTTTGGGTTGTTTTTATTTACTGACAAGGCAAAGGTATGCCGTATATCGTAACCGCGTCTATGTGCTTGGTTTTATTATTTCGCTATAATCTAAACAAGATACTTATACTACGTGATGATTTTTACACTTAAATAGAAGATTAATTTCTAAGGAGTCTTTATTTAAAATTACAAACTCTTGCGATGTTTTTTTATCTTTTGAGTTTAAAAAAAAGGAAATCAAAAGCACTGTTTTTGTTAGGGCGTGTAAATTGCACTTAAATTGTCGTTCATTCAATTAATATTATTTCCTTGAAATGTGAGTTAAGTTAATCACTTGTAATATATATCTATATATTAATTAATGAACGGCAATATTGTGTCTGTGTGATTTAACATTTTTTTGTGTGTCGCTTGTCTATGGTAATCCATTGGGCTTTATTATCTTTTTATTTTCAAACTAACGAATACTGAGACGATAACTAATAAACTTTTTAAGGCTGGCCGCATAAAAATATCTTTCAGAAAAAATAAAGGCTTGGGTTCTATTCATACATATAAACTAGACCCACAGATAAGCCTCAAACTCTGTTGCGGGATCGGATGTACGCTTCTGATGTTGGCACAGATTTTGATGTTTACACAGTAAATGGGACAGATTTTTTTCTGATAGAGTTCCAGTTTGAGAGTTTACCCGTGGTCCCATTTCACTAGGGCTTACAATTCGAATAGTATTTTTGAATCTCGGCCACTAAGCATTTGAAATATTACAATAACAATTATTATTATTAATATTAGCTATCGTTTCAGTGTTCGATCGTATTTCGCCGAAAATATGTATGTCAGAAAAGCATATTATCTCTACATACATTTTAAGGCGCTGTTTAATTTTTATTTTTGCCGCAGTGTTATCTAGATGTTTTGTTTTTCTTTATAGATAAAAATTACACGAACTTTAGCACGGGTACTGAAGACACAAGTAGTTTGCTCGGATTAGTGAAGTGCTAGTTCATATTTATATTGATAAGTTACATGTATTGCTATAATTCTGTATATGTGAATAAAAAAAATTGGCATGATTACATAATGTGCGGCTTACGATTCGATCTATAATGGAATTTAAACCATTTCATACAAAATTTATATGATTAACATTGTAAATAATAATACTTATTTCAATATTAAGTGAGCAATAGATGTTACTAAAAAAACCTTTTTTATGAACAACTTTTCAATACATTTTTAATTTCTATGGCATTAAATACTTCATACGTATTATTATGTAAATATTAATTCGATTTTATGAATAATTAACAGATTTTACCCTAATAAGCATACGAGTTTTTTTTTTCAAATTATTAAACACCTCTGCTATGCTGTGTTCTAACACTTTTCGCTTTTCGTTTATCTACTAACCCGGTTTTAATAAATCATATTTTAGTTTTTTGATAAGTTTATTTAAAGAAATCCTTAGAACTCAATAATACCCAAAATACTTGTTCAGAAAACAAAATAAGTCTTATAGTACATACTGGGTCGCATTTAACCTCATTTTTTGATCTCATTTTCTGTCTAATTTAATAACTAAGATAATTTCATTTACTTCCATGTAATGTTTTGTAATATAGTTTTTCAAGAAGTTTAAAAAGTTCCATTTTTTAAAATTGTTATTTTTATTTCGTAGCGCGCCCATAATAGACCTAACATATACTTCAAAGAAATACAAGTATCGGAGAAGATGAGTTACATAAACCATCCAAAAATTGTTGACAAATTACCGATTTTATGCGAAAAACCAAGTGAAGCCAGATGTAGAAGTGCTATGTATAAGGACATTTTTATTTCAAGTGTGTTTTGTTTCAATTATTTTGTGTTATCACATTAAAGTGTATTGTAAATTTATATTTTGTTTTTATTTCATTTTGCATGGTAGATTTTAAAATAGAATTTATACACACCACTATAAAATAGTTGACTCTTTTACCGACAGGCCAAAGACAATTTAAAAATAAAAAAAAACAACTAATATGTGTAGAAGTTAAATCGATATGATGCTTAAACAATCTCTAACTCTGTAATCTTGTCTGAAAAGGAGTGCTTCTCTTTTCCGCAGAAACATTGTGAAGGGGATAGCATAACAAAGACCTGTAATTTTAGAGAAATTACATTTGTACAGAGGAATAAGCACTTCACACTGTACCAGAGTTTACTGTTAACAAAAGGGAGGTTTTAGAAACTCATGGGGTGGATGGAGCTTCAATTCCTCAATATCAAAAAGGAATTCAAATGCTTTCTAAATGTATCTAGGGATATTTGTACTGAGAATTTTGTTTTTCAATCTTTTTTTCAAATTCTAAGTAAACAGTTAAAAATATTTTAAATAAGTCACATGTGAAAATTCGGGCTTCGCTTTACATGGAAGCCCGGAATGTCACAATATTGGCGGTAAAAGAGTTAATCGAATTGTTTTTATCGCTTGCAGCATTGACCTCCATGTAAAGGTAAGCTTATTATATTTTTTTGTGTACCTAGTTAGCGTCTATCATTTTAGGTGTTATTTTTATTTTATGCATGTTTTTTTATAAATTACCAAAAGAAGTATTTTACACATCACAAAAATTTGCAAAACCAAGAAGTCGAAAGAAAATAATTTTGATGGTCCACACCATAGAGATATAAATGAAGTCAATACGGCAAAAGCAAAATCATTTTATTGAGCATGAAATATTGAATTTCAAAAATTTTACTGTTCTTAGGTATGACATCTTTATTAATTAGCATGATTAGTTCTCATTTACCATTCAGCTAAAGGATAACTCATTCATTAACTCGTTCTGATCACCTGTACTAATCTTAAAGCATTAATCTATTTACTGTCTACTACTACTAACTGATTTTCGTTACTAACAAAATAACAGCGCACGAAAACGCCCAATACCATACCGAAGACCGACGCCCTCCTCCCTCTCGAGCGGGAGTTACTGCAGCAGCAGATCTTCGCAGAGAAGCTGGTCGAGGTCACCGCGCCCCGAACGTGAATGAGCCGACGAAATAAAAAGAAAGTAACGAACGAGCAGCCTTACAATGTTAAACCAAAAAATATGCTTGTGGTACAGTAAATTCAGCTTGGAGACGTTTTTGCATTTGTAGTAGTGTACGTGTTCAGACAGTATGCGAGGCTTTTGCTAGTTTGCGTCGCTGCAGGTAGTGTGCGTAGTTACCGATACTGACAGACACTACTACAAACGCAATCGACCGATTACGACCACATTACTCGAACGACCGATTCTTGAAAACCATCGTAATAGGCATGATGACTGATTTTGAAAAATGGTCATATTATGTTCAGAAGTATCTACTATTTCGAAAAAATATATTATTTTTGCAGAAAAATAAGGTTTGGTACATAAAATTGGCATTTGAAATTTAATTTTTAAAATTCACGCCTGAACGTTCGGCGGTGTCATGGCGTCGTTTGTGACGTCACTATTGTTTTTACCAATGTACTCTGTGCAGTGTGCAGTAAACAATAGTGTGATTGTCAAAGCTCGAAAACAAACAATTGTGACGTCATTCGCTTCTTGGTGTTTTATCCAATATGGCGGATTGCTGTATTTTATAGTTTTATTTTATCAAAATAAATAGCAATCTCTCTCGAAATAGAAAAATTAATACGTTTTTTATAATCATGAATCCTATTTCATTAGATAAATTCAAAATTTCATTGATTCTTGGTTACCGTCATCATGCCTATTAACAACAGACATAAAAACTACTCAAAAATTACTCACAGCAAAAACAACTGCGTTAAAATATCCTAAGATGCTAAATCGGTTGTACTAAAAATCTGAACTAAGTCACCTAGTCTATAAAGTACTTACCTACTTTTCCTTTTCACTATTTTTAGACTTTTCATATTAGTTTAGAGATGAGTACTTATTAGTACTGCAGTGTTTTTAACGAAAATTGTGTATCAGTTTATTATTAGATACCATTGAGGGCTGCCATAAATAAGTACTAGTCTTTTTTTTTTTTCAATATATACAGTATACACACATACATACAATTTAGTTTTAAGTGTTATAAAATATTTATTTATTAGTAATTTTAAGTAGATAAATTTAATTATGTATCCTTGATGCAGTCACTCCCAAACCAACTTTTAAGATTACCTAATCTACAAAATACTTTCGTGGAGTGGCTAATTGTGTGCATGATAGCACTTGGATAGCACACAATTCAGCGAATACATATATTATGTAGTACAATTTAATTAGCTTTATAGAGGATTTGCATCTCATTTTAATGTAGACTTAAGTACTTATTTAAAATTTGTACTTCGTATTCGAAGTTGGTCTACAACATAGTTATTTTATTTATTGGTCTACAATTATTATTAAGTTAGGTAAGTAATTTTAACCTTAAGAATCAGTTATTTTTTTATACAAACGCTACCTAGTCATTAATTTTTTTTTGTATTATTTAATTTGTTGATTATTTTAATACTCAATCATTCCAAATAACCAAAATACTCTAACTAGTCTTACTTAAAGGAATGCTTAATTTTACGTGCAATATATTTATTTAAAAGGATTTATTTATACAACTAATCGTTTTGGTCGTTTACTAGTCATTCGATAACTAATTTATTTACTTATTTATTTTCCTAGTGTAAGCTTGCTATATTTTTGGTAAAATATAGAGGTGTAAGCAAGAACCTACGCTATCGTAACCATCATTTATATAAATTACTAGACTAGATGATTCCCGCGACTTCGTTCGCGTGGATTAAGTTTTTTGGATTCCCGCGGGAACTCTTGAATTTTCCGGGATAAAAAGTAGCCTATGTCCTTCCCCGGCATACAACCTACCCCTGTACCAAATTTCATTAAAATCGGTTGAACTGATACATTTTTTGACTCCCGCGGGAACCTTTGAATTTTCCGGGATAAAAAGTAGCCTATGTCCTTCCCTGGGATACATCCTATCCCTGTACCAAATTTCATCAAAATCGGTTGAACAGATGGGCCGTGAAAGCGTAGCAGACAGACAGACAGACACACTTTCGCATTTATAATATTAGTATGGATTTTCTTGGTTAATTCGAGAGATGTCTACTTTATGTAGGTAAAGTAGAACCTAGTAGCCTAAATCTAATTTATTAAATTACCTAACTCATAACATGTTGTTGAGTGTGTTAATATTACATAACGGTATGTTGTAAGATTGATATAATAAATCGATGGTTGTTAGTGTGTAATGATGGTGTCATGAGAAAAATTTGTACTTTTATTTAACCCTAGTCAAAAGTGAAGAGACAAAATACCTACGTATTCTCAGTTTCTATGTTTATGGAATTGGATTAATTTGTTAAATTCAAGATATTTTCGGCAGTAAAGTTTTAATAAAAATTGCTAAGCACTTAAGTATATTAGGGTATAAATTATAATCCAAGGAGAGTCATTTTACACAATATTTACAAAAACAATTCCAAACTTGTGCTAATGTTTAAATTTAAATAACTTTGGTAACCAATTATTAAAAATGACTTATTAGTGATTAGCTCTATTTTGGAAATTCGTGTATATCAGATTGTAACAAATATACTCGTAATATTATGAATGATCTCTGCTATTCTTACCTTAAAAAGTTACTTTACTTACCTTAGCTGGAGTGGCGAGAGCCACGGTGTACCAAATCTCTAAAATTAAACTAAATTGACAAATCTAATCATTTTAGTTTAATTTGGGACTTGTGTGGAACAGAAACAGTAAAATTAATTCTTTAAAAGTTTTAAAGTTTAGATAGTGATAATTATTATTATTATGAAGAAACTTTAATTTGGAATACCAAAGCAATAAATGAAAACGTGACGATATTTAGTAAATAAAACACACGGAATAAATGATCATTATATATATGTAATTTATTATGAACTAGCAAACCCGGCGAACTCCGTTTCGCCACCAGATGGCTTTCCCGCTAAAAAGATTTTCCCGCTTTTCTGTTGAAATTTTTCCTGAATTTTCTTTGCTATAAACCTCACGGAGCCCGAGACCTTTCCAACGAATGCAAAACCGTGGAAATCGGTTCGTGCGTTCTGGAGTTATAGCGTCAGGAAGGAAAACCCGACTTATTTTTATATAGTAGATAATAGTGTAAGAGTAACTACGAAATCGATCTTTTGTTTTTCATCACCTTCTAGCCCGATTTACATGAAAAGAGTATATATTATAATTATCACTGTTTACCAGAAAATACCTGCTCTATATTATTTAGAGTGATGATTGTCCTCTTATAACATTTAATATCGCTAGTATAACACGATATCTTCATGTATAAATGAAAATTATACCGAATTAACAGTTGCAATTTCGGTGATTATAAAATAAGATATCGGGAGAATAGATTTTCGCTGTTGTAAAATAAAGTACGTAATATATTAAAACAGTTTTATTGCACCTTTTTCCTTATAATATTATATTTTAAGAGCACTTACGGCAATAGAGGAATGTAAATATTTCCAAAAAATATATACACTTACTATAATATACACACAATACTAAACATATACAAAAATATATAAATATCACATTTATATAAAATTATGACTGTATGAATCCGTTTTGAGTATAGAATTAGTAGAAGTACTGCGTTCGCAGTGTTTAATAATTCCATGGATTTAAATCGCCTTAATAAGTTGACAAACCTAACCAACTCATTGAAACATAACGAAATTAAATATAAAATTTAATTTTCTCTAACATTGCGCTAAAGTTCTTGACAATATATAAAGTTCACGGTTTAAGTCAAACCAAACAAGAATACATATCTAAATAACAAAAGACAAAATACTATCGATTTTTCTCTAGTGAATTATGATTTATGATGCTTAAAACATATAAAAATAATTATTGTTATAAATGCCCATAAAAAGTGTAATCATTAGAGATAAGACAGTTCAAAGTCATCTAATATGTATCACAAATGCCGATAAAATACCTATAATACTATAAAAATTAAGACTGGCATGAATACAAATTAGTTTTTCATCCGCCACCATGATCAGAAGGTGTTGGGGCCAATATTAGAACTATCTCTAAAATAAAATGACAGCTCTAATTATATTGCTGTCCCTTTCATAATACTCCGTACGGAAAGGGGTAGCACTAGGTTTAGAGCTGTCATTTTAGTTTAGTTTAGAGATTGTGCTAAACAGAATTGGCCTCAATTTAGCTATACATAAATCCTAGGATCTAAAAGCAGTTGCGTCTTTTTCACACTGCTTCCTGAAGACAAGGATGGCAACACTGCTGATTTGTTTTACCTTATTTTGGGTACACTCAATATGTAAGACCCTTTTCACACACGCACGATTTCCGTAGTAACGGCACCGTGACGGTTGAGTTATGTCGGAAGCCAGAAGATACGTTTGAAAAGGTCTACACCCGTAACGTTCGCATTTAATACGGAAACCGTGTGTGTGACAAGGGCCTTAGGACTTATTACTTGATTTGTTTACTTCAATCAAGATTTAGCACTGTCATGAAAATTTGAATGATTTGTTCAAATGAAAAAAAAAAAATTTAAATAAATCTTATGTGATAAATCAACAGTGGACTTAATCTATCAATCTCCTATTTTAGTCCTTTTTCTTATTCTGTTGTCTCCTCTTTGAAGCTACGAACATCGCCCAGCCGAAGCCTACGAAGTTCATGAATAATACTCGAAGCTGAAACAAGGAAAAGTTATTTTATGAGGTAAATGCTATATGTAAAATACATGATAATTGATTTAAAACTTGTATTGGTCGTATCGAGGTTAACATGTGCCCTGCCCAGGTAAGGAGACCAAGCCTCAAAGCCTGTACTGGGGCATTGCACTTTACAGGACAACCCAAGAATACCTGCACTGCAAAATATAAAAACAGTTCCAACTCACCATGGGTGGAATGAATGCCATATTGATAATCTGGAACAGCGTTAGCCATTTCCAATTGGCTTCCAACACTGTGAAGTATAACGCATTCAACTGTTTCAACGCAGCTTTATGATTCTTGCCCTCAAGTCTTGCTAGTATGTATAGAGAGAACGCTTGCATGAACGGGGCAAATATCAGCCTTTCAAATAAAAGCTTCTTGGCTAAGGGGAATGCAGAAGTCTCTTGAGGGAACACTCTTTCAATGAACTCGTAGAAGTAATGTGGAACAGTTCCACCGAATATTAACCTGAAAGTATATGAAACAATGCTATAGTTACATGTTAATTAATTATTATACATAAAATAGGAAAATAAATAATTTGATATCTGTAAAAAGTCACAATCAAGCTAAACAGTTGAATATTAAAAAGTAAGTTTTAGGTTCAATTGTGCCATCTCCGAATAACAGTTTACCTAAAATATAAAATTCAAAGAATTCATGTAAAAAATCTTTTGAAACATCAAATTTATTCTTGCATTACTCCGATTCAGTGCCAAAACTGCGGTCCATTGCTGGGTACAGGCCTCCACTCTAATAGGAGTAAGGAGATAGGGATTTACAGCTTTTTTCTTTTTAATCCACTATGAGTTAGCCCTTAACAGACCTCACCTTAATTGATGATACAGTTTAAGATGGTAGCGGGCTAACCTGTTGGGGATATGGCAGTTATGTTAAGCCCATACCCCTAATCGGATTACTAATGAAGTACTACATTCTCAATTAAGTGATAATGTAACTATTAGGATTGTGAGATTAATTTTCAAAAACTGTAAGTATTTTCTTACGGGATATTATTAATCGATCGACTAAAAAATTAACTAACTGTAAGTGACCAAATGAAATACTAAAGCTAGCGACAAAAATACTGAGTTAGCTACTGCTAAAATAAGTAAGTAACTTTATAACCGGTTTGAGTTAATACATTGAGTGCTTCAAAAATATACCTTTTAGGGTGTTCTATTAGTATTGTTAGGTACTGATAATACTATTTGAGATATTTGTTTTTCTATTTTAGTATATTATTATTTTAAAAATAGCAGAACAGATAAGTTCGTCTTGTACAAAATCTCTGCGATAATCTTGTTTAATAAGTACAATATTTGTCAAAATGTTAGGTTAGGTTAGGGTTAGACATAAATAAACAGGTAGTGCCCGATAGGCACTTAGGTTCTATCGGGTTAATACGTAACTTACGTTTAAAAGCATTTTACAAAGTTTAGAACCATTAAAGTTTGTAAAATGTACCAACACTATGTAAAATCGCGAATTTGACAAATGAATTATTCTTGATATAAAATATATACATAATGTTGAATATAATGTGAGCCATAAAATTGTCCCTAAAATAGAAAAGTGTAATTCTTAAGCAAACACTTTTCTATTTTTATATAGAAAACTGATCGTTCTGAATAACCAGTAACTCAAATTAGTATTTACAAATCAACATTTTCAATATTTGTCGCCGCCCACAGCCTGTCGCTAACTTAGTATTTCAGTACGCTATATTCTGTTTTGACACCTATAATTTAAATTTATTTTCGCTCGTTTAAATACTATCCTTTTCTTACCCATATAACCCAAAGGCCAAAACTGGATCAAGTCTCACAGTATCACCTGAAACTAGCTGGGATGCTACGCTGCCTGCAGAACCAACTACACAGCTGAAAAGTTAGCAATAATGAGTACCTACTTACCCACATAAATAAGCAAAACAATATCATTTCCATACAGATGTGAGTAAGTTAAGCCTAAATGCACTTTGAACTTCAAGATATTATCATGCAAACGACAAGTCATGTTAAATTTTACGACAAAAACTTTTAAATCGACTCACCTGGTTATAGATTTCGTTCTGATAGGATGCAAATATAAATTCTGTAAATACGAAGCCACTAAATTCATTAAAGGTTTTGATAACGACATTTTTGAGTTCTTTTTAATTTTTCCTCAAAAATGTTGCTAAAATTAGCTTAAGAATGCCAATAATATTGTTCAATTTATCTTGCTTATGGGATAATGACGTCGATCACTGCGTGATGATAATGTTATCACATATCACTAACCAAAGAAAATATACTCTCTTACGAGAGTCACTAACAAAAACGTTCACGAAATATGTACTATTGTAGTACCTACTGTCTGTTTATTGTCAAAACAAGTAACTTTATAGTGTCAAACAAGTACCGTAATACGCACAACAGCTAATAGCTAAAATTAGTCAGGGTTGCCACATTTGGATATTAAGGTTACCCCAAAAAGCAATAGTTTTCATAATTATTATTCTTCTCTACCAAGTCTCTAAATCCATTGCAATAATTAGTCTCCTCTCTCCAACAAGTTATCCCTGCAAGCTTGGTGATTTTTTCATACCAACGAGACGCAACGCGACGGTCGTCCTAAGTTTAGTTATTTATTCCAGTAGCAAGCTTTCACTTTCCTCATTATGTTATTATAATATTGTAGTATTGTACTAGGTATAATAAAATGTAAAAATTTACGCACTAAGAACATAATATCAGACCGCTTTGATTGGGTGAACCAAGTTATTTTAAACTAGATGCCCGCGACTCCATCCGCATGAAATAAGTTCTTTAAATTCCCACGGGATCTTTAATTCGGGTCATTGTTTAGCATAAGACACTTACAAATAATGTGGCTTTCTATTGGTACCAGAATTTTCAAAATCGGTTCAGTAGATCCAGAGATTACCCCCTACAAAGTCATAAACTTTACCTCTTTATAATATTAGTATGGATAACAGCAATCTTACGCTATCAATTTATATAAGTTTAATCTTAAAAAATTAATTGCATGCCCTGAAAATACGGCACTTAAATATCCGACTGGCAATACCTACTCCATTTGACATTGACATTTGACAAGAGGACAGAAAAAATGTTGAAAAAAAAATCAGAAGCAAGTTTAATTTATAAACCGAGCAATTTTGCTTCGTGTTTTCTCCAAACGACGCGACATGTGGCGAAGTAAATCAGGTTATACATTCATTCATCTATATCTGGCCCAAACAAAAGCTACATGTACACATAACAACACACACATAATATTTAGGTACAAGTGCAAGCAACATAAAAGAAAAGGTACTTTCTGTAAAATGAAATAGCAGTGAGCAAGAAAATACATTGGCAGTTATAGGGACTGCCGATAGAAGTGAAAACGAATATTGAAATATTTTTATTAATGAAAAAATAATAAATATAATCCATAACATTATGAATTAAAGTTTAATTTCGAATGTAGTAGGCAAAGGTTCATTTTAGGCCTACTCTTGTACACTCTAGCATGAATAGAGGAAAATATATAGATTGTATTAAAAATATAATAATTTAGAACAGTAAAGTAAATAACGAGCAAAAAAATAAAAATGTATATCAAGTTTTCGATACGTTTCCAAGATTTCGCAACCTTCAGCCATAGAGAAGGCAGTAGGTGCGAAATGTACCAAATGTCATTTCTGGCAGTCACTGTCAAAATAACGTGTTTTTCTTTTGAAAACGTCATCAATGAATCCGATAATCTTCTAAAGTGTTCCTTAACTTGGAAATCTTAAATAATTTTACCACTGAAATTACGACGAATTCGTAGATTTAACCAATAAAAACTGGTCTAGTATTTTATTTTCCTTCATTTATCTGCTTGTACAAGAATTGGCCTACGCCCCATACAAAGCTGAACCGTCTCCTTTATATGTAAGACCTTTTGTCACAACGCGAGCATGTCGATCACGCGAATCCACAAGTTTACCCCGACCAAAAAGTGCTCAATGCGGTTTTCTCAAGAAGTTTTCACTTCAAAAATTGTCTAAGGTACTTCTAAAAATGGGACATTTTCAATAGGAAAACAAGGTGTCATACATAGATCTAAATATTTATTTATTATCAAAATAGTCTCTTTAAATTACAATTATACAAAATTTTATATTAAGGAATTACAACTAAAATAATATTTTAAGGACAGATAAAAAGGTATCCAGCCGGCTGCACAACATTTGGCAACTAAATTGACATGTGAAAAGGTTAAGCAATCCTATTCCACTGGGAGCTTTGTGAAAGGGATAGCAAAACCATTCATCTGTCAATTTAGTTGGGAATTGAGATTATAGAGTCTATATCACTAAATAAAAAAAAAAACTAATATTTAATGCAATAATTATTGTGTATTTATTAATTGCACTAATTGCCACTCATTAATATAATAAGTTTACGTTGCCATGAGACTTCTTTCGTGACACAGACTCTACCAAGTTAGGACTATTATCGTTATTAATGTTACTAATTTCATGATAAAATAATTATGCTAATGTACAAGTCTGTTTTGTGAAAGCTGAGTGTATCATGATGGTAGTGTTAGTTAAATAAAATTAGGTTGAATATCCTCAACTGCACTAGTTTTTTTTGTTTTTGCCTTAAGTTTTGTATGCCCCAATCAGAGGCGTCTCTAGCCCATGTAGCGCCCGTGTGCAAACATTACCCTGGCGCCCCCTAGTAAGCGCGCGGTCAAAATGGAATGGGTACAAAGTGCAAGCTATGGTACAAGTAACAACACAAGTAAGTACATAAGAAGAGCTCCAGATGCTATACTAAATGTATGTAAAGAGGAGCTCTTTTTACGTTGGTAAATAAAAGTGCCGCGGCCGGCCAACGCGCGCGCCGAGTGGGGCTCCGCAGCGAGCGGCGCTCGGCGCCCCCTAGGACCGCTGCGCCCGTGTGCAACGCACACCCTGCACCATAGGTAAAGACGCCTCTGGCCCCAATGTTGCTAGTATCTAAAAACGTTAAATAATCTACTCTCAGCTTTCCCTTGACAAACAATATTACTCTAAAACAGCTTATCTAGCTAGCGTGTATAATGGGTCCAAACTTAGCATAGGAGTCTCTTTCTGCCATATTGTAATTTCTTGGTTACTTGGTTATTTAATATAGAAAAAATAGTTATGTACCTATATAATAGCATTGTTAATATTTTTCACAGTTGGAAGATATATATAGAAGGTAGTTGAGAGATAGGTCAACAGTTGACAGATAATGGAGACTTTTCCATTCTTGCTTTGGACTCAATATACCTACTTACTATAATGCAAACATATACGCAACAAGAAAATATATTAATTGAACATTTATAGAGCAATAATTGAACAGTTCCAAAGAAGTTAGGAACTAAGAAGAAAAAATTCTAGTTATTCACTACATTTATTTGGTTTTAAAATTTATATATAGGCTAAAGTGCCTATAAATAAATATTATATTATACTGCCATGAATTCCAATCAGCAAAATAATGTACAACGAAAACACGAACTAGCCTACACTACAATAATATTACAATATATTTGAAAAGTATCAATTTTATAGGTATATTACGTATAGTACGCGCGCGAGTTGAATGCAGAGCTTATGTATGGTGCACATACATAAGCTCTGCATTCAACTCGCGTGCGAACTGTATAGTCGGGAGCATGTCTTTTTGCCGAAGCTTATCTTGTCTGACCAATTTTCACAATCTAGAATCTAGATTAATAAAAAATTCAGCCTGGTGTAGAAGTCCAAGGCAAATCAATATCTATATACCTACTCAATATTCAAAACCGATTTCACTCAAAATTCTTGACTGAAAAAATGACAGAAGTTTAGCAACTTACTGATATTCTTGGAAGCATCCTCCACTGGCAAATCAGTTGTATCTGTATGTATGTCAATAGTTTCGATTTAATCACTCAGTGGTGGTTAATTTAATTTAATGTTTAATGTTATTTCAATGTCAAAATTAGTTCCGGCATTAATTATTATACAGCTTATCCAGTTGTTTTTGTAAATTGTGCGATGTGATTGCAGGAGTGTCTGGTATTTCAGAGCGAGGTTTGGCCGTTGGAGTCTTCAGAAATGTCATTTGTTCCTTAATCTGCAAGTACATACTCAGAGCTGTATCATTTCTCTTAATTGGAGTTTGCAAGCCATCTGAAACATTTGGCATTGATTTGCAGAAAACCTTTTTTCTGAGACAAAGATTTTTCTTTGGTATTTTGTATGATGGTGATTTTGATTTAATAACTGTGGCTCGACTTGTAACAGGGCTTTTTTCTGGAGTGACGTTTTCTACTTTTACTTTATTTTCTTTTACCATATTATCAGCAATATATTCCTTGGCTGTCGTGGCAATTTTTTCTATTGCCATATTTGTGTTATTTTCTTTATGCACAAGAGTCATTTTATTTTCTTTTGCCTTCTGCCTTATTAAATTTCTGATGTGCTGTAAATTTTTAAGTTGTTTCTCCTTCATAATATCCATCATTTCAATAACATTCTTGATCATTTTCAACTGGTTTTCTGTTTGTCTTTCAACCTCTATTAGCTCATCAAGTTCTAGATTATTGTTATTTGGGTTAGTAACAGTTGCTTTATTTAGCATTTCACATAATGACACTATTACACTTTCTTCTCGTTTACTATTTTTGCTTTCTAAAGGCTTTTCAAATGACAATATAGTATTATCATTCCACAGAACGGAATTTTCCGCTTCACTTTGACTGAAGTAATCTCTAACGTTTCTGTAATCTTTAAAGGGTGTTGAAACAGGTGGTGAGATTTCTGCAATATTTTCCAAAGTTGGTTCTTCAGTTAAAGCATTACATTTTTCTTCAAAATCATTTATCTCTTTCTCTCTCTGTACGAAACTATCATCGCTATTGGATTTGAATGAGATATTATTCTTTTTAACTGTTGGCACTTTCTGTGGTAGGGCATTTGCCGATTTAGGTTTGTTGAAGACAGGAGTTTCTGGTATTTTGTATACACCACTGATTCGGCTGGCGGCATTTTCCCGAGCTGTGGCTGAAATAATATTGTAGGAATTAATGAACAAAATTATGGATAAATTATTATAGTGTTAAAAAATTCCTGACTAGAGAGACAAAGAAAAATTTGCAAAATGTCAACAAGTTGGGAGTAAAACTAAAAGATAAAATTAAGAGCACAGAAATAAGAAATAAAACTAAAGTTGCTCACATAATTTCTCATATTGACCATCTAAAATGGGGCTGCACAGGACTGGACAGGGGCTGCACAGGATATGTTACGTTGCAAATTAAAAAAATGGTGCAAACAAGTCACTCTATGTTATCCAAGGGATGATGCCAGGAGATAGGGACGACCAACCAGAAGATGGGAATGGGATGGGATGGGACAACTTTAGTCGGACATTGGGACCTTTCTGCACAAGGGTTGCAGTAGATAGAGTCCAATGGAGAAAGTTGGAAGAGGCCTCCAGGCACTCAGAATCTGAGGGACATTATTTAGAAAACATATATATTCTATAGTATATTATATAGTATATATATATTATGTAGTATTATATATTATATGTATTTATTTATTACAGGAAATTAACTATAAAATAAAATTTTAAACTAATCCTTAAATATAGTATTTTATAACCTAGTTATAAAATTATAAATAACATTTATGGTATTATTTCATTATTTAATTACTTATGTAAGCAAGTTCAGAAAAAAAGGCTATTTTGTTTATTAAATTGAGCCTAAAGTGAATTTATATTATTGCTGGCCATTACTACTGTGCAAAATATTAGTAAGAGATGGCAATACTTCAGGCTTGTAAATATTGTGTATAAATTATACACAGGAAATAAAAGTTAGGATCAAATCACTTTCATACCTTGTGGAGGAATGAATTTTCTGGCCCCAAAAGCTGCCATGGTCGTTCTATTGCTGGCTGCTGGCTGTTAACAACATTAAAAGACCATTTAAAAGAATTAGGTTAAAAGTTTATACACCATAAACACCCAACATGACTGAGGGTTGTGAAACTAGAACTTATGCATTTAAAACATTTAAAGCTAGCTAATGCATACATAAACATTACATTTGTAATAGCTATAATGAATTTGATTTTATATAAATTTTATTTAATTACTTTGTTCATTGTATAGAGTGTTATTGTACACCTAGTTAAAGATTTGCAATGCCTTGACAGGGCCTCATTCCAGTGTAGACATGAATGCAAATATTATAATACTACTGTAACTGTACTACTGAAATGAAATGTTATTATAATACTACTGTACCTTCAACATACCTATTGGCTATTGTATTTGATGCTACTATGTCATACAAGTGTCAACCTTATTCGAATGTACAGATATTCTATTACAGGAAATCTGCTTGGCAATGTTTGTAGTAATCATACATATACATTGTGTTAAGTGTGTGGAGTCGGTTGAGAGTTCCTGAACTTGCGCACGCTAGAAAAACCATTCCGATGGTCAATGCGGCGAAGTTAGACCTAAAGGCAATAAAAAAATATACAACAGTATTTTGAACTGTCATAAATAACAAAGCCAAACAGACGTCGGGCAATAAACATTTGTCCAATGCTTCAACTAACACATGAAAAGAACAGTCAGACAATCTACAAGTGAGCCCTTGAATGTGATCTCACCTGGTGTGATTTCGTTGATTCTGGCTGAAGTCAAAGCTGATTTATCAGCTATCGTCACAACTTTCTGACAAAGAATTTTTTTAACTGTTGTCTTTTTGAATTTGTCATAAAAAAATTAACCTGCCCTACATCCCTGCATCTACACTTTCATTGCGCTCTCGCATATTAGTAACAGTTAGTTCGATTTCAGGGCTTCTTTTGCCCTTTATCAATCTTTGGCTTTGGCCAAAACTTTGGCTCATTTTGGCACAAGCCGAAGGTTTGGTCGAATGTGGTTTTTTTGGCGAAAGGTGGCTGCAGCGGAAAGTTCCGTTAGACACTACTAAGAATGCAGTCTAAGATGGTAGTGGACAAACAGTTGCTGAACAATAAATTTTAAAAAAAACAGATTACTAATGATGCTTACTTTTGGCTTTAGTTGGAAATTAAGCTCTTTTCTCACTGTGCTATGCTTCATCCGGCCATCTTTAGTGAGGGGCTTGGTCTTGTCAACCTTCACTGAGGAGTTCCAGGGTTTGGACTTAGTGGATGTTGTTGGTTGTGTATATCTTTTTGGAGTCGGCCCTGCCAATGCTGAAACATAAAAGTAAAACATTCTATTTTTGTTCAATTAACCACTTACAGTACGCGCGCGAGTTGAATGCAGAGCTTATGTATGTGTCACCATATGACCATACATAAGCTCCGCATTCATCTCGCATGCGAACTATAGATGCCCAGTACCACATAATAAACAAGTACTCTGCCACAGTAGCCATATCCATAAACATCTGGATGAAGTCACAGATATACATTAATCACACATACACACACACACAGAGATACATTGAGCACAGAGATACAATAGTCTGAAATAACGCATAGGCTACATATTATCCTGAAAAATTAAAGAGTTCCTGTGGGACCCAAAAACCTCAATCCACACAGAAGAAGTCCCGGGCATCAGCTAGTTTGTTTAATACATCATCTAGAAACAATCCTACTAGTCTAAAAACTACATTTTGAAGTAGTAGTAGTACTACATAGCAGTTGTATTTTATTAGTATTGTAATTATCTAATAAAAAAGATACGCGCCGAATTGAGAACCTCCTCCTTTTTTGGAAGTCGGTTAAAAATGGGGAAGTCCAAGTAAAGGTTTTTTTGGGGACATACACTTATGCACTAAGCTTATTTCAAATTACCTCTTATTTCTGCAAGAGTCATTGGCTTGAGATTTCTGTTTTTTTCATTTGTCCGAGTCTGACAAGTATTAGGTGGGGCATGTTTCTGAGAAGTGAGCATATGAAGAGCATCCTTAGATAATAGAGCTGAAAAAAATATAATTATTTAAGTATATAATTTCATAACTCTCCTGTTAAATCTTCCAATCTTTAGATTGATTTTATAAACAAATAAGATTAAAAAAAAATTTATAAATCCCTGCCACAGGATTCTAAAGCTACAATCCTTCAATAGTCATGCATTGTCGAGTCAACATCTCCTGAAGATGCTTTAGTGTCTGAGAGAAACATACATTGAGAATAATTTGGAAGATTTGTGTGGTTTGGTGTTGTGCTGGTGCATATTACTGGCTTACTCGACGGTGAATAACGCAAGCTACACGCTGTACCACATAGATTCTCTATTTTGGCAGAATATAGCAAATTAAACTTCAAGTTCTTTCATTTTCATGGACTTCCGCAAAATAACGCCTGCTTCTATCCAATGAGGATTCAGAATTTCCGACCAAATCAAGCCAGGCGGGTCAGTTCACTTCACTTACATGAATAATAGTGCTAATATTCTGTTCTTCAATGGACACAAATTGATAGTTATTAGTAAATAAACATTATTTTCATTTTTTATGTTTATTTAACATACTAAGCACACAGAAATAACAGTTCAGAAGTTATATTAGTTGGATAAGGATAAAATCAGAATTTTTCCTAAAAACTTTCATACCTTTAATCCCCGGTAACAATTCTGCTATAGTCCTTGGTCGCATGGGGGTGTGAGATCGCATTGTCGTTTCCATTTTCGTAATTTAATATATTCTTGATGAGATCAAACATTTAAAACACATTCAGTACGAAATATCGAAAGGAAATACCTATTTTTCTGGTCGGTAGGAAAAACTGGGAAAAACTAAACAACTCGTTTTCAAATAAGCAACTGTCGATTCTGTCATTAAGTTGTTGTCATACAAATTGTGCTACAGAGACTTAGACCATATGGTCTAAGTACAGAGACATTGGATTATGGCATGGAAGTTGGAACTATTATGCACTAAGTAGGATTATGGATATTCTGTGGGATATTCTTACTCTATGGATTATGGAGGTTAGAGTTATGAGAATCATCAGTGTATATGCAATATGTCCGTCAAAATGCGTTAAATTGGGGGCGCCACTTTAGCATCAGGGTAAATTTAAAAGGAAGTGCCAAATATTATTAGAGTAGGTTTGAGAAATAAACAAGGAAAGAAAACATTCATCATTATTTTATACAACGTAAGTTGTTGAAATTTTTAATAAATAACTACTTTATTCGACAAATTAATTTTAATTTTCACTTCATCCACAACTTTGGCTACACCAGCGCCACTGTGGAAGGTTCTTGAACTGTTATTTATAGCAAGCACTGGATACCATGGATCGTAGACAGAGAAAGTAATACATACCAAGCCATATCTCCTTTTCACTCCCACATGAAAGAGATGCAGTGTTGAGATAGAATGAGAACAAAATATAATTTCTTCTATCCCTTTCTGCGTGTCACGGTTTTAGTTTGTTTTGTTCATAAAGCACTTATTGTGCTTGGTGCATTGCAGCGTTTTACCTATTATTACTTATCCCTTTCGGTTACACGCTGGCATTGATTCTAGAAGTTTAATTATTCTATGCCATGGATACTTTTTTAACTTTTCTCCCCTAAGAGATGATTCTCCTTACCTCTACCCTCCATAATCAGAGACAAGTATATCTTTCTCTGTCTACGGAGAAAAGTTAACCAGCAGGGCGACCGCGTATCTTTTGCATCAATCATTGATACATCGCAATCCCTTCTGATTGGTTAATACTCTTCCACTATTGGACAAAATACATTGACGCAGCAAGAATACCATAAATTCAGCCAATCGGAGGTGATTGCGATGTATCAATGATTGATGCAAAAGATACAAGACGCCCTGCTGAATGCCAGAGATAGAATCACCCACCAGAGACAAGTTAACCAGAGACTCACGCCTTTTTTGGCTTTACGGCTTTGGGTTCTAGCGCATCATTCAGATTTTTTTTATTGACTGGTTATGGATTCCAGCCTTTTTGAACCCATCACCAATTGTAATGAGGAACTTTCCAGCCTACGTTCCTTAGAAACATCATAGATGGCGCTCTGATGCACACTAAGGATATTATAAGAGTGGGCGTTTTCAAAAATAAATGACAAGTACCATAGTCTAATGCTATAGTAATATGGCCTGATGCCTGAAAAAGTTTTTACTAAGAAAACTAAGGCCAGTCACTCACTATTTCATTTTGCGATACGGTTGCGTGATTTGGTTGAATTCATTTAATTTTATCGTCTTTGCATCGAATTTGGATACTGATTCTCCTGCATATCGAAGAACAAGGAAGTTTCTAATTTTTATTTTAACTTTAAAATATAAAGCTAAGCTTGCAATGAAACCTGGTGAGTTTTTTTGATTATCTTCAGAAATGACAAAGCTATGAATCATAATTTTGGTATATTTTCCCTTGCGTTTCCAAATTATTGTCCAGCACGTGCCCGATAGTCACTGCCGTGACGTCACGCAGTTGATTCCAATAGCCGACGCGGGCGATATCGGGCAGTTTGAACTGAAAATCAGTCCGGTAGTTTATGAGTTTATCGCGTTCAGACAGACGCGGCAGGGGGACTTCCGTCCAGTTACAGTTTCATTATAAGTATAGATCATGTGAAACTAAATCCATACTTCCTACATATCAATTGTTAGCGCCGCTCGATGCGCTGGACCTATTAGGCGGCAAAGCAGTCGTTACGCGAGGTTTCTGCCAATCAGAGAAGTTCCCACTCATGTGGCAGCTATGTTTAATGGCGTGACGTTACTATATTGTTTTAGGATATAACATTATAACAAATTCCGAGTCACTAACTTCTTGGCACAGAGTACATTGAATGTAGGGGTACTTCTCGGTGCTTGAACAACAAATGTCAAGAAAGTAGACCTATCTTTACCTTGGTTGCGAGTAGTTAAGGATCTAGTTGTTGTTATATTGTTACATTGCAATAAATTTTATACATTTATTATAAATACCGAGTCTATGTATTATATATGTCACCGTAAGATTCTAAAAACCGTTAGATTATAATCTAACTCGCGAAATTGTAATCTTTCGAATGATTACAATATAACGGATTATTTTTCGGTAGATTGTAATCTGTTAGGTTTATTAACCCGACAGCACCTAAGTGCCCGGCCTGCAGCCGGGCACTACTTGATTAGTTATGTCGAACCCTAACCTAATCTACAAGAAAGAGACAAAAAAAGGAAATATAATGAATATTTCAAAAATTGAAACATAATACATTGAACGGTTCACAATTTTTCGACTGTTTACAATCTATCGAAAAAAAGCGTTAGATTACAATTTTACGGTTTTTACAATCTTACGGTGACATATATATTGTTAGTTTGCATCTTAAAAACCCCATCCATCACCATACGAAAGTATTTCTACTACACACTGTCATATTACTATCGTAAAACTGTGATATTATAAAACAAAGTCCCCCTTCCATGTCTCTCTCTGAACGCGATAAACTCAAAAACTACTGAACCGATTTTCATACGGTTTTCACCAATCGACGGAGTTATTCAAGAGAAAGGTTTACGTGTATAATTCATTAATGATTAATTGTGTAAATTGGTTGAAATCATACTAATATTATAAATGAGAAAGTGTGTTTGTTTGCTGCGACTGCCTCGTTGGTCTAGTGGTTAGCATGTTTGACTGCGGCTGACGAGGTCCCGGGTCGGGCCATAATAAGTGTTGGGTTTTTCTGACTAGAAATTCTCAGCACTAGCCCGGACTCAGGAAGTTGGCGGTGTTTCACCCCCGTGCCTCGGAGAGCACGTTAAGCCGTCGGTCCCGGTTATTATCACTAACATGATAATAGTCGTTAAAGCCCGCCAACCCGCATTGGAGCAGCGTGGTGGGTCTAAGCTCTAATTCCCTCTCTCCTATGAGAGTGGAGGCCTGTGCCCAGCAGTGGGACGTTAATGGGCTGTAGTGGTGGTGGTGGTTTGTTTGTTGGTTAGTTGGTTTGTCCTTCAATCACGCCGCAACGGAGCAACGAATCGACGTGATTTTTGGTATGGGTATAGTTGAGGACATGGAGAGTGACATAGGCTTTTTATCCCGTAAAATAAAGGAGTTCCTGCGGGTATGAAAGAAACTTTAACCACGCGGATGAAGTCGCTGGCATCAGCTAGTATGAGGATAATTGTTGAAGATGTCGGAAAAAAATCAAGTCGATTGGAAGCTTAATCGAAAACGCTGCCTTATCTCTTTGAGATAAAACAAAACTATGTATGATGGAATTGTTCGTCTTTTAAAATACGCACATGTGCAAGCGCAACCCCGTTTAGCGCAATACTTGGCTCGTATTGCACCTGCTTACGGGGGGCCCTAAAGATCATGTACTGACTTTTAGCCACGTTATAGATTAAACCATGCCTGGCAGCATATTTCTGGCAGGTTTGAAGTAACTCTCTGATAGAACCAGCCGTTGGACACAGCAACACCATGTCAGATGTTTTACAGGTCTACAGAAAAGTAAGCGATGGCATATGACTATATTTTAAGGGAAGCTTACTATACCCATTTTAAAGTTTAAACTGCCCGATATAACCCGCGTCGGCTAGTGGAATCCGGCAGTGACGACCGGCCACGTGCCGGACAATTTGGAAACGCAAGGGAAAAAATATTACGAAGTTATGATTCATAACTTTGTCATTTATGAAGATAATTTTAAAAAATCACCAGTTTTCATTGTAATTCAGCTTCATATTTTAAAGTTAAGATAAAAAATTGGAAACTTGCTTTTTCTGCAATATGCAGGAGAATCTGTATCCAAATGTCGTAGGCAGGTCTTCATATACAGTAGTGGTGTCGGAGTCCAAATTCAATGCAAAGGCGAAAAAATTAAGTGAATTCAACCAAATCACGCAAACGTATTGCAAAACGACATAGTGAGTGCCTGGCCTTAGTTTTCTTCTTAAAAACTTTTTCAGGCATCAGGCCATAGAGCATTAGACAATAGTACTTAAATAATATTTTCTTTATTATGTCTGTGTATTATCATCTCATTACACTCCTTTTATACTGTAGTGTGCATCAGACAGTGTTGCCAACTTGGGGGTTTTGCCCCTAAATTTAGGGGAAAGTTAGATGGAAAGGGGTGTTTCTAGGGGCGACACTTTTCTAGGGGCATTTTTGGGGGGGGAAACCATTTTTTGGGGGATTTTCTAGGGGTCTAGACCTTTTGTCTTCGTAACAACGTGAGGGGCCAGTCACGGTTACACAGCACTTTTAAATATAGGCCTTAAATCTAAGGCATCAAAGTTAAATTACGAATTAACCATATATTTATACTTAAACCTTTTGTCTTAAGAAGATCTTTTTTCCACATTTTTACCCCCTACCAAAAAGTGCTCAACGCGCCTAAAGAAGTTTTCACTTCAATAAATTACGGAATAAGTTGTCCCTTGAAGTACTTCAAAGTATTATAATGGTGAGATTTTCTTTACAATAGGATTACGGTTCATGTGTCAATTTCGTTCCTTGACTATAAAAATACAAGCAATAGCTAAACGCAACTCGATAGCCAGGTCCATGATGTCTTAGATGAAATCATTGATAATTATCCTGACGTCGATGTTTGAAACATGAAATTAAGACTCGTTTCTTTAGATTATAATAAGTTACTATAATATGATGTCCAACGGAAATAAACGTCCATTTCATTTTGTAAGTGTGTATTTTTTATTCATTTCAATATACTGCTCAAAAAAGGTGACTATTTGTTACCAGGGTTATTTTAGCGAAAGCTAAAGTGGGATTTCAAGTTGGTGTTAGGGGTAAACAGGGGGATTTCAAGCTGCTGTTAGGGGGGGACGCTCCGTAGTGGTTGGCAACACTGGCATCAGAGCGTCGTCTACATAGAACAATTAAACCTCTAGAATGAATGCCAGCGTGTAACCGAAAGGGATAGGTTATAATAGGCAAAACGCTGCAAAGCACCAAACACATTAAGTGCTTTAAGAACAAAACCGTTACACGCAGAAAGGGATAAAAGAAAACATGTTTTTTTCTCATTATATCTTGTGTAACATCCCAACACTGCATCTCTTTCATGTGGGAGTGAAAAGGAGATATGGCGTCGTCTATATATCTCTCTCAGTCTACGGCTGTCTATTATGTTTCTAAGGAACGTAGGCTGGAAATTGCTGGAAGTTTTTAGGCATCCCTCTCGGATGCAGGCAGTATGAAACCACGATGCTTCCGAGAGGGTATGTGGGACTCACCGGGACTCCGGAATACCCACTAAAACCCAGCGGTGCTCCTGCGCATCGCCTTAAGGCTGGGTTACGGGAACACTTGCGCAATCATCCGCGACCCAGCCAGCGATATCCGCCCAGGCGGATCCTCCCCCGGGGGGGGGGCATGCAGCCCCAACTCCCCCTTGCGTTCCTCCGCGACTGAGGCTCGACGGGCGACAACGACAACGACGATGACGACAGCGGGTCTGCCGCCCGGAGCCCTCGTCAGGGAGGAAGTCGCCGGTCTTGCGCACGCCTCCTGCGCCCTGCCCTTCGGCGACGGAGAGGGTCCGCGTTGGCGTCTGCCTCACGCAGCCGTTCCGCTGCCTCCTTCCGGGTCATCACCTCCTCGCAGAAGGAGGCGACGG
The DNA here is from genome assembly GCA_963932025.1 of Erebia epiphron. Taxonomy (NCBI): domain Eukaryota; kingdom Metazoa; phylum Arthropoda; class Insecta; order Lepidoptera; family Nymphalidae; genus Erebia; species Erebia epiphron. The sequence continues at coordinate 40,614,733 of OZ009948.1, read as the reverse complement.
CGTCCCAGGACTGTTCGCTACCCACCATGGCTCGGACGACGGTGGGCAGCGAGAGGTCCGTCCCCACCACTGCCGCGAGTGCGGCGCGCTGGGGCGCCCACTCGTTCCTCATTGGTCTAACTTAACTTAACTTAACTTAACTGACCCGGTGATAGCGTCGCTAGTAATTTTAATAAAATTCAAAACTAAGACTAAATTAATTAATTTACTATAAATTAATCAAATAAACGTAATAATTTTAAAAAATAAGCGGGTCTATTTTTTATACCACAGACTAATAAACATAAATGTCTATCATAGATGTAATAAGTTTAGTACATATAAGAATTCTATGATACAGTTGACAGCTTTTTTTTCTGGTCGGTGACAATAATTTCCAAAGCCCTGTATAGTGTATATACTCTTTGTTCCAAAGTTTACTTTCTGATTCTACACATTTCTAATTTCTTTAGGTTTTATTGAATTGGTGTTGTGTCCACCTGGTGTCCACTCCAAAATGGTTACAAACGTAGAAATTAAAGGATTCGATGACTTCGCAAAATATACTGAAACGATTGAACCTAATGGGCCCACAGTATTGTTTTATTTTAGCGGTTCAAAATTGCCGAATGGCGATAGTTGGTGTCCTGATTGTGTTGAAGGTAAGGACTTCTCGAGAAACGAATCTTTAATAATCTAATAACTCAACGATCGGTACTTATCTCTGACAATGAGGAAAATCTAATTATTGATATGAAGACCCTACCTACGGCTACTGTTAATCTGTTACAGGTAAATATCTTTATTCTCATATATAATGAGCTACTTATTCCATGGTATTGGTGGGGCAGTTTGAGGACCTCATATCTTAGCGGTGACAGATGTATCATGTCATGGGTTAATTTTAGATTAATGTTATGTTAAAAACTCAAATTTGGCTCCAGGCTTTCTTGGTGGGAAGTTAAGGATATGGCTTTATTAACTATTTAAACTATTTTCAATGGAAGAATAACTTTGCTTGACCAGGGTTTATTGCTGCACTAGAGTAAAAACTTCTACAGTAACTCCATAAGTAACAGGTAGCTTTTGCATTCTGTATAATTTATAGTCCCACAAACTTATCTGACCCAGTGGCAAAAATTGGAACTAAGTTTTATGCATGTTTAGTTTTTGTTTTCATTTTATTTTTCATAGATACTAGCAACTGTCACTGGGTCAGATATGTTTGTCGGCATGTAATAATATATAATGTACTCTGTGGACTGTTCCAAACTAATATTCTATTCTTCTATTCTATCTGTACACATTTATGGCCTTCATAAAGCCGGGTCCGCTGCGCCTTGTTATCGTGTTTTGCTAACACAAACGTGTTATTATAACCAAGGTCATGCTATTTGGGGGCGTGGCCTAACTGTTTTGAAAGTGTTTTTGTTTGCCGCCTCGGATGGAAAACATCCCCGCGTTCGCCTGCGGGGGGGCCGGGGGGAACTTTAATTCATTTCGTATCTGTGCTCGCCAGAGGCACAACTCGTCAAATCTCTTTGTTTTTCGGTTTAGATAAGCGGTATGATCTTACTCTATGATCCTCGCTACGTCAAAGTTTTTAGCTATATAGACAAAGTACTCTGTGGTTTTTAGGATGGTGTTTTTATGATTGTACGTACTTGATCAATAAATTAAAAAAAAAATATGTTACTAACAAAAATAATCTAAACCTACTCGAAAATCGCAGTGGACGGCCTGTTATAAAATTATGTTTTACTAACGTGTTAGCAAAACAATATTTTGTTCGTAACAAGGCGCAGCGGACCCGGCTTTAAGGCACCATGATGGCACCTTTTGTGAAATCTGTCATTTATTTGAATTTGAAAATTAAATTTGAATTTTTTATCTTGCAAAATGGTTAAGAATAAGGTGACAATACATACTGTAAATAATTATGATGAATTTACCAATTTTGTCACAAATTTAAAGCCAAAGAAGAAGAATGTTTATTTACTGTTTTCTGGTAGTAAGAAGGAGAATGGTAGAAGTTGGTGTATTTATTGTCAGATGGGTACAAAGAGCCTTGTTTATATATTGGCCCAATATTCTTCTCCAGACAGAACCTAGGGTCACTTACTAACATCATAGAATCTTGGCCCAGTCACAGAATTTATTACTTGCCACAATGTTAATTGCTGAATGCATAGTCTTTCTGTATTAGTTTTAAAATTAACTGTAGTTGAACTCTATTATTTTCTGTGGTAGCCAATGTTTTTCTCCAGAATGCACACTATCTGTGTATCAAATGGTAGAGTCTTAACATATCCCTATATGCCCTACATGAAATAAATAAATCATTTATCATAAACTAGATGATGCCCGCGACTTTGTCCGGGTGGATTAATGTTTTTGATTCCCGCGGAACTCTTCAATCTTCCGGGATAAAAAGTAGCCTATGTCCTTTCCAGGGATACAAACTATCCCTGTACCAAATTTCATCAAAATCAGTTGAACAGATACATTTTTTGATTCCCGCGGGAACTCTTGAATATTCTGGGATAAAAATTTAAAAAACGCATATGTTCTTCCCTGGGATGTAACCTATTTCTGTACCAAATTTCATCAAAATCGGTTGAGTAGTTGGGCTGTGAAAGTGTAGCAGACAGACACACTTTCGCATTTATAATATTACTATGGATCATTTAAATGCCCTCAAAATGGACTACGAAAAGATAACAGACAACAGACCAGACACACTTATATGCATTTATAATATGTCTGTAAAAAAAAATGGAAGGATGAAAGGGAGGCCTTTGCCCAACATTGGGACACCACAGGCTGCCAATAATAATAATAATAATAATAAATATCTGCGAATGGGTTAGTCCCAGTCAGCCTTGCTCACAATCTGAGGCGACTGGGGTTCCGTGGCAGTTCGCTCGCAGCCAGGATGCAGAAAGCGGTGTTGCTAGACTAGGCTAGGATAGTCCGCCGGTTTCTCAACCTGTCTCACTGACCCCCGGCCGTCTGGTCTCCCCTGCCGGGGTGTAATCCTCCGCCCGCTGCAACTATTTATTTGTGTATTTATGTATGTAAGTTTATTCATTTATTTTTATTTACGTAGGTTTATTATAACTCTTTTGGCCATATATGTATTTATTTTGTATGCGGGCGTGAGAGCTAAATTTATACCGATAATAATAAATAAATAATCATTGCATTGAATTTTTCTTGATAAATGATAAGAGTGTGAATTTGCTCCAATAAGAAATTAGAAAAATCCTTTTTTTTTTAATTATTCCTTGTCTGCATTATAGACGGAAATGCTGTGCAAAATTTCAGGTTTCTGGAAAAGGAGGAGATCTGAGAGTTTGGGGTTAACATTTTTGATTCCATCAGTGATTCAGGACTTTCAGTTACAGTCCGATTGAGGTTTTTTGTTCCCGGCGGAACTCTTTAATTTTCCAGCATAAAAATTAGCCTATGTGTTATCTTTATCTCTATGCCAAATTTTGTCCAGATCCATTTCGCTGTTCTGACGTGATTGAGTAACAAACATCCATCTGACCCCCAAGATATGGGCTATCCTAGTTTGGGGGTGCTAGGGTAATTTAAGAAATCTTTGTATTATTTATTTTGGAACAAATAAAGATTTTATTTATTTATTTATTTACTATCCAAACTTTCACATTTATAATATTAGTTTAGATAATTTAAGCTCTAATTCAGAAATCATAATGTATATGTATATTACATCACTTTGCAACGTTCAGAAAAAGTTGCATAACATTGCCTTATATTCTTTATGCTCACATAAAATTTCTTTGTACTTTACAGCTGAGCCAGTGGTCAAAGCATTTCTAACAGATGTCAAGAAAGATGTTATATTTGTCTATGTTGATGTTGGAGACAGGGAATAGTGAGTATTATTTTTTCACCTTACAACTGTTTATATTTGGCCCTGATGTTAGCATATTATCATACCGTAATTGCTGATTGCACTGCTTCACATGTGTGCTAATGGGGGCATTATAACAGTCAGGTTCTGTACCTATTGATTCACAAGTGCATCACTTGACGATGACATGGACACATGTCTGACTTTTGCAAGATACTGGATTGTGCTGTATGCAACCCTATTTTTAAAATCTGCATCAATCATTGATCATTATTCATTGATGATTTGATTGTGATCATTACAAAGTGGTAATGATTGACGTCCTGTTCTAAGTAACTAGCAAAGTTTCTAATATCCTGCTATGCTTCAGTGTTTGTTGTATTCTTTAATTCCATGTTTTCCCAACCCAGAGTTTTATCTAATAAGCTTTGATTTAAAAGTGGTGATATATTAACATAAATTATGACATACAATAATCTTTGATAGTATTTTATTGATAACTAGCGGCCCGTCCCGGCTTCGCACGGGTAGACATAAATAGGTACAGATATTTTTCATAATGGTGCACCCCCTTCTCCCGCACTGCTCCTCTCACGAAGAGTTAGTTACGATGCCACAGAGTACATTGAATATAGGGGTACTCGATGCGCTGCGTGGCGGCCGCCGCCGGCATGTATTTTTATTTTTATTTCATGATATCTTTTCAATGGAAAGTCCGATTTCAATAATTCAAAAAGTAATCATCAGGTATTGAAACAGTCTTGAATATTAAATTATTTATTTGGATAAAAATTTATAAATGGTATGGATAACACGGTCTGATTTTGATCGGCATTTCTATCAATTTGTTAAATGTAAAAAAGTAGTTATAGTGACGTAACTACAATAGTTAGACACATGGTCTCGCGAAGTTTTTTGTAGATATTGATATATTCTATAATATTGTCGAACATTTTTTTGTCCTATCTCTGTTTTTATGTCCTATACTCTTCGCAGCGTATGCGATGAAAGACATTTTATGGCTAATTTTTTTACACCTTCGGTTGGTTTTAATAGGAATTTCTAAAGATTTCTATAGTAATCTAGTACTAAATATAGCCTATGTTACTCAGTGATAATGTAGCTTTCTAATGAAAAAAGAATTATTAAAATCGGTCCAGTACTTTTTGAGTTTATTCGTTACATACAAAAATACAAAAATACAAATCTTTCCTCTTTATAATATTAGTGTAGACAACAGGCACACCACTATGGAAAATATATGCTTTTTTTGAGGTGGATAATAATGTTGTCATGAACTGATAAATCTTATCCCTATAAGAAACAAGACATTCTGATAAAAAAATGTTCAATGTTAAAGATGTTAACATTGATAAAACTCCTGTATGACTTGTGTTTCAAAATATTGAGATTTCAAAATCATGCTACACTCATAAATAATAACTATTTATTTTTCATAATTTTTGAACATTGTACCCAAATACTGGGAAATTACCATCTATAATTCAATGGTTGTTTTGTTATCTTTTTGTGATTACATTTTTCTGGCAAATCCATTATTAGTTACTTTGTTTTTTGTTGGTTTTCAATTCTTAGTTGGGTGAACATTATAGAGAAACTCTAATTGCAAAATCACAATTTTAGTTACAACAAATATTTAATCTACAGGAATTTTCCAGTTTGTTTTGTCCATCCATCCATATCCAATTCTAATATTATTAATGCGAAAGTGTGTGCTGCTATGCTTCCCACTCTTTTATATATTTTGATGAAAGACCAAAGTCATAATTAATAAATGCTGCTCGCGTCTTCGTCAGCGTGTAGTTTGGTTTTAGAAATTGCCATGGGCTTTCAATTGTGACTCATACATCTCTTATTGAACGTTGATGGTTCTGTAAGAAATCTTCACGCAAGTGTCAACATCATCTGTTTTAAGTTTCTGTACAAACTACAAGTTCAATTTGACAAAACTCACAAATGATGTGTTCATCTGTACACACAATCAGTGTAAAGATGAACAGTGCACAAACACATATTATACCAAATCAATCAAATACTCATTTATTCAATTTAGGTACACTTATTGACGTTAATTTCTTACATATAAAACATGATGGTGATAATCAGTGCTTCTTCTTCTTCTTTATGAGCCTTTCTTTATCCATTGTTGGACATATGCCTCCTCTTGTGCACGCCACTCTTCCCGATGTTGGGCAAACCTCCTCCATGTTTTCCCCGCAAGCTTGGTGATGTCGTCAGACCAGCGAGATGGTTGATAATCAGTTACGGTATCTTAAAACTAAAGCTACGAGGGTTCCAAACGCGCCCTGGTCTGAGAAGAGCCAACAACAAACTCAGCCGGGTTTTTTTTCATTATCGCCATCTCACAAATAATCTAAACTAAGGAACTATCCGAGCCATTAGAGCAAATTATTGCCAAGCTTCCTTGTCATTTACGTTCTTTACATGGTAATATAGATAGTATAAGTGTGATTTGTTGACCTTTTCAGCTGGAAAGACAGAGCGTGCCCATTCAGGACAGACAGTCGAACGAAGCTGATGGTGATCCCCACTTTAATCAAATGGAAGGGAGTGCAAAGGTTGGAGGGCAGCCAGTGCTGTAACCGGGAACTCTTGCAGATGCTGTTTGAGGACGATGATTAGTTTTACTAGCCATACCAAAAAAGCTTATTATATTAATAACCAGATGATATGCGCAACTATGTCTGTGTGGATTAAGGTTTTTAATTCCCGCGCATGACCAGGATAAAGTGTCAGTGATAAAATTTCAGCCCAATCGGTTTAAGCATTGTGGCATTAAGGAGTAACAGGCAACTATAACTTAAATAATGTTATTAGGATTAAATTATGTCCACAACTCCATCCGCATGGAATAAGGTTTTTTATCCTTTCATTTTGCAGGATAAAAAAAAACAAAACTTTCATGGAAATATGTAGAAAAATACTAGTAATATTATAATATTGTATGATAAACCTATAAATATTTAATATTTACTGTAAAAATGTAATCATAAGAAAGTAATTTTTTAAATAAATACTTTTGCAGTTAATTCGCCATTTTTCATTGTTATTATAAAGGTTGTAAATAAAATAACTCATATCAACAGTATAATATTCATATTTAATGAAAAATAATAGTATAAAATCTAAACTATGTAAAATACCAATCTTTGATACTTAGGCCTTTTGCGCATTATAAGAAAATTTCTTGTGTCTTATGAGTAATGTCTTCTAAGAAATTCAGTAGCAATGGTTGTTGTATGAGACATTACAATTATTTTTTACTGTGTCGGATCAGACAAAATATAAGACATTACTCATAAGACCATAGACTTATTATATTACTAAGACACAAGACATTTCACACAAGATCTTATAATGCGCAATAGGCCTTATTATACTAATATGTACAGTCATGTTTAGAAATGCTTCAAAATTCAAATTAATAAATCTTCACAGTTTCAAATAGTTTTTGCAGTTAAAATCTTTCGATTTGGGAATTAGTCAACAACAGGTATACAAATCACCCATAACCAAAATATTTTGTACTTATATTTGTACATTCATTTAATTGCTAAGATCGAAATATTTAAAACAAGAGATAAACCAGCTTTCAAGATAAATTGAATCAAAATATTTTCTTTAACTCTACTTTTTATTTAACTGAAAAGAGAGTGATTCAATGTAAGGTAAATATTATTTCCCTTAGTAATATTGACTACATATTATAAATAAAACACTATACTTATAGTATAAGTACCATATTTTGTGAACTGCGTTGATTAACAAGATAATATAATAATCATATATAACCTTTAATGTGTTTAAACACAATTATTTTTATTATAGCCATAAACTTCAATATCATTGAAGGATATTATTCAATATAGAATATTCAAGAGCAGAAACCACCCCACAGAAATATTTATCACAGAACATGCCTCACCATTTTCCTAAACTCAGTATCCTATCACTATATATCTCGATACAATCTATTTTTTCTAAGCGGACTAAAAAAGGTGCATGTAAACTATTCACTTCTCACAAAATCGTAAGTAACTCATAGGACCTTCTCCTTGCCAATAGGTACTCTGCAATTACACTTGTAAATTTTTACGTAAGTTACAAAACTAAGATTTGCATAATTCGCGCCTTCAAGACTGTTTACTTTTCGTAAGTTAATCATTTAAGCGACTTACGTGAGTAGAACTTACTAGTGGAATGGGTAATAATATTGTTTAACTTTTAAGTCAGGTAAAGAAAAATATATTGGGTACCTACCACTGTGTAACCACCCCATTTTCCATAAGCATGAGTATAGACATAGGTGATCTCATTATAGCAGATATACTTAACGTCCTAAAAGTTATATATTTCTAAGGTGCAACGCATACCTGCAAAAAGGATGCTAGGAGTGGTGCCGAGGCGCAGCGTCATTTTGACTAACTCAAACTAAGCTTTATTAATATTGAAATTATAACAAGAATAGCGGCAGCCGCGTCTTTTTTAGTATGGCTTCAATTTTTTTACAATTTACCAACTTCTATTGTAGGTATGACATACGATAAAAAGTAAATAAGTACAGCTGAGTTCAAGTTAAATCAATCCTACTGCTTCGCCTCCAGTCAGTAGGTATACGTCGTACCTAAGTCTAAGCATAATTATTATTATCTATTTACATATTTTTGTAACAATCTAAATACTAACACTCGCGATATCTAATTTTCTTGCAGAATGTTCATTCTATCATTGAAATCGTCACTAAACTAAAATGACAGCTCTATTTATATTGATATCCCTTTCATAATAGTCATTTTAGTTTAGTTTAGAGATTGTGTTACCTAAACAGAATTGGCCAGTCGCTAAAGTTTAACCAAAAGTTTCAAACTCCTTTCATGTTTTAAGTAAAGAAAGATAGGTAGCATTAAATTTAGTGCTGCAAATTGTTTCAGTTTAGAGAATATTATGTAGGTATGTCTTACATGTCACACACATTCGGTACAACCGAATTAGAACTATTAGAAGCACTAAACTAAAACAGGTTGTGGCTAATTCTGCTGTATACAATCTCTAATTAAATAAAATTACGCCTAATTTTATTGCTGACCCTTTTATAATAATTGCCTAATGCCCACTATAGGCTCCACAAGGACACATAAACTGATTTAGTTTTAAATGCTGATGGAGAGATGTGCTACGATGCTAAACTAAGGATGCATTTAAAAACTGAAATCCACCAATAGCGGTTGATATTCTTATCTTAGATCAAGCACTTTAAATGGCCTTGTGCAAGTGAGCCTAAGACCGAGATTACACTTGTAATTTTGTACAAATAAGTAGTAGTAAATATACTTTATAATGATCTTGTTTTGTAATGTTGATTTTAGACTGTGTTTTTTAACCTGTGATCTAAAAAGTCTAATCAATGTAGCTGTATTGGAAATTATGTCATAATGTTTTATAGTGTTGATTTTTTGTCAAACTCTTTTTCTTAAATATTATTTTTCTGCAAAAAATGAAACCTGATTATAATATTCAAACTTTTTCATTCATAGGTACAAAAACAAAAATAACTTTTTTCATAAGTTTCTTACGGAAGCGTAGCGGGGCAAATGACATTTGATCTGTGTGAAAAAGTTGCATCTGCCCCGTTAAGCGATTACGCCAAATTTGCGGGGCCGATGGCACTTTCTTCCCCAACTGCCCCGCTAGCGGAGCAGAGCCAGCGGGGCAGATGGGACCAGGCCATAAGCAGCGTACGTAAATAACTAACATTTTCATACAAAACGCAACTTACAAGACTTTTTACTTAACGTAAGTTACTGATACTTACGTGAGTAAAACTTACATGTGTAATCGTGGCCTAAGTGTAAAATTGCGGCCCACGTGTCCGCTCACGAGGCGGCGGCCGCGGTGCTGGGGGCGGCGTCCTCAGGATCGTCGCTCATGTTGAGATCGCGTTCCGGAACCGAGATGATGACGTCATAGTACACCTTCTTGTTTCGCAGGAACGCGCTCTTGTTGTCGAAAATTAAGGAGTCTGGAAACAAAGTTATTGCAACATCATCGTCAAGCGTAGAGTTGGGTAGTTTCTGAAGGTAAACTTATTTAAAGTGCTCAATATTTTTTTGGTGGTTCTGCGATAATTAATTAATACTTAGTATCGCCAATAGGCATGATGACAGTAACCAAGAATCAATGAAATTGTGAATTTATCTAACGAAATAGGATTCATGGATTATAAAAAACGTATTTATTTTTCTATTTCGTGTGAGATTGCTATTTATTTTGATAATATAAAACTATAAAATACAGCAATCCGCCATATTGCATAAAACACAAAAAGACGTCACAATTGTTTTCGAGCTTTGACAATCACACTTTTGCTTACTGCACACTGCACAGAACATATTGGTAAAAACAATAGTGACGTCACAAACGACGCCATGACACCGACGAACGTTTTGGCGTGAATTTTAAAATTTAAATTTCAAATGCCTACTTTATCTACCAAAGCGTATTTTTCTGCTGAAATAAGATATTTTTACGAAATAGTAGATACTTCCGAACATAATCTGACCATTTTTCAAAATCAGTCATCATGCCTATTATAATAATATATTCGACCCCTCTAATAATTGTTCTGTACCTACTTTTTAAAGTGAAACTTATTTAGAATCGTGAATTGAAAATACGATGAAACGAAAAAAAGGCACTAAAAGAGACAAACATGTTCATAATAGGAATTTGCCTGCGAGAGAATGAGAATAGAATAGAAGTATACGTTATATTTATCTAATTCTCTCGTAGGCTACTTTTCTGAATTTTCACTTCTGGCGTGTGTAAATTGCACACACACCTTTTTTTCAAATACTTTGGATCATCTTATTGAAAAGTATCTTGAACACCGATCGTCGTTGTTAGCCGGGTATTAAGTAGAACTTTGGTAATCTTTAGTAAGAAGTTAAAATAACACCAGTTTCTGAACGTAACCATAGACGCCACCACCTCTCGAGGTTTGACAATAATTGTCTATGCCTCTTTGGCCAATTGCCTCTCATGCCTCTTTGACTGCCTCGTTGGTCTAGTGGTTAGCATGGTCGACTGCCGATCACGAGGTCCTGGGTTCGATTCCCGGTCGGGCATAAAAAATTGATAGGTATTGGGAAGAAATTCTCAGTACTAGCCCGGAGTTAGGAAGTTGGCGGTGTTTCACCCCCGTGTCTCGGAGAGCACGTTAAGCCGTCGGTCCCGGTTATTATCACTAACATGACAATAATTGCTAAAGCCCGCCAACCCGCATTGGAGCAGCGTGGTGGGTCTCTAATTCCCTCTCTCCTATGAGAGTGGAGGCCTGTGCCCAGCAGTGGGACGTTAATGGGCTGTAGAGGCTTTGGCCAATGGCTGGCCGCGGGCCATCGGGCATCGACCTCCGCTCGGCGCGCACGCAAGTTCATTGCTCTCACTATTTTACCTATGCGATAATGAACCTTATCTTTAATTGTAATAACTATATTGTATCTCTTGTTTTGTGGAATAAAAGCAAAACTATAGGTAAGAAATTTCTCGCGTTTCAAACATACAGGCAGCTTACACGTGTATAACGGTTTAAACATAATGTAAATGAAGTATGAACAACTAGCTGATGCCCACGACTTCGTCCGCGTATGTTAAAGTTTTTGGTTCCCGCGGGAATTCTTTAATTTTCCGGGATAAAAAGTAGCCTATGTGTTATTCAAGGCTATATTCTATCACTGTCCCAAATTTCAGCCAGATCCCTTCAGCCGTTCTGGCGTGATTGAGTAACAAACATCAATTCATCCAAACTTTCGCATTAATAATATTAAAGTAAGTATAGATAGTATAGATTTGGACACTGGTTTTAGGTAAACCTGTACAGACACGATTGTCTCGTTGCCGTTTTCACCTCGCCTCAAACTCTATACGGTCTATCTACGGGGGTGTGAGTGTGTGTTTGTATGTGAGATTGGTCTGTGATTTTACTATAGAGCGAAATGTGAATAACAAGGAACAAGTACAAGTGGCGGGTCCGCTGACGGAGAGCACGCCCACGTCCAAGGGCCCCTCGGACACTTTCCGCGGCCCGTGCACTATTGTCTCGTTGCCGTCTTCGTCTCGCCTCTTTATCGAGAACTTGATGTCGTGGTTGTCTACGCCGAATTCCCATCTGGAATTCGAATAAAAAATATATTAGGAAACACCGTTTAATAATATAAAAAAATTGACAGTCATAGATAGGGACTGCCGATAGAAGTGAAAACGAATACCTATTTAATTTCGATTTTTTTTTAAATAAAGTAAATTTATTAAAATTAAACCTTAACACTAAGGTATTAAAGTTTAATTTCGAATGTAGTATTTTTATATTTAAGACCTTTTGTTTTCGTAACCACGCGAGCATGTCGATGTTCGCGAGCAGGTCGCTGTTCGCGGTCGGTCGGTCGGTCACGGTCACGCGAATCTACATTTTTCCCCCTTACCAAAAAGTGCTCAACGCGGCTAAAGAAGTTTTCACTTCAAAAAGAACAACTATTAAAGAGTCATAAAAATTAGTTCCAATTTTGGCCACCGGGCCAGATGAGTTGGTGGGACTTTAGGTAGCTCGAAATACTTACTTTAGAACGCTATCGCCGTCAGCGCACAAGAGATCGACGCAGTGTTTATCGCCGGTTTTGACGGTCATCCTCGTGTACTCCTTCTGCGACTCGTTGGCCACGTTGCGCGCGTAATACTGCTTCGGCACTTTGCCGCCGGGTTTCACCTGCAAGAATAGTTTGAATTACCTTTTACAGTCTAGGAAACGGGGCGGTCTGTTGTATGGAGACCCCCGCATTAAATCCTCAGTCGATGAAACTTGGCAGGGTTTTAGTATTGGATGGTCCAAAACTTACACAAAAATATCAAAAAGAATATCCGGAAGTATTAGTATTTACCTATACCTAAAAGTACAAAAAGCTTAATATTTTGAACTGAATAATTTCTCGGTTCAAATCGGATTAGATTTTTTTAAATTCGGTCTTTCCTAGACTATTAGTTGACCGAGCGAAGCGAAGGTCTCTAAGTCTACTTGAGTCACAGAGGTAGGCTATATACTACCTCTATGACTTGAGTGAATTTGCACTTGTCCGTCCGTCCGTCAATTATTTGAATTATATCCTGTACTTGAACAACAAATACTAAAATTAAATAAATATTACAAGGAAACTAAATTATTTAATTTTTAATGAGCTTAACAGAACTTCACAATGATGTCAATAGATGGCGCTCTGTAAAAGTTTATTAGTTTTATGGTCCATACCGTGAGGTCTCAGTTCGGGGCGAACCACTAGTTTTATTTAGATTTTAGTTTATTGATGTATAGACTATCGCCATTCTTATTATAATTATTATTTAATTGATACGAATTATGCTCGTTTGAATTAGACGATGCCCGCGACTCGAGACCGCGTGGATTAAGGTTTTTTGATTCTTGCGGAAACTCTTTAATTTCTCGGGATGAAAATCGACAAAATAGGCCGTGAAAGCGACTAGGTAAATCCTGTGGGCGGTCTCAGACCAGTGTATTTTTAGGGTTCCGTACCACAAAAGGAAAAAACGGAACCCTTATAGGATCACTTTGTTGTCCGTCTCTCTGTCTGTCAAGACCCTTCTTCCCAGGAACGCATGGAGGTATCTAGCTGAAATTCATATCAAATACTCAGGTCTACTGTTCCTTGGAACTGTGAAAAAATCAAACTTCTAAGCCAACGAAATCAAAAGATACAGCCAAATTTTCAACACTCGAAAGGGAATCAAAAGCTACAGGGTATTTCCCGTGAACTCAGAATCTTGAAATTTGGTACGAAGCAACGTCTTATAGCATGGAAAAATTGCGAAAAGCATAAATTTTTAGTTACATCATTTAATAAAAATATTTTTAATAATTTTAAACTTTCTACAGGTTTGTACGGAACCCTCGGTGCGCGAGTCCGACTCGCACTTGGCGGGTTTTTTTGCACGTATAAGTTCGTATCGGCTTACGCGCTTACACGCGCACCACATTATGGATTGAGACGATGAAGAGGACGATTATAAATACATTACCGGATAATATGCCGGAAACTGCTATAATGTAGTAGGTAAACATCATCGGTGGACAACCACATAACCCTAAATGATTTAGTGTCCACTATGCCTCAGAAGGAAAGTGGAAACTTACAAAGGTACACTTACGAGAGAACTGCACCTGGGATCTCCGTTCTCATCCACCATGCTGCCTCCATAGTGCTGCGGTAACTGCTCCTTGTCGATCACCGTCAGAATTTGCGCCTGCCATTTCTTGGAGTCGGTGCCGTAAATCCGGATCTTGGAAATCGTGTACTCGTGCATGAACTTCTTTATCACGTTAAACGCCAGCGAAAATACCTTTGGAGCTGTAATGAGATATAGCAAACTCAATAGTTATACCTATGTAAGGTACGTAGCTATTGTAATGGGTAATAAAAAAATGTAACTTTTTTCCACCAAGCATAATTATTATGTAAGTAAGTGGAGGTAGTGCCATAAAATTCACTAATTCAATTCCTACTGAGCATTTATTGTCAACCCAATAATTAATTACGGCCTAACCTGGGAATCGAACGCGAGCCTCGTCATTCGTAATCGAAAATGTTAACCACTGGGACAACGAAGCATTTAGGTAACTCATATTATTAGGATTACTTTGACAACCTTCCTGGCGCAGTGGTGAGCCCTGTGGTCAAACAGGTCTAAGTTTCGACTGCCGGTGGGGTCAATTTGGGAATTTAACTATATATGACCAGTGGTGGCCCGTGGCAGGCTTCAGCCGTGGCTAGTTACCTGAACCCTACCGGCAAAAACATACCGCCAAGCGAATTAACCGGATAGAAACTGATTATGGGTTTAATATAACTGCTGTACCCCTAAAAGGTTAGCCGGCTACCACCTAGTTACAACTGCATCATCACTAATCACGTGAAATCGCAGTCAAGGGCTAACTTGTAGTGGAATTACAACAAAATAAGAGTCACGATGATCGTCGACATTGTCTTATGCTTACCGTTAACAATGAAGCAAATCTTCAGTATCTCGGGATAGTTGGCCTCGTAGATCTGCAGAAGCGTGAACACCAGCTCCGCGGCCGGCTTCCACGCGTACTGCCGCATTTGGAACCCTTCCAGGTCGAACACCACTGTCACCTGAAGCCAGAAAACCCTTTACAGACTAGGACAAAAAATAGGCACCTCGAAACTTGGAACTACGAGACGCTCGGTTCTATCTGAATTCATGGGGTTTGGTCTATCATGGCAAGGGGCTAACTCAAAATTTGCATATAGGAAGTGTTGGAAATTTATTGTTGCAAGACGCAGCACCCATGTGAAGTTACCAGGGTAAGATCAAAATGAAGAAGTAGTTATCTTGAGAACGTCGGACCCGTTGGTGGGCCTGTTTCATAGCGTGACCTGGTGACATAGTACAATATAGCACGGCTCTATATGTACCACGTAACAGGCTAACATGGTGTTTGGTTTTGGTTCGTGTTTAATGGCGCGCTCTCGAAAAGGCCTATGTCCAGCAGTGGATGCATGCAGGAAGATGGATGAACAGGCTAACATGAAGATGAAGATCTAAAGTCACCTTCAGCGTCACGTTGGTGCCATGACTCTGCGCCTGCTTTGTGCTGAGCGCGAGGTAGTTCTCCAGATGCAAATAGTACGAATAGCATCATGTGGATGATGTCGGGATAGTAAGTAGGTACCAGACTAACCTAAGTATTAGTAACCTAAGTAGTAACCTAAGTATTCACCTGCTTCTGCCGATTGCGAGGTAGATACTGGTAGTTCTCTAGACTCGGCAGCAAGATGCGGATATATTTGTCGGGATATTTAATTGGTAGACCATACCAGGCTAACATAATTCAGATGTAGGTCGGGTACCTATTAACCTTCAGAGCGTTGACCCCGTGTGTTCTGCGCCAGGCTTGTTTTCAGGGTAACATAAAAGGGTGAAGATCTAGTCACCTTCAGAGCGTGGGCCCATGTGTCCTCGCCTGCTTCTTGCCGAATGCAAGGTAGGTACAGGTAGTTCTGCAGACTCAGCAGCACCATGCGGATATATGTCGGGATATTTAATTGGTAGACCGTATCAGGCTAACATAAGTAATACAGAAGAAGGTTGGGTATTAACCTTCAGAGCGTTGGCCCCGTGTGTCTGCGCCTGCTTCCTCCCGAGCGCGAGGTAGTTCTCCAGATGCAGCAGCACCATGCGGATGATGTCGGTGCGCGTCACCGCGTGCAGGAGCCCCCACACGTCCAGACCAACGAATGGGACTATTATTACTGGAACAATCAAACAACTCTTTATTTAGATGGATTCACATTAAAGCTGCCGGTCACCGAAAACAAAACTGCGGAACACTGCGTACTTTTTTCTGCTCCTCTCCACGCTGCCCACTGAAAATGCAGCCTTAAAGTTAAGAGGGTATTTATTACTTGAAAAGTTCTTACTTGGTGATCCTTCTTTGTCAAACCCAGTACTGCCACTAGGAAAGTGCTTTTCTAAAACTTCAGGCGCTTGCCAGGATGCCAGTGTTGTGTCCACGCCCCATTTCTCACGCCACTTCATAGACTGAAAAGGAGAACAGAAATAATTGCAACTAGAAGTATGTACCTACTATACTAGTTTCGTTAAAGGTAACAGACAGAAACACGTTCGCATATTATAGTAGGTAACTAATTGTGGCCCACGACTTCGTCCGCATTGATGTAGAGAATGATTTTGAAATCAGATGTTATCAGATTTTCCTGGTTAAATATAGGTTATACATGTGTATATCCTGGGAATCCAGAATCTACCTATCTCTGTACAAGCGTCAAAATCGGTTGAACAAATGGCCAGTGTAACTACATAAGTTATAGTACTGAGGAACTTAGAACTTAGTAGTAGAGTCAGTAGATATCGGCAATAAAAATAACGAAAATCCATACTAATATATCTAATAAATGCGAAAGTGTGTGTCTGTCTCCTCCGATTTTTTAAACTGATTTTGATGTTAGTAAATTTGTATGGTTAGGTTGCATCCCAGGGAAGGACATCTAGGACGGAAAATTAAGTAAAAAAAAAAAATCATGCGGACGAAGTCGCGGGCATGTTGATCTTGAAGGTTAACCACGATAAACCATGGAATAATGCTACATGAGCGCGCATATTAACTACAGAAACGTGTTTTGTACGTTCATCTAAAATTCTAAACTATCTAAACTAATACTATAAAGAGGAAAGATTTGTTTGTTTGTTTGTTTGTTTGTTTGTTTGTTTGTTTGTTTGTTTGTTTGTTTGTTTGTTTGTAATGGATAAACTCATAAAACTACTAAACCGATTTTAAAAATTCTTTCACCTATAGAAAGCTACTTTATCAGCGAGTAACATAGGCTACAATTTATTTTAAAATAAATTAGAGCTTCGAAAATTGCAATAGGTAATATGAATTAAGTCGGAAAAATTCACCTAATTAAACTTTTTACGTTAAACCTCTATTCGTCTATTAATTCAGACTGTCTTTTATGTCATACTAGCTAATGCCCGCGACTTCGTCCGCGTGGTTTAAGTTTTTTGTTATTCCCGCAGAAGCTCCTTAATTTTCCGGGATAAAAATTAGCCTATGTCACTCTCCAGGTCCTCAACTATACCCATGCCAAAAATCACGTCAATCCGTTGCTCCGTTGCGGCGTGATTGAAGGACAAACCAACAAACCAACAAACAAACTGACTTTCGCATTTATAATATTAGTATGATTTGTCAAGACACTTTAATTTCATATTTGTCAAGACAAACATCATATTATAAATTAGATTAGATGCTAAGCTTCAATGGGGCACCCATATATCAAATCTAGCTGGTAAACTCAGTTCTGCTGCTTACGCTGTCAGAAAGATTCGGCAGTTAACAGACGTTGAAACTGCAAAGATTGTATATTTTGCTTATTTTCATAGTATTATGTCTTACGGAATCTTGCTGTGGGGTAAAGCGGCAGATATTCAAAAAATATTTGTCTTACAAAAAAGGGCAATACGTGCAATTTATAATTTAAAACCACGTGAATCCCTTAGGGAGAAATTCAAGGAAATAGGTATTCTTACAGTAGCCTCGCAGTATATTTACAGTAATCTAATCTTTGTAA
The DNA here is from genome assembly GCA_963932025.1 of Erebia epiphron. NCBI lineage: Eukaryota > Metazoa > Arthropoda > Insecta > Lepidoptera > Nymphalidae > Erebia > Erebia epiphron. The sequence continues at coordinate 40,596,649 of OZ009948.1, read as the reverse complement.
AACAGCACATTCAGAATTACAAAAGAATATGCGATCTGCACGATAGGCCAACTAGAAACCGTCATAGGCTCGTGACTCCATCGCTCCGCCTCACTAAAGTCCGAAGGTCGTTCGTGGGAATGAGCATACTATTCTTTAACAAAATTCCTCAACCTATTATAAACTTGCCTTTACACAAGTTTAAGATAACCATTAAAAAAATGCTCCTAAAAAAAGCTTATTATACTGTCGAAGATTAAATATTAATGATAAAGGCGCATGGATTTGACTCGCTCCAGCAATGCTCAGGACAGTGGTTACTTATGTATCTGTATATGTTGTATATTGTAGATTATTGTAAACATACCATATACTATTTATTTATTTTCAAAAGAGCAACCACCGAGTTTCTTGCTGGTTCTTCTCGGTAGGAACGGCATTCCGAACCAGTGGTAGATTCATTTGACTATTCATAAGAACTTGTAAAAAGTCTATTTGAATAAAAATAATTTGATTTTGATTTTTGATTTTGAGTGACATAGGCTACTCTTTATCCCGGAAAATTGAGAAGTTCCTGCGGGAATCAAAAAAACTTAAACCACGCGGACGAAGTCGCGGGCATCAGCTAGTAATAAATACAAGAAAACTTACCAACATTTTTTTTAAACATTTTAATATCTAACTGTTGTAGACAGACTGCTAAAAGCCTAAAAGATCAAGGTCTCAACTTAGTTGTTAGTTCTAAACATAATTCCCAGGCGAGGGTGCCAGCGAAAATACGTCGTATTGGAGACTCAAGTGCCAAGCGTTCACAGCGGTTTGCTGAACAAAATTTGAGAACGTAGGTATGGTGGAGTTGTTCGTCTCAGTGCCGACTGACCATTATTGGGTATGGACTATTTTGATCAAGTGCTACCCGTGCGAAGCCGGGGCGGACCGCTTGTTGTTAACAATAACACTATAAGTTCTTCGTGAGACTTTTGATCTCGATCAAGTGAGATTCGCACAATAAGTAGGTATTCCGTGTATATAAGAAACGCTTAAATAAGAGCACAATCACACTGATGGGACGCGCTTGGCTAGAAGATGAATATTTTAGTAGGTAAAATAACAATGTTAAATTATACCAATTAAGTAATTATCTACTGAAAAAAATTAAGTAGCTTACATCTCGTAGCATTTTTTCCGCCGCTTCTGGGTTCCATTGTCGGGCTGAAAAAAAAACGAAAAATAATGAGTACATAGGTTGCAACTCATAATATAACACAGTAATTTTGTTTAACTACTGTTTATAAATAGATTTTTGTATGAGTAACGTTCCTACGAGTAGATACGAAATGTTATTTTAGGTTATAATTTTTCTAGCCTTATCTTCCGCCTTACAAGTAGGTACTATCTGCAGGACCATCGTCCACCGTAGTGGTGCTACTGGTAGTACCTACCACCAGTGTATTTTTATCCGCGTAGTACCACAGGTAGTAGATTAGGTACTACCAGACCCTACCACGGGCAAGCAGTGTTACAGTATAGGTATCTAGTCAAAAAACACGCATAGCTAGTTTTTATTATACTTTCAGATGCCATAAGTGGTCCCGGAGTGAATCAGCCATAATTACGTATAAAACTATATTATTGTATAGTGATAGTGAAGCACCCATTGGTTATTACCTCATAAAACGAATGAATATCAAGTGCTTTTCAATGCCAATGTTAATTGCACCGGTGAATTTGCTTAACCTCCTTAAATACAGGTTTTGTTTTTACGTATGCCCACCGAGTAGTAAACCTATGGTCTGTGCGTATGCCTATAGGCCTTTACAAATCAAGCAAGTTGTTTTTCGAGACCATTCGGAATATTAATTAAATTATTATAATAATTGGGTATTTGACGAATAGTCAAATTTATAAGTAGATAATAATAAAAAACCAGTTTTTTTTTCAATTCAAACGTTAAATAAAGTATGGGATTTAATATGAAATTCTGAAATATGACGTCATTAAAGTGCGATGCAATTTTTTACTTTTTTTTTTTTGTTTAAAATGGCTATTCAACATAAAACGTCATCAGGGGACGTGGATTTTACGACTTTTGGGAGATCCTCTATTTAAATAATCACAAAAAAAAAAAAATTTGCTGACAAATGGTAGAAAATCGTTTGCGCAAAAGGCTGCAGACCGGACACGTTATCTTTGGCACTTCCGATTCCGAAAATATGCGGAAGAGTGGGCCCTGCATAAAAACATGGTAAGTCAGACGATGTAAGTATGTATAAAAATTCACATTCCTACATGTAAGTATGTACTTAGGTAGGTACAATATTTTCAGTTATGGGAACTAATAATTAGTAGAATATTTAAAAAGGGGACTATTAAAATATACTATACTTAATAGTTCGCCCCGAACTGAGACCTCGCGGTATCCATAAGATAGTTTTAACTAAATTAATTTTTATTCCACGTAAGATGGTGCTAATGCTAACGTCTATAACTTTTACAGAGCGCCATCTATTGACATCATTGTGAAGTGCTGTTAAAAATACTGAAGCTCATTGAAAATTAAATAATTACGTTTCAGCTTATAATATTTATCTAATTTTAGTATTTTTTGTTCAAGTACAGGATATACCTAATTCAAATAATTGATCAAGTTTCAGGCTCAGGCTTTCAGAAAATTGAGAGTTAGCTGAGGTCAACTTTGGACGTTAGAAAATCTCCCCTTTGAAAGCCCCCCATTTCGTCAATTTTAGGGGAAAAATAAAAAAATAATATTTTTGGACTCTATTCCTACTTATCTTTAAAATGACATACCTACCTTTTTTTTTTTTTTTTATCGCTGGGAAATGACATACCTACCTACCGCAACCCTACGTAACGCTATAAAAAATTTTACTTCGCATTCGCTTTAAATTCAAATTCAAATAATTTTTATTCAAATAAACTTTTACAAGTACCATTGAATCGTCGCTTCTATGAGAGCCCCCCTGAAATAAAGATTTTTATAACTTTTTAAGCCATATTCGGCTGGAAGCCATCGGTTTACATATTATATTTAAATTTGAAGTAATTACGTTCAGTAATTCAGAAGTTATAAGGCTCTGATAGACGGACGGACGGACAAGTGAAAATTCGATCAAGTAGACTCAGATTACGATACGATAACAAAAGTTTCGTTCTGGCCCTTCGACCCGGATCTGAAACCACGGAAAAGATAGATGCTGCTGTAACTCCCGCGATCGCTTGGTCGCACTCCATGATGAAAAAAATATTAATCGTTAGCTGCTAAAAGTAATTCGTCTAACAATTATAAGGGTATTTATTTAGGGCCTATTATTTATTTAGGGTGAAATTTCTGCAAGTCTTGTCTTAGTTTCAGCTGTGTTGTGTGTAGTTCAGTTATTTTCTACTTTTTTTTTTAATTTTTCATTCATATGTATATGATATTATATCGAAGATAAGTAATGGATGTCTCACCTCGAAGCCATCTCAGTAGAAAGTGGTCATTGTGTTCCGACGTTAAGACATCCCTTACGCTCCTTCGAAACTGTAACAAAGAACATTTTAGGAGGAACTTATTAATATTGTCTTCGTAACTTGTGTGCTTTTATATAGGTATTATCTTATGCAATTAGATAAGGTACCTATATTAACCTGTTGTAGAACAAAATCTGATTCAGAATTATTCTGAATCAAATTTTGTTGTTCTACTAAAACAGGTATTGGTACAAATAACCGTCGATCATAAAACCGGTCGAGTGTAATCCAATGCTATAACTAAAAAAAAAAACTTATGCAATACGTATAAAAATTAATTATTTTCACACCACTGCACGCTTGTGGGCGGATTAGATTAGGTAGATATTTATAATCTATATACTATGTATTGGTCCTAAATAAATTGGTTATTAGATAAGCAACAATTTAAAGGCAGGTGAATTAAATTAGGTGTCCTACTTTGACTCCATAACATTTTAGCTTTAATTAAATGTTAAATAAGTAAAAAAATGTTAATCTTTATAATTAAATGTTTTGGTTGTTATTTACTAAACCAATCTTTTAAGACTAGAAAGTAGTTAGTATTTACTGTTTCTCTTTGTAATTGTTATTAATTTTACGCAATTTTTTAGGGTTCCGTACCTCAAAAGGAAAAAACGGAACCCTTATAGGATCACTTTGTTGTCCGTCCGTCTGTGTGTCAAGACCCTTTTTCTCAGCAACGCATGGAGGTATCAAGCTGAAATTCATATCAAATACTCAGGTCTACTGTCCCTTGGAACTGTGAAAAAATCAAACTTCTAAGCCAACACAATCAAAAGATACAGCCGTTTACGCTGTATTTTTTTATTTTTTTCGACTCTCGCAAGAGAATCAAAACCTAAAGGGTACTTCCCGTGAACTCAGAATCTTGAAATTTGGTATGAAGCAACGTCTTATAGATACGTCAACGTCAACGCACAGATAAAGGAAGAATTACGAAAAGCATACATTTTTAGTTAATCCTATAGTAAAAATATTTTTAATTATTTTAAACTTACTAATGTTATGGATTTCATTTATTAATAAAAATACTATAACTTTTACTTAGGTATATACCTACAGGTTTGTACGGAAACCTCGGTGCGCGAGTCCGACTCGCACTTGACCGGTTTTTTGTATTGTTTTACGGTTTAGCGATTACGACTTATAATAATATAGGTATTTATCGGAAGGTCGGGGACCGTGGAATTAAGAATCCACTTCTAACAGGCAACCACCACTACGTCGCGTCGGATGCTAGAAGTGTGATTCTACTTATATGATAAATGATTTATTTATTTCATGTAGGACAACTTGTGACACTTATGATACGTCAAGACTCTACCACCGCGCCGGTTCAGAAAGCTGGTTCTACTGAAAAGAGCCACTATTCCATTTGATGACTCGGCGCACCTTGCGCATAACATATTTGGCAAGTATGTTCCCCATTGATGCATTGAACCATTGAACTGTCTTATATAGGAAGAGTTGACCTAAAAGTGCTGTTATCCATATCGAAACTAAAGCCGATAACTAAAAAAAAATATTGCACCTGCTAGAGGAAAATTCAATAACCTAGGAACTCTTTGGAGTCAAAAATTATCAAGATGTTCGTCGCCTAGAAACCGTATTGACAAACCGTTTGTCTGAAAGCCGTCAGATTTTCTGATTTCAAGAATCGTTTAATTGTGCCGATAATAAACTTTATTTATTAGTATCGTTAATAATCAAGTTTTTAGCGTTTATTTGTTATTGAGTAATATTTTAAAGTCATATTAATCTAGAATCATGGCAGAGGCTGATAACTTATCAACGTTCAGTGTGGATGGTGGGCAAGACACGGTTGGTCTACCTCGAATTGTGATGGTGACTGAGGGATCCGACACTTCTGCTTCTTCTCCATCGTCCACTTCATCTTCTGAAGATAACTGGGCTGACCTCATCAAATCGACTGAAATTCCACCAGAATATTGGCACATACAGAAACTGGTGAAGTACATGAAAGCTGGGAACCAAACGGCAACTATGGTAGCATTATCTTGTCTAAAAGATCACGACCTAACCATAGAAGTAAATCAAAGAGCAATACAAGAAATCGGAGGCCTGGAACTCTTAGTTAACTTGCTAGAGACGAGAGATTTGTGTTGTATTTTGGGAGGATTAGCTGTCCTTAAAGATATATCTCCAAATATTGAAATTCGAAAGAAGATAACAGACCTGGGCGCTATTCCTCTCCTTGTTGGTCTGTTATCAGATCCAGCGAGGGATGTTCAGATTCTTGCAGCAGAAACTATAGCTAATTTAGGAAAAATTCGTAAAAGTAGAAAATTTTGTAGGAAGTTTGGCGGAATCCCGAAATTAATAGATTTGTTAGATATAAAAGAAAGGTGATTACGTTACGTTATTATTGTTAGTTACTGAAGGTAATATTTTAAGAACAAGAAATTATATTAAATTATTCATGGTTTATAGGTATTTAATCACACCGAGAGAGGAACTAAATCTAGATGAGCTACAATTTCTAGACATAGCCCGGGCTGGAGCAAAGGCTCTATGGTCAATGTCGGCATCACAACGAAACCGCGAAGCAATGAGAAAGTATGGTATTATACCACTCCTCGCTCGGTTGCTCAAGACCATACATTTGGACGTAGCAGTTCCGGCAGTTGGCCTGTTACAAATGTGCGCTAATGAAACTTCCTTTCAACTCGCTATACAGACCGAAAAGATGGTCAAAGATTTGATAACACATTTGGCAAATGAAGACAAGGACTTGAAGGTAGTATAACATTAAATTCGATCAATGTCAAATAGTTCGAGTTCATTGCCTTTGAATAAATTTAGGTACACAAGATAATCCATACTTAATATTATAAATGCGAAAGTGTGTCAGTCTGTCTGTCTGTCTGCTACGCTTTCACGGCCCAATCGTTCAACCAATTTTGATTAAATTTGATACAGGGATAGGTTGTATCCTGGGGAAGGACATAGGACTACCTTTTATCCCGGAAAGTGAAACAGTTCCCGCGGGAATCAAAGAACGTATTCATCATATCATCTATCATCATCATCACATCATCATCATCTAGTAACTAATAATCTTACGTATTGTTTTATTTTAGACATACTGCAGTTTAGCTATATACAAATGTGCAAGCGATTCTATAACAAGAGATATGATACGAGAAGCTGGAGGTCTCGAACTGCTAGTGGAAGCAGCTCAAGATTCAACGAATAGATCTAACAAACCTCTCATGGCCGCCGTTACTGGGGCTCTATGGAAATGTGCTAATAGTGATGCGAGTGTTAAAAAGCTTGATAACCTGGGAGCAGTTCCAATTCTTGTAAGGTTATTGGATGACGAAAACGACGGGGTCCTAACAAATGTCGCAGGTGCTCTTGCAGAGTGCGCAAAATATCCACCAAACCGTGACAAAATTAGAAGTTCTGGGGGCATTCCGATGTTAAGTATGTTTTAACTCTTCTTCTCTTTAACTAATTCTTAAGGTGGAGCTAAGACTAGATTTATTTCCATAATTTATTTTCATCGTTCGTAGTACACCACTTAAATAACACCTACAAACCATTACTGGAAAACGTACCCTTGGTCCTCATGGAATGTGCCAAAGAAGAGAACTGTATGAGAGAAATCGATGAATTGGATGGAGTTCGATTGATTTGGTCGCTGCTGAAGAACGATTCTAAGAAGGTGCAGACTAACGCCGCCCTTGCATTAAGCCCTTGTGTTCAAAATGCAGCTGATTCTGGAGAAATGGTTCGATCTTTTGTCGGAGCTTTGGAACTAACTGTCGATTTACTGGACTCTGATGATCATAACGTTCTATCTGCTGTATGCGCCGCGATTGCTACTATTGCTCATGATCACGAAAATCTTGCTGTGATCTCAGATCATGGTGTCGTAGCAAAGCTTTCAAAACTTGGTAAGGATTTTTGATAATACATTGTTGTCAGCTCAAAACTTGGCTATTTGTCGTTATTGTCTACATTTGCGTACTGAACCTATGCAGTTCCACTTTGGGAGCTCACTTCTCTCCTGCGAAAGGTAGAGATTGATTGGAACGATAGTGACTAGATACGATTAGAGTTTAAAAAAACAAGGTCTTTTCAAAGACATGTCAAAACAGCTAAGTGCTATTATGCTAAAGATGACACCTTCACTTCATGGAGGATAAATGAGGCATTATGCAACTCTACAATTCTAAACCAATAAAAAGATTGCATATATAATTTTGTCCTTATCCTAAAAATCTCTAGGAAATCAATTTTGAGATTTGATATTTTTTTTTCATATTTACACTTTTTCAAATAATGAAAATAATAGGAAAACAGGTGCAATTTAAAAAAACTATCAAAGTGCAATTAGTGAAACAGCGTTCTTTTGCCTATCCCTGAAACAAAGGAACCGTGGACTCGTACGAAGTGATTTGCTTCCTCGGTCCTAATTCGAACCGCTAGGATATGGAATGCCCTTCCCGCTTCCGTTTCTCTTCAAATTAAGAGTGAAAAGGCATCTTCTAGGCAAGCGCGCTCCGCCTAAGGCTGCATCACCACTTGAAAGCAGGTCTGAGGTGCAATCATGTAAGGATTGCCGATCAAATCAATTTCGTGTATCCATTCTTATACGTTTAGGTACATACCTGAACGTATGAGAATGGATACACGAAATTGAGCTCTAATTCAATGCTAATTATTTCTCGTATGATGGAAATCACCACTCAGTTATTTGTTTTCCAGTTAGCACAACGGATGATCATCTGAGAGCGAACCTCGGCGTTGCAATCGCGTACTGCTGCGAATGGGCGCAGAATCGGCAGGAGTTCGGCAAGCGGGGTGCAATAACTCCGCTGGTCAACTACATGACTTCAAGGGATCCTAACGTCCACAGATCGACTGCTTTGGCGCTGTACCATCTCTCATTCTACTCGATTAACTGCGTGACCATGCATGCGGTAAGAATTGCATACGGACATTTTTCTAATCTATATCTAATCTTTGCCCTAGCAAGCTCGTGGTGTGTTAGAAAGATGTGTTTAGTGTTAAAATAATGACAGTCAAAGCGTCGACTATAATATGGTCAATTTTACTCCATGATCTATAGAATTAAGGCTAAAAAATAAGTTCTCTTCATATAATCCAGTTAAGCTGTTAATAGCAAAAGGTTTAGCTCTTTACTTCAAAAGCTTTCCATACGTGTTGCAATGTTTAGTTGTTGTTACGTGGCAATTCGATTCGACACTTTTATAGAATGTTGAGCAAGATAAATAATCACACATATTGCTTGTGTTTGTCAAGATCATAGTTCTGTCTCTATTCACAATCTAAAAGCTTTTGACGAATGTATATAGTTATATTAAATTGGCTCCCTTTAGGTTTGTAAAGGTACAAACGAACTACGAATGAGGTGATTGAATACGTTTATTAGCCTTGATATATTTGAGCTTACTTTAAAAACTTTCAATAACATTTAGAATTATGAATGTAGAAGTTTTGTTAATTTAATTTGATTTAAACTTCAAAGTTTCATAAATATGTTACCTAAGACAAACTCCTTTGGTATATATGTATATGTTGCAATATCCTGGCTTAAGTCTCAAACCGGCTTACTGTCACCTTACATCTTGCAATTTAAGAAATTAAAGGATCCCTAAACTAAGTATTAAGATTACTAGATGATGCCCGCGTGAATTAAAGTTTTCTGATTCCCGCGGGAACTCTTGAATTTTCCGGGATTAAAGGAGGCTTACGTCTTTCCCCGAGATACAACTTGTCCCTGTACCAAATTTCATCAAAAACGGTTGCACAGATATTTTTTTTGATTCCCGCGGGAACGCTTGAATTTTCCGGGATAAAAAGTAGCCTATGTCTTTCCCCGGGTTACAACCTATCCCTGTGCCAAATTTTAGCAAAATCGGTTGAACAGATGGGCCGTGAAAGCGTAGCAGTCAGACAGACAGACAGACAGACAGACAGACGCACAGACAGGCAGACAGACACACTTTCGCATTTATAATATTATAATGGAAGTATGGATTATACTCGTATGCTAAATAGGAAATACACAAGGGTCGTGTAAGTAGTTGTTTAAAAGTCGTGTCTATATACCTACCCGGAAACGTTCGTTACACGCTGTGTTGAGTGGGTACACCTCATGCATGGACCCCGATTGGATTCGAATGCAAATAATTTTATCTCAATTCACTCCTTTATTAAAAAAGCAGAAGGAAATAGGTGACTTATTACCTTACTTACTTAACTATATTATTAGGACTCCTTTTGAGGCCTAAGATCGTGAATTGTGGAAAAAAAGTCCCTGCAAGAGACCGTCGACATACGAGTATCTATCGTTTGACGAAGACGACAACCTATTGTAACCAACTTGATATACTTAGTAAACAACTTTTTTGACGATCTAAACCTAAAAAACTCGATTTAAAATGATGCAATAATGTAAAAGATGAAGTGAAGGTAAACATTCACTCGAGACAAATTCCGCAACACGTAAAAATGCATTCGGAACAAAAATGCCATTAAAGAAGCCGCCGGGTATCGTTCCTCTTACTCTAACACTATAATCTCACTGTAACACGAAGGTTATTAATTAGCAGTTAGTCGTCCAAGATATTGTAGAAAAGTAGGTAAAGATCAAAGACATGAAATATAAGTTTCTCTAACTAGAGTGAGTGGAATTAGTGCCTATCATAGTGCAAGAATAATATTTCTGGTAGTCTGTCTGTACCCAAGTACTAAACTCCCAGTGAACTTTGAATCTGCGGAGGCCTACGTAATACTGTATGTAGGTAGGTACTACGTTACCAAGGTAGGTACATAACTGGATAACAATGTTATATCCGTCGGTCGTCATGGCTAAACCAAGTGATGTTCAAAATGCGAAAGTTTGGTTGGATGTATGGATGGATGTTTGTTACTCAATTACTTACGCCAGAACGGCTGAGCGGATCTTTATGTTTGGCACAGAAATAGATAATCTGGAATAACTTAGGCTATTTTAATTTTTTATCCCGGAAAATTAAGAGATTTCTCGGGAACCAAAAAATCTCATATCACGCGAACGAAGTCGCGGGCATCAACTTTTAATTTATCTATGATTTCAAAATTACTGGTCCAATCCCGCTTTTCTATCAGATACATGTGAACAGATATGTACTGTTTCAGGCTGGCGTGGTACAGTTCTTGCTGGAGACAATAGGCTCCAAGGACCCGGTCCTGCAAGAGGCGTCCGCGGGCTGTCTGTGCAACATACGCAAGTTGGCGTTAGCCACAGAGAAGGTGAAATTGAAGCAGTGAATGAGTTGTCTAGTCCTAATAAATGTGTACCAATGTTAGTTGATCTTTACATTTGACTAGCTGTTGCCTGCGGCTTCGATCACGTTGGCTACGATTTTCATACAACTTTCAAAGCCCTATTTTACCCTATTTAGGGGTTGAATTTTCTAAAATGGTAGTAACTTGCCAAGTTACCACGGCCGAAACCTCCCACCAGGCCAGACCGGACAAAAAAATTCAGGAATTATAGGTAGGCATACAAATTGACCCTGCCGGGCATCGAACCCGGGGCCTCCCACGTAAAGACAACAGCGCTCACCACTGCGCCCAGGAAGATCGTTAAAAGTTTTACCTACTTTTGATTGTATTGTTCCAACTTCCAATCATGCTGCACAAATTTGGCGAAGTTTTATAACGAAATCTGAACAAAGGTTTGGAACCTTGGACTACCTTGACTGAAAACAATAACATAAGTAGGTACATTATTATGTTAAGTATTGGTATTGTGTATGATTCAGAAATTATATTGTAGATACCTACTGGTAGGTACATTGAACTTTAACAATATTTCGAGGGTATTGTGGTAAAATAAAGAAGCAGGTATTTAAATTTCAAAATTTTTAGTTCGTTATTTAAAACAACTTTTATTCACTGGCTTTTCGTTATTAGGTAATATTCAGTGCAGAGTTAAGATTATCTATTAGTAATACGCATCCTATTAGATGGTATTAATATCTCTCTGGCCTCTGCGTCGTATTTCCTCATTTACTGGGGTCGTGACCTCTTTGATCTTTCCATTAATCAAATAATGGTAGGAGTTTTCTTGGGATCATAATGCGGTTGGTCCCCAGTCCCCACGTCCTTCCGCATACGACTAAGAGGTTTAACGATTATTGTCAGATGTTAGTGATAATAATCGGTTATTAATCGGGACCGACGGCTCAACGTGATCTCCGAGGCACGGAGGAAGCGAAAAGGCCAAATTTGAACCTCCAAATTCGGTCACCCATCCAGTTACCGACTTGGGGCAACGTTGCTAACTTTCGCAATCGCAATCGACTGATATGCGTTGTCACAGCTAGGCCACTTGTCCTCTAGATATCTTTTTTTCGTCTAGATATTATACATAATATAATATATTATTATGATGCATCATAGGTTTTTGCAGAGTACTACGCAATCAAAACGATTACTAATAGCCCATGGCCGCTAGTTAGAGCGTCGCTCATTAGTTATTACTTATTACACAGCAATAAGGACCAAATTAGGGACCCGTTCTTCCTAAATCTTATTACACCACACTGATTCAAAATTAAGGGTCCCTGTGAAAAGTGCAGTGTAATAGGCCTATACGGCACATGACAGGCGCCCGTATTGATTTTTTATTTAAAAATATTTATAATCAGTATAGTAGGCGCTCTTATTACTTATATTATAGTATATATTTGATTTTATTTACTATGTTACAAAAATTATAAGGTAGTATAAATAATATAAAAGTACGGGCGCCGTACACTGCATCGATCAGGGTGACCACAAAAAAATTTGTAGGACTTGCAAGGGAATATGAGTAAGGGCACAGAATAATAACTAGTTAAGGGGCAGTTAGAATTGTAGATATGGCAGCACAGTGGAAACTTTACAAATTAATTAGAATAGTACTGAGTACCTACTTTACGTCTTATTTATCTTGAAGAATTGAATATTTATTATTAGGACAGCCGAGCGTAAATCGCATTTGAATAATCTATTAAATTATAATTATAATATTATGTTCATATTATGCTTTTATTTCTTGATTATGTAGCTAAGGTACCTAATACATACCTAGTCCTACGTGTTACATGAAATACTCACCTACGAAATATATTGTTTCTACTTGAAAAATCACATTATTTATGAAAGCAAGCACATAATGAGACATGATAATACTCAAGCATTCGCTCAAATATTAATAATGATTCGCTGCTTGATTTTTCCAATTATATTAATTATTAATCAATTTGTATTGGAAATTGAATTATTTTAATTTTTTTCACCTACCTACTTAAAACATAGAGTCTACATAGTTGGTTAATATATGGTTAATATTAGGTAAGTACTTGAATTGGTTTTTATTTTTATTACCTATACTTTTTACCGTGATTGAAGTTAAGTCTGTTTTTAGGGTTCCGTACCTCAAAAGGAAAAAAAACGGAACCCTTATAGGATCACTTTGATGTCCGTCCGTCTGTGTGTCAAGACCCTTTTTCTCAGGAACGCATGAAGGTATCAAGTTGAAATTCATATCAAATACTCAGGTCTATTGTCCCTTGGAGCTGTGAAAAAATCAAACTTCTAAGCCAACGCAATCAAAAGATATAGCCGTTTATGCTGCAAATATTTGACACTCGCAAGTGAATCAAAACCTACAGGGTACTTCTCGGGAACTCAGAATCTTGAAATTTTGTACGAAGCAACGTTTTATAGCACAGATAAAGGAAAAATTGCGAAAAGCATAAAGTTTCATTTAAGGCCAAGTGGGGTAAGAGAAACATACTTTACTGGTTTGTGAACATTTTGGCCTTCAGCTATCAAAATTATACATTTATTTCGATATTAATTGAAACAAATCTTCGCTTTTGAAATATACTAACATTTTTTTTGATACAGAACTAGATTGTTCGTATAATTACGGCACTATTTAGCAATAAAGCTAGGTCATTAAAATGTTCCTCTTACCCGATATTTGGGGTAAGAGGAACACTCGATACTTTTAAGTAAAAGTAATAACTCATGTTTTTATACGACTGCCTGAAAAAAGGAGTATATTGTTTTCAGGGTTCATGTATGTATGTGAGTTTGTATATTCCACCATAACTTCTATACGTCTGACCCGATTTTGATAAATGAGGTTAGAATCCCTAGCTTATTCCGGGTGACATAAGCAAGTAAAATTTAAAAAAAAATTGATGGGGTGACCATGGTTCCGCATTAAAGACTAAAGTTGAAAAAAAATATTCGAAAATAAGATTAACTATCTAATCGTCATCTAGAAAATGATGAGTATATTCCAAATATCCCTAGTGACACGGGCTATAAATTTTTGAAAAATTTCAATACGGGAGGCTACGGCAGAGCAGTCGTATTTTTTAATAATTTTAATTATTAGCTATATGCTATATGCTATACGCTATACGATATATGCTACAAGCTATATGCTATATGCTATACGCTATATGCTACAAGCTATATGCTATATGCTAAATGCTACATGCTATATGCTATGCTATATGATATATGCTACATGCTATGTGCTACATGCCATGCTACGTACTATATGCTATGCTATATGCTATATGCTATATGCTATATGCTATATGCTATATGCTATAAGCTATATGCTATACGCCATATGCTACATGCTATATGCTATATGCTAAATGCTACATGCTATATGCTATGCTATAAGCTACATGCTATACGCTATATGCTACATGCTAAATGCTACATGCTATATGCTATGCTATATGATATATGCTACATGCTATATGCTATATGCTACATGCCATTATAATGCCATGATAATGATATCTTTGTACATCATGTCTTTGTACATGTCTCAATCACATTTATCAAAATTTCTTTTTCTTTTGGACACGACCATAATAATATTGTCAAAATGCTCGCGCGAGCCGGAGAAACCGATCTGCGATACGCTGTACGCTGTATGCTGGTCGTGCGTCGACTGAGCTCCCTTCCGCCCTGAACGAAGCAGCAGCAGCAGCAAAGCAGGTTCAGGAATAATGAAGTCCTTTTTGGTGTATATGAATATAATTAAGTGGTTTACATAAGAATATGGTACAAAATTGTAAGATACGTCCGTTCGTTCCGATTATAGGTATACGAAGGCGGCGAGTATAGTCGGAATTGGATCTTCTATGGAAGTTGAGACGCGCGGCAACGTGCTGACGAAGCGCAGTCGTCCAGCATAATAAGTTCGATGTTCGGCCGGCCACTACGTCGTAGACGGCCTACCCACAGTTTGTACGGAACCCTCGGTGCGCGAGTCCGACTCGCACTTGGCCGGTTTTTTTGTAAGTAGGTATGTTTATTTTATGAATAACGAATCACGATGTCTACTTAAAGGAAAAAAATTGGTAATTCTTGTGAATTCACGTTTATTTAATCTTTGCACGGATATAACCAGTAAAAAATGAAACAAACCATTAAAATTTCCCAATTATCTTGAATTCTAACCACACACAAATAAAATTAAATGACTCACATCGCTTTAAATTACAATCATCATCGTTATATCCATCAAAGTGATTATCTTTAGCGTATTTATTTTTTAGTAACTATTGGTAAATATTTTTGAATACATATTGTATTCAAAAATCCGTTACAGTATATTTTAAACTAGCGAATGCCCGGACTTCGTCTGCGTGGTTTGAGTTTTTTTTTGGTTCCCGCGGGAACTCTTTAATTTTCCGGGATAAAAAGTAGCCTATGTGCTATTCCAGACTATAACCTATCTCTGTGCCAAACAGCCAGATCCGATCAGCCTTTGGCGCGTGATTGAGTAACAAACATCCATACATCCAGACATCCATCCAAACTATCACATTTATAATATTTGTATGGTAAGAGTAAGAAGCACAGCACAGACAAAGTACAAAGTACATACAAAGTTAAAATTAATAAAATTGTGAATTATTTTTTTTTCAAAAGAGCAACCGCCGAGTTTCTTGCTGGTTCTTCTCGGTAGGGATGGCATTCCGAACCAGTGGTAGAGTCACTTAACGATTTAAAAGCACTTGTAAAAGTTTATTTGAATAAAAAGCAATTTGATTTGATTTGACTCGTATGTTCATTATCATATTCTCACTCAGGTCTAGGTGTTTAGTCTGCTTGTAATCTAAACTGATATTATAAAGAGGAAAGATTTGTTTGTTTGTTTGTTTGTTTGTTTGTAATGGATAAACTAAAAACTACTCGACCGATTTTAAAAATTCTTTCACCTATAAAAGCTACTTTATCAGCGAGTAACATAGGCTATATTTTATTTTCAAAAAATTATAGATCCCTTCCAAAATTGCAATAATAATTTGATTTTTTCAACTTCTTACGTTAAACCCATTGAAATAGAATACTAAAATTCTACATCAATGGTTAAACCTCTATTCGTCTATTATTATTTTTATTATATTCAAATTCTGACTGACTTTTATATGTATCATATTTGTCAATTGTATGTCATAATAAATACAAGACAACTTACTAAAATTTTTGAACCGACTTCCAAAAAAGGAGGAGGTTCTCAATTCGGCGCGTATCTTTTTTTTAAAAAAATGTATTTCGGTGCATATCTCCGTGGTTTCTGAACCGATTTGAACAATTTTTTTTTCATTGGTTAGAGGAAGCTCGCGAGATGATCCCATATCTGACTCCAAATCCTCAATCCTGATGCTGTAGGTGTACCGTACTACATGAAATCATCAAAACAAGTGAGTTAGGAAATTTTGATGGTGAATACATATATGTAGTAGGTATCAAGTCACGTGTATACGATACAACTCTGAGTCCCAACTCCTCAACCCTGATGCTGCAGGGTACAGAGCTCCTTAAACATAGTGGTTTAGGATTTTTTATGGTGAATTAATATTGTAGGTGTCAAGTAAAATATAATTTTGATTTCTACACACTATGTTGAAGTCGGGCGAGTATAACAAAGATAGGCATACTTGACGCGTGAGACTCGCCCGACTTCAACATAGTGTGTAGAAATCAAAATTATATTTTACTTTACAGTGGCTTTGGAAGTCGGTTTTTTGGAAAGAATTTTTTTTAAACATTTTAATATCTAACTGTTGTAGACAGACTGCGAAATGCCTAAAGAGCCAGGTCTCAACTTAGTTGTTAGTTCTAAACATAGACTTCAGGCGAGGGCAGCGAAAATACGTCGTATTTCTAAACATAGATTCCAGGCGAGGGCAGCGAAAATACGTCGTATTGGAGACTGTAGTGCCAAGCGTTCACAGCGGTTTGCTGAACAAAACGTATGGTGGAGTTGTTCGTCTCAGTGCCGACTAACCATTATTAGGTATGGTCACTATTTTGATAAATGCTACCCGTGTGAAGCCGGGGCTGACCGCTAGTTTTTTATAAAAGGAGATTTATGTTACGTAGCAGACTACGTAACATACATTTTTATGTTGCATTTTCTGTCTCGCCAAGATGCATGCGAATTGCGAACTGATGCAAACGCAAAACTATTAAAGCAAGAAACCGTGACATTTTAATTTAACACTTTTATAAGTAGGTATGTACTTATAATTTTTACCAAATCAATGCATTTTTGAAATCTGTGTTTCAAAGTTAGAGATAATTGATTATGACGGCTATAATAAATTCCAACGCAATCCCCTTCCAGTATGATTTCGCTTGTGCAAGTGCAGATTGCAATCGCTTGCACCTTGACCTTGCTCAGTATAACTTTGTAATCCTTTGCAACATATTATTAAACAGTCAAGTCAGTCAGTATAAACAAACAATTTTTGTTATAAAAAAGCAATATGTTACATAGTATGAAATAACCAAGTAAGTAGTACATATAATTTTTTTAATATCCAAAATGACCATATTTTCATACGTCATGAGTTTCACGAGTCATTTTTAATACGTTATTGTTGGTTTTAAGGACGGATGTACTGTAATAGGGGGAAACATCCTTTTCTGTTCCGACATTTTAGTATAGCAAAAATTAAAATTTCATTATCGAATAAATACCATTCGCTATTCATTGAGATATAGTATGATGTAATTAAAAAAAGTGGTCAAAAAATCGTATAGTAACGGCAGAAAATTATTGGGAAATTCATGGAAATCTCAAAAAAGGTCTTATCGCGTTCCGACTATTGTGATTTAATTTGAGACATTATTTAGACAAAAGTTATTTTAAATTGATCGTAAAAGATCAAAAAACACTTTAAATAAATAATATTTTCAATAAAACTTATAGTTTTTTTACAATCTGGTTCCAAACATCCCTCATTTTTACAGCACGAATTTTTCATACAAATTTAGTACGGGCGCGCGCATCACAAAATTTCGTTATATATTCATGAAATACGGCAGTCATTTCCCATACGCCTGCGGGCTCTCAAGGCGTGAGGTTGCGTCCCGTTGCTCCTGAACTGACGTTTGTCACTGTTAGTATCCGTACACAAACGTCAATGCATCCACTACCATTGAACAAAACTAATCATCGATATTTATACGTATAAAAAAAATGTAACTGGATGATTTCTGTATATAAAATATTTATTTTGAAAATTTAATTGGTGGTTATTTTATTATTCACTGAGCCCAAAACGGTATTTTATTCTCTGTCTTATTTTGCCTGTTTTGTGCACGAACTCCACTAAAACTAACTTTGAATGGGTATTTTGGTTCTTATAGCTCAGTCTAAGTAGATTTTTTTCTTTTATAACAGTCGTCCGAAGGGGGAAACTGGCGAAATATCAATTTCGGGTCTATGGGGTCCACGCAGACGAAGTCGCGGGAATCATCTAGTTCTATATAAATATTTTTGGGGTCTGTATACATAATAAACATTACTCCAAAGATTTATCATAAGTACCTATATAGATATATAGAATGAAACATAACTTAAACAAAACAAAAGTCCTCATAAAGGCACAATTTTTCCAATCCTCTCTATTGTTTTGTATAAAACAAAGAAACGTGCGCACGCCGCCTAGCTTCATCCAATATTTTACTGAACGCGCAGAACTTGCTTCGCAGTTTTCAGTCGCACGTAGGCTGTCAAAATAGCTTCGTCTGATCTCAAGTGATAATCTTGCTTTCTGTCGAGTACAAAAACAATTTACTTCAGCAGTGTGTGACTATTGTAAAAAAGTAAGTATAATTTGTTTTATTAGTTACCTACAGTAGTAGTCAGTGTGATTATTTGTAATATTTGAAATAAAAGATCTCTTCAAAAAAAAAAAATATGGCGTCGGCCGCGGTGATTTTCGTATTGTTGCGCTGATTGTTGGGTTTTGTATCATTGTGTGATTTCAAATTTGACGTTTGTTGAAGTAAAACTTTTACAGACACGTCACCACGTACTTTTACAGCCAGCGTATAATATAATGGAGAGTGCAACGCCAGTAAAACCCATGTACCGACACTTTAATTTTTTGAGATAATGACGTAAACATACCTGAGGCTTTATCAAAGCTCAGCAAAGTTCATCAGTCCATGTATTTTTTAAATTATCTAGACATGATCTAGAATGATTTATTGTGATTCATTATTTTTGCAGATGGAAAAACATAAAAGAAGGTCTGCCTATTATAAAAAAGAAAATAAGCCGTTGCATTGGAAAAAAACAAACAAAAAGAATACTCTTATTTCCTGAAATCTTGAAAGCTGTCATCCCATATCACTTCCACATAATATCACATGCAGATTGCAGAGAAGAAGCAAATAAATGCATTAGTTACCTACATAATTTCTGTACAAGTTTCGCGCTTTATCGCAAAATGCAATTATTCGTTTCTCAATACAAATCAACTAAATTTTCATTTCATTGTACCTACAACACTTTTCCGCTAATTATCATAGCATCAGAGTTATACCATTTCATGTACCTACTCTCACCATAGTCTGTACACTGGTAAAAAAATATTAATTTATAATTAGTAGACTATACCAACAAAAGACATTCATCTTTCCTATCTAAACATTTTGGTTATTTACGTATTGCAGCTTTGAAATTCTAAACGATGATCAAGTTATAGAATATAAATTGGAGAGCTCTGAACAGTAAGGTAAGAAGCATTCGGCAAAAATAACTAAAAGGTAGGTATATTACAAAACTAGGTATAAATCCTTATCCTTACTAATATTATAAACGCGAAAGCTTGTGAGTATGGATGAGTGGATGTATGCATGTATGTATGTATGTTTGTTACTCTTTCACGCCTGAACGGCTGAACGGATCTGGATGAAATTTGGCACAGAGATAGATTATAGTCTGGAATAACACATACTACTTACTACTTAATAAAACAGCTACTTTTTATCCCGGAAAATTAAGGGAACCAAAATACCTCATTTTTTGTTGTTGTTTCCAAATTATATCTGTCGGTTTAGTTGATGGGTAAAATTACAATTATAAAGGTTTGATATAAATAAAAGATTACCTTTTATTTATTTAAAACTAGCTGCACTATTGGTAACTATCGCCAGGAAGGCTGATTCAGTATTAGGTAGGTGTAGGCTCTCCTCTTATGACGATAGTGAAGGACTGCCCGCATGCTGATGGGGTCTGACTACTTATCGCCTCTCAAAGACGTCTTATGGTTGCCTAAAATTAACAATGACTAGGAAGGCTAACACATCTTTGAGCGGCCATGTCTAGTGAACGGCCCGATGAATAGCGTCAGTTTTTATACTGTTTACATAGGTACTGCGCATACTTTAATACTGTACAAGAAGCAGCCTTCCTAGTTATGGTTCATTTTTGGTAACCATAGTACGTGTTTGAGCGGCCATATCTAGTGAAAGGCTGATCTGCATACAGGCAGACCTTCACTATCGTCATCAGTGGAGAGCCCTACACCCACCTAATACTGAATCAGCCTTCCTGGCGATAGTTACCAAAAGTGCAGCTATCTCATAGTCAGTACCTACATGATATTATAAACGTTTTTTTGCTGTCATAATACTTCGGTTTGTCAAAATGTGACAAGGATATTTTTTATTTATATCAATTATATTAGGTACTTTATACTAATAAACTTTATATTGTAGTAATAAATTGCGGTTTTATTTTCCATTTCAAAGTGCTATAAAAGTTTCACATCAAAAACTAAATAAATAATGGAAATAGGTTTTTAGGATGAGTTGTGTCATTTATGATGAATCAACGGGACTTTACCCAGCTTGAAAAGGAGATTCTACTGAGGAGAGATGACAATAACTCAGCAGTTTAAAAAAAGAAAAAAAATCGCAGCTTACTTACGTCCATAATGTTCCCTACATTACACATTATACTAGTTGAAGTATGGAACACAGAAGCTGACTAGTTACTTCTCAAACCACTTCATCTGCATCGCACATCTCAGATGGAAATGGAATCTCCTAGTGCTGTCTTACACCGTTTTTATACTATTCATGCAGAACTACTACTAATACTAAGCGCCATTATTAATTTAATTTATTTTTCTACCTAAGCATACAACCTTTATCAAATAAACACCTATCTTTACCTATACCTACTCATAGTTATAAATCAGTTAGCAGGAATCAGCCGGTTGGTATATTATCAAGAAGCACCTCTACAATCCATACTATGATATTAAAAATGCCAAAGACGTGTAATTGAACGGCCCATTATTTCAACCAAGTTGGTATAGAGTAAGGTTACATCCCGAGGAAGGACATAAGTTACCTTTATCCCGAAAAATTGAGAAATTCCCGCAGAAAAAAAAAAAAACAACGAACGCAGACGAAGCCGTAAGTATCATCTAGCTATCAATCAATAAATAATATTATTTGTGCCATAGTGAGATAGTTGATCGCATATGGTGTGCTCCCGTGGTAGGGGCTGAATCCTTCTATGTGTGCCTGCGTAGACTGTGGTTGTATGTGTATAGAAACAATTGACAGCGGCTGACAGCTACGCCTAGATGTCGGCCAAGGGTAGGACCCTTAATTGGCTAATAAATTGTTAATATTATGTATAAGTATAATTCTAATGTATTGGCGGGCGGCTTTAACTCTGATAAGTATGAGCTCCAAAGTCCTCCTCCTCCTTTTGAAGTTTCTGTTGGTTTGTGTTCCGCTTTTTGTACCTTGTACTTAGACACTATGCATTGCAGGACTGTCTGGCAAAATATGAGATGTTCGGTCACCTCACGGTCACTAGAAGAGCGATGACAAAAATATATTGCATCACGTAGCCTATTCGACTTCAAAGAAACTTGCGATATAGTTGGTCACCGCAGTTAACTATTCCGTAACAGTAACTGTGGTTTGCTTTACGACTTGTAGCCACATTTTAGTAAATTACCAATACCAACGAGGTTTGATACAGAGTTCATAATATCATAGGTAGTATTTGTATTCTAATTATGCGTTTCTTTGTTTATGTATTGAAATACTTTACTCTGGACTCAATTGACGCTTATATAGGATACAACAACGGTCTTAGAAGGAAAAACGCTTAATTTTAAATGTGCCAGTTTTCTGATGTAAAAACCTTGAAAATATAATATACTCGTACTAGCTGATGCCCGCGACTTCGTCCGCATGTATTAAGGTTTTTGGCCTCCGCGGGAGCTCTTAAATTTTCCGGGATAAAAAGAAGACCATGTGTTATTCCAGACTATTATACCTATCTCTGTGCCAAATTTCATCCAGACCCGTTCAACCGTTCTGACGTGATTGAGTAAGTAACATCCATCCATCCAAACTTTCGCATTATACCTAGCTTAATATTAAGTTCTTACTTACTATAGAAGTAAATTAAGCATTAACAATATGACGTATCTTATGCACACTTATTTAAAACTTCGTTAAGGTAAAAATCATTTTTTTTATTCCGGTTTTAAATTTTTATTTGTACGTAATGAGATATATTGTGTACTTACTGAATTGTTAAACATCATTATTATACATTACATAAAAACGTTTTTGTGAAGTTGCATGGGCAAAAATGTGACCTCGAAGTTGTGTGCACTTGGCCTAGTTATAGTCTCACGAATATTATGTTAAAATTTTAAATAATATTATTTATCAGCCTTTGTGTCGGTTTTCAGGCAAAACTTGCTTCTTGTAAGCGGCTCAGTCAACTCTTAAAATGCCCCTTGATGCAGGAAAATTCATGAAATAACAATCGTACTAATACACTATTATATTATTCTGTGCTAATACTTATTATAAATGCGAAAGTGTGTTTGTTTGTTGGTTTATTTGTTTGTTAGTTTGTTGGTTTGTCCTTCAATTTTTGGCATGGGTATAGTTGAGGACCTGGAGAGTGCCATAGGCTATTTTTTATCCCGAAAAATTAAGGAGTTCCCGCGGAAATCAAACACACTATATCCACGCGAACGAAATCAGAGCTAGTTTAGAAATAATAAGCAAATTTTTTAATAATATCTTTAGAAAGGTAAATGAAACAGGTAAAAGTCTGACATTTGCAGGTTCTAACGAAACTGCAGGGCGATTGTCTAAAAATGACAGCTACATTGGTTATAATATTGTTCCACTATTGGCCAAAATCCATTGACGCAGCAAAAATACCAAAAATTCAGCCAATATAACCAATTGAGACTGAAACAATGATTGATGCAGGTTTTACATAATCGCCCTGCTGACTTAGTTAACTAAGTTTGGAATTTGCATTATTTTTTATCCGTTTTTTAACGTTTCCTTCTTAATTAAAAACCGGCAAGACCGACATAGGTGATTATTGCAGATAAGACGTTGTGTAAAATTTTGAATGATATATCTACTACATAACTATCACATTCTGGTCATAAATCTTATACTTATAATAGATTTTATGATGGCAATTTGTAATTTCAGTTAGCCGGCGAAATATTACCCAAGAACCAACTCATAATATTTTTTATTATCTAATTACAATTAGGTGAATGGCCCTGATAGTAACTCGTTACGTGAAACTAGAGTTTTAATGAATTTCTTTCAAAAATTCACATAAGTAGATAGGTAGTATCTACATAATATCACTTCGTAGTAAAAACTATGTGATTTTTACCTAATACACGCGTAAAATATAATTTAAGTTGTAATTTTGGTTCAATTTTAATTTTAGTTACATTCATATTTATACAAGTATCCATACAAATTTAAGTGTAATTTTTATACTTTATTAAATTATGTAAGTAGGTAACTTAAATAGTCACGGTAAAAAATTTATTTATCAATTCTACAGTACATAAGGTTTTATTAAAAATAAAATATGTTTGTCCGTCTCTGTAGGTACGTTTCCGATGTGTAGATTTATCGCATACTTAATGGGCGTTGAGACACTTAAGAATATAATGCCTAATTAATAATAAAAAAAACCGGCCAAGTGCGAGTCGGACTCGCGCACCGAGGGGGTAAATTATTAAAAATATTTTTATTTTAAATATTTGAGTTGATTGTATGAAAGGTAAATTGCAGTTTACGATTTATGACGTATTAAAAAAAAAAATAAAAATAAAAATTGTAAAAGGTAGTTATGGCTAGGTACTTTTAAGATTCGTTCGTAATACTGTAGAACACGACTAAAACTGTAACGACCAAAGATGTAAAACGGTAATAATTACCTTTGTTAATGAACCGCAAAAGTAACTTTGTTTGTAGAGGTTTACTGTTAATATCAAAAAACCTATGCTAGTTAGAGCATTGGCTATAGTTTTCCTGTAAAATATACATAAATTCCTATTGAACATAATTATTTCAGATTTTTCGATTCGTAAACTCCAGAGATAAGGGGGGGGGGAACGGTATTTTTTTAGACTTTTTCCCCGATAAATCAAAAACTATCATGACTAAAAATAATTAAAAATCTGTTTTAGAATGTACATAGTAAACCCTTTCATATGATACCCCACACAGTACAGTTATCTCACTTTTAAATTTCAACCCTCCGATTTTCCCCCCTTTTTAAATAAGAACAAAAATAATTTCCAATTTTTTTTAATTCCAGTGTCTTTGGGCCACTAATATACACAACTATTCCAAATTTCATGTCGATAGCTTCGGTAGTTACTGAAATAATCGAGTGTGACGGACGGACAGACGGACAGACGGACAGACAGACGGAGAAAGTCGCACCTAAGGGTTCCATTTTACCATTTTGGTACGGAACCCTAATTAAAAACCTAGTAAGTAATATAAAACATATTCAATTAATTAAAATAAACTGTAATTTATTTAACTGTACTTTTATGTAATTAATAGAATAGTTTATTCGTTCTTTAATCAAGGTCGACGTGTTTTGTTTCTTAAAGATAATATATGATTAATACCTATTATAATAAGATATATTTATGATCTATTGGCTAGACCCCGTATGCAATTGACCTTAACTTTTATCAAACTGGTTCCAAATTAATGCGATCGGAGTACCTAACTCGAAAGTCAAACAAGTATGAATAGGATAGCTAAATGCGTTGTACTACTGATATTACATTAAAAATATGTCATTAGATACCTAATTAGAACCACATAATATATTGACTAAAGTGTACCTACCTACCTAATACAGAGTCCAGAGAGAATGTAGTCTTTCACAATCATTGAAAATGTTTAAATGTGTGCGATAGAAGGAAGCTTAGGAATTAGGATACTGCGCCCCCTTATATAAACAATTAATACTTAAATTATAAAAGGTACTTCATTAATTATTTAATATTATTTCAAGCCAAAGAAAACAATTAAGTAGGTAGTAAAAAATATTACTCAATAATCTCTTCAATTTATCATTATCATATCATACCTATATTAGTTTATCATTGCAAAAGATACGAAAAAAGTATGCTTATAATCCTTCAAAAGTAATTAATTAATATTAAAATTTAATTATATTTTCTGAGTCTGATATCAGCTGCGTTGACGTCAGAAGTCAACAAAAACACTGACTTGATAAACTAGCTACTTGCTAATGTTATTATTTGTTTATAATTGATAGTAATAATCTAACAATATCTTATAATTATTGTTTTATTAATCCATCCCTTTATGGATCATATACATGCTTTTTGTAATTAATTTGAGGACAAAAAATAAACGAGTTGTACCTACCTACTTAATAAAATTTTGAAGATATAATATTTGCATGATAAAAATTAACATACAATCACACCCATTATGTATAAAGACGGGAATCGACCATTCAAGATTGCAGCCTTGATAAAATACAGAAACAAAAATATATGACGTAGGTACATGTTTTTAGGGTTCCGTACCTCAGTCCTCAAGAGGAAAAAAGGAACCCTTCTACTTTATAGGATTACTTCGTTGTCCGTCCGTTGTCTGTCTGTCAACCCCCTTTTTCTCAGGAATGCATGGAGATATCAAGTTGAAATTAATATGAAATACTTAGTCTACTTAATCTACGGTCCCTTGGAGCTATAAAAAAATCAAGCTTCTAAGTCAACTCAATCCAAAAATACGGCCGTTTGTGCCGCATATTTTGACACTAGTTAATAAATCAAAAGCTGGTGCTTTATACTACTTCCCTTTCTATGTAGAATCATGAAATTTGGCAAGAAGCAAGGTCTTACAGCACAAGTAAGAAATACTTAATTATAAGTATATGAATAAATGCGAAAATGGATAATTTCCGTACTCAAAGGGTGTCGAATTGTTTGTCAGGCACTAATAGGTACCAGATTAGCGCCATATTATGTATGCCAATTATTTCACAGTTGATTACCTGTTGTGATGTGATTTCTCTTGTTATTTACTAAAAGAAATTATATTGAGAGGTGGTACGGAACCCTTTGTGCGCGAGTCTGACTCGCACTTGACCGTTTTTTATTTTTTGTTAGTTTTTAATATATACTAAGAGCGAATAAAATTAACATACAATCATAATTAAGTATACTCTTAATGACCGGAATCAGAAGTTCAATGAGCGTTAATAGTAAAAATGACGGAATAGGCCACGGTGGGTGGTGCAACTGCAAACGTAACCTCGCGGCGCTGAAGGAGACTACAGCACTGACGGATGAGGACTGAATCTAGGGAGCTGCAAGGACGTAGAGTAAACTCAACACTTGAGTTCAAGGAAGTCTAAGTCAAAAATAATATAAAAAGGCGAAAGATATGCCACTTGATTGATGTTCTATAATCAGTTCTAATGCGTAATACTAAAATGATTAGTATTCCCACCACATCGACGACAATTGTCGGCCATGAAAGGCGACACAGGCTTTGGATACCAAGATTGGGTGCCACTGTTGTAATGCACAGCTACTGGTTTACAAATAGTGTCATGTTACAATACAAATTTCAATGTGAAAATTTGAACATTTTGACGACCTTGCTTGCGTAGCAAATAGATTAAGTGCCTTCGATTCATGAGGAAAATATTCTGGATTTTTTCTATGAAATTGTTACATACTTGTACATACTATACCTACATCCCGATTTCATATAATCATCATCTCAACCCGTAGCCGGCTCTCTGCTTAACTACGGTCTCCTTTGAGAACGAAATGGATTTAGGATATAGTTCACCACGCCTAACCAAGTATTTATCGGTCTCTATACTACTGTGTAGACAGTAGAGACCGAAAATGTTAGAATAAGTTATTTTGATAGGTATTATTATTATACTATTTTATAATATGTAAGTAGGTATATTAAGTTGTTAGGTGTAAAGAATAAACGATTAGGATTCCGTAGTAGAAATATTTTATTTATTAATTTAAATACTTATGCTTAAGTAATTATTTTTTAATCGGTATATAGTGGATACTCAGAAACGGCGTATTAACTTCGGCGAAAGATGTATACTACCTAGCTATTAATGTCTTCCGCATTTTAATTTGCCTACTTTAAATGATACATAATAACTAAGTACGTACGTAAAGATGCACGTTCAACGCAATGTGCATTAAGGCTAAGTGAGAGGCAGATTTCATAACAAAATTTAAGAAGCGGTTAATAGCGTGGAAAATGGATAATGTATTTTCCAGCCGAAATTTGTAGAGCCAAAACTTTGCCAGCGACGGCACTAAGAACCAGTAACTAGGTAGGAATAACTAGTGCTGAAAAACTTGCTTGACTTTGATTTTATGTTATTAGCAAGTTAAAGTTAAATAAAGTTTGTTGCTCATTAAAGTTGCAGTTAATACTAGTAGGTATAATAGAAGTGATAAATTTAAAGTAATGAAGATAAAATAAAAATAAAAAATAAATTATAAAAAGTATTAAAGTAATAATAGTAGTAATTTTTAATTAACTTAACTTTAATTTTATTTTTAGCAACAAACTTTATAATACTTACTCAACTTTAATTTGCAACTAATAACATACAATCAAACTCAATACCTACTCATAGGTACAGAATCCGTAAACAGCGGCCCAACTGCAGACCCAAGTGTTTTAGAGCTTTTTAGAATTTTTGTGTTCGCACTGCGCAAATAAAAAAAAAACCGGCCAAGTGCGAGTCGGACTCGCGCACCGAGGGTTCCGTACAAACCTGTAGTAAGTTTTAAATTAAATGTTTTTTTTAAATATTTGAGTTGATTGAATGAAAGGTAAATTGCGATTTACGATTAATGACGTATTAAAAAAAAACCACTTACTTGATCTCGTTCAAACCAATTTTCGGTGGTAGTTTGCATGGTACTGTACAACATATATTTTTTTTAGTTTTATCATTCCCTTATTTTAGAAGTTACGGGGGGGGGGGACACACATTTTACCACTTTGGAAGTGTCTCTCGCGCAAACTATTCAGTTTAGAAAAAAATGATATTACAAACCTCAATATCATTTTTGAAGACCTATCCATAGATACCCCACACACCTATGGGTTAGATGAAAAAAAAATTTTTGAGTTTCAGTTCTAAGTATGGGGAACCCCAAAATTTATTGTTTTTTTTCTATTTTTGTAAGAAAATCTTAATGCGGTTTACAGAATACATCTACTTACCAAGTTTCAACAGTATAGCTCTTATAGTTTCGGAAAAAAGTGGCTGTGACATACGGACGGACAGACAAACAGACAGACAGACAGACATGACGAATCTATAAGGGTTCCGTTTTTGCCAAATTTGGCTACGGAACCCTAATTAAGTATAAACCTACAACTCCAACCTTTGTGATGTGGCCATTTTTTAAGATAAATTAATATTGACAATAATGCAAGTATTTTAATTCGTATTAAGTTTTATAAATGGGCAATTCTCATTTTGGCGAATTTTTTTGAGCATGTGATTTAAAATGAGAAATTCTTGTAATATTTATCTAATTTTCTTGTATTATTTCTCGAAGTAGTTTATATTATTAGGATTTTTTATATTAAGTAATTACAATATTAAAATAATTATTTAAATTATCATCAAAAAAGTGTCGAAAATGTCACCTCCATGTCGTTAAAATATTTCATAACATTTGTGCATTGTGGAAATGTCACCTCCATGAACAAACATATTGAACGCAGCCATAATTTATTGAATAGGTAAAAAAATTATTCAAACGGTCGTAGACAACGGGTATGCCACCATCTTGCAATTTTTTGAGAGTTTGCCAATTCTGGGGGAATAATGTCGGAGCCCTGACTCAAAAGGTGAGATTTTTTATATTTAACGATATCAAAAAACGTTTTTTTTTTTTCAAAATTTTAGGCCCGTTTTTGAGAATTGTCCAAATACGAAAGTGTGTACGTCTGTCTGTCCCTAATCAACGCAGACAGGATCGTCATTTAAAGCATTTAAGGGCATCAACTAGTTACATTTTAAAACTTGCAAACTATGTTGCGAGTTGCGATAATTAGTTCTTCAGTCATAGGCTATACTATACCTGAAGATGTTAATTATTTTTAATAACGAGCAAAAAACATTGGCAATGGGAATATACAACATCATAAAACCTGAGTATAAACCTCGCAATTAAGTCACATAGGTAACTCAAAAACAACTTAGTTAAGTACTTATAAAAGAATGTACTTATAAAATAAATCATATTGAATTCATCGAAGGACCTACCTAGTACCTACTTACTTAAAATTCTTTTTTTTTGCAACATATTTTAATTATTCTGAAACTACCTACTTTGGGCTTCGTAGGTCTTCAAAGGTTAAATATTAATTTTAACAACTTTTACTTACTTATTTGAGTAAAAATATACCAACTAGCTGATGCCCGCGACTTCGTCCGCGTGGATTGAGGGTTTTGGTTCCAGCCAGCGGGAACTCTTTAATTTTCCGGGATGAAAAGTAGAGTGTGTTATTCCAAACTTTGATGACTCTGATAAATCTATCTCTGTGCCAAATTTCTTCCAGATCCGGTCAGCCGTGATTGAGTAACAAACATCCATCCATCCATCCAAGCTTTCGCATTTATAATATTAGTAGGTAGGATAGGTAAACTGTGCACGTTCATACTCGCAAATCAATAATTGAGATTTAAACTATGATTCATATTTTTAAACTGAACAAAGCAAGTACTATCTAGGTATAATTTATGTAGAATAATCATGTATACCTAGGTAGTAATCATCTCCTAACTTTCTACATGAAACAATAATAACTTTTAGCAAAAGTACCTGAGTAACTAAAGTACTAAAATTAACTTTACTTTAAATCACTGTTATGCCTACCTAATAATTAACTTTTAAACTACGCCTGTCCTGGGAAAACCGCCGTCCGCGTGGATTAGTTTTTTCAATTCGCGGGAACTCCTTAATTTTCCGGGGTAAAAGTAGCCTATGTCCCTCCCCGAGATACAAAGTATCCCTGTACCAAATTTCATCAAAATCGGTTGGGTTTCATCAAAATCGTGAAAATGTAGCAGACAGACAGACAGACACACTTTCGCATTTATAATATTAGTATGGATAAGACGTTATTGTAGAAATCTTCTTTTCTCGAACTTTTTTATCCATTCAATTTGATTTTGGCCTCATTAGGACATTAATTTAGGTAAGTACCTACCCTATTTGAATTTTAGGCATTCGATTATGGGCTCATTAGGATAGGACCATTGTACATACCTAATATAGAGTAGAGGCAATGCTTAAATCTATTGTTTTTCATTATTTGTGTGATGTTATTTATTTCTTGAGGTTTCTGAGATTTAAGCGATCAATAAAAATTCTTTATCGGATGTAAATCAATTATTTAATGATTTTCTAATGATGATTAGCTATTATCGTATTTACTAAATGTGCTGATATGGCAATGGATTAATTTTACATTACATAAGTAACCACCAACCTAGAAACTACTTGTTATACCTAGGTAAATAGGTAGGTATAAGATAAGCGGATTGGAATTCTAAATTCTCGAGCTCAAGTCCCGGATTCCAAGTCAAATCTATATATAAAATTCAAAGTCCTGACTGACTGACTGACTGACTGACTGACTGACAGACTTATATATCAACGCACAGCCTAAACCACTGGAGTTAGAAACTTGAATTTTTGACAGTAGGTTCCTTTTGTGACGTAAGCGCTCACTAAGGAAGGATTTCTCAAAATTCCACCCCTCAGGGCGTGAAATAGGGGTTGAAAGTTTGTATGAAAGTACTTCATTTCTCAAGATATTTCTCAAGTTATATCAATGAAACTTGGTATTTTGGCTTAAGTACTTGTGTCACAGTTTCGTTTTCGGAATTCCACACGTCATAAAGGGGTGAAATAGGGGTTGTAAGTTTATTTGGAAGTCCTTCATTTCTCAAGTTATGAAATTTGGTGTATGTGCTACGGGTTAAAAATTAAGAAATACTTAGGTGTTTCACAGTTTTTGAAAATTTGACCCCCAAAGGGGTGAAAAAGGGGTTGAAAGTTTGAATGAAAGTCCTTCATTTCTCAAGTTATAGCCATGAAACTAAGCATTTGGGCTTTCAGCTGGTAAAATAGGGATTGTAAGTTGGTATGAAACTCTGACATTATTGACGGTTTGAAATGAAGAAAGTGAGAGTGATTCACAGTTTTTGAACATTTTATCCCCAAGGATGTTAAATAGAGAGTTTGTCCTTCAATCACGCTGCGACAGAGCAACGGAGTTGAGGACCTGGAGAGTGACATAATTCATAATTCATAATAGGCAACTTTATACCGGAAAATTAAGAATTACCTGTGGGAAAAAAAACTTAAACCACGCGGACGAAGTCGCGGGCATCTGCTAGTTAAGTATAAAATATACTTTCAAGAAAACAAGCAGCAGCCCATAGAATGGAATAGAATAGAATAGAATAATTTATTTGCAAGAATGTGCATAGCAGGCATCTGGGAAGTTGGCGGTGTTATTATACGCAAAATAAGCCGGCATATTTCCAAAACTATTTGTCCTATCATAATGATCTAAATACCACCAAGACACGTACTACTCGAGTGTAGTGCTGTAACCACTCAACGAGAAGCCTACATTGGCTCCCCAGCAACACTCCCGGAAGTCCTCGCCGACCTGGGCGGCCTGCTTGGATTCTGGAGTGAGCTCGGCTGGCTGGAATGATCCGGCGGGGAGTCGCACCAGAGGTCTCACGCACAACGGGCACCCTTGCTTAAGTGCGGAAAAGCCCAGTGAGAGAAGAAGAAGAAGAATGATCCGAATGCCATTTGGTAGATTATTTAATGTAGATTATTTTCGCCATAGATGGTTTTTTCTAGCTGTAATAGTTTTTGAGAAAATTATAAAATACCGCGCTCAGGGAGACATTTTAGGGGACACTCTTGTGCCAAAAATCAGCTTTACATTTTTTATTTTAGGGTCCCATACAAACAGTGGAGTTCAGTTCATAATCGTAGAGGCATAAAAGCACTGCTTACCCAAATAGAAATTACGTCAATTCTTATTTTTCATCATTACAGTCAGTAAATAGCTATGCTGACTAACCCTACCCTACCCTACCCTAGCCTGCCCTAGCCTACCCTAGCCACCGTACCTCGGATTTTAGCTCTAGGAGTGCACGTAAATCATAAATCCATCAGTTTCGGCTCCTCGCAACTATATTATGGAACTTACTTATTACCTAAATAATCTCATGTACTTAGTACCTACTTAATAAATTCTGATTTCTGCGCTCATCTTTTTGAATTGCCGTCCCACAGCCCACTGAACTAAACTCGCCGGCATATTTAGCGGAACAAAAAAAAAAAGGTCCATAATTAAAAAAATATGGTTTTATTTTAAAATCTACTTACTACACTTCTTTTGTTATTTAAAGTTTCATTTGTTTTACTTAAAATGAGATCACATTAAGAACAGATTTTGCGAGTAAAGGCTATTTGTGAAAAATGGTACATTTTTGAACTTTTCATGTAACCGGGAAAAGTGAAATTTAATATTAAAATAACAATAAAATTAAATTAGAAATATGGTTATTAATATCGCGTATTTCCTCCACGTGCTCTTATTAAAGTTTCTACCCGTCTAGGCATACTGAGAATGATGTTATCGATGGTCTCCTGGGATAGTCTCCGCCATTCCTCAACTACGGCGATTCGCAGTTCACCCACGTTGGCAGGAGCTGGAATTCTGGACTTAACTTTTCTTTTCAGCAAGTCCCAAACGTGCTCTATTGGGTTCATATCCGGTGATCTCGCCGGCCACTCCATAACACTGATATTCATATCATTAAGATAAGCTTGAGTTACCCGAGCGGTATGCGGCCGAGCATTATCCTGCATAAAAACAAAATCGTCACCGATATATGGGGCAAACGGTACGACATTTTCTTCTAAAACTTCTCTGATATATCCAAGTCTGTGCGAGCTCTCAAACAAATGCCCGCCCAAACCATTATTGATCTACCACCGTATGCAACTGTAGTTTCAAAATTTGTCTGAATGTATCGTGCTCCTTTGCGTCTGTATATTCTTTGCCTGCCGTCAATTTGATTTAAGAGAATTCTGCACTCATCACTAAACAATACCTTACTCTATTGGTCCGCGTTCCAAAGTCGATGTTCCTGAGCAAAAGTTAACCTGTTTCTACGATGATTTACCTCGAGCCTTGGAGCCTTGGCGGGCACAAATGAACCCAAACCAGCTTCTTCGAGCCTTCTTCGTACCGTACGCTCACTTACGGTTACACCCCGCACTGCTTCTAGCTCATGACGGGCTTGGACGGCCGTCAAACGGGGGTTCCTACGTACACGAAGCCGAATGAAACGATCATCCTTACCCGAAGTGCGTCTTTTTCTGCCTTGTCCTGCTCTTCTCACATAAGTACCGGTCTCCCTGAACCGTTGGATACTGCGATGGATCGTTGAAACTGGTCGACGAAGATCTCTGGATATCACTCTGTAGGTTTGACCATTTCTTCGCATTTCGAGTGCCATGGCAATCTCCGTTGGGGCTAAGTCAGGCATAATTCAGTCATCAACTCCAGAAAGATACGCGATTAAAAAAACTAACAAAAAACAGTATTTCAATGAAATTTTAAATCAAACTCAGAAGGAAGAAATACTCGAAGTTCGCTCCAGATAAGGTGTATTTGAATAAAATTAAAACAATTGCATAAAATATGATGTTCAGTT
The DNA here is from genome assembly GCA_963932025.1 of Erebia epiphron. Lineage (NCBI taxonomy): Eukaryota > Metazoa > Arthropoda > Insecta > Lepidoptera > Nymphalidae > Erebia > Erebia epiphron. The sequence continues at coordinate 40,562,631 of OZ009948.1, read as the reverse complement.
GTTTTCTTAATTTGAAAATATTTCTTTTTAAATTAAATGACGTATAAACCAGCCAGCAACCTTATATGATACTGATATCAAACCTTTTTTTTATGTTCCGCTAAATATGCCGGCGAGTGTATGAGTGTGAGGTAATAGAAAGTGTGTAAGTACTAATTATTCCTATCTTCTGTACCACCTATTAAGAGTACCTACCTATTAAGCTGGCTTACTGTATCAGGTAGGTATATTGGCCGCATTGTGGTCGAAAGTCGGTCGGGAAGAATACTTAATTGAAAGTTTCTTAAGGTTTTGTCAGAATTCGTCATAAAATAATATTTAAATGGTGCGTAGGTATTAAGGTCAATAATAATTAATCTACATTCTACTGGCGTAGCATAAATACCTACCTATTAAATAAAAATAATGCTGCCACTGCAGTTTGAACCAATAATAATATTATTTTTCTAACACGATTCAATACATAATGCTCTGTCATTTAGGTACTCATATTTTCTCTACATACATACCTACTTAAATAATAACAGTCTAGATAAAAAAGTATAAAAGACATACCTTCATGAGGGCAAAGCGCTGGTCATCATCTATACCAACGACTGTGTTAGAAACCGGTGCCATCTCACAAAAAATATTGTTTTTCCGATGCACTAAAAATACGCTTCGCAGCTGTTTACAAGCGTGCGGTAACCTCACGCGCGCACACTCGACTCTCGAGTCTCGAGTCAGAGTGTTTTTAGTTTTACCGTTTTTATCTTTGTTTACGTGTGCTTGACGCCTTGTATGCAATACAGCTAGTTTTGTTTGATACAAACCAACTTGATTGACTAGTTCACAGCTGCTTTCAAGGGTTTGGTGGGTCTTGACTCTTGGAGCATGGTGGGAAGGTTTTTTGTAGGTAAACAATCGACACACTAGCGCGTGCGTTTTGGTAGCATAGGCCAAAGGCATGCGCGGTTTTATAAGCCCCTATGACTCAGTGGTTAAGTCATATTAGCGAGATATGAAGTTATATTCTATTAATTGGATCAATATACTATAGGTACCAACATGATGCCCGCGTGGATTGTTTTTTGATTCCCGCGGTAACTCTTCAATTTTCCGGGATAAAAAGTATCCTATGTCCTTCCTCGGGACGTAACATATATCTGTACCAAATTTCATCAAAATCGGTTGACTAGTTGGGCCGTGTAAGCGTGGCAGACAGACAGACGGACGGACACATTTTCGCATCAAATCAAATCCATACTAATATTATAAATGCGAAAGTGTGTCTGTCTGTCTGTTTGTCTGCTACGCTTTCACGGCCTAACTACTCAACCGATTTTGATGAAATTTGGTACAAGGACAGGTTGTATCTCGGGGAAGGACATAATTTCTTAGGACACTTAGTTCCCGCGGGAATCAAAAAACATAAATCCACGCGGACGAAGTCGCGGGAATCATCTAGTCAAATAATCAATCAAATAAATATTATAAATGCGAAAGTTTGGATGGATGGATGTATGGATGTATGGATGTATGGATGTTTGTTACTCAATCACGCGCCAACGGCTGAACGGATCTGGATGAAATTTGGCGTAGAGATAGATTATAGTCTGGAATAGCACATAGGCTACTTTTTATCCCGGAAAATGAAAGAGTTCCCGCGGGAAATAAAAAACCTCAATCCATGCGTACGAAGTCGCGGGCATCAGCTAGTTATTAATATTACTATGGATTATGTTACTGCGATTAATTAGTCTAAAAACGCATCAAAACAAATTGATAAGGTATTAATTGGTCAAACTTGGCAACTATACATATGTAACTTACTTACTTAGAAAAAAAGTTTCATTACTTAAAGTTCAGTAAGTAATTTACCTACCTAACTAACTACCACAAAAATATTACATGTTACCATTCGTTAACCCGGTTCACTCCCGTCTCCCGAATGTTTCTAAGCAACGACTTTCTTCTGCTACCAACACTCCTCATTGCTTCAATTGTGGCCATCTTGATTGTCTGAAGAACTATGCCGATCATGAGCAAGACATAGGAAACTAGGAGATGCCCGCGACTTCGTCCGCGTGGATAAAGGTTTTCATTCCCGCGGAACTCTTATTTTCCGGGATATAGTAGCCTAGGTATGTCCTTCCCCTGAATTCAATATACCTCTGTACTAAATTTCGTCAAAATCAGTTGAAAAGATTGGCCGGGAAAGCGTAGTGTGAAGAATGAACACTATTAGCAGCATTATTACGATGCTAAGTTGTGATTCATAAATAATTTTACATTACATTTCATGTTCAATTTAAATTTCTTACAATGAATTGCTAATTTTACTTAAGAAATTATATTTTGGCAACATTGAGTGTTGCAGGATGCAGAATTTATTTTGATTAATGCTAAGTAATTTAATCACCAATCGTAGTTTTTCAATATTTAAACTGTAATCATGACAGCCAATCACAAGAATTCAGGAAAATGTTGATGTGTCGGTAACAAAAAAATAATATAAAAGTAAGCGAAAATGGCGTCAGGAGTTCAGTCAGTATTAAAATTTTGAGGAATTATTACAAGTGGATAAAGCGTATATTATTATTGATTTTTTTGGTGAAGAATAAGGGTGGATTACGACATTTTGCTGAGATGAGTATAAATCTAAATTATAATTACTCTTTTAAGAGGTTATGTTAGGATATCATTATCAATTTCTAAACAGTTGGGTTCTGGAATCATATTTTGAGACAGATCTTGTAGTGGAATTTATTAAAATCAATATAATTGTAAAATCAACTTTAATAGTTCATCGTTTTTATATACTATTATGTTTTAGTATCATTGACTGTTCAATAATTTTAAAAGAGCAACTATACCAGTTTCTTGCAGTTTCTTCTGGATAGCATGGCTTTTCCGAAACTGTGGTAGATTCATTTAATGATGAATAGATTTAACATTGAGATTAATAATTGCAATATAAATGTGATTCTAACATACACAACAAACTGGAATGAACAGAAATTAAAATCTATTCATGGTTATCTTTGTGTTTATTTTTAACCTACTAGCAGTGTGGTCTAATATCTGTGACATTTTCAGAAGTGGGATCCTACAGAGGTAGGATCCCGCAGCCCACATACAATTGGAGCATGAGGCCACTTCCTGGGAGGCAGTACATCAAAGTAGTATCCGGATTTACTGGTAGGATCTAATTAAATTATTATTACTGATAGTTATGCTGGGACGGTACCCGCATTTTATCTAATGTTTATACAAAGTCAATCGTCCTACAATTGGTGGTTTAATAATAATTATTAGATTTTCCTAGCAGGTTTATTTTACTGATATACAGGTGTTATTTATGTTCCAATTTTTACGTTACGTTCCATACAGGAATTATTCTGAATTATAGAAGAAAGCATAAATTTATGGTTCGATTTACATGGTGTCGTTTGGGTTATTAAGTTTTATTAATTGGTTAATATCAGGATGGTTATGGTTATGGTGATACGAAATGTGATCTTGGTTTTAAAAGTTTATATTATTTTCTATATACCTTCATTTTGAGATTAAGTGGTTTAAGTTTTGCTGTTCAGTGCCGTATGATGATCATTTGATGATATGTGCTAGTGTTTAAATTCCACGTATTTCGAAGTAATCAGTTCCTCAATAAAACTTTCTTGTTTTACTACTTGCATTGCAAACGTTTTAGTATAGTTTGTTTACTTTAATTCTTAAATGCCAATTAAATCGTCAACGAAAATACTATGACAGGATGGCGTGAGCAGTCCAATTTTTTTTTAGCGTATTTTGACTTGCTAAATTATTATTATATTTTTACATTTTAAAACGAAAGGATGGTAAATGGAGTTTAATTGAAGTGAATTTTTGATTATGGCTGTTTTATGGGGATTTTGTCATATTTGGGTTGGAAGAAGATTCTTCTAGATGAAAAAAAGAGGAAACTGGAGTACCTGTGTCATATACTTCGTGGCCCTAAGTATGACCTTCTATTATTAACAAGCGGTCCGCCCCGGCTTCGACCGTGGTACATATATGGCACTCAGAGATCACGTACATATCCAACGGTGAAAAAAATTTTTGAAATCGGTCTAGTAGTTCCTGAGATTAGCGCGTTCAAACAAACAAACTAGGCAAAAGAGACAAGGGACAGAGAAGGGCATCCCTGACTGAAGCACATACACCAGTGGTTCAATAAAAGCATCCGATCATTATTTAGATCTGCAGTGTCGAATGTTCAAGTTGCCAATATTATCGCCAACCTTCGATAGAAGAAGCACCGATAGAAGTATTTGGGTTGGTTTTGCGTTTAAATTGATTACTGTTCTGGCAATTCTTCTCATCTGAAACGCAACAGCTGTTGCGGAGTATTTTTGAAAGTATTGAGCAACAATTTAAAGATTTCAGATTTGTAACTCTGGAGTTTTGTTATCGGATTTAGTTTCACTTGTTTTTACTGAAGTTTGCTATTTGCGTTTTCTAAAATTTTAATTGATAGATGTTTTAGTTTGAGAGTTGATATTGTAGAGGCGATAGAGTTGATATAGTAGAGTCGATAGAGTTGATATGGTAGAGTCGATAGAGTTGATATGGTAGAGTCGAAAGAGTTGATATGGTAGAGTCGATAGAGTGATATGGTAGAGTCGATAGAGTTGATATGGCAGAGTCAATAGAGTTGATATGGTTAAGTCGACAGAGTTGATATAGCAGAGTTGATAGTTGGTATAGTTGTTATTATAATATTATTACCTAAGAAAATTTAATTATTGTTATCAATGAAATTCACAAATGTGAAGTACTTAATTTAGATTTTAGTATCACGTGTTTCGTATTGCTTGTTGACAAAAGTCTCCTCGGTGCGCTCTACCTCTATTTCGTTTTCGATCTCAATTTTCGTGTCTCTATTTTATTTAGAATGTCGGTTACTTTTGTTTGCTTTCTTATACCTCGGCTACTGTGTCTGTCTTTGATCTTTACTACCAGCATGCTTCTTGCCTCGTGGTGGTACCTACTCGTGGTTTGCATTGAGAGCCCAGGTTTCGTAACCATAGGTTAAGCATGGTAAGACACAAGCGTTGAATTCTCTATTTGTAAGCGCAATCCAAGTTATTTACTTTACATTATCTCTCTTAGAGCCCAATACTTGCTCCATTCATTTCAACCCTTCTCTATTTCTTTTGTTGTTAGATCTATAAGGGACCTAAATAGATATATTCGTCAATGTGGTCAATATTTTTCCGTTTATTGTGATGTGATAGGAGAGTCTATATGGAGAGACTATAGTTGATAGTTATTAACTATAGGAGTTATTATAGGAAGTCTTACGAACGGAATGTCAGAGTAATGAACTAGACGAAAGTAAAGATCCGGTTGCTAATAGAGACGCATTGACACAGCAAGGTTAGCAGATCAATGTAAACATAGCGGACTAAGGCCAACTCGCTGCAGAATACTTCAAAAGACTGAAGTTGATTGGTTGTTGACTGAGAAATATGATGCACGGGCAAACCAGCGTCGAGGATTTGAATAGGATATCTACTCGTAGATGCTTTCATCGTTATCATCTCCGAAGACAAGATAGCAGAGTGTACAAGTGTGGACTTTCATACAGTTCTGTTGCTGCTGATGTTGTTTTCGTCATTTCCGAACTGTTGAAGATGATTTCATCATAATCTCCAAAGATAAGAGGACAATAAATATATTGCTGCTGCTGAGTTTGTTTTCATCATCTCCGAGCTGCTGAAGATAAGAAGACTAGAAATATACTGCTGCTGCTGAGGTTGTTTTCATAATCTCCGAGCTGCTGAACATGAGAGGACTAGAAATATACTGCTGGTGACAAGGGAGTGTAGAGCGAAGACTCATAAACAGTTCTGCTGAAGTTATCTTCAGTACTTAAGGTAAGTCGCATGTTTAATTTGGCGAAATTTTTGATTTAAGTCTCAAGTCATAATCTCTGGCCAGGTGCAGGTGCTGGGATTACGAAAATTGGACTTGGCACTACAAATATTAAATAGCTGGTCACCGGGTTATAACATACAGATTTGACTAAGTACAAGTAAGTTTTACCTTGGATACCCCTATTGTTACTCCGTCGGTGAATGGATCAGTTAGACGTGTCTGATGGCGACTTATGAAGACTGTAGTAGAGGTAATGATTGATCTTGATTATTAATAGTTGGTTACCCAAACAAGTTGGTAACATAAGGCCTAACCGAACAAGTTCGTCATAAAAGAAGTTCGTAAGTTCGAGTTTAAAGATTTAATAGAAGTTAAACTATTATACTGTTTGGATAATCAATTCAAATTAAGTTGCAAGGTTTGCGACTAATTGATTTGGAAAAAGCTGCAGTGGCTAAATGGTTTTATTGTTAATGGCTAAATGGAAATTTGGAAATATTTGTGGCAAAAAAAATGGTTCTAATGGTTTTTAATGGTTCCACTTGGCAAAAATATATTATGATGGTTTATTGGAAAATATATGGAAAAGTTGAAAAAATGGTTGGAATGGTTTATAATGGTTGCCACTTGGAAAATGGTTATAATGGTTTTAACTGGTTGCCACTTGGAAAAATGGTTATAATGGTTGCCACTATTTGGTTCTAAAAAGTTATACTGGTAATTACAGATTTCTTTGGACAGTTGCAATGGTTGCGACTAAAAGGTTTGAATAGTTTGAATGATTGCAAATAAAACTTTTGTAAATGAATTTGATAAAAAGCTGAGCAAAATGTGTATTTTGGTAAATGGTCATATTTGATGATTATTTGTTAATAAGCAAATGGTATATTTGATGAAAAGGTATACTTACTCGATGAATTAGTTTTATAAAAAAATTATGGGTATATTTGGTAAATTACAATTAAATTACAATTATGAACATTTAATGAATAAATTTAATTAAGAAGACCGGCAGGTGGAGGTTAAAGAAAATCTGAATTGTTTTTATAATTAAAATTTTCTGAATAATTTGACAGTTACGATTTTTATAATTACTTATTAACGTGCGAACATAGTTGAAAATAGTCGTCCGTGAGAATACTAAATCTAACATTTTCACTCAATGTAACACTGTACGTCGATGAAGCGCAAACGTAATCTATCAGGCATCAGCCGTAAGGTTGGTGCTGTCTTAGAGTCACAGGGTTGTCACTATAACAATATTTTGATAAACAGATGGGCAAAATATGTATTTTGGTAAATGGTCATATTTGATGATTATTTGTTAAATAGGCTTAATTAACTAAATGTGTTTATGTTGGTAATAAATAAATGAACTCTTCCATATATAAATAATAAATAATATACTTGAATAACGGGAAATTAATGGAAACTATCTGATAAATGCGTATAATCATCTTATAAACAGATGTATTTTATGAATCGGTACTTTATAAAATCTTGTGAAAATCTCTTTGAAAATAAACTAGTTTACTTTGCTCGCAATAGAATTTTTATATTGGTCAAGTAACAAGAAAAAAAAAAGCAGTAAATAAAGTGCAAGGGATTAATTGGTCGTTACTAGATAATGTTCATGTTTCTCCAAGGTTAGGTTACTTGATTATTTTCATGTATGCAATTGATCGAACCTATTCATACCAATTTTTCTTTGCAGGGACGCAAAGGAACGTCAGGATGGGCGAGTGTGAAGAATGAACACTATTAACAGCATTATTACGATGCTAAGTTGTGATTCATAAATAATTTTACATTACATTTCATGTTCAATTTAAATTTCTTACAATGAATTGCTAATTTTACTTAAGAAATTATATTTTGGCAACATTGAGTGTTGCAGGATGCAGAATTTATTTTGATTAATGCTAAGTAATTTAATCACCAATCGTAGTTTTTCAATATTTAAACTGTAATCATGACAGCCAATCACAAGAATTCAGGAAAATGTTGATGTGTCGGTAACAAAAAAATAATATAAAAGTAAGCGAAAATGGCGTCAGGAGTTCAGTCAGTATTAAAATTTTGAGGAATTATTACAAGTGGATAAAGCGTATATTATTATTGATTGTTTTGGTGAAGAATAAGGGTGGATTACGACATTTTGCTGAGATGAGTATAAATCTAAATTATAATTACTATTTTAAGAGGTTATGTTAGGATATCATTATCAATTTCTAAACAGTTGGGTTCTGGAATCATATTTTGAGACAGATCTTGTAGTGGAATTTATTAAAATCAATATAATTGTAAAATCAACTTTAATAGTTCATCGTTTTTATATACTATTATGTTTTAGTATCATTGACTGTTCAATAATTTTAAAAGAGCAACTATACCAGTTTCTTGCAGTTTCTTCTGGATAGCATGGCTTTTCCGAAACTGTGGTAGATTCATTTAATGATGAATAGATTTAACATTGAGATTAATAATTGCAATATAAATGTGATTCTAACATACACAACAAACTGGAATGAACAGAAATTAAAATCTATTCATGGTTATCTTTGTGTTTATTTTTAACCTACTAGCAGTGTGGTCTAATATCTGTGACAGTAGCACTCTTCGTAATTATTATAAGTACCTACCTACAGCAAGGGATTAAACCTGGGAAAAGTTATTACAAGTTGGCACGGAAGTAGTTAATAATGTGAAAGATATAAATAGGCAGGAAGCAAAAGGTATATTATTTTAATTAATGATACTAAAAGTTATAATATAATTATTTCTATTATTATGTATTTCATAAAAATATCTTAAAAATTATATCATAATAAAATTGACAAGTATTTGTACACCATAACACAATAAAAGAAAGAAAAAAAATATTAAGGAACAAGTATAATAAAAGAAGGAAGCAATAAATATATAAAGATTTATAATAAACTTTTATTTTATAAAAAAAACTTTTACATTTTTTCCTCATTTCATTACAACTATTTTATTTGCCTCTCTTTTAAAAATATTTTCAATTATTTCATAACTGTAAAAACAACACCCCCTCTCTCCGGTTCCTCATCAAGTACTTCCTTGTCACTACCTTCAGGATCCGAATCCTCAGATCCTGAATGATCACTATCTGCAGACCTATAGGTTCCAAACAAAGAGCTATCATCAGGTAATTCGGCCATTTTTATTCCTGTTCTAGCAAGCAACTTTTCTGCTGCATGTTGAGCTTCAACTACTTTCATATGCTTATAATGTTCTTTTTGAAGGTTTAAGGATTCTTCTAGAGTCAAGGTTTTTGCTGGACCATGTATTATTGGTGGTGGAGTTGCAGCAGTCACCTCCCAATGTTTATGCTGTTTTCTGAGTATTTCTTTATCTGGGTTATGTACATCTGATACTGTTGTCTTGTATGGTTTAAATTGACCAGTGGTCTTAGGTTTTACACTGGTTTCAGTCTTATCAACTATTTTCTTTATGTGAGGAGTCTCACCTAGAAGAAAATATATTACATACATAAATTATGTAATTTTATTGCATACTAATAATTTAAAACAGATAAAGCTTAGTTTCAAATAGGTAAGTAACCATTCTATAAAATCAATACTGTTATGAATGTGAAAGTGTGTCTTTCTGTCTGCTATGCTTTGACAGGACATCAGTTTAAGCAATTTTGATGAAATTAGGTACAGGGATAGGTTGTATCCTGGGAAAGGCTACTTTTCATCCCGGAAAAAAAACTTCAACTCATACTAATATCAGAAGTGCCAAGTGCCTGTCAATCTGTTATTTTTTATGGCCTTACCCATTGATGTTTCTTTTTCGATGGCCCATCCATTAAACTAACTTTGGTACAGATATAGCTTGCACCCAGGGAACAGACATAAGACTAGTTTTTATTGTAGAAATTTAAAGAGGTCTCAGGCATACTCTAATGTCATGTAATAATGTTAATGGGTAAAAAGAAATTTCAATTTAATATGCAACAGTGAGGATAAGTTTTAGATGCAGCCTACCTACCCTTTTAACAATTAACTAATTTGGGGCTTGAGGTCTTTTTAAAATAGAGATACATCTTTACCTATACTTAACAGATCTTCAGGAGTTATCAATGCCTTTTCAGGCTGTAGAACTTTAACTTTCTTTTCATAGGATATGCTTTGACTTATAATGTGTAAGGCATCTTCAGATTCGCTGTCATCATCAGAATCTAAAAAGGTGTTCTCATTTCTCTGTATTTTACCTTCCCATTCTACATTTTGTATTGTATCTTTGTCAGAAGCAATGCTCATATCGTTGAATAAACGACAAGTTTGTTCCACCTGTTGTTTTGCCTTAATTTCTAAAACTATTTTATCATAAAATTCCTGAATCTTCGCCCCTTTATCCGTGAGTTTACTCAAGAAACTTTTGTTGTTTAAAAGTTTGAGCTGCCGATCTCGAAGTTCGATTAATTCTAAAATGGATTTTGCGGAAAGATTTTCGATTTTGCCATCGACTTCACTTTTAGGAGGTGGTGGCAAAACACCAGGGATTCTTCTGTTTATCTTCTTCATTTTGTGTACAAGTCATACTACAAGAATTTCAAAAACTTACAAGATAATTATTTAAATTATTGTTCAATAGTAATATTTCAAGATAAAGCTCATTCTAAACTAAATTACTAAAACTAAATATAATACAAAGAGACGACTCACGACATCCTTCCTATCTATACAAATTACAAAGTACTCTGTTAGGGATTCGCAAAAAGTATCGATACCTGAGTAGTATCGATACTTTCGTTTCGATACCTAGTATTTTTGTACTCGATACTTTTAAGCTAGTATTTTACTGAGTATCGATACTTTCCCAATTACTCGATACTTTTGTCACATCATTGGATTACACACATCATATTCACATGTTTATTACACACACACATTTTTAGATTTAACACAAGATTACCTACACATTTCTATTTTCGACGAATAGCGTTGTCTCCCTCGATGGAGTGGCACAGGCTACAGCTTTCGGAGAAACCTCTACTATAGTCTATACTTAAATAGACTTTTAGCTGATGCCCGCGACTAACGGCCGGTTTCTGAATTGAGAATTTCATGTTGAGTCTGTCGCAAAGGCTGCTTAAGGGCTAATTAAGCAAATTTTTGTTTTTGAATTGATATTGGGCCGATTTCTGAATTAAGCATTCAAGCAAATCAGCAAGCTCCAACCCTCAAACCTTACACAATATCAATTCAGAAACAAAAATTTGCTTAATTTGTCCTTAAGTAGTCTTTGAGACAGACTCAACATGAAATTCTCAATTCAGAAACCGGCCGTTAGTCCGCGTGGATGGAGGTTTTTGGTTCCCACGTGAAATCCTTAGTTTTCCGGGATAAATATTGTTTTTCTAGATCCAATCAATTCAAATTTCATCTAGCTGCGTTCAGCCGTTCGGGCGTGATTGAGTAACAAACATCCATCGGTACATCTATACATCCATACATCCATCCATCCAAACATTCGCATTTATAATATTTATTTGATAGATTGCTTGTGTGTTCGTAAGTAAAAGTAGCAATTAAGTGTTTGGTTTATGGTGATCGTTTAAATCGAAATAAACTGCAAAACATATGAATTTACGATGAGATTATTTTTGAAGTGAAAACTTCTTTAGCCGCGTTGAGCATTTTTTGGTAGGGGGTAACTTGTGGATTCGCGTTACCGTCACCGACATGCTTGCGTTGTTATGAAGACAAGGGGTTTCAAATATAAATATACTACATTCGTAATTAGACTTTAATGACTTAGTTTTAAGGTTTATATTTTAATTATTTTTTGACGTGACAACGTTTTATAAATTGGTTTGCCGGGTGACACTTCAAGAAACTGCGTTACGCTCCGCTCACGTTATGCGCTCACAATGAGAGCGAGTGAGAGGCACGCGTCCCTTCCACTCGGGCATGGTTAGCCCGCCTAAGAGCGAGAGAGACAGACATAAAAAGTTCTTTGTATAAATAAATGTTTTAAATTGTTACTATTATTTCATCCTTCTTCCTACTATACGAATGAATATTCACATTAAAATTATTTTACCACTCAAAGTCGTTGTCACGTAAAACTTTCGCCCGTATACCGACTTTACAGGCAACCAATTTTTTTTAATGATAAATTTAATCAAATATCAAATAAATATTATAAATGCAAAAATTAGGATGGATGGATGTATGGATGGATGTTGGTTATTCAATCACGCCCAAGCGGCTGAACGGATCTGAATGAAATTTGGCACAGAGATAGATTATCATCCAGATCCGTTCAGCCGTTTGGGGCGAGATTGAGTAACAAACATCCATCCAAACTTTCGCATTTATAATATTTAATAATCGATTAAATGGCAAAATTGACTTGTTGTTGTAGTTTGATTGATTTTCCCCACCCCACGTAGTCTTTCCTGCCTTACCCCTAAAGAATTTATGTAAATTGCGAAGCCAGAGGCTTGTGGCGTAGCCCTTAATTTTTACATCTCCATTTTTATGGACTCCCTACATTAGAAGGTTGATCATAATATCTTTAAATAATTTGGTGATCATTTTTACGAAAACTAATCAATTTTAAAATTGATTATTTCATGAAATGATTAATTCTGTTCTATGATTTCGCAATTTAACGATGAAGGGACATTAATGTTGACGATTCCTTGGTTCTTAAATCTACCTAGAGTTCTTAAATCTAATTACCTAAAAACTAGAATTCTGACGTATCGAACCCGTTAATGTCAAAATTTCCTAGGTGATGCTAAAGTTAACGTTTTCCGGACATTAGCGGTAACAAAATCGCTAAATAATACTGTTTTTTGTTTTATCTACATTATCATTCTATTACTAAATAATATTGTTTTTTGTTACTTCAATTTTCATAATATATTACGCGATACCTATTCGATACCAAGTAGTATCGATACTTTTCGTTCGATACTTGGCATCGAGTAGGTATCGATACTTTTAAAAATTCGCGGATCCATATACTCTGTGATCCTTCACTTTGTTTGTTCTGTTTTTCTACCGAGAAAAATACTTGTCGTCTGTCAGTGTCACGGCGAAAAACTACTTTAAATAGGTACAAAAAGTACTCCGTGCTAATTAACCTTAGACTAGGGAACAAAGAAATTAACCCTTATGACCGTAGACGGAGAAAGTAATATAGACTGAGGCATATCTCCTTTTCACTCCCACATGAAAGAGATGCAGGGTTGAGATGTTACACAAGATAGAATGAGAAAAAAATATGATTTCTTTTATCCCTTTCTGCGTGTCACGGGATTAGTTTGTTTTGTTCATAAAGCACATTATGTGCTTGGTGCATTGCAGCGTTTTACCTACGCTACGAATATTGGCGAATAACAAAAACGGCACAGGATTGTTTTAACTCTACTATCATATAGGTCCAACAAAAAAAAGTTATATGCTGAGCAGGACAAGAAAAGCGATTTTCTCGCTCTGTCACTCCTCGGCATTAGCGTATATACTCATTTCGCTCACTTGTGGTACCTATTATTGCCTACAGCAGTGCCTACTCTATGCTATATAGGTTATATTTGTAAAGACTTGCATGAATGCTACATAGTATAGAAATAACTAAAATAAATACTTATTTACCATTATGAAAATATTGCATCAAGACTATCGCTATCGCATACTTATACGCTGACTTCTGTTCTGTATCTCTTTCTCTTTTACGTCTGTGTAGGTTTTTATCACAGACGTATTATGTGGCAAAGTTAAGTGGTTTTTATTTTAACATCTATGTATTGTGCTATGTGATCTGTGCTATAGAAAAAATATAAATTATAAATATTGTTTTGTCTGTGGTGATTAAAAACAGGAAAAAACATGTTACAGAGACAAGTTAATATGTTACTTGTCTCTGATTAAAAATTAAAAATATCGATTTCGGAAGAAAATATTTCAGAAATGTATGATACGCCAAGAGATCATGTTAAATTACTTTATGTACTCAAGTAATTTACTGAGTTATTAGACATGTGATAGTTTGTCAAACATCCACATTGCTATAGCAAGAGGATTGTTAGTCAGGAAAAAAAGCCATGGAAGACGCCACGGTTGGTATTTCTATTGTTTCTCAATATTTTATTCAATTTTAACTAGAAAGGTTTAGATTACAGTTATTATAATACTGGCTGCAGTTCTGTGGTGAATATCTATGCTGCTAGCGCCCAGATTCAGTTGAAAAGCGAAAACTTTGAGCGAGAGGCAATCTTAATTCATATTGTTTTTCTTTCAGCTTCCACTGCATTTAGATCCTATCCAGCAAACTGAAAGGTGTGACAAACGGCTATGGATTGGAAATCTGGACCTACGGGTTAATGAGTATGTTTTATTAATTGCTAAAATTGCTTCAAGATTGATAATTTTTACATTTAATGCAGGTGATTTGGGCAATTTAATAGTTAATATTATCTGCCCCTCTAGCACAGTGATTACTGATTATCATCATTGCAATTACTTACAAATCATCAATATTGTTCTCAGATCCACTTGCATATGGCTGTTTAGCAGTTTCTTGCAAGATGGCCTTATTTACCTAGTTTGAACCAATTCAATTGTCTTATTGTTCATACTTATATGGTATCTACTTTGCCACAACTGTATTTTGTTTTGTCAACCAAATTAGTGTTGGGTAGGACATACAAGAGGCACTTCAAATGTCCCATACAAAATGATTGAATGTCCCAACACCTCAAAAAAATATTTTGTACCGCTTCACTGTGACATGCAAAAATGAATGAATCTCGAACTGACGAGTAAGTGAGTGGTGACGTGAGGTGAGGAGCGAGTAAGTAAAAGCAAAGCAAGTCATTGTCGTTGTCGTCCTATCTTCTGTCGCAGTCGCACTTCTCGCTCGACTCGTTGGTTCACCTACCGCTTCATTACAAAGCGCAGCGAGTGAGCGAGACGGCGCGTTCGCACGAACGAATGTGTGCGGTCGAGAGAGCAGACCTTTCTATGAGTAGTTGAGTACTACTACTTTCGTTCGTAGGACGATTGAATGAAGTGAGCTGTGAGTGTCGTGTCTATAGTTATCTGTGGTCGTGTCGATTCGATCAATCGGTCGGTCGATGAATGAATTAATAATTATCATTCGAATTCAAATTGTTCATTTTTGTTTGTTTTGTAATTACGATTTACGTTGTATTAGTGAAGCGGCAAAATTAGAGTTATGTAGGTTTAGTACACAAAACACATATCATATTGTCCCATATTATCCCCCATTCTTCTATGCTCAGCTCAAAGCCTCGTATGTGTTTTGGGTGAAGGGTTCGAAAATGAGGTGGGGCAATGTCACATTATTGGGACAATGTCCCATTAATGTGACATTGTCCCACCTCATTTGAAGTGGTACAATGTACTGCCTCGCCAAACTAAATGAGTTACTCATACAAACTCATCGAAATTGCTTGTCCTACCCAACACTAAACCAAATAACTTGTGATTATTGCTCTTTACAGATTTATTTGTATATATTCAAGATTTGCATTAAAAATACTATTTAATTTTGAAATCTACTGCGATTAACACAAAAACATTTGATTAAACGAAACCTTTTCTTATTACCGGTATCAACTACTGAAAATGGTCCGCGTGTACGGCACTATCGAGAAGTTTGACATGCTGTTCCACCGCAGCGGGCCGAGCGCCGGCCAGCCGCGGGGCTTCGCCTTTGTCACATACAGGCTGAAACAGGACGCCGTCAACGCCATGAACTCCTTGAACGGACAGCTACTGGGCTCGAAGAGGATATGCGTTAAATTTGCTAAGAACACTTCAGTAAGCATAACAAAGGAACTAATTACACTTATTCAACACTTCAGTAAGCACGACTAAGGAATGCTGGGTTTTCTGCTGATGCGCCTATATTATTTTATGTGTTGACTTCAAGAGAATATATTGACAGGTCTAAATCTAGTACTTTCTGATCTGCAGCAAGCAGTTTTAAAGGGATAGCTATAAATGTATACTTTAGAAATTGTGTGTGATAGAATTACCACTACTATATCTATACAAGCCCTCAGCAAATAAAATTATAGCTTCGTTATTTAGTATAAACTCCAACAATTCTTTCCTTCAGGATGATCAAGACAAACCAAAGCCGGAGTTAGGCATAGCCGCACTAAGTGGGGTCAAACCTGAGTTGAAACTAAGCAAAAAGACGGCCATCCAATCCATTGAAGCAAAACTCAAGATGATGGAAAACATGAAAGCAGGGGATGACTTTGTGATCAACAAACTTGCAGCCAATGAGACACCCATAATCACACAGTACCAGAACAAGCATCACCAGCCACCAAATAAAACTATAAGTTCATTTAAACGAAGACATCCTTACCATAAGAAAAGATAAGTTATTTCCAAGTCTGTTACTGCTTTTAGTTATTATTATAAGATAGTCAATAAAATTTAAATTCATTTGTGTTAAGAAAATGGTATCAAATTAAATAACTAGTCCGAGTGAGCCCAACCTTCAATTAATTATTAATTAACTGCTACCACCCTTGCTTCGTTCACATGGGTTTTTAGAAAAAATGGCCCAATTCCTTGCCTACATTTTAAAAGCAAAATTTTAGCTTTCTAAGTCCAATGGCTGGGAATTGCTCAGTGTATGAGATTTATATTTGACTGTATAATTTAATCAAATTCCAAGCAACTTTTTCTGTGTGAATGCTACTTAATACAAATGAACTAAAAGCTCTGGTTTTGAAACTTAAATATTGCTTGAATTTTTTGGAGCAAATATTTTTTATTGCTTGGATATAGTGAGAGGCAATGTTTTCCTTAGATTTTAAAATGTTCAACAATACTAGATTGTAAGAGTGACTAGAAATAATAAGCTTAGAGTCGGACCGCATTAGAGCAGCTGCCACTGCGGCAAATTTGACTTCTTTTTTTTTTATTCAGCCGGCGGCGGTGCGACTATGGGCCGTCGTACCATTCAGTCTCTATTCAAACAATATTTGCGTTCGATTTCTTTAGCGCTGAACACTAAGATGTTCCAAATTCAAAAAGTGCGCGGAAAAGATAATTGCGGCGCACTTTTTGAAATAAAGAGGATTAAAAGCTCATTCCTGCCCGCTAAAAGTTCCAACACCACCTTTGGGCGCACTTAAAGGCGAACCAAGTCGTCCTTTTCGAATAGATGGGATGAAAAGATAATGAGGGCTACCGTTTTTATGCTCACTAGTTGGCGCCACTTGCGAGTAAGGTCCTAAAATATAGCTGTAAATTCGGTAAACAAGCATATTTCTGAAAAAAAAAAATCCCTTTAAAAATAGTAAACATACAGGAATCAGGAAAATACTAACCTATGAATTAAGTAGCTGTTCTTTCAGCCCGCTTATTTTTGCCTCTTTTTCTTAGCTCCGCTGTCAAAGTACAGAGCACTGGCATTCATTGACACGTATCTTTACATCTTCCATAATTAATCGGTTATTGCTAAATATTCATAACATTAACTAAATAATTAGACTCGCGTTAAAAGCCCAGTGATATTTATCTTTACATCTTCCATAATTAATCGGTTATTGCTAAATATTCATAACATTAACTAAATAATTAGACTCGCGTTAAAAGCCCAGTGATATTTAACATTTTGGAGACCTCACTCTACACTAGCGCCCCTAGCGGCGAATTTAAACGCGGTAGCCCTCATTGCAGCGTACTTTTTGAAATAAAGAGGATTAAAAGCTCATTTCTGCCCGCTAAAAGTTCCTTATAGAAAACACCACCTTAAAGGCGAACCACGTCGTCCTTTTCGAATAGATGGGATGTAAAAATGTTTTTGATATGAAATATTTTCCTGCTTGTTCTTCTTATTCAATGTAATTAAATCAAAGGAATTTTTTTCAACAGTATTCTATAAAATGTTTAATCTCAACAAATAAGGCTAATTTATTTATTTTGTAAAATTCTTTATATACCTTTGGTGTTCAATTGGAAAGTTTCGAGGTTTGTGTACTTTATGTACTGTTGGTGAGAAGCTAGTTGTATGTATAAATAAAATCATGTTTTAATAAATACATTTTTTATTTAACAAGCTTTTTATTACAGTTTTTTAACTAAGCTAGGTTTTCTTAATATAAAAAAGTATTAAAATGCAAGAAAAACATATTAACGGTACTATAGTACTTGCTTTACAATATTGATAGTACATTATATAACTTATTTTATGCATTATAATTAAATCGTAAGCATAATAGGGATGATGCTTATATCAAAAATAAATTATTTCTAACTGATTATTAAATAGTGGATCTTCCATAATTTAATATAAAAAATACTTTTTAAACAACCGACTTCAAATCCCGCGCCAACTTTACAACAACAAGCACACGCTATACAAAGTACTTATTTTATTGTTGATATATTAAAAACCGCTTGACTGATTTCAATAAAATTTATATAGGACCACATGGGAAGTATGCTCTTTCAAATAAAAAAGAATCATCCAAATCGGTCCACCCGGTCAAAAGTTCTGAGGTAACAAACATAAAAAAAAAATAATACAGTCGAATTGAGAACCTCCTCCTTTTTTTGAAGTCGGTTGAAAAGACCTAAAATTCACATCCTCGGTTAGTTTTAAGTTTGATAACCATTTTAAATATAGGTTAAAGAAAAAGTGTGTTGAAATTTGATGATGTCACAACTGTGAATTTCATACAAATTCCATACTAGAAGTGTGTTTTCAAGTTTGATAAAGAGTTACTGATTTGATTGAGTTATCATCATCCCTATTCTCTCATGTTGGTTTGCTAGAAGAATCTGCACTCCCAAATCTAATAGAATAAAATATTTTTTTACAACACAATGTTAATTATTTTAAACAATAAACTAGGGAATAAATTCTTTACAGGCGGAAGCCACAACTCATTTGTGGTTAATCAATAATATGACTTACAATGGGGTTCAGTATAGTCACCTCATTTTCACTTATTAAAATCTAATATGCATTAGAATTATTTGTAAGTAGGTTCTTGAATCAAGGATGTTGGCTGATGCCAGAATAGGCTGCTTCAAAGGGGTTTGGAAACTTGACATAGTGGACATTCAACTTTTTTTTTACACAACTGCCCTAAAAAGGAGTGTTAATATTTTGAGGGTTCATGTATTGTATTTATGGATCAAAAAAGAATTGACACTCTAAATATTTACATGAGGAACTATTTTGTATTTATCTCCAATAAAACTAAGTTTTTTTATCAACTACAAATTAGCCTTTGACTGCTATCTCACCTGGTGGTAAGTGATGATGCAGTCTAAGATGGTAGCGGGATAACCTGTTAGGGTTATCTGTTAGTATGGCAGTTATAATATTATACCCATACCCATATATTAAACCCATACCCCTAATCGGTTTCTACACGGCATCGTACCGGAACGCTAAATCGTTTGGCGGCACGTCTTTGCCGGTAGGGGGTAACTAGCCACAGCCGAAGCCTCCCACCAGGCCCGGCCCGGAGAAAATTCAGAAATTATAAATTCCCAAATTGACTTTGCCTGGGATCGAACCCAGGACCTCCCACGTCAAGACAACAGCGCTCAACATTGCGTCAGGGAGGTCGTCGAGATTAAATGAGAACTGAGATTTTGAAAAATGGAATCCAAGTGTTTTCAATCCCCTTTTAGCAACTGATCTCAGCAGCAATGTGCCTTAATCCACATACAACCAACAACCTCAATTTAAATAGACGGGCCCTGTAAAACAAAGAAAGTGGACTTATTTAATAACGCCATCTAGTCAGAAAAGCGGGACAGCGCTATGGTGGGGACAAGGACAGGCTTATACAAGTGAGGGGCATGCCCTACAAGCTGGACGTCCAACTTCTTTCTATGAAAGGGCCCATCCAGTACCTACATATATATATAGATGCATACAGCTGTCTACATGTAAATAGATTCACTGGTCTTAAACCCCGGTGATACACAACTGGTTAATGAGCTGGCTAGTTTTTGTGAAGGACTGGGCATTAAATAATCATCGTCTTCGGCTTCTAGTTTACGTTTTAGAGAGTTGTATTGGGTCTCGTCATCTCCGTCTTTAAACACGTTCTTGTATTCCATACATAGAGGCCATATTATTTTGCCGGATCTGAAATAAAACAGGTGAAAGATGCTAAATATAGCCTGCTCTCATACTTTACTCATGGTCATGACTCCAGCCATTTTACCGCATAGGTACATTACATAGGTAACACCAGTAGCGTGCACAGGACTTAAAGCTAGGTTAGGCATTAGTTAATCAGATAACTGCCTCGTTGGTCTAGTGGTTAGCATAGTCGACTGCGGATCATCGAGGTCCTGGGTTCGATTCCCGGTCGGGCATAAAAGTTAGGTATTGGGTTTTTCAATTAAGAAATTCTCAGTGCCAGCCCGGAGTTGGAAGTTGGTGGTGTTTCACCCCCGTGCCTCGGAGAGCACGTTAAGCCGTCGGTCCCGGTTATTATCACTAACATGATAATAATCGTTAAAGCCCGCCAACCCGCATTGGAGCAGCGTGGTGGGTCTAAGCTCTAATTCCCGCTCTCCTATGAGAGTGGAGGCCTGTGCCCAGCAGTGGGACGTTAATAGGCTGTAGTGATGGATGATGGAATCAGATTAAGTATATAGTAACTTTTATATTGAAAAATGACCAGTGACGTATTTCCATTTGGGTAAGCAGTGCTTTTATGCCTCTATGAACTGCACAATACTGGGTAACACATTGTGGCCTATTCTGTAAAACACAATCGCTAAACTAAACTAAATAACATCTCTAAACTTAGTTCTGTCCCTTTCTGCAAAGACTATTATGCAAGGGTTAGCAATATTTTTAATGCTGTCATTACAGTTTAGAGATTGTGTACAACAGAATCGGCCCCAATATGTGCCTCTGTAACATGTTATATCTGTCACTGTAAGATTGCAAAAACCGTTAGATTGTAATCTAACTAGCGAAATTGTAAACTGTCGACAGATTGTGAAACTAATCAATATTTCATACAAAATGCCATACTAAGCACGCGTTTTGACGTTTTGAAAAAAAGTTGCTGATTTGACTAGCCAAATACCTAATTCTGATACTTACACAGGTAACATATAGGGGTCATACGGGAACCACTCATCATATTTCTGCACAGCATTATGCAGGGACAGTCTAGTGTTTTTCTCTATGATCGCCTGGCAATAGACCACTTGGTGTGATCTTGTGACGGATGAAAACGCCCTTGTGACTTGTGGGGGACACGTCTTTAGTGGGTTCAGGTTGCATGTGACTAGCCGAGGTAGGTTTAGGGATTCCACAAAGTTAAGACCTGGAAGAGAGAGTATATTTAGTACTGGATTTCTTAAAGTAATTTTAAACCAGTGACTTGTGCAATCTATTGCAAATTGATGGTACTACATATGAAATCTTCACTCAAGTGCTGATAGCAACCATACATAGCTTCAACTATTAACTCTATCGGATTAACAGAGACACTGATTTTCCTGGATAAAGTCCTGCCATTGGGGTCAATTCTGTTTAACAAAATGACAGCGCTAAACCTAGTGCTGCTATTTTCTGTAGGGAGTATTATGAAAAGGATAGCAATATAAATAGAGTCATTATAGTTTAGTTTAGAGATTGTGCTATACAGAATTGGCCCTAGTATGTCCCTATGATGCGACCGGAGAGTATTGATCTCTCTGTACCGGATTTCGTCAGATGGGCCGTGAAAAGGTTGAGACGAAATACAATACAATTTCTATGAATTTTGAAATGATCTTAACTCAAATGACCTTAAATTTGTACTTACTCTCTTTATTCATAAACAGATGATGGTTTTTGAAGGCGACCAGATAGAAAATGGCATGACAGACGGCATGAAATGCTCCGTGCACTTTAGTATTATCAGCAACAGTGGACTCTTGAGTGGCAGTTATATAAGAATGGCACCATTCCGCCATTGTTTTCAAGTAGAATATTAATCTCGAGTTTGGCACTCTCACACATCGTGCCAGTAAACCTGCCAAGTGGCTGGCAGCCGTCCGTCTAGTTGCCAAAGCCCCTGGGCCGAGACCATGCAAGCCAGCGGAAACTATCCAAAGGTTGGTGAATACACGGTCGGCACATTGTTGGCTTATTGATATCGTGTATAGAAGCAGGAACTGGACGTGTCTGTAAATAAAAATAAAAAGTGCCAATATGTAACAGAAACTACACATTTATTTCCAGATATTTTAGTACTTTATTTTGAAAATGGACTTCTTTCTTTGGATTACCCATAGCACTTGCAATATCACCATCATCAAGTCACATCATGAAATCCATTCTGCATTTGAAAATGGATAAATTGTGATCAAGGAACCACTAAAACTCCACCTAAAGAAAAAGTTTCATCTTGGATTTACAACGAAAGCCATTTCCCTAATCATCATCTATTTCTTCTAAGGACAGTTCTCAGCTAGATTCATATGCGGCCGGTTTCTGAATTGAGAATTTCATGTTGAGTCTGTCTCAAAGACTACTTATGGACTATTTAAGCAAATTTTTGTTTCTGAATTGATATTGTGTAAGGTTTGAGAGTTGGGACTTGCTGTTTTTGCTTGAATGCTTAATTCAGAAACTGGCCCAATATCAATTCAGAAACAAAAATTTGCTTAATTAGTCCTTAAGTAGTCTTTGAGACAGACTCAAAATGAAATTCTCAATTCAGAAATCGGCCGATAATCATTTATTGAGCATTATTGTCCAATACTCTGGCTGTGGGACCCTAGAGAATATTATTGTTACCTCATGATGTTTTCCTTCACTTTTATAGCAAGTTACTAACAGAAAAAAAACATACCTAATCCCATGAGAGGGTACAGAGCAGGATAGATCCCGTCACTTAAAAATAAAGCTGAGTGACAGTGGAGGGGATGTGTCTACGCATGGGTACAGTCGCATCCTAGTTACCTATCGTCCTCTATGATAATATTACCTATTGTAGGTTTATTGTAGAATCATAATAGGTATAGTTCCCCTGAAGCGCTCCCTTCATACCACCAATTTGATCAATATAATATCACTGTGTGCAGGTAAACGGCAAGCATTGTTTTTACAACACTCTCAAACACATTGCACGTGATACCTAAACACCTTATCTCATTCACCTTCTAGCTAATTAAAGTATCTCAGGCATACAGTAGTCCAGTATGTTGTTACTCGTAATATAATTGCCATATCACTAACAGGTGAGCCATCGACTGTTTTTATCCATTGAAGGTGAAGAGAATTGAGCAACAGGTGAAATTTTAATCAAGGGGTTCTTCTTCTTCTTCTTCTTCTTATTGAGGTTTCAGTCCCTTATGTCCCGTATCACTGCGACCGTCTCCGATCTATTGTGATGTGACCTCCAATTTAAATTTCCTCGCCAATGCTTGCTTCTGTCAGGAACAGCAGCGTTTTCTTGACTGGAATACGGGAAGCATCCTCTGGGTTAATAATATGTTTGCCCAGATGGATGCTTCGTTTATGCATTAGAGCGGGACATTGGCAGATAATATGCAGTGGAGTCTCACAGGATTCCTGGCATAATCTGCAGATATCCGTGTCCCTGAGCTTAAGGTTAAACATGTGTCTGTTAAGACTGCAATGACCTGTTAAAGCTCGTGCTAAAATGCGTAGGTTTTTTCTGCTGAGCGCTAGCGCCTCGGAGGCGGCCTTCTTGTTAAAGGTTTGCCACCACCAGCGCCTTTGAATGTTTTAGACCACGTAAGTTTCTCCAACGAGTGAGTGTTTCATAGAAGCAGTAGGTTAGCAGGGTGAGCTGCACCAGGCTTTTAGGTATACCGCAGACCGGTTCTGGTCCGATCTGCCTTACCTTAGCGCCCGTTTTAGCCAGGGTATCGGCGTTTTCATTGCCGGCTATACCCATATGCCCTGGAACCCAGCGAAGAACCACCTTGTTGCTACGGGCCAGGGTGGTTAGTGTGTACCTGCAGCAGTCAACCAGTCTTGAGGTAATTACCTCTGATGATAAGGCTGATTGAGCTGCCTGGCTATCCGAGTGGATGTAAATAGTTTTGTTGCCGTAGTTCTCCTGCAGGATAGTTTCCGCGCAAATTATTATGGCGTAAACCTCCGCTTGGAATATGGATGAGTAGACCCCCAGGTAATGGTAAAACTTAGCCCGGGGTTTCTCTCCATATATTCCACAACCTACGTCCTTGCCCGACTTCGAACCATCGGTGTACCATTTGATGCTGCCCGATGGCCAAGTGATTCTGTTGTTTAGCCAGTCATCCCTATCCGGAATTTCTACCTTATAGGACCTTTGCAAGTAGTGTTTAGGGATGTTGATCCATGTCATATCGGATGGCATTCCTAAAACCGGGATCCCAAGCAACGAGTTATGAAAGTCCCTCAGTGCCTGGGAGATCCAGTTTTCCTTCCTTTGGCAGGTAATCCTGTACAAACTCATTCTCGCCTCCTTCCTCAGAAATATGTGGAGAGGAGTTAAATTTAGAAGAGCTTCCAGGGCTGCTTCTGGCGATGTGTTCATAGCTCCAGTAATAAGCAGGCAGGCGGTTCTTTGAAGGCTGCCAAGCTTATTCTGGGTAGTAATCTGTGTCGTTTTGCCACACCAGACTGCTGAGGCGTAGGTTATCATTGGCCTCACCACCGCTGTGTGGAGCCAGAAGGTGACTTTTGGTTTTAGTCCCCATCTGTCCCCTGCTAAACGACCGCAGACTCAATCAAGGGGTTACTTGCAACGACCTCAATGGGGAGGCACACTGCCAATTTATCCCGCTAGGTGACGCATCGTCGCTGGTGTTGTTTACCTGTCAAACACCATATATTTTTTACGCGATAGTTTCATTTTCTTAGAATAATTCATTTATATGCCTAAATGTTGTGCATTCCGTTTTCCTGCTGATGAGGAATGAAGAAGGCTATGGTACAAAGCCTTGCACCAGTAAAATTGGAAACCCAGTTCATCGGCTAGGTTATGTAGCGCTCACTTTAGACCTGCCGATTATTATGGCAAGAGCACACACTGGTTTTTTTTCCCAGATTCAGATAAAATAGGACGCCTAATTACCTCAATTATGTTCGCAAATGAAACAGACAGTTACCAGCGAGAGTGGAGCCACCTGAGATTAGCTTTGCCTGTCCCTCCCCATTTACATAGACACGCCCGGTCAAACAAAGAATGTGAGCATATTTTTAGCAACACCATCAACGCCATCTAGTCTGAAAAACGGGAACTTGCTTGCAACATATGCCTCCATCTTGAATCTTGTTTGAAAACGTATGACTCGGTCATAGATAATATAGGTCATAGCCATAGAAGCCGTAATAAAAAAATATATCATAAGAAGTCATCATAATCAATAACATTTACCGCGGAAATTAAATGATTGCTTATTGGATAACAAGTAATAAAATTAAAAATTTAAAAAAAAACCCACGACGAACTGCAGAGCTCCATTATACCTTTGACCTTTATAACTTTGAAACAACAATTAGAACGTAGCAAACGTATATATTACATAATATCTAAAACACAAAACTGCATCTTTGACAGCTCAGTAGTTTTTTTGACCAGTGTGGTGGACTATGGCCAAACCCTTTTCAAATGGACAAATCAAAAGAGTCCAAACGCGACGGGTATACGATGAGAATTTAAGGAGTTCCCATGATCGCCTCCTGACTCCATCATGATACCTTGGTCAGCATCTAGGTACAAGCTAAATATATCTAAAACAAAAAGCCCGCATCTAAATCAGCACAGTAGTTTTTGAGAAAAATGGTAACATATTGAAAAAATAAAATCATAGACCATTGTTGTCTATGGTCGTAAAATATATCTAAGAACCTTCTCACAAGCTATACACATCTAATGAAAAAAAACGCATTTCAATCGGCCCAGTACTTTTTGTAAAAAATGGTAACATATCGAAATATTAAAATCCTAGAGACAGCTCAGCTTGGTTGTCTATGGTCCTAAAATATATCTAAGAACCTTCTCTCAAGCTATATATATCTAACTAGTATTTCGCCCTGTGCGCGAGCTGCTAAAGCAGCTCACGGGTTGTGGTAAGACTTACAAGTAGTACAGATTTTACTGTACTAAACTGAATTCATTTATTATGGTGATTAAAAACTGATTTTTTAAAACTTTGGTAACAGTTTCCTGTTTCGTAACCCCAGGGAGTCCTAAATATCGATTTTGAACGAAATTGGTCAATTAACAAAGAATTTCAAAATGGCGCTGATTTTCTAAAATTTTGGTAACAGTTTCCTGTTTTGTGACCCCAGGGAGCCCTAAATATCAATTTTGAACGAAATCGGTCAATTAACACAGAATTTCAAAATGGCGCTGATTTTTTAAAATTTTGGTACCAGTTTCCTGTTTTGTGACCCCAGGGAGCCCTAAATATCGATTTTGAACGAAATCGGTCAATTAACAAAGAATTTCAAAATGGCGCTGATTTTTTTAAATTTTGGTACCAGTTTCCTGTTTTGTGACCCCAGGGAGCCCTAAATATAGATTTTGAACGAAATCGGTCAATTAACAAAGAATTTCAAAATGGCGCTGATTTTCTAAAATTTTGATAACAGTTTCCTGTTTTGTGACCCCAGGGAGCCCTAAATATCAATTTTGAACGAAATAGGTCAATTAACACAGAATTTCAAAATGGCGCTGATTTTTTAAAATTTTGGTACCAGTTTCCTGTTTTGTGACCCCAGGGAGCCCTAAATATCGATTTTGAACGAAATCGGTCAATTAACAAAGAATTTCAAAATGGCGCTGATTTTTTTAAAATTTTGGTACCAGTTTCCTATTTTGTAATCCCACGAAGCCCTAAATATCGATTTTGAACAAAATCGGTTAATTAACAAAGAATTTCAAAATGGCGCTGATTTTTTAAAATTTTGGTACCAGTTTCCTGTTTTGTGACCCCAGGGAGCCCTAAATATCGATTTTGAACGAAATCGGTCAATTAACAAAGAATTTCAAAATGGCGCTGATTTTTTTAAAATTTTGGTACCAGTTTCCTATTTTGTAATCCCACGAAGCCCTAAATATCGATTTTGAACAAAATCGGTTAATTAACAAAGAATTTCAAAATGGCGCTGTTTTTTTAAAGTTTGGTAACAGTTTACTGTTCTGTAACCCCAGGGAGTCCTAAATATCGATTTTGAACGAAATCGATCAATTGACAAAGAATTTCAAAATGGCGCTGATTTTTTTAAATTTTGGTACCAGTTTCCTGTTTTGTGACCCCAGGGAGCCCTAAATATAGATTTTGAACGAAATCGGTCAATTAACAAAGAATTTCAAAATGGCGCTGATTTTCTAAAATTTTGGTAA
The DNA here is from genome assembly GCA_963932025.1 of Erebia epiphron. Classification (NCBI taxonomy): domain Eukaryota; kingdom Metazoa; phylum Arthropoda; class Insecta; order Lepidoptera; family Nymphalidae; genus Erebia; species Erebia epiphron. The sequence goes on along the minus strand of OZ009948.1, from coordinate 40,535,354 downwards.
CAGTTTCCTGTTTTGTGACCCCAGGGAGCCCTAAATATCGATTTTGAACGAAATCGGTCAAATAATACAGAATTTCAAAATGGCGCTGATTTTTTAAAATTTTGGTACCAGTTTCCTGTTTTGTGACCCCAGGGAGCCCTAAATATCGATTTTGAACGAAATCGGTCAATTAACAAAGAATTTCAAAATGGCGCTGTTTTTTTAAAGTTTGGTAACAGTTTCCTGTTTTGTAACCCCAGGGAGTCCTAAATATCGATTTTGAACAAAATCGATCAATTAACAAAGAATTTCAAAATGGCGCTGATTTTTTAAAATTTTGGTACCAGTTTCCTGTTTTGTAATCGCACGAAGTCCAAAATGCAATAAACCGCATCTCAATCAGCCCAGTACTTTTTGTGAAAAATGGTAACAGTGGTTGAAAAATTAAGATCATAGACTACAGCTCAGCTTTGTTGTCTATGGTCCTAAAATATATTTAAGAACCTTCTCACAAGCTATACACATCTAATGCAAAAAACCGCATCTCAATCGGCCCAGTACTTTTTGTGAAAAATGGTAACATATTGAAAAAATAAAATCATAGACTACAGCTCAGCTTTGTTGTCTATGGTCCTAAAATATATCTAAGAACCTTCTCACAAGCTAAACATATCTAATGCAAAAAACCGCATCTCAATCGGCCCAGTACTTTTTGTGAAAATTTTTAACACATAGAAAAATTAAGATCATAGACTACAGCTCAGCTTTGTTGTCTATGGTCCTAAAATATATCTAAGAACCTTCTCACAAGCTATACACATCTAATGCAAAAAACCGCATCTCAATCGGCCCAGTAGTTTTTGTGAAAAATGGTAACAGTGGTTGAAAAATTAAGATCATAGACTACAGCTCAGCTTTGTTGTCTATGGTCCTAAAATATATTTAAGAACCTTCTCACAAGCTATACACATCTAATGCAAAAAACCGCATCTCAATCGGCCCAGTAGTTTTTGTGAAAAATGGTAACAGTGGTTGAAAAATTAAGATCATAGACTACAGCTCAGCTTTGTTGTCTATGGTCCTAAAATATATTTAAGAACCTTCTCACAAGCTATACACATCTAATGCAAAAAACCGCATCTCAATCGGCCCAGTACTTTTTGTGAAAAATTGTAACATATTGAAAAAATAAAATCATAGACTACAGCTCAGCTTTGTTGTCTATGGTCCTAAAATATATCTAAGAACCTTCTCACAAGCTATACACATCTAATGCAAAAAACCGCATCTCAATCGGCCCAGTAGTTTTTGCGAAAAATGGTAACATGTTGAAATATTAAAATCATAGACTACAGCTCAGCTTGGTTGTCTATGGTCCTAAAATATATCTAAAAACCTTCTCACAATCTATACGTATCTAATGCAAAAAACCGCATCTCAATCGGCCCAGTACTTTTTGAGAAAAATGGTGACAAAAAAGTGCACAAACAAACAAACAAACACACAACCTCTTAGGGCAAACACATATACCGTCTCCGCTTCGTCGAGGGTAAAAATATTAAATAGGAAGATTAAATAACGTTTTTAGGGTTCCGTACCAAAATGGTAAAATGGAACCCTTATGGTGCGACTTTCTCCGTCTGTCTGTCCGTCTGTCCGTCCGTCACACTCGATTATTTCAGTAACTACCGAAGCTATCGACATGAAATTTGGAATAGTTGTGTATATTAGTGGCCCAAAGACACTGGAATTAAAAAAAATGGAAATTATTTTTGTTCTTATTTAAAAAGGGGGGAAAATCGGAGGGTTGAAATATAAAAGTGAGATAACTGTACTGTGTGGGGTATCATATGAAAGGGTTTACTTTGTACATTCTAAAAAAGATTTTTAATTATTTTTAGTCATGATAGTTTTTGATTTATCGGAGAAAAAGTCTAAAAAAATACCGTTCCCCCCCCCTTATCTCCGGAGTTTACCAATCGAAAAATCTGAAATAATTATGGTCAATAGGAATTTATGTATATTTTACAGGAAAACTATAGCCAATGCTCTAACTACAATAGTTTTTTTGATATTAACAGTAAACCTCGTACTCGTCGTCAAATAAACATATTGGTTTTTGCCTGATTGTTTTGCTTCAGTACCTACTTCTTGAGTACGGAACCCTCGGTGCGCGAGTCCGACTCGCACTTGGCCGGTTTTTTTTTGGAATTGTATAGCAGTGAAGTGAAACACTTACCTTAAAATAAAAATTATACAGTGCCAAACGAATTAAACTTTAGATGTTAACTTAATAATAACAAATTATCTGCACGATGAGTGATCGTGACAGCGCTACGATGGGGACAAAGACAGGCTTATGACAGGTGTGTTCAGCAAGTCGGACGCCTGGCTTTTTTCTATGAAAGGGCCCATCTAGTACCTACATATATATCGATGGTTACTTGTAGTAGAATAAAAGCCAACAAATCTTACCTAATGCCATGTGTGGGCAGTACAACTCTCTCAAAAACATTGCACATTATACTAAGAACCTTGTCCCGTTCATCCTCCAGCCACTTGAGCATCTCAAGCATACAGTAGTCCAGTGTGTCGCTCAATTCATCCTTCTCATCCACCTCCATGTCAAATATCATCTCTGGGGATTTATGTTTGTCCCTGTCTACTATATTTGCATCCATGTCCACCATTCTGCAAATAAAATAAATAACATACAGCCCTATCATACATCTAAACTTTCGCATTTATAATATACTAGCTTATGCCCGCGACTACGTCCGCGTGGATTGAGGTTTTTTGGTTCCCGCGGGAACTCCTTAATTTTCCAGGATAAAAAGTAGCCTATGTGCTATTCCAGACTATAATCTATCACTGTGCCAAATTTCAGCCAGATCCGTTCAGCTGTTGGGGCATGATTGAGTAACAAACATCCATACATCTAAACTTTCGCATTTATAATATACTAGCTGATGCCCGCGACTTCGTCCGCGTGGTTTAAGTTTTTTGTTATTCCCGCGGGAACTCCTTAATTTTCCGGGATAAAAAGTAGCTGTCACTCTCCAGGTCCTCAACTATACTCATGCCAAAAATCACGTCAATCCGTTGCTCCGTTGCGGCGTGATTGAAGGACAAACCAACAAACCAACAAAGTGACTTTCGCATTTATAATATTATAGTATATAGTATGATAGTATGACTAGCTTATGCCCGCGACTACGTCCGCTTGGATTGAGGTTTTTTGGTTCCCACGGGAACTCCTTAATTTTCTGGGATAAAAAGTAGCCTATGTGCTATTCCAGACTATATTCTATCTCTGTGCCAAATTTCAGCCAGATCCGTTCAGCTGTTGGCGTGTGATTGAGTTGCAGGCCGGGCACTTAGGTTTTATTGGGTTAATATACCTAACAGATTACAATCTACCGAAAAATAACGTGTTAAATTGTAATCTGTCGACATTTTACAATATCGCTAGTTAGATTACAACCCAACGACCTTTGCAATCTTACGGTGACATAGGCATCCCCAAGGAACCCAAGTAACCTAAATAGTGTTTGGGCACCAGAAGGCGCAGATTGTCTGACAATCTCAAGTGAGTATTTGGAAGCAAGAGGCACAAGACTGTGTACTGTGGAGATCCATGCAGACCTTTTTTGCTGGACAAAGGTCTCCTGTATGGATCTCCACAGAAAGATCAGAGATAAATAAAAAAAAACACTCACTTGCTAACAATGGCTGCCATAATTGGTTCTACAAGAGAGGGTAAGTATTTGCTCATCCATATTAGGTTGTGAATGTATGCCCTGTTAGGAAAGCAGCCAGCTTTGTAGTATGGAAACTGTTCTATCACTGTTTGCATTAGGAGATCACTGGTCCTGGAAAGTGAATTATTGTAGATTTTTGGTCAGCTTCATTATGAAAATGACCACCATGATGGTATTTGGTGCATAATGCGGAACAGCAATGGAAGGTCAAGGGCAACCGGTTGGTGCACTATGGTTGCTTTTCTATAACAATTCTAGCTGATGCCTGCAACTTTGCCTTTGTTATTTCTATTTATTAATTTACTAACTCCTTAATTTTCCGGGCTAAAAAGTTGCCTATGTTACTCTCCAGGTCCTCAACTATACCCATGCAAAAAATTACGTTGATCTGTTGTGGCTCTACTGAAGGACAAACCAGCAAACAAACTGGCAATTAGGGTTATCAATTTAGAATATTAATTTTTGTAGATCAAAAAAATGGACAACTGTAATGTCTCCTGAGAAGAAGAACCTAAAAGAGAATAGTGTTGGACTTCCAAATTCTTGAATGAAAATAGCATCCAAAACTGACTATTGCATAATATTATGATATACCAGGCATACTCACATAGGCATAACTGCCACAATTTGTGCAATGACCGTATGAATGTTTGACCATTTTGAAACTGTCTCTGGTGATGGAGAGTCCTCCCAGTTTTCACCTGGAACTGGAAATAAGAAAATAAAATGTGAAAAATAATGCAATGTGTTTATACAAAATTGTGGATTAAGTTTCTTGGAAGGAAGGAACTCCATAATTTTTCTGGGATAAAAGTAGCCTTTGTCTGTCTCTGGGATACAACCTATCCCTGAACCAAATTTCATCAAAGTTTATTAAACAGACGGGCCGTGAAAAACACTGACAGCAGAAAGACAAACACACTTTCACATTTATAATTTTTTAATATAACGGATTTTAGGGCCACTTGCACAAGGACATTTAAACAGATTTAGTTAAATTTTGTAATCTGTTTAAAATACTGTCCCTTTTTGGCAAATGCATATTGTAGTTGCCAAAAAGGGACAGCATTAAAATATTTAACTAAATCTATTTAAGAATCCTTGTGCAAGTAGGCCTTAGTTTTGAAAAAATTATAATTAAAAAAGTTTGCTGCAGACATAAAAAGTAAGTACTTTGTTTATTTAAATATACTTACCTTTAAACAATTTGATTAAACCAGTCATTATCCTTACAGAGTGGTATGTATGCGCTGTTACCAGACTGAGCATAAATCTGCTATAAAGTTCTACCAATTCCTCGTCCCTATCCACCCAGTCTATACTACAAAGAAGTTCCACCAAGGCCTTCATTTCCCTACCCAGCAACACCACACAACTCAAACAGTCTTCAAACAAAATCCTAAAGTTGTTATCAGTCAGTTGATTGTCTCCCAAAATCTTCATTAATTCATTGTAAGGCCCTACGTTCCCATCTTTCACATAGCTTAATAAAATTTGTTCTATTTGATTCCTCTTAAAACTTATTTTCATACGAGCTACAGCCGCTTGACGATCTAGAGTTTTCCGCATCAGAGATGCCATTGTGTTATTAGTTGCGAGTGCCATTTTAGAGATCTGTGCCCGAGTTCTGACTTAAAAAAGGACACAGGTGATATGGTTGTATATTTTTTATTATGTCTTCTTGAGATCGGAAGACACAGTCTTCAGAAGAGATACTATCTCAGGCTGCCGAAGGAGTTCTGCCTTCTTGTGATTCAATACGTCACGTAACACGTTACTGCTTTCGTCGACGGCGCTGTGAGGGTTTGGCTCGAAACTGGTGCTCGGCTTGCTATAAATAACGCTTGGTTCAATTGATTCTACACTCCTCTTATCCTTAAGATACGATTGCAACTTCTCTAGAACCACTTTACTGTCACCTTCTTTCTTTTCGGCACTATAACCTTCTTTGGACATTACGCTTCGAATTTACATTGTAGCTTAGAATAACTTAATATGAAGGAATATTATATGAGAACTATGCTTATATTCTTCGAGGTAGGATAATTTTAACACAAAATTGCTTTAATTTTATAAAATTATTTAAAATAAAAACAAACCACGTGCACAATATTCCACACGCGCAACCCCGTTAGGGTTATTACTCTGTGGTTATAGTATTCTATGCGCGCAACTTTAGCACTTTTACCAATCACCAATGTACTCCACCGACCAGAAAAAAAAGATGTACTCTGTGACACATGTTAACAAATGCTGAATGCTGCAGGGCGACCGCGTACTTTTGCATCAATCATTGATACATCGCAACCACCTCTGATTGGTTAACACTCTTCCACTATTGGATGAAATCCATTGACGCAGCAAGAATACCATAAAATCAGCCAATCGGAGGTATTGCGATGTATCAATGATTGATGCAAAAGTTACGCGGTCGCCCAGCTGATCAAATGTCAAACCATATGTTACGTCTTATCTTCTGTGTCAAACAGATTTAGGTGTCAAACCGACTAAATCGAAGAACTAAATGAATGTCAAAGTTAAATGTGCAATGTCTTTGTTACCCAATATGGAGTGTTGAATCCCCCAATAATTTTATTAGTTACTAATTGGTGCCCGCGACTTCGTCCGCTTGGATTGAGATTTTTCGTTTCCCGCAGTAACTGTTTAATTTTCCGGGATAAAAAGTAGCCTATGTGTTATTCCAGACTACAATCTATCTCTGTGCCAAATTTCATCCAAATCCGTTCAGCCGTTCTGGCGTGATTAAGTAATAAACATCTATCCTTCCAAACTTTCGCATTTATAATATAAGTATAGAAGTAAAGATTTTCTTATTTATTCACTATTATTATTATAACGTTTATTATGTTTCCATTACAGTTTTTTTTTCAATTTTAAAAATATATCTAGACTCGTGTTTCGCCCTGTGCGCGAGCTGCTAAAGCAGCTCACGGGATGTGGTTTTTGGGATATTAGGGATCCTCAGATATCGAATTTGAACGAAATCGCTCCAATAACAAATAATTTCATAATGGCGCTGATTTAAATTTTGGTAACAGTTCCTGTTTTATGATCCCAGGGAGCCGAAAATATCAATTTTGAACGAAATCGGCCAATTAACAAAGAATTCCAAAATAGCGCTTATTTCTTAAATTTTGGTACCAGTTTCCTGTTGTGTAACCCCAGGGAGTCCTAAATATCGATTTTGAACGAAATCGGTCAATATTAACAAATAATTTCAAAATGGCGCTGATTTCTAACTCATAATTTTTCCCTACTCGAATCCCGCACCCGAACACATCTCCCATACATCATTGTATCGTTTTCTGTCTCTTTCGCTGCGGTTCGAGGTCGAAAAATCCAAAATTTTAAAGCACTATAGCTCGGCCGCTATCTTGTTTTCCCAATTTTTTCCACTTTTTTTATAAATTTTTTCCTAATTTCTTCAATAGTTGCGAGTTGTAACGAAATCGGTTGGAAAACAAAAGAGTTGCAAGAATCACGTCGGCCGCCATCTTGTTTTTCCGAAATGTCATAGTTTTTCCTTACTCTCATCCCGCACCCGAAGACATCTCCCGTACTTACATCATTGTATCGTTTTCTGTCTCTTTCTAGGAGAAACAATTCTGTCAATGAGTCAGTCAGTCAGTGGTAATTGAGCTATATATGGTATTAATAATAGTACATTATGGTACTAGTGTGTAATGTTGGTGATTATACCGCTGAGGCGCCATTTAGACCCTATCGGCTCGGGTCTTAAGATTTTCGAGGACGGTAATCATCAATACACACGTGTACCATACGACGTTTTTCAACACACTTGTGAAAATAATACTAATAATAATTTTATTTAGTAGATAAAATAAAAATAAAAACTCTGTATCTCACTTGTGAATAATAGCAATATGAGATTTATGACTATACTAGTCATATCTCATTCAAAAATCTTAGTTAAGTTATATTCAATATTAAATTACACTCCTGGTGATTAGAAATAAGTGCCTACATATGAAAATATTATGAATATGCGATTTTATTTATTAATATTTTATTAAAATGTTTTCCTTTATTTTGAGTAAAATCTCAACACTGGCATTACCAGCAACCAAAAATTAGAACCTAAAGTGGCATTAAAAAAAAACTAATTGACAGTTGACAGGTTAACTCAAAGACCATAAACTACGTATTCTATTTCAATACTAAAGCGCTTTATACACGGTCCATCTTGCTGTACGTTAGCTCAAGGCCGTGGTGCTGGATGTAGCATACAGACCATCGTGCGCGCATCAAGCGTGAGCAGAATAAATCGAACGAATTGAGTGGACGTGTTTTAATTTATTTAAAATGCCACCTGTTTTATCAAAACGCCAAAAAATTTGAGTTCTTCTGGTGTTGTCAGCAGCAGCAGAAGAGAGGAAAAAAAATAGCAAGAGGTTTTGGATGAAAAAAAATTATCATAAACGTGCAAAGTATACTAAAATAAATGTTAAAAAAACAAATACTTAAATAAATATAAAATAAAATCTTGAAAGTGTTTCACGATCCATTTTGACATGCAGTCACCTTGCGAAACAAGCTCTAAATGTTAAATCTGCCGTACAGCAAGTCTATACACGATCAAGCACGCACGACGCAGTACGTACATCCGCCTTAGTGGCGGGCCTTATTCACTGTCTATCTGCTCGACGTTCGCGGTGGTGGGGGCACTCGCTGGATGCAAAATTGGTTGTGCAAATCCAGCAAACAATTATTAATTATCGACGTACGTCAAGCCTATTCACAGACGTTTTTAATCGTGCGACGTGCATCGTGCATGACCTTGGCGGGACGTACAGCAAGATGGACCGTGTATAAAGCGCTTAAGTATTCTATTTCAAGATTTCAGTACCTACTAAGAAGTGACTGGTTTTTGAGTTGACTAGAGTTGTAAAAAAGTGAAAAAAAAACTAATTGAAAATGGTGTGAGTCTGCGACTTGTACAAAAGTACTCTGTGGCACTCGTTAAATCTACTCGTTCGCTAATTAATGTATAATACCTACCATTGCTTTTCAAGGGTTTAACAAAAAAAGCGTTTTATAATAATAATTTTATATTTATAGATTTTTTTAATGGCAACACAAAATACAAATAATATTATTTCATAGTTGGTTCTGTGGTTTCTTTCACTCAATTTCTCATTTTATTTTTCTCAATGAATTTGGGAGGGGTAGAATGCGTGTGTACTGTGTACGTCCTAGCTATTCCGGATATAAAGTTTTTATTTTAGTGTTCGCTCAAAGTATTTCAGTAAAAATGTATCGATTATAATAGAATCTGTGTTGTGATCTTGTTAACAATCGCTCGCTGAGCATTAATTTCATAAGTAAGTGTCGATAATCATGCAAAATGGCCAACGATCTGTGGTCATGTACCTGTTGTACGGAGGCTCTAACTTGTTGGCTGCGTCTCAAGCTGTCGCCCGAAGAGATAGAGCAGAGGTACAGAAGCAAGGAGATCGACAGAATACTGGAGAAGGATAAACAGACGTTGCGGCGGCAGGTCAAACTTTTGCTGCTCGGCGCGGGTGAAAGCGGAAAATCGACATTCCTGAAGCAGATGAGGATCATACACAAAGTGAAGTTCGAGCCGGAACTAGTGCGCGAGTTCCAGCATGTGATATACCAGAACATTGTGAAGGGGATACAAGTGTTAGTGGACGCGAGGGATAAGCTCGCGATTCCTTGGGAAAACCCAAGGAATCTGGACATTGGGCAGCAGGCCTTGCACTTCAACAGTACGGCGTCACTGGACAGCCGTCTATTTATGCATTACGCGCCTCACATACACTCACTGTGGTTGGATAGAGCTATTAAAAGGGCTTATGACAGGCGGAGAGAATTTCAATTGGTGAGTGTTTGTTTACTTTGTTCTTTTGTGTGTTATGGGACATAAATAATATTATAAAGCATTTTGGTAACTATGTGCCTACAGTCCGATTGAAACTTTATGACTTCTCATAGATATCATCGAACATTGTGCGTTTTGATGAGCAGAATACAATATTAGGTATCAGCTTGACAGTTCAGCTGACTGTACCTGGTTGAACCTACACTTGCCGCTATATTCTGAGATATTGCCGAGACGTCAAAAAGTTTGAATCAGACTGTACAAGTAATATGTTTGTAAGTAAAGTTGAACTTTGTTTATAAATTTTTAGTAGTTTAAACTGTGTACATTATTGTAGTTGGCAATCTACCTTCTTGATAACTTGGTTCTCTACGTTGTGCACAAGATGTTCTAACAAACCATTTTTTTTAAAGCTTCATTGTATGCTGGGCATTAGTATAAAACACTCTTTTAAATTAATTATCATCCTTTGTCATCCTCCCTTATGTTTTATTGTTTATTGATTGACTGTTCTTAATTACTTATTGATTGGGCACATGTCTTTACTACTTACTGTGAATTATTTATGTAACTTTACATTGTAACTATAAAGTACTTAAATTTTAACAAGTTAACCATAGTTTCCGTGTCATTTTAGACAAAATTTAAATCAGGTAACTTGAGTAATTGCTTGCTTATATGATGGTGTCAATTTGCACCATATTATGCAAAAGAAATACTTAGCTTGTGGAATTGAGAGACTAATACTAATATTAAGTATTTCTGTCTTGAGGTCTGCCTGGGTTTTGGTTGCCATATACCCAGTCATTTCTGATAAGTGACTACAATATTTGAAGACCTATTTTGTTGGTTCCTTGTTTCTTTTGTACTGTAGGTGTTGTTGCTTGTCTATGCCTCTAATAGTAATAATAGTTATGCATGTTTTTATTAATGTTTATAATAAGCTAGACAGCTTTTGCAAATGGGCATATATCATATTTTGTGCTTTGACTTCAAGTGGTTATCCAATCTATTTTTTGTAGGTACTGATTTTCTACTGTGTTTGACATCTCCACATCTTTGGGCAATTCGTTCCACATTAATTTCACCAATGTCAACTTGGTTAAAGACAGTATGATGCTTGTACAAATATGCTTTTTTCTTTCAAATTTCTCTTTATGATTTTTTTTGTCTACCCAAGTTAATGGGTGCCATCAAAGGAGCTTTTTAAACAGGGTACAAAACAATAAAAAAGCACTGAATTGAGAATCTTCTCCCTTTTAGATGTCAGTAAAGCACAATCAATATTCTAGTTGAATTGGAAAATTTCAGGAGTTTGGAAGTCGAAACTATGTTTAAGTACTTAGTTATCATGAATATACTTAACCAGAGGTAGTGCCGACTTCTTGCGCATACAATTTCTGATTTCCTATGAGATTATGAAATTTTTCCACTGCAAAAAGCCTATTTATAGAGGTTTTGTAATATAGCTTATGCATGTTTTTATTACTTAAAACTAACAATCTTAATGCTGATTTTCATGTCTATACTTACTTCAAAATAATAGAACTTTTATATTGTATCCTTCCAACCCTATTTCAGCCCATTAGGGGTGGATTTTCGTAAAATTGATTATACTATAGATTTTTATTTACTTATATAACTACATAATGACTTAATTGTCAATTTTCATGTCTCCAACTTTAAAAACAAAGGACTATCATACAAACTTCCTACCCCCATTTCAACACCTTAGGGGTGAATTTTCTATAAACTGTTTCTTAGCTGATTTATAGATACACTATAGAAGGAACTTCGAAATACTTCCGAATATCAAGTCTGTATGGTTTATAGTTCCTGAGATATTATGGTCAGTCAGTCAGTGAGTGAGTAAATGAGTGGTATTTCCCTTTTAAATATAATATAGATATGAACCTACCCTATCACAATAATAATATGTAGATGATTATTAGGACTGCCTCGTTGGTCTAGTGGTTAGCATAGTCGACTGCGGATCATCGAGGTCCTGGGTTTGATTCCCGGTCGGGCATAAAAGTAAAAGTAAACCCAATACCTAAGTATTGGGTTTTTCAATTAAGAAATTCTCAGTGCCAGCCCGGAGTTGGAATTTGGCGGTGTTGCACCCCTGTGCCTCGGAGAGCATGTTAAGCCGTCGGTTCCGGTTATTATCACTAACATGATAATAATCGTTAAAGCCCGCCAACCCGCATTGGAGCAGCGTGGCGGGTCTAAGCTCTAATTCCCGCTCTCCTATGAGAGTGGAGGCCTGTGCCCAGCAGTGGGACGTTAATAGGCTGTAGTGATGATGATGATGATTATTATTAGTACAGGTACCCATTATATTATGTATACCTAGTATAATTATATTGTCAAACCACTGACCAGATAGGTATATTGTGACGTCATCACCTAGTATTACATAGATGAAATAATTGTAATAGGTCTTATCTCGTTTGATTAGTCACTCGCGAGTTGCGTCATGCGCGATTGCAAGGTTCTATGGCACATACTATTATTTAATTTATATACCTAAAATAGATAATTTTAAACGGTGAAAGCTTACTGCTTAGTTGTTAAGACTTCTTTTTGGCATGTCTGGGGTTCAAATATTAGACACTCTAACTTCTGAGAGTTATGGTTATCAAATAACTTGTTTTTCTCGCTCCGTCTATGAGATTAAGGGAACAGAGATTGTACCTGTGTGGGCGCATGTAATTGGGTACTTATATTTCCCTCGTAAGTACATGGCTAATCTCTGTGGAAATTCGCCGCCGTGACCGAAATTCGGTCGACAGGATATTACTTATTAACGGCGAAGAAAAACATCGTAGTTAAGGAAACCTGTATGCCCGAAAGCTCTCAACGTCTCAAAGGTGCGTGAAGTCCGCTAATCCCCCAGCTCTGCTGCTGTCTGCTCATCTCAGTAGAATCTGCTGTCCGAATTTGAAATAATCCACCTGCATGATTGCATGGTCCTTTTGTATTGTTGCCTCTTATGCTATGGAATCCTCTGAAATCAATATTCTAACGATAGTACTCTTTCAACGTCATCAACGGAGAGACGTTCACTGCTGGGCATAAGGTCTCTTAAAGATACTTCCACACTCTGCGTTCTTGCTCGATCCAGCGGCTCCCTGCGGCTCACTCCATGTCGTCCGTCTACCAAGTGGGGGGCCTGTCAGCGTTACGGTTTTCGGTGCGAGACGCGAGGTCTCCCAATTTGTACCAAAAGAAATAAAGCCAATCGCGAGGAATCGTTGCGAATTCATTCGCGATGATGTCTTCATAGAAAATCAGCAATATCAATTCATCATCAATAAAACATAATGAGCCGATGCAAAAATGCCTTGACTTTGTTAACGGCTTTAAAAAAGAGAATACCACTCGAAGCCGCGCCAGGTTTTTTTACTTTTTCCTGGTATCTAACCCGTCTGACTATACCTGTTACTAACAGGCCACCTGTTTTATGTAACCTTTTATAATACATCCTAGAGGTATCTCTTGCCTGTGGCATCTTCCGCGTGATGGTATTAAAAAGAAACTGCCCAAGTGCGAGTCGGACTCGCACACCGAGGATTCCGTACAAACCTGTAGTAATTTTAAAATTATTTTTATTCGAAAATTCGAGTGTCGAAAATTTGCATAAAAATATTTTTATTACATGATGTAAGTACTTACTTAACTAAAAATTTATGCTTTTCGCAATTTTTTTTTTTTTTTGAGGTACGGAACCCTAAAAACCGTTCAAGTGCGAGTCGACTCGCGCACGAAGGGTCTAGTACCGCCATACAATATAAATTATTTTAGTTAATAACAAGAAAGGTGTCATAACAACATGTTATCAGCTGTGAAATACCTGGCTCACATAGTGGCGATAAACTGGTAGCGCTTGACAAGCAATTCGACATCTTATGAGTACAGAACCCTAATTATTGATTTTCGGATTTTTTCCTGTACTTGTGCTGGGAGACCTTGCTTCTTGCCAATTTTCATGATTTTATTGTGGAGTACCTAACAGCCGTATCTTTTGATTGCGTTGACTTAGAAGCTTAATTTTTGTACAGCTTCAAGGGACCGTTAGGATCTGTAAGTAATAAGTATGTTCTAATTAATAAAGGTACATAGTACGTATTAGGTACTTAAGTATTACATTTATAGATGAGTGTAATCCTAATAGTTAGACCATTTGAGAACTTGAATGAAACTTTTAGCATTATTTTTCTGTGTAACTACTTACTAGGTATAAATACAATAGTTAGTTAGATACCCAAAACACACAATTTAAATAACTAGTTATCTAAGACACATCATTCTGTAAACAATAGGCTGATGTGTGTGTACAATTGAAGAATGAATTGGATTTCGCACCAAAAAAGTATTGAGTTTGGCAGACGGCGTGATTCGTGAACCGTGTGATTTTCCTCCTTTATTTTGTTTGCATTGGATTGAAAGTTAGACTCACTATTACTGTAAAATATTATGTAAGTATTTCTATAAATAATCTATCGGCTAGCCCCCTTTTTACCCGCGACGGTACGGAGATGGTATATGTGTTTGCCCTAAGAGGTTGTGCGTTTGTTTGTTTGTTTGTGCACTTTGTTGTTACCACTCTTCTGGAACACTTCTGGACCCATTATTATGCGGTTTTTTGGATTAGATACGTATAACTTCTGAGATGGTTCTTAGATATGTTTTAGACGTACACCAAGCTGAACTGCAATCGTGATTTATATTACTCTAGAGTTTGAAATACTACCTATAATTGAAGTGCAATGTAATAGGCTTATTAGGAACTTTAAGAATATTCACATTATCAGAGAAGTGGCTTTAACTTTCAGCCAAGGTAGGCAAGTCAAAAAAATCTGGTTACTACGTAAGTCAGTAATGTCATAAGAAATAAATTTTATCATTTAGCAGCTGCAGTTATCCATGTTCTGGGATTTTCAGTGAAATTAAAATTACTTTAGTACCTAATCTTTTCAAAAAAGTCTACATTTGTTGAAATATAAGTTCTACGTTGCTAGAGTCTGTCTTGTGCAAGCTGAGAGTAGATTATTTAACGTTTTAGATACCGGGAACACTGGGGCCATATAAAACTCAAGGCAAAACCTAAAAAAGCGACCTAACTTTTTAAATTTCCCGACATTTTGCCTTCTCGGCTTTGACTAAACATACTCGTATTTTAACAATTATGAATTAGGTATAGCATAAAAACCCTTAAGTACTTCCTTTCTGATTTTTTATTGGATATTTATAATATACGTTTAACTCATGATACTTTATCAAACTGTAAAGTTTCGTCGCCTGAGGAATTATTGTTGGGGTCGACTAGCTTTATTGCCTAGAGTCTAGACTATAAGTTGTCTGCGGTTAACAGATAGCTTTAATTTTGAAAACCAACGTAAGTAACTACTTTAATACAATTTATTATGTGCATTAGAGCTGCTTCTGGAGTTTGGTTTTAACCTAATTTTCTTAAACAAGACCTAGGTTTCCACTGACATGCTACGTATTAGATTTTAAAAATTATCGCTTTCCTAGACTAGGTATGCGGTATATTTTCGCGGATGGCAGATATTGCTTGTAAATTCCAAAGGGAATGGGGTTATAATATAGCCTACTTTATATTGCGGTGTTGAATAACCCACTTCATACCTGTGGTTTTTTGTAAACATTTCATTTTATAGTTAGTTACCCGCGGAAATCAAACTTGGCAGTCTATAGAGATTAAAGAGGGTCAAAAAGATTGAAACATCAGACAATATCATTGAAATAGAATGAGTACTAACATTGAAATAGGACGGTACTAAAATTCTACATCAATGGACACAATACCTATATGTTACATTGTTTACTTACATTTACTTTACATACTTAGTTTGTTTCTAGAATTGTTGATTTGTCCTTCAATCACGACGCAACAAAGAAAAAGATCAGCGAGATATTTGGGTTTAGTCGAAGACCTGGAATAAGTTATTAAGTAATGTCTCGGAAAATAAAAGTCAAGTCCATAAGACGTATTTTTGTAACTCTGTCACCAAAAATATCATCTTAACTTCAGAAATCGTACTAGTTATTTAACTTTAGTAGGTAAGTACTCAAATCTTTTTTTTTTTAATTTAGTAACAGTAGCTAACTATTTTCTTATAGTTGCAAAGCTTTTAAAAGTCAATCTTTAGTAAGCTGTAGATTATATGCAGCCTGTACAAAATCTCTCGCTGCTTTGCAATTTTGAAACTATTTTGTGTTTGCGTGTCGAACCGAACATCTGCATTGCGCTGTCGGCGTATCCGACTCGAATTTGCATTCATAACTAACGAACTTTTTACTGAGATCGATCCTGATTTGATATTCAACAGACTCTATAGTCGTATTACGAATGTACAAGTACCGCTATCCTAAATGAGCGACGAAAGCGACGCAAGTCGCGACCCGATACTACTCCATAGAAAACGACGATCTTTTCTATGCGGCAGTCCGCCTCCATGATGGTTCCCTTTTTTTCCGAGTGTGAAAAAAAAGAAAAAGGAAATGCAATGGGATTTCCATTGTGGCCTTAGGGTGCCTTTCCACCAAAGATGTGCTATGTTGCTAAGCTACGGATGTGTGTTAGACCCTTAATAGGACCCTTGATTTTCTTAGCTTAGATCGCTAGATGTTAGATCAAGTGCTCCTATAAAGGCCGATTTACATCAAACGAGCGAATGCTCATTCTATCCCAGAAACAAACACAACTACAGTAAACAGAGACAGAGCATTCTTTCGTTGTTCTATCTTTGTTCGCATAGATTCTATGGAATATTCTAAGAATGCTCGCTCGCTTGATCTAAACAGTGCTGGAGCGCGCGAACAGTAGCTTAGAGCGTTCTTACGTGTTTGGACGTGCTCGCTCCCCGGAGCGGTCTCTTCAAAGTGATCTTGAGTTCTAGCGAATTCTAGTTCTTGGTTCTCATTCTTGCTCGTTGATATTTTGGTGTAAACGCTGACAACGAGCTTTCGTTTACACTAAAAGATCAAGAAAGAATGCTCTTATTCTAGCTCTAGCTCTTTGTTCGTTTGGTATAAACCCAGCTTTAGTGGGTCTCCATGGGCGATCTACCGCGTGCTCTGATGCTAAAATACTTACCTAATATGCGCACTAAGTAAATAAATATTCGGATGAAAATAAACGGTAGGTGACTATCGGCCGGTTTCTGAATTGAGAATTTCATGTCGAGTCTGTCTCAAAGACTACTGAAGGACTAATTAAGAAAATTTTTGTTTCTGAATTGATATTGGGTCGGTTTCTGAATTATGCATTCCAGCAAAAACAGCAAGTTCCAACTCTCAAACCTTGCACAATATCAATTCAGAAACTAAAATTTGCTTAATTAGTCCTGTAGTCTTTGAGACAGACTCAACATGAAATTCTCAGTTCAGAAACCGGCCGTAACTCAAGTAATTACCTAAAGCATAACATAATTATTGCTATACACTTGCCATAAATATGAAGTGGAAATAACGAATGCTAAACAAAAATTAATGGCAAATAAGTTAATTAATTCTTTTCCTCTTAGTATATAGAAGAGTTCTCAGTAAAGCCCGGGTTGTATAGGCACGTAGTGGTGTGAGCACTAAGACGAAAACATTAGGTTACTAATTGATTGTGTGGATTCCGAGAATCACAGGGAGATGATCGTGAAATCTTGCAGCAAGCTTCCTTTATTTGTTTTGTTAACTAGGTATTTATTTATTTACGTTACAATATTCACTAGAAAGAACTACTTAATCTATGTAAATAATTATTTACGCACCGTAGCTATATCATAGATACTAATATTATAAATGCGAAAGTATGTTTGTTTGTTTTTCAATCAAGCAACGGATTCATGTGATATTTTGCATGGGTATAGTCGAGGTCCTGGAGAGTGACGAATGCTACTTTTTATACCGGAATATTGATCAGTTCCCGTGGGAATTTAAAAAATCTTATTCAGTTAGTAAGTAATATCTCGCTATTAGCTAACCTCCTATATTTGGATTTGCAATCAAGCTAGCAACGAATGCAACACATTTTACGGGTAACTAGAACTAGGTACGGTAGTTACCGAAAGAGTATACAATTTTTTTTCAGATGTTGCATACTTTACCCGACGTTTTCCTGCAACTGCAACCCATTCTTTCGGCCACATTTCCCCATCTTTCCTTCAGTTTTGTCCCCTTTCGTGCCTAAATACGTGCGCCAAACACACAAGTATCCTCTATTTTATGGTTTGCAAAAGTTCAAGTATCTATAGACGGTGAACTTCCACATTAGTGACCATGAATGACCAACACGCCTAAGTCCTAATATCTCTTATCTAAACACGTACATCACGGCAGCTCTAGTCTATGCCTGAGTTTCCTATAGTCGCGTGTCAGTTTTCGTCGCGCTTTTCTACTGCTGCAGTGGACAGTGCATTAATATTTATATTTTATATAAATATTAAAACCTATATTTATATTTGTTGGTATTTAAAACCTCAAATGGTACCATCAGGTTTTGTAAAGTCACCAAGCTTTCGATGATCGTACCTAACAAAAGTCACCTTTCGCGACATCTACAGCTCATAGACGTTCACTGCTGGACGTAGGCAGATAGACAGAGTCATGGTCTCTTGCAGGCACGTCCGTGCTGCGGTCATGCGCTATCTGTATCCAGAATATTAAATATCTACCTAATAATGTAGTAGACATCTGCTACATTATTAGGTAGATATATTCTGCGACTTCTATGCTGAGGTCTGTCCGTCTATGTCTATTGCATAATAGTAAATATTTTAGTTTAATTTGTGCTTAGCGAGAGTATTTCCTAGAATAGAGGTGTGTTATGAACACATGCAGTCATTAAGCGCGGCATAATTCAAGGCTTTGGACCATCTCGTCAATGATTTCATATTTACCTACCTGTCTTTATGGCATTATACATAATCGCTCCCCGTCATTTTGCAATAATGGTAGATAATATGTTCTAACTTCTCACTGAAAATGGTTCATTCCATATTACCTACTTATCTATAGTCAATATTAAACTTTGTATTGTCTACTTCGTAGGATTGTTATTTTTGTAAACAGTCATTATTATGTTGTCAATTCACTCAAATTGTGATCTTCGTGATCTTGGAATTTGGATATATGCCGATTATTTAGCGAAAGTGTACCGTTGCATGGATCACTAGAGATAGTGAGCTTATGCCTATTGTTTTATAACAATCAGCTAGAAAGTTAAATAGAACTCTAATGACTAATCTAATGACTGAGATCTACTTAGAGTTATAACGAGATGGACTGATGTGTTTTTTTTTTTAATAAATATGTAGGCTAGCGCTTGACTGCAATCAGACTTGCATGCAAGCAAGGTGATGCAGATGACTGCCTCGTTGGTCTAGTGGTTAGCATAGTCGACTGCGGATCACGAGGTCCTGGGTCGGCAATAGGTTGATGTCGGCAGGATCGATTGACGCCATAAACAACTGATAGTTTTGATATTCAAATTCAATATTTTTGCAAACTCTGTTTTATACTTGAGTAAGTAATATTAGACCAACGAGGCAGTTGTTGGTCTAGTGGTGCCTCGTAGTGACTGCCTCGTTGGTCTAGTGGTTAGCATAGTCGACTGCGGATCACGAGGTCCTGGGTTCGATTCCCGGTCGGGCATAAAAGTTAGGTATTGGGTTTTTCAATTAAGAAATTCTCAGTGCTAGCCCGGAGTTGGAAGTTGGCGGTGTTTCACCCCCGTGCCTCGGAGAGCACGTTAAGCCGTCGGTCCCGGTTATTATCACTAACATGATAATAATCGTTAAAGCCCGCCAACCCGCATTGGAGCAGCGTGGTGGGTCTAAGCTCTAATTCCCGCTCTCCTATGAGAGCGGAGGCCGGTGCCCAGTAGTGGGACGTGAATAGGCTGTAGTGATGATGAAAGTGATGCAGCCTAAGGTGGAGCGCGCTTGCCTAGAAGATGCCTATTCACTCTTGATTTGAAGGTACCTATATTAAAAGAGGATTTTGAACCATCTCTAAGGTCTGAGCAAAGTCAAAGTTCTCTCTGTTAGATCTCTCACTAAGAGGCAACCTTTCCTAAGGAAGGGCTCTGAAATATTTGAAACATTTTCCGAGCAAGGGTTTGATTGCGTTCAAAATAGGTTGATGTCGGCAGGATCGATTGACGCCATAAACAACTGATAGTTTTGATATTCAAATTCAATATTTTTGCAAACTCTGTTTTATACTTGAGTAAGTAATATTAGACCAACGAGGCAGTTGTTGGTCTAGTGGTGCCTCGTAGTGACTGCCTCGTTGGTCTAGTGGTTAGCATAGTCGACTGCGGATCACGAGGTCCTGGGTTCGATTCCCGGTCGGGCATGAAAAGTTAGGTATTGGGTTTTTCAATTAAGAAATTCTCAGTGCTAGCCCGGAGTTAGGAAGTTGGCGGTGTTTCACCCCTGTGCCTCGGAGAGCACGTTAAGCCGTCGGTCCCGGTTATTATCACTAACATGATAATAATATTTAAAGCCCGCCAACCCGCATTGGAGCAGCGTGGTGGGTCTAAGCCCTAATTCCCGCTCTCCTATGAGAGTGGAGGCCTGTGCCCAGTAGTAGGACGTAAATAGGCTGTAGTGATGATGAAAGTGATGCAGCCTAAGGTGGAGCGCGCTTGCCTAGAAGATGCCTATTCACTCTTGATTTGAAGGTACCTATATTAAAAGAGGATTTTGAACCATCTCTAAGGTCTGAGCAAAGTCAAAGTTCTCTCTATTAGATCTCTCACTAAGACAACCTTTCCTAAGGAAGGGCTCTGAAATATTTGAAACATTTTCCGAGCAAGGGTTTCTAAGATTGCGTTCAAAATAGGTTGATGTCCGCAGGATCGATTGACGCCATAAACAACTGATAGTTTTGATATTCAAATTCAATATTTTTGCAAACTGTTTTATACTTGAGTAAGTAATATTATAGTAGGTAGGCTTTAGAGCGACGTTGAATAAAATGTCGACGGTAAAATATCACATTGAGACCGGTTTGACTAATTTGCCTGTTGATCCAAATACATATAAAAAGATACGGACAAGTCATTAAACTTTTGTCAATTTATTATTTGTCTAACTTCTGAATTAAGTAATTTAAGTACTTATCTAGATACATTTACCTACTTACTTACTACATTCCTATGTAAAATACATTTTATGAACATGTCAAATACTTATGGGGAAAGTAGGTACTTACCTATATTATGCAGAACCCGACTGCGCGTCAGCAGGCAAGGTTATGTTTTTCTCGTGTATGACCTGCAGAATCTCTACAATATATTATTTATATCCATCTATCACTATTAGGATGATAACTAGTTAGCATTCAATCCTTTTCTCGTGAGTGACGGTAATCGTAAGAGAAAAAGCGATAAACCAATTTTTATTATCCTAGGTAATAGAATCTGGATTGGGCTATATATTTTTACATTTAAGTTACTCAGTACTTAATGAATTTATTGTAAAATAATTTTTAATTAGTAGAATACACGATCCTTAATTTTATTACTATCCAACTAACGAAAAAAATAATTCGAAAGGTACCTATGCAGAAAGAAGGGCCAAATATCAGATTGTTAATGTTTTTGCTTTCACAGGAGGCAGGGCCTAACATTACTTGTTAATATATTTTAATAAGATAAATAGTAGTTCAATAGAAAAAAAAGGAATAAAATTTTAAAAAAATATATAGATTTTTTAACTTGTTTGATAGAGTTAATTTGGTGTCGCCGTCTGTAATGATTAGAAATTTATAAGTATTTGTTGTATAAGTATATAGTATTTCAAAATAGAGATAGGTGTCGTTGCCACTTAGTTTAAAATCCCTTACACTTACTGAGCAAGCCCGGAACCTCTAGCTTACATGAGACCACCCAGCGGCACTCACAAACGCCTAGGAGGTGGCCAAATGAGGTCAAATAATTTAGGAGAAGAGAGTAGTGCATCCGTGGACGTTCTCTACACCTTACAGCGAAGTGTCGTTGCCACTTAGTTTATTTCCTTTGTTTCGAAACAGATCCATGAATCATCACGTAGTAGTTTATTTGCTAATGCAACAATACCTATAATTGATTACTAACGGCGGATAAGATCTTTATCTCATAATATAAGTAATGAAAATTATCTCTTACTAGGTTAATACCCGCGAGTTCGTCCGCGTGGACGAAAGTTTTTGGAGTCCTGCGGGAATTCCTTAATTTTCCGAGATAAAAAGTAGCCAATGCTCTTCCCCGGGATGTAATCTACCTCTGTACTAAATTTCATCAAAATCGGTAGAAAAGATGGACCGGGAAAGCGAAGCCGACAGACAAACTTTCGCATTTATTGTATTAGTATGGAATATGAATGGATCCTTTAAACTTTGTGTTTTTGACTGTACTTAGCTACCCTGTTCTGGCTTCGCTATGGTTGCATTTCTGAGAAACCCCTCAAGTATCCATACTAATTTGTAATAGTGTCTGTGTACTCTCTTACCTTTTCACTATTTTTACTGTTTTTGCGGCCCAATATTTTTACTGATTTTGATAAATAGAGTGGTAGGTACAGATATATAGCATGCATTGCATCCCAGGGGAGGGAATAAGTTATGCTACTTTGTCCTAGAAAATTACAGTTCTAATGGTATGTTGTGAAAACTTCAATACATGCGGACTAATTCGCGGGCGTCAACTTCTATACTTTCTTAGTTGGTCTAAAGAATTTCTCTAGAGTTTCAGATTTTCTCTGACCGTATTTAAAACTTAGATTAAAGAAGAATAGCTATAAAGCTACTTGTACTTAAGTTACTAAGTTTTTAATTTGCGCAGTCTGGACGCATTCATCAATTTTACGGTAGTTAAAAGTTGAAGAAATCATTATTAGGGTCCAATTATCAACTCCAAACAGGAGATTCTGTATTTTGCAACACCGTCCTAATTTCATAGTAGTAACCATTCTGACATTGGTTTGCTATTAACCCTTTGGTTTCGCAATCCGTATGCATTAATGATCAATTAGCAATATTATACTCTGTACGGAGATAATGTTAATTTGTGGTACGCGTTGAAGATAATTGTAAACTTGGTCTTGATAAAACCGATGGTAACCGTAAGAATTCATATGATATCGGGTTAGGTTTGCGGTTTTGTTAAATGTTCCATTTCTTGTTCCATACAACTTTTATGTAGGACTTTCCTGGAATTTGTCTGTTGGAGTTAAAACTCATATTGACGGACAAAGAAAGTACAATAGAGACTGTTATTCACCTGTTATGTTTTTGAATGTACAATTCAAACACTTTATTATATTTTAGTTTTGCTGACGCCCTCCTATTATCTAATAGCCTCGACATCAAATATATTACATCCTTGAGATAATATATTGATTTATTTTAACAAAGATATCAAAATATCCTTCTCATTTTGACCGGGCCCTCGTGGAAGACATATTCAGCTTTCCTTATTTGCGTAAGATCCACAGGGGATCTTAATAAAAGTCGTCGTCATGTATCTTATCAATAAGCCGCAATACACCTGTCAACACAGCAGTATTTGTTCGATTGTTTGCTGAACAAGAAATCGTCTCAATTTCTGATAAGGGACCTGTTTTAGCCGACTGGTTTTTATCAGTTGCTCGCCTTGCCAATAAAGGCTTTTGTCTGTAATCGTTCACCGTATCCTTCATTAATGAGTACACCAATTCATTTCGCTGCTGTGTTTACCTACTCTAATGCCATTGAGTTTTGACTACTTTTTCTTTTGATTGCGTCGATCCTTTAGTTTTGAGGATTGTGGCTCGATATATCACTTCTTTATGTTACGCCATTTTGCCATATTAGAAGTCGTGCAAATGACATCATTTAATTACCGAATTCTATTTTGTTTGTCCGACGTGTCGGGCTACATCCTTTTATCTCAGTGGTAGCCACTTTCAGCACATTATTATTAAAAGGGGCTCTTTACTGTTGGATTACTAAAGAGTCAGTAATTTTTTATATTGTCCTTTCCCATACGTCTCGATGTCTATCTCATAAGCACAGAATATATGATAGTACATAAGTTAAAGTATCTTTAGAAAAAGTGCCCCAATTTAGTTTCATCATTAGGATAGGTCTCCAATTCATAACACTTACCATTTCAACTGGAAGGCTATTTTAATTATAATAACTACAACGGGAGTATTTATACATTTTCAAGAGTAAGTTTAGAATTTTGTCCGCAATTTTTCATCTATTTCTGATGATATTTTTATTCTGTAAGTATCCCTAACACCTAGTTATCAGACTTCCGAGACAATGCATTAAAAGTACAAGAACTCTTTGTCTTCGAAAGTAAATTGAATTTAGTGTTTGTAATTTGTATACCTAACGGTGCCATTATATTTGCGTACTATTCGTTTGCATTGTCGTGTGAAAATTCGTAACGTTTGATACGGATCATGAACGTTACTCCTTAGGGTTTCCAGTTGGATTTTTAAAGATACCTCATGGGAATTTTACATCCCTTTTGAGGCGATAATCATGACAGCTCTCACCTAAAACAATCCTTGGTCATTCGCTATGAATAACACAATTGAATTGTGTAGATACTTAGTTAAGGGTATTTCACAGCTGCAAGTAACTGATCATGTGGTTTATGGGAACAACGTTTTAGACAGTATTTATTTCTAACCCATCTTATTGAATCTCATGATAGTTATCGAGTCTGGAGCCGCTGGCCAAGCGGCGCAAGACAGCGGGGTGTGTGGAAGTCTCAATCGGACGATGAAAAAGAAGAGCCTAATTTATATTTTGTAGCTTGACCTTGGGATTAGATAGCGATTCTAGAAATGCTTGCTAAGACTGTAGTAAGTACCTTATAGGGAGAACTTCCGCCAATCAGAATGCAGTCATCACATTTTAGTTGCTTGTTGAGTTGAACTTCTAAGAGTTGTTCCATTGGCTGCAGGAGTTTTTGCTTGTTTGGTAACCCTAAACGGCGCAACGACGCACCGGAGCAGTGACTTGGCGCGTCACTTTTCATTGTGTACGCTCAATTTTAACGCGGATTGTAGGTGTGACCTCATCAACTTGACATCCTTTATTGCCTCCAATGTGCATTTAACGCGCTTAAAGTCTTGTAAGGATTTAAATTATTGTATCCTACGGAATTATGATAAATTCATATTGTCATTGCATTTATCATGTTATAATATCATCTCTTTCATATTTCTTGTAGTTTTTAGGGTGACGGTATTAAAATTCTACATCAATGGTGATGCGATTTTATGTTTTTTTTTTTTTTTTTAAAAGGAGATTTTGTAATAATTGAGCCTTGGATTGCTAATCTCTAGGTATTATGTGCGTTTACCATACTAGCAAGCACGTCTTTCTCCAAAGTTTGTGGTAAAAAGAGTCAACTGTCAGGCTAACTGGATAGTGGATATCTACCGCCGTAGTTTAACACCACCTCTGAATTTGGCAGCCAGTCTTCCACTATATGCTAAAATGCACTGTTGCAGTACAGAATGCTAACTGTATACAGCAAGAATACCATTGTCAATCCCAACAAATCATGTAATATCACACTTATCATAATAAAGATCTGAAAGGGATAATTATTGTGATCGACACTAGTAGTGTGTAGTACTTCGTGCTCAAGTAGTTTAGGTCCGTGGTGCGAAATACCTTTCATGATTTTCGTAATGACCTTTTGCGACACCGTAAGTTAAGTATGCAAAATATGTTATACCAAGCCAAACAAACCACGCATAAAAGTCCTTTACAGGCAATTCTTGAATTCAATTAGAAAAATATCTTATTGTGAGTAACTAAGTACCACGCGTGGATAGCGAATAAGGCCTCGATATGGTCTGCCGAGTTAACAAAGCAGCATTAGATAAATAGGTATGGCGTCAATACGGGGATCAGCTGAATGAATTGAAGGCTGAATAAGATAGAATTGAATGAAATGCCTTGTTAGGTTCAATGGTTTTGAGTTCATCCAATTTATTTTTGCTCATTTAGGCTAATAGTCTTGCACTAGAATGCTAACCGTGAACTAAGCTATTCAAATTGCATGTGTAACATTTAATATTATAATATTTAAGAGAAACTTCGACGCTAATATTCCGAGAGATCAAGAAATGGGTATTTGATTAAAAGTGTATTTCAAAGAAGTTTCGTGTATTCACAAAACACATTGTGAAGACAGGGAAATAGTCTAGATCTATGGGCCTTATAAGTAAATCCGGCGGGGGATCTTCAGAGCTCGGAGTCTCTCTACGTAATCAAAGCTGAAAATTTCCAGAAGATATGGCTAAAAGTGACTCCAACGAAAGTGTTAATGAATTATGCAGCAAAGCCCAAAAGATCGAACGTTGGAAAAGCCTTCAAATTGTTATCTACTGCAGTGCAAAGATTGAAGGGATGCCGAAGATTTGATTAAAGCTGAATGCTTTCGTGTATTTACCAGCAAAGTAATAAGGTCAAAATCAAGACAAGCTAGTTTTCCACACAGTTGTTGGTAACAGTACTTAAGCAGTTGATATTTTTTAGTTCAATCATTAACTTTGCGCTTTTCAGTGACGTACCAAATGCGTAAACGTGATTTTGCTTAATCTTGGTTGAATTATTTCTGCAATATTTCGTCTCGACATAATAATTAACTACTTGTAGCTGTTTAACTCAAATGGGCTTGGCAAGATATTATAGTTAGCTCCATATTATACTGCTTTTCTACGAGAAGGGTATCTTTGTACAGCAGTAATAAAATCCAAAGCGTTCGTTTGGCATCTCGACTTTTTTAAGTTTAAGGTTGATGGTATTTTACAATTTATTACTTAAATGTCACACGTAATGACCCTTGAATCTCGTTTACCTACATTTTGCAATGTAATATGTTAATGTACAACTTAATCTTGTGACGAATGAATTATTTTGTCATGCCACGCGATTCGACAAAGAAATCTGCATCCGGAAGTCTAGCTGTTATTGATTTTCGTAAATTCCAACGACGACTGGCTTTTATGTATACAGGGAATATTAACCTTGAAATTTTGTCCGTACGTTCCTTTTATGATGTACGTACTCAGTAAAGAAAGGATTATTGGAAGGGGGCTAACCGGCTAACCCCTTCAAGGAATCCTTTGGGGATGAAAGTATGTACAAAACTTCGTAATTTTCGGCTTAAGTCTGACAGTTCTGGTGCTAGGAAAATAGACAGAATCCGTAAATTGTATCACCAAAAACCAACGAATATTTGGTGCTTGTCTTAATATTTTATCATCATCGCGTGCCTTCTTCAAAACGAAGTTTGGCGGTCATCATCCGAAAAACTTCTCTATTTTGAGCCGCATCTTTGAGGTTTGGATAGCTAAGCCCTGTCCACCCCCTTATATCGTTCAACCGCTTGGAGCTCTCTTTCCTGCACTTCTACCTTCCAAGACTAGTCTTGGAAGTGGGAATTGGGTTCCTCTTTGTAGATGTCTGTAACGAGTGGAAAAAGGGTTTATAGTGACACGTTACAAAAAATATTTATATGAGGTCTGGAGGAGTTGCTTTTTATACTTACAGTATACATTACCGGGATATTTCAGTTGGTTTCGCATTGGGCCTTTGTTGTCAAGGGCCGATGCTCAGCTTGAACAGCTACTCTCGCCCGCCGGTGGTGTTGGACAATAATTGGGAATTACTAATTGAAAGATAGATTTTGATACTGACATGAATTATACTTTAATATCAGTTCTGCAAAGTGGGAGCTTACGACTAAAATGGACGCATCACTCCTAACCAGTTTAGCTACAACGCACTGACCAACTTAGTCCGTCGCGGAGATGCTGGAGCCATACCGTGGACCTGCGGTATAGGTCACGGCGAGAGGGGTGCCTTGGGGAACAACCTCTTTCGCGCGGCGCTCTTTCGGCCCAGCGCCATACACGTAGACTCGCCAAGCCGCCTGGTTCTTCACGTTAGATCACTTTCGCGGCACTCATTTACAAGCACGGCTTTTCACTCACGTACTTATACTAGCGAATCACAAGATCGAGTATATGGGGACACTCTCTATACATATTAAACTCAAAATATGTTTCACCATGCCGGGTGTACCAAGATGGCCTCCAAATAAAAATGGAAAAGAAAAACTTTAAAGACAATAAATCATGTTGCGAGTCGGGGCACTACGCGTAAAAAGGATGGAAGATCCATAGAGTCGGGTCGTTGTTAATTACTATCAGACTTAGAAGGAGGTGGTGCGGAGACCACCTCGTGAAAATAATAATCGCCTAGGGCTCCACGAGCCTATGACATGGCGGTTCCTTCAAGTCATGTCGTCCTTCGGAACTCGCGTGATACGTGTGCACTTTTCGATCGCTCGAACCCATAGAGGTAGTATAAGGTAAAGAGTACTACTATCGCACCGCACTCCTTGTGCGCGGCGTAGGCAAGTGAACTATAGCTACTAATATTTATAGATATGTAAAAAATAGGGATGGGCAATAGTGCGCTGCAAGTGCGAAGTCGATAAAATACATCTGAACGGTACGGTACCTATTGTTTGTGTTTGTTTGTACCCTATCATACTAATATTGTTAAAGTGAAAGTGTGTTTGTTTGTTGTTCTGTTCAATCACGCCTCCATAGAGCAACGCAAGACGTGATTTTTTGAATGGGTATAGTTGAGGACGTGGAGAGTGATATTAAACCCGGAAAGTTAAAGCGGTTCCGTGGGAATTAAAAAAAAATTATTCCACGCGGATTAAGCCGATGTTTTTTAATGATCGATCGTATATCCATACTAATATTATAAATGCGAAAGTGTGTCTTTCTGTCTGTCCGTTCGTCTGAAGCCCGCGACTTCGTTCGCGTGGATTGTTTTTTTATTCCCACGGGAACTCTTCATTTTTCCGGGATAAAAAGTAGCCTATGTCCTTCCCCGGTATATAACCTGTCTCGGTATCAAATTTAATCAAAATCGCTTAAGTAGTTGGGCGTAACTGACAGACAGACACACATTCGCATTTATAATATTAGTATGGATTGATGTATATCCGATGTATATCGAATGCATAAAATATGTAAGAAAAGGTGCAAACCTGTATTTTAATGTGCAATTATAAAATAAAAGTATAAGTTTGATTCTTTGATTCTTTTACTATAAAAATATCGAAAATAAATTCTTTCATAACGTACGTTAATATTTATCTTTAGTTTCTGTCCATAATTATGTTTCAAAAAATTAAATTGTTTGAAATTAATAACCAGTCTTACGCACCTAATCAACAGGCAACACTTAACAAAATTACAGCTATAATATTTATCTTTAGTTTCTGATCATAATTTGAGTAACAAAAAATTATATTGTATGAAATTAATAACCAGTCTTACGCATCTAATCAACAGATAACACTTAACAAAATTACAACTATAATATGTATCTTTAGTTTCTGATCATAATTTGAGTAACAAAAAAAAATTTCAATACGGCTGGCCTTTTTTAATTTTGGTAATAGATACCTCTTTTGTGATCTCAGGGAACTCCATATATCGATTTTGAACGAAATCGGCCCAATAAGAAAGAATTTAAATATGGCGCTGGCCTTTTTCAATTTTGATAACAGATACCTCTTTTGTGATCTCAGGGAACCCTAAATATCGATTTTGAACGAAATCGGCCCAATAACAAAGAATTTAAATATGGCGCTGGCCTTTTTCAATTTTGATAACAGATACCTCTTTTGTGATCTCAGGGAACCCTAAATATCGATTTTGAATGAAATCGGCCCAATAACAAAATTATTCAATATGGCGCTGGCCTTTTTTAATTTTGGTAACAGATACCTCTTTTGTGATCTCAGGGAACCCTAAATATCGATTTTGAACGAAATCGGCCCAATAACAAAAAATTTCAATATGGCGCTGGCCTTTTTTAATTTTGGTAACAGATAAGTACCTATTTTGTGATCTCAGGGAACCCCATATATCGATTTTGAACTAAATCGGCCCAATAACAAAGAATTTCAATATGGCACTGGCCTTTTTTAATTTTGGTAACAGTTACCTCTTTTAAGATCTCAGGGAACCCCAAATATCGATTTTGAATGAAATCGGCCTAATAACAAAAAAATTGAATATGGCGCTGTCTTTGTACATTTTCCTCTTTTGTGATCTCAGGGAAACCCAAAATATATCGATTTTGAAAAAAAATTCCCAACTAACAAAGAATTTCAATCTGGCGCTGACTTTTAAAATTTATGATCTCATGGAACCCTAAATCGAAATTGAATCGTAATTTGAACGAAATCGGATCAGCAATAACAAATTTCAAAACCTATGGCGCTAACTTTTTTTAAATTTTGTTAACA
This sequence comes from Erebia epiphron, assembly GCA_963932025.1. Lineage (NCBI taxonomy): Eukaryota > Metazoa > Arthropoda > Insecta > Lepidoptera > Nymphalidae > Erebia > Erebia epiphron. Next base: position 40,505,365 of record OZ009948.1, on the reverse strand, counting down.
ATTTTCTCTGTTGTGATCCCAGCTTGGCTAGCATGCGCACTACGAGTAAAAGTATGTCTACCCATTATCTCTCTCTGTCTACCGAAGCTAACATGGTTACTTGTCTCATTACGTCAAAAGTAGAGATAAAAGTAATATTTCTTATCTGTGGTATTTTTCTCTACGAACCTTTACATGTCGACAATTTTTTTCTTGTAATATACCGCATTTTGTGCATGTTAAGGTAACTGAAAAATTAGCCGGCAACGACAACATCTCTCCCTCTCGTCGCGAGATAATCTCGTTGTGCGCATGCTAAGCACACAGGGAACAGCGATATCTGTGCCGGCGCCCGAGTCGAATGTATCACATCACTATTCGATTCGGTGAACAGTCGGCTATCGTAGCGGGGTTGCGGGGCGGTGCGGGCGGTATTATGTTACCTTGCGTCCCACGTCTGTATCACCCCCGCGACACGTATTTATATTTTACATGAAAGTTTAAAAAATATGACTAACCGGTGAAATGTGATGTAGGAATTATGTTTATTATGATAACGAGTATCATGTTTGCATGTTTCTATGCCACATTTAACCATTTTTTCCAGTTTAAAAACGGAATTTCGGTCCCGAGTTCGCGATGGGCGCTCTCAGCGCTAGCGTTCCTTTGACTAAAGAGCATGCTGATGGAACGATGCTATGTTCCTACCGGTGCCTACTGTTCTTGCTTACAAGCACGCACTCTATAGGCTATACTACCTCTGTGCTCGAACCCGACTGTCCGTCGATCCGCGATGCGCGTGCGGCGCTAGTTTCGTGGGGTGAGCAGGAAAGCTATTCCTAAGTCGCTACGCGAGAGAAAGGGAGGGATAGATTTTCTAGTCACTCTATTGCATCCATTATACAGGAAGTCATGAACTGTGTTGCCTGATTCTATTGATTAGCTGCGTTCAATTTGCAGACTATATCATGTTTTAAGATTGAATCGGGTGAGATGGGTAACTTTATAGATAAAAATTAGGTAGTGTGTTCCACCACACTACATGTCCGAAGAACGCCACTTTTCTCCGCATGATGGTGGACATGAGTTCTCTGTTTTTGTGGACGAGTTCCAGTATTAATAATATTAATTAATATTTTCCATTTCTATTCCAGAGCGACTCTGTAAGCTATTTCTTCGGCGAGCTGGAGCGCATAGCGAGGCCGGACTACATTCCCTCGCACCAAGACATCCTCCACTGCCGGAAAGCCACGAAAGGCATCACGGAGTGTACGATCAACATCAACAATGTGCCATTCGTCTTCGTCGATGTCGGCGGACAACGGACGCAGAGGCAGAAATGGACACAATGCTTCGATTCCGTCACGTCGATATTGTTCCTAGTCTCGTCTTCGGAGTTTGACCAGGTGTTATCGGAAGACAGGTGAGGTTATATCCTATATTATAAGTTACTAGATAATACCCGCCATCTCGTACGTGTGGAATTAGTTTAGAAATTCCCCTGGGAATTGATTCTCCGGGATGAAAATGATGCCTATGCAAAAATTTGTTTTTTTTCTATTTTTGTAAGAAAATCTTAATGCGGTTCACAGAATACATCTACTTACCAAGTTTCAACAGTATAGTTCTTATAGTTTCGGAAAAAAGTGGCTGTGACATACGGACGGACAGACAGACAGATAGACATGACGAATCTATAAGGGTTCCGTTTTTGCCAAATTTGGCTACGGAACCCTAAAAAAAACATACGCGCCGAATTGAGAACCTCCTCCTTTTTTGGAAAATAATGTGGGATAGAGTTTGCTACGGACTATGGTAAGCTAATATGGTACTAGTGGATACAAAATACGACCACTAAATAACAGTCTAATAAAAGAAGCGAATTATGAAACCCTATGGACGTCATAATGTGATATTATGATGGAAAAATTATGGCCATGACACGTCATTATTATAGTTTTTAAATAGTTCCGTGACCTCATATCGTCGCTTTTCCTACGAAAGGACCTATCTGACACTTTTGACGTAACTGCACTAAATACATCATAATAATGTACTTTTGATTCTCTGTCGATCTGTCTTATCGACTTTTTCATATCTTTTACCGTTTACTGGCTAGGACAATCGGTAAGTATGGCGTATATGCTCATTTGCGAAAAGGAAATCATACTAAGTGGCGTATTTTATACTTAGGGCTATTAGAAAGATTTTTATTTAGTGATCAGCTAAATAAAAATACAGAACTATGACGTAACTGAAAATACGTCATTTAGTGTGAACTAGACTATATTGAATAAAAATGGGGTTTTCACTTACGTCTGAATTTTGATTGCGACGGATTACCTTAGACATTAACTAATAGAGTTAAAAATGTATGTAAATTGGTGACAAAAAATGTATAAAACCTTGGGCAGTAACAAAATCCAAAAAAGTACGAATCCAAAAACTTTCAGTCAAAAAATGATTTAAAACTATCCTAATTATTATTATATATAAAGAAATAAAAAACAAAGTATTTTGAATTAAATGTGATATAATTATTCAGTAAAAAATACAGTCGTATCTCCTAAGTAATTAATTTTTCAGAAAAACAAAGTTCTTATGAAGTGGCGTAACTGTTTTAAATATTTTTACCTAAATGAATACGCACATTTAAATAAGACAATTCCTACTTGCAAAAAGGCCTTGATTCACAGATTATAAGAATATTTTTTTAATTTTAATATAGCTTTATTTGAGCAAGCTGTGGACAATATAGTTGAGCACGAAACCGAAAAACGCTTGCCCTGAACAATTAACTCGATGTCAGTTAGGTCCTTTCGTAGGAAAAGCGACGATATAATCTAAAGGTATTAAAATAAAAGAAATTTGACCGCAATGGAACTTCTTGGAATGTGACGAAGTTTACCTACCTATGGTAGGTAGGTATGTAATTTATTAGTCAAATTGGCAAGGGGATATTAGTCACAGCTAAAAGCTGGTTAACATTTTATTAGTAACAAAACTAATTGCTACTAAACACGAATATGTACTTACAGTTATTAATACAAGCATTGTCTTTGACCCACGTATATTTTCGCCACCCTGGCCTTAAATGTACCTATAATTTAAGTTAAAAGCGGTGATAGTCTAGTAGGTATAGTTAGCGCCAAACAAATAGTCGTCTTTGAGCTGAAGTGCGAGTGTTTGTTTACGCAGCTCTCATACAAACTTTTGAAGTCAACGTATACTACGAGCGAAAATACGCTTTTGCAACGCGTCTTGTGGTCAACTTCAGACGTGACTATTTGATTGGCGCGAGCATTGAAATAGAAACTAAAATTCTACATCAATGGGCGCGAGCTATAGTTTAGAGTCGCACGGACTCGGGCAGGCACCTATAACCTTTTGACGACCTCCGTGGCGCAGTGTGTAACGCTGTTGCCTTAACGTGCGGAGGTCCCGGGTTCGATCCCCGGCAGGGTCAATTTGGGAATTGATAATTTCTGAATTATCACTGGTCTGGCCTGGTGGGAGGCTTTGGCCGTGGCTAGTTACCACCCTACCGGCAAAGACGTGCCGCCAAGCGATTGAGCGTTCCGGTATGATGCCGTGTAGAAACCGAATAGGGGTATGGGTTTAATATAACTGCCATGCCCCTAACAGGTTAGCCCGCTACCACCTTAGACTGCATCATCACTTACCATCAGGTGAGATCGCAGTCAAGGGCTAACTTGTAATGGATAAAAAAAAAAAAAAAAATAACATTTTGAGTTAAATATACATTTTAAGAAATTAAATACGTCTTGCTATAATGGTGTAGGAAACCGTGAGGAAAACATCGTGAGAAAACTTGTATGCCTGATAGTTCTCCATAATGTTCTTCATATGTGTGCGAAGTCTGTGCGTATATGAACTAACCTTTCTCATTCTGGAGGAGACTTGTGCTCATTAGTGAGCTGGTTATGGGTTGAAATGGTGATGATGATTCCTGCGATGTCATTTTATATTTTTCTTATATCTATTTTTTCATCATACAAATGCGGTAAAGTGGCTTTTCATACCTCATACAATGCACAGGATCTTTTGCCTTGGTATAATCGTGAGTATTAAGGTACTCGATGATGCTAAATAAAATAATGATAAAATGTGTAGGATAAGCAGTGCTTAGGTTATATGCGAGTATGAGGTGCCACTGTCATGCAGTGATTTAAATACGGGATTAATGGGTACAAAACAACTAAACAGGTTATAAAAGCCGTTTCATTGTGTACTTTTTCGCCCTATGTTAATAACAACATAATGAATCATATTTGTATGCACAATCAAAGCGATTATGAATTGCTAATTCACATCCGCGCCGGGCAGCAGGTTAGGCGTGCGAATACTATAATTATTTAAGACCGGGCGTCGGTCATACTAATTACTCGCACATCTGTCTTTAGACTCCGCTGTTCATCCCTTTAGCCACTTTGTCCTATTTTGTTGCTTCATGCAGACATATAAAACAACACTTTATAGACTTACTAAAATCTTGAATTTGCGCACTGGCGGATAAGTGAACCGTGGCCTAGCGGTCAAAGGCGCTCAGGCCGCGAATCCCAGAGAGACGCAGGTTCGAATTCTGCCGGTTCCGCAATTTTTGGTACAGTATTTAAGATTGACTGCCTCGTTGGTCTAGTGGTTAGCATAGTCGATTGCGGATCACGAGGTCCTGGGTTCGATTCCCGGTCGGGCATAAAAGTTAGGTATTGGGGTTTTCAATTAAGAAATTCTCAGTGCCAGCCCGGAGTTGGAAGTTGGCGGTGTTTCACCCCCGTGCCTCGGAGAGCACGTTAATCCGTCGGTCCCGGTTACTATCACTAACATGATAATAGTCGTTAAAGCCCGCCAACCCGCATTGGAGCAGCGTGGTGGGTCTAAGCTCTGATTCCCGCTCTCCTATGAGAGTGGAGGCCTGTGCCCAGCAGTGGGACGTTAATAGGCTGTAGTGATGATGATGATGATGATTTAAGATTGATTAGGAATTTCCTTCAGTGCGGGTAAACACTATGATAAAATCCACACTTGGTCAGCCTACTAAAGCCAAACCCTTCTATTCTGAGAAAAGGCTAGTTCACAGTAGTGTAAAAAATCATCCTTCAATTAAGCAAATATCAGGAAAAACTAGAAAGGGTATTAAGGGAGGCTCTAGAAAGGGTAATTAGTACTCAGACTATTTTCATTCAAACGCGCACGAGAACGCAAATAGATAAGGCGTAAAATCCATCAAAATAAACATTAAATACCTTATTAATTTACTCGGTTGCTGTCATTAATATTTTTATTGCGATCGCATTTAGTAATGACGTCGTTAAATACAGCAGATGATAAAAGTGTTCCATCAAATATTTTTCTTAAGATCTGGTCAGACAAAACGCGGCGCTGCAGCCACGCGTGACGGGACAACTCATGGTCTAAGATCCCAAGTAAGATCGACCTTCACTCATCTCCTTGCCAGATGAAAAATATATATTTTCAAAAGAAAAAGTTTATGAACATCATATACCAACAGGGTTGCCACGGTTCTTACTCTAAAACATGACATTTGTAAGCTATCGTGGCCAGCAGGCAGGTCAGGGTTGCAGAATCGATAGCCGTTGTCGTGTTCTGGAGTGTAGTTCAAGTAATATTTGTAGGTAGGAGTTCGAATACAGCAGCGCAGTTCCTACGCGCTGGTTTGCAGCGTGATCTTTCAGGATCCGCTTTGAAGTTTCTGGCGCTTTGAGGTTTTGGCGCTCCTCGTTCTATGTGCCCAGAGCTTTTAACCGCACAGTTAAGTTCGATATTTTATAGTCAGGTATGCGGGTTATGCGTAAATGTGGCGTGTATTACGAAAGCAAAGTTGTGTCAGTCATGGCTTAGCCTTTTCTCAAACGTATAAGATACAACGCATAGCTACGGAGCGAAGTGGAGTCGAGTCAGCGTTTTACTTTTTGGTTGGTACTCTGCCATATTTTTTTATATACCTGCCTCACGAAGTTATCTGATCATCTTCCAGTTTCGATAACTGTAGTGTATTTAAGTATATAAATAACTAGGTATTAACTAGCATAAGTTTAGATAAAAATTACATCCGTTCATCTAACACCAAGGTCAGTCCGTCTCGCGCGCGTTAATTTTTCGGCTAAAATGCATACATACATATACTTAGTAATCGCGTAGTAATTATAACATGTCACTTTTTCAAAGTATTGTCTTGTTGGCTCTTTTCGGAAGAATCATTTTTCCAACGGTAGTAGAAACATGGACTTATCAAAATCATAAGTGGCACAAACTATATCCTACGTCATGAATTCAAACCATTTCAGTTATTTCCCAAAAGTGGTTGTTTTAGCGAGGGTTTCCATCATGATTTCTGACGTCACCCGGACGTGGTTACAACCCACGGCCTCGGGGGCGTATGGACTAGTCTAGTTGCCCCGTCGTTCAATTATTGACTACATTTGATCGCGGAAAACCATTTCCCGCGTTCCCGCGTGAACCAAAAACTTCAATCCACGCCTACGAAGTCGCGGGCATCGTCTAGTCTTCTAATAATATTCATTATTCAATAAGGTTGCAGATCTGTCATTTTCATAAAAAATTCAGACTGTGATAGTCGCATTTGCAAGATACAGATTGTAACATAGCCGCCAGGTGACATGACTGAATAGCGACCCAATTCCCAAATGTCAAAACTATACAGAATAACACAGCTGTATGTCTGCTGTTTATTAATTGGGAACTTAGGCTTACTGATTTAATTAGAAACATGATGATGCCCGCGACTTCCTCCGTGAGGTTAAGGTGTTGGACAATTAATTTTCCGGGATAAAAAGCCTATGTCCTTCCCCCGAATGCAACTTGTCTCTATACCAAATTGCATCAAAATCGGTTGAAAAGATGGGCAGTTAAAGCGCAGCAGACATACAGACACACTATTAGTGTGGGTAATATTAGTATGGATTTTGTTTTGCCATACTTCGAATTGAATTGGGACTTGCACTAATGGTAGTGACTCAGAAGATGCCGTCAAATCAACGAGTATCAGTATAGAAGTAAATTTCTCCGAATTTAGTACGTGGGCGCATGTTTACATCTCACCAGAAAAACGCAAAACTACGCCCGGCTTTCAGTAATACAATCTAGTATTTAGCTCATTGAGTACTAAATCAACAGGAGTCGAGCTGTGAACTAATGTCTTTGCAAATAAATCTGCTGCTCTCTCTTATGCTCTTTCCTATAAATACGATGCCGTGTAGAAACCGGCTAGGGGTATGGGTTTATAAAACTTTCATACCCCTAACAGGTTAGCCCGCTACCATCTTAGACTGCATCGTCACTTACCATCAGATGAGGTCGCAATTAAGGCTAACTTGTAGTGGAATAAAAAACTTTCAGCAGGGAACGGGGGATAATTACTCGGCTTTTAATCTCTGAACTACTGAAATGGCATGTTAATTTATCAAAAAGAAATTGTATTGCCTATTCCTCTTAACGTGCCGTATTGCTTACCTGGGAATCATTAGAGCGATTTAAGTATTTTAGAAATTCTCTCAGAAAAAGTTCTTACATTAATGTTAGGCACATTGGAGCTGATTCTGTAGTGCACAATCTCTTAACTAAACTATAACTAATGACAGCATTAAAATATTGCTGACCCTTTCATAATATTCCCTGCGGAAAGGGACAGAACTAGATTTAAACCATGTGGTATTTTAGTTTAGTTTAGAGATTGTGTACAGAATTGACCTCATTATTTTATTGATAATTTAGGTAGCGAACAGTTAGGCTAAGAGCATAGCTACTTTCACTAATCCTAAAACTATTTCGATCTCATCCATACTAATATTATATAAATGCGAAAGTGTTTCTGTCTGTCTATCTATCTGTCTGTCTGTCTCCTACGCTTTCACGGCCCATCTGTTCAACCGATTTTGATGAAATTTATACATATAATGATACAGGGATAGTTTGTATCCAGGGGAAGGACAAAGGCTACTTTTTATCCCGGAAAATTCAAGAGTTCCCGCGGGAATCAAAAAACCTTAATCCACGCGGACGAAGTCGCGGGAATCATCTAGTTTACTATAGACACAGTCTAAAATAGAGTTTGCCCATTTTTTATTACATTAAAAGTTGACATAATAGCCCATTAAAACTTATTTATCGCCAATTGCATCGGAATCGCATCGACTGATTTATGTAAACGTAATGCATCTTCTATTCAGAGGCATGGTTGATTAATTTATGCGTTTAAGTTTAGGAAACTTATCGATTGCTTGTTTAGAAGTATTGAAATAAATTACCAATATACATTATGATCATTTCAAACTGTTGCCGGCTCACCAGAGCACAAGTCTCCTCTCAGACTGAGAAGGGTTTGGCCATAGTCCACCACACTGCGAGTGCGAATTGGCAGACTTGACACACCTTTGTGAACCTTTATGAAGAGCTCTCAGGCATACAGGTTTCCTCACGATGTTTTCCTTCACTGTTAACTCTATACACACTATAATTAACTCAATAAACTCAATTTATTATAGCATGTAGGACATACAGGTGTCTCTTATGTTACGTCATGTTTTGACTCTACCACCGGTTCGGAAAGAAGATTCTGCTGAGAAGATTGTAACTATTGTACAAACTTTTAAATATACCACTTTTGACAGGTGATAAGAACGTGTATTATTACCAAAATAATCGGCAGACCTTGTTATTAACTGGTTTCTTCAAAATGTAATTAAGGTCCCAAAAAAATGACCAGTGTGACAAGGATACGAGGAGACGAGTATGACAAGGATAGGTTTATTCACTTTCGTGTCCCGGGAATGAGATGTCAATTTAAGGCAATATTGATGGCAACGGGAGAAACACTATTATAGTTTTGAAAATAAAAGATTCACTCAATATTTTTGGCAATTTCTGATGCGCATATTTTTTTAGATTAGTTGACCTCTACTCCCCTCCGCTGTGGTCCAAAGGCCTCTGACGTGCCACCAAATGCCACTGTAACTGTCTGTACCTACATGTAAAATAAATTGTTTCCTTAATCTATTCCAGGAAAACGAATCGTCTCGAGGAGGCGCTGAACATATTCGACACGATCGTGAACAACGTCAACTTCAAAGGTATCTCCATAATACTATTCCTCAACAAATCCGACTTGTTAGCGAAGAAAGTCGCGAGCAGCGAGACGGACATACGCTGGTACTACCCCCAGTTCGCGGGCGACCCTCATAACCTGAGGGATGTCCAAATGTTCTTGCTCAACATGTTTGCCAACGTCCGGAGGGAACCAAAGACAACCCTGTACCACCATTTCACCACAGCCATAGACACGCATAACATAGAAGTCGTATTTAACTCGGTTAAGGATACAATCCTGAATCGCAACCTTGAATCTCTGATGCTGCAGTGACATATGCCGGAGTAGACTTTGAATGATTGTGATAATTCTGGCAATACATTGTTACGCCTACTTTATTTATACTTCAACTGTATTCTTTAGATAGTAAATTCCTTTTAGCATGTGAAATGTGGATTGGATCAAAACATTAAATTGCAATATCTTTTCCGAATAAGCAAAATCGATTTATCTGATAATTTTATGAAACTCCATAAACATACATCGATTATTTTTGAATATCAATCAAATCGAATAATCATATTATTTTATTATTATGTGATAATAATAACATCAATCTCTCTATGTTTTGTGGTTCGGAAATAATGTTGCAAATTAATGTAGATATTCGTAGGTAAGAGCGAAAACACACAAGGGACCGGAGAGGACGTTTTGTCATGTCGCCTAAGATGCGCGCTCCATATAAAAGTAAATGACACGAGCTTTTTGATCGTCAAACAAAGATTTTTGTCCATAGTGTGTTTCCGTCCTTAATATCGAAAGTGCCAAAAGGAATTTTTTATTTGAAAATGAGTTGATAATGTCATGAGTTCTGTTGTAATTTAGTTTTATCTGCATAATAAGAAAGCACATTTTAAAAGACAAGAAATGTGATTTAACTTTATTTTATTTAAAGCTTTATGGTCGGCCTACTCTCTGTAGAGTTTTGTAACTTTGTAATGGCGAATACACATTTAGAACCGGCGACTGGACACGATGCTAAGGGATGCCAGTAATATATTGCTGGTTGTATGTGTTCGGCGTAACACGTTCACCGAAAATTTATTCGGTGGTATATGTATAGTCTATCATATTGTAATGATAAATTTGTATATCAGTTTATTTATGACCAAAAATGTAGATTTTGCACTCGAATAATATTAAAATATTATTATGACTATCACTTTTTGATAACTTTTACAGTACGCGCGCCAATTGAATGCATTCGGGTCCTGAGTTAAAGCTATGAGGACCTTGTTCTGTCGTTCATTATTAATTATGGTTTGTCTAATTTAGGATGATAATTTTGGCTGATGCCATTTGCATAGTACTGCTTCAGTCCGTCTCACTCTAGTCCCTTACTATTTCTATACACCTCTCATCTGTCTTATTATTATCTTCCTAAATTAGACAACTCATACTATTTATCGATAAGCGTGCGGAAGATGTTTAGATGTATTAATAAACCGACATCACTGTTAAGAGCAGGTTCTCTCGTATCTCTCTCGTGTATGGTAAAAACCTGTCTTAAGCGTAGATTAAAAAAAAAGTTCACTTACATGACAAACTTACAGTAATCTATACTAATCATAATATTAAAGTTCACTTGTTTTTTTAATTTTACAAAATATTTTTCATCAAATAATTCGTTTGGTAAGCTATTGAACAGTATGAGGTCCCTCAAACTGTATAGTTTTCGAACCATAAGTTCTTAGCTGATATATCAGTTCATTAATATGGGACTAGGACTTCCGGATAACGGAACGAGGTTCTCACCGCTTTAACACAGGGTGGAATGCATTCAATTCGCAGGTGTACTATACGTATTTGGCGCTTTTTTACTTGTGTTTACAAGATTTTAGAGCTTGCATGTATGCACTAGACATAGAAGCTGTTATGTATTCTTATATACCGGATAACCCTAGTCTTTATATCGGAAGCAGCATTAAAACTAATCTAATAGATATTAATATTATAGATATTACTGCCATTTTTAATTGAACGAGAATACGACGATCTTAAAACAATTGTGATTGTATTTACTTATGTATTTCATATTTTAAAATAATTTCAATTGAAGTTTTTAAAACCACTCATAAATGAAAGCTAAATAATGCAATGCAAATATGTTATTAATAACTTAATTTTCATTTTGAGGTAAAATCAGCAATAATCAGGAATGTTTATTATTGCAAGTGATTTTACTTGTCATATTATAAACTTGCGCAATCTTTTAAACCAAACAACTGCAAACAACCGATTCAATTTGATTCCCGTTAGGGATTAAACTGTGTATAAGAACTGTGATGGAATTTTTATAGGGCTGTAAACAGCAACGAACTGTTTTTAATCTGACAAAAAAAATGCATATGTATAGCGATCGGTTAATAACTTGAGCGAAAAGCGGAGTAGTGGGAAAAGTTGGAACATCGTGGGAAAATAATGGCGACTGGGCTTATACATGGTTACTAGCATCGCTTAAAGCAGTATTATTTCAAAATTACAGCTTTGCCACGTACCTTGAGGTCCCTATAATAAGGATTATAATTTTTTAACACGAACGTTAACAATATTAAAATAATACGCTTTTATAACCGGTAGTATGCCCACTATCAACCAATAGCGTGTTTCCGTGCGATATAAATCGTTCGCACCCCATTCGGTCCAACAAAGAAAACTTTTTTCTATGGATTTGCTCTAGTCGTTCGCTGATCACTGAACATGACTATTTATAGATCAATTTGTAAGCTCAATCGTACATTAGAGAGTTGAAAAAAATAAACTCAATGCTCTGGAGTCTAGTTTTCAAGTTCGGTGATTAAAAAAATCCTAAAATTATAACATGCTTACGCATATGATAAATGCATATAGACTGAATTTTTATAATCAGTAAAATAAACTATACACAATACTTTCGAAACTATATTTAAAAAAAATTGGGTACTTACTGCTTACCTAACAAGCTGTGAAAATATCATACCTAGGTATGTAAATAGCGATGGTAATAGGTCCGATTGTTTAAGAATTTTTAAAGAGCCGTATGAACGGCCGGAACTCAAAGAAGATATTAACAATTAGCAATGAGTATATAATATAATTGTTTTTAACTATATAAACTAAAGTGCACTGTTTATATTTTGCAAAAATCAAATAACATATCTACAATATGTATATTGTTTATGTATTTCACGTGCGAAGGCTCAGAGGATGTTTCTCTAAAGAATATAATTTAAAAAAGGGAAGCTTATAAATATTTAGTTCCGTGCTTGGTAAAAAGAATTTATAGCATCATTATGTAGGTATTTTTTTAACAAAAATATACACAAGTCGAACATTTTCCAAAATATTTTTTTTAATAATAATGCTTTTCGAAATTTACTAAATTATCCGAGCCATATCGTAATGAAATAAATAAGCTTTTATTGTGCACTTCGGTTATTCAGAAAACTGCTGCGATAATATCCGTCCCATGAAATACTTTTCCAGGACGCTACAATTTGTATCATTTTGATAATTATTATTTTTGATGTACTCTATCGGACATAGGTACAAATAAATTAGGCACCATGACAAAACTCACACAAACAATACAGTAGAACTTAAAGCTATCTAGCCTAACCTGATTATTATAATCATGCCCGGTGGCAAGAATATTGGCTGCATTTCTGCGTATAGCCAATATACGTATAATAGCCAGGCTGATCCTTTGCGCAAAAAATTTGGTTGCAATCAACCATGATTAACAAGGAGGAGGAAAAAGTATTGATACGATAAATAATAAAGCAATCCAAAGAAGTTTTCAGGAAACTTGCTTTTTTAAAGTTCTTATGGCAGTATTATACTAATTGGTCCCTAGTTCGTAGCCCACATGCCCATAACGATGCCATTTCATATTTTCATTTCGGATACCAAATCCGGACTAAATGCGATAGAATAAAATGATGAGTTATGATGGAAAGGCGTTTAGTACTATAGTAGTTCGTATAAACAATGTTAAACAATGTTGAGTAGGAATCTTTCTGTGAATGAGGGTAAACGACTGAATGTAATTACGTCATAGTTCTTAGGATATATCGAGGCTATAAACTAAATGTCGATATCACAGAGTATACGAACCTCAGAGCGGTAGAATCGTCGATTAAATTGGGCACAAATAAACTAACTATTTAAATCTGTTTAATTCTTTAAACATAATACGGATCTGTGAAAGTGATCTTTTTTTATAGTTTTAATAAACTTAGTGCATAATTATATCGATCATAATAATTATACTCATTTTAGTTTGATTTTCGTAAGCTTTAGTATATTTATTTCTAGCTGGGTAAATGTTTATCGGAGTTTTTTTTAAATGTTTAAATTAAATTGTTTATTTATTCTGTGTAAATTTGTTTATAATAGAAATGGTTTACTCGAGGCTACCTGTGTAAATACCTCTTTGTTTTAGTAGTGTCTACAATAACTGATTTGTGTTACTTATCCATATTTTTCCAAATGTTTGAATACGATTACAAAACATTTAGCTGTACCTACTACCTACATAGTATCTATATTAATGCTGGCTGTATATCAAAGATGTGCGAGGGACACTTTTCAAGGGACAAAATTCTATTTCGAATATTGAAAAATACGTTGCTTGAACTTATGCGTAATCAGCGATCGGAGGCCTTACTATAAGATTTAACATCGCACCAACATTAGTAAAATTCGACCGTCGTCAAAACATTTTAGCGTTAAAATGAAATTTGCGAAATCAAAAACTTTAACTAAGTACGTTGTTTATTTATTCGTACATCTACAGCCTGAGCTTCAAGCAGAACTCTTGCGCCAGTCAATTCGGTAGTACCAAATTTTTTACTTTATGTAAAGTAAGTTTGGTTTATTTTACTTTGACATTATTTTGTTTCGACGCTAAAATTTTATCCTAAGTCGTGGGATAACTAAGGCGCGGGATATTTACGAGAGGCGCGGCGACGGTGCGGCGGTGTGGCCTTTAGGCGTCAGGCACGAAATTAGCGACGGCCGAGCGACGGCGACAGCGGGGCGATGTGGTCCGAGAGCTGGCGACGAATTTCGGGAATCTAGTCGGAAGTCCTGCCAGTCTGGTGGAGCGTTTGCGATTATTTCGCTACTGCGCAGCATATAACATTTGCAAATAAATCCTTTTTTGGCATCTTGATTTTTTTAAATCTTTAAATTTAGTACTTATAGAATAGAATATTATAGATTTGGAAAACAAAACCAGATGTTTTTGTCGGTTATATAAAGTATTACTTATCTGACCTCTTCAAAAATATTTTATTAAAATTCCCAAAAAATATACTTTTGGCAATCTGAAGTTTTAATCACGTACCTATTTATTGAGTAATTTAAATAATACCTGCAAATTGCCAGAAAAAAATTGCGGTTTTACACAATTCCCAAACTTAAATAAAGTTTTCAAATGAGTCGCCAGCTCTTCGACCAATTGCATAGCCCCGCTGCCGCCGTCGCCCCTTGTATATGTCCTGCGCTTAAGTAGTGTGCATGGGTGAGATATAAAATCTCGTATTAACTCTACAGCTTTAGTAATTACTTTTTCGAGTGGTATTTGATTTTTTATAATGAGTGATATGTTGCATTTAGTGGTGCCATTACAAAATGGCAGTTCATGTGATGGTTACACAGCCTGCGGAAAATTAAATTATTGTTTTAAGAGTTACAAAAAATTCGTTTATTTTATTGTTTTAATCGCAATTTACAATTTATTCAATAATACAATTTGCTGATAGCCTAGGGGTTTGCGCAGGAAACGCAATCTTTTAAAATACACCCAAATGGGCCCATGTTTCCGATGGATTAACAAATAGTTTAAAATATTATATGATTTTGAAATGAAATGTTGATTCCATATTATTATAAAAATGATGACTTTTTATGATACTGAGATAAGACTCGAGTATGGCTTCAGTCCAAAAAAACATTCTAATTTCGAATTCTCGATCGACGTTGCAGATTAAAAGGCCACGCTCCCGCGTTGTATTTGACCAGGTCTGAAAACGTTTGTATACTGAAATAAAATGCAGGCAAATTTAAAGCAATAATTGATTGAGATTAAATACAAAGTATATATATAAATACAATTGTTATTATTATATCAATATAATTTATATAATTTAAAACTTATCTTTGAAATATTTAGTACCTTACAAAGTTGGGAACAAGACATATTGGTCTGTGCACTCGTTATAATATGGCTTCAAATCAATTAGTACAATTACCTAACACCTTAGAGGTAAAGTTTAGTAGAGTTCGTGTCAAGTAACAAGTCCTAGCGACAGCGCTGTAGTCGTACGCTTATGCAATTAAGGTATGTAAAATATATTAGTTGCACTAATTGCCACGGGAGTTCTTTAATGACAAGGACTGTGACACATTTTAGAATAACCGCCTTTTTTAAATCGGTTAAAAAACGTGCAGCTTTGCTTACTCTGCGCCAATATGTCTTGAGCCTAATTTAGCAATAGAATTAATGATTGTTGATTTATAAATTATTTTAATATGTACAAAATAATCTCATTTATTAATAAATATAATTGTAACGTTATTGAAGTGAATTATTAAAAGTATTTCTTTATTTGTGTAATAATTTCGGATTAGGATCTCTGTGTAGCTAGATTATATTTTATCGGTTTAATAATGCACTTTTTGTACCTATTTCTTATAAGTTTAAGACTTGTCATACGCGTACAGGTGTAGAGAATTGGTTTATGATGGAAAAAATTGTAAAAGTGAACTTAAACTTAAAACTGTTATTTGGCATAGAAATTGTTGCTAATTCAGTAGTACTAGCATTGCGAAAGCTAAGCTAGAGTAAGCTGGGCTCAAGGCACATTGCGGGACTGTTGAAGCGCAGCGATTCAATTACGATATGAAGTTAACTGAGCCTTACTAACGTTAAATTTGACCCAGTTAAAGAAACAATATAACGACACGCGTGTTGGTCTGTATGTTATTATTTTAAGTAAAAAAAGTTTATTCTGTACGTACAACTTTTTGTTTAAAATAGTTTTAATCTCAGTTTAAGTAGAAATATTTTAGAAAATACGTGTTGTCGCTGCACTTCTGTTCTGTTGTAAAGCGCCTTGAGCTCTTATACATCTGTATACTTTAGTTAGGCCAACTCTGAGATTTTTTTTTTACAAAACACTTCTGATTCTGACATCACTAGACCTATTTTCTACATCTGTAGATATAAGGCGTATTTTGTACAATGTTATTTTTAAAGGAACAAAATAATGTAGCGACGGTAAAGGTTAGGTAAAAATGTAGTAAGTTCGGAAAATGGGTCTCAAAGTAGCGACTAAGTCGAGGCAATGTGATAGGCTGATTGATGTTGTATAGATGCTGTGTCGAACATTTACTGTAATGGTTCACTCACACTTGTGTAGGCCGTACCGGGGTACCATAATTAACCGTTAGTGTTTTTTCTACCCTCTGGGCATTTTTCCGCGCTTAAACGACCCAGTTGGACGTCTGTTGTACATTGGCTGACTTATTTTCTTAAATTAAATTGGAAATATAACGAAAAAAAAGGCTATCTTCGTTAAACTAACAAAACAGCGCCAATTATCGAAGATAACTAATACGTAACATTCGAAACAGGTAACTTGCATTAAGAACGCAATAGTTGCATTTTTTTTAAACTTTTTATATTGGTTCCATTTTAGCAAAGAGAATTTAGAAGCCCCAATAATACCTATTTATTGATTTGGTTAAACAACTTTCATCAGACATTACAGTGAATGTTCGGTTCAATTTGATTAGAATAATTAACGCCGTGGGTGCCAATTCTTATATTGCTCGAAAAAATCCAATAATAAATGTTTTTTTTGGTGATGAAAAAGGTATGCAATTGTTTTTGATAGGAATAGGAGTAGCTTTTGAGGCTGAGTAAGTGGTTATTGAGTTTTCGCCCACTGTATAAGACTAAGCTTACATCGATGATTTTTTTTTGTTGGTATCTAAACGGACTGCTTACGGCATTGGTCCAATGCAGTGTGCGAAAACCTTTATAGTTAGTTGTATGTTACGAATTTTAAAGGTATGTTATGTCACTTTACACTCGTGTTATTGTATGCTAGAGTGTTGACAATATCTTTTGGAATTCTTCTATATTTTGTATACAGCCCAATATTTATTGTACAGTGTAATAAAATACCATGCATGTATGTTTTTGTGTTTCTTTTTCTTTGTTCAGCACTATCATCCATACTAATATTATAAATGCGAAAGTCAGTTTGTTTGTTGGTTTGTTCTTCAATCACGCTTCAGCGGCGCAACGGATTGACGTGATTTTTGGCATGGATGTAATTGAGGACCTGCAGAGTGACAGAGTGGCTACTTTTTATCCCGGAAAATTAAGGAGTTCCTATGGGAATTAAAAAAACTTATTCCACGCGGACGAAGTCGCGGGTATCTGCTAGTATACCTATATATATACCTAACGATCTCCTAATTCGACGGTCTCGTCCGTACTCCGTGCGTCCAAGTAGGTACAGCTACGAATTTCACTGTCTATCCGAAAATCGATCAACATTGAATTACCTGAAATACCTATTTGAAATGAGAGTCGTTAAAACAGAAGTCCAAGGAGAGATTTGGCTTTTGATTCCACGGCTTGTGAAAATATATGATTGGAATGTGCACATTGCCAGCCATGTACTCAATCATTTAACAAAGCTGTTTTATGAATGGATTAAATGGAGGGATGATCATCGATATATATGTAGGTACTAGATGGGTCCCCATCGTAGCGCTGTCACGGTCGCTCGTCGTGTAGATAATTTGTTATTCTTAGGTTAACATCTAGTCTTATTAGTTTGGCACTGTACAATTTTTATTTCAAGGTAAGTGTTTCAAGTCACAATTATACATTTCCAAAAAAACGTTATTTAATCTTCCTATTTAATATTTTTATCCATTACGCAATCATTTAATTTCCGCGGCAAACTGTATATTTTTTTTTATCTGGCCTTACGGCTTCTATGGCCATGACCTATGTTATCTATGACCGAGTCATACGTTTTCAATATATGTTGCAAGCAAGTTCCCGCTTTTCAGACTAGATGGCGTTGATGACGTTGCTAAAAATACGCCCACATTCTTTGTTTGACAGGGCCCGTTTATGTAAATTGAGGTCGTTGGGGATGATGGCAAATAGACAAGCGAAGTCGAAGATAATAATATCTAGGTATTACAAAAGTTCTTAAAAGTAAAATAAAGGCTAAGAAATCGTGCAAAGTAAAAGGTCGAAATCTAGCCGCAATCAGATTTGAAGACGAACAAAAAGCAAAGCCTCATTGTTTCGGAATACGACCCATTCAATGAATAGTTTTTCATCAAGATTGTTTAAGAGTTAAGGAACTCAATATACAAAGGCTTTTATTTAGCGAGGGTTCGCAAAATTCGCGAGATAAGGGAATATGCTGAGCTGGGTCTTTGATGCGGTATCAAGGATGGGTGAAATTGAATCAAGCCTGCCCGCGGCGGGGTTGGCGCGGTGACTATGATAGGGAAACTAAAAGATTTTTGAAGGATTTAGTAACCATGCGGTCATATCAAGGTTTTTTGTGGACTTACTGAATCTGGGTCATGTAAGTACCTACCTTACCGAATACCGATCATACGTGTAACGTAATAGACGTACGGCCGGTTTCTGAATTGAGAATTTCATGTTGAGTCTGTCTCAAAGCTTGGAGCTTGCTGTTTTTGCTTTAATGCTTAATTCAGACACTGGTCCAATATCAATTCAGAAACAAAAATTTGCTTAATTAGTCCTTAAGTAGGTAGTCTTTGAGACATACTCAACACGAAATTCTCAATTCAGAAACCGGCCGGTAATAAAACACATACTTAGTAGAGAAGTAAAACTTCGATCGTTTTATACCACCGTAAAAATAGATATCTACGTATTACGAATGGTAGATAACTATAGTAATTTATTCATACGATAAACTGTAATAAAATTCCGTGATACGTGATTAATTGCGGAAAATGGAAAAAGATAAAAGGTTCACAAATCATGCGCTGCGGTTAATAGCCGCGATATCATCGCTGAAACTGTCTGCATTCGACGCTTTTAATAGGACTATATTTACAACTATAACTTTTATTCGTTTGTCCATTTGTGTACTGTGAACTATTGTGTAGGTTGGTACGTACCTACTTCCTAGGCAATTTGATAGATAGAGTTACTACTCTAAAATCAACTACTTATTACCTAATCTGTGGTATGACTAGCGATCCGTCCTGGCCGTAAGGCAGATTTTCTGTTGCATTTTTCACGATAATATTGGTTATTCCTACGAGTTACCTACCTAATTTTTACCCGATTACTTATCTATTTTTACAGCAAAGCTAAAAGGATGGGTTATGATTTTAACAGTTTTTGTATAGGTATATGTTTGCATTCATGTATGTTCCACCGTAGCGCATAAACTACTGAGCCGACTTTGATGAATGAGGTGTCAACCGATTCGTCATTATGGTCCGGGTGACATAGGCTACATTTTATACCACCCAAAACTGATAAAATGATGGAAATGATTACATCAAAATTTTCTGTAAATAGTCGGGTAACAGTTGTACAGGTACAGTCCATCAAACTTCTCTGATCCGTTGACCAAAATTGGAACTAATTTTTATGCCTGTTAAGTTTTTTTAAATTTTATTTTTCGTATCTGCCTACTTACCTACCAACCAAAAATATTAGAGACTCCAAATCCTTAGGTAACTATTTTAAAAAAAAGTCTCAAAGAATATTTCCACCAAATCGTGCCATAATAACTAAATAATTATATTATTTATATCGTAATTCATTACTATGCTTAAGTAATATTATTTATATAATAGGTATATTGTGTAAATTATGTATGCATTATGTATGTACTATTTATTTATGTTTATGTATAATATATATTGTTATCTATATTTACTTATTTTAATTATAAGTAATGTATAAATATATATTGTGTCTAGTATGTTTATATTATTTACTCAACTAATAATAATAACGTGTATTCTATTGTGCCACACTACCCTACACATCTCGTTCAATCCTCTCACCAAAGGTTGCCTGGTAGAGATTGCTCAGTAAGCAATAAGGCTGCCTTTGCATACCTAGTAGTCTAAGATACGTATATAACCCCGACCTTCACCGAGCTGTTTATTGGATGAAACCAACTTTTTATTTTTATTTAGTAATAGATAAATGCACCTAAAATAGGTTGCCTATTAAAATCATGACACTAAACTTGACAAAAAAAAAGTTAATTAAAATTAATTAATTTAAAAATAGCCTGGACTGGATTTTAATAGGCAACCTATTTTAGGTGTATTTATCTATTACTAAATAAAAATAAAAAGTTGGTTTCATCCAATAAACAGCTCGGTGAAGGTCGGGGTTATAAACGTATCTTAGGCTATAGTTATAGTTAATTTTACTCTGTATTCTTTTTCTTTCATGTGTGCAATAAAGTATTTATCTATCTATCTCAGATTAATTTGCGGGGCTTATATTTCCTGCTTGTTGAACTTAGAAGTTAGAAATGTATGTACCTATCTTTTACTAGGAACTTTGTTTAGATCTATTTGAGAGTAACGTCGTCACTCGATAGGCGGTAGGTATTATTCTCTTGCCTCACGCCGCGGATTGCGCCGCCTGAATCCAGTGGCTCTCTGCGACTCATGTTTTGATCTCTTGGTTTGGTCTATTTGAGAGGACAATTCCCTAATGATTATTATCCATATCCATACTCACTATACTTAGTATTATTAATGCGAAAGTGTGTATGTCTGTCTGTTTGCTACGCTATAACGGCCCATCCTTTCAACCTATTTTGATGAAATTTGGTATAGGGGTAGGTTACACCCCGAGCAAGGACACAGGCTAATTAATTAGGCCCGAGACATTGAGTTCCCGCGAGAATCAAACAACTTTATCCTAAAACTTCATCTAGTCCATACTATCCATACTAATATTATAAATGCGAAACTGTGTCTGTCTGTCTGTCTGTCTGTCCGTCTGTCTGTCTCTCTGCTACGCATTCACGGCCCAACTACTCAACCGATTTTGATGAAATTTAGTACAGATATAGGTTATATCCCGGGGAAGGACCCCGGAAAATTTAAGAGCTCCCGCGGGGATCAAAAAATATCAATCCACGCGGACGAAGTCTCGGGCATCAGCTAGTTCTTCTATAAAGTAAACTGATATTTTTTTCATAGTGTCATGTTATACCAAATCCTCATCCATCGTGCAGCGGAGCGACAAATCGGCCCCCTCATTATATCAACTTCTTATGATGTTACTTCGTTTCATGCTAGATTGCTCTTCATATGAAAGATACATTTTCCGGCCCACATTTTTTGTACTTTGTTACCAAAATTGGGGTATTTCTTTGGTTTATGATGTTTGATTTAGAGGTATGGATGTTCCTTATATCCTATCTATATAAAAAGTTTTACTTTACGGATTATCTCAGATAAACTATTATAGATTTGACGACCTCCCTGGCGCAGTGGTGAGCGTGAGTGGGTGGGTGGGTGAGAGGGTCTTATAGCGGGAGGTCCCGGGCTCGATTCCCCGCAGGGACAATTTGGGAACTTATGATTTTTGAATTTTCTTTGGTCTTGTCTGGTGGAAGGCTTCGGGCCTGGCTAGTTAGAACCCTACCGGCAATGGTGTACCTACTTGCCGCCAAGCGATTTAACGTTAGGTACTTAGTAGTTTTCCTAGTTTCTTACAGGAACAGGAAAAACTAAATCAAACTTAATATTATAAATCCGAAAGTGTTTTGTTTCTTGGTTTGTTGATATGTCCTTCAAACACGCCGCAATGGAGCAACAGACCGACGTGATATTTGGCATGGGTGAAGTTGAGGACCTGGAAAGTGACAAAGGCTACTTTTTATCTCGGGAAATTAAGGAGTTCCCGCAGGAATAAAAAAAACTTAAACCACGCGGACGAAATCGCGGGCATCAGCTAGTTAACTATACCTAGGTACATTGAACGTGCTTGATATTTTCAAGGGGCCTCCAACTACAAAGTAGGTAAAATATTTCATTCATTCTGTACATGTGAATGTGTGTACATGCACCGGACATATTTCGGTCCGGCGAACAATTTACGCCGGATGCACCACCGCTCCCCCTCGGCGCGACGGACATCGGTCCGGTGTAAGAAAGAGCGGTCACGGGTCATCCACGCCAGTGTATTGGTGAGTGTTGACGCTGCCGGACGTTTCGCCGGTTTTCTTTAAATTAAGTGCCGTCTACCTGCATTCTTTTAAAAATGGATGCTATTGACATGGAATTGTTAATAAGTTTGGTTGAAAATATTTCTTTATTTTAATATTCTTATCTATAATATCTTTCTTTTATTTTAATATTTTGATAATATTTGAAATTCGTAAAAAGAGTATGAAATGCACCATATTCTTCCCTTTCCAATAATATAGGATGCCCCACGATGACCTATTTCGTTTTTCTATTTCTATTTGTTTCTTTTTGTACCAATAGTAGGCCAATACGAGTTTTTTTTTCTTATTATTGTACATTTCACACGTGTGTAATCTCTGACTACCAGTTCAAAACTAGCACATATAGACGGCACTCCAAAGTAACATCCATCCGGTAAAAAAATATACGTATACAAGGATAGCCGTTTATTGACGCTCCATTATCCGGTGAGAAAAACGGATGTATACAAGCGCTCTAAAGTCCGCCACTGTATAGCTCTAAAATGTTGACACCAAACGGCGCAAGGGGGTTATTATCTTCACTTAAACCGGTATTAAATATAATCCTTAAGTAAAGGACGTTAAGGTACGTCATACAAATCTGACATTTCAAAATAATATAGCTGTATGGTACTAGATGTAACTTGAATTAAAGTATTTCTCAAGTAAATCGAGAAGGAAATATTATAAAGATTACTGCTGTACCGAGATAGTAAATCTAGATCGTTAGGTACAAGAGGACTGCTTGCGAAATAATGATGATGGCTGTACGAAGGAGATAAGAGCTGGCACTTGTGATATTCATACGGCTTTTTGCATTATTAAGGCCACAATTTTAGCTGTCATGTTTATCCATTCTAGAATCTATCCATATCACTTGATATATATTAATAGTGCGTGTTTTTTGCATGGATATACCTACCTAATTAAAGGCCCTGACCAAAAAATAAAAAACCTGTTTAGACTGCAACTAATTTTCCATTTATCTTTCAAGAAAGAGAAATACTATAGGTACTCACTTATATAATAATACTTACTTACTAACTTAATATACTTTAGAGAAAGAAATTTTTGCGCAACAAGGCGAGGATTTTATTTTTCTCACGGGATTTTTAGAAACTTAAAACACGCAGACTTAAAAAATAAGTAACGGCAGAACACAAAGCACGAAAGAAGAATGAAGAAAAATAAGAAAAACCATACCATAAAAATAAATCTTTTCTACTTTGTTATTGTATCTAATTTTAGAGAAACGATCCGTACTCTCCGAAACGGTATACCTACCTACTTACTTATTGGGACAAATAATTTCTCTTGCGCCACTGGACATTATTAACTGTAATCCATTAACTAAGGGTCGAGGGAGACGGGTAGTTTAAAAGGAATACCTACCTACTTTCAACATTACTTATAGTTGTATTAAAGTCCTAATAATCAAATCAAATAAATATTATAAATGCGAAAGTTTGGATGGATGTCTGGACAGATGTATGGATGGATGTATGGATGGATGTTTGTTACTCAATCACGCCCCAAAGGATGAACGGATCTGGCTGAAATTTGGCGCAGAGATAGATTATATAGGCCACTTTTTATCCCGGAAAATTAAAGAGTTCCCGCGGGAACCAAAAAACCTCAAATGGATGTTTGTTACTCAATCACGCCAGAACGGCTGAACGGATCTGGATGAAATTTGGCACAGAGATAGATTATAGTCTGGACTAACACATAGGCTAGGCTTTTTATCCCGGCTATATTCGATCCACGCGTCGCGGGCATCAGCTAGTTCCTAATAATAATAATATTTCCTAATAATTTAATATCATTAAATTATTAAGAAATAAGGGACTGTCTCCTATCAGTTATGTAGTGAAACACACTCGTATCATTGACCAAGCCGAGTCTCTGAGTCTACTTCAGTCAATTTGCACTTGTCCGTCTGTCCGTCCATCCGTCTGCCAGAGCCTTTTATCTTCTAAATTATTAAACATAATTACTTCATATTTAAACTTAAGATGAAAACCGATGGTCTCAAACCGAAAATCGCTTGATCGTGGCGCTCGTAGAAGCGATTATCTTACTAATATTATAAATGCGAAAGTTTGGATGGATGTATGGATGTAACTATGGATGGATGGATGTATGGATGTTTGTTACTCAATCACGCCTCAACAGCTTCACGAATCTGGCTGAAATTTGGCACAGAGATAGATTATAGTCTGGAATAACACATAGTCCCGGAAAATTAAAGAGTTCCCGCGGGAACCACAAAACCTCGATCCACGCGTACGAAGTCGCGGGCATCAGCTAGTAGGAATATAAAACATTGATTGTAAAACGCGTAAAGGAATTTGAAGACACTGGTGCTACTGCCTCTCTGAATTGACAGGCTAAGCCGTTGGGCTAAATAAGCGCCAGCTCTTGCCAGATCTTGTCTTGGGTACCAGCCCATGAGCGGTCATTTGGATGGTGTATTTATTGTGTAAGTAAATATAAATATTATAGATTTTTTGTAGTAGGTAAATATTTTAATTATTTAATTTGGAAAGGACTCATTAAAGACGTGTGTTCTGACTGCTGACATCATACTAATATTATAAATGCGAAACTGTGTTGGTTTGTTGGTTTGTCCTTCAATCACGCCGCAACAAAGCAACGGATCGACATGATTTTTTGCATGGGTATAGTTGAGGACCTGGAGAGAGACAGGCAATTTGGTACAGGGATAATTTGTATCCCTGGGAGGGACATTGGTTACTTTTTATCCCGGAAAATAAAGGAGTTCCCGCAGGAATTGAAAAACTTATTCCACGCGGACGTAGTCGCGGGCATCAGCTAGTACCTACCGGATAAATAAGTACAGATTTTTCATTTTTGCAAGCAATGCAGCTTGGCATTGCTTGCAAAACTGAAGGCGGCCTTGCAAGTAAGACATCTAAGACCTGTGCTTACTGTTGATATTCTGCACGTGTCTAGAATTCCGCCATTCTTTGCTGATTGCGCTTTTAAAGCTGGCGCGGTGCCGGGCTGACCGTCCGGGTCGCAACGCTGATCTTAGGCGAATTATTAAGGAATACGAAAATAAGGTATGACGACCTCCCTGGCGCAGTGGTGAGCTTTGTTGTCTTGTTAGCGAGATGTCCCAGGTTAGATCGCCGGTAGGGTCAATTTATGAATTCATTTCTGAACAACATTATGTCCGCGACTTCGTCCGCTTGGTTATAGGTTTTTTTGGTTTTCGCGGGAAGTCTTTAATTTTCCGGGATAAAAAGTAGCCTTTGTCCTTAATCGGGACGCAACTTATCTCTGTATCAAATTTCATCAAAATCGGTTGAGTAGTTAGGCCTTGAAAACGTAGCAGACAGACAGACGGACAAACTTTCGCATTTATAATATTACTATGGATATTAAGTAGGTATGGATATTAAGTAGGTATGGATATTAGTAACTAGTAAGATAGTAAGTAGGATTTTCTCTGGTCTGGCGGGAGGCTTTGGCCATGGCTAGTTATCTCACTACCGGTGCGACCAAGCGATTTAGCGTTATGGTACGATGCTGTGTAGTAACCGATTATTGGTAGCCGGCAACTGTGTCAATGGTGTCATCATTTAAAAGTCAGATATACCTACTTAGGTATATTTTATGAGCAGCGAGAAAAATTGCATTTTGAACCTGTGGTAAAACTAAGTTTCCTTAAAAAATAATTTTGTAGCATTAAATTCATTCTAGATCTCTTTTTATCTAAAGAAATATAATCTTAACTCAGAATACAGTCTTATATTTTAACGTTCAGAAAATAGCCTTTACCTACAATTTTCTTGCGGGAAGGTGAAACGTTATTCACCGTCCACTGAATAAAGCTTCTGAAAGACTTACAACATTTTCAAAGGTAGTTATCATGCTGATGCTTGTACTGGCAGGTTACATGCCATTTGACGGGAAAATTAGCTTTCCGAAGCAGAACTCAATTTTTTGGAGAACATTAATCGCTACGGCTACGGAAACGCCCCGAATATTGAAATTTATTTTGAAACTAGACTTCGTCCGTGTGGATTAACTTTTTCCAATTCCCGCGGGATCTCCTTAATTTTCCGGGATAAAAAGTAACCTATGTCCTTCCCCGGGATACAAACTATCCCTGTACCAAATTCAATCAAAATCAGATGTACAGGTGGGCTGTGAAAGCGTAGCAGACAGACAAACAGAAGGACGGATAGACACTTTCGCATTTATAATATTTGTAAGGATTAGGTCAAGGAGAAAAACGTTACTCGTAGATTTAAACCAAAATAGGGAACTCCTTAGATGTTGAATTCTTTGCTTGCTTATATTTTCGCAGAATTTCGGACGGCTTGCATACTGGATACCGACATAATTGATTACCTAATTGTAAAGTGATTAATTTTCTCCAAAAAATTAGAACTCCAAACCTTTCGAGTTCTTAACCACTATAGGCTATACCGGTTTTATTCCAGCCATAGTAATCCAACTTTTGTTAACTTGCTCGTTTAGTCACCCTCTTAACAAGGATGATGTGAGGGTGGAAATTTCGGAGTTTTCCTCACTGAATAATTTACACCAATCAAAATTTTCCTCACGAGTTGGCGCAACGCGGACTTCGCACGAGTTTCGTGACCTCGTTAAAACTTGAGTTCTTCTGTGAACGTCCTTCTTTTAATTTGCCCTTTATCCTGTAAAGACGTGTAAATAATGAGACTAAGAACTTGACACGTTCCATGTAATTAAATCTCTCTTTCTCTCGGATTTATTTTCTTCACTGATGAGGGCCGGGACGTCTTCAAATTCACCACAATGGTAGGTGTTTTCCTTGGATGAAAATGCGATGGACACCTAGATTCTTCCAAATATATTAAAATATTAATGCTAAGTAATATTAATTTGGGAAATAATATCAATTCTTTGGCAAATTAATTAATTTTGGGGAATCATTATCTCATTTTCATTCACATATTTATATCATTTGACGTTCGTGTTTTACAATTATTAATCGTTATTTAAGGGACGTCAAGCTATGTCACTTAAAACTGTCAGTTTGAAATAATACTGCTTTATGCGATGGTAGTAATACCCCTTGTAGCGTCACAAGTACTTGCCATGTACCTACTTACCTCGGTTAACCCAGAATACTTACCATCAATCACCATTTACCGTGTACAACAACCAAATACCATTGTACCTTACCTCAGTACCCGAATAAACCTCATTACCTTTAATTACCTGGAGGAAGGATTATGTGGAAAGGATAAATAAGTACCAAAGGATCACTTTATTATCAAGAAGAGATAAATAATGAACACTGAAATCAAGATGCAACTCACTTTAATATCAAGACCGACACCGTTCTCATCGAGCGATGCTTAGATAACGGAAGATGCGAGATCGCCTTCAAAAAGGCGAGAGCCCGCAGCATCGGTTCGACGGAAGGTGTTAGCTGAGCCGTGTTGAGGTCGCCTGCACTGAACTGTGTAGATTACAAGCAATCGCGCCAGCCTGTTTGTATTGGACATAGAAAGGAAATGTTTAGCCTTGATAAAGGCTGTCCGTACAAACTTCTGCCGGGACCGGAGATGCCGCTGATTTCCCCAGAAGTCTAAGGAGAATGCACCGAGAGTTCCACTGTCCACACAAGTACTCCAGCCAGTTCATTATCACCACTGCACACGTGTCACTCGTTACGGCGCGCGCGAGCTGTGCGAGCGCGTGTTGTGTCCGGCGGTAAACGGGCGACTGAGGAGCGCGCGGGGGCGAGCGACCAGCGACCTACTTATACCCGCACGGTTACAGATGTTTTGAATTAGGGCAACTAGCTACCTAGTGCAATATTCGATATGTACATATTATAGATATATAGTTTTAGTCGTAATTCTTTATTATTATTATTTCTATTATTATTACTATTTTCTGATTGGTTGTTAGTTGTAAGAATTTTAGTATAAATATCGGCATATTTTTACATACATTCTTTCTGGACGGTCGCAGTCGTCTCGTGCGCACGTGCCTTACAGTGTTCCGGAAACTTATCGTGATTTTCATTAGAAAATACACTTAAGTTTCGCCCGCGTGTTTTCGCGGAGTTAGCTCGCCTACCCAAGCATGCCCGGCACCACGAGCCCGTGGTAGCCGACGGCAGCGCGCCGACTGCTCCAAGAAGCCGCCAATATGAACCCGACCCCGGGTTCATCCAAAGGCCCTTATCAGGGCCAACCTCTACACCCGCGCGACCCCAGACGTCCGAGGACCACCCACACTGGACCAGGACCGAAGGACTCCGCCGGCCGCTCTGCGCTGGCGCACCCGCGCGTCTCGCGCCCGCCTCCCGCCCGACCGCGCGCCCCTCTGCCGCCGCGCTCCCCGCCGCCTCGCGTACCGTAACCACCACCCGCGCCGCCGCGTCGCTCGCTTCAGTGCCTGCCCCACCCGAGTGTGCGGCGCCTGAAGCTCGAGCACACGCCGCCCGTGCGGCCGCTGCCGCGTCACATACTCTCGCCGCTGTGTCCGCCGTACCCGAGTACGCGCCATCGGCTCGAGATCGCGACCCGCGCGCGCGTATCGCCGCGTCCCCCGCCGAATCTAGTTTACCGTCTGGAGCATGGTCCATGCCGTTGCTCGACGAGGACCCCGAGCTGCCGCCACCTGGGAAAGAAATCTCGCCCAGATGTAAGGACAAGTCCGCCCTAATTCTATTAGAGTCATTGAAGGGTATGGGCCGAATTCCCGAAGACTTATACATCCGAGTTAGGAAAGAAATAGAGGCCAACGCAGAACCAGTGCAACAGCTCTCGGAGCAGGAAGAAGATATCGTGGCTAACATCGCAACCTGCGCGGCGATATGTGCGCCTGCACAGGCAAGCCGTAGGCCACGATACGACTCCGACGACGAAGATGCAGAGGCAAAGCGAAAACGAGTCGTCCGTGCCGCCACTACTCCCGTCGACACCGAGATGAGCGAGGATGAGGCAGAGACCGCTAGTGAACGGCCCCCTTCGCCTCCCCCGCCAACCTACGCATCCCGTGCGGGGAAGCCCAGCACCGTCCCGCCGAAGCCCGCCGCCGCCCCTTCAGGCGCGTGGCAGAATAGCAGCAAACCTCCCAACAGAGGTAAACCGCGATACCCTCCCCTTATTGTGGAGAGCCTTCCTAACTGGGCTCACCACTTTAAGGTCATTAAGAACTCCCTGGGCAGAGCACCCAGCCCATTCGGCAAGGGGGTGAAATTCACTCCCCAGTGTGAAGAAGAGTTCCGAATGCTCCAACGGTATCTCACATCGCTGGAGCAGAAAGAGAAAATAGCATGGTTCTCGTACTCCCTCCCAGCCGAACGCAGCCTGAAGGTCGCGATCCGCGGCCTCCCGGTTGACACGAATCCCGAAGAGATAAAGGAGGACCTAGGCAGCCAAGGGTTTAACGTCGAATACGCTCGACCCATCCGCGCGAGGAGAGGCAGGCCGGGCTGCATTTTCCTTGCCATTCTCCACAGGACCCCGAACCTTACGCCGGCCATTTACGACGTGAGGGAGATTCTTTGTATGCCGGGAGTGACGATCGAGGCGTGGAGGGGGAGGAAGGGCCCCGCTCAATGCCATCGGTGCCAGAAATTCCGTCACTCCTCTCAAAACTGCCACCGCCAGCCGGCGTGTGTGCGCTGCGGCGGAGAACACAGCGCCCACGAATGCCCGCGCCCGCTAACAGAACCCGCAACGTGCGCGAACTGCAGCGGCCAACACCCAGCCAACCACGCCTCCTGTCCGGTGTTTAGGAAGGAGGCGCGGAACAAGCGAGCCGGCACGGTCGCTTCTACCGTGCGGCCGCCTCAAAGTGAGTCCCAGACGGAGAAGCCGTCCACCCACAAGACTTCCCAGGGTTCCAATATTAGGACCCCCGCCAACGAACCCAAGAAGCGTGGATCGGAAACACCAAAACATAGAAAACGGAGACCCAGGGGTAATAGAGGTAAAAAGAGGCGACCGGAGCAGGAGCCCCCCCCTCACCAAAAACCCTCCTCCCCCGGCGGACCGCAGACAGGTCCCGACCGCCGAGAAAAGCCAGGAGGGTAAGGGCAACAAGAACGCCGTCCTCGACTCCGCCATAGGAATCCTGCTGGACGTCCTGACCACAATACGCGCCGGAAAGGACCCCACCATCAACATCACCGAGGGCATCGGGAAGCTGCTCTCCGCATGCGTCTGAGCCCTCGATGATGACTCAAAAACCAACTTTGCAAAGTGGTGGACCCGCCTGACCGCTGGTAGGTCTCTGCTGGGCCTCCCTTATAGGGTCTCACCCGGTAGGACTAGTCCGCGACGGCACCGAGTCCACCACCTGTCCTCAAAAGGCCCTTCTGGCCGACCCAAAGTCCCTGGCGTATTGACGCCAGGCGGTAGACCCTGCATGCAGGGGGCTCTGCCCCGATCATGCTTACCCACGCCCTTACGGGCGTGAGTGACTATTACGTGTATACATTCTTTCTGATCTCAGCAGCAAATCAGAGTTTTATTTAACTCCAAAACCTCCGCTAAAGTGGTGACCCCGAGCCTGAACAAGCTGAAAAATGGAAGATCAGAAGCTATCCACCTCTGCACAAGCAAGACTCCCAGGGCAGGAAGAAATTGCCGCCATCGCTCTATCACTGCGTGTTCCGCCATTCTGGAGAGACAAATCCCGTTTGTGGTTCATCAGTTTTGAGGCCGCAACAAGCGAACTAAAGAAGAGCCAGGAGCAGCTAGCCCAGATGGTCATCGCTCAACTAGAAAAACAAGACATAGAGCAAATTTCGGACATACTCTGCAATCCGCCACCTACAGAGCTGTACAACGCTGTGAAGAATCGTCTGATCTCCGTCTATGAAGAATCCGACAGTCGCCAGTTACAAAAGCTACTTTCGGAGATAGAGCTCGGTGACCAAAAACCGACTCAACTCCTGCGCCGTATGCGTTTTCTCGCCGGAAGCAAAGTACCAGACTCAACTCTACGTCTGATGTGGACGAACCACCTTCCAGCGCACGTCCGATCTGTATTGGCAGTCAGCGAATCCTTCAGCACGAAGACTGCACTCGACGAGTTAGCACTCCTAGCCGACAAGATGTTAGAATCAAACCCCACCCCACAAGTCTCAAGCGTCGAAGCCGTCTCATCAACCAACGCCACCGCGAGCACTCACGCCACTTCGAGCACCGACATTCAATTCCTCGTGAAAGAAATTACCAAGCTAACACTCGAAGTCGCCGCGCTCAAGACGCAGTTCAACAACAAACCATCCCACTATAGAGGCCGTTCCGCAAACCGTCGTCGCTATGGCAACTATAACAGATCTCGAAGCGCAACTCCTTCGCCTTACTGTTACTATCATCGAAGATTCGGCAATGATGCAAGAAGATGCACACTGCCGTGCTCTTTCAAGAATGAAAACACGAAGCCGGAAAACTAGCAACTACGCTGGATGAAGCGGGATCCGGCGTATCTGAGAAGTCTTACCGCTTGTTTGTCACCGATAAGAAGTCAAAAACTACATTTTTAATCGACACGGGCGCTAATATCTCCGTGTTACCGCCGCGTAAAGGTGAAACACAGAAGCCATTGAATTTGCAACTCTACGCCGCTAACAATACGGTCATTCCAACCTACGGAGAAAAAACTATGGAACTCGACTTCAATCTTCGCCGACCATTTAAATGGAAGTTTATCATAGCCAAAGTCGGTAAACCAATCATCGGAGCAGACTTTCTCGAATACCATCAGCTGATCGTCGATATCAAAAATCGAAGACTTATCGACGGAAAAACCAACTTATCGTCGCAATCTTTCGTCCGTGCAACAAACATACCTACAATAAGAAGTATCGACGTTCAACAGTCATACCACAACATTTTAGCCGAGTTCCCCGGGGTAACAAGATTAACTTCAATGAATCTTACACCGAAGAACAACGTCGAACATTTTATCGAAACAACTGGACCACCACTTCACTGTCGTGCTCGCCCAATTGCACCGCATCGCTATGAACGAGTCCGCAAAGAGTTCGAAAATATGATAGAACAAGGACTATGCCGCCCAAGCAAAAGTCCTTGGTCTTCGCCACTACACATTGTTCCGAAGAAAAACGGCGATCTGCGAGTCTGTGGTGATTATAGAAGACTTAACCACGTTACTATACCGGACCGCTACCCAATTCCAAGAATTAAGGACTTTACACATCAATTAGCGGAGAAGACTGTATTTTCGACAATCGATCTCAACAGAGCATATCAGCAAATTAAAGTTCGTGAAGAAGACATAGAGAAGACTGCAATTATAACTCCTATGGGCCTATTTGAATTTCCGAGAATGGCACCAGGTTGGAACGCTGGCCAAACCTTTCAACGGTTTATTCACGAAGTTCTGCATGGTCTCGATTTCGTCTACGCTTTCATAGACGACCTACTAGTTGCAAGTCCGGACAAAACATCACATGAAGAACACCTACGAGTTGTATTACGAAGACTAGAAGACAATGGCATCACAATCAACCCGTCAAAATGTAACTTCGGGCAAGATGAAGTTAAATTCCTCGGTTTTACCGTAAACAAGTGCGGAATAAAACCTCCTGTAGAAAAAATCACAGCAATCTGCAACTACGCGAAACCAAAAACGATCGAAGAGCTAAGGCGTTATCTCGGAATGATAAATTTCTACAGAGAACATATTCCTAAGGCCGCCGATATTCAAGCTCCACTTCATGCCTATCTTCATAATTCGAAAAAGAGAGACCGCACATTAATTGAATGGACCGACGAAGCTACAAACGCATTCGAAGCGTGTAAAAATGCAATTCAAAACGCAGCTTTACTCGCTCACCCATCGCACGATGCTACGCTCGCAATCTTCAGCGACGCATCCGACTCGTGTGCCGGAGCTGTACTTCAACAATTCGTCAAAGAGAAATGGCAACCACTGGGGTATTTTTCGAAGAAATTTTCCGACGCGCAACGCAACTACAGTACATTCGACCGGGAGCTACTCGCTATCTACATGGCAGTAAAACATTTCAGGAAGACTTTTGAGGGACGAAACCTAATCGTTTTCACTGATCACAAGCCATTAACCTACGTACTGCAGAAACCACCTTCACCATCTGAAACTCCACGACGAGCAAGACAACTAATTTTCATCAGCGAATTTACTACGGACATCCGTCACATCAGCGGGAAAGACAATGTCGTCGCCGACGCATTGAGTCGCATACCTATCGAAAGCATAGTTTGCCCGACAAGTCTCGACTACGAAAAGTTAGCCGAAGCACAAGAAAGAGACAGAGAATGCATCGAGCAACTTTCGAAACAAAATAATCTCACTCTACGGAAAATGACTATGCCTAATTCGCAAGCTTCAATCTACTGTGAAACTTCAACTACATTCGTACGACCATACCTACCTGAAGAATTTCGACGAGTCGCTTTTGATGCAGTTCATAACATCAGCCACCCCGGTATCCGAACTACGAACAAACTCGTCACACAAAAGTTTTTCTGGCCATCAATGAACAAAGACGTCAGTACTTGGGCGAAAAACTGCATACAGTGTCAACGATGCAAAATCCAACGTCATACAACGAGTACTGTATCTGCATTTCCGACCGCCGAACGATTTCAACATGTACACATAGACATCGTCGGCCCGCTACCTACTTCGCCCGAAGGACATCGTTATCTCGTCACCATGATCGACCGAGCAACGAGATGGCCTGAAGCAATTCCGACCGACGATACAACGGCTGAATCAATTGCGAAAATATTCTACGAGCACTGGATCACTCGTTTTGGGACGCCGGTAGTGCTGACCTCAGACCAAGGGCGCAATTTCCAAAGCCACCTGTTCTCCAAGCTTCTCAACATCATGGGAATTCAACAGACTCGTACGACACCCTACCACCCACAATCCAATGGTATAGTCGAACGTTGGCACCGCTCTTTGAAGACTGCACTGAAAACACGTCTATCTGGACATACAAAGTGGATCGACGAGTTACCTACAGTTCTCATGGGTCTTCGTGCCGCAATGCGTTCTGATACTAAAGTCAGCGCCGCAGAGCTTACCTACGGATTCAACCTACGTCTACCATGTGATTTTTTCCCGCCTGCACAATCAACCGAGCAAGATTTAGACTACGACTACGTGAGCAGATTACGAGAAACGATCAACTCCGTCATGCAAAACCAGCCTACAGTACATAGCAACAAGAAACCTATTTTCGTTCATCAAGATTTACAAACCTGCGAGCAAGTTTTCGTTCGAAACGAAGGAGTGAAGAAAGCTCTACAACCTTCATATGAAGGCCCATACAAAGTAATAGAGCGAGATAGCAAGACTTTTAGACTGCAGTTGCCAGAGAAGCGCTCTGCAGTTATATCAATCGATCGTCTCAAACCTGCCTACACTTTGGATAGTTCAACAGAGTACAAACCTGCATTACCTTCATCATCGGACAGTCAAGTACCTCAACCTACTCACAACCCCGTGCGTAGAATAGAGAACGAGGCAAGTCAGGCGCCAGCATCTAGTACAATACAACCGATTTTAAAGAAGACTAGACTCGGACGCATAACTAAACCTCCTGTACGCTTTCGCTAGGGGGTGAGTCCTGTAGCGTCACAAGTACTTGCCATGTACCTACTTACCTCGGTTAACCCAGAATACTTACCATCAATCACCATTTACCGTGTACAACAACCAAATACCATTGTACCTTACCTCAGTACCCGAATAAACCTCATTACCTTTAATTACCTGGAGGAAGGATTATGTGGAAAGGATAAATAAGTACCAAAGGATCACTTTATTATCAAGAAGAGATAAATAATGAACACTGAAATCAAGATGCAACTCACTTTAATATCAAGACCGACACCGTTCTCATCGAGCGATGCTTAGATAACGGAAGATGCGAGATCGCCTTCAAAAAGGCGAGAGCCCGCAGCATCGGTTCGACGGAAGGTGTTAGCTGAGCCGTGTTGAGGTCGCCTGCACTGAACTGTGTAGATTACAAGCAATCGCGCCAGCCTGTTTGTATTGGACATAGAAAGGAAATGTTTAGCCTTGATAAAGGCTGTCCGTACAAACTTCTGCCGGGACCGGAGATGCCGCTGATTTCCCCAGAAGTCTAAGGAGAATGCACCGAGAGTTCCACTGTCCACACAAGTACTCCAGCCAGTTCATTATCACCACTGCACACGTGTCACTCGTTACGGCGCGCGCGAGCTGTGCGAGCGCGTGTTGTGTCCGGCGGTAAACGGGCGACTGAGGAGCGCGCGGGGGCGAGCGACCTACTTATACCCGCACGGTTACAGATGTTTTGAATTAGGGCAACTAGCTACCTAGTGCAATATTCGATATGTACATATTATAGATATATAGTTTTAGTCGTAATTCTTTATTATTATTATTTCTATTATTATTACTATTTTCTGATTGGTTGTTAGTTGTAAGAATTTTAGTATAAATATCGGCATATTTTTACATACATTCTTTCTGATCTCAGCAGCAAATCAGAGTTTTATTTAACTCCAAAACCTCCGCTAAACCCCTTATCGCTAAAATCTGTGGAGATTGGCGGCCGTGACCGAAATTCGGTCAAGAGGACATTATTATGATAACCATGTAATATCTCCTCGTATAGAGCTCCACCGCTATAAGCTTCGGATCGTTAAACAGTGCAATATTGGTACTGTACAGCACGCTTCATTGCCATATCACTTTAGTGTGTTTATGAAAACGGCTCAGCAAACTGTCAATGTAACTGAGGTAGACCAACATCATCACATAAGTAGCCATAGTATCGACTTCACATCACATTATTGTATTTATAATATTAAGACCGGAATTTCGGCAAATACTAAATATAATTCTACTTTCCTACTAATAATAATTTCGGAAAGTAGGATTGTTTCTGACCCGGTGGCCAAAATTGGAACTAATTTTTATGCCTGTTTAGTTTTTTTTCATATACACTAGCGCCGCTGTCACCGGGTCAGACAAGTTTGTCGAATTATAAGCAAATCATTTGACAGCTTAAAACGTATAACTCGAACTATTTAAAGAGTTCACGCTTTTTGACTTGCGCGCTTCAATGAACTCCTTAAACAGCAGGGCGACCGCGTATCTTTTGCATCAATCATTAATACATCGGAATCACCTCCGATTGGCTGAATTTATGGTATTCTTGCTGCGTCAATGGATTTCGTCCAATAGTGGAAGAGTGTTAACCAATCAGAGGTGATTGCGATGTATCAATGATTGATGCAAAAGATACGCGGTCGCCCTGCTGGTCGAATCCGTTTGACAAACGATTACAATTTCCTTACACAATCGGGGGGTAGAAATAATAGTTTATTTACAAAAATAGGACACGAATTTTTTGTATGGTCTTAATATTAAAATCACTGCACCTCGGAGTGTACATAAAAGAGGAAACATTATTTTTTATCGCGGTAACACAATGACACGATGCGATTCGAAATGCCCAACGCTTATAATACACGACAACCATAAACGTTGTTTACAGTTTTAATTTGAAATTCATAGTTTTGCGGTAAAACTGCCTACCGCAACATTTGACGCATTGATATTGGTTTTTCGACACGTTGATTGCCGAAATAATTCATACTTTTGTTGGGAAACCAAAAAACATTTATACTTAGTAGTCATAAAGAACATAACTATACTTACTTGATCGAAATTATATTCTATACTAAGTTAGTATTTGTTAGGTACTACTTTTGAAATCCTTACGAGGTATTTTACCTAATATTATGAATTTATTGAATGTGCGTTTATTTGTGTACCTCAGTGTGTACCTATGCTTTCACGCCCCATCATATCAACCGATTTTGACAATCTCCCTGGCGCAGTGTTGAGCGCTATAAATGTCTTAACGTGGGAAGTCCCGGGTTCGATCCTCGGCAGGGTCAATTTGGTAATTAATAATTTATGAATTTTCTCTGTGGTCTGGCCTGGTGGGAGGCTTCGGCCGTGGCTAGTTACAACCCTACCGGCAAAGACGTACCGCCAAGCGATTTAGCGTTCCGTGTAAAAACCGACTAGGGGTATGGGTTTAATATAACTGCCATACCCCTAACAGGTTAGCCCGCTACCATCTTAGACTGCATCATCACGTACCATCAGTTGAGAATTGAGATCGCAGTCAAGGGCCAACTTGTAGTGGAATAAAAAAAAAGTTTTCCACGCGAACCCAAAATGCAATAGGGACGAAGCCAGTAGTGTTTAGCTTACGAGTAAAATGAAAAAGCCTCAGCGATAGTTACAAGGCGTAAAAAATAAAGTGGAACGGAGTTCCTCCTAAAAGGTTTTGCTAAAATGGAAAGCGCGCTTGCCAAACAACAACCCCAACCACTGACGAAACTAATAAAATGGATGGAGCGTTCGGAGAAGATAAAAAGGAAGAGAAGCGTTTCATGCGAGTCAAAAATTAGTTTGTAGGAATTAAAAGTTAGGGCCGTCTGGTGTTGTGGTTATTTTTTGCCAACCTATGAGCATGCATGTTTTTGAGCTATTACATAGCTTCTATCGCGGGCCTTGAGCGTGGAGACCGAATCCAGAAATTCCGTACCTAACGAAAAAAAACCTAACACTTTGGTTGCTATGACTACTTGTGTTGTTGACTTCAAGTTGTTGAAGATAAAAAGACTATTTTTATGAAAAGATGATTTTGGTTGCTATGACTACTTGTGTTGTTGACTTCAAGTTGTTGAAAATATAAAGGCGAAATAAT
Organism: Erebia epiphron; assembly: GCA_963932025.1. NCBI lineage: Eukaryota > Metazoa > Arthropoda > Insecta > Lepidoptera > Nymphalidae > Erebia > Erebia epiphron. The sequence continues at coordinate 40,467,201 of OZ009948.1, read as the reverse complement.
TTTAAAGAATTATGTTTTCAATAGTCCGGGTGTCCAAGGGGAATCAAAAACCTCTTGTTAGAGGTTTTTTGATTCAACAACACAAGTAGTCATAGCAAGTTGATAAAAAATGCTATGCAATAGCTTTACCGCGGCAGTCTCCGAGTGCCACGCGTCTTTTTTTAGTAACAGTCTAGGCCGTCTGGCGTTATGGTTAATTTTTGGTATTTTACAATAACGCCACTACAAACCGAGTAATCGCAAAATAATCCAAAACCGGGTATAGGTCTATAAAATACCCACATTCTAGTGTAGGAATGCACTCATTTATGTTTACCTTCTGCCATTTTACACGAGATACCTATCCTCGGACTTTTAATAAGATGCAGTAAACTGATGTTTCAGAGTATCATTTCACTATTGGTTTCAAACTTTAGGGTAGTGTGACGTCACACACTGGAGCCACAGTGCACTCTACTGGAGCGCCGCATGAAACAAAATAATACTCTTGCAAGCGCAACTTTAAAGTTCCATAACTTATTCATTTGTTGAGATATTTTATTGATTCTTTCATATTTTTGTTATATTTTACTCCTCAGACGTGCGATATTCAGTTTGTGTCTCACTCCGCGATCCAGGGTATCATCGCGTAATAAAGTCATCCATTGTAATCATTAGTGATACGACTTATTAACTTTTAATCGTCTTGTTACATTGGAATTTTATAATAAGTACCTACTTTTATTATGAAAAATAATTATTCTCCGCCAATTTAGAATCTTAGTTTGGTCTGCGCTGAGTAACACATGTTCTCGGTAAGCGCTCATTGCGACGTGAAGCGAAATGCGAAGTGTTGTGATAAATGTTGTATGGAGTCAGCTACGTGACGACATATTTTACGTGTAACCTCAATAAACGGTTACCTACATGACTCTACATTTGAAATGCATGTAATAATTTACAGTTTATATACTTAATAACGTCACGTTCTCAATTATATTCCTCGACCTTGTGTTTATTTCGAGCCTGGCCCATCACACCCACACATCATTTCCCACTATCAACTGATGTTTTGAGCAACTTAAGTTTAATAGAGTCTCTTCAATAAGTCAGTTTACATGGGTTAATTAGAAAGTAATTTAAAAACAGTATTAAGCAACAACAATCAATCAATCAATCAATCAATCAATTGATTGATTGATTGATTGATTGATTGTTGCTTAATTAACAAGAGTATTCTTACTTATTACTCTTCTTTACTATATTCTTTTAGTAAGGAGGTAGATGTCTTCCATGACACGCTGCCAAAGTTCAAAAAAAGACGCGTGGCACTCGGAGACTGCCGCGGTAAAGCTATTGTAATAGCATTTTTTATCAACTTACCTAACACTTTGGTTGCTATGACTACTTGTGTTGTTGACTTCAAAGTATTGAAAATAAAAAGACTATTTTTATGACAAGATCATTTGGAATATAAAGGCGAAATAATTTTAAAGAATTATGTTTTCAAGCATAGATGATATTTTTAATGTTTAGTTTTAAATTTCGATTTAATAATAGATATAAATATAATTCTTATAGGTAAAAATATATTAAGTACTCAAATAAACATTTAAATTTTATAAACAAATAGGTAAAAAGAAAGTTCGTTTAAGTTAGGTTTTTCACTCGTAAGTATTTTTATCGCTAGTTCGCGGTAACAGTGCATAATACCCTACCCATCGCGCCGTGAAAAGCGTTCTGCCTCTGCATTTCAGCGAGAAGCCACGAGGGGCGATCAAAATGTTTCCGGTACTGTATAAACTGTTATACTTAAAAACCACAAGGGCCTATGCAAGCAAATATTTTATTTTTCAACATAGTCTCCTTTTACTTCAATACAGTTGGAACTTGGAATTTTCAAGTTATCGTATTCCGGTAGAAAAACCTTGTTCCTGAGTCTCAAAAAACATCTGTACCGCAGTCATGAGCTCGCCATTTATCTCGAATTTGGTGCCTCGGATGTTTTCTTTTAGTTCATATAAAATATTTGATAAAGCTGTTTGATTTAAGAGGTTGGTCAAAGGTATATAGACTTAATTATAAAATTATAAAGGAAAATAACTAGGTATAGATATTTTATTATTTATGTGATTTTGATTATTGATAAATAAATCAAGTGTCTCAAAGTATACTGTTGTGTGGTTTCGACATGAGGCCATAAATCTCAGTTCTAATGAGACATCGAAATATATGGCTTCCATTTGTCTTCCGCTCACTCAGCGCAATTCGTTGACTCCGATAGTTTGGTATCACAGAATTTTAAATTAGGCAATAGAAGATCCTGGTAATTTAACATCATAACTGCCTCGTTGGTCTAGTGGGTAGCATGTTCGACTGCGGCCGACGAGGTCCCGGGTTCGAGACAATGGTCAGACCATGTTATTAGGTGTTGGGTTTTCCTTATTAGAAATTCTCATTACTAGCCCGGAGTCAGGAAGTGCAGGGCGGTGTTACACCCCCGTGCCTCGGATAGCAAGTTAAGTCTCCGGTCCCAGTTATTACCACTAACATGATAATAGTGGTTAAAGCCCACCAACGCGTTTTGGAGTAGCGCGGTGGACCTAAGCTCTAATTCCCTCCCTCCTATGAGAGTTTTCTTTATCAATTTTCTTTATCATCACTATTAATAATTATAAATCCAATTGCTACAACCGAGTTTGTCGGTCTATACGTGCTAATCTCAGAAACCTCTGCATATGCTGTGTTCATACCAATGTGTTGTCTGTCTGCCTATCTGTTTGTCTGCTACGCATTCACGGCCCATCTGCTCCGATTTTTGCGTAAAGTACCTACTTACAGAGATAAATTGCATCTCGGGAAGGAATCTATGAAAATCAAAGAGTTCCACCGGGATTTTCAATAAAAAAATCCATGTTAAATGTAGATGATGCTTGTCACGAATATAGTTTCGTAATAGCTTGAAACGTTGTATATAAGTAGGTAGATTACCGAAGTGAGTAAGTAGGTTGTAAACAAGAAGTCCTCGAGAGTGCTTATGATAAAATATATTCAAGGTATGCCAACACGCTCCGCCCACCCGCCCGCCTTCACGCAATAATTGCGTCCTGCACTCAGTGGTATAATATTTTCTATTATATTTCTGCTAAGTTATTTAATTATATAAAACATATGTTTATACATAACAAGTATCTGATTGATAAGTCCGTGCCTGCGACTTAGTCCGCGTGGAGCTACGTTTTTTTATTCCCGCGGGAACTCCTTAATTCCGGGATAAAAAGTGAGACGACATTCGGAGCTGATGATGAAAATACTGAAGCGAATGGGAAATGCACGATAACAAAACATCCAAATGGTATCCAAAGAAATATTGTACGAATCCACTGAATTTAGAAAACTAAAGCCGACATCTATCGTAAAGGACAATCCGGCAAAAGGGACAGTTTTCGGACAAGTTATAAAGTGGCGAGGGTTTAGTGGCCCTTACCGAGTTTTTTATTGCAATAATAAAACGTACTCGAGGATAACGAGATTAATAATAGTCCCGCGACTTTGTCCGCAAAGTTAAGTTTTTTTTAATTTCCGCGGGAACTCTTGAAGACAGGCTTGGTAGAGAGATGAGTACGCGTTCTTTTTTAGAATAGGACTGAATTTCCGCCCTATTTTGACTGGAAATAAATTTTGATTCCACTACAGCCTATTAACGTCCCACTGCTGGGCACAGGCCTCCACTCTCATAGTAGAGAGGGAATTAGAGCTTAGACCCACCACGCTGCTCCAATGCGGTTGGCAGGCTAGGTTATCAAAATACTCCAATGCGGGTATTTTGATTCAATATTATTATGTACTAGCTGATGCCCGCGACTTCGTACGCGTGGATCGAGGTTTTGTTGTTCCCGCGGGAACTCCTTAATTTTCCGGGATAAAAAGTAGCCTATGTGCTATTCCAGACTATATTCTATCTCTGTGCCAAATTTCAGCCAGATCCGTTCAGCCGTTGGCGCGTGATTGAGTAACAAACATCCATAGTTTTCATTTCTATAGGGTTATATAATTCTTATTACATAGGTTTCATAAAATATGTATATTTTTATTAATTTCAATTAATCATAATTATTTATCTTTGTTATTATATATACTATTTAACATATAGTATAAGACTATTATAATGTACCTATTATACTTATTTTATTTTCTTATATTCAATTAAAATTTATAGGTATTTCAATAATATAATATATGTGTTAGTATAAGTGGCATAGACTGTAATTAATTTTTATTATGGCTCCGTGGCGTCGCCTACAACAAGGTCCCAGCTGAAAATCAGCGCTGTATGGTTTTCTATAGTGCTCTTGTGCATTTTGAAATCATACAGCATTCTGCTGAGCTGGACCCTTTTTTCGGGTTATGCCACACATGACTCCTGTTTTCCCGTCGCTTCTGTTACCTGGGCAGTATAGATCGTTGCTGTTGGTGGTGGTGATGGAGGCGCCGGGGTAGCATACCCTTGAGGTAAGCAAATGTGTGGCAAAACTGGAAAATAAATGTTTTTCTTTCGTTCTTTCTTTCTTTCTTTCATACAATCCATACATCCATACATCCATCCATCCAAACTTTCGCATTTATATGATATTACTAGCTGATGCCCGCGACTTCGTCCGCGTGGTTTAAGTTTTTTGTTATTCCCGTGGGAACTCCTTAATTTTCCGGGATAAAAAGTAGCCTATGTCACTCTCCAGGTCCTCAACTATACCCATGCCAAAAATCACGTCAATCCGTTGCTCCGTTGCGGCGTGATTGAAGGACAAACCAACAAACCAACAAACAAAGTGACTTTCGCATTTATAATATTAAGTATGATATGATATGATATTATATTTTAGCAATTAGTATATCTGTATAGATTTTGAAAATGTTGGAAAGTATTTCCCATGCGGCAATTATTTTCAGATGATAGTCTTATTATATTTTGTAGTTTGCATGTGTAAGAAGTATATTTTTTAAACGCAAGTAAACTCTTGACTGCAATGTCTAGATAGGTAGGTACTTTGTAAGATCGTATAGCTTTATACATACATAAAGGGCGTGAAGTAGATAATTAAGCACGGTATATACTTTGAGATTGAGTTTGATCAGCGTTATTGTTTTAGTTTATAATATAATTTAAAATTTAATATAAAAAATTCTTTTTAAACAACCGACTTCAAACTCCCGCGCCAACTTTACAACAACAAGCACACGCTATACAAAGTACTTATTTTATTGTTGATATTTTAAAAACCGCTCGACCGATTTCGATAAAATGTATATGGGACCACTTGGGAAGTATGCCCTTTTAAATAAAAAAAGAATCATCCAAATCGGTCCACCCAGTCAAAAGTTCTGAGGTAACAAACATAAAAAAAAACAGTCGAATTGAGAACCTCCCCCTTTTTTTGAAGTCGGTTGAAAAACTGCTGTATCCAACTGTACTATCACTTCCAGTTAGATGGCTATTCTCTCTGGAAATTAGCGGGCTCGGGTAAAATTCGGTCGAGAGAGAGTCTATCGTTATTACATAAACATATATATTTATGAGAATGGACTCCCGTTAAAGTGATTGTAATAATTTTTTTGACCCAGCTGTAAGTTTAGCTTTATAGTATCAGTTAGTCATTTTATAAATAAGCTTTAATAATATATTCCTATCCCACACTTATACGCGAGAGGGTCACTCGTTAAAGTGATCGTAACCACAAACAGATTACGGATGAAATTTGTGATGAATTTTAAAATCAGCTCGTAGCTGCGCCAAAATGGATGAATTGCGAATTGAAGCAAATAAGATTTATTCCAGTTAATGATGTAAATTTGACCGTCATCTGCATTTCGTTATTGAACTTCCAACTTATTAATGAATTGTGGATGGAAACGACATTTTGCGAATCGCGAGCAAAATTAAAAAAAATACGAATGTGTGGACGTTGGATGCAATTTGGAACTCGTTTTATGAAACTTGAGAGTTGAAAATATTCTACTATCATATTTGCATAGAGGCTCCTTTTTATTAAGTCATAAGTCCAACATAAATTGATTTAAAATCTGGACCACCACGGCTAAAATACAGGCTTATACCCGTTGTCCTAGGCTTACGAAAAACGCGGTAATGCGACGCGATGCGACTGAAACACATGGTAGCTCACCCTCCACGTGGCCTACGTTGTTGCGTAGATAAGTTTGACATGTATTCGTATCGCGTCGCGCTGCGTCGCGTCTCTCATCCATTACATCGGGTAAGTATCCGTCGCGTCGTGGGGACGCAGCGTCGAGCATGCTCTAAAGTGCACTATGAATCGAGCACATATCTGTGCGGGGAGCCAACTTCCGTGGCTTATGCTCGTCGTAACTTAATCAGGCACTAATTAAAACTTTGTTATTAAAGCTTGTGGAGGAACTAAAATTATACCAGACTCGATATGAATAATTTAGTGTACCTACCTAACTAAATTACTACCTAATTAAATGAGCACCAAAGCTTAGAACTTCGCGAAAGCGAAATCTTTCTTCTCTATCCAATAGGAATTTCCGAAAATCCTGGAAATATTTCAGTGATTTTAATTATTATTTACTTACATGCCAAAGAAGTTATATATTTTATAGTTGCGGGAAATAAGGGAACGGTTAAGCGAAAAAATAAATCCTCTTTATTTTCTACCCAGAAATTCAAGGAGTTCATACGGGTTTAAATAAACATAAATCCATGCGAAAGAAGTCGCGGACATAAACAAGTCAATAATAAAAGAAAACATTAGGTACAACTAATTACCACAAAACAAACAAGTTTTAACACATTGCACTCGTGGTTGAGGAAACACGTTTCAAAAACAAAGTTCGACCCGTGACCGTTCCAACTTCCACCATGTACAAAATGTATGATGTACAAATGGTAGGTCAAAAGTCCCGTACGCGTAGAAATCTTTAATTAGTGCTTGAACGAAAGTTTTTTCGGCATGTTTCGTATTTCGACGTTCGTGAGGAGCGAATATTAATTTGTTGTGTGTACGTGATGGGTCATAAATCATAATGACCTCTAAATATTTATAGTATCCATCTTTGCTTGCTTGCGTCTTTTTTATACCGACCGTACGTTGCTGACACTGACACTTTCTTTTCTGCCAAAATTGTGCCTAGAAAAGGCTAGGCACAATTTTGGCCACTCAATACGTCTTCTTCGTATTTGTCCATGTCACCGTAAGATTGTGAAAACCGACAGATTGCAATCTAACGCTTTTTATCTCGATAGATTTTAAATTCTAATATTATAATGGCAACTTTATTGTGTACTAGCATCTAGCCTATGGGCTAGATTGTAAACTGTCGACAGATTGTGAACCGTTCAATGTTCTGAGTGTCAATTTTTGAAAGATTCATTGTATTTACGTTATCTTGTCTCTTTCCTGTAGGTTAGGTTAGGGTTCGACATAAATAATGAGGTAGAGAGATACTTAGTGTAACGCGACATGATTAATCTATGCCACACTATTGCTCTATGTTGCGTACTATCCGTATTGTGGTATAATCTATGATTATCAAGTAGTCTGTGGTTGCTGTGCGAGTCGGCCGCCGCCATTTTGTTTAATTCAGTTTAGAACGGGGGATACTGTAAATCGGTGCGTGATTCTGTTGAATATTTTTAAAACTGATATTTAATTGATTTATAGAGATATTATTGTTATGCATATCTATTAGAAAGATTATAAAAGTGATATAACATTATAAATCCATACGAATTTCATAAAGATAGATTATCGAGAGTAATTTGTAAAAACCTACCAGCTAATAATAATGTCAGAATAAACGGTTTGATTTTGTAATTGTAACCTTATGATTTCATTTAAGTGACTCTTTACAATCTACCGAAAAATAATGCGTTAAATTGTAATCTTTCGACAGTTTACAATTTCGCTAGATCGATTACAATCTAACGGTTTTCACAATCTTACGGTGACATCTATACTTCTGCCGCAATAATTGGATATACATTTATGAATTCACCGCTGTACGAGGCTAAGAAAATCTACATAATTGTTCGCTTGTCAATTGAAATTTTGTCCACGTAATCCCCACCACACTGTTATAATAGGTATCCTTGACCTGATAGTGCAACCAGGTAACACTGCAGTCCTAACTCTACCTAACTCTTTTAACATGACAAGTTTTTCAATCGTAGACCCATAAATTTCACTTTTTGGTGGTACGAGTAGAAGTTGTCCTACGTGAAATAAATAAAACACTAATCATGAAAGAACTATACCTTTAATCCGCTATACCTAGCTAATCCGCCACAGTAGACAAATCTATGTGGTACAGTGTCGGCACACGAGTATATATCCGACGTGTCGGTGCCCGTGTGAATTGCTGGCTTACTGGGCGGTGAATATCGCATGCTACAAGTCCAAGATACACACTGTACAACATAGATTTGACAACTGTGGCGGATTATAGCGAATTAAACTTTAGTTCCTTCATTATCATGGACTTCCGCAAAGTTACGCTCGCTTCTATCTAATATTTGAAGTCATTTATCATTTTATCTTCACAATAATATGCCTAGGCGAGAAAATGAGAAATGAAAGCAAGTGCGTAGATTAATTGCGATAAGGCATACATGAAATCATATTAAAATGATATCATCGAAAGGATGATGCTATTGTGGTAAAAATATTACCGTCGGAACGTGCTCGTTGCATTGTATTGTTTGCATTCCCTTGTTCTCGGTCGAGCCAGTGAGAAATAGTTGTAATATCTGTCATAAATGGTCAATATAATGGTGGTTTATTTTTCAACGCGCTTCGACACGTTTTTCTTTTTTGTTCTATAAAAATATTCTTTATTTTCTCCAGCAGTATTATTTTAACACATAAAAGGTTCCTTCTTTTAAGAGTAAACTTTACCCCTGTAAAGTTTTACAAAGAAAAAAAAGTGTAGTTTATTTTTAAAAGTTTTTAACCGACTTCCAAAAAAAGAGGAGGTTCTCAATTCGACGTGTATATTTTTTTTAATGTATGTCGGTGCATATCTGCGTGGTTTCTGAATTGATTTGAATTTTTTTTCTATCAGTCGTTCGAGGTGGTCCCATAAAAAATTCTGACTCCAAATCGTCAACCCTGAACGTAGCTAAAAAGTTAAAAATAAAAACTCTTTCCAAAAAACCGACATTTCTACACACTATGTTCAAGTCGGGCGGGTATAACAAGCATTAAGTATTAAAAGGTAGACGCATGAGGCTCGCCCGACTTCAACATAGTGTGTAGAAATCAAAATTATTTTTTAATTTACAGTCAGTGGCTTTGGAAGTCGGTTTTTAGGAAAGAATTTTTATAAAAAACCAGATATAGGTATGCGAGACAAACAAACTAATCGTTACAAAACCATGAGCTAAAATACTATTAGTCCAGTCGTATGCGGAAAAACTTGGGAACCCTAATAAACTCCTAACATTATGTAATTAGTGGAAAGGGATTACGACCCTCATCGATGTGGAATACGACGCCGTGATAACCTTTATGGATAAGTGGCTAGATTTTTCCGAAGCAGATCATGAGGTTCTGGGCTAATCTTGTGTTTTTCGAGTCGTATTTACGACCTCCTAAGCGGGAAGTCCTAGCTTCGATTCCGGCAATGGCATTTTGGAAATTTATAACTTGTACAGTGTTTCGATAACACTTTTTCAATTTCTATTTTAGTTCAAAATGTTTTTCAGTTCGGAAAAGTGTGTGTGTGTGCAAATCACACACGGCAGAAGTGAAACTTCAGAAAAGTAGCCTACGAGAGAATGAGATAAATATAACTTGTATTCTATCGCATTCCCTCGCAGGCTAAATCCTATTATGAATATGTCGTTTTTCGTTTCATCAAATTTTCAAATCACGATTCTAAAGAAGTTTCACTTCAAAAATAGGAGTCATGGACTAGAGTTCAGGAGCGGTTCTATGATAACTTTTGAACGCAGTATTTATATCTAAAAAGTTTCCGTTTATTTCTTTCTCTAAGTAAGTATCTAGATTAGTATTTGAGTAATTTCAGGAGAGGCGTTTGCAATAAAACTTCAAACATTATCCATAATTGCTTTTAAAGGGCATTTTTGTGGAATGAGAATGGTTTCGTATACCGAAATAAATTCAGTGGAGAACTTTTTTTGTGTCAAAACGTTTTCAATACTTATTAAGAACTTTTCTTTTGCATCTTCCGTGATATACTTAGTTATTCAATGCTTCCCCGGGTCACTACTGAGAAGGGCTTAGGTTCTAATTATTGATGTGGAATTTTAGTACCTATGTTCTAATCCAGCAAACTGGTCAATCAAGTGAAGATTGGCAAATTTGACGGTTCTTTGAGATTATGGATAGGTACCTCTCTAACGTAATGCAGCAGGGCGACCGCTTATCTTTTGCATCAATCATTGATACATCGCAATCACCTCTGATTGGTTTTGGATTGGACGAAATCAATTGACGCAGCAAGAATACCATAAATTCAGCCAATCGGAGGTGATTGCGATGTATCAATGATTAAATAAATAAATAAATCGTTTATTTGCTAGAAACATTGTACAATAGGATGACAAAGAGTAAATTTGACCATACATGTTTCGTCATTACTGACATGCAAATTTAAAACAATTAAAATTAATTCATACATTCATTTCAGTTATACCACGAAAATAATTTATACATAAAGATAATTATAAATTGTGTATGATTAATATCTTAGATAAAAATAATGTCTTAAAAAATTACGTAAAAATTATTAAACAAAACAAATATATTCCCGCGACTTCGTCCGCGTGGATTAAGTTTTTTTGATTCACTCTTGAATTTTCCGGGATAAAAAGTAGCCTATGTCTTTCCCGGGGATACAACCTATCCCTATACCAAATTTCATCAAAATCGGTTGAACAGCTGGGCCGTGAAAGCGTAGCAGACAGACAGACAGACAGACAGACAGACAGACACACTTTCGCATTTATAATATTAAATAAGTATGGAGGATATTATTCTCAGAAATTACATGACAGGACTTTTATTCCCGCGGGAACTCTTGAATTTTCCGGGATAAAAATGTCAGCTTTGCTTTCAAATTTGAATTGAATTTTTAGAAAAGATAAAAGATTGTTAGTTTATTTATTGATAAATGTTTAATTAGACAGATATTTGACTCATTCGATGTATTTCACTCGGTTCGTTTTTTGGCGGGGATACGCCATGTTGGAACTATTCACATAAATGCGAGTATTTTGACGATTGAAAGTTATATATTCTCCTACCGGCAGACTCAGCGAATATTGAATACTTTTGTGTTTAGATCGCAATTTGATTTAGAGCTTAGCAGTAGCAACTGCAGTCTGATCAAATGATTAATTTATTGTTGTTGTGATGCTTTGGCCAAGTTTTATACTTTTGTTTACATTAAATCTCTCGTGAAACCACTACACGTTGTGACCATTCGCTCGTGCACGTTTGGAAGAGAGTACAAACATATTTTAAAAGTAATTTTAATTATTTGCCCACTTCTGGAATTATGCTTACAAAAAGTAGCCTATGTCCTTCCCCGGGATACAACCTATCCCTATACCAAATTTCATTAAAACCGGTTGAACAGCTGGGCCGTGAAAGCGTAGCAGACAGACAGACAGACAGACAGACAGACACACTTTCGCATTTATAATATTAAATAAGTATGGAGGATATTATTCTCAGAAATTACATGACAGGACTAAATAAATTCATTCTAAAAATTCCTTCAGCGAGAAAAAGCACTTGTCTATGAGCCATTCATGCAGCTTTCTTTTAAATACACTGAATGGTACTCAACTGGTACTGGTGGATTGATGCAAAAGATACTCGGTCGCCCTGCAGGTTTCCTCACGATGTTTCACTTCGCTATAAAGGGCTAGTGAAACAAGCTATAATAGTTAAACAAAACACGACTGCCCTGCCAAAAAGATTTTTTCTCAAAAAGAGTGTGTGTTCAAACACGGCAGAAGTGAAACTTCAGAAAAGTAGCCTACAAAAGAATGAGATAATTACATATAACTTGTATTCTATCTCCTTCTCTCGCAGGTTAAATTCTATATAAGTTTGTCTCTTTTTGGTGTCGCTTTTTCGTTTCGTTGAATTTTCAAATCATTCGGGATGATGTTTTAGACGACCTCCGTGGCGCAGTGTGCAGCGCTGTTGTCTTAACGTGCGGAGGTCCCGGGTTCGATCCCCGGCAGGGTCAATTTAGGAATTAATAATTTCTGAATTTTCCTTGGTCTGGCCTGGTGGGAGGCTTCGGCCGTGGCTAATTACCACCCTACCGGGAAAGATGTGCCGCCAAGCAATTCAGCGTTCTGGTACGATGCCGTGTAGAAACCGAATAGGGGTATGGGTTTAATATAACTGCCATGCCGCTAACAAGTTAGCCCACTATGATCTTAGACTGTATCATCACTTACCATCAGGTAAGATCGCAGTCAAGGGCTAACTTGTAGTGGATTAAAAAAAAATGTAAGGAGTAAGGAGCTATAACGATACCCCATACATCCAAATCGGTTCAGGCATTTAAAAGGTATGGTAAATATTACACTCCTTTTTTGGGCAGTCGTGTAATCATTTTTTTAAAACCTATACTTATCTATTAATACGCATTTTTTTTGAAAGTTTTCTGTTTTGATTTAACACAGTTAGTACGGATCGTAGCCAGCACCCTGATCATGAATGATAAAATGAACATTCTGTCATACTATGTGATCTTATGTTTATTCAATGTATGTTTGAGTTTAGCTACGATACGACCCAATCGATATCGATATACCTGCTTTCTTATAAATCCAATTTTTCGTTCGACAGTTAACGCTAAATAAAAAGGTCTTACTTAGTCCTTATGAGCTCGGAGACAAATGACGAAGAAATTAATCTCGACGATTTATTACAGCAGTATAAAGTAAAAGAGGCAAAAGACGAAGAAAATGCGAAGGAAGCTGTCCCGGCGGGCCAGTAGCCGGAAAAGGCTCTAAAACGTTCAGACGTCTGTGTCAGTCTATCCCACAGGGTAATTTGAGCGTCTGCTATTTTGGGGTACCTTATACAGGATGGAAAAACGAACAGGACATGGAAAGGATAATTCATAAAATCTCACTAACCTTTGACGACCTCTCTGGCGCTAAACACTGGTTTAGCGCTGTTCTTGTTGTCTTAACTGGCCCCGGGTTCGATTAGGGAATTAGGGAATTTCTAATTTCTGAATTTTCTCTGGACTGGCCTCATGGGAGGCTTAGGCTTAGATGCTAGTTACCACCTTACCGGCAAAGAGGTGCCACCACGCGATTTAGCGTTTCGGTACGATCCCGTGTAGAAACCGATACGGGGTATGGTAATTTTCATCTATGGTCCGTTAATTTTTTCCACCATGTATATAATTAAGCTATTACGAGATATACAGCGACACGATATAATAATACTCCCCCAAATTGCAAGTTGCTTACTTGGCATAGCCGTAAGCAACCGATAAGCAAGTTCAGCTAACGTCCCCTTTTCAAGTTATTACATGCTACGAACCTTCTACGAACTTTGTGTTCCGTTATACTAACCCGTAGAAATGCTGTAGATTACTCGAGAGAGTGAACAAAACACTGCCAACTGCCATAATAAAGCGTGTAATGTTAGTTTACAAAAGTACAATGGACGAACTTTAATATTACTGCTATTGAATCCTTACGAGTATGCTTAGAGAATTTTACTGTTTTTTTAACCGACTTCCAAAAAGGGAGGCGGTTCTCAATTCGGCGCGTATATATTTTTTTAAAATGTATGTTACCGCATATCTCCGTGGTTTCCAAACCGATTAGATTTTTTTTTTCAGTGGATAGAAGAAGCCCGCCGGATGGTCCCATAAAAATTCTGACTCCAAATCCTCATTCCTGATTCTGTAGGTATACCTACGACTCAAAACTAGGGAGTTAGGAAGTTTTGATGGTGAACTCATATAGTAGGTATAAAGTCACATGTATATTAAACTCTGAGTCCCAACTCCTCAACCCTGATGCTGCAGAACTCCTTAAAAGTAGCGATTTAGGAATTTTTTTATGGTGAATTCATATTGTAGGTGTCAAGCAACGACTTCATACTTAAACCCAAATCCAAAGCCACTGTAAAGTAAAAAATAATTTTGATTTCAATATCAAACTTCAAATTTTGAATGCAAACTTCATATTTCGTATGCAAATTTCGTTTTTCAAATGCAAACTTCATATTTCGTATGCAATTTTCATATTTCGTATGCAAACTACATATTTCGTGTGCAAATTTCATATTTCGAATGCAAACTTCATATTTTGTATACAAACTTCACATTTCGTATTCAAACTTCATATTTCGAATGCAAACTTCATATTTCGTGTGCAAATTTCATATTTCGTATGCAAACTTCATATTTCGTATGCAAACTTCATACTTCGCATGCAAACTACACATTTCGTACGCAAACTTCATATTTCGTGTGCAAACTTCATATTTCGAATGCAAACTTCATATTTCGAATGCAAACTTCATAATTCGTGTGCAAATTTCATATTTCGTATGCAAACTTCATATTTCGAATGCAAACTTCATATTTCGAATGCAAACGTCACATTTCGTGTGCAAATTTCATATTTCGAATGCAAACTTCATATTTTGTATACAAACTTCATATTTCGTATGCAAACTTCATATTTCGTGTGCAAATTTCATTTTTTTTTTTTTTACCCACTACAAGTTAGCCCTTGACTGCGATCTCACCTGATGGTAAGTGATGATGCAGTCTAAGATGGTAGCGGGCTAACCTGTTAGGGGCATGGAAGTTATAATACACCCATACCCCTATTCGGTTTCTACACGGCATCGTACCGGAACGTTTAAACGCTTGACGGCACGTTTTTGCCGGTAGGGTGGTAACTAGCCACGGCCGAAGCCTCCCACCAGGCCAGACCAGGGAAAATTCAGAAATTATAAATTCCCAAATTGACCCTGCTGGGGATCGAACCCGGAACCTCCGCACGATAAGGCAACAGCGCTACACACTGCGCCACGGAGGTCGTCAAATTTCGAATGCAAACTTCATATTTTGTACACAAACTTCATATTTCGTATGCAAACTTCATATTTCGTATGCAAACTTCATATTTCGAATGCAAACTACACATTTCGTACGCAAACTTCATATTTCATGTGCAAACTTCATATTTCGAATGCAAACTTCATATTTCGAATGCAAACGTCATATTTCGTGTGCAAATTTCATATTTCGAATGCAAACTTCATATTTCATGTGCAAACTTCATATTTCGAATGCAAACTTCATATTTCGAATGCAAACGTCATATTTCGTGTGCAAATTTCATATTTCGAATGCAAACTTCATATTTTGTGAACAAACTTCATTTTCGTATGCAAACTTCATATTTCGAATGCAAACTTCATAATTCGTGTGCAAATTTCATATTTCGTATGCAAACTTCATATTTCGAATGCAAACTTCATAATTCGTGTGCAAATTTCATATTTCGTATGCAAACTTCATATTTCGAATGCAAACTTCATATTTCGAATGCAAACGTCATATTTTGTGTGCAAATTTCATATTTCGAATGCAAACTTCATATTTTGTATACAAACTTCATATTTCGTATGCAAACTTCATATTTCGAATGCAAACTTCATAATTCGTGTGCAAATTTCATATTTCGTATGCAAACTTCATATTTCGAATGCAAACTTCATATTTCGTATGCAAACTTCATATTTCGTATGCATACTTAATATTTCGTATGAAAACTTCATATTTCGTGTGCAAACTTCATATTTTGTATGATTTTCATATTTCGCAATTTGTAGTTTATTTCGTGTATAGAAATCAAAATTATTTTTTACTTTACAGTGGCTTTGGAAGTCGGTTTTTTTATTTATTTAGGTGAGAGGTTGATGAGGGAAACGCTAAGATACCGTACTCTATACTACTTTTTTCTCTGCTCTATTTCTCAAGATAACATTAACCATCTTAAACATCCTATTTACCAATATTGTAATGTGTGAAAGTGTGTTTTTCTCTCTTACTTTTACTCTTTCTCGGCCTATACGCTTAACCGGATTTGATTTTGACGGAAAAAGCTCGCATCGTAGAAAATTTTATTTGCTTGCATTGAGTTAGATATAATATGTAAACTTTTGATCCCTCAATATACTAAAAGCGTTCTCTCAGTAGAGAAAAGCTAAAGGGGTTCGAATATTTTGGCCTACCTGCAGTTCCGCCATCTTTTTTTTTTCAATCATAAAGCCTGTATTAATCAATAGGTGGCGTTAATACAAGCAATAATTATATCTAGATTAAGTTGTGGGCATCGATTAGTATAATAATATATGAGTTTTTCGTCCTAAAGTGTTTCAAGTCTGCGACGAGTTAGCCTTGAGTAAGGAAGTGATGATTAAGATTTGATGACATTGGTTTGTACTTTGTCTATAATTTATTAAGATAATTTATTAATAACTCGAGGTCGGAACGCCTGCCAACAATAGTAAGGCGTGTGCGGTGTGATCTCGCGGTTCAGCCACAATGGGGCAACTTGCGCGATGATTGATGAGACGAAGTTCCAGCTCGAGTTTTCCGTTACATCAGTTTAATGCCCTCGTTGGTTAAGTGATGCTTTGACGGTAATTAAATCAATTTTAATATGATGGAAGGGGTCATAAAGTCTTCGTTTACAGACATTCGGCTGGTTTTTGTATTAAGAATTTCTTGTTGAGTCTGTCTCAAAGACTACTTAAGGACTAATTAAGCAAATTTTTGTTTCTGAATTGATATTGTGTAAGGTTTGAGAGTTGGAACTTGCTGTTTTTGCTTGAATGCTTAATTCAAAAACCAGCCCAATAAACCGGCTCAATTCAGAAACAAAAATTTGCTTAATTTGACTTTGACTTTGACTCAACATGAAATTCTCAATTCAGAAACCAGAATGTCTTTCTGGGGCCATACTGTCAACGCTTAAAGCAATACTAAAGCAATATTACTCAAAATGATAGTTTGATGTCACGTATCTTGACATTCTTAAAATAAGGATGCGTACATTATTACTTATTATTATTATTATTTTTTTATATGTAATATATCTATGCGTTTTTTTTTCTTTTGTTATTTTCTGGGTTTTTTTACATTTTTTTTTAAATTTTTTAACATCTTTGTGTGTATTGTTATTTTCTGTTTTTTTTATAATGTTTTTTTCCTCATATAAGAATTTTTTTTTCTTTTTTTTTTTTTTTTTTCCTGTTTAGAGGTCATCCCAAACGTGGGCAAAGGCCTCCCCCCTCTTCATCCAGCGATCTCTACATGCAGCATACATACACATTATTACTAATAACATAAAAAACCTTAAAAATATAATATAATAATTAAAATATATTATTAAAAGGAGTCCCTTTAGGCAAGGTTCCGAAGATACTGGCAGCGTTCCCCCTTTGAATAGCTAGACTAATTCTTTGTCTGAGGTAGCTGCCAGCTCTTCGGTCTCCTGACATGTCGACTAACCTTTTTACTATTTCCTTAAAAAGCCTTATAGCGCTAGGACCCCACGGACCAAGGGTCTCGACACCGAAAGGGACGGAATCATATAAATAAGGATTATAATTCCAAATCACAAAAGTCAACACATTAAGGCTTTAAGCATTGGCAGTATAGCCCCTGGTACAGCTTCATATCATCATCGTATTCCAGTGACGGCCACTACTGAACAGTGAACACGAGTACTGTACTAAAAATTTTGACGACCTTCGTGGCGCAGTGTGTAGCGCTGTTGCCTTTACGTGCGGAGGTCCCGGGTTCGATCCCCGGCAGGGTCAATTTGGGAATTTATAATTTCTGAATTTTCCTTGGTCTGGCCTGGTGGGAGGCTTCGGCCGTGGCTAGTTACCACCCTACCGGCAAAGACGTGCCGCCAAGCGATTTAGCGTTCCGGTACGATGCCGTGTAGAAACCGAATAGGGGTATGGGTTTAATTTAACTGCCATGCCCCTATAACAGGTTAGCCCGCTACCATCTTAGACTGCATCATCACTTACCATCAGGTGAGATCGCAGTCAAGGGCTAACTTGTAGTGGATAAAAAAAAAAAAAAAAAAACCTGGCTTTGCTCCTGGAGTGACCGCGGACTTTTTGTTCTCCAGACAATTTTTTTGTCCCCAGCATGTTTTCGCTCTTAGGCAATGATGAATGGAGGTCTGAGTAAAAATAATTTAATGTAAAATTAACTACTTTAACGTTATTCCGAGGCGACAATCGCACAAAGCGTAGGTTAACTGCTGTGTATTAATCTAGCCGCTAGACAAATGAGTGTGCGGTATGTTTCAACGTTTACTAATTGTTGCTCTGGGTGTCTAGGCTCGACACAGTGGTTAGATCGCAAAAAAGTCAGAAGTTAATTTAAACAGTTTGGTTATTAACTTTTTATTAAGACAATCCTCCTCGACTGACTGCCTCGTTGGTCTAGTGGTTAGCATGTTCGACTGCGGCCGACGAAGTCCCGGGTTCGAGTCCCGAGTCAGGCTATAAAAAGTGTTGGGTTTTTCTGACAAGAAATTCTCAGCACTAGCCCGGAGTTAGGAAGTTGACGGTGTTTCACACCCGTGCCTCAGAGAGCACGTAAAGCCGTCGGTCCTGCGCCTGATCTCTCTCCGGTCGTGTCAGATTTTCCATCCCATCAGGCTATGAGAGTAAAGGAACAGAGAATGGGTCATCAAAAGGTTTTTTGATTCCCCTTGGACACCCGGATTATTGAAAACATAATTCTTTAAAATTATTTCGCCTTTATATTTTCAACAACTTGAAGTCAACAACACATGTAGTTAGTCATAGCAACCAAAGTGTTAGGTTTTTTTTCGTTACGGAATTTCTGGATTCGGTCTCCACGCTCATGGCCCGCGATAGAAGCTATTCTATAGCTTAAAAAAAAAACAGACTGTCTTTTTACCGGACTTGAGGTGGTAAATGTTGGATCAAAACTTGATACAATTGTTGCTACCGTAATATAATTGTAATGTGTAAACTAAATCTTATATATTATCTATACCAATGTATGAAAAACCTTGTACGCAGAGCCATGAACTCCGTATTTAAAAAATGTAATGTCAGCCGTCACCGGTGACAAAACTCTCTAGTCTTTCTTTTTGTCTCTGGTTCTGAGGCAGCTCTATCGGGGAACGTACGCGTACCGCTCTCTCCCGCGACTTGCATTGTATATTTTTGTGTGCCCCTTTTGAGATTAAACTAAATCCGAGTTGATCGTGCATTATTGTTTTACTGAGCCCAAAAAACCCAACAGTAAACAGGGTTAAATTAAAAAAGTGCTATTCTTTAAACATAAATAATACTGAGCACGACTTTAAGAAATTCCGATTTTCTCTTTCATTACAAATAATATTTAAGTAGTGCAAGCCCTAGAAGGCTCAGAAAAACTTCCGCTATAAAATACATTCTACCAATAATAATACGCTCTATTAAGCAATTTGTTTATAATATTCCTTCCGCCTCATGACCTGAAAGTAAACTCGGTACAGGCTCATTATTTATGCCACTCTCGCCTCGAGTGCGGACGTCTTTATATTGCGGGAGCTTTAATGCATCGACGTTACTTCCTAATGGAGCTATATTTATTATTTTTCTCGCAGCTTAGGTTGAAAACACACTACGGTCAAGGACAAAACGTTTTTTTATCCACTTAAAAGTTAGCTCTTGACTGCGATCTCACCAGATGGTAAGTGATGATGCAGTCTAATATGGTAGAGGGCTACGGCTAACCCGTTACGAACATGGCAGTTATATTAAACATTCATATTCGGTTCACACGGGATCGTACCGGAACGCTAAATCGCTTGGCGGCACATCTTTGCTGGTAGGGTGGCAACTAGTCACGGCTGAAACCTCCCACCAAACCAGGGAAGATTCAGAAATTATAAATTTCCAAATTGACCCTGCCGGGGATCGAACCCGGGACCTCCGCACGGCACTCAACACTGCGCCTGTGTCGTCCTGTCGTGGTAGTCTTTGACGCACTTCCTGGGCGCTGAGGTTAGAGTTTTGGTCTAATGAGTGTGAGGTCCCGGGTTTGATTCCCGGCAGGGTCAATTTGGGAATTTTTAATACCTGAATTTTCTCTTGACTGGCTGGGAGTCAACATCATCTGGTTGTGGTTAGTTATCTCTGTATTGGCAAAAACGTGCCACCAAGCGATTTTGCGTTTCGTTTTTCGAAACCGATTATGGGTATGGGTTAACATAACTGTCATACCCCCCAACAGGTTAGTCCGCTAGCATCTTAGACAGTAGACTGCATCTTTACTTACCACCAGATGAGATCGCAGCCAAGGGTCAACTAGTAGTATTGAAAAAGTCTGTGCCAATCCATAGTGCCTGCCCGGACTTTTTGTCCACCAGTCAAATATTTATGTCCGCTGTGTGTTTTCGTCCTTAGATATAATAATCAGCGTAACACGGAAATGTTGCCAAGGCTGCAACGCGTTGTCAACAGTCAACACTTTAATCTATTTGCCTTTAGATAAACAAGTATTCCACTTCTAGAGCTAAACAAAGCGCCTTTGAGCGGTGCTCATGACGTTTAAAAAAAACAAGCTGATGGCCGCGACTTAGTCCACGTTGTTTATAACCTATGTACTCGTAACATCGTATCGTACTATGGTATTGTCCCTGGGCTTTTAATCTTTATCTGTGCCAAATTTCATCAAAATAGGTTAAAAAGATGAAACGTGAAGTTAACAAATTTAATCCCACGACTTCGTCCGCGTGTAGTTATACGGGATAGTACTAAGAATTTATTGTCAGGAAAAAGCAATACCTAATTTTGACACTGCCTCGTTGGTCTAGTGGTTAGCATAGTCGACTGCGGATCACGAGGTCCTGGGTTCGATTCCCGGTCGGGCATAAAAGTTAGGTATTGGGTTTTTCAATTAAGAAATTCTCAGTGCCAGCCCGGAGTTGGAAGTTGGCGGTGTTTCACCCCCGTGCCTCGGAGAGCACGTTAAGCCGTCGGTCCCGGTTATTATCACTAACATGATAGTAGTCGTTAAAGCCCGCCAACCCGCATTGGAGCAGCGTGGTGGGTCTAAGCTCTAATTCCCGCTCTCCTATGGGAGTGGAGGCCTGTGCCCAGCAGTGGGACGTTAATAGGCTGTAGTGATGATGATGATGATGATGAATTTTGATTTAACCCGAGAATCGAACCTTGTCATCCGTAATCGTACACCCCAACCACTAGACCAACGGGTTATGTTTTAAATACCAAGTAGAGGTACAACGTACTATTACCTACTCTGTGGTAGATGTCCCGCCGTTTTTAACCCCCGACGCAAAAAGAGAAGGGTGTTATAAGTTTAACGTGTCTGTTTGTGTATCTGTTTGTGGTATCGTAGCGCCCAAACGGTTGAACCGATTTTCGTTTAGTTTTTTTTGTGTTATAGATAATTTTATCCCGAGTGTTCTTAGCCATGTTTCATGAAAATTTGTTCATCCGTCTGAAGGTCATCAGCTTTTTTCTTAATCTGTTACTTCCATATTATATCGGCGGTTGTTTTAATTTTGTAATTTATACTTGTTTTACATCACATAAAAGACACGACGCGTAAAATTGACCATTTTAGGCCCGCGCCATTCTTGGCAACGATGAGAAAGCTCCTTCGTACGGTTACATAATTTAGCTACATCAAGCAGTGAGGCTGGGCTGACGTAATGAGATCGGCTATTTGACGCTTCGCCGCTTCTTAGACGAGGATATTGTTGGACACTTGCGGAAAAAGTTTATTCCTTTTTTTGTCGTAAGAATATTAACTAGGTACTTAAGTATAATATCATACTAATATTATAAACGCGAAAGTATGTTTGTTTGTTGGTTTATTGGTTTGTTTGTTTGTTGGTAGGCCTTCAATCACGCCGCAACGGAACAACGGATCGACGATCGATGATTTTTGGCATGGGTATAATTGAGGACCTGAAGAAGAAGATGAAGGCTACTTTTTATCCCGGAAAATTAAGGAATTCCCACGGGAATTAAAAAAAACTTAAACCACGCGGACGTTGTCGCGGGCATCAGCTAGTAATTTAAATAAGAGTCTGTTCAGTAAGTCAGTTTACATAGAAATTTTAAAATCGCTTTCTGACGACACCAATAATAATTGCTGTCAAGTACTTTTGAGGAGTTTGACTGTTTCTCACATTTGTTTGATTCATCGTTGATTCTTTCACAAAGTTGTTCTTAGTAATTTTGCAGTTACCGTGTAATTTACCCATGATTGAACAGATTCTACCTATACTGATATTATAAATTTGAAAATGTTTGTTTATTGGTTTGTCCTTCAACCACGCCGCAACAGAGCAACGGACGGAAAGAGACATAGGCTCCTTTTTATTCCGGAAAATTTAGGAGTTCCCGCGGGAAAAAGAACCACTTAATCCACGCGGACGAAGTGGCGGGCTAGGCTAGCTATTATAAATGTGAAAGTATTCTCTGTCTGTATGTCATGATTGTCTATTTGTCCATCTATTTGTCTATCAGTATGTTCGTAACCTGGATTACTGGTAGAAAAAAACTTAGCTATCTCCCCAGACTGTGACATAAGTATGAAATATTCAGTTACCTCTTCCAACAAGATAAATCGGTTTAGATTTTCCGAATCGGACAGGATAAAAAGTGTGCTGAAATATTGCCTGAAAAGCTAAAATGGAGGATTACATCGAGCGAGTGCACTCTGTCCAAAGCTTGCCCACAAAGGCGGAGCGGGCAAAGTTAAAGCAATTAGCCAATTACTTCCCTATGGCATTGTTCAGTGACCAACTGAAAGGCTGCCTTTACGTATTTCCGGAACAAAGTCATAGTCCAAAGTTGATAAGGCTGCCTCTAGGTGGAACTGGAAATGTGCGCGGCGTTTCTAGTTTCATATAAACGCATTCATCTGTTTTCTTTTTGGATGGTGATTATATGATTAGACCATATGTTCGTTCGTTAAAGTCAAAGTATTAGTCAGAGATCCGGATATAGGCACAACCTTCACCGAGCTGTATAATAGATGAAACGTACTTACTTATTATTTTGCTTTAAATAAATAATTGATAAATACGCCTAAAATAGGTTGCCCATCAAAATCCGGTCCAGGCTATTTTTACCCTCGACGAAGCGGAGACGGTATATGTGTTTGCCCTAAGAGGTTGTGTGTTTTTTTGTTTGTGCACTTTTTTGTTACCATTTTTCTCAAAAAGTACTGGGCCGATTGAGATGCGGTTTTTTGCATTAGATGTGTATAGCTTGTTAAATTAATTAATTATAATTAATTTTTTTGGACAAGTTTATTGTAGCCAATGCTAAAACATCACGTTTGTTAAAATAAAATAATAATAAAATAAAATTACCTAGATTTTGGTCATGCCTATATCCGGATCTCTGACTATATGTTTATTCAAAATCTATAGGTACTCAAATAAAAGGTTTTATTGTATTTTCACCATTTCACAAAAAAAAACGTAAATTAAATAGATCTATAACTAAAAAATAAAAAAATATTACCTTTTCTGTGTCTATTATTACATTAATTGACCGCTGGAACAATTCAATCTCATGCTTTTTATTATATAAATAATCCTTGACATTGTATTTTAGTTTTTTCCGCCAGTTATTGTTATTTTATGAACTGAGAACACCCCCTAAATTATGCAGTTTACAGTTAAATCACCGTTACCAGATAGTTATACAAATTGTTGAACCAACTCCTTCTGGTGGTGTTCCCACTTAATTCGACGATGGGGCTATTCAAGGGGCCCCTTGAATAGCCCCATCGGGGTGGGGTTTTCTCGGACTCGTACAAAGCGATTTGATTCCTAGTTTCGAATTAGAACCGCTAGGATATGGAACGTCCTTCCAGCTTCTGTTTTTCTCTCCGCCTATAATAATTACCTACTAGATAATGCCCGCGACTTCGTCCGCGTGGATTATGGTTTTTTTATTTCCGCGGGAAATACTTAATTTTCCGGGATTAAAAGTAGCCTATGTGCTATTCCAGACTATAATCTATCTCTGTGCCAAACTTCAGCCAGATCCGTTCGATCCGTTGGGGCATGATTGTGTAACAAACATCCATCCATACATCCATCCATCCATCCAAACTTTCGCATTTATAATATATGATATTTGATAGGTACTTACTATATTTCATCAAAATCGGTTGAATAGATGGGCCATGAAAGCGTAGACAGACAGACAGACAGACAGAGGGACAGACAGACACTTTCGCATTTATAATATTAGTACGGATTGGTATTCTTCAAAACTAGAGTGAATAGCCAACTTCTCTTAGGCTGCATCACTACTTGCCAGCAAGTCTTATTGCAGTCAAGCGCTAGTCTATAGATAAAAAAAAAAGTAATAAATGTTATGTTGGTAGAGGTTTACAGTTTAAGAGGCAATCGCATTTAACTTGAGAGGGAAAAGTTACCTACGAGCATTATCAAAGAGACCCTATTAGATATTACCTATTTGTGGTATTACATGAACCTCCCTAAGGTGAAGTAACGTAAACGAAGTTTAATTATGACCTATTTGTATACGTCTAGAGGACACGAGAGGTTGCCTAATCGGAGTTTATTAATAACTAGCTGACACACTCCGGTTTTGCACGGTATAACTTGCTTAGACAAAAGGCTTACGTGTGCGTCGATAGATGTGACACCTTTAGGCACCATTACGGGTGATTGCGTACACGTATTATTAAATAAATAAATGTTTATTGACCAACTTAAACTTAAACAAATTAATAACTAGATGATGCCCGCGACTTCGTCCGCGTGGTTATAGATTTTTGATTCCCACGGGAACTCTTGAATTTTCCGGGATAAAAAGGGGGTTGGATACAACCTATCCCTGTACCAAATTTCATCAAAATCGATTTAACAGATGGGCTGTGAAAGCTTAGCAGACAGGCAGACAGATAGACAGAGACACTTTCGCATTTATAATATCAGTATGGAAGTATGGATTAGGTTTCGTATCCCGAGTTTGGCCCGAGTCAAGTAGCCGCGTTGAGGCAAAATGAGGCAGTAAAATAGGTACCTACTCGTTCGTCTCCACTAATCGCACGTTTGGGGCATTGGCAAAAAATACATTTATAAATGTTTATTATCTTTCATACAAATGCATTATTTTTAGCCAAGTGAGTACAAAATTCTAGAATTGATGTTGAAACTTATACGCGCCATGAGGTCCCAGATGTGCGAAACCATAAAAATAAAAACAGGCAGCTTTTTGTTTTTAGTACAATGTAAGTATTCCATTGAATTCAGAATAGGTATAGATGTGGTAAAACAGCTTCTAAGTAGATGTCTTGAGAAACATAAGTATTCGTTACAGTATAATTTGCATATATAATACTAGCTATGCCCGCGACTTTGTCCGCATGAGTTCAGGTTATTTGGTTCCCGCGCCCTCGCCGTCGCCCTCGCCCTCGCCCTCGCCCTCGCCCTCGCCCTCGCCCTCGCCCTCTCCCTCGCCCTCGACCTCGGCCTCACCGTCGCCCTCGCCCTCGATCTCGACCTCGCCCTCGCACTTATCAATAACTACCAAAGTCGCGGGCAATTGATGCTTATATTTAACCATGTTTATGAAAATGATAATAATAGTTATTTGTGTTATATGGGGCCAAAGAAAATTTTTGTTCCCCGAGGGCGCTTTTTTGAATTCAGAGCGAAGTGAAGGATTCTAAAGTAGAATCCTGAGCGTAGCGAGGAATTCAATATACGCCGCCCGAGAACAAAAAATTTGGCCCCGAGTGACACACACTATTTTTCATCATTACGTAAGAGAAAAAGCTAGGAGTATCAACCTACCTAGTATATGCATCAAAGCAACCTACTATGTATGGACATTACCTATACGTTTAAGCACCAATCGGTGCGCTGCCTGGCGGTGGGCGGCCGCTTCCTCGAGATCGGCAAGCTGGACCTGTCCAACAACACCGCGCTCGGCATGAGCGTGTTCGCGTGTTCCTCAAGAACACCACGTTCCACGGCATCCTGCTGGACGCGCTGTTCGGCGCGGCGGGCGAGGGCGACGACAAGGCGGCCGCTGCCCGCCACCGTGTTCGGCGAGCGCGAGCTGGAGCCCGCCTTCCGCTACATGGCAGCCGGCAAGCACATCGCCCATCGGCAAGGTGCTGCTGCGCGTGCACGAACGCGGACCAATCAGAACAGAGAAATGAAAACTCTCATGGGCCTAAAAATTACATTTTGCTCCCGCTATCCTCTGAAGCCAATATTCGTTTTTCGAATAGGTATGATGAAAAATCATTTTTTTATATTAGAAACTTACCTAAAAACAACATGTTGTTGCCGTGATAAAGCGCCCGGGCAAATCGAATTCTCTCGACAACAAACTCAATAGAGAGCAAGCGCTTTCATTGACCCGTAGTTGTTACATATTCGCTACTCTCGCCAAGTCTTGGAAACATGGCTGTTCCCTTGTTTTGAAGTGATCCCTGGATATATTGTGTATTTTATAAATGGACTAGCTTTTACCCACAGCTTCCTTCACGTTACGTCCGATTTTCATACATAATTCAAATTATTTTACCCTCTCAGGAATAGCATTTTCAAAAATTCTTTCTTAGCCTTTCTAATGCTTCCGTCATTGAATGTCGTTAGATTTCCACTACAAGTTAGCCTTGACTGCGATCTCAACTGATGGTAAGTAATCATGCGGTCTAAGATGGTAGAGAGCTAACCTGTTAGCTAACCTGTTAGGGGTACAGCAGTTATATTAAACCCATACCCACCAACCAACCCTGATCGGATTCTACGCGGCATAGTACCGGAAGAACCTAAATCGCTTGGTGGTACGTCTTTGCCGGTAGGGTGGTAAGCCGCGGCCTAAGCCTCCGAAGATTTAGAAGATGGATGAGGTAAATATTTATTGAATTAGAATAATCTTGTATTTAGTAACCAGATGATGTCCGTGACTTTTCGTTTGCGTGATGAGATCATGTAGTGATAGTATCCCTACGTGTATCCCTTCAGACGTATGTTACGTGAGTAGACGGAGTATCTGTACGTGAAACAACGTGATACGTGGTCAAGGCTGAGCTGTGCCCATTCGGGGTGGTGTCACAGTATGTACAAATGTATGTTGAATGTTTGTCTGTAACTCCAATGTTGAATAAATGTATATATCTTTCTTTACGTATTCATCTTATATATAAAATTCTCGTATCACAATTTTCGTTCCCATACTCTTCCGAAACGGCTTGACCGATTCTCATGAAATTTTGTGAGCATATTGAGTAGGTCTGAGAATCGGCCAACATCTATTTTTCATACCTCCACGCGGACGGAGTCGCGGGCATCAGCTAGTAGATATATATATATATATATATACTATATATATATATATATATATATATATATATATATATATATATATATATATATATATATATATATATATATATATATATATATATTATGTATATATTTCTATACAAACTACGTGTGCGTTTAGTAGCCCAAAGCCTAAATAGTACAGTTTCGTTATAGTTAATTCCCCCATACACAGGGCGTCATTAAATCATTATTCTCAGCGTTCATTAAGGGTCGCAGGGTGATTTCAAGGGTCCACACTATCTAAATCACGGTTGGATGCGTGGCTTTTGTAAATTAGGGTCCCATTTCTTATTGTTCACCCTTACTTACATGTTCATTAAAGTTCATACTAATATAAATGATGTGTGTCTGTCTGTTTGTTATATAAAGGCTCTGGCTCGGACGGATACCTACTTTTTCTTTTGGAAAGTCAAAGTTTTGAACCATGGAATTAAAAAAAAAAAACTAAATCCACGCGCACGTAATCGCGGGCACCAGCTAGTTTGATTCAAAAATTAAAATCTGTCAGACTTGGCTACTACCAACGTACTATAACCTAATCTGTGCTACTACTACGCCACATAAAGCAGTATTAAGCAGACCAGTCTAAAATGATAGTTTTATTTGCCGTGGTACCTTGAGGATTATAGGTAATTCTAAAACACGAACATGAACAATATGAAAATAATACTGCTATATGCGATGGTAGTCTTCGTCGTCAACCGATAGAAGTCCACTGCTGGACATAAGTCTCCTGTAGGGTCCTCCACAAGCCACGGTCTTGCGCCGCCTGAATCCAGCGACTCCCTCCGACTCACTTGATGTCGTCCGTCCGTTTGCCACCTTGGGGCCCCAACGCCCATCGGTTTTCCGAAATGTGCCCCGCCCAGCTTAGCAACTCTTCGGGCAATATCGGTGACCCTGGTTCTCCTCCTCTTCATTTCTCAAGGGATGGTAGTATGCCCCCTTAACTCTGTACATTTTTACTTTAGCAAGCAATATTGTTAATCGCGATACATATTTTCCGACTGGAAAGTTACAAATGTTCGCAATTTGCTAAGCGATAATGAAAGGCACATTTCGCAACTTTAGTAGAAAAAATTGTCTCGTTAAAACTTGAGACTCCAACACCTCACAAAGTATGAACGCAATATAGAATTAGAACGTTATGTTACGTTACGAAATTCTATATATTATGTACCGATGTCGTAATCTTATATACAAAATTCTCGTGTCACAATTTTCGTTCCCATACTCCTCCGAAACGGCTTGACCGATTCTCATGAAATTTTGTGAGCATATTGAGTAGGTCTGAGAATCGGCCAACATCTATTTTTCATACCTCCACGCGGACGGAGTCGCGGGCATCAGCTAGTAATATATAGAATCCATACTAATATATTAAATGCGAAAGTGTGTCTGTCCGTCTGCTACGCTTTCCCTGCCTATATTTTCAACCGGTTTTGACGATATTTGTACAGAGTTGGGTTACATCCCGAGGAAGGACATGGGATACTCTTTATCCCGGAAAATTTAGGAGTAGATGAAGTCGCGGGCATCATCTAGTAAAATGTAATATTATAAATAAAAGCAAAAAAAATATTTATTTAAAAATATTTATTGTCCGCGACTCCGTCTCCGTAGAATCAGGGTTTTAAAAATCCCGGATGAACTTAGATTTTAAGAGATAAATACACTTATGTCCGTCACGTCAAGCTATCTCTGTGCCGAATTTCATCAAAATTGGTTCATTGGTTGAGCCGTGAAATGTTAAGATAGACAGATATGTAGGCACCCGTTTGCATGTATAATAATACTAGCTGATGCCCACGACTTCGTCTCCGTGTTTTAAGTTCTTTTACCGGGAAATTGAGGGATTCCCGCGGGAATTTTCCCGGGAAGGACATAGGCTATGTTATCCCTCAATTTCCCGGGATAACATAGCCTATGTCCTTCCCCGGGATGGATTGAAAATATGGGCCGTTAAAGCGTAGAAGACAGATAAACTTTCGCATTTATACTACACTAGCTGATGCCCGCGACTCCGCCCGCGTGGTTTAAGGTTTTTTGATTCCCGCGGGAACTTAATTTTCCGGGATAAAAGTAGCCTATGTCACTCTCCAGCTCCTCAACTATACCCATGCCAAAAATCACGTCGATCCGTTGCTCCGTTGCAGCGTGATTGAAGGACAAACCAACAAACCAACAAACAAACACACTTTCGCATTTATAATATTAGTATGATATTAGTATGAAGTACGGCTTTGTATCGCGTCGTAATATGAAATGAGTAGGTACGCTTATTTATGGCCATATTCGGAAGAAAGGTACATTTACATTATTATCATCATCCAAAATTAATGCCACCCGCTTGCGATTTCATTTCCAACCGATTTGTATTTATTGGACTTGAATTAAGTTTATAATTACTATCGTATATTATAGCCTATCATAAATTCTATAGTGTTGGTTGACAACGGTTGGGCCGATTTGGACGAAACTTGGAGATTGGTGGGTACAGAGATATGGATGTATGGTGATATGGATGGGGATTTTCTCACATAAAAGACCGCAGACTCTAGGAACCAGGGATCACTCTTTATTTTTAATAATATTACTTAGTTTTTTTTTTTATTGTTGCTTGTACCAAACTGTATCTTTCATTTTAGATAATTTATGTAATATTTATACAATATTAAAAGTTAACTATAAATATAAATTGTACTCATATATTCATAGTTCCATCCGTGACTTCACTTTTAATCAAGGTTTCCACTGAAAACCAGCGCTGCAGTCTGCTGCAGCATAATGATGAGATGGAAACCTTTATTTGGTCACATATCAATATCTACTTAATATTAATTATAATTAGTCTTAAACTCCATGTAGTGATCAAATAAAAAATCATTTTCTTTATTTATTTCTTTCACCCGCGCCAGGGAGGTCCTCAAATTGATAATTTCCTCAAGCATTAAGGTGTATCCATTCGTAGACAGGAAAGTGCGCGGCAGCAACACGCGGCGTTTGCAGGACAGAATTCTGTCGCGTCCTTGTAAGGACTTGAGGACTATGAATAATACCCACGAATATAATATGCGCTGCAGACGTCTAATAAAAACGCGGCATTCGACAAGCGGCAGCCGTGCAAGATTGCCGCTTTATGTTTGGACAAACCTTAACTCTTCTGTATTCTGATAGCCTTGTATACTGATTTCTGTATGTGAGGCACATTTTCTCCCTGTTAACGAGTGTGGCTACATTATAATCATAACACACGTAAAATATAAAATGTATCCGGTTCACTGGTTCGGAAACGATAATCATCGATGCGTAATATTAAATGTTTAATTGCGGTTATTTTATGATATGTTTTAAAATACTATTATATGTTAAAATGTAGTTATTATATGTACGTTTGAGTAGGTATCTATTTATCACGCTATCATATATTACTGCCGTATCATCTGAGAATCGTGTATAGGTAATTCAGTATTCACCAGAAGACAATCAAAGCAGAGTCTTTGCTTCTACTTAGAGCACGGATTTCAAATAATATAATAATCTATTTTAATATTAAGAAAACTTATTGCAATTCTTGAGACACCCATATCAACGTATTAATTTATTTTAATTGCCAGTATTGCTAGGTAGTATCATACAAATACAAAATACATAATTTGTTGGTTTTTTCCTTTATGACACCGATTTGGAGCCACGGATCTACGTGATTTTTCCGGCATATCATATCATAATAGGAATATTATGTCCCGGAAAATAATAATTTCCCGCGGGATTTTTAAAAACCTAAATAGCAAAGACATCTGAAGTCATCGACTAGTTTATTATTAAAAACTTAAAAATTCAAGAGCTAAAAGAATATCCACGCGGTGAAATTGTGCCCGTTATTTCGTTCTCCATAAAGGTGATCGCATATCCAAGAGCTGCTACAAGAAATTTTTCAATACCGAAATATTTGAGACGCAAAAATGACGCACTTGCTGCATGCTGTATGCTAACCTTAATTGCGTTCGCAGTACTGAAAAACTCTGACGCGGCATTTGCGTTTGCGACTTTTCAAAATCGCGGGGCAGCGTTGACCGTTACGGGTCAGTATATTAGTTACATAGATATTACGCGCAGTACCACCATAACTAATATGTAATGCAACACATTAACAACGCCTCCGCGGGGCGTGTCGCAGTGGAATTCGCCTTAAGCTTAAAAAAATAACAAGTGCGAGTCGGACTCGCGCACCGAGGGTTCCGTACTCAAGAAGTAGGTATAATTACCTTTGTTAATGAACCGCAAAACTAACTTTGTTTGTAGAGGTTGTAGTGATTTTCCTAAATAAAATCACACATTTAGTAAAAGTTTATGGTCTAAATGTCATAAACAAAAATACTCGCGTCCAGAGCCTAACTACGCTCGAAAAAAATATTACGGTACGACTAACTTGACAACCGGACGTCAAATGTCACTTTGGCATAATCTTTTGGCATAAAATCTACAGGGGAGCATAAATCTAAATTCTAAATTAACAAATTCATGGTTTAATTGAGTGAAATAAAACATAATTACTTCCAAAAAACGTTAAAACTAATAAGCTGCAAAAATAATTACCCGGAACTCGGGTTCGACCTCCGGTGTGAGACTTCGACCTCCGGGTGAGACTTCGACCTCCGGGTGAGACTTCGACCTCCGGTGTGAGACTTCGACCTCCGGTGTGAGACTTCAACCTCCGGTGCGACTTCGAGTCTATGGAGTGCGACTTCTACTCTCTACGCGAATCTGCTACCACATCTACGGGCATGAGTGCATGGTACCTGTGACAGAAGAGAAGCGAGAGCGTCTTGCATAGCGACCTGACCGGAGCAGCGACTCTCCGTCCACAACACCCAGGACAGTATACCAACGCTGCAGCCACTATGTCAATAATACTCACCAATCTCGCCTAACGAGATCTGGCAGGACCACATCCAGCTCTAGCTAGCCGGTGACCTACATTCTACAGTGTACCCCATGAATTAATCTCCCCTACCAAAATTCCAAATTCTTATACATCAGTGGTGGAATAAATTGTAAGATTTAAATTAAGGCCTTCCGCCGCAACCTTGCACCATTTTACCAATTTGATTAACTATCACTAACTATCACTAACCTCTATCAATAATTAAATCATTAGTATCACAATCGGTTTAGTAAATTAAATAAGTATTTATTCCTAATTGTTGTTTTTTATATTAAGGCCACACCGCCTTAAACCCTATTACCAATACTATCTCTAACTATCTATCTGTTACGTCTAGACTCTAAAAAATAAATACAAACGTAACAATGGCGCCCACCGTTTCTTATTTTTACTGAAGACTGACTACAGACAGACAATCCACTAAATTACTAAACAACTAAACCACTAATTTTTTTCACAAATCAAGTTTCTTGTATCAACTTAATTGAACTGCCTATGCTACGAGCCTAAACTATATTTTAACTAAACACTGAGTGAGTCCGTATTGATCTTGTGGCTGGAGTCGTTTATTGTGTGATAGCATTTGACGACAGACATTAGGTTAGACTTAGTATAGATTCTAATTCTAAATTGTAAAGCTCACCGTTTTGCGGATAATTATCCTCAATAATGTCATTCCCAATCAAGTATTTGTCCTTACAAAAACCTGAATTAGAGTATGAAATCACAATACGAGGTTACACACCAAGCGATACTGTTCAGGAACTAAGAAAACAAATAGTAGGCATAGCGAGCGATACTCCTCCCGAGGATATTTTAGAGTCACACTTAGAGCCCTTAGAGGATCTCAAACAAGCTAACGATTCACTAAGCAAAGCGTCTAACAATGTAATGTCTTTAAAAACTAAATTTGAAAAAAACCTATACTTGCGAACAGAAACTTTACTACATCACTTATATCATCGCTTAAATAGAATTGGCCATACAGCAGAAGCGGGTGAATTACTTAAGACCACGAACACCAATTTCAAACTGCTGTATAAAGAATTAATGGTCCTAGGACTTAAAGGAAATGTAACCACCACTACTACAGACACAAAAGAACCAACTGTTTTGTCTGTTACTTGTGAAAAGAACATAATATCAGAACTAAGTAAACTAAAATATTCCGGAAAGAGCTGCGTACGTGCTTTCATTCAAAAAGCGGAAGAATTCGTAGTCACACGAGGCATATCTCACGACAAATTACTAACTTATGCATTTGAAATTTTTACTGATGGTGCATTGCATTGGTTTAGAAGTGTGAAAGATGAAGTAAATAGCTGGCCTGAACTAGTAACAATGTTAAAAGAAGTATTCAGTACTCCTGACTACGATTACAGACTAAAGAATGAAATACGTGCACGTACACAAGGAGAAACTGAAAACATTAATATATATTTGTCTATAATGCAAGGTATGTTAAACAGGTTAACTAAGAGTGTGAATGACGATGAAAAACTGGAAATTCTATTACACAACATTCGTCCAGATTATGCGAGCACATTAGCATCTGTGAGTGAGATAACTACAGTAGACCAACTGAAAACACTATGTCATAACTACGAAAACGTTCAAACAAGATTAACACAATTTAGAGACCCACCTAAAGTTTCATCAGACACTCTAGCACCCGAGTTTGCTTATCACAGACCAACCACATCAAGTCATCATCAATTCACTAATCAAAATAAACATTATCACAACAATAACCGCTATCCTAATAATAATTATAACAACAAAAAACAATTCTACAACACTAACAAAAGATACTACACAACAACAAACAATAATTCAGAAACCACAACAGCCGAGAAGAATTCTACTCAAGTTGCTACAATTACTGAAAACCAACATTATAACTCAACGCCAACGATATTTTGCCCTCGATGCAGAACCAACACACACACTTTACACCAGTGTAGAGCTCCACACTATCCAATATGCTTTAAATGTGGACAAAAAGGTATCCGCTACCCAGAGTGCAAAAAATGTCAAAATTCAATTAATAAATCAAAAAACTAACTAACATGGATTGTAGACCATTGGCAAAACCTAATACTAATTCTAATAATTTTAATAAACTAGAATGGCAAGCCTGGCTAGAAACAATAACTAAATATTTTTCTTGTTATTCTGTATCTGCAATCCAGAAAACAAATCATAATTCAACGCGTCCGTACGCCCTAATAAAAGTCAACAGTCTACAACTGTTGGGCTTACTTGATTCAGGTTCAACAACCTCTATACTCGGTAACAACTCTCACGAAAAACTAATCAAAGCCGGACACAAATTACTAACCAATGACACCTTAACATTCGCAGCTGCTGACGGAGTGAAACTGAAATCACTCGGAGTCATTAATCTACCTATTGAATTTGCAGACCAACTACACGTGATTACAGCACACGTAGTCCCTGGCATCACCAATGACCTAATATTGGGTATGGATTTTTGGTTCTCTTTCAATATATTTCCAAAACACATCAAAAACATATTACTAAAACAACATGACTACATGATGTCAGAACTAACACCCACTAAGTCTGAGCAACTGTGTTCTTATGATCACTTAACACCCGAACAAAAGATAACAGCTGACAACATAATGTCACAGTTCCAAGAAATATCATACGAACATAGGGGTTTAGGTCGAACATCTTTAATCACCCATACGATCGACACAGGCGACTCACCACCCATACGCCAGAGGTACTACAGAATGTCTCCGGTTAAACAAAAACTCTTAATAGAACAGCTTGATCAGATGGTGAAGGAAGACATCGTAGAACCATGCGATAG
The DNA here is from genome assembly GCA_963932025.1 of Erebia epiphron. Lineage (NCBI taxonomy): Eukaryota > Metazoa > Arthropoda > Insecta > Lepidoptera > Nymphalidae > Erebia > Erebia epiphron. The sequence goes on along the minus strand of OZ009948.1, from coordinate 40,431,957 downwards.
TCCTTGGTCCTCTCCCGTACTACTAACTCCAAAAAAGAACGGAGAATTAAGATTTTGCCTAGATAGTCGCAAACTAAACGCGATAACTAAAAAGGACGCATATAGCCTACCCTATATTGCGGAAATACTAGACAACCTACATGACGCTAAATATCTAACTAGTATAGATTTATCCAAGAGTTTTTGGCAAATCCTAATCAAAGAAGAAGATCGATGTAAGACGAGTTTTTACATTCCATCTCGCGGAACGTATCAATTCAAGTGCATGCCCTTCGGCCTAACCAACGCACCTGCTACACAGCAACGCTTGATTGATAGTTTATTTTACGGCCCAGAATTTGAGCACATGGTTTTTGCGTTTGTTGATGATATCATTATCATATCACCAACATTCGAAAAGCATATATCATTATTATTACGTGTCTTAGATAAACTCAAATCTGCAAACCTAACTATTAACCTCACTAAAAGTAAATTTTTTAGACATAAACTTAAATACCTAGGCTATGTTGTTGATTCTAATGGTCTCCAACCAGACCCTGATAAGGTACAGGCAATTATCGATTACCCAACACCAAAAAATCGAAAAGAATTGAGACGTTTCCTTGGTACAGCTTCATGGTATAGAAGATTTATACCAGATTTTAGTTCTCTAGCTGCTCCACTAAACAAATTAACCTCCCAAGGCAAAAACGCACCAAAATTTGCGTGGAATGCCTATGCTGACAACGCATTCAAAAAACTAAAAGATTGTCTTATATCTGCTCCAATACTATCTTGTCCTAACTACACTGAACCATTCGAGGTACACACGGATGCTAGCAACTACGGCATCGGAGCCGTCTTGACCCAGTTTATCGACGGTCAGGAGAAGGTTATAGCGTATATGAGTAAATCATTATCAGATCGTGAACGAAACTTCAGCGCAACTGAACGTGAAGCACTTGCAGTACTAACAGCAATCGAACACTGGCGCTGTTATCTCGAAAACGGGAAGCGATTCACTGTGTATACCGACCACGCAGCGTTAAAATGGTTCATCAACCTAAATAATCCAACTGGAAGATTAGCTCGCTGGGGTGTACGACTCTCTGCCTATAATTTCGAATTAAAACATAGGAAAGGCTGTGATAACGTAGTACCAGATAGTTTATCTCGTTCAGTACCTATAGCTGCTATTGACGACACTAATAACAATGATCATTCTACTATAACATCTGATCCATGGTATCTAAATATACTTCATGGAACTCAAAATTCCCCTACCTCATTCTTAAATTATAGAGTGGAAAATGGAAAACTCTACCGCTATAAAAAAAGTCTAAATCCCCTAACAAGAGAATTTGAGTGGAAGGAAGTAGTACCTATCGAGTTGAGGAAGGAGCTAATAACTAAAAACCATTCCGAACCTACATCTGGACATTTCGGTATATTCAAAACATTTAATAGATTATGTTTAAATTACTATTGGCCTACAATGCACCGAGACGTCACTAACTTCGTACTAAACTGCGACACCTGTAAAGCTCACAAACATTCTAATCATTCAACATTAGGAACCATGGGCAAACCCAAAGATTCCTCAAGACCATTCCAAATGATTAGCATTGATCTCATAGGACCATTACCACCTAGCAGAAACCAGAACACATTTCTCCTTGTTGTGGTCTGCTGTTTCTCTAAATATTGCTTATTATTCCCTATAAGACGTGCTACTGCTGACATCATAGCTCGAATCCTAGAGGAAAGAGTATTTCTTGTCCACGGAATTCCTAGTACGGTACTAATGGACAACGGAAAACAGCTGACAGGAAATATACTTACCCGACTCTTTAAGGCTTATAAAATACCTAACGTATTATATACACCTAAATACACTCCACAGGTCAACACAGTTGAACGATACAATAGAACTATAATGACTGCAGTTTCTGCCTACATTGAAAACGATCATCGATCTTGGGATTCTAATATACCAAAAATTCAATTCGCACTAAATAGCTCAGTAAATTCAGTTACTAAATTTACCCCATCATTTTTGGTATACGGCCGAGAATTAGTCACATGCGGATCACTATACACTTCAACAGAAATTACTACCGCTGAAGAAATAATGTTCCAACCTCGCGACGAATACGCTGAAAATCTAGGTACGCTACAAAAAATATTCGAGAAAGTACAATCTACATTACTTCTTGCACATTCTAGAAATAGTGCTACATACAACTTACGCCGTAAACATGCTGAGTTTAACGTAGGCGATACAGTATGGAAACGTACCTACTATCAGAGCGATAAGGACAATAAATTCATGAAGAAACTCGCTCCTAAATACGTAAAATGCGTAATAACTAACAAACGATCACCGTTAGTCTATGACCTAAAAGATACCAATGGTAATAATCTTGGCACTTGGCACATAAAAGACCTAAAATTAATAAACTATAAAATGTAAAATTACAACAATACTACACGCTGTTAACTAAAATCATAATACTTGTACATTATTTTAAAATGTGGCATAATTTTAAATAAACTACATAAGAATGACCTAACTCATAACTAACGCTAAAATTCGAAATTACCTCAACCCCAAGTATACCACACTAGCGGTATAATTAAATTCGCAGTACCTAAAACTGTGAGTTGTTTTAATGTATAAACACAAGAATCGTCCACCAACCTAAACGGTGAACATTCATCATAAATTACCATTATATACACCACTAAGATCACATACCTTATTCACTAGTACCTAAAATACACTAAACTATATACATATCCCTATACACACATACTCTAATCCATACAATTCTAAATGTAACATAACTTAATTAGGGTGGACATCCTAATTGCTCCCTAACCTAAACAGGGATCAATTATTTTTGTTGTCTTGGACCCTACATCCAAGAAGACATATCTACATAGTGCCTATCCACTGACCTAAAAGGTGGAGGAACTATGACTTCTACAGTCCACTCTAATGAGTAATAATGCTCAACACCTCAACATCAACTACCGTTATGAGGAGCAATAGTATAATTAGCTAAAGCTCAGTATAAAAGAGTGCAACACTTAAATGCAATTAAGAGTGTCTGCTACCAATATTAGATGAAGAATAAATGAAAGAATGAATGGCGGAACCGAAAGATTGATGAATGAAAATGTAGCTGATAACAGTAGTCTAGGTAGATTAGAGCAGGATTTCACTTAGGTAAAATCCTAAACTAATAAAGGGGATATGTAGTGATTTTCCTAAATAAAATCACACATTTAGTAAAAGTTTATGGTCTAAATGTCATAAACAAAAATACTCGCGTCCAGAGCCTAACTACGCTCGAAAAAAATATTACGGTACGACTAACTTGACAACCGGACGTCAAATGTCACTTTGGCATAATCTTTTGGCATAAAATCTACAGGGGAGCATAAATCTAAATTCTAAATTAACAAATTCATGGTTTAATTGAGTGAAATAAAACATAATTACTTCCAAAAAACGTTAAAACTAATAAGCTGCAAAAATAATTACCCGGAACTCGGGTTCGACCTCCGGTGTGAGACTTCGACCTCCGGGTGAGACTTCGACCTCCGGGTGAGACTTCGACCTCCGGTGTGAGACTTCGACCTCCGGTGTGAGACTTCAACCTCCGGTGCGACTTCGAGTCTATGGAGTGCGACTTCTACTCTCTACGCGAATCTGCTACCACATCTACGGGCATGAGTGCATGGTACCTGTGACAGAAGAGAAGCGAGAGCGTCTTGCATAGCGACCTGACCGGAGCAGCGACTCTCCGTCCACAACACCCAGGACAGTATACCAACGCTGCAGCCACTATGTCAATAATACTCACCAATCTCGCCTAACGAGATCTGGCAGGACCACATCCAGCTCTAGCTAGCCGGTGACCTACATTCTACAGTGTACCCCATGAATTAATCTCCCCTACCAAAATTCCAAATTCTTATACATCAGTGGTGGAATAAATTGTAAGATTTAAATTAAGGCCTTCCGCCGCAACCTTGCACCATTTTACCAATTTGATTAACTATCACTAACTATCACTAACCTCTATCAATAATTAAATCATTAGTATCACAATCGGTTTAGTAAATTAAATAAGTATTTATTCCTAATTGTTGTTTTTTATATTAAGGCCACACCGCCTTAAACCCTATTACCAATACTATCTCTAACTATCTATCTGTTACGTCTAGACTCTAAAAAATAAATACAAACGTAACAAGGTTTACTGTTAATATCAAAAAATTACGTTTGTTGTATGGGAGCCCCCCTTTAATATTTACTTTATTGATATTTAATTATTTATTTTGAAAGGTAATATACAAGTTAATATTCTGTGAAAATTTGAACCGTCTACCTGTTACCGTTTTTAATATTGAGAAAAAAAATACGAAAAAAACACGTTTATTGTATGGGGACCCCCCTTAATATATATATATTTTTAATTTTTAGTATTTGTTGTTATAGCGGCAACGGAAATACATCATTTGTGAAAATTTCAGCTTTCTAGCTATCACGGTCTATGAGATAGAGCCTGGAGACAGACAGACAGACAGACAGACAAACAGACAGACAGACAGCGGAGTCTTAGTAATAGGGTCCCGTTTGTACCCTTTGGGTACGGAACCCTACAAAAGGAAAATTAGACATTTCGAAAGTGAATTCTTAAATAGGTATATTTTATATTCGTGTAGACAAAGACCCTTGTAATTAGCTCCGCGATCTGCCGCGGGGCGCTACTGTGTGGGATTCGCCTTAAGCTTAAAAAAAACTTTTGTAAAATAAAATTGGACATTTCTAAAGTAAACACATTTTAGGTACACTTTATATTCGCGTAGATTAAGTCCCTTGTAATTTAATTCTTTAGTTAGTAAAATAATCATCAGCATTAACGTTGGGACTAAGTTAAGTGAACTGCGTAAAAGCCTTCGCGTCTGTATAGTCTAATTGCGTATAAATACTAATTATTTTCTATTAAGAAAAGCTTCGTTGTTTGAATGTTTCATTATGTAGAACTTAAACTTAGCAGAATTGTTTTTTATTGTGAACTAGATGATGCCCGCGACTTCGTCCGCGTAAATTAAATTTTTTTTAATTACCGCGGGAACACCTTAATTAACCTAACCTAACCTATGTCCTTCCCCGGGATACAAAATATCCCTGTACCGAATTTCATCAAAATCGGTTGAATAGGTGGGCCGTGATAGCGTAGCAGACAGGCAGATAGACGGACAGACAGACACACTTTCGCATTCATAATATTAGTATGGATGTTTATTCCGTACTAAAACAAGGACCCTTTCAAATCTATCTGTCGATCTGTCTGTGTATCACATTTCAAAAAGAACGCAGATTTAAAAATCAGTAATGTATCTAGTAGGCATCTTCTAGGCAAGCGCGCACCTTAGGCTGCATCACCACTTGCAAGCAAGTCTGATTGCAGCCAAGCGCTAGCCTATACATTAAAAAAAACATAGGCATAAAGCTATTTAAACAGGTACAACTCAATTAGGGAAGTCACAAACTTTGCAAATGTAGGTAGATAAACCTATCTACCAAAATTCAAAATGAATAAACTTCAAAATATCCATCAAAATTTTGTAGTTTATTAATTAACTAATTGATAAACTTCAAAATTTTGATGGTTAATTCATTCCGCCACTAATCTTACAATTTGTATTGAAAGCGCAAACAGTTGAATAGTACCTACTTACTCTGTAAATTAACATGCGTGTTTGTACAGTACATATATAATAATTGCTGCACAGTTATTCATTTGTAATACCTATCGCCTCGTTGGTCTAGTGGTTAGCATAGTCGACTGCGGATCACGAGGTCCTGGGTTCGATTCCCGGTCGGGCATGAAAAGTTAGGTATTGGGTTTTTCAATTAAGAAATTCTCAGTGCTAGCCCGGAGTTGGAAGTTGACGGTGTTTCACCCCCGTGCCTCGGAGAGCACGTTAAGCCGTCGGTCCCGGTTATTATCACTAACATGATAATAGTCGTTAAAGCCCGCCAACCCGCATTGGAGCAGCGTGGTGGGTCTAAGCTCTAATTCCCGCTCTCCTATGAGAGTGGAGGCCTGTGCCCAGCAGTGGGACGTTAATAGGCTGTAGTGATGATGATGATGATGAATACCTATCGATACGCTAAATTCGGTTGAGCATAGTACATAACTTGCACTCATCATAATTTAAATAGTAATTTTCCGACTTTGTTTATAAATATGGCGTTTCATTTGAATTTGAACGCTTGAATTAGTATCCAACAAAATAAAATGAAATTAATAGGTAGATACATACAAAATACAACTTCCACTATTAATGTACTTAACTAACTAATACCTGTGATACTCGAGTTTTTTTTTCAACTATTTACTAACAATTATTTTAGAAATCCTTTTGAATTTTTCAAAATACTAGTATACGTCTGGGGAACTCAAATGCTATAGGCGAATTCCCAGTTTTGTGACAATACTATGGCTACTTAATAACCACCAGTTTTTGACGACCTCCCTGGCGCAGTTTTGAGCGTTGTTGTCTTAACCTCCCAGTTCCGGGTTCGATCCCCGGCAGGGTCAATTTGGCCAATTTCCGAATTTTTTCTGGGCTTACCTAAGGGAGGCTTCGGCTGTGGCTAGTTCCCACCCTACCGGAAAAGACGTGCTGCCAAGTGATTTAGCGTTTAACATAGCAAAACTAACAAATTACGTGTAAACATTCATACGTGTGCTTAATTTTAACGAACAAGTTACGATAACCAGTGGTTTGAATCAACGGGCCAGTAGTATTATCACTTACCACCAGGTGATATAGCAGTCAAGGGCTAACTTGTAGTGGAATAAAAAAAACTACGTAGAGAGTTTCCGGATTTCGAAAAAAAGAAAAGTAAATAATCGCGTCGAAATATAATAAAAGTATGTAAATGACAATAAAGAAATCGGTCCCTGGAGAGATGCCTTCCGAAGATCCGAATATCTTCCTCATTGTGTATTGTAATGTAAGGTTACATCGTAAAAACAGATAAGAGTAGGTTATCCTTCGGAGTAGGTTGTTTTTGAAGCTCGATTATTTAATCGAACTTCAAAAAAAGATGAGCTTCTCCATTCTACCCGCATTCCTCGATTATACGTTCCACTTTTCATATCATACTTATATTATTAATGTGAAAGTGTGATTGTTTGTTGGTTTGTCCTTCAATTACGCCGCAACAGAGCAACGGATCGACGTGATTTTTTGCATGGATGTATAGTTTAGGACCTGGAGAGTGACACAGGCTACTTTTATCCAGGAAAACTAAGGAGTTCCTGCGGGAATTAAAGCATCAGCTAGTAAATATATCTTTTTGTTTTTATTGTATTAATTACTTTTATTTAATCTGTGTTAGGCGCTAGTTACTTTAAGACCAAAGCCAAGACGACCGCTTTACGTGCTCTCCAAGGCACGGGGGTGAAAATCCCAACTCCAGGCTTTTAATTGAAAGTTACTGTTAAGTATTCAGTGCTAGTAGGTACTGAGAATTTCTTGTGAGAAGAATCTAATTTGTAGGTACTTAATTATTGCCCGACCCAGGGATCGAATCCGGGACCTCGTCATCCACAGTCGAACATGCTAACTACTAGATAAACGAGGTAGGCGTGAAGAATACAGTGGGTATCATTCTCTTTCCAGCATCAAGTACGCGACATTGACGGATGGCCGACTCTGAAACAAATATCAGCTTCTGATTAATAATGTAATTAATATCCTGAGTCCTGACGCTTTGAAGGCGTTCATTGTTTCCATTACAGTGTTATGAACGCTTGGAATGTTGTTAATAACTGGTGTTTGGATTTCTAATTCACAAAATTTATCAAAGGAGATTTAGACAATGTTTGACTGGCAGACGGGTAGGGGTGGCTATGCTAGGTACAAGATATTAATACCACAGAATACTTATAAATACCAATAACCTCATAGGGATAGGGATAGTTTCTCTACGTAATCTTGAACTTTTGTTCACTTCTAAAAAGTCTGAGCAAAAACTAGTTCTTTTTCATACAAAAATAAATAATACTAGATGATGCCCGCGGCTATGTCCACGTGGATTAAGGTTTTTGATTCCCGCGGTTACTTTTTAATTTTCCGGGATACAATTTATATGTTCTTCCCCGGGATGTCCTACCTCTATACCAAATATCATCAAAATAGTGAAAACGTAGCAGACATACACATTTTCGCATTTATTATATGGTTATGGATTAGTATGGATTGAAATTGGCTGATTACTCCACGAAACACGCGACGCCAGGCGGATCGGTTATCGCTCGACTAGTCGACTACTGTTTTATACTAACTAAACTAAACGATTTAGCATTCCGGTACGTTCTGTATGCATTACAGATCAAAATTATTTATTTGCAATTTCACCCAAAAAGTTTTATACACATGACATCTAACACGATAGCGGGCGACACCTACAAACAAAATGTAGTTATATGTACCTACCCAGTTTTTTTGTGGCAATACGAGCGTGAGGGTATGTCGGGTGCTGTATCTCTTGACACATCGCTCTTGACTCAGTGACAACCAGCCTGCATCCAACTGTGTCACGATATACGCATCGGTTTTTATTCGGTTTATTGTTCAAAATACCGGATTTAGGGCGGGTTTCCACCAAAGCGGAAAGAAGAAGAGAAAAGGAGAGATGTTTTGTGAATAGCCAGTCAGATATCATTTTTTCCACATCGCCTCTTCCCTTCACATTGGTGAAAATAACCTGCCCGCAACGCCGTTCGTCTCCGCACATCATCTCTCTTCTCCGCTTTGGAAGCTTGCCCTAAAATCCACACAAGATATTTTTCTGTCTGTCTTATTGATTCATTATTTGTCTCAGGTAAATAAGCCTAGCCCGCTAAGCCGTGAAAATTACGGTGAAGCTATTTAAAGTTTAAGTTTTTTTGTTTGTTTGTTTGCTTGCTTGCTTGCTCGTTCGTTTGTTTATTAATTGTATGTTTAATGTCCCTTTCAGTCACTGTTTTGTTTTCACGATACGAATTCAAACAGAATGTTTCATAGTACAAGTGTATAGGTGCTAAAATTCTACACCAATGATTACAGTAAACCTAAATAAGGGTTACAAACCTACCTTGAAGGTACCACAAAAAGACGTCGCGGCTCATCATCTCCACTCCACTCCACTCCGTAGGTTAAGGTATATACTTTATTCCACAGGTATGTGCCGAGCCTATATCTAAACCGTTGCTAAATCTCAAACTAATAATAATAATAATAATAATGTCCAATCCCCAGAGAGATTAGCCATCTGCGTGGGAGATATTATAGTGCACAAGTGTGTGCGCGTACACAGGTGCACTCTCTGTTCCTTTACTCTCATAGCCCGATGGGACGGAAAATACGACACGACTGGAGAGAGATCAGGCGCAGGCACGACAGCTTAACGTGCTCTCCGAGGCACGGGGGTGAATCACCAACAGTTTCCTAACTACGGGCTATAGTACTGAGAATTTCTTGCCAGAAAAACCCAATACTTGTTAAGGCCCGACCCGGGACTCGAACCCGGGACCTCGTCAGCCGCAGTCGAACATGTTAACCACTAGACCAACGAGGCAGTCTCAAACTAGTTTGATAGCGGCAGTCGTGCACATTGGCCGGATCATTGGTGATGGATAGTTGGTTATCCGGGCAATAGATTTATTTGAGGCTTTTGTGTAAAAAGGTTTACTCCAAATAGCATACGACCCACGTCCGCCCGCGAGTAACTTATGTTTTGCACGTGGATACCACTGTAAATGATGTTGAATTTATTTAACAGTAGGGCACTTAAATAAGGGCGAGTTTCACTGCTTTGTTCGTCTAGACTAGGTTAGATTATTCGGCTGTGAATCAGGTCTGCGGTCCTTATTATGCCTGGGTTTTTCTGTGTAGCGGCACAACGTAATGCGTCTACGCCTATAAAAATGACAGATCTGGCTACTATGGTATGACCTAGAGATCTCACCTTTAAGGCTATGGTTGAGAGAGGTAGGAAACTGCATACTATTTGATATTAGAATTAAATAAGTACTTGGAAAATTCTGCCATTTTCCTCAGCGTTGCTCCGCCTGCCTCTGTCTTATGATTGATAGAAAATAACGTATCTCCCTAGGCTTTGGTATCGGTGACTACGTATAGCTGCAATCAAATTTGCATCATGCATGTAGTGCGCTCGCCTCGAAGATGCTTTTGTTCACTGCTTTCACTAGCATCTTCGTACACGTAAAATCAGGGTTTAAAACATGGGAAGCTCTTGATTTCACGTGATAAAATTGCCCATGTCCGACATCTTTAGCACTATTGCGACTAAGTTATGTAATAGAGTTTTCAAAAAAAAAAAAAATTTTTTTTAGACATTTTCGATTCGATTACGCTTGACCACAATCACGCCTGATGGGAAGTGGTGATGCGGCCTAAGATGGGACGCGCTTGCCTAGAAGATGCCTATTCACTCTTGATTTAAAGAAACCCGAAATGGTGGGAAACACAGTTTTATGTAGAGTGTTCCAGACCCTACCCATGCGAATAAGGATTAAGAGATGTTTGTCGATTAATTAGAAAGCCGCAACATATCCAGTCAGGTAACCCTGACGTTCGAATATTATTTTAAAAAGTTTTTACAATTATTTCAAAATTGCACAAAACCATTTTAAATAACGAAGGAAGAATGCTTGGTAAACATTGCGAAGGACCCTCTTTCTAGCAATTTTTTAAATCAACTTATGGTCTACTTAAATAATGCCCACTTCTAGTATGAGTTAAATGTTTCGGGCAATGTATGATAAGTAACAGTAATTTGGCGAAGTGCCAGTGTGATTAGTCGACCCACTGAGCCTCATTGCAGTATTATGGTTTGCATGATTACGAAGGCATGTTTCCTCCTTCAAGCTATTACACCTTATTAAACAATCTGTTTTCATCGGTTCATCCGTATTGCATAAGGTTCTGAACATTTTTTTTGTCAGGCTTATAGCTCTGCGACTTAAGTTTTCTAGAAATATCATTCTTAATTTTCCATATTTAGCTTTTTATGGGTACGGCAGTTGAGTATATTAAATCTGTAAGTATGGATATCTATCGGTTTCTACACGACATCGTACCGATATCGGAACCCTAAATCGCTTGGCTGTACGTCTTTGCCGGTAGGATGGTACTTAAATAGCCATGGCCGAAGCCTCCCATAAGACCGGAGAAAATTGAGAAATTATACATTCCAAAATTGACCCTGCCGGGAATCGACCCCGGGACCTCCCACAGTAAATGACAGCGCTTACTACTGCGCCAGAGAGGTCATCAAATAGTAAACAATATCAGCAACCTCGCAGGATCAAAAACACAATTACCATACAGGATAATAAATCCTGAAAGTTCATTCGGTTATAATACCAAACTCATCTATATGTATGAACTGAGAACTGCGCGGCTCAGCGGATGGGTATGGATGTTATTGTAAAGGAAGGTTTATCATTATTCCTCGAAAATCAGCATTTTACAGAAACTTATAGTTAGAGCAAAATTTTTGTAGTACCTTATAGTATAAGCCGGAAGAAATACTTCGTACAGTTGGCAAACGGAGGTCTAGTAGTCAGTATACGGTTACCCCGCTAACTGCATCATCACTTACTATCAGGTGAGATAGCAGTCAAGGGCTTACTTGTAGTGGATTAAAAAAAACTGTACCAGAGGTATCCAGCTGTGAGGTGGCGACGAGATAGGGGACAGATATCAGATTATCGTATCATACTATTATAAAATGCGAAAGTATGTTTGATTGGTTTGTCCTTCAATCACGCCGTCACAGAGCAAAGGATCGATGTGATGCTTTGCATGGGTATAGTAGAGGACCTGGAGTGACTTTGACTTTTTATCCCGGAAAATTAAGGATTACCGGTGGAAATAAAAAAAATGTTCCACGAAAACGAAGTTGCGGGCATCAGCAAAGTGTACCGTAATAATTTGGATTGTTCCGACCGGCAGAAGTACCTACAACAACATATTATTTATCCTAGATAGAGGTATACCGGTCGTTCGTTAATTTATATTTTAAATGAGTTACGTATAGACTATAGTAAAAATTAGGTATTGACCTACTACTTAGTAAGTATGTACCAGAAATCGGCCAGTTTAAACTATTATTCTATGGAAGTAGGTAGGTTTAGGTGGTATTTTTATATTTCAGTAACCCTGTTAACTTGTTAGTACCTTATTCACATATTATTAAGAACCTACCTATGAAAAACAGTGATTTTCAAACAAAACAATTAATTTCTATCAACCCAACCCATATGCTAAGCCGAGAAAATGAAAAGAAAACAGATTTCACGCATGGATCGTTCCATTAAGGCACACAAAATTTAAAAAGGAGTTTTTCGGCGATCCTAAAGAGGTATCGATCAACGTCGCCTATTCAACCGTGCTGAGCCGTGATTGATGCTACATGCGACAACACCTGACGTTACATGAAGACGCACCAATGAATATTCCCATTCGATGTTTTGACGTGCGAGCATGACTCGAGTTTTTACACGACTGCCCAAAAAAGGATTGCAATGTTTTCAGGGTTCATGATGTAGATGTGAGTTTCTTAGGGTATATTCCGATATACACTGCGAGCACTGGTCAGTGCTCTTTATGGGGAGAAATTCGTTCCGTTATGGACTGATAGTATATACTGCCGCAGTATCCTAGGGAAAAATATGACGTCATAAATCGTCGCCATTTTTGTACTGTGAGTACTGACGTTTTCGAAGTAAGATGCTCTCAGTGCTGACTGCGTTCCGTTTTAAACAGTAACCAGTACAAAGGAACGGCTTCGCAGTATACTAAATTGACGTCACACCTTACAGTGCTCGCAGTGTATACCTATCGGAACATACCCTTAGTTCCACCCCTCCCGAGTGACACTAGCTACAAGATTTAAAAAAAAAACGGCAGGGCAGTCGAGCTTTTTAATTTTTTAAACTATGGTTACTTGTATTTGTATACAGTATACACGTAATATAAAATTGTCGCATAATATACCTACGCTAAATTTGTTTCGACGCTAACTATGGCGTGACATAATAGTACCTCAGTTTTTTTTTCTCCAAGAAATATACCTACCTACTTAGTCTGTTTTTCCTTGAACAGAGAAAATATACACCTTCTAGAGCTAAAACGTGGAGAAGCGCTTTGCATGAAATCTTGATACGAGTGAAAAACCTAAATCGAGTATATCTAAAGCTTACGTGTCTCGCTAAGGTTTCTGCGATTTTTTAACCTTTTCTATACACTAAAGAAAACTAGACTACCAATAGACAATAGTTAAAATATAATTAGTGTAATAATAGTTTCAAAATCTATCGGCAAAAGTCTCCGAGCATTTAAGTTGGTTACGAAACAACAGCTTTTTCAGCCCGCCATCTTTTATTAAGTACTAGCTGATGCCCGCGACTTCGTCCACGTAGATTGAGGTTTTTTGGTTCCCGCGAGAACTCTTCAATTTCCAGAATAAAAAGTAGGCTATGTCCTACCCCGAGATTCAACCTATCTCGCATTTATAATATTAGTATGGATGTAAATAATATATTAGTTCTATTTTTACCCACTTGTTAATTTTCACTTCAAAAACATAATACGATATCCAGACCAAAATGCCGGCTTTTAGTCTTCTTGTAAAAGCAATAATATTTGCTTATCAAAGATCCCGCTTGCCACCCGCGTAGCGAAGGAGTTGAGGGCTTTAAAGGGCCTATTAACTGACTCGGGGATGATGGTTCAAGGGAAACGAGGTATTGTTTCCTTGGAATGGGATTAAGACGAGCGTCTTGTTTTACGACGCCGTAAAAGATAAAAATACCAAGATTGTCGACTTTCAAAAGGCTTATTTAAATTAAAACGTTTGTTGCGGATGCTGATTGCGAATCTTTTAATACCATCTAAATATTAGATTAAACTAGATGATGCCTGCGACTTGGTCTGCGTGGATGAAGCTTTTTTTTCCCGCGAGAACTCCTTCATTTTCTGGGATAAAAAGAAGCCTAGATATCCTTTCCTGGGATGCAATTCGGTATGGATATACCATACCAAATTTCATCAAAATCGACTGAAAAGATGGGCCGTGAAAGCGTAGCGGACAGACAGACACACTTTCAAATTTATAATATTAGTGTGGATTCTTTATTCTTGATACAACATGCCCAGGAAGATTTTACAATTCGTACGATTTTACCCAACTCGTATCCCTTGGCTATACAAAAGTATTTTAGTTAAACTAAGATATAATAATATGTTTAAAAAGAAAAGTAAAATCTTCAGCTATTACTTACTTATACTTATTACTATTACCTATTCTGTGCTTATACTCTAAATATGGTTTTATTTTACCAATGAGTTCGAGCGCATTGCTATTCTGCAGAACGACAAATCAAAAAATTCTCGACAACGCGAAGTTACATGGTCATCCGGATTTAGTATAGTTTCTGAGAGACTTACAAAAATATGGGAAAGAAGCAGGCGTTACTTTGCAGAAGTCCATGATAATCAAGGAACAAGAATAAGGAAGAATAAAGAAGAAGAATTTGCTATATTCCGCCAAATCAGCCAAATCTATGTGGTTCAGCGTGTGGTTTTTGTTATTGGGCGGTGAATATCGCAAGCTACACGCTGTACCACATAGATTTGTCTGCTTCGACGGACTATAGCGAATAAGGCTTCTTGTTCCTTGACTTGAAAAAATCTTCGATACAAAAAGCCCAAACTTGCCGGATCTTGTTATCTCATCAGCCACAAAGCCTCGCTGAAACAGAAGCACGTTAAACTGATGTAAAGGGGGACTTAGGGCCGAAGTTGGGTCATCAATCACGATCTAAATCCCTAAACTTACTCCATTGTGGCTGAACCGAGTGATTACACGCGTTGTTATATTGTCGCTGGTCTTTTGTTCGCTCAAGAGATCTGACTATCGAAACACCCAATGTAGTTTGTGGTTTAAGTATATACTAGTAGATGATGCCCGCGACTTTGTCCGCGTAGATTTTTTTTTTAATTCCCGCGGGTACTCTCTTATTTTCCGGGATACAATCTACCCCTGTACCAAATTTCATCAAAATCGGTTGAACAGATGGGCCGTAAGCGTAGCAGACAGACAGACATGCAGAAACACTTTTGCATTTATAATATTACTAGATGATGCCCGCGACTTCGTCCGCGTGGATTAAGTTTTTTTGATTCCTGCGGGAACTCTTCATTTTTCCAGGATAAATAGCCTATGTTTTTCCCCGGGATACAACCTATCCCTGTACCAAATTTCATCAAAATCGGTTGAACAGTTAAAGCGTAGCAGACAGACAGAAACACTTTCGCATTTATAATTTTAGGTATGGTAAGATAAATCGATTATACGATCGATATGGATCTCACGACCTTCCATTTCTATAACCTTTTGGTGTTTTTACTTATCAGGTAGGTATATCACTTAAAATTTTCAAGCATCATAAAATTTTGCAAATAATTGTGCCGCGCCGTTACGTATGCGCGCAGACCTTTGAAATATAAATTTATTCCGCCCCACAAAGCTTTATAGTTTTTAGAACGTTTGCGAAAACGAAATTTTCACTCAGCAATTTTGAAATTTAGTCTTCAATATTATTAATTTCGAACAATTCGCAATTCGTCGCCCGATGAAATTCATGAGGGATAATAGGTAAAATGTAGAGTAATGCAATTATAAAAAAAACATTGCTAATCTAAATAATGAACAAAATAAAAGAATCTGGTAAACATTCGTAAATGGAGGAATCCATCCGTTATAGGAATCGTCAAATTTTTCATTTTATTTTTCATTCCACTACGAGTTAGCGCTTGACTGCGATCTCACCTGACTGTCTACACGGGCTAACCCTTTAGGGGCATGCCAGTTTCTACACGTGTGTCATGTCGGAATGCTAAATCGCTTGGCGGTACGTCTTTGCCGGTAGGGTAACAAGCCACGAGATAAAAAAGAAAAGAGTAATTGTCGACGGGCAATTACGGAACCCTACACTGCGCGTGATTCGACACGCACTTGACCCGTTTTATTGCCTATAGCATTGACTTAATAATACATTAAGTCAAGGACCTGTAGTTATAATTTTCTTGTAAAACATTGTGGTAATGGCGTACCATTTATCTCAACCTCGATACATAGAAGACGCCATGTCATCAATCATCAAAACTTCATTAATTAGACGCCGCTCCTATTACATTTTCGGGGCAACTATTTATATTATGTACCTACTTATATTTAATCAATTAGTATACGTACATACTCAACAAAAGTCAAAGTTCTCTGTCGGGTCGAAGTCGAAGTAGTCAATAGTTAACGGTCAATTTATTGGTAAAATTTACTTTACAAGTCATTAAAATGTATGAGAAGGTAAATCTTTATCATCACTACAGCCTATTAACGTCCCACTGCTGGGCACAGGCCTCCACTCTCATAGGAGAGCGGGAATTAGATCTTAGACCCACCACGCTGCTCCAATGCGGGTTGGCGGGCTTTAACGATTATTATCATGTTAGTGATAATAACCGGGACCGACGGCTTAACGTGCTCTCCGAGGCACGGGGGTGAAACACCGCCAACTTCCAACTCCGGGCTGGCACTGAGAATTTCTTAATTGAAAAACCCAATACCTAATTTAATGCCCGACCGGGAATCGAACCCAGGACCTCGTGATCCGCAGTCGACTATGCTAACCACTAGACCAACGAGGCAGCCAAGACCAAATCTTTATAGTGACATATTATTTATAGAGAGATGTGGGGGCATACTGGTACTACAATCTCTTAAAGTCGTATTGTTTTAATATTGTTGACGTTCGTGTTTAGAAATATAATCCTTATTTAAGGGACGTCAAGGTATGTGACAGAAAACTATCATTTTGCAATAATACTGTTCTAAGCGATGGTAGTAATCCCCCTGGTTGTCTAATTTTAATATTCATACTTTAAACCCGTAACGTGTTTCGTTGCTACGGTTGTTAGGTTATTCGGCCTATTATTATATTCCAGACTAGATGATGCCCGCGACTTCGTCCGCGTGGATTAAGTTTTTTTGACTCCCGCGGGAACTCTTTAATTTTCCGGGATAAAAAGTAAGCCTATGTCCTTCCCCGGGATACAACCTATCCCTGTACCAAATTTCATCAAAATCGGTTGAACCGATGGACCGTGAAAGCGTAGCAGACAGACAGATGGTCAGACAGACAGAAACACTTTCGCATTTATAATATTACTAGATGATTCCCGCGACTTCGTCGGCGTGGATTTATGTTTCATGATTCCCGCGGGAACTCTCCAATTTTCCGGGATAAAAAGTAGCCTCCGTCCTTCCCCGGGATACAACCTATCCCTGTACCAAATTTCATCAAAATCGATTGAACAGATACATTTTTTTTTATTCCCGTGGGAACTCTTCAATTTTCCGTGATAAAAAGTAGCCTATGTCCTTCCCCGGGATATAACCTATCCCTGTACCAAATTTCATCAAAATCGGTTGAACAGATGGGCCGTGAAAGCGTAGCAGACAGACAGACAGACACACTTTCGCATTTATAATATTAGTATGGAAGTATGGACTAGCTGATGCCCGCGACTACGTCCGCGTGGATTGAGGTTTTTTGGTTCCCGCGGGAACTCCTTAATTTTCCGGGATAAAAAGAAGCCTATGTGCTATTCCAGACTATAATCTATCCCTGTGCCAAATTTCAGTCAAATCCGTTCAGCCGTTGGCGCGTGATTGAGTAACAAACATCCATACATCCATCCAAACTTTGGCATTTATAATATTAGTAAGATATAGTATGGATATGAGTCGAATTGGCGGATATTATAGTACAAGATTTGGCTTTCAGTCCTGCGCCTGATCTATCTCTGGTCGTATCGAATTGCCGACACGTCGACGTGAGGAAATCCGCGCAGATCGCCCGTGTCATTCACACTGGCATGGAGCATGCACACTATGCGATTGGACAATGCATGCCCTCCAATGCGGACATTACGCGGATTTGTCCTGCTGGACCCTAGTGTGTTTTCGCCCTGAAACGGAAATATGCCTGCGGGTAGTTTCAGAGACATTGGAGATAAAACACTCACAAATCACGCGCGGGGATTTATTGCGTCGGATATTCGCTATCGGATGCGTTGTCGATACATTTGAAACGTTTCAAACATGATAACGAATGCTTTTTCGTTACGTTTCGCACACTTAGCAAAAAATTATATTATTAAAAAAAAACAGGCTTTGGGTCAGTCTGCTTTGCGTGTAAATATTGTATCCTGATAGATTTTTCATACAACTGTTAAAAACTCATTTTAGGCAACTTTTCTTATTTTTTGTACATCGGACTTTGTTTTACAATATACATAAATACAAAGCGGTACAACTCACATTTTTGTCGGAGTATGCCCGACTTTGGAACCCATTAAGGGTCTTTATTCATGTGCTTGTTATGATGGCAAGACACAGACCTTGCATACAAGTAATTCTACTACTTTGGTCCGTAATGCGTTTTTGCTCTTAAATTCTTGGTTTTTCTGAATCCGGAATTCCGGATTCTTAATCGTAGTGAACGAATTCGCGGGAATATAAGCTGGCCTATACAACATTCAGATTAAACTATACCTGAGTGCTTGATTGTCTTTCAGGTCCCCAATTATCCATCCGGGCGAGATGGACCAATTAACCAATGTATTGCGAGTACTAATTGGTGGTCTCGTTAGCACAATGTAGGTGATGCCTTAACTTGATTGAGGTTCGTAATTCGAATAAAATACTTATTTTTATTTAATTATTGGAGCTGTTACCTACTGATAAAAAATACACGCTCGTTAGTGAGCGTCACATCACACATCACTTAAAACATTAAGAGTACGGGCACGAAATATGCGGCAGCGGAGCGACGGCGGCAGCGGAGCGGCGCGATGCGGAGCGATCCGCCAGCGGCCTGAAGGGTGGGCACGAAAGAGGCGGTCAGTCATTCCCGCGGCCTGGTTACGTATCATGCAAACGATTCGCGATGGCAAAAATTGTACAATGTAATGATTTTGTAATCGCAAATTCGTATAATGTATCGTCGGATACCTATTACGAATTTGCGATTAGACAGCAAATATTGTACAATTTTTGCTATTTTTGCTATCGCGAATCGTTTGCTGATACGTAGATCAGCCTGCCGTTCGAGTAGGGATGTTCCGATGCCATCGAAGTATCGATACCTACTCTTATCGATACATTTTCATTTTTAGGGCTCCGTACCCAAAGGGTAAAAACGGGACCCTATTACTAAGACTCCGCTGTCTGTCTGTCTGTCTGTCTGTCTGTCTGTCTGTCTGTCTGTCTCCAGGCTGTATCTCATAGACCGTGATAGCTAGAAAGCTGAAATTTTCACAAGTGATGTATTTCCGTTGCCGCTATAACAACAAATACTAAAAATTAAAAAAATATATATATTAAGGGGGGTCCCCATACAATAAACGTGTTTTTTTCGTATTTTTTTGCTCAATATTAAAAACGGTAACAGGTAGACGGTTCAAATTTTCACAGAATATTAA
Organism: Erebia epiphron; assembly: GCA_963932025.1. Taxonomy (NCBI): domain Eukaryota; kingdom Metazoa; phylum Arthropoda; class Insecta; order Lepidoptera; family Nymphalidae; genus Erebia; species Erebia epiphron. Next base: position 40,412,325 of record OZ009948.1, on the reverse strand, counting down.
CTTGTATATTACCTTTCAAAATAAATAATTAAATATCAATAAAGTAAATATTAAAGGGGGGCTCCCATACAACAAACGTAATTTTTTGATATTAACAGTAAACCTCTACAAACAAAGTTAGTTTTGCGGTTCATTAACAAAGGTAATTATACCTACTTCTTGAGTACGGAACCCTCGGTGCGCGAGTCCGACTCGCACTTGACCGGTTTTTTTTAATACAAATAAATTCATGTTGACTACCAATTTCATATTTGACATATTTTTCTTTATTATTATTTTCTTTTCTTATTTTTTTTATCGCCGTCGCCCCGCATCCGCTATCGCTCGGCCGTCGCTAATTTCTTGCTTTGACGCCTGGCGAACTCACGGGCATGCAGCTTCGGAGAACTTACCTCACTATGTTTATTTTGACTGTAGAAGCAAGTGATACATACTTTATTATATAATTAATCTGTGCAAATTGTTTAGTTGTTGAGGGGCTGCTTGCACAAGGACATTTAGCTAAATTCAAATTCAAAATTCAAAAATTAAAAATTGTAAAAATGTAAATATTATCAAACAAATCTAGTATTCGTTCAGAATACCATTCCTACCGAGAACTAGAAAGGAACTAGGCGGTTGCTGTTTTAAAAAAAGTTTAACAATACAATCGAATTAGTTTATGGTATGCACCTACATTGTACATACTAAACCGCAGTCTCACGCAAAGCTGGAGCAAATCAAATTCATGCTTTTTTATCATTTACAAAATCTTCGATTGTGTAGTAAGTTTGCTTTTATAAGCAGATTTTATAAACTTGTGTAAAGGTAAGTCTAAAATTGAGTGTGGAATTTTATTGAAATTTAAATAAATTTAAGAGTCCAAGTGGGCATAAATATCTAATTTTGAAAAGTTAGCGGTGCCCGGGGATCGAATTCCGGACCTCGTGAATGGGAGAATGGGACATTAATCACTAAGCTATCGAAGCGCTTTTTCTTTTTACTCTAACGTAAACAAAAGTATAACAATCCCACATTATTTACCATTCACTTTTGGCGCACCACAAAGCATTTACTTACCTACTACGTACATATCACAAGACTGGCCACACGGTACATAAACGCAGAGCAATTTTGAAAATTGCACTATAAAAATACACGCGCTTTAAAGCTGAAAGCATAAGCGGCGCGAGGCGGAAATAATATATGCTGCAATATTTCAGACAGCATATTTTTTGCTATTCCTACCGGGATTTGGGAAATTTTATGAAGCATCATTGTATTTATTTTATGCTGAATTTCGTTTTAAGTAATATTTTTTGCATGGGTATAGTTGAGCACCTGGAGAGTGACATATACCTACCTGAAAATTAAGTTCCCGTGGGAAATGACATAACTAATTCCACGCGAACAAAGTCACTGGGATCAGCTAGTTTTAAATAATAGTAGTAAAATTATAAATAATTTACACATGCTTAATGAGGGACGAGTGGCCTAGTTGCGATAACGCATATATCAGTCGATTGCGATTGTTAATCAATTCGTTAACTGGATGGGTGGCCGAATTTCGTAGTCCAAATTTGGCCTTCCAAATTCCTCCGTGCCTAGGAAAGCACGTTAAGCCGTCATTTCTGTTTATTATCACTAACATTTGATAACAATCGTAAGTGACCTAAGATATGAAACAGTACTCGTTGAGTCGTATGCGAAAGGACCTGGATCGCGCCGAATTATTACCTTATAAAACATTTACATATATATAAAACCCCTGCCATTATGTGATTAATGGAATGAGGTCACGACCCTCAGCAATAAGAAATACGAGGAAAGAGAGAGAGATAATATAGTTTTACAAGCCTTTGCAAATCCCAAATTTGTATTTGCAGAACAATAATAAGAATCCGAGAGTAAGTGTTAAGGCTAGAACAGGCAAGAGGTAGCTCGTAAAGTGTTCAGTGTTCACGTCTCCTCGGGCTATTTACTAGGATGCAGTTGTGAACTGCAAAATACTTGTTCAGAATACAAATGAGCGCAATTTCGGAAACAGCTGACCTTTCCTGGAGTTTCGCTAACTTTGAATCACATTTAATTCCTCAACTCAGTATCTAGGGTTGAGAAAGAGAAAGATATCAAGAATTAAAGATTTACATATTGTTTACTCTTTAAAAAGAGGTTACCCTCTTTTAATCAATTATTATAGTCCGTTAAACTTAACTGAACTGGTGACAGTGTCGATGTAATTGTATTTAGTGCTCCTATTATCAAGAACTAAACAGTGAATTAAATTAGTTCCAACTAGCTGATGCCCGCGGCTTCCTCAGCGTGTAATAAGGTTTTTTTCAATTCTCTAAGAAACTCCTTAATTTTCCGGGGTAAATAGGAGCATAGGCTACTTCCACTTACTTTCCAGGTCCGCAACTACACCCATGCAAAAAATCACATAGATCCGTTGCTATGTTGACGCGTGATTGAAGGACAAACCAATAAACCAACAAACAAACACACAATCGCATTTATAATATTATTATGATTTTGGCTACCGGGCCGATAAGTCGGTGGGGCTGTAAAATAATTACTGTTGACATCACTAGTCACTAACTCATAAAAAGATAAGTAAGTTCCAATTGCACCAACTCCAATTAACGTGTAACTCGGGAATTAATTGGAAATTTTGGCAGAATTCGTTTACAAGATCTGTCAAAACATCAAAATTCTCAGTCAAAGTCAGGGTTTTGTGTATTCAGAGTGAATAACTGATTGCTTGCACGCGCTTGGATGATTTTTTGACGTCGACTGTGCAATGGTTTTGAAGTATAATATAAAGTTTTTTGAATAACTTTAAATGCCTGGACGTGTCGTGTTGTTCACGATAAAGGGCAATAATAATGGATGTGCAAGCGTTTTACAAATATATTTTTTTTATGTAGGTGTGCGAGCGTTTTTCTATGTATTCAATTTAGAGGATATAGGTAGTTGGTCGAAAAAACGGGCCTTTAATTATTATCGCTGTAGCAGTAGTTGCGTAGTGATCGACGTAGCTATAGTGTAGCGCATGCATGAACGCCTACGCTGCAGTCTATTGATAGATGTTTTTTTTTACTAAAGCTATGTATTTTGTGTGTCCTGAACGATCTGTACGTGTAGTCTATTTTAAGTAAGTAAAACAACTTTATTACACACAAACAAATAACAAAACAGTTGTAACACGAATCGTAACAGAATTTACAACATGTTACGGTGTAAAGGCGGCATTATCACTATGAGTGATCTCTTCCAGGCAACCTATAAGAAGGAGATTATGCCTTGTCCAACGATTTATTTTACTTTTGGCATATGCACGTCTATGAATAATTATTGACAGGCAACCATCGACAAAAAAATATTTTACTCCATAGACGCATATAGTTTTTTCCAATAGTGAAGCGACGTGCCCTTTTATCCGATAGTTCGTAACTCGTATACTCATCTAGTAATTACAAGTACGACTTTCCATTTCAAGATAGTCACGGAGCTTCAACACTAGCTTTCTTGATAGTCTTTTAAGCACCATATCTTTGGCGATATATGGTTTCTATGACCTGACGGATACATGTACATTTAGTGTACTGATGTATATAAATGATTTATTTTAATACATACTTTAATATACTTAGTCATTTGAACGCTTGGGTTTGTTTATAAAACAAAAAAATGTTGAGCAAAGATCAATCAATCTCAAAGATCAATGTGTCAAATCGATTAAAACTTCTTCATAAAGAAAGTCGACTGGTATCAAAAATCGAATCAGTAACGCGTCAGAACATCATTGACTCCATCTGCCAAAAGTAAAATAAATAATTGGACAGAGTTTAGTTGCACGATGACAGGGTGGTGCACACTTACCTAGTTTAGTACGTTTAGTTTAGTTCAGTAAATATGAAGTACGAACTTAAGGGTCAATTTGAGTGTAACGGTAACAAGTTCGATATGTCTACGTGCCGCTCTTTAAGAAACAGTCACGTTTTACTGCAATACAGTTTTATGTTTTAGGGCCGCTTGCACAAGGACATTTAAACTGATTTAGTTAAATTTTGTAATGCTGTCCCTATTTGGCAACTACAATACGCATTTGCTAAAAAGGGACAGCATTACGAAATTTAACTAAGTAAATCAATTTGAGAGTCCTTGTGCAAGTTGGCCTTAGGATTGGATCCAAATAAAATAGTTTTAATCTTGTTAACGTATCTTGCAGGTAAATTTTTTTTTCACAGTGCTCCATAAATATTTACTTGCTAGCACTTAGATACCTTACTTTTTTAAACTTTAATATTTTGATTTATTTTTACCAATAAAAAACAAGGGTTCAATACATGAAAATATCGAACTAAACGAGCTTCGAAATTTAAAATCATTTCAACTTGAAAAATATTATGTCACCTTAGTAAAAATAGTGCTTTCCCGATGGAAAAAAGTTTCGGTTCGATTTGTTTAATCTATAGTGCATAGTTTTTAGCGTTCCGTACCCAAAGGGTAAAAACGGGACCCTATTACTAAGACTCCGCTGTCTGTCTGTCTGTCTGTCTGTCTGTCTGTCTGTCTGTCTGTCTGTCTCCAGGCTGTATCTCATAGACCGTGATAGCTAGAAAGCTGAAATTTTCACAAATGATGTATTTCCGTTGCCGCTATAACAACAAATACTAAAAATTAAAAAAATATATATATTAAGGGGGGTCCCCATACAATAAACGTGTTTTTTTCGTATTTTTTTGCTCAATATTAAAAACGGTAACAGGTACGGCTCAAATTTTCACAGAATATTAACTTGTATATTACCTTTCAAAATAAATAATTAAATATCAATAAAGTAAATATTAAAGGGGGGCTCCCATACCACACACGTAATTTTTTGATATTAACAGTAAACCTCTACAAACAAAGTTAGTTTTGCGGTTCATTAACAAAGGTAATTATACCTACTTCTTGAGTACGGAACCCTCGGTGCGCGAGTCCGACTCGCACTTGGCCGGTTTTTATATTTAATCTAGAGCGGCGCGGCGTCCCAAAGTACCTAGCCTCTGCCTTGAAAAATTTAAGAGACCTAACAACTAAGCTACGGTAGGGACTTGGGAGTAATAAGTAATAATGCCGTAACCGAATCCGCCCACCTGAGACTTTCCTTTAAGTCAATGAAGCCACTCACATATCTGCCATTTCAAAAAACTTCCACAAAAAAAGAAAATGTTCGCACTCAAAATTTAACGAGGTCACAAAAAATTGTAATTCCGCGTTGAGCCAATTCGCGGGGAAAATTTTGATTAGAGTAAATTATTCACCGAGGAGAACTCCACTGAGTTTACGCTCGAATAATATAAAAAACCGGCCAAGTGCGAGTCGGACTCGCGCACCGAGGGTTGCGTACAAACCTGTAGTAAGTTTTAAATTATTAAAAATATTTTTATTTCAAATATTTGAGTTGATTGAATGAAAGGTAAATTGCGGTTTACGATTTATGACGTTAAAAAAAAACTACTTACTAGATCTCGTTCAAACCAATTTCCGGTGGAAGTTTGCATGATAATGTACATCATATATTTTTTTTAGTTTTATCATGCTCTTATTTTAGAAGTTACAGGGGGGGGGGGGGGGATGACACACACATTTTACCACTTTGGAAGTGTCTCTCGCGCAAACTATTCAGTTTAGAAAAAAATGATATTACAAACCTCAATATCATTTTTGAAGACCTATCCATAGATACCCCACACATATGGGTTAGATGAAAAAACATTTTTGAGTTTCAGTTCTAAGTATGGGGAACCCCCAATATTTATTGTTTTTTTTCTATTTTTGTAAGAAAATCTTAATGCGGTTCACAGAATACATCAACTTACCAAGTTTCAACAGTATAGTTCTTATAGTTTCGGAAAAAAGTGGCTGTGACATACGGACGGACAGACAAACAGACAGGCATACAGACATGACGAATCTATAAGGGTTCCGTTTTTGCCAAATTTGGCTACGGAACCCTAAAATAGGTGTTTTGTTCAGAGGTTATTGAAAAAGTTGAAAAATAAATAAATAAATTACCATAACGTTCAAGAACTCCGGTATTTTTTAAACATCCGGTAAATTGAAGCGGTAAATCGCCTATAAGTGGCTTGGACTTCACAGTTTGGCCTCCTATTTGGGGTCCAAGGTTTGAATCCCAGGGACCTCTAGGCTGAAACTTTTCGGAGCTATGTGCGTCGTAAGTTAATTCGTTTATATATTTTTTTATATTTATATTTATTTATCAACTTAAACACTTTTAAATTTACTTGGGTTCTTAGCACCCGTAAGCCTCATTGACTTGTCTGGGTGCTGATAAAATAGGAAATATAAACCTTCATACTTTATATCATACAACATTGTGATTCCACAATCTATCTTTACTAATATTGTAAATGCGAAGGTTCGGATGGATGTTTGTTACTCAATCACGCCAGAACAGCTGAACGGATCTGGATGAAATTTGGCACAGAGATAGATTATAGTATGGAATAATACTATATATAGGCTACACAGTTCCCGCGGGAACCAAAAAAGTCGCGGCATCAGCTAGTGTTATATTACATAAAGTGTGAAGAATAGTACTCAACTTTAGGGCTCTACAAAATAAACTTGTGTAAAAAAGCAATAATTAACTAGCTGATGCCCGCGACTTCGTACACGTGGATTGAGGTTTTTTGGTTCCCGCGGGAACTCTTTTATTTTTCGGGATAAAAAGTAGCCTATGTGCTATTCCAGACTATAATCTATCTCTGCGCCAAATTTCAGCCAGATCCGTTAAGCTGTTGGGGCGTGATTGAGTAACAAACATCCATCCATCCATACATGCATCCATACATCCATCCAAAGTTACGCATTTATAATATTTACTAGCTGATACCCGCGACTTCGTCCGCGTGGATTGAGGAGTTTTAGTTCCCGCGGGAACTCTTTAATTTTCCGGGATAAAAAGTACCCTATTATTTAATCCGGACTTCTAACTTTACGTCTGCAAAACTTCAAAGCAATCGGTTCAGTAGTTACGGCGTGAAAGCGGAACAAACATACAAACAAACTCACTTTCCCATTTATAATATTATAATAGTAAGGATAAGGATTTGATTGATTTGATTTGATTGATTGATTTGTAGCAACTGACTATCTCGACTAACGAAAAGGGAAAAGTCCATTTCAATACTTGGATAACAGCTGGAATTCGGGTTATTCAGAACTGCTTGGCACTATCGGAGAGAAATGGCCGTAATTAGGCTCGAGGCGATCGCGCGATTGAATCTCCAATGGCGGCGATGATTACCTTCAATCGCTACCGATCGGCGCTAATTTATTTCATAGATTAGATGTTAGGTACGTGAGTTATATTGCTTTTCCAATGTCTTCACGAAACTGCTTCTAAAACTTATCCAACTACTATACTAATATCCGCGATTCCGACCGTGAGGTTTCAGCAGTGTAAAAAAAATCTTGCGAGAACTCTTTGATTTTCCGGGATAAAAACCAGCCTATATTTGTTTCCGGGCTCCAAGCTATCTATGTAGCTCATCAAAATGCACAGATGGAACGTGAACATATAGACTGATGAAAAGACAGACAAACTTTCGCATTAATCATGTAAGTATGGATTTCTTGCTAAAAAAATCAAATCAAGGGTCTGCGTGACGAGTGTCTTGGGTAGATAAGTAGTTGAGACCTTAGTTTTGCTTTTACTACCCGGGTAGAATAAATTTTAATCAAAACATCTGCTAATACGTCATAATAACCGTTTTTTTAGCCAATCAGAGAAGTAATTTATTGTAATGTTATATTACTTAGGTTCTTCCAGTCCACTCCCAGATGTTTCCACGCCTTTCCTCTTCTCTCGACACTTTTCTTGCCTTTATCATGATGGTCTGAAGGAGAGTTAGCAATTATGTCTCAGAATTTAAGCGAACTTTTTGGTTTTGTATTCAAACCCCTTTAACTTTGTTTCTCGTTTCTTATTTTGTGGACCCGACTATTCACTATTATTTCGAAGGTCTCTACTTTTCTGAGTTCTGACTTTGACTGACCCTTGTGCTTACCCGAAGTTCAGGTAAATATTGTATGTTAGGTTAGGTTAGAAACCATCGAAACCATCTCTATCCGGGCAATTTCAACTTTGCCCTCATTGCAAACTTTGCTTGTAGCTTATACAAATAAAATTAATGATTTAAACAGCAAAACAAATGTATCGTTTTGCGACGTTTTTTCGCAAACTCATTTGTATTTTGAACAAATCGCGTTTCTATAATAAAAATGGATGGTTTGTACGCAAATAAATTGTTTTAAATGCATACGTAGCTTAACCCGCTGTATCCAATTATTTATCCGTAACACAAAATAAATGTTTGCTCTTGCCTCTAGAGAGTTGAGACAATATGAGCCGCTGTAGAAAAATCTAAATGGGAATCCTTTATTCATGAAAAAATGTGTTATCTTTCTGTTACGCCTATCGCCAAGAAAGAAAATACGAGTGTCTACAATTTTGCTTTGTGCAAGTACTTATTTAACGTGACATACGAAATTATTTGAATGAGTGTCACTTTCGTTAGTCATGTGATGAAACATCTTTATTTTGTAAAGTTTTATACAGTAGGTACTTGGATATCACATACATAGCTAAGATGAATGAAGTGTCAAATATATGAAGTTAGCTCTTGACTGCGACCTCGCTCGGTGGCACACCTTTGCCGGTTCGTTGGTAACGCTCCTATTTACAACAGGGAGATCGTTAAAAAAAGTTTCTGAGATTAGCACGAACAGATTAGCACTTGACGAAGGGAATTTGTTTTGTCATTAATAGTGTTAGTGTCTGGTAGTGGTGGGAGGCTTCAGCCGTGGCTAGTTACCACACCATCGGCAGAGATGTGCTGCCAAGCGATTTAGCGTTACGGTACGACATCGTGTAGAATCTGATTATGGAATATGAAACGGGGCATGGGTCTAATTTTGCTGCAATATCATTTTAGGAGGTCCCGCTACCTGCATGTTAGACTACAAATCATTTCTTTCCAACCCGGTGAGATCGCAGTCAAGGGCAAACTTGAAGTGGAATTAAAAATAAAACCATAAACTGTAAATACGAGAAAAAACAAAACTCAACAAAATTTGTAGTTATGACAAAAGTACAATATTTATAATGGGTCTTTACTAAAACCGCGAAATTCCAGTTTATATGCCCGGCTTAAATCACCCCACATAAAGCGTAGTTAAAGACTAGGTACGCATTTTATTCCCATAGTCCGTTACTAAATTATGGTATGGTAGGTATGTATTTTCGCTTGTGTCCATACTTATAATATAGACTAGCGGACTTCGTCTGCGTGGATTGAGGTTTTTTAAGTTTCGGGATTCCGGGATAAAAAGTATGTCTATCTCTGTGCCAATTTTCATCCGATCCGTTCAGCCGTTCTGGCGTGATTGAGTAACAAACATCCATCCATCCGTCCATCCATCCAGCCAAACTTTCGCAAATATAATATTAAGTATAGTTATGATGATATGTCTATCTGTCCGTATGTCTGCCTGTAACTATTTCACAGCATTACAGATCATTTGATCATGACGAAATTTGCGACACAGATATCTTGGATCCCGGAGGATAGTGATGGGAGAAAACATCCCACAGGATTTTTGATAATTTTAAATCCACGGATGAAGACGCGGGCATTCTCTGTTATTACTACTGAGCACGAGTCTCCTCTGGGAATGAGAATGGTTTGGCAATAATCCACCATGCTGGCCAAGTGCTCACACCTTCGAGAACATTATAGAGAACTCTCGGGCGGGAGACGAATGAGTGACGTACTGCCCCCCGATTGGCTAAAAGTTGCCGATCAAATCGTCAAAGTTCGGCGTCAAAGTAAAATAAATCATAACAGCATGAATTTAGAGCTCAATTTCGTGTATCCATTCTCATCCGTTTAGGGTATCGTACATATCGTCGATTTGATCGGCAATTCTTTGATGAGAGCGACTGTTTTTCTCTGGTAGAAATCGGAAAGAAAGATCGGCAGTTTTAACTCTAAATCCAAGGAACAATGAATAGTGATCAAGCCGTGCAATCGACGTTGAGAAACGATATGGTCATTACGATGGTAATGGATTCGACAGCTCGGATAAGCCGCAAAAACCTTGATTTACGGCATATGTTAGATGAAAACTTGAAGGCCTAGGTAGAATTGAAATAGGGTTTAAAGTTTTTTTTAGCCTAGACTCCAGAGTGTTATCAAGCTGAAGTGGCAATGGACAGGTCATACCTTTCACATCCCTTTTTTACCCGACTACGGCGAAGCCCAAAGAAGAGTTATGATTTTGACCGGTAATGAATGTTCGCATCTGTTCCCTCTAGGCTTCATCTTGCATCTTGATTGTCCGCTAGTTAAAGGCTATGTGACGTCACATTAAATTGAATATGGCGCCCTCTAGAGGACATAAAGTCCTGAAAATAAAAAAAAATATGTTACAATCATACAATATATTGTTAATCAATCAAATATCAATCAAATAAATATTATAAATGTTTGGATGTATGGATGTATGGATGGATGTTTGTTACTCAATCACGCCCGAACGGCTGGACCGATCTGGATGAAATTTGGCACACAGATAGATTATAGTCTGGAATAGCACATAGGCTACTTTTTATCCCGAAAAACTAAGGAGTTCCCGCGGGAACCAAAAAACCTCAATCCACGCGGACGTAGTCGCGGGCATCAGCTAGTAGCTTCATATTGCATCTTGATTGTCCGCTAGTTAAAGGCGTCACATTAAATTGAATATGGTGCCCTCTAGAGGACATAAAGTCACGAAAATAAAAAGAAATATGTTACAATCATACAATATAATATACTTATGTTTAGGTACGTAATAAGTATTAGGTACACTGACTTGTGGACTGCAGGATGCGAAGCCGGTTGCAAATGACGCAAGAATGCTTTGAGTTTGTATCCATGATACAAAATGAAGATTTGTTCGCCGATAGCAATTGGAGTCTTCAATTGGAACCCGTCCCGGGGGAATTAAAACTTTCCCGGCGTCAGCTAAACAAAGTGCTGCCAACTCTAGATAACAAGAAAGGGATAAACTTGTAGAAGTATTATGTCCAACTTACGTTTTATTACTTAACGGTGTTCAGCTGGCGAAAATGACGTTAATTAACCTTAGATAGAAAGATAGATAAATTATTTATTGTCATACAAACATCCATATCCATACTTACTATTATTATAAAGGCGAAAGCGTGTCTGTCTGTCTGTTCAACCGCTTTTGATGAAATTTGGTACAGGGGTAGGTTGTATCCCGGGGGAGGACATAGGCTAAAAAATTAATGAGTTCCCGCGAGAATCAAAAAAAGACTAATCCACGCGGACGAAGTCGCGGGAACCATGTAGTAAAAATATAAAGTAAACACTAAAAAAGTACAGAAAATAAACTGCGCAAGGGCGGTCTTACCACTAAGAGTGATCTCCTCTAGACAACCGATCCCTTACGAATCCTTAAAAGGAGCGGGATAGTGCAACAACTTACTTAAAATAACTTATGTTCTTAAACTAAGTTATTTTTAACACCCGACGCAAAAAGAAAGGGGTGTTATAAGTTTAACGTGTTTGCTTGTGTATCTGTCTGTGGTATCGTAGAGCCCAAACGGATGGACCGATTTTCGTTTAGTTTTTTTTTTTTTTGTGTCATAGATAATTTTTATCCCCCGACGCAAAAAGAGAGGGGTGTTATAAGTTTAACGTGTCTGTTTGTGTATCTGTCTGTGGTATCATAGCTCCCAAACTAAAGAACCGATTTTCGTTTAGTTTTTTTTGTGTCATAAATAATTTTATCCCGAGTGTTCTTAGCCATGTTTCATGAAAATCTGTTCATCCGTCTGAATCCGTCATCAGCTTTTTTCTAGTCGGGGGGTTTTTTAATAATTGTTGTGTACTAAAGCCTTAAACAGACGTTCCTCCGTAGCTACTAGAGATTTGAATATTGAGTTTAACGACAGGCTCGTTAAAGTTAAGCTAATTTTCTGTTTATCTTCCGCACGCAGGCGTCACAGCCTCGGAGAGTGTATGCTCGCTCGGAATAGACAATTAACTTGAGATAAACATAAGATGTAGACACGGTTTTGCGGTGATAACAACGATTATTTTAATATTACTAAGGTAATTAATTCACGCTCATATTTTTTTAGGGTTCCGTAGTTAAATTTGGCAAAAACGAAACCCTTATAGATTCGTCATGTCTGTCTGTCTGTCTGTCCGTCCGTATTTCACAGCCACTTTTTTCCGAAACTATAAGAACTATACTGTTGAAATTTGGTAAGTAGATGTATTCTGTGAACCGCATTAAGATTTTTTTACAAAAATAGAAAAAAAAAACAATAAACGAATTAACTTACGACGCACATAGCTCCGAAAAGTTTCAGCCTAGAGGTCCCTGGGATTCAAACCTTGGACCCCAAATAGGAAACTCTGAAACTCTGAAGTCCAAGCCACTTATAGGCGATTTACCGCTTCAATTTACCGGATGTTTAAAAAATACCGGAGTTCTTGAACGTTATGGTAATTTATTTATTTATTTTTCAACTTTTTCAATAACCTCTGCACAAAACACCTATTTTAGGGTTCCGTAGCCAAATTTGGCAAAAACGGAACCCTTATAGATTCGTCATGTCTGTCTGTTTGTCTGTCCGTCCGCATGTCACAGTCACTTTTTTCTGAAACTATAAGAACTATACTGTTGAAACTTGGTATGTTGATGTATTCTGTGAACCGCATTAAGATTTTCTTACAAAAATAGAAAAAAAACAATAAATTTTGGGGGTTCCCCATACTTAGAACTGAAACTCAAAATTTTTTTTTCCTCTAACCCATACGTGTGACCTATGGATAGGTCTTCAAAAATGATATTGAGGTTTGTAATATATTTTTTTTCTAAACTGAATAGTTTGCGCGAGAGACACTTCCAAAGTGGTAAAATGTGTGTCCCCCCCCCCCCTGTAACTTCTAAAATAAGAGAATGATAAAACTAAAAAAAATATATGATGTACATTACCATGCAAACTTCCACCGAAAATTGGTTTGAACGAGATCTAGTAAGTAGTTTTTTTTAATACGTCATAAATCGGTTTGTACGGAACCCTCGGTGCGCGAGTCCGACTCGCACTTGACCGGTTTTATTTGATCTACTACAAGTTAGCCCTTGACTGCGATCTCGCCCGGGGATAAGTGATGAATGGTGATGCAGTGTAAGATGATAATATTTATTTTATTTATTTCATACTAGCTGATGCCCGCGACTTAGTCCGCGTGGTTTAAGTATTTTTTATTCCCGCAGGGAACTCCTTAATATTACGGATAACAAGTGACATATATATACTCATGACAAAAATCACGTCGTTCCGTTGCTTAAACAAACACACGAAGCCTCCATACAGACCAGACCAGTGAAAAATTAGAAATTGTAAATTGCCATATTGAATCTGTGGGGGATCGAACCCGGGACCTCCCACATATAAGACAACAGCGCAAACAACTGCGCCAGGGATGTCGGTAGTGTGTATTCGACCTAAACATTGGTAAATTAAGAAGCTACAGCTTAAAACAACATCATTAGCGCACCGCATCGCTTCACACCAGTTACGGAGCGTTAGATGTTTGTTGACGCAACGTCTATTTGACGTGTCGCACATATAAAAGTAAATTATAAAGTAACTAGCTGATGCCCACGACTTCGTCCGCGTGGATTAGGTAAGTTTTTTTGATTCCCGGGGGACTTCTTAATTTTCCGGTATAAAAAGTTTAAACATTGAATTGACACTTGAACAATCAGCATACGACAGAAATACGACATTTCTGATCGAAATCGTGTCGTTTAATCACAAAACGCAGTAACGTATAATAGCAGTGCAATACCCGGAGCGGGTTTAATGAATGACCAGTAATGCCCAATGGCCTCTTGCCGTCCTTTGTCCATTACTCGGCCAACAATTTAATTATCCTCGAAGAATGCCCCTTCCAGTCTGGACGCATTATACTTTCATTGTTAGAACATGTTGTTGAGAATATTTAAGAGACTGCCGATTCCTTAGTTGAGAGTTAATGCTGCATGCCTTTTATTTTATTAAATTAAAATAAGTCTAAGAAGAAAATATGTTATAAACATTATAGACTAGCTGGTGCCCGCGACTTCGTCGTTACGTTTTTTAAATTCCAACGGGGACGCCTCAATTTTCCGGGACAAAAAGTAGCCTATGTCACTCTCCAGGTCTTCAACTATGCCAAAATGCCATGCCAAAAATCACGTCGATCCGTTGCTCCGTTGCAGCGTGATTGAAGGACAAACCAACAAACCAATAAACCAACAAACAAACACACTTTCGCATTTATAATATTAAGTGTGATATGATATTAGCGTTTTAACTCACATGTTAAACCGTTGGCATTATTAACTAACTACAATCAAAGTTATTATATAATCAAGAAAATAACTTTGACTGTAGTTTCCTTTTTTTCCTATCATACTAATCTATACTTCTATAGTAATAAAATGCGAAAGTTTGGATGGATGTTTGTTACTCAATCACGTCAGACCTGCGAAACAGATTTGTATTATTATTATTTAACTTTTTATTTGCACCACACAAGAAAATAAATGACAATAAGACATGAAATAAAGTAAAGAAGAAGGTTAGGTATAAAAGGCGACCTTATCGCTAAATAGCGATTTCTTCCAGACCTTAAGATTAAGTGTATGTTTGGCACATTGGTAGATACATTTGACTATTCATAAGTAAAAAGTCTATTTGAATAAAAATCATTTGAATTTGAATTTGAATAGATAGATTATAGTCTGGACTAACACTTAGGCTACTTTTGATCCCGGAAAATTAAGGAGTTCCCGCAAGAATTAAAAAAACTAATCCCACTTGCCGATTTTTGCCTTACCGAACGTTCGGAAAATTGCACCCTGTATATCAATTCTCATTATTATTTTGACTGCATTGCAGATTCGACGGTAATTTCCTGATTTTGGTACGATCAAACGGAAGCCGCCACGGTAAATACCTACCTAACTCATTATTTTGATTGAAGCTGAAACAGTAATGATGTTGTTTTAGTTGTCTATCCCGCATATCAATTCTGTAATAATACTACTTCAATGACTGCACAATAATATTATGACTAGTGGTTCGCACCGAACTGAGACCTCGCGGCGCCATCTATTGACACCATTGTGAAGTTCTGTTGTAAATACTAAGGCTCGTTAAAAATTAAATAATTTCGTTTCCATATAATATTTATCTAATTTTAGTATTTGTTGTTCAAGTACAGGATATAAGTCAAATAATTGATCCAGTTTCAGGCTCAGCATTTCAGTAAATTTAGAGTTCTGAGGTCAACTTTGGACGTTGAGAACCCCCCATTTCGTCAATTTTAAGGGAAAAATTAAAAAAAAATATATTTTTGGACTCTATTCCTAATTATCTTTAAAATTATATACCGCAACCCTATGTAACGCTATAAAAATATTTTTTCTTCATATTCGCTTCTATGAGAGCCCCCCCGAAATAAAGATTTTTATTACTTTTTAAGCCATATTCGGCTGCAGGCCATCGGTTTATATACATAATATTTAAATTTGACGTAATTACGTTCAGTAATTTAGAAGTTATGCGGCTCTGACAGATGGACGGACGGACGGACGGACGGACGGACGGACGGACGGACGGACGGACGGACGAACGGACAAGAGCAAATTCACTCAAGTAGAATCAGAGACCTTCGCTTCGCTCGGTCAATTATTATAATTTATCAAAATAATATTAATGTATATTAATGTAATCTATTTTAGTAGAGTTAGATTCGGATCAATTGATGTTGTTATGTTATTAGCTTACTGCTTACATTAAAAAAAAAAACGCCTATATGTGAGACAGTCTCGCTCACCGAGGTTTTCAAAAAAATACGACTTGTAATTTATATTATTCGGTTGAAAATTTGGACAATATTGGGAAAAACAAATATTGTTTGTACATGTTTAGTCTAACAAACAGACGGAAATAAGGTTCTCGTACAAATTTTGGTCCAGAAAAGTTTGATTAAAGTATACCTATACTCCTCCTATCTACTCTCTATTTTTCTTGACAAAGATTTATTTAGATGAGCGGCAAAACTCGGCCATGCATATAAATTTATTCGCGAAATGATGGCTAAAATATATCTTTATCACTTTACAGGCCCTCATTTTTTTTTTCTGTTTTTAGGGTTCCGCACCCACAGGGTGCCATGGAGACCCAGTGTGTTTGCAAAAGGTCGCAAACACCATTATAAATAGAACAAAAACATGGTCTATAGTGGACAAGAAGTACAATCTCGTACTTTATATGGAGCTGCACAGACTACCTACCGCGACAGGACAAACGTGTTCAATAGGACGTGGCGTTACACGCGGAAATCTTGCCTATCCTTTTCTACCACACCACTACCACTACAGCCCATTAACGTCCCACTGCTTACACATGCCTCCACTCTCATAGGAGAGAGGGAATTAGAGCTTTGACCCACCACGTTGCTCCAATGCGGGTTGGCGGGCATGATAATAACCGGGACCCACGGCTTAACGTGCTCTCAGTTCTCAGGCACGGGGGTGAAACACCGCCAACTTCCTAACTCCGGGCTAGTACTGAGAATTTCTAGTTAAAAAAACCCAATACTTAATTACGGCCCGACCCGGGATCGAACCCGGGACATCGCTGGCCGCAGTCGAACATGCTAACCACTAGACCACCGAGTCTACGAGAGCTTCCTTTTCTGTAGTGTGTTAATAATTGCAGCCTTAAAGCATCCTAATTATTTCGTTCTATTGTCAGTAGGGCCTTTCTCTCAACACGACGGGCGCGGGTCGATGTTTTTGCGGCCGACGCAACATGGCCGACACGGTGGCAACAGACGAGGGTACGCTGATAGCTCATTTATTTCAAGTTATCAGCCATTATAAGTAAATTGGTTTCGCTTGCCTCATTAATTATAGGAAGGAAACTCCTTTAGTACCTATATCTATACTAGATGATGCCCGCGACTTCGTTCGGTTTTTTGGTGCCCGCAGGAACTCTTTTTTGAATTTTCTGGCATAAAATGTGGGTTTTTTGGTCCTCGGGAACTCTTTAATTTTCTGGAATTAAATATATGTTAATTCAGGTTATAAGCTATCTCCATTCCAAGTTTCAGCGAAATCGGTTCAATCGTTGCGGCGTGAATGAAGGAATAACAATCATCCAACCTTAAACATTTATTACATTAGTAGGATATTAGGAAAATCCACCATTCACCACGATTTTTTTCCACCAATTCCACCAATCCACCATGAGTATTTCTTTATTCCGTGCCATCTAAACATATTTGGATTTATGGGGTGTCTTTAGAATCCTTACATCATCCCAAGTGACACTGGCATTGATGTATAATTTTAGTACCTGCCACTGGCTATAATATTTTGAAGTAAAAATATCTTTACGCAGTCGTGTAATTAAAGCTTGTTTTAAATTAAATCTGGATATTTATTTCACATTATAATATGTAGGTAAGCTGCTAGGTAAGAGGTAGGCTTTTAAAATCTCATCAAACCGCAAAATAAATGCTAGCTTTAAAATAAGAATTTAACGTTTAAAAATTAAATATTAGAAAAGCTTTAGGATTTAAAAAATTTTACATTTTCCATAAAAAATGCTACCGTTTTACGCAAAATACACTATTTGCGATGCCATTCCCATCCTTTATCCTCAGTTTCTGATTTAAATGCGAAAAGAAAAAGATGATCTTCTTCAATAACACCCACCGTCAGACCACAGAATATAAATTGTATGCAGGGATTCCATTGAAATCTTCCTGACGTAGATTTATTTCCAGGCTTTTAAAATCTAAAGGATATAAGAGTAGCTGCGATGCCAGTTCAGTATATTTACGTACTTACTTACTTCTAATGTAACTTTTCTAGAAGTTGTTTTTCATAAATAAAGATGGCCACCTCTGATACAACATTGCAGCTTACTTTTTAACTCTGTTAATAAATGGTGGAACATATTTCTTGGGAAATATAAGCATACGCTTTAAGTAATTGCTGGCCGTTTTAATTAATTGAACGAAATAGGGCAAATCTTGTATAATTGGGTGGCTTTGCCAAATTATAACAAGTAACGTAAAAAGAAACTTGAAACGCCCTTTCCGGTCTCACGTTTTTCCCAGTAACCCAATAATCTCCGGCAAATATTACTTTCAACGGGAGGTGTCCTTTGAGAAATATAAAATTACCTTATTTTTCGTGTTATATAAAATTAATTTACGCATAAGTAGGTAAGTGAGTACATGCAAAATTTGTATAAGTAGATTATATATTATTTAAGGGAAAGTGAAACTTTGACCGTCAATAGATGCAAATTAATAAAAAGTACTACTTTTTACGTACTTACGCTACTATACGTTTTATAACTGTAATAATTTTCGGTTTAAACTATGGCTTTACCTACCTGTTTTTATTTTTGAATTTGAAGTTGGTAATTATTAATTAATTCAGAAGCTATGAGGCTCTGACAGATGAGTTACTGACGGATGGACAGTCAAACCGAAAAATGCAAATTCAGAGAACTTCGCTTCGATCGGTCAATTATTATTCCTGAATCCTGACATGCACAATCATCAGCTAATCAGTGTTATCGTTTTATTTAAGAAACCCCAACACGTTACAATACATTAACAGAAAAAATAAGGCTAGATCCATATCCATACTAACATTATAAATGCGAAAGTGTGTCTGTCTATCTGTCTGCTACGCGTTCACGGCCCATCTGTTCAACCGATTTTGATGAAATTTGGTATAGGGATAGTTTGTATCCCGGGGAAAGAAATATGATACTTTTATCCCGGAAAATTAAAGAGTTCCAAATTACTGAAAAAACCATAGCAAAAAACAATTAAATTTAAAAATATTTAACTGCCTCGTTGGTCTAGTCGTTAGCATGTTTGACTGCGGCCGACGAGGTCCCGGGTTCGATTCCCGGGTCGGGCCATAGTTAAGTGTTGGGTTTTTCTGACCAGAAATTCTGAGTACTAGCCCGGAGTTAGGAAGTTGGCGGTGTTTCACCCCCGTGCCTCGGAGAGCACGTTAAGCCGTCGGTCCCGGTTATTATCACTAACATGATAATAGTCGTTAAAGCCCGCTAACCCGCATTGGAGCAGCGTGGTGGGTCTAAGCTCTAATTCCCTCTCTCCTATGAGAGTGGAGGCCCGTGCCCAGCAGTGGGACGTTAATGGGTGTGGTGGTAAAACTCAACTGATCATAGTTAACATAAATATATTCTACTGATTATATATATTACGAATTAATTTTTATCACACCATACCTCTTAATAGCCTGCTGTGTTACGGTAGGTAATAAACATTATAATCAGTTAGCGCACAAGTGCGTTTATTTTCGGCTTAACGTCGGATAGTCGAGTAATGTCCCCTCGGGGCCGCAATATTTACTACGCCGCCTCCAGTCACGCCATTATGTCCACATAAATCCACTAGAGTAAGAAATATTGATGAAAATCTACCGGAAGTGCTTTGGGATATCAATCCTTAATTATTTTTTTGGGTACTGTCTCCGACTGTCTTTATCACTGTCTAGACATTATAAATGAATCTTCGCTGCACAGAACTTATTCTGTTTACCATTCTGTAAAATTAACTAATTATGCCCACAAACATACAAAAGTAAAGTCAATTTAGACGTTTAATTTTCTAAATAGATCAAGCCGGGAATCGATCCTAGGACCAGCTGGATATCTTAACAAATAAATCTACACTGCACTATAGTTGTTTTCTCGAATCTTTTTTACGCTAGTAGTACAAGCTAACCCTTGATTATGTTCTTACCTCCTGGCACCTACCAATCATACTAATAAGTAATATTATAAATGCGAAAGTGTGTTTGTTTTAGAATCAGGTAGTCAAAAATAAAAAAGTAAATTTAAAACACACCGTATTCTCATTCATATTTGAGATGATTCAAGAAATAATGTGATCTTTGTGTATCTGTGACAAAAAAAGATTTGCGCCAATTTTCTTTGGCACAAAATCCATCATCTCTAATCCTATTTGAAAAGTTGATACTGTTTAAACAAGCTGATATAAAAACGTATGATAATACATTGGCTCCTTCCTTAGATAAAACGACATACCTACCGTCTTTCCCAATACTAAATACGACTCTGACTACAATCTTAATTTATGCACGAATTAAAGTTAAAGATATTCAAATACGAAAGGAATTCTGGAACCTTCAAAGGCTAAAAGAGGATTAAAGTTGTAACTCTCCCTTAAACTTCTCAAGGCGTAGGTAATAGAAAAGCAATTTTATTGGCTGCATTATTCCCTCTAACCTTAATTGTCATTCAAGGGACTTCTTTACGACTACGTGTTTTGACCTTTTAAGGAGCGTAGAGATGGGAATGACCAGCGGTCAAAGTTCTAACACATACCTATGTATCACTAATAACATTGCCCGAAGAGTGATAACATATTATTATGCACAAAGAAAATTGTATGGTAGCATAGGAATACAATTGTAGGCATGGTAGACATAAACTCTACGTCATTCACTTCATTTTATTCACTACAAGTTAGCCTTTGACTGCAATCTCACCTGATGGTAAGTGGTGATACAGTCTTAGATGGTAGCACGCTAACATGTTCAGGGATATGGCAGTTATATTGAACCCATACCCCTAATCGGGTTTTACAGTCTACACGGCATCTTACCGGAATGCTAAATCGTTTGGCGGTACGTCTTTGTCAGTAGGGTGGTAACTAGCCATAACCGAGGCCTCCCGCCAGACTGGTCAGAGACAATTCTGAAATTATAAATTCCCAAATTAACCCTGTCATGGATCGAACCCGGGATCTTCCACGTTAAGCCAACAGTGCTCACCACTGCTCCAGGGAGGTCGTCAATACTTAACCTCTTAAATACTTTACCTCTATAACAATATATAGTTAAAATCCTTAACTTTTAGGGCGAAAACATACTACATTTTATACATTTTACATGGACCTGCGCGACATGATAGAACGTTGGTGCTTCAATTTATTGGGCGCTGATAATGGTAATGGTAAACGGTAATAGTAAATGGTAAAAAAAAAAACTGAAAACGAAAAAGTTTTTTTCCAGAGAAAACCCAAAAACTTGTTGCTATACTAGATACATTGCAAAACTTGTATTAAATTAGAATGTGCAATATTATTCGACAACTGTGACTTTGCATAGCTGTATGAATTACGAGTAGTGTTTAGGCAGTGGGAATTTATATGGAGGTGCTATAAATGATAATATGCCTTAAAGTTTATAGGTTGGTTCTTGTGTATTACTGTAAGACAAGCCATCAGGTCCGTGGTGGGTTCATGATTATATTTTTTTTTTTCAGATATTGCGGGACGCTTAATTCTGTCATTTAAAAAATAATGGTTTGAAACAGGTGTTTTGAAGATTCAGTTATTATTTTTTATCTTTTCTGGTGTGTTTCCCATCCTCCATGGTCCAAGCCGTGCGCTGCCTTTGTTTACTTGCCACTTAAATTAAATTATGAAATAACGTTATAGAAACCGTAAAATTACTCTATGACTCTCTATAACCGTAGCTTATCTGTAGTTAGCTTGAGGTAGGCCACATTTTTATTTGAGATTTAAGATGTTTGTTTAGGTAATTTTACTGCCTTACTGAAACAGTGGTGAGCGCCATATGTGCAAGATTTCGGGTTCGAATACCGGACGCTACCATCTCAGATTGCATCATCGTTTACCATCAAGTGGATCGTATTAGAAAAAAAAAGTGAAACTAGTTTACCTGCAGCCACGGAAGATTTCGAAAGTCTCTCAAGTGGCAAATCATAAGTTTCTGCGGTGAAAAATGGTCTGGGAACTCCTTATTGTGACTTTTCTAAAAATAACACTGTAAACAATTATTAGCGTTGTTTGGTCCTTCAATCATGTATCAACGCAGAAAAGGCTTAACGTGAATTTGGGGATGATATAGTCTACTTTCTATTTCAGAAAATTAAAATGGTCCCACGGGTTTTTCACACGGAATCCACACTGATAAAGTCGCGGGCATCAATCTAGTAGGAAACAAATAAATTGAGTTTGAGTTAGAAATGAAGACAAACTAACGGGAAATTTTACCATGTTGTCAACAGACAAATCTGTCAAGCACCTCTCAAAACTTTGCCACAGTCTCCTGGACTATGTGAAATACGAGCGCGCGAATTGTATAATATTATATCGTTACGTCGCGTCGCTTGAATTTGCGCTCTCCTCGGAATGAGTTTCGCGTAAAATGGAAAATTATAGCACAAGGAACAGACAAATGAGATGGATAACAATCTGATCTATAATATACGCTACACGTTTTAGGGTTCCGTACTCAACAAGGTACCCTTATGAATTCGCCATGTCCGTCCGTCCGCGGCTTAGCTCATAGACTATTAGTACAAGAAAGCTGTAATTTGGCATAGATCTAGATATGCGGTAGCGTGTCAAGTTCCATATGAATCAAGGCGACAATGTGTTAAAAAATATTTTCTTTTGGTTTTTTGGCTTACATGTACCACCGCTACATGTCAAGTGGGGGTGATTTTTTTTTCTCGTAACTGTATCCCATAATCCCATGGTATAAATTTAGTAATTCGATTCAGGGCTTCGTTTGCGAAATATTATGCTTTGAAGTGCTAATTTTCGTTAGAATAAATTGTCTTCCCGCTCCCCCTTCTCTGTACAGTTGTTTTTGGATGTGTAAAAAATCATGGAAGTAATAACGAAGTTAGTCGACCACGTTTAAAACGTCCACATATTGTGACGAGCAACTACGGAACCTCTGCGCGTGTCCCGACACGCACTTGGCCGGTTTTTAATTTGTAGCTGAATACCTTTGAGTAATTATTGTACCTAAATAATAATTCAATGCCGAATACAATAATTATTTTGACGACACATCTGAGGTTTGTTGCTCTACCGTCGTTTTAGCCAACAGACGTCTACTGCTGGACGAAAGTCTCCTGCATGGATCTCCACTGAACACGGTCTTGTGCCGCTTGTTTCCAGCGGCTCATAGATGATTGAGATCGTCCGTTTACCTGGAGGGAGGTGCGAGGTTTTACAAACTACGAGTATGTGCCCCGCCTATTGCCACTTCAACTTAGATCTCTGTTTCACTTCAACTTCTAATCTGGTTCTCCTACGAATCTCCTCGTTTCTGATTTGATCACACAGGCGTACTTTAACGGCCGGTTTCTGCATTGAGAATTTCATGTTGAGTCTGTCTCAAAGACTACTTAAGGACTAATTATGCAAATTTTTGTTTCTGAATTGATATTGTGTGAGGTTTGAGAGTTGGAACTTGCTGTTTTTGCTTGAATGCTTAATTCAGAAACTTGCCCAATATCAATTCAGAAACAAAAATTTTCATAATTAGTCCTTAAGTAGTCTTTGAGACGGACTCAACATGAAATTCTCAATTCAGAAACCGGCCGTAACAATTAAAGCTCTTCATCGATGTTGCTCTGTGGCCTAAGTACTCACACTTAACTGTGGAACACAATGATTTCCTAAATTTTCTAACTTCCTGCTTTAACTAAAAGCTTTAAAAAGCTTTTAGTTAAAGCAGAAAGTTCAAATGAAAGGATGTTCAAAATGTAATTAATGATTTATTTAGTTGACGGAGCGAAGCGAAGGTCTCTGAGTCTACTTGAGTGAATTTGCGCTTGTCCGTCCGTCCGTCTGTCAGAGTCTTATAACTTCTGAATTACTGAACATAATTAGTTACTTCTTTAAATGTAATATGTAAGCCGATGGCCTCTAGCCGAATATGGCTTAAAAAGTAATAAAATATCTTTTTTTTTCTTTCTCATAGAGATTCTCAGATATAAATATTTTTACAGCGTCACATATATGTTTGCGGTTTATCATTTTAAAGATAATTAGGAATAGAATCCAAAAAAAAATTTTTTAATTTTTCCCCTAAAATTTTGATTAAATGAGATTTTCTAACGTCCAAAGTTGACCTCAGAATTCTCAATTTTCTGAAAGGCTGAGCCTGAAACTTTATCAATTGTTTGAATTATATCCTGCACTTGAACAACAAATACTAAAATTAGATAAATATTATAGGGAAACGAAATTATTTAATTGTTAATGAGCTTCAGTATTTTTAAATGAACTTCACAATGATGTCAATAGATGGCGCTCTGTAAAAGTTTCACCATTTTACGTGGAATAAAAAAATAGTCTACTGATAGTACTGATGTCTATATGAACGTAAAGATGAGCGCGCACTTAGACGTACCGCGAGGTCTCAGTTCGAAGCGAACCACTAGTTTATATTTGACATTTACTTATTGTAAAATCTTATTAAAATACACGATGTTTCACAATAACGTAATTGTAATTTAAACCAGTAAAGTTAAAACTAAGGCATATTTTATTTTATTTACGTACCTAATCATCTATACTTCTATACTAATATTATAAATGCGAAAGTTTGCATGGATGGATGTATGGATGGATGTTTGTTACTCAATCACGCTAGAACGGCTGAATGGATCTGGCTGAAATTTGGCACAGAGATAGATTATAGTCTGGACTAACACATAGGCTACTTTTTATCCCGGAAAATTAAATGAGTTCCCGCGGGAACCAAAAAACCTCAATCGAGTCACACGGGCATTAGCTAGTTATTCATATTGAACTGTAGGAGTTATTAAAACTTTTTGTTTTATATTCGAATATGAGAGTAATTCATTCCATTGTTTTCAGGATTCATATTTCATAAAACAAATTATGATGTAATTGCTTTCGGGAAGTAATTTACGACTTTTTTGAATTTTGTTTCATTTGTTTTATTACTTGTTTATATTAATATTGGATAGCGTCTGCCCGCGACTTCGTCGGTATGTTTTGTTTTAAAATTCCGGGGAAAACTATTTGAATATCCGAAATAAAACGATTTCGACCGCGTGGAGTAAGTTTTTTATTCTTACAGGAAATTTTCCGGCATAAAAAGTAGCCTATGTCACTCTTTAGGTCCTCAACTGTCCAAGCCCATGCAAAAATCACGTCGATCAGTGGCTATGTTGCGGCGTGATTGAGAAACAAACAAACACACTTTCGCAATTATAATATTTTACTGATTAGAGGGTCTTCCAAAATTCTCTTAGTTTTAAGTTTGATAATAATTTTAAAGTATCGATTAAAAATAAAATGTGTTTTAATTTGATGACGTCACAACTATGTATTTCATACAAACATCCATACTAGAAGCGCGTTTTTAAGTTGGATAAAGAGTTGCTGATTTGATGAAGTTGTCATCATCCCTATTGGCATAATGCATCTGAGAATGTCTTTGTTAAAGTCTCAATAAAACTCTCGGGAATTCTTGTCCTCTATCCTACCTTTTACAAGCTAGCTAATGACTAAAGCAATGCGAAATAGATTCGGAATTAAAGATTCCTGTTCTCATAGCAATGGATAGTGCATATTGCACTGGGCCTTTGGACGATGAGAATTAGTCACATCATAAATACTTTGTGACTGAAGTGGCAACGCAGGGCACATAGGTGGAAGAATAGATGGCCGTCGCAGTCCCAAGTGGGGTCCCTGTAATGGCACAGAATAGTAACTAGTACTAGGTACAGAAGCTTTACTTCGCAATGGTTTTGAAAGCAATATGTACTCAATCTGATAAACAATATGATTTAATTTAGCTCGCGTTCCAGTCGAGCACGTGTTCATTTACATACCTACCAAATTTTTTTTGAGGGAATATGGGCCTTAATACACTGGACTACGGTTCATAATAAGTTATACGTGGTTATACGTATTGAAAGAGCCGCGGACTAGGGTTGCTTACTTCGAGAAACTACTTACGCCATCTAGCGCACAGTACGAGCGTTTACTGACTACTGGCGGGCAACGCGCAGCAGGCAGCGCCGAGTACGTTCATGTAGTCTAAGAGCTAGCTGCATAATTGTATATGCTATACGATTATTGCCAAAGATTTAATTTAATGAAGTAATAAAATAAAACACATTTTGTTCATTATACTTATATAGACAAAAGAATAATAGATGTTATGTATGTGTAAAAATATCTGGAATTGTTTTTGTTTCGGACGAAACATAATAATTGTATCATTGTTACCTCACTAATAAATTAATTTATTACTTATCTGATCTCTTTTGAAATAATCCTACTAATAATATTATAAAGGCGAAAGTTTGTGAGTGTGTATGGATGTATGTATGTATGTATGCATGTATGTATGTATGTATGTATGTATGTATGGATGTATGGATGTATGTAAGTATGTGTGGATGGATGGATGGATGTTTGTTATTGTTTCACGCAAATACTACAGAACCGATGACGATGAAATTTGGTATGTAGGTAGCTGAAAACAAAAACAAAAAAGTACAAACTAAAAAATATAAACAATTAAATACTGCACAGTATCTTTTTGCTTTTTTTCGTTATGTGTCCATCATGCATTTATCGAGAAAGTTGAACGTGGTCAAACAAATAGCGCGCGCGCGTGTATCTTTTTTCGCTTGCGGCAGCCTACTACATTGGCCCTTGCGCAATGGCCGCCGCCTGTAGGTATGTTTTTGATACCTACACGCGGAGTGACACAGGCCTGGTAATGGCTACCTTGCACTGGGTTTTCATTTAATTTCAAGCACAGCGTTGGTAGGCCCCCCACTATAGGTAGATGGACGACATTTTTAAAAGTAATAAAATAACTCGCGCTCGCTTCGCTCATGTTTTGATGTGTGATTCTAAAAATTTTTATATTTTTCATACAAAACTTAAGGGCCTTTTTCATTGATGCCGCAATTTGCCTTACTGAGGCCTTATCTCATTGAGACTAGAGTTGTTTCTAAACTGCTATAAATCCATAGCACGCTACGGACTATAAATTATAAATATTTAGCATGTTTTTTAATACGCTGTTATAACGCGCTTGTCATAAGAAAGCGTGTGGGCCGCCGGCAGTCGCAGTATGTCTTGCAGCACGCTAAATTTCGTAGCGCGCTAAATTTCGTAACATGCAAAGATGACGTTCACTTACAACAGCGCGTTACGCGAGACTAAACATCGGGCAGCCGCAGCGCACTACCGGAAGGCGGGCGCCGCTACAAGTGCTACGAGGTGCCGCGCGCGATCGCGTGATATTCATAACACCGTAGCGTCATGGCGGCTCCTCACATAACACGTTATCCGTGCTATGGAACAATAGCGCGCCATGATATTGCGCTACGTGGTATATAAACCACCTCTAATTGAGATCCTCGGTTTACTTAAGGTAGAGTTAAGTCCACAGCTGAGAGCAATTGAGCTTCAGAGTCGGCCCTCGTTATCTGCAGTGGCCTAAACGCAATTAATCAATAATTTGTTCACTGAGTGATTGTTCTACGCCAAAGCTGGGATTTCTAGACCTTTCAACGTGTTATAAATGGCCTTAGTGAGCCGCTTTGACATACCACAGACAAGAAGGGGTTTTCAGATTGATAGCTAAGCAACGAAAATGTGGGAAAAATGGTGCTATGAACTTTGTCACGTCAATACCAATTTGCTTGCGCACTTAGATTTAAAACTCAAATCCATACTTAATATTATAAATGCGAAAGTGTGTCTGTCTGTCTGTCTGTTACGCTTCACGGCTCATCCGTTCAACCGATTTTGATAAAATTTGGTACATGGGTAGGCTGTATCCCGGGGAAGGACATAGGCTACTTTTTATCCCGGAAAATTAAAGAGTTCCCGCGGGAATCAAAAAAACTTAATCCACGCGTACGAAGTCGCGGGAATTAGCTAGTCCGGAATAAAACGACTTCGACCACGTGGAGTAAGTTTTTTATTCTTACGGGAAAATTTTCCGGGCTAAAAAGTAGCCTCTTTAGGTCCTCAACTGCCCATGCCCATGCAAAAATCACGTCGATCAGTTGCCATGTTGCGGCGTGATTGAGGGACAAACCAACAAACAAACACACTTTCGCATTTATAATATTTTACTGATTAGAAAGACTTCCAAAATTCTCTTAGTTTTAAGTTTGATAATAATCTTAAAGTATCGATTAAAGATAAAATGTGTGTTTAAATTTGATGACGTCACAACTATGTATTTCATACAAACATCCATACTAGAAGCGCGTTTTTAATAAAAAAAACCGGCCAAGTGCGAGTCGGACTCGCGCACCGAGGGTTCCGTACAAACATGTAGTAAGTTTTAAATCATTAAAAAAACTCTAGATCTCGTTCAAACCAATTTTCGGTGGAAGTTTGCATGGTAATGTACATCATATATTTTTTTTAGTTTTATCATTCTCTTATTTTAGAAGTTACAGGGGGGGGACACACATTTTACCACTTTGAAAGTGTCTCTCGCGCAAACTATTCAGTTTAGAAAAAAATGATACTACAAACCTCAATATCATTTTTGAAGACCTATTCATAGATCGTATGGGTTAGATGAAAAAAAAATTTTTGAGATTCAGTTCTAAGTATGGGGAACCCCCAAAATTTATTGTTTTTTTTTTCTATTTTTGTAAGAAAATCTTAATGCGGTTCACAGAATACATCTACTTACCAAGTTTCAACAGTATAGTTCTTATAGTTTCGGAAAAAAGTAGCTGTGACATACGTACGGACAGACAGACAGACAGACATGACGAATCTATAAGGGTTCCGTTTTTGCCAAATCTGGCTACGGAACCCTAAAAACGCGCTTCTATTTGGAATCAAAAAAACTTAATCCACGCGTACGAAGTCGCTGGAATCATCTAGTCTTTAATATTAAAATAAACTGTTTATAACGAAATAAAATCAAGTTCTTTTGAATCGACAAGTGAATCTACCGAGGCAACCTGCTTTCCTCTCTTGCACATTTTCAATGATTTTAGAAGGTATCTTTTTACAAATATGGTCAAACCAAGTTTATTGACGATGAAATTATGTACATTTTTGAGATATTTTTACTATCATATACCTAGTTTTTGATAGAGAAAAATGGCGAAAATACCTAATTAGTAATTTTCCTCGCGATTTTTTCTCTTAAATTACAATACATATATTTAGGAAACAGAAGTGGAGTAAAGTGAAACTAAGCAAATATAACAAACCACAATTTATTCTACTAAATGATTTTAACATATCACAATTAAAATAATCAAAAAGGAACACACTTTAATCTAAACACAATTATGACTCATTGTGAGTCTCTCAACTAACAAAATGCTAGCTCAAAAGGCGAATAAAGAATGACCACGCGGTAATACAGAGAGCGCTTTTTATACACGTTCCTGCCCGCTTTTATAGGTTTTAGTCTGGTACCTACACTACTCACAATAATTTTGCTAACTCGGCCTATCCTGATTGTGCGCCGCCCTCGGCTGCACCGGAAACAATTTCATCAGAAGCAGGAAGAGCTGGTGTGCGTATGCCATCTTCATAAGCTCCCCCTCTTGCGGTGTCTCCTGAACTAGTGAGGGCACCCAAAGATTCACCCGCATCGTCACAGTTACTGTCATCAGAACCTGAACTTGCAAGTTCACACACACACCACGTTAAAAACGTGCCAGGACAGAGCCTGATGCGCATTCAGAGAACGCGACTTCCCAGGACAAAACCTGCCAGGACACAGCCTGATGCGCATTCAGAGAACGCGACTTCGCAGGACACAGCCTGCCAGGACACAGCCTGATGCGCATTCAGAGAACACGACTTCCCAGGACACAGCCTGCCAGGACACAGCCTGATGCGCATCTAAGAGATGCGACTTTCGAAGCCAGCCACTCTAGGTCGCCAGCCTCGGAAGCACGCTGCATCGGGGCAACACCAGTCATACAGCTCGACCAGCAAGGCAATTCGCCTCACACCCAAATACATCAAACGTGCTACTGTAATCATAAGAAAACATTAAAATGTTCGGTTGAATCTTACTTTCAAAAAATGCAGCGCAACTCTCGGGACACCATTCTCCTTTCCAAGGAACCATGTACTGAGCTGCAGAAGTCTTTAGTGCGCTCACGAACCTACCCAAAACCATGGGTACCATTGTGATTTTCACGATGAACCGGGTCCATACTTGGCCCGGGGTTGACACACACATTCGTGTACATCTCCCCGTCGGTGGTAGCCATTCTACCACCCACCTGACAGAGTGCTATGCTACACTCCTCGCAGGTCTGCCGACATAACCTTCTTCTCAATCTGCCCACTACATACAACGCTGTCCGCTGTCATCCACTAGCCTAACAGAGCCTAAAGTAACCTAACCTAACATGTAAGCTTACATTTTGACCTAACAACTGAACTAATAAGTAGCCTAACGTTTGACCTAACAACTGACCCAACGTCTGATTTACGACTAACCTAACTTTACTAGAGAAAGCATGTAACTAAATTGGATGACAGCAAGCAGAGCCATAGGCAATGTTTATGCAAATTAAGTTGAAAGTGTCTGTCACCGAAGAACGTGCCGCGTAGTCCGAAGCACGACTTCGAGGTACCACTCCAAGGCACCGCTCCAGGACCCCGCTCCAAGGCACCACTCCAGGGCACACCTCTAGGGCCCCGATCCAGGGCACCACTCCATGGCGCCAAACATGTAACAGAAATTAAAACCAAATCGTTATCACGAAACGACGTGATCATCGTGGCTATCCATACATAGCAGGTAGTCAACGCATAGTCAATTACCTTCACAAGCACTCTGACTTAAAAGTTCATTACCAGCACAGTTACCAGTACCAGCACAGGTACCAACAAAATTATTTGACTGCTTCAGCACAGCTCATACATACAAAGCCGATAGAACTCACAGAACCTGTGGAGCTCTCAATAGAGCTGGTAGAGCTCCTAGATACAGTAGCGCTGGTAGAGTACCAAGACACAGTAGAACTCGTAGAGAAACAAGAGACAGTAGAGCTGGTAGAGCATAACGAGTCAGTTGAGCTCATAGAGCAACAAGAGTCGATAGAGCTGGTAGAGCACAAAGAGTCAGTAGAGCTCATAGAGCAACAAGAGTCGGTAGAGCTGGTAGACCCCTCACTAAAGGTCGCTCAACCATAGTACAAACTCACGGTTGTACCATGTCGAAACAACTTTGAACATTCAAAACATCAAACATCATCATCGATGAACACAGAAAATGAAGAAAGTTTACTCATACCAGTTATGTTCAACCATATCGAGTAGGCTAACGAGCAGCCTCGCGCACTATACAAGCACGCAGCCCTGCGCGACCAGTAGACGCGCAGTGTCACGCCTCACAGCGTGGCATGCGAGCGCGCAGCATCGCACCCTAGGCGAGCGCACAGCCATGCGCAACCAGGAGCGCGCAGCATCGCGCACCAGGTGGGCGCGCATCCCTGCGCAACCAGTGGACACTCAGTGTCACGCCTTAAGCGCGGCAGGCGAGTGCGCAGCAACGCACACTAGACAAGCGCACAGCCCTGCGCGACCAGCAGACGCGCAGTGACGCGCTTCACACACGCGGCGTGCGGGCGCGCGACCAGAACGCCTCACACGTGGTGAGCGCCGAAGACGAAATTAACATAGAACACACAGAAAATTAAACTTAACGAGCAATTTAACTTCACAGAAACCCCTTAACGGTTTCATATTATCAGGACAGGTAGGTATGTAGACTCGTAATCGATCCACCCAAAACTTGACCGCAGGTAAAACGAAAACAAACTTTCTATCCATGAGAGCAGAAAAACAACTTCTCTAATCAAAATAGAATGCAACATTCCTGTCATCCAAATTACGTAACCTGGTTCGGTAATATTAAAGAAAATAACCTGTAAAACTCAAGTTAATTTTAACGTTTATCAGAACTATAAATATATTTGCTCGTCCATACCTGACCTCAACAATTTTTATTAAAATCGAGAAGGTATTCGCAAAATGTATTCACGTTAACTATTCAAAAACGCATTGATAGCTCAGGAACACACAACCAACTTACTTTGAGACTCTTTTTCTATGTAACAAGTCATGTTAAATAAAACAATGAAATCGTAAAGTAGGTAGGTAACAATTTTTACGTATCGTAGTTCAATTAAATTCCCAGATGTTGGCTTTTAGCTATGTTTGCGTATGAAACTTTAGAATTGCGGTTGGTTTGTGTCCGATCGAAACTAGGTCATGAATTTTAAATAACAACCCTCATTTTAAAAACAAAAAACTAAATTACGCAAAAACAATTTATCCGTACAGCATGTTTTAGCAAAACTCTTTATGACTCAAAATTCAGCAAACTTAGAGGTTTCAAGTTATGTATTCAAACTAAGGGTATGAATCACCTCTTTTTCACAAAAATATTTTTGTATCCGGTCGGTACCCACAAAGGTTCTACTTTTGAATAAGATGTTTCTGCTAGACACTTTATACTGTTCACAAACTAGCATTCAGGGCGGTTTAGGGACTCAAATGTATGCGTTATGCCAATAACAACCACTAAGCCAACACAGCTTTCTAATTTAGTGGGAAATTATCATAAAATGGAAATCGCGTAAATACAATTGCGGTCTAAACCTTTTCTTAACACAATTAACAGTCAATTCAGTAACATGAATTACCGTTCATTTACTTTGTGGCTACGCTTGGTGGGTATTACATCCTTTAGCAAATAAATTAAATGGTCTTACCGATGTCGCATATTACGTCATATCACCAGAGGCTCGATGGTGTCATCACCTCACCACCATTCCAGGCAAATGCCAGGCGTAACACGGGAAAGCGCGCAGCACTGCGGCTCCGAGGCACGCAGCAAGGCACGACAGCGTGTCGCGCAGACTGAATTGCCCTCGTGAACGCTGCCCAGAGCGCCCACGTGGCATGCACAGTTGCACACCCAAGCGCACTCGTGAGGCGCCTCAAGCACACGAGCTGTGCAACACCACAGCTCGGCCACACTCCGCGAGCCAGCGTTACCAATCACATGAAAACAAAAAACAACTTTAGCACACAAATAAACACTGCACATTACGCGAGTCACCCTTCGAGAGATATCTTGATTGGTCACGTGATCAACTTTAAGCACTTTAAATTTGGGTATGTTCCTTTTTGATTCATCTCGTATGTGGGCCTATTTAGCGGTCCTTTATCCCACTTCTGAATTTAGGAAACAGAAGTGGAGTAAAGTGAAACTAAGCAAATATAACAAACCACAATTTATTCTACTAAATGATTTTAACATATCACAATTAAAATAATCAAAAAGGAACACACTTTAATCTAAACACAATTATGACTCATTGTGAGTCTCTCAACTAACAAAATGCTAGCTCAAAAGGCGAATAAAGAATGACCACGCGGTAATACAGAGAGCGCTTTTTATACACGTTCCTGCCCGCTTTTATAGGTTTTAGTCTGGTACCTACACTACTCACAATAATTTTGCTAACTATATAATAATAGGAAACTTAACAAATCACGGCCCTTTCAATTAAAGCACCAAAAAGTTCGTACAAAAGCAGAAGAAACTTTAATAAGCGGTTGTGCGGAGTTTTTTGAAACACGCGCGCTCTTTATGTGCGAAATAATATGAAGTTGTGTACGTGATTGTGTTAACTTTTAACATTCTACAAAGTATGTGCTAAGGGAATAAACGAATAAACCGAAACGTATATACCAGTAGCAGTTTTTTTTTAATTTTATGAGAACTCCGCCTGTTATTATAATTTTTTGTGGCCTCCTTAAAAGTATTTTTTTTTGGTACTTATAATTAAGCGTATTTCAGGGTCCTCAGGGGGAGGCCTATACCCAATGAGGGATCCTTATCTAAAACGATATAAATATACATACACTTATATATATAAATATGTAACTATATCTAACAATCACTAACTCTTCACTCACTAACATTACTTAAAAAAAAATATACTAACAAATAACAATACTAACATTGGGTTAAGCGAATACATTGTGTAGTTAAGTTTAGTCATATGAAAATAAGGTTGCAGTTTAGTTTATATTTAGTTTATAAGGAAGTAAATAAAGGCTTAGTAATAATAATAATAATTTCAGGGTCCTCTTACCCCTATAGTATAAAAAAGTAACCCCACATAAACGCTTCCGATTGATTTCAGGTATAACTAGTTGACCCACCCCGGCTTCCCACGGATGGGATACCTTATACAGGGTGGAAAAAACGAACGGGACACAGAGGAAAAGTATATTAAATATTGAAGATATCAAATTTAAATCAAAGGAACAAGTCAGGAAGGAAGAAGATTATTGTTTTAATTTTTGAAATCAAACATTTGGAGAAAATTTCACATGAATCAGTGAATCAAACTAACTAAAAATGCATTTTAATTTATAATTAATCAGCCACTATTTTTATAGATTCAATCAATCTTACTAATATAATAAATGCGATGTAATGGATGGATGGATGGATGGGATGTATGGATGTTTGTTACTCAATCACGCCCCAACGGCTGCACGGATCTGACTTGGCACAGGGATAGATTATAGTCTGGAATAGCACAAAGGCTACTATTTATCCCGGAAAATTAAAGAGTTCCCGCGGGAACCAAAAACCTCAAACCACGCAGACAAAGTCGCGGGCATTTGCTAGTAGGGTATACGATGAGGATAAATTCACCAGTATATTATTATGTTTTTAAATCAAGCAGCAAAAAATGCATGCTTGTTTCTTATTAGGTATGATTTTCCCAAGTACGTATTATAAATTCTGAAGTTTAGCTGTCTGTCTGCTTTCGTTTACGGTCCAATTTTGGTGAAAGGTATAGAGGTAAGCTTGCATTCCGGGGATGGATAAAGGCCTAGAGGTCACATTTTATCCCGGAAACTCAAAGACTTCTCTTGGGATTAAAAAAAACCTACATCTACGCGGTCATCATCGAATCCTTTATCGTCGTCATCGACGAAATCGGTGATATACCTACTTACAAGTTTGTAAATAAAAAACAAATAACATTTACTCTGCACTGTTTTTAAAATATACCTAAATATTTTTTCTGCAAAATTTATTTCACCTGAATTATTAAATGGGTTAGTGAAAAATTGCCCTGAAGTTTTTGATACATTGGTATCGTTTCGACGACACTTTGATTGATTCATAAATCATTCAAAATAAAGTGTACGGTATTTTTGTTGTTGTCGTAAAGCGATTTGTGAAATTTTAAGGTTGATGAATTTTTGATGATATATTTTAAACGTATTCTTGTTGTGTATTATATTAATTTAAATCACATAATAATATACTATTCTTTGACGAGATGGTTTGTTCGGTTTGAAATCGCTTTATTACTTACTAGCTGATGCCCGCGACTTCGTCCCTGTTGATTGAGATTTTTTGGTTCCCGCGGGAACTCCTTAATTTTACACCCTAGCATGTACTTACTATTCTACTCCCTACAGCCTACCTACTCTTGTATACTCTAGCATGAATAGAGGAAAATACATAGATTGTATTAAAAATATAATAATTTATAACAGTAAATTAAATAACGAGCACAAAAAATAAAAATGTATTTCAAGTTTTCGTTACGTTTCCAAGATGGCAACCTTCGACCATAGAGAAGGCAGTAGGCGCGAGATGTAACAAATGCCATATCTGACAGTCCTGTCAAAATAACGTGTTTTTCTTTTGAAAACGTCAAAAAAATATGAATCCGCCATTGTTATCCACACATGTTTAGTGTTCCATAACTTGGAAAGATTAAAACATTTTACCACTGAAATTACGACGAATTAGTAGATTTGACCAATTAAAACTAGTCTAGTATTTTATTTTCCTTCAAATCTCTGCTTGTACAAAACTTGGCCTACGCCTCATACAAATCTGAACCGTCTCCTTTCACCCAGATCCGTTTAGCCGTTCTGGCGTGATTTAGTAACAAACATCCATCCATACATCCACCCATCCATTCATTCATCACGAATGAAAAGTCTGCGGAACCCAGTCTTATATTATACTCTAGCCCTAGCGCAATGGGACAAAATCACAGTCCCCTCCGACGCATAGGTATATATTTTATTCCATCCGATCCCTAAGGTATTTTGGCTCTTACTTTACAAAAGACAAAACTGATAATATAATCTTCGAAACTCACTCACTCTTCGAAAGTAATAATCGACCGCATTCGAACGAAAACGAAAGAGCGATTGCTTCTTTTTTTATTAATACATTTTAGCTAAGCACGTCCTAAACGAAACCCGTAAAAAGGAGATAAAACTGCCGTGAAACTTTCCGTCGGGAAAATTGAGTGTGCTTATGTTTCGACTCCGCACACACTGTGTAATATTAGTCTTAAAAGATAAGTTTTTTCCTACCAGTCGTTCGACGGAGGTGTCTTTAGACAGAGCAACGCTACGGGGTGACAGTGACGTGACGAAGGAAGCTGGCAGAGTTTTCAGCAGAAAATTCCATCACTCTAATGTCAAAATAGTATGCATTTTACTACCTCTTTTAGGTCCGTCAAACTTATCTGACCCGGTGGCCAAAATTAACTTAACTTAACTTAAAAGGAACTAATTTACATGCCTGCTGTTTTAGTTTTTATTTTATTTTTCACTAGCTGATGCCCGCGATTTAGTCCGCTTGTTTGTTCCCGCGGGAACACCTTAATTTTCCGGGATAAAAAGTAGCCTATGTCACTCTCCAGGTCCTCAACTATACCCATGCCAAAAATCACGTCGATCCGTTGCTCCGTTGCGACGTTATTGAAGGACAAACCAACAAACCAACAAACAAATACACATTCGCATTCATAATATTAAAGTATGATAAATACTAGCGACGCTGTCACCGGGTCAGATAAGTTTGTCGGACCTCTTACATACTTTATGGTGACCTTATGGGACCATAATCTGTCATTTGTGTGGGTGTCGACTATTGACTTATAATCCAACTAGATAATGCCCGCGACTTCGTCCGCCTTGGTTAAGATTTTTCGATTTCCGCGGGAACTACTCAATTTTCCGGGATAAGTAGCCTATGTCCTTCCCCGGGATACAACCTATGCCTGTACCAAATTTCATCCAAATCGGTTGAACAGATGGGCCGTGAAAGCGTAGCAGACATAAAGATGGACAGACAGACAGAAACACTTTCGCATTTATAATATTAGTATGGATAGTATGGATGTCCATAGATTAAATTAAGGATTACCTGTTTTGATTGGAATCTATGGCAATGTCATTGGTGTCGAACCACTGTATGAATTTACACTTGTACTCTGCGGCAATACAGAGAATTCAGGATCTTGTATTGTTGAAAGTTTTCTCCGGAACTGAGTGCGTAATCGAATATTTACTTTATTTCATCCCGCCATGTTTATTTATTTGTGGCAAAAAAGGGAGGCACTCGCAGCCTTTCATCAGATTAGCATAACATAACATTAAAGTTTATTCTAAGAAGAATACGTGTTATAGGGAGCTTTGATACCGAAGAAAATAATAGGTATACGGAGTAGATATTTGTTATATCTCTCTATACATTTGTCTGAACATTTTTACCACTGTTTGCCTTTAAAAAGTAAAAGTAAAATATACTTTATCTACTCCAGCATCGAAAAGTTCCAATTTCGAATTTGACAACTATATCGAATTGAACCCTCTTTCGTGTTTGCTTCTCATAACGATACAGTTCGTTGTATGGGA
Organism: Erebia epiphron; assembly: GCA_963932025.1. Classification (NCBI taxonomy): domain Eukaryota; kingdom Metazoa; phylum Arthropoda; class Insecta; order Lepidoptera; family Nymphalidae; genus Erebia; species Erebia epiphron. The sequence goes on along the minus strand of OZ009948.1, from coordinate 40,374,583 downwards.
GCTGTATCGTTATGAGTCGTAGCTGTATCGATATGGTTACCTTCATAAATAGGATACCTATAGCTTAGCGGCTCTGGGTTCTGGCACTTTTGGTTTTTATTAATTTATAAAGTAAAAAATTATAAAGACGTCCTTGTCGTAGATAAAATCTTGTATGCAACTGTACGTAATTAGTCATTTTAATTCTCGTACTATCCTATTTTGATACTCGGCAAGCCTCGTATCAAAAAACAGCACTCGAATTAAAATGACCCTCATTACGATACAGTTGCATAAATAACTATTATCGTACACAAAGTAGACAAAAACAATAATATTCATGGATACGGCACAACAGGCGGCCTTATCGCTTAAACAGCGATATCTTCCAGGCAACCTTAGGTCAGAGGAAACTTTTAAAAGAAAGCGGGAGGGGTGTACTGAGACATAAACATTTATAATATTAGTATGGAATATGGATAATCTTAGATATTGACAAAACAAATCTATATAATGCTTATTTTTGGGCGTGCAATATGAAATATGAAGTCTACGTTTGTACGAACGAAGGGCTGGCATGCGCCGCCTTAAAGCGCAAAACGACGACATCAGACAGAACGCGGCCGCGGGACGGGCGCGTGGCGGGTGACGTCGTCCATATAAATACAAGGAATTCAACGCGCCACGCATCCGACCCGGCCTGCGCCCGACCCGCGCTAGTTCCCTGTATGTTTTGCCCTTTAGACCTCATCATTGCTTAATGTTTATTTGCCGTCAAGCGCAAGCCTATCTCGTAACAAAAAAAACCGACCAAGTGTGAGTCGGACTCGCGCACCGAGGGTTCCGTACTCAAGAAGTAGGTACTGAAGCAAAACAATCAGGCAAAAACCAATATGTTTATTTGACGACGAGTACGAGGTTTACTGTTAATATCAAAAAAACTATGCTAGTTAGAGCATTGGCTATAGTTTTCCTGTAAAATGTACATAAATTCCTATTGACCATAATTATTTCAGATTTTTCGATTGGTAAACTCCGGAGATAAGGGGGGGGGGGGGGGGGGAACGGTATTTTTTCAGACTTTTTCCCCGATAAATCAAAAACTATCATGACTAAAAATAATTAAAAATCTGTTTTAGAATGTACAAAGTAAACCCTTTCATATTATGATACCCCACACAGTACAGTTATCTCACTTTTAAATTTCAACCCTCCGATTTCACCCCCTTTTTAAATAAGAACAAAAATAATTTCCAATTTTTTTTAATTCCAGTGTCTTTGGGCCACTAATATACACAACTATTTCAAATTTCATGTCGATAGCTTCGGTAGTTACTGAAATAATCGAGTGTGCCGGACGGACAGACGGACAGACGGACAGACGGACAGACAGACGGAGAAAGTCGCACCGCACCATAAGGGTTCCATTTTACCATTTTGGTACGGAACCCTAAAAACGAGGTTGTATGTCGCGTGACATTAGCGCCGCTTATCTAGAGGCTTCGTAATGTGGGCTGTATGTAGTCGTCAACTTACAAGCGAGCCCCATTACTCACTTCAAGGAATGCTTACCGTGCACATAAGTCTTGTCTTTTACGTAATATGGTATGTTTAAGCGTAAATATACTCAAACAGATAAGGCCCGCGACAATCGGCTTAATCACTAGTCTGTTACCGCTTTTGGTAGGTATCACTACAGCCTATTAACGTCCCACTGCTGGGCACAGGCCTCCACTCTCACAGGAGAGCGGGAATTAGAGCTTAGACCCATCACACTGCTCCAATGCGGGTTGGCGGGCTTTAACGATTATTATCATGTTTGTGATAATAACCGGGACCGACGGCTTAACGTGCTCTCCGAGGCACGGGGGTGAAACACCGCCAACTTCCAACTCCGGGCTGGCACTGAGAATTTCTTAATTGAAAAACCCAATACCTAACTTTTATGCCTGACCGGGAATCGAGCCCAGGACCTCGTGATCCGCAGTCGACTATCCTAACCACTAGACCAACGCGGCAGTATACTTACAGGTACGACGAGGTAGGTATACTTACAGAATATTAATCTTTTTGCTCAATGCTATTTTTTTTTCTTTCCATAAAGTTCCATTATCTACTACTACTATTGTCTACTGCCATGAACCATCTAGCCTATGGGTTGATAAGTAATATTATTCTAGCTTAAATTTCTACTTAAAATTAATTTCTACGTCCAATGTACAGTCCAATATTTGTCCTTAGTTTATTCTAATGTACCTACTTAGTGTTCACTACGTTTTTGTGACCCACTTAAGTGCACTAATTCACAACACAGCACTTGTGCACTTTCTACACTAGTTCGAATGGTTCGAATGGGTTCTATAAGCAATAATTTCATATTCTGTAAGTTTCTCTTTGCTCTACTTATTCTCTGATTTTACATCGTACTGAAAAGGTATAATCACGAAAACTAGCCATGCAATAAACATCTATTTATATTTTTAGAACACAAGCTTACAAGCTGGACTGAGTTACTAAGATCCACTTGAATGAATGAATGAAATACTCTTTATTGTACACATAACATAAATAATCAGAAACAATAGACAAAAAAATAAAAGTCGGTACAATTGGCGGGTTTTATGCTTATTATAAAGTCGTCCACAGTTTTCTCTGCTTTAATATATCGTTCTGAAAATGCAACTGTAACCATGAGAAAATAAAGATCTATTAATAATATTCTCAGGCTTACAAGCTTACAAGTAGGACACAGTTATTAGGGCCCGCTTATTATAAAGACGTTCGCCGTCCCGTCGCGCGTGACCTGGCCACAAAGGAGAGAGAACAAAGCAACCTATCTGCTAATATACCGGATGATATAATATTATGTTGCTGGATAGATTATATTATACTAAGCAATATTCGCGTAAATTTATAATGTAACTATATTAGGTTTTGTAGAAGTCATAGCTTCAACTATTAAACAGGTGGGCTTTTAAACAGGTTCACCAAACCTTTAAAACCACTTGCCAGCAGGTCTGTACTTAAATTAAAAATATATAAAAATTGTTAAATTTCCATTTGATTGTACCTATTTAAACTTTTAAATCTGCAGTCTGCACTGATACGGTTTTCATAAATCAATTCGTGACTTAGTTGTTATATGGGCATTTTTAATGATGACGATTTCATTATTAATCCATAGCCCATATTAATATTATAAATACGAAAGTGTGTCTGTCTGTGTGTCTGCTACGTTTTCACGACCCGTCTGTTCAACCGATTTTGATGAAATTTGGTACAGGGATAGGTTATATCCCGGAAAATTAAAGAGTTTCCGCGGAATCAAAAAAACTTAAGCCACGCGGACGCAGTCGCGGGCATCATCTAGTGTAATAATATTTTGTTAAGAGTGAATCTATGATCGATATCAACACTCTAAACAGGAAAATAACTCCTTGAATAAATTTAAATTCATTATTTTCTGACTGTTCCCATCCGCCCCAGAAGCTTTGATCAACACTGAGGTTTTTCAGCGCCCTTAATTTTCTTTTCTTTGTCACTGAAAGGTTTTTATTTATTCAGTGTATTTTGGCACTGTCTTAAAACACTGCCACCAAAGCTGGCAAATTAGCTTCGAGTGAATACACCATAAATTACGTGATGCTCTTATATTACGTGAGTACATTCACAATCTAAAATAGATATATACGGGACTATATTATCACAAAAATAGGCAAGCGTAAAGCGCGTTAAATAAAAACATGACAGATTTCCCACACAAAAGCTGTCAAAGTTAGTTAAACTTCTTTTAGCATTACTAAAATTCTACATCAATGCCTTTTAGGCTCGTTGTGGTAATGCGGCAAGATTTATCGCTTTTGTTAATTATTTGGGAAACTAGAAATACTTATATTAATTGTACAGGTATTTACTATGCTAACTTTTCACTTTGTTAATTGACAGACAAGCTGTTAAATTGCAATATACAGGCTGGTGATTAGGGCGATAACACGTTTGACTGAACCGAGAGTAGAGTGTCCATAATTTAAGGGTGTGTATCCAGGAATTTCCTGAAAATTCACGTCTTTCGACATTATAGCTCCATTTGGAGCATTTTTAAACCATCCTAGCCTACCCTTATTATTATATTAGTATACTAGATGATTCCCGCGACTTCGTCCGCGTGGATTTATAATTTTTTGATTCACGGGGGAACTTTTCAATTTTCCGGGATAAAAAGTAGCCTATGTCCTTCCCCGGGATACAACCTTGTCCTTGTATCAAATTTCATCAAAATCGGTTGAACAGATACATTTCTTTGATTCCTGCGGGAATCTTCAATTTTCCGGGATAAAAAGTAGCCTATGTCCTTCCCTGGGAAAATCGGTTGAGTAGTTAGGCCGTGAAAGCGTAGCAGACAGACAGACAGACAGACACACTTTCGCATTTATAATATTAGTATGGATAGTATGGATAAACGCTTTTATAACATGGTTCCCAAAGAATTTCTAGATTTAACTTTACATAAATTTAAGGACTGTGTCAAACAGCATTAATTTGTTAAGTCGAGCTTATTAAACTATCGACGATTTTATTAACGACAAAGTTGCATGGAAGCAACCGGCCTCGAATCCAGTGACCCACAAGTCGGCGTAGTACTTGTAATGTTGCGTATGTATTGTATTGCTTAAATATTGTAACCTCTTTCTTTTTTTGAGAAAAGAGCAACTGCTGAAATTCTTGCTGGCTCTTCTCAGTAAAACCAGCTTTCAGAACCGGTGGTAGAGTCTAGACGTATCATAAGTTACACAAGTTGTCCTATGTGAAATAAATAAATCATTTATCATTTATTACAACTAATCGTTGTGCTATTGAGGATTTCTAATTTAAATAGAGAACATCTCTAGGAATTTATCTACTATGATCATAATAAAATACTACAATAATGACTATGGTACTATGTCCTGTCACTCTCTGGGTCTTCAACTATACCCCTGCAAAAAACTCACGTTGATCCATCATTCTATTGCAATGCGACTGAAGGACCAACTAACAAATAAACACTATCACATAACCTCTAAATATTGTACAATTGTAAGGGATGTTTGTATGTTTGTTGTTACTCCTTCACGCCACAGTGACTAAACCGATTCGGCTGAAATATGGAATGCAGATAGCTTGTAAAGTAAAAAGCTGAATTAACACATGTGCTACATTTCATCCTGGAAAATTAAAGAGTTCCTTTCGGAATAAAAAACCGTTCGAAATGCGGCCATCATCTAGTCTTATAATAATGTATGAATGAATGGATGGATGAATAGTATTTGTTGGTTGAAATAAAATAATTTGAAAAAAAAAGAAATAATTAATTTATTTCACATAGGACAACTTGTGCCACTTATGAAATGTCAAGACTATACCATCGCTTCGGAAAGCGATTCTACTGAGACGAACCGACAAGAAGCTCAAGAAAGATGGCAGGACATCTCGGTACTAATTGTTATCCTGGTCACCCTAGCCGGGCTCACGGTAATTGCCTGTGACGTGATGTAATCCGCCCCTCGATCGCCGGACTAGGGCCCGTGTCACGCGTCTAATTAATTATTATGCTATAAATAGGTTGAATTAACACGCTAAATAACTTTAGAAAACTCAATTATGTCAGTTTTGGTGACTTAATTAAGTTTTATAAAGTTAGAAGTTTTTTAAAAGTTGTTGATCTAAAGTTTTTTAGTATTATGTAGAGAAGTCGTTCTTATAAAAGGTTATTAGTATTTTTAAATTAGCTTTAAGGACAAACTTATTGACTGAATCGCTTTGTAATGAAGTAAGACTTATTCTAAATTAACCTCCGCTGTGCTAGAATTTCTGAAAAGCAGTAAAGAAAAATAGAACGTACTGAAAGACGGAAATTTAAAAAGTTCTACATATGGTATCACTACTATGGTTTTGTAGTGTGGCAACACTCCTCTGGGACGCTATTCATGATTATTTAAAAATGGCCACTGTATTTGTGATATAAAAAAAGCAATAAATATTATTGGAGTGAATTACCAGTATTTGGATTTAATACTACATACAAAATTTCAAGTTTTTTTTTTTTTTTTTTTTTTTTTTTTTTATGTGTTCCTTCCTTTTTTCCTCCGACATGGCGATCGGAGACAGTTCTAGGTTGGTACTGTGAATGGCATTTTTTTTTTCTTTTTGCTGTAAAATGTTGTTACTTACTGCACTAAGTGTGCGTACAGTTCGTCTAGGACACTTAACTACACATACATTTCGTATATATAAAGGTATATGTATATATATATATATTTTTTTTGGTTCGTTTTTTTTTTTTTTTTTTTTCTTTGTTCTCTTTTTTTTTTCTTATTAATTCATGCTTTCCCCTTGTTTTTTTTTTTTTTCTTCGTATTACAGTTATAATTACATAGTATAATTATATAATTTACAATTTGTATGCTTATTTATGTGTTAGTCCTAAATGTTACATAAAGTGTTGTATTATTAATATTATTTTTTTATTATTAATTTATAGGTTTTAGTTTAGGATGTTCACCATCCTATTCTTATGGTCTATGTATTCTAATAAGTGTTAAAAAGCAATGCTATATTCTAAACAATAGATATTTCTTAAATCTATCTATAATCCCTTTTCTAACTTGTATGTTGCTGACATTTGATAAGCGAATGTTCATTATATTATGAACGGTTGCTATCGTGAAACTGCTTTTTTCATTGGTCTTTCATTTTTATGTGTTATTCACATAAAAATTAGAGCCTTTTCTTAGCTAATTTTCACTGAGAGAACTTAATTGGGGTTTTACAACTGCACAATAACTTAGTATTGTGTATTCTATTATTAAATTTAGCATCGCTATTACTATTGTCTTACGATGACTAATTTTTATTTTAAGTACAATTTTATAACTAAACTTAACTTAACTATTTATTTTCCTTTATTATTACCTTTGCTATATGTGTACTAAACTTTACGAATTTAGGTCTAATTTTTGTTTCGCTTAAAAGTTTGTTCAGACTTTCAATTTGTACATTAATTCCTAGTTCCATTTCTAAGTCATTTCTCAAATTTACAAATCGGGGACAGTCAGTTAACAGATGTGCTATATCCTCTACTACTTCTGGGTCACATTTGCACGCTGGGCTATCCTTGATTTTAAACCTATGTAGGTAGTGAGAAAATCCACCATGTCCCGTCAGAACTTGCACCATTATATGATCAAATTTTGCCTTCCTAGTAATTTTATATGCTTGTCGTACGTCTGGCATAAACATTTTTGTTGTACTAGCGGTTATGCCGTTTGTATATCTTTCTTGCCACTGTTGTATTGAGTCTGTCCTAAGTATATGTTTAATGTAGGATAATGGGCATGCCTTATAATCTGCTGCTGTTCTCTTGTAAAGCGCTGCTTGTTTGGCAAGGTAGTCGGCTCTCTCATTTCCCTCAACTCCTATGTGGGCTTTAATCCAGTAAAATTTTATTTGTTTTCCCTGATCCTGCAATGTAGCCAGATTTCTCCTTATTTCATGAATAAGTGGATGGGTAGAATTAAAGTTCCGCAACAGGTCTAATGAGGATCTGGAATCACTTAGTACGCAAAATTCCTTCTCCCCTCTTTTTGCTACCAGTCCCACCGCTCTTTCCAGAGCGTGCAGTTCAGCTTGAAAGACTGTGCAGTATGATTCTAGTTTAAGCTTTATTGTTTGTACCTCTACACTATCTTTCCATACTGTTATTGCAGCACCTACCTTCCCATTGATTTTGCTGCCATCGGTAAACAGAAGCAAACCTTTAACCTGGTGATCTTCTATTGTTTTGGGTTCTAAATTATCGAGGCAGGTGTAATCGATACTTAATCTACGTGCAGGGTGTTCTGCTTCCAAGAATCTGACTTTCCATTCTATTTCCCGGTCATCGGGAAGGAATATGAAGGGCTTACCTCTTTTGGTTTCGTACAATATGGCCTGTTCTCTAACTCTGAGATCCAATGGAACGAGACCTGCCAATAGGATGGCGGAGTGTAATGAGACCGTTCTATACGATCTGCAAATTTTTTGTGCGAATCCTCTCTGTATCGTGTTAAGCTGCTTTGTAACGCTCGCTTTGTTGGCTGCTTTTGCCCACACGCTTGCCGCATATAAGACTATGGGTTCTATGACTGCGAGGTATATCGTCCTCGTCACCTCAGGGTTCAGACCCCAATTTACTTTTGCAGCTCTAGCTAATTGTTTATAGATATTAAGCGCTTTTTTTGCAACGTTAGAAATATGATTTTTAAAACTCAATTTGGAATCTATAGTAAGTCCTAAAATTTTAATTTCGTCTACAAGTATTATACCTAGTCCATTCATATTTAGCTGGGGAATGTCGTATTTAATTTTTTTGGTTAATACCATTGCGTTAGTTTTATGGGCCGCGAATTTTAGTTTATTTTTGAATCCCCATGTGCTAATATAGGCCAGGATATTATTTGCGCTACTTTGGATTTCTTCTGAAGTTTTTGCTGAAAAAACTAAGACGACATCATCAGCGAATGCCTGGCAGTAAACTCCATATTCGTCCATGGCATCAAGCAGTGGATTCAGGACTATGTTCCAAAATATCGGGCCTCCTATCGATCCCTGGACACATCCCTTTGTTGTCTGTTTTGTACACTGTTCACCGGCATAAGACACCTGTACTTTTCTACTTTGTAGGTAACTATTGATAAGGTGCCTTAAATTGTAGGGGCATTTTTTCTCAATCAATTGTTTTTGTATGGCTGGCCACCAAGCGCTGTCGAAGGCACCCTCTATGTCTAATGATATTAAAAGCACTATATTTTTTTCTTTAATCTTTTCCCTTACATAATTTACCAGATCGTAGAGGGCATCCTCCGTGCAGCGCTGGGGGACGAAACCATACTGTCTCGGATTTAGTTTAGGCAACATATGCCACCTTAGACGCTCGACTAGCATCTTTTCGAGAATTTTTCCAAGGATAGATAGGAGTCCGATCGGTCTATAGGACTTTGGATGATTGTAGTCTGATTTGCCTGGTTTCCTTAGTACTATAATTGTAGCTATTTTCCAACTTTCTGGAAAATGTGCCAGTTGCAAACATTTATTGACAATACAGAGGAACATATGAGGATCGTGGTTTATAGCCGCTGCACAGATGTCTGCCGTAAATCCGTCGGGTCCGGGTGCTTTTTTCGGATTGAAGCTTTTTATGACTTGATCTAGTTCAATCAATGTAAAGGGTGGGTCATTCATATCGCTATCATCTTCGTTCCGTGCTATTACTGAGGCTCTAATCTCCGTATGCTCAGGCGAATCTTCTTGGATATCATCATCTGGAAAGAATGTGGTTGTTATAAGATTGGCAGAGTCTATGGGATTTAATGTTTTTCCATCCTTGATCATAGGCTTGTCGTCTGTCCTTTTGCTCGTAGATCTTAGCACTCTATAGATCCCATCCCACAGGCTCTCCCTATCCTGCTTCGAACAGAAATCGATCCAACTTTTCGTTTGTGCATTTCCAGCTTCTTCTTCGTACTTGACTTTGGCTTCAACATATTCCTTCACTACAAAAGGTCGTCGAGATGGAGCCGCACTTCTTATCCTTCTTTTTTTAGTAGTCATATCCCTTTTCAGGGATTCTAATTCCGTGGTCCACCACGGTAACTGGAATGAGTTCTTTGTTTTTAGTTTTGGAATTGCTCTTTCACAGGCTTTAGATATGCATGTCGTATATGTAGCTACTATTTTCTCTATTCCTTCTTTTGTGTCTACGTTATTTACACTTTCTTTACTTATATTGGCTTCATTTAATGACTTACTAAACACTTCTTTAAAAATATTCCATTTAGCTTTTTTTGTATTATATTTTCTCGTTGTGGTGATTTCGGGATCATGTATTTGTTTTTCTAATTTGATTCTGTACGTAATGGTATTATGATCCGAGCTGGTAAATCCCCTGTCGACCATCCAATCATCCATCTTATCTAGCAAATCTACTCCACACGATGTGATGTCGACTCTACTGCTAAAAACTCTGCCATTCCTGACCGTTTCAAACGTGGGCTCATCTCCAACATTTAATATGTGGAGATCGAATTCATTGAGGAATGAGGCTAAATTTCAAGTTTATAGACCCAGCGAGTCAGTCAATAAGTTTGTCCATAAAGCTAATTTAAAAATACTACCTACCTTTTATTTAGTGACATAATATGTACATTATATAACTGTAAAACTTTTGTTCACCAAACTTTTTAAATAATTTAATTTGTACATAAAAAAATTGTTCTAGATTCCCAGACTTTTAAGCTGTGTTTTAGTAGGCACTAGGCAATCGTTGACCTGGCCGCCGCGTCGGCTGCGCTACGCAAGAGTAATATCGTTTAGAGCAGACTATCTAAATAATGATATTTTTGTGTGGAAAAAGAAATTTAATCAAACTTTTGAAAGCCGTAGAACCAAACTTGTTCAGTGTTATGTATTATAAAATCCATACTAATATTATAAATGCGAAAGTGTGTCTGTCTGTCTGTCTGTCTGTCTGTCTGTCTGCTACGCTTTCACGGCCCAACTACTCAACCGATTTTGATGAAATTTGGTACAGAGGTAGGTTACATCCCGGGGAAGGACATAGGCTACTTTTTATCCCGGAAAACTGAAGAGTTCCCGCGGGAATCAAAAAAATGTATCTGTTCAACCGATTTTGTTGAAATTTGGTACAGGGATAGGTTGTATCCTGGGGAAGGACATAAGCTACTTTTTATCCCGAAAAATTCAAGAGTTCCCGCGGGAATCGAAAAAACTTGGTCCACGCGGACGAAGTCGCGGGAATCATCTAGTATTTATATATTTTTGAAAATTAATTTAAACACTTTTACATTTACTTGGGTACTTAGTAACCTAAAGCCTTGTCGACTTGTCTGGGTGCTGCACTTGCGAAGTGACTTTGTATATAGTTTCCATGTTTCAATCGCGGAAACAATTATTATTTTTACTATTATTGAATTCTTCATTGCACACAACTAAGTACAAAAGAAACATACATACAGAAAGAACATATAATCTAATAGAAGCATGCAAAGGCGGTCTTATCGCTAAAGCGTTCTGTCCCAGACAACCTTTGGTGATAGGAATTGCGAAATCACGGGTTGTGTGGCAAGCAGATTAGATCCTGCAATTTATAATAAGACTAGCTGATGCCCGCGACTTCGTCCGCGTGGATTGAGGTTTTTTGGTTCCCGCGGGATAACCTAAATCCCGACTTTCAAGTCGCTATCTTCAAAAACATAGAATTTTCAGAGAAACTTCCAACCCCCATTTCACCCTTTTTGGGGTAGATTTTCGGAAAATTGCTTATACAGGTTATTTTTATTTAAAACTAATAACCTTAATCCCGATTTTCAAGTCTCTAACTTCAAAAACTTAGAATCTTCATGTAACCTTCCAACCCCCATTTCACCCCCTTTGGGGTTGATTTTCGTAAAACTGCTTATATAGATTTTTATTATTTTAAGCTATTAACTTCAATGCCAATTTTCATGTCTTTAACTTCAATAACAAAGGACTTTCATACAAACTTCCAAACCCCATTTCAACCCCTTAGGGGTGAATTTTCTCAAAACCGTTTCTTAGCTGACGTCTACGCCATAGAAGGAACCTACCTTCCAAATTTCAAGTCTGTATGTTTTATAGTTTCTGAGATATCGTGATGAGTGAGTCAGTGACCTTTCGCTTTTATATATATAGATAGATAGACTACATAATACACTACATACTAATATTACACATATAGGTATCTACAGGTTAGGTATCAGGTTAGCCCGCTACCATCTTAGACTGGATCATCGCTTACCATCAGGTGAGATCGCACTTGTAGTGGATAAAAAAAAACCTTTAACTTACGATTTCTAGATCTGAGCTCAGCCAATAAAATTATTTCAATTAAACGAATGGCGCTAGAGCTGCCGGCTTTAAAGAGCTGGCTTTAATTACGAAGCTCGAAGACCGCCCATTGCTTTGATGAAGCCATCACAGGCGCAAAGATAGAATTGCTACTACTACATACCTATTGCATTCCGTACAATATCTCGTTGAGGTATCTATGACCTATTTTAGAATCCAATTACTTGATTTAGGTAGATAAACCATTATTTTCTACTAGCTGATTATAAGCCTCAAAACGAATACATTTATTTAATAATAATCAAATAATAAATATTATAAATGCGAAAGTTTGGATGGATGTATGGATGGATGTGTGGATGGATGGATGTATGGATGTTTGTTACTCAATCACGCCCCAACAGCTAAACGGATCTGGTTGAATTTTGGCACAGAGATAGATTATAGTCTGGAATAGCACATAGGCTACTTTTTATCCCGGAAAATGAAAGTTCCCGCGGGTACCAAAAAACCTCAATCCACGCGTACGAAGTCGCGGGCATCAGCTAGTAAATAATAATAATAATACATTCATTTATATTCATTCATTCATTAATATTTTCATATAATATTATTCATATTCATTTATATTTTATTTCGTTTTGATATGACATACATTTTGAAAATTAGCTTTATAAGCTTTATTTATAGGATCACTAGATGATGCCTGCGACTTCGTCCGTGTGGATTTAGGTTTTTTGATTCTTAAATTACTTAAATTTTCTGGGAAAAAATGTAGCCTGTCCTTTCCCGGGATACAATCTATCCCTGTACCAAATTTTATCAAAATCGGTTGAAAAAATGGGCTGTGAAGCGTAGCAGACAGACAGAACACACTTTGTTGAAGTCGGGCGAGTATAACAAAGATAGGCAAAGTTGACGCGTCAGGGTCGCCCGACTTCAACATAGTGTGTAGAAATCAAAATTATTTTTTACTTTACAGTGGCTTTGGAAGTCGGTTTTTTGGAAAGAATTTTTATTTTTAACTTTTTAGTGTAGTCTTAATCCCCACGGCTTATGAGTGCAGTACCCTGCAGCATCAGAGTTGAGGAGTTGGGATTTGGGCTTAAGTATGAAGTCGTTGCTTGACACCTACAATATGAATTTCCCATAAAAAAGTTTTAAATCGCTATTTTTAAGGAGTTCTGTACCCTGCAGCATCAGGGTTGAGGAGTTGGGACTTGGGTTTAAGTATAAAGTCGTTGCTTGACACCCACAATATGAATTCACCATAAAAAAATCCTAAATCGTTATTTTTAAGGAGTTCTGTACCGTGCAGCATCAGGGTTGAGGAGTCGGGACTGGAGTTGAATCGTATACACGTGACTTGATACCTACTATATGAATTCACCATCAAAACTGCCTAACTCCCTAGTTTTGAGTCTTAAGTATACCTACAGCATCAGGATTGAGGATTTGGAGTCAAATTTTTTTATGGGACCATCGCGCGAGCTTCCTCTAACCACTGAAAAAAAAAAATTTTCAATTCGGTTTGGAAACCACGGAGATATGCGGTAACATACATTAAAAAAAAAAAAAAAAACGCGCCGAAATGAGAACCTCCTCCTTTTTTGGAAGCCGGTTAAAAATACAGCAATCCGCCATATTGGATAAAACACCTAGACGCGAATGACGTCACAATTGTTTGTTTTCGAGCTTTGACAATCACACTATTGCCTCGTGTGCTATTGCTTACTGCACACTGCACAGGGGGGTTACCACGGAATAGACGGAGATTTTTCTATGGAGATTAGGTACTATGAGCTCTTAAAGCAGGACAGAAATTGAACTGCATCACAGTTCAATGCAGTGTCTGTCTACTAGTTCAGTGCCTTGAAGTTAAGTGCAGTTCATTATCTGTCCTGCTATAAGAGCTCATAGCAACCCCCCTGAGTACATTGGTAAAAACAATAGTGACGTCACAAACGACGCCATGACACCGCCGAGCGTTTTGGGGTGAATTTTAAAATTAAAATTTAAATGCCAAACCTTATTTATCTGCTGAAATAAGACATTTTTTCGAAATAGTAGATGCTTTCGAACATAATCCGACCATTTTTAAAATCGGTCATCATGCCTATTCTACATCAGTGGCTAACTAAACCATAGATTAATTATAAACCAAGTACTGGTTTATATATTGTCTTTGACTAAACTAAACGCTCCTATTGGTGGATTTGACTTTTTAAATTCCGTTACAAGCATCGAAATAGAATGAGTACACTAAAATTCTACATCAATGGTTATGTCACCGTAAAATTGCAAAAACTGTCAGATTGCAATCTAACGCTTTTTATCTCAATAGATTGTAAACTGCCGACAGATTGTGAACCGTTCAATGTTCTGAGTGTCAATTTTTGAAATATTATTTACGTTTTCTTGTCTCTTTCTTGTAGGTTAGGTTAGGGTTCGACATGAGTAATACTCAGGTAGTTTACAGATAACAATCTACCGCAAAATAATGCGTTAAATTGTAATCTTTCGACAGTTTACAATCTCGCTCGATAGATTAAAATCTAACGGTTTTCACAATCTTACGGTGACAGTTACAAGTTAGCCCTTGACTGTGATCGGTATTTTAGCGACGTAGCATATCAGTAGCACATTTCTAATCTCTATTGGAAAGGCTGAATTCTGCTGAATAACGTTAAAACTACATTTAATTCAAAGTTTTAGGTGTGAAAAGGTAAACAGCTAGTTTCGCATATTTTTATGGAAAATATTATTATACTAGCTAATGCCCGCGACTTCGTACGCGTGGATCGAGGTTTTGTGGATCCCGAGGGAACTCTTTAATTTTCCGGGATAAAAAGTAGCCTATGTGTTAGTCCAGACTATAATCTATCTCTGTGCCAAGTTTCATCCAGATCCGTTCAGCCGTTCTGGCGTGATTGAGTAACAAACATCCATTTGAGGTTATTTTGGTTCCCGCGGGAACATCTTAATTTTCCGGGATAAAAAGTAACCTATGTGCTATTCCAGACTATATTCTATCCCTATGCCAAATTTCAGCCAGATCCGTTCAGCTGTTGGCGCGTGATTGAGTAACAAACATCCATCCATCCATACATCCATACATCCATCCATCCAATCTTTCGCATTTATAATATTTATTATTTATTATATATTTGATGATTATTGTACTAATATTATAAATCCGAAAGTGTTTGTTGGTTGGTTTATTGGTTTGTTGGTTTGTCTTTCAATTACGCCGCAACGGAGCAACGGATCGACGTGATTTTAGGCGTGGGTATAGTTGAAGATCTGAAGAGTAACATAGGCTATCTACTTTTTATGCCGGAAAATTAAGGAGGATTCCCGTGGGAATCTAAAAAAACTTAAACCACGCGGATGTCACGGGCATCAGCTAGTTAGGTATAAAGATTGAAACAAATAAATTAAGGAAGTGAAGTTAAGGAAAACTGTATAAGAATATCCTATGAATAATTTCTATTCGAATAACTGCGGCTCAAATATTATTGTTATTTTTGGGCCTCTGGAAAGTTCTTTAACGAAGGTACGTTCTCAAAAATATTGACTTTGTTTTTTATGAAAAACGTACTTTGCTATTTTCGTTTTCTTTTATAGGCAAGACTAATCTAAATTTTGCTTACCCTAGTTGGCTTCAATAAAAAATGTAATTTCCTTTGTTGTGATATCGCTTTCAATATGACCTGTCAAATTACCTTCTTATTATTATTTTCAATTAAGGATACTTCCGTTGCTTAAATTGCTTATAATATTGTTTAATTTAGTCTTTTATAGAAAAGACTTATCTCAGTAAAAATGTAATTTCATTTCGTTTCGTGATAAATAAATGTTTCCCGGGGAAACAATTATTTATCGAACCCAGAACCCCCCACTTATAGAATAACAGCGCTCACCATTGCGCCAGGGAGATCGTTATATTATTGACTTTCCTAACTCTAATTACCATACTTGGTTTCAAATGAAGAGATAACAAAACCTTTGTTGACTGGTGGCCTCTGAAGCGGTTTCCATAAAACAATAGGAGGCTGTTTGCTTCTTAAATTGTCTTTGTTGAAGGCTTCGCTTGGGGTTAACAAGGGGAACACAAATTCGCTTCGATTGCGCACTCAAAAATATATCAATCGTATGAAAACAATAAATTATTTAAATATAAGAACAGTACTTTGAATACGGTGTCCAGTCCAGACCCAAGTTAAAATTAGTTACTATGAAATTACTTAAAATAAATAACTAATCGGTAAAAAAGTTAATTTATTAGAACATGAACTAGTAGTTTAGCTGTTAGGGTTCGGTAGGTCTATTTCCGAGCATTTCTTCTTGCCTTCCGATGAAATCAGACGCGAAAGAATGATAAAAAAATGGCAATAATAAGATTAAGAGAAGAATAAGAGCTGTCAGACCAAATTCATACTTCATTTTGCTAATGTTAGGACCAGTAATTAGGATTATGTTAGGACTTACTTTTACACATTTTTTTTCCTTTACTACATCCCTATTTTGTGTTTCATTAGCGGGGTAATCACTGCGCGTGAAAACGCTATACGAGAAGGACTCTGTGTAGACAAAATAGGTCCTAAACTTCCACTTACAAAGAGTTTTGACAGTTGCCCTAACGCCTCTTCCACTGCAAAAGAGAAATGCAATGGGAAGAAGAAGAGAAGTGAAAGAAAGGAATGAGCTGAGTGCAATATTATGGAAAAACTAAAAAACCAGCCAAGTGCGAGTCGGGCTAGGCGCAGAGTATAGGGTTTCGTAGTTGCCAGTCAGAATATGCGCACATTTTATAAATTGGTCGACTATCGGTTACTCGTTAATTTGTAAAGTCTACTTGGCTGTGATAGTTTATTTTTAACTTTGATAAACTACTGCCATGATATTTTATTCACAATATATTTATATCCAAAAACAACCATTTAGCTGGCAGTGATTGGGGTCGGGGTTGGTTTGGTAGCGACTACTCTCATCGGACTCTAAAATTACGTGCAGGAAAGGGTACACACTACCTACCCTATAAACCTTATACTTTTCCTTTTCTTTTCTTACCTTATAGCTTTCCATTACTAATAGTTTTGCTCTCTAGCATAGCAACGCTGCGGAAAGACGGACGGACGGACGGACTTTGCTAAGCGCAGGCAGGATCAAATTAAATTAAATTAAATTAAATCTTTATTTGTTCCAAAATAAACAATACAAAGGTTTCTTAAATTACCCTAGACCCCAAACTAGGATAGCCCGTATCTTGGGGATCAGTCTCTTCCCAGTATTTGTGCAATATATAATACTAGCGGACGCCCGCGACTTCGTTCGCGTGGCATAAGTTTTTAATTCCCATAGGCATTTCTTAAATTTCCGGGATAAAAATAACTCATGAAAAAAACCCGTCGATCCGTTGCGGCGTGATTGAAGGACTATTTAACGTCCTTTGGGATATAATTTATAAATCCAAATATATTTGGGTAGCCCAAATATCAAGTTTCACGGCTATTTAACTTGAAAAACGCCAGCCTTTTACACCAACTTACAACCCCATTTTACCCGTTTGGGGGTGGAATTTTGAAAAAACTAAAAAAACACGTATTTCTTCATTTATTACCGATAACTCATATACTAAGTTTCATGAATATAACTTGAGAAATGACGGACTTTCATATAATCTTTCAACCCCTATTTCACCCCCTTAGGGGTGGAATTTTGAAAAATCCTTCCTTAGTGAGCGCCTACGTTACAAAAGGAAGCTACTGTCAAAATTTCAAGTCTCTAACCCTAGCGGTTTAGGCTGTGCGTTGATATATAAGTCAGTCAGTCAGTCAGGACTTTGAATTTTATATATACAGAAGATTATAATACTTAGAAACAGGAACTGAAGCAAGGTAAATAACATCAATTATATGAATATACAATTTAGTAAACAAGTAATCCTACGTGTGCGTGCGTGTGTTTGTGTGTGTGTGTGTGTGTGTGTCTAAGCGTATAAACTTTTCATTAGATTTACAGTAGCTTCGTAATTAAGATTACTCAACATGTAAAAACTTTATTTTTAAATCCATGACTATTAGTACGTACAATTTTGAGCTTGTTATTAATATTTTTATATAGGAGTTGTCCCAGGTAGGTTAATTGATGCTGAGCAAATGCACTGTATGTTCGGGGAATGTGTATAATATCTGGTCGACGTCGAGGAGTATTGTCTGGTGGTGGGATTTTGTGAGACCGGTGGAATCTGGTAACACATCTGTCTATATACAGCTGCCGTACTGTGAGTAATTTGGAATCTTGATATAGTGCCTGTGTGGGGAATCTGCGTGGCTTACAAAACTCTAAAATACTCGTAAAAATAATACACACTGATGATGCTTCGTATTGTATAACACCACGTTCAGTTATTTTACGTGTTTAATACTTATAACGCGATTTAGCTAACTCGAAACACCAATCACAATTACTGGCGACAATAATGATTACACTTTGATTAATAGATAAAGAATGACTCAAATACCGCCAAACGATCTTATTTATAGAAGACACATTTAGTATGATGACGTTTTTGTCATGACATTATATTTCTTTAATCCAATTCAAAGTCAAAAGAGCTCCTATTATTCATAAACGTTAACACCTTACTACCTACTTTATAACCCTTAGTAAGTACCTACTTCCCTTATTCGAAACCCACATTATTTTTCATCTTCATCGACGCCCAAATCCCTTATAACGAATAACGTAGAGAAAGCCTTCCCCGAGTTATTGATCTTGGCATTATTATTTGGTAACTCAATGCTTCGGATGAATGAACCGTATTAAGGAATCGAATGGAATGAAGGAGGACGTTTGGTTCGAGGATTTTCCGATAGCGATCTTTTAGCAAGTATTTTTTATCTTGTGTTTTTGTTGTTGCTGAGTTTTTTTTTGAAATCTTGTTATTTCCTCCTCCATCTCCTGAAGATGCTCCGGTGTCGGAGTGAAACGTACCTACGTTGAGAAAAATTTGGAAGATTTGTGTGGTGTGGTGAATATCGCAAGATAAGGACTACCATTGATTAACCTATATTGTGGCGGATTTTAACGAATTAAACTTTCAGTTCTTTCATTAAGACTTACTTCCGCAAAGTAACGCCTTCATGTATCTTGTTATTTTCTTTTTGTCACATTGACAATTTTTGTTTGATATCAACATAAATATACTCTAATTCTTCCGAATAAGAAAAGCCTATTTGTTTTCCCGGGATCTACCTCTGTACTCGTCGAAATTGCTTAGACTCATGAGACGTGAAAAGGTAGGTAGACCGAAATGTACGGACAGGCATACAGACAATGGAAATAATTTTAGAATCAGTCGTTTTGATTGGCTGAATTTATGTTATAGTTCTTGCTGCAACTATGTGGTGTAACCAATTATAGTGACAGTCAATTTGTTGCAGTTGATTGCAATCATGACTCTGTAGCTTTATTTTATCGTAATAGACCTTTCAATACATATTAGGTACTTCCGTAGTTGCTCTATAGACAAAGTGCTGTAGGTAGAGATAGATAAATTTTAATTGCCACACAAGACATACAACTAAATTATAAACAAATTATAGAAAACAACGCGTGCGCAAGGGCGTTCTTATCACTAAAAGTGATCTCCTCCAGACAACCCGTTTCTTAGGCCTATTACGTATTATAAGAAAATTTCTTGTGTCTTATAGGAAATTCAGTCGCAATGATAAGACCATACATATACTCGTAACAAGATATTTTTTCTTGTGTCGGATCAGACACGCGCATACAAAATATAAGATAAATAGCTTAGAAATTTTCTTATGCTTAATGCGCTTCCACCACCACCACCACCACTACATCCTATTAACGTCCCACTGCTGGGCACAGGCCTCCACTCTCATAGGAGAGAGGGAATTAGAGCTTAGACCCACCACTCTGCTCCAATGCGGGTTGGCGGGCTTTAACGATTGGTATCATGTTAGTGATAATAACCGGGACCGACGGCTTAACGTGCTCTCCGAGGCACGGGGGTGAAACACCGCCAACTTCCAACTCCGGGCTGGCACTGAGAATTTCTTAATGAATTTCTTAATTTCTTAATTCTTAATGCGCTTAGTAATACTTTAAAAAGGTGCTGTTGTTAAGTCTTATCAGAAATAAGAACGGAAATCTCTGGGTATGTTTTCATTACTTCTAAGCATGAAAGCGATTGAGGGTTCGCGAGCTTTTTGTTTTATCTCTTCATTGTTTTGGATCCAACGAACGGGCGTAGAGAGTGATTAAGGTCAAAGTTAAAGGTCTAAAGCTGGGCGCCCATCGCCGGAGCCCTCACTTCTTATCAGAGGCCGAGCGTCTGATAATGCAGTTTCCAAGAACCATAAAAGAGGTTGCCCATAATGTAAACTCGCGACCGGCCGTGGCTTCGCTCTCGTGGGAATTTCGAAAATTTCTTCGTTATTGCCTGATTATTAAATGATACAATATGATTTATTTATGTCAAGACGGACAACTCTTGTCACTTATGATAAGTCAACACTCTACCACCGGTTCGGAAAGAAGTTCTACTGAGAAAAACCGGCATTATATTATATTATTATATTATATTATATGCGTACATTATAAAAGGAACCACAGCGCAAAGTTACAGTTGTGTAATATGCAAAAGTGTGTTTAACTGTCTGTTACATTTTCTACAATTCAGAATCGATTTTAACGTTTGGTGCAGAGATAGAGGAATACTTTTATTTTGCTACTTTTAATTCCAGAAAATAAAAGAGTTCCCACTGAATTAAAAAAAAAACATTTATTATACAGCGCCTAAGAAGTTGCGAGCACAATTTTGGTTATATCAAGTTTATATTACTAAATTAAATTACTCAAATCAAAAAAGACTAATAGAGTAGTAAGTAGGTAATTAATATAATAAACCCAGAGATGTTTGTCAAACTTTCGATATCGGTAAACTGAAGAGTAAATAGGAATACTAGGTCACTGGGAGATTCCGATTGCTCGTGACAGGCCTATATTTCAATAGTCTGTTTGTGTTAATAATGTACATTTGGGTAAATATTTTATGAAGTTCTTTCTGTTTACACATAAAACATTTATTTCATTTATTTTTCAAATATTTTGTAATTGGTACATGGTAAGTTTTACTAGCAAACGTTTAAAAACATGTCATTTTATTACGACTTTAACTATCACATCTCTAGAGTCTAGGTGCTACAGCTGCATTGATGTAGAATTTTAGATGTACAGCTGCCATGGTAGGCCGATCTGTCATATTTTTTATGGGCGTCGACCCACTGTATGAATATATGCTTTCACTGTGGTTTCAGCATATCATTAATATTAAGATACACAAACGTTTTTAAAAAAATATTGTGGCTGTCCCTAATAATTAAAGAAATTCAACAGATGGTACATGTGTCGCCGGGAGGCTAGAGCTCATATTTTTAACATCAGAGAGTCTTGCGCCATTCGGCCCAGCTGTTCTGGGATCAATGGCCAGGAAAATTGCTCTCTTATTTATCTTACCAACATGAAGTTTAAAAATTCCAATTTGGTGGCATGTTTTGCCTTCATACACATTCACCACAAGGTCACATTTAGTACTAATCCGAGCCCATTTTTGTTGCAGACAAAATGGAAATACCATTTTACCAAAAAGCTTCAATTACTGCTGTTATACAAGTTCACTAGTGCAGCAGCATAAATCTTTGTTTTTATGATGTACCTATTGTTTAATGTTATAGTATTACCTAATGCGTCATTTTTGGATTATAATATGTATAATTATATTGTTTTACGTTTTGATAACTGTGGATCATGTTGTTTGTGTTTTTTTTTGAATTAATAAATAAACTAAAAACTAAAAAAAAATTTTTATTACTTTGACATGTTCGTATGTAGATGCGGGCTTCCGTCGAAATTGTCCGATTTTTTGTCTACTTGTAAGTATAAATAATAAGACTACCGAGCCAAATAATTAAACAGACTAATCAGAGACAGATTGAAAGAGCTAAATTCATTAAATTTCGAATAAAATTAACTTTATTTGCTATGAAACTTGCTATGAATGTATTTTGAATTAATGAAACACTTGCTAGATTTATTTGAACTTTAGCATAAAAATTTGAACACTTTTTGTTTTATTTTCAGATCCATGTTTTCAGATATTATTTTAAATGAATTTTTCAGATATGTGTATTGTTCTATGCGGACGGTAATGTATTTTCACGACGGGCTAGCTATTCCACGCGGATGAAACCGCCGGGTTTATTAAAATCATCAACATTTCTGATTTTCACCCACGTCTTCGCTTGGGTAATTAAAAAGCCATTCCCATCTGAATAGAGGAGTGTTGACGCCAGAGATACTAAAATCAGCTCATGCTACGAACATTACACTAATAATCTAGATACTCAGAATTTATTAGTAGGTACTATTTAGGTACAATCCTTCTATACAATTACTTCTTATTCTCTGTACAAGTTAACCCTTGATGGCGATCTCTCATGATGGTAAGACGTGATGATGCAGTCTCAAGATAGTAGGATAGTACTTGTTAGGGGTATGTCAACCCCTAATTGGTTCCTACACGACTTCGTACCGGAACGCTAAATCGCTTGGTGGCCTGTTTTTACTCGTAAGGTAAAACCTAGCCACGGCCAAAGCCTAGCCACCAGACCAGACAAGAGAAAATTCAGAATCCATAAATTCCCAAAATTCAGACCCCATTAGGGATCGAACTGAACTCCCACTTAGATGACAACAGCGCTCACCACTGCGCCAAGTAGGTCGTCATAAAGGTCTAGCCCCACTACTAAGGTATGATGTATGATGAGGTTGCATGGAGCTAGGACACGGAGATGCTCTACGCAACGCGGCGTACTAACTAATACAATAGTTATTTGTTATACAAGAGTGAAAAGTTGTTTTTTAACCGCGTGCTTAATTTTGATGACCGAGCAAGCGAAGGATTCTAAAATTGAATCACAAGCGCAGCGAGTGGTTCAAAAATTAGAATCCTGAGCGTCAGCGAGGGAATCAAAATAGCACGAGGTGAAAAATCTTTTCACTCGAGGGCAACACGTAACTTTTCATCCCACCTCAGCGAGGAAATAACATGACGTGGAAGAAAATGGTACGCGCAAAGCAAATTAAAAAAGTACACCAAGAAGGTTACGAGTGTGAGTTTTTAACAAATTAAAAAAGGTTGCATGGAAATTCGGCACCATAGAGGTAGAAGTGAATAGGTTTTAATGATATGTTGAATTCACAAACTTCATAGACGAGTGATATTTACTAACGTGCACACGATGTTCTAAATTCAATTTACTTTATCCTCCAGAGGATAATAACGGCTTTTGCATTCAGATATCGAAGATTAAAAATACTCTTTCCGAGATGGTGGGATGAAAATAATATTTGCAGCTACGTGCCGCGCTGCTCCGTACTTCTCAATCATCAATGCTAGTTGTTGTCAAAACTATAGTTGTCAGCCAAGTAATTATAAAGCCGCTGCCATCAAAATTATACAGTGTGGACGCCAGAGAATCTTAAATCTGCTCACGCTTCCACCGGTAACCTAATAATCTAGATACTCAGAATTTATTAGTTATGTACTCTACAGGAGTTATCCTAAGAGGAAAATAAATATAGTTACCAAGCTTTTCTCGATTACTAATTTATTTTTTTCTCCATTTTGCTCTTATATAAGCTTCTTTTTCTTAAAATATATATGCGTAGGTGGTATATTATATCTGACCTATTGAATACTTTGATATTAATAGGTACCTACTTACTGAAATATATATTGGATATTTCTCATGATATTTATTTTCGAAGCCATTATATAAATTTCGTCTTTAATAAAATAATAATAATATGTACTTGTTTGAATTCTCGGGAATGGTTATAAATATTTTCTATTTTAATTATCTTGGCGGTTATGTCGTAATAAAATTTCTGTCTGAAGTACTATTACCTACTATTAGTTGTTTTTAATGATAAGTATACATAATAGAGTGCTCACTCAATTTTCCTAAAAATATTATTAACAAAATATATGGTGAATAATTTTATCACAGTAATCTATCTTCTTATATATTATATATATATATATATATATATATGTGTAGAATGTAAATGAATCCCTATTTCCCTTGGTCTTGGTCCCTCGACATGGAAAGAGACGTTAAAAGGACGAAAAGTAGTAGTAGAGTAATATGATATACTAGCGGGCCCGGCAGACTTTGTCCTGCCCTGAACCTCGAACCCGATTGCAGCGCCCCCTACCGGGTCCAATTGTGAATATAAACCATCCCGAGGTCCAAACAAACACAACAAAAAAGAATTAGCGAAATTGGTCCAGCCGTTCTCGAGTTTTGCGACAACATTCATTTATACAACATTTTAACAACATAATATAAATAGATGATTCTTCCTTGAGATATTAAAATCAGTTTGTATGCTACCTACTTTTTGACCCAAATACACACGAAACTGAATTATTACATAATAATAATAATTAATAGTAGGTACAGCTGGTATTATCGTGTTGGCATGTACGAATAATACCCGAATGGTCTCGGTGATAGACTAGTGGTTTAGACGTCAAGTTAACGTAATACACTAGTCCAGGGTATGATCTTCTAACTTTTCTGAGCTATTTTGGTTTTAAGCAATCATAGATACAAATATAATAAACACACATTTTCGTATTTCGTATACTGGTACAAGTCTGTCTTGTGAAAGCTGCAGATGCAAAATGGCATTGAAAACAATAGGTCGGGTGAGTACAAAAGATTTTATTTTTTATTTAATCTTAGTTTTGTATAGCCTATTGTTACCAGTATAGAAATCCCACTCTCGTGATGACAGAAACTTACTCAATTCGAGGATTAAAAAATTCTGGAAATTCTGCATCCCACCTGCAATATTATAATAATCCAATACAGTCGCATATATATCAGAAGAATTAAACACCCGGGGCAAATACGAAAATTCGTTACATACATATTTCATTAGTGAGGAATTGGAACAAACATTGGCGCCAGTGCCATTAATCCTCGCTGCGAAACATTTATCGATGTCTGCAACTTCGCTATGTGTATTTGGTTAAACATGTGTTTGCATATAATTACTTACGTACTGTCATTTCTGATGATATCTGATATAAGTATATACTCTACTATACTACACTATGCTACACTATAGTATACTATACCATACTATACTATACTATACTATACTATACTATACTATACTATACTATACTATACTATACTATACTATACTATACTATACTATACTATACTATACTATACTATACTATACTATACTATACTATACTATACTATACTATACTATACTATACTATAATACTATATACTATCAATCAATCAAAACTAATATTATAAATGGGAAAGTGAGTTTGTTTGTATGTTTGTTCCGCTTTCACGCCGTAACGGCTGAACGGATCTGGCTGAAATTTGGCACAGAGATGGATTATAGTCTGGAATAGCACATAGGCTACTTTTTATCCTGGAAAATTAAGGAGTTCCCGCGGGAACCCAAAGCCTCAATTCATGCGGACGAAGTCGCGGGTATATGGGTTGCTACAAATTTCTTCGCAGACGAGCGCCTAAAAAAATATTTCAACGTAGGTAAAATAATAATAAGTCATATTTAGCAATTTCGTGATAGTATTGTTCTGAGAAAAGCCGCCTACGTCCATTAATGTGAAATACAACCCATTCCAGCATACAAATGATATTACCTACACATCATCACGGTAACAACAGAATGGTAAGAATGATGGGCGCAGGGGAAATAAGAACATTTCCTGCATAATTCATTGGTGACGAATTTGCAAACACACGTACGCGACAACGTTATTTCACACACTTTTTCGCTGAAGAAAGAGATTTGATTAAATGATATTTTTATATAATTTCAACGAAATTGAAATGTATAACGAATGTAACGTTTGAAGCAAAACAATCATACAGTGGGAAAATTAATATACCTTTACTTCATATAATAAAGAGAAATGTCCTGGAGCCATACTGCCAACGCTTGAAGCCATATGAAGCCGTTTCATTATTGTTGACTTTAGTGTTGTAGAATTATAATCCTTATTTTAGGAACGTCAAGGTACGTGACAACAAACTGTCATTTTGAGTAATAATGCTTAAGTATTGCTTTAAGAGTTGGCAGTATGGCCTCTTACTGCAGTAGTTCAATAATCATAGTACAGTTGAACAAAAATGTCCCTGCACCTAAGCCCAATTACCTAGATGAAACTTGGTCCGGAGACTTCAAAGCAGTGCAGTGCGCAAATAAGAATACGCAAAATGTAACATACTGAGAACAAATCACAAAATGGTAAAAAAAGCTTATTGCTTTCAGTGTAGTCCCAGGTGTCATGCTACTGTGATTTGTGACCGAAAAGAAAAAAAAAGCAAGAAAAAACATTTATTTCCAAAGTGTGCCACACAACAAGCATAATTAAAGAGGTACAATACAAAATTGTGAATTCTGGTACAAGTAGGTACGAAATAAGTCTAGAGTAAGTGGTATATACAGATGCCATACAGACTTGCGTATTGCATGCCATCACTTTTGTTGCCAAAGCGTTTTAAATCTTATGCAGAAAACTCAAGCTGCTCGCATATAGACCGAACACGAATCACCTCTGGGTGCCAAAAAAAGCTAGCACAGATAGCTAGCTTAGTCAAAAACTCAATTTTGTGCTAGCAGTAGATAGTTAGCACAGAATTGAGTTTATGGTTTTGAGGGAAAAAAAGTCGATTGAAATTTTAGCTCTACGTACTCGTATGATTGTTGATGGAGGTAGTCACACGTTTTGAAGGGCGTTGCTCTACGATATCAATCTTATACAGTAGTTTAAATACGATAGAGATGATATTCTGTGAGTTTTGATATTGCATACTGTCATCTACATGTTCCCGTGCTTCGAATTTGTGCTCACGTCGAAACGAGTTTTGCGGAAAATGAAAAATTATAATACGAACTCCCGTCGAGGGACGAGCTAATATAAGAATGTATTATATTCTGATTCTTGACATGGATAAGTTGCAGTGCAAACTTTAGGTGGCACGTCATTAGGATAAAATTAATATCTTCATATATAAAGTGAAATTGTATTTGAGTAACTACTGAAAATTGTGACTAGAGCTAGTTACATACGACTCAAAAAAATGGTTGCTATATATAGTTAGCAAATAAGAGCTCATTTGACATTTTGGATTTAAGAAGATATTATGTTATGTCATGAATGTCATGACATTCAAGATATGATCGGTTATACAAAAGATTATAGAATGTAATGAAAAGTATTATAAATAAAAGACGTCATGGAACTATATCGTGTAAACAATGCCAATCAGTTGAAGTCTATTATAACTATATTAACTTTTATCGGCGATAGACTTTATGATATGATGTAACTATAATACTGATATTAAAGTTACATCATATCAGTTAATATTGACATGAAATATTAAAAAAACAATTCATTTTCCAGAAATATTCCATTAATATTTACACATTAAAAATTAAGCAAATGATTTTAAACTTAACCTACTTAAAAAGTAACATACTCCTTGATGTCTCAAATGTATTTGGGACCAATGCCTCAGTAAATACGAGTTATGTCAGTCATGAAGGAACTTGAAATCCTAATTAACAACTACCGCAAAGTAACGCCTGCTTCTAGCCAATATTATCGACCGGTTTCTGAATTGAGAATTTCATGTTGAGTCTGTCTCAAAGACTACTTAAGGTCTAAATAAGCAAATTTTTGTTTCTGAATTGATATTGAGCCGGTTTCTGAATTAAGCATTCAAGCAAATACCGCAAGTTCCAACTCCAAACTTTACACAATATCAATTCAGAAACAAAAATTTGCTTAATTGGTCCTTAAGACCCTGTGTAGCGTAAAAGGGGGTTTTTAAAAGCAGTGTATCTGTCACCGTAAGATTGCAAAGGCCGTTGGATTGTAATCTAACTAGCGATATTATAAACTGTCGACGGATTACAATTTAACGCATTATATTTCGGTAGATTGTAATCTGTTAGATATATTATCCCGATAAAACCTAAGTGCCCGGCCGCATGTCGAACCCTAACCTAACCTACAAGAAAGAGACAAGAAAACATAAATACAATGAATATTTCAAAAATTGACACTCGGAACATTGAACGGTTCACAATCCGTCGACAGTTGACAATGTCGCTAGTTGGATTACAATCTAACGGTTTTTGTAATCTTACGGTGACATATCCATCAAACGGTGATATAATGTATGCTTGTAAAAATAATTTGCTGTTTTCAAGACCTCTAAGCAGACATTGACGCATCTCAAAACACAATTTAAAAAAATCTCTGCATTGAAATTTATTTTAAACATACCTCTTAATTTACCTTTTAAAGCAATTTTTCTCCTTATTGAAACCAATAAGGAGAAAAATAATAACCAATATGGAGAATATAAGATAAAATTCATATTTCCTTATCAAACACATTGTCGGATTCATTTGTATTGAAAAGTTAAATATTTTTTACAAATGATTTCATGCATTTTTGCGACATACGCTTGCTCGATTTCACCCCCCCGCGCCTGTGTTTTTCATCTCGTGAGCTCACAGCGCCTTAAGTAGTCTTTGAGACAGACTCAACATGAAATTCTCAATTCAGAAACCGGCCGTTTAGCCGGTTCAAATCAGTCAAACAGAATGGTTTACCTACAACTATTACATTGCGTGTATCTCAATAATACCTACTTAACGTAGTCGTTTTCACCGTTAGACTTCCGCTGATGGACATTAGGCCATTGAATGGATATCGAATTGATATCAAAAAAGTCATAATACATGTCTTAAATTCGGAATATTTTACGTTAAAAATGTTTGATATTCCATATTTTCATCTCGATCCAGAGGAAGTCCTAGCACAATGGCCTCGCACATTGTCTACAGCTAACAAGTATCGAACAAAGTACTACATATTATTTAGATATTTGAGTCTTCTTTGTGAGACAAGTATGCATGTCATACATACTTGTCATCGACAATTCTTTACCCTATTCAAAGGAAAAGGTTCATTTTAGGCCTACTCTTGTACACTCTACCATGAATAGAGGAAAATACATAGAATGTATTAAAAATACAATAATTCAGAACAGTAAAGTAAATAACGAGCAAAAAAACAAAAACGTATTCAAAGTTTTCGATACGTTTCAAGATGGCAACCTTCAGCCGTATTGAAGGCAGCAGGCGCTAAATGTATCAAATGTAATTTCTGACAGTCACCATCAAAATAACGTGTTTTTCTTTTGATAACGTCAAAAAATATGAATCCGCCATTGTTACCCACTCATGTTTGGTGTTCCATAACTTGGAAAGATTAAATAATTTTACCACTGAAATTACGATGAATTCGTAGATTTGACCAATAAAAACTGATCTAGTATTTTATTTTCCTTCATTTCTCTGCTTGTACAAGACTTGGCCTACGCCCCCATACAAATCTGAACCGTCTCCTTTGTTCCAACATTGTAGCGAGCAAACGTGAAGAATTTTAATAGGAGCTTTAGAAGAGGCTTCTCTAAAAATATACGAATGTGTGAACGTATTATGTACATAATAATATTATAAATTTAGCATCTTATGAAAGTTTGAGTTTATTAAAATTTATGTGATACTAGATGATGCCACCACCGCTTCACCGACGTGAAGTTGCGAGTAAACCGTTTGTTTTACTATCTATGACCATTCAAAAATCACACCGATACGTAGCTTTGTTGCGGCGTGATTGAAGGACCAACTAACAAACAAACGCACTTTCAGATTTTTATATGTAATTTTGGGTGTGTTGGTCATCGATTAACGGATATCTCTCACGGCTTTTGCAATGTTGTGTACCTATTTATATAATGTAACAAGTAATCCACACTAATCCATACTTCCATACTTAATATTATTATAAATGCGAAAGTGTGTCTGTCTGTCTGTCTGCTACGCTTTCACGGCCCAACTACTCAACCGATTTTGATGGAATTTGGTACAATGATAGGGAAGGACATAGGCTACTTTTTATTCCAGAAAATGAAAGAGTTCCCGCGGGAACCAAAAAACCTCAATCCACGCGTACGAAGTTGCGGGCATCAGCTAGTCAATAATAAAAATGAAGAATAATACTTACTAAAATTTAATTATACACATAAACTGATCGCGCTAAATAAATAAATTATAGGATTTATATAAATACTTTGCCGTCATTACCATATTTTCTCGCCCACCTAAGCCGTGCGATCATTAATCACGGTAATTTATCTTTCCACGTCCATACAACGCAGGTTTTCCGTTATTTTTTGTGGTTAGTTTTAATTATTTTTAATAAAATTAGATGATGTCAGCGATTTATTCTGCGTGCATTTAGATTTCCTTTCTATACTTACTTACCAGAACGCTTAGTCTAAGTTTTTACTTTACAAATTCGATTGGTCGTATTGAGCGTTCGACCACATTAGCGTCAAGTACAAATTCAGTACAACCGATTTTAATTTCGAAATGGAAATTGAGTTCTAAATCAATGTATATGAGGTTCATTTTACTTAGACACTAATGTGATCGATCGCTTACTATGATCAATCGAATTTTTAATGTAAAAACTAAGACTGAGCGTACAGAATATCTTTCGTGTACTATTACTTACTTTGGCGTTACTTTGCGGAAGTCCATGATAATGAAGCAACTAGAAGTTTAATTTGCCATAATCCGCAACAGCAGGCCGAGCATGGGAGGGGACAAACATTTTATCCCCCGATTATATCCACTGACAAGAGATAAAATTATGCTAGAAAATGGAAACAGGGGAAAGGAGAAGTATATCACGGTTTGACTTGTGCAAAGGACGTAGGTTTAAGTTTATTTTCATACCATTAAATTATAAAAAAGATGTCTCGAGCCAACTGGGACATCTTATCCTTTCCCCGTGGATAAAATCTCCCCGCCCATGCTCGGCCTACAGTAGACAAATCTATGTGGTACAGTGTGTATCTTGCACTTGCAGCTTGCGATATTCACCGCCCAATAAGCCAGCAATTCACACCGGCACACACAAAATTATGCTCAACGTACGTTTCACTCCAGTATAGTAGTTACTCCTAAGTTAAGTACGAACGTTTCAAACTACTAAGTACATGCTATTTCTTTTTATAACAAGGGCAATTAAGTCGTCCTTATCTTGGAAGAGCCCGTGCAATAAGAGAGTTATAAATGTTGGCAATTTATTAACGCGAGAACAACATTTCAGTACATTTTGCGAGTTGTGAAGTCGTTATAAAGCACTCATAAAACTTGGGAATTGACATTGACTACTGTGTGTGTGTATGACGTATGTATGTGTGTGTAATTTTGCTATTCTTGATAAAATAATCACTATTCTAAATGTTTAACTTAAGTAATTATTGAGAAATATTGCACTGAAATTATTCAATTAATTTTTCTCTAGGAACTGTTGGCCGTGGTGGGCAGTGTTCGTGGGCGGATCTGTTAGTTGTGAGGGCGGAGCTCGTCGCGGTGGTGATGTCGCCTTGCATATTTATACCAGTGCAAAAGCATACGATTAGTTATTTGACATGAAATAATATTTATATTCGTTGAATTTTTTAGTGCAAACATTGAATAGGAGAAAGAATGATATTTATTTTATTGGCGATAAAATCAACTTTTCGAACAATAACACGAGAAAATAAATTCATGAATTCTGACGCACGCCCCATTCTAACATCGTTTCCAAAATCACGTTTATGTATTTCACCGAAGGATTATTCTCTTGGCTTTCCGCGGAATCAGATTCGAGATAATAAACGGATTACATTCACAAGATAAATAATCCAGCTGTAACGAGCTGTCATAAGGAATTTGCAGCCGTGCCGCCGAGATTATGAGTAAAGAATGGCGATGTGAATTCATACCTCATTTCGCTAATACAATTGTATGAATGTGCATTTTTTTGTATCTTCACGGGCTGACTTTTTCAATTGCTTTTTATTTTAAAGAATAGGTAAAGAACCTCAACTAAGGCAAATTCAAACGCACATAACTCGGAAATGCATACTTCTAACTAAATGTAACTACTAAACTTATGTTCAATCTCTTGTTAAGTGAACAACAGTTGTTCTTTTAAGAGAAATATTATATATATATATATATCTTTAAACCGAAATGTTAAAATATGTGCGTGTCTCAGATTTGAACACGGGACCGCCCGTATAGAAGACCGAAATTCACCACGAGGCTTTATCATAGCTTTAGATTCGTTAACACAATAATATTATAATAAAAAGAATGGCAAGAAATAATGAGCTTACCTACGTATTTAATCGGATTTGTGTATTAAACCGAGACGGACGCGCAGTAATTTCCAGAACAATAACGTGGATACTAATGATTAGCTTCATGTTAGCTTCATTAATATAGGCACTAGACTACGGGGGACTAGTAGTTTATAGTTTATACCTGCTTTATCAACGTCCAAGAAATGAATTTTATAATTTTATTACAGTGCTTCACACACGAGGATAGTTTCTAAACTTACTTAAACATACATATCAAAAATACCGGAACCGGCAGGATTTGAACCTGCATCTCTCTGGGAATCGCGCCCTGAGCGCCTTTGACCACTAGGCCACGGTTCACTTACCTACCAGTGCCGAAATTTGAGATATGCATCTGTAATCCAGTCTTCTAACGCGACTGTTTATGCCATCCAGTAGCGATACATTGCAGTATCGAAACTACTTTCAATGCCCATATTCGATGGAACTCATTGAACGAGGAATGACATATTTTGCGTTAAACTAAATCCAAGAAATGCCTGGTTGTTGACTTTCACCTACTCCATATTATAACTTGTTAGAAATCTTGTAAAATACCAAAATCCCGAAATCATTACTAAGTTTAATAACATTAAACCATATCTTCACATTAAACTACTTGAACTAGAAATAATAAAAGTCCATTAGCACCATTATCTTTTAGTAGGATTACATTCTCGAACCGCGATGTGCCGCAAAGTTCTGGCAATAATCCCAACTGAGGCGACCGATCGGAAATTATCTTATTTCTCTTTTCAATAACTTTGAATTGCCTGAAGTGAGCATAGAGATATTTCTATTTAAAAGACCTTTCTGAAGGTTTTGGTGGCGATATCTATACGCTATACCTAAAGCTATGGCAACGTTACAAGCTTTATTTATTACTTTAATAGCTGATGCCCGCGACTTGGTACGCGTGGTTTGAGGTTTTTTGGTTTCCACGGGAACTCTATCATTAACCGGGATAAAAAGTAGCCTATGTGCTATTCCAGACTATAATCTCTTTGCAAAATTTCATTCAGATCCGTTCAGCCGTTAGGGCGTGATTGAGTAACAAACATCCATCCATCCAAACTTTCGTATTTATTATATTTATTTGATTATTTGATGATAGTCTAAACTTATAAAGTAATGCATCCGATTTTGTTGAAATACAGCAGTTAATAGTCATTTTATAAAAAAATATACACGACGTCATAAATATTACTTAAAGTGTCCATGAATTCAGGTCACACGTCCCTATGCATGCCCATGCATACATGTAAACTGAATGCATCGAGAAAAAATATTTCACGCAGACGTTTTTCGCAGTGCGGGCCTAGCCTTGCGATAGGGCTTAAGCTACCACTACGATGCCAAACAAAGCAATACCTCGTGATTCTGCCTTCCTTGTTATTTATTTAAGTGTCCTCAAGTGCCAAACTCTTATAAAACAGTATAGTCCCAGAAACTTATTTGAACCGCGGTGGTCAAAATTGGAAAAAAAAATTATGCCTGTTTCTTTTTTTTTCATAGATACTAGCGACGCTGTCACCGATTCACATAAGTTTGATGGACTATAAAAAGAAAATAACTCCTCAAAACTAAGTCAAACCCAACCCATCAAAAGAGGGATATATATTCAATTGAACCTTCTTTGATGCGACAAAAGGGATGTTCTATTTACTTTATCCCCATACCTTACCCTAAATTATAATATGAATGGATCTCATCAATAATGGCGCGGCGATGACACCGCAATCTCTTCATACTTTAAATGCCTTTTTTTTAACTAGATGGATAGATATAAACTTTTTCATCCCATCTATTCGAAAAGGATGACTTGGTTCGCCTTTAAATGCACCCAAAGGTGGTGTTTTCTATAAGAAACTTTTAGCGGGCAGAAATGAGTTTTTAATCCTCTTTATTTCAAAAAGTGCGCCGCAACTATATTTGCCGCGCACTTTTTGAATTTGGAACGTCTTAGTCTTCAGCGCCAAAGATATCGAACGCAAATATTGTTTGAATAAAGAATAATTGAATAAATATCTATGTATCTATTTTAGTGTTGCCCAAATGCAAGAACAAGATGAGACTGAGCCAGTCTTGGTCTTGCGTCTTGCGCCAATAAACCTAGTCTTGGTCTTGGTCTTGGTCTTGCGCTCCCAGTCTTGGCCTTGGTCTTGGTCTTGCAGCAAGAGTCTCGTAAGTCTCGCAATTAGTAATACGCATAAGTCCATTTTCCAAATTTTTTACATATACCTATTTTTATCTCATATAGTTCCTTATAACTATCCGATCCTTATACTCCCTGAAACGACACTTAGTCCTAACTGCAAGACGCAAGAGTCTCGCAGGCTTAGTCTTGTTCTTGCTCAAATCTTGCACGGTCAGTCTTGGTCTTGGGTCTTGCCAAATTTCGGCGGTCTTGGTCTTGGTCTTGGTCTTGCAAATATGCAAGAACAAGACCAAGACTGCAAGACCAAGACCGATTTTGGGCACCACTAATCTATTTACTTATATAAATAAATATTATTATTTATATTATTTCTACCAGTAGTTTATCAGCACTATGTACAACCTTGATCGTGTATTAATCAATTTTAATTTTTAAACATCTTTGTACCTAATTATTGCTTTATTTTGTTTTTATTTTATTTATTACGTAGATACCTTTGCAACTCTCCGCGTTATATAATCGATCCCCGACCGAGTATATCGCAATGGAATTTCTATATCAGGACCTCACGATACAGGTCTCCTAGTGTGAGGTCCACGGTTAAGCATATAAGGGATACTGGAGTCAAATTATTAAATCAATAATGTAAACAGTTTTAAGATTTTAATTTGTAAATGTTTGTTAATGTGTGTAAAACTTTCACTATTTAATTAATTTTAAGATTCTACCTACATTGTAAATTTTTGTTAACGTGTATACCTTACTTTCTCTATTACTCTTGTTACCTTCAAAACTATTGGAAAATAAAGTATTTGTATATGCTAATGCAGAAAGAGCCAAGAGGCGCAAGTATGAAATTATTGAAAATGATTTCATTTTTGTGCCTTTTGGTGTTGAAACCCTGGGGTCGTGGGGCGAAGATGCTAGATCCTTTTTTAAGGATCTATCTTCTCGTCTCACAGAGTCCACAGGTGACCGGAGGGCTGTCAGTTACCTCGGCCAACATATAAGTTTGGCTATTCAGCGGGGTAACGCAGCCAGCGTTCTGGGCACACTGCCTCATTGCAGCGGGATAGATGATATTTTAAATGTTTAGTTTTCAGTTTTTAATTTAGTTTTTAATTTTGATTTCATTTTGATTTTAATGATTTGTATTTTGTAGTTTTTGTCAAAATCCATTTAACACCTAATAATATTTGTATATTGTATTGTAGACTGGCTGGTACGCATTTTAAATTCTCACGGGAAATCCACAATTTTCTAGGCTAAAAAGTAGCCTATGTCACTCTACAGGAACGCTAAATCGCTTGACGTTACATGGTAACTGGTAACAAGCCTCGGCCGAAGCTTCTCACAAGACCAGGCCAGAGAAAATTCGGAAATTATAAATTGCCAATTGCCTGCCGGGGATTGAACTCGGGACCTCCTATTTTTATGACCACAGCATGAGTGCTGTCCACTTTTGTTTTTGAGTCCACTGTGCCAAGGAGTTCGTCAACGTCACATGGAGCCCAAACCTAATTTAGATAGAATGTGTACCTTCTAATATTGATGCTGTCTGAAGTGTCACTCCAGTTGCTGAAAGCCTGTCTGTTTTCCAATTACAGAAGCATTTTGACGAGTTGGTATGTTTACGCTGTATTGTTTTGGGTGGAGTTTAATTTATTAATTTAAGCCTTTGACAGACGCAAACTCAAACTGTTTATTTCATACTAGAATCCACTCGAAGCTTCCGTGCCGAAGGCGAAGGCTCATTCCTTGTCTACAATGTAATGGGAAATTTTCAACTCTGTGATTTTACTCGTATTTAGACAAGTAAATTTTTAAGTAGGTAAGATTTGATAGTAATACATTTTTGGCCCTTTGCGAACAATACCGTAATTTTATTCACTAAAAATATAGCATTATATATATAGAAATCAACATAAGCAACAAACCCAAAAAGAGTTGTTCTTTATTTGTGTAAAATAAACAGGTAGGTATTTTATTATTACCGCAAAAGGGCGTAGAGCCTGCATAAAACCTCTTCAATGTAATAAAGGTTCCGACAGTTATGGGGCACTTTACCCTATTTTAAAAGTTAAATCTGAGTTAAATACGGGGAAATATAAATAAAAAGTCCCATTTTACTCGGTCAATTTCAGTTTTATGTAGCATGAAGTCGATGATATGCAGAACCCAAGATATCCCGAAACCGTATGAAATTTTCCGGCATAAATTTGACATGCTTAAAAAAATACACACCTACAAACTTTAGATTAACACAGTATTCCTCATTTCTAACTGATTCGATTAAAAAAACTCAGTCAAATCAGATCCTACCTAGTGCTTGTAGAGCTTGGATTTTAACGTTGATAGTAGCAAGAAAAGATTACAACTATTTTGCTATAATCCGCCTACAGAAAAAATTTTGTATGGTCATGCATGCAGTAACAAGCGAAGCACCGATTACCTTCCCAACCAAGCAAGAAAGCTAAGTTCCCAAGCAAGCAATGCCACCACCACCCACATGCACCACCACACAAGACTTTTATACTATTCTCGACGCACGTTTAGCCCCGACACCGGAGCATCTTCAGGAGATGTCGACTTTACAATGCGAGATTGTCTATGGATTATAGCAAAATAATTGTAATCTTTTCTTGCTAAATCATGAACTTCCGCAAAGTAACGCCTAATACTACTACGAGTAGTTGATAACGTCTTAATGAATGTCATTCCGAAACAGTAGTAGATTCACTTGGCGATTCGACAGTACTTATAAAAGCTTGTATCAATAAGAAATCTAATTTATTGAAACAAGCAAACAAGTTTCTAAAAAAACAATATAAATTTTTTCCAAAAAAAATAAAAATAACACCAACCAAATGATCATTCGAGAGCATGGTGTACAAGACTCTGGCGCTATTACCTCTCTGAATTGCCAGACCAATCGATTTGGCAATACGCGCTCTAAAATAGCTATTGGGTCAGCAGTGCCGTGAACTAAATTCTGGTACACAAGCACTGCTTTCTATGGTTTTTGTATCAATGTATAAAATATACACAGTACAAAGTTTCGAGATATTGGGTCGGGCCCCATATTTAAACTTGTGACCGTCGATTTGCCTCGCCACCGCAAGTTACGGGTCATACGTTGAATGATCTTTTATGTTTAGGAAATAATATATTTTCTCCCTCATAAAAGTAGGAAAATGAAGAATCTATGCTAATATTATAAATGCGAAAGTGTGTGCGAAAATGTGTGCCTGTCTGTCTGTCTGCAACGCTTTAACCCATCCTTTCAATCGATGTAAAGAGGTAGGTTACATCCCGGGAAGGACATAGGCTACTTTTTATCCCGGTAAATTAAAGATTTCTCGCGGGAATAAAAAACTTAACCCATGGGGGCGAATTCGCGGGCATCGGCTAGTCTAAATTTATAAAAGGAAAAAATGACCTGACTGACTAACTGATCTATCAACGCACAGCTCAAAACACTGGACGAATCGGGCTGAAATTTGGCATAATAGATAACTTTTATGACGCATCCGCTAAGAAAGGATTTTTGAAAATTTAACCCCTAAGCGGGTAAAATATGGTTTGTAATGTGTATGAAAACTGGACTTCATGCGAGCGAAGCTGCGGGTATAAGATTGTAATTAACAGCCAGGACAGTTAATCTATCTACTGCAGAAAATGAAAATAAAGGCGACTTCGTCTGCTTGGATCTAGGTTTTATCACAATACTGTGGGAACTCCTTGATTTTCCTAGATAAAAAGTAGCCTATTTATGCCTTTGCCCTTCTCTGTGATGCAACCTATCCGAAATATCTGTGTTAAATTCAATCCAAATCAGTTGAACAGACACGCCGTGAAAACATAGCAGACAGATCAGTTTCTGGTCTGAAAGTATGGATTGTGCCCCACATCGCTTCTTACACCTGAAAGCTATCCCGGCGTCTTTGTCATTCTAAAACGACCTATCAGAAGTGCACTATATAGGCATTTTCTCACTCATATGCCGATAATATGGAAATCCGACACAACCGAAGAGAGAGCAGGCTTCATGATCTCTTCGAAGCACGAGGTGCGCTTAGTACAGCCTGCAATTACTCAACTCCGGGCTGCTACTAAGATTTTTTTATATCACCCATAATATTTTTGACCCAGTCATCATTTCTGATAATCTCTTGAGTTATTACCCAACAAGTTAGCCACTAATGATAACCACTAGTGATTAAACCAATGAGGCAGCCAATATTAAAAAATTAAAATGTAATTTAATTACAAACGCGGTTTTTCATATCAGAGGAAGGTTGCCTAGGTCGTACAACAGCCTAAGTCGTACCACAGCTCACGGGGGGCTACTTTCATAGCTAAAAGCAGAATTATTTCAAAATGACAGTTTTATGTGAAACCTAGTCGTCAATCTTTTTTTTTTCTAGGTTAGACTTTATTTATTTTATTATTAAAGACTAAGTTAATTTATGATATATATAAATAAGTACAAATCGATACAATACATTTTTTATCTATATAATAAGAAAATTTTGCTAAAATGCATCAAAGTCAATCTTAAATCGATAAATTATATTCACCTTTAATCGCTAGATTCTAATGTCTTCATAAATGCCATAATGTTATTACGACTTACTACGGCTATAGGTGGTCCTAATGGAGAAGTTTCATGATGTTGTGAATATCATATTTAACACAACGGAAGTAAAATATAGATTAAAAATAATAAATCAGTGTTTTTTTTTTTAATATCCATCAATAAACGACTGAGAAATAACGATTTAAAAGTTTAATTATTTAATGTAAACCGATTGCTGTATCTTACTCGAGTTAGATTTTGTGAGTGAGTGATTGTTAATACCTAGCCAAGATTTAATACTTCAAAATTATCTTCACGCACAAATTAAGTGCATTTAATTCAATTAAGTGACGTTAAGTCCATTTATTTATTTTATTCGGCTTTGTAAAGTCGGTTGATAGGGTATTATGACGTCACGTCTCCCGTCTTGCAAGCGCAACTTTAAAGTATCATAACTTTTCATTTGTTGAGATATTTTAATGATTCTTTCACATTTTTGTTTTATTTGGTCTTAATTTTCATAATAAATTTAAAAAAAATGGTAAACTTCTCCATTGGGCAACCAGGAGTCGCCCGAAGCTACTTTTTTGAAAAACGTTAATTACCCAGTTTGGTTAATTATTCTTGTGATTAAATTAATGTAGTCGATAGTTAAGTAAATAAAGAACAAATGATTACAAGAAGTTTTGTTTAATTTACATTATTTATAATTTTACAGAGATTTTTTCCTTATGGGGTACGACTAAAGCAACCTTACCCTATACTTCTGGTGGATTATTTTTCGGTCAGATCCCTGAGGCACATAAATCAGTTGTTATTACTGGCGCCGGGATGCTGTCAGTCAAGATGTTTTCAACATTTTATTTTGATATGAAACTTTCATTAAATTATATTAGTTTCGTAATAAAGGATGATCATGAAAATATACTTCTTCATAAGTCACCGTTTCATAGAAAAAATCTAATGTATTGGAAACAGGTATATATTAGGGATTTAGTACCTATTATCGAAAAACCTCTATTGAGTATAGAAAAGAGAGAAAGTTTAGTCACCAGTCCTCCTGGCGCATTTGGCGATGGTGAGCAGTGTTGCGCTGTTATCTTAACGTGGGAGGTCCCGGGTTCAATTTCCGGCAGGGTCAATTTGGGAATTAATATTTAATTTCGTAATTTTCTCTGGTCTGACCCGGTGGCAGGCTGCGTCCATAATTTACTGTCCATACTAATATTATAAATGCGAAAGTCTGTCTGTCTGTTTCGCTTTAACTGCCCATCTTTTCAACTGATTTTGATGAAATTTGGTATAGAGATGGGTTGCATCCCTGGTAAGGATACAGGCCATATACTTTTCACCTCGGAATATTAAAGAGTTCGGAAATGAAAACGTAATTACGCGGACTAAGTCGCTTTAGTAATCTAATAAAAAATATCTTGATACTTGTATAACACGACCATTTGTTATAAAAACATAAAAGCTAAAACTAAACGTACTATTATATCATACTTGCTCAGTAACTAGGGATTACTATGGTGGAAAGTCTCCTTGTAAGTTGGTGTTTGCAATTCAAGGCAACATTACGTCGCACTATGCTTGAATTGTAATGTTCACATTACAGTTCAAGCTATGCAAAACTCCGTGGTAAACAATCTCTTTTCTTATAAAATGGTAAGAAAACTTTTTACTGAAAAAAAAAACACTGAACATGGCGGCATTTAATTTCCATACATTTCAAACTATGCAAAACTCCTTGGAACCCAGAGCCGTAAAAAAAATAAATGGAAAACTATTTACGAAAAAAAAATGGAAATGGCGGCATTTCATTTGATCTGAAAGTTTGTGAAGTTTTTTTGTAAAGTGATTAGCATTACTAATGTTTTATTTACCTCGCAAGAATGATATAAAGTAGAATGCTTACCTCGGTTGCAAGTAGCTATTACACCCTCGAACTATATTCACCCTCGCTCGCTGCGCTCGCTCGTGTGACTAAATATCTCGGGTGCACGCGATCCATTAGCGCCCTATGCGAGCTGCGCTCGCACTGGCGCCAAATTGGATCTTGTTCTGTAATAGCTTACTTACGTCCCTTGTGTAACAATCTACTATTAATCTCGTTATCCTCGAGTACGTTTTATTATTGCAATAAAAAACTCGGTAAGGGCCACTAAACCCTTAGCCACTTTATAACTTGTCCGAAAACTGTTCCCTTTTGCTGGATTGTCCTTTATGATAGATGTCGGCTTTAGTTTTATAAATTCAGTGGATTCGTACAATATTTCTTTGGACACCATTTGGATGTTTTGTTATCGTGCATTTCCCTTTCGCTCCAGTATTTTCATTATATCTAAAAAGAATATCAGCTCCAAATGTCGTCTCACCTTTAATTAAATGTTTTTGACGACCTTCCAGTGTTGCGCGCGCGCGAGTCTTATCGTGGGAGGTCCGATTCCCGGCAGGGTCAATTTGGCAAATTTTTAATTTAGAAAGATGCTAGAAGGCATCTCCAAAAATTTTCCTTTTCGTGAATTACACACATGTGTCATATAACATATTTTGATGAAATTCGGTTATACGGAATACAGAGATAGGTTCCCGGGGAAGGACATAGGCTACCTTTTATCCCGGAAAATTCAAGAGTTACCGCGGGAATAAAAAAATATATCTGTTCAAACGATTTTGATGAAATTTGGTACAGAGATAGGTTGTGTCCAAGGAAAGGACATGGGCTGCTTTTTATCCCGGAAAAGTCAAGAGTTTCCGCGGAAATTAAAAACCTTAGTCCACGCGGACGAAGTTGCGGGCATCATCTAGTTTGTGATAAACTATCTAATTGAATTGAATTGAATTTATGTATTTGCTCAGATTGAAGATATACAGGTATTATATATTATTTAACATAGTAGCATACAAACTGCTATGAAATGCCCGCGACTTCATCCGAGTGGGTTAAGGTTTTTTGATTCCCGCAGGAACTCTTTTTCCCGGGATAAAAATCGGGTAGCCTATGTGTTATTCCAGACAATAATCTATATCTGTGCCAAATTTCATCCAGATCCGTTCAGCCGTTCTGAAGTGATTGAGTAACAAACATCCATTTAAGGGTTTCGTTCCCGCGGGAACAGTTCAATTTTCCGGAATGAAAAGTAGCTTCTGTATTATTCCAGACTATAATCTATCTCGGTGCTAAATTTCATCAACATCTGTTCAGACGTTCTGGCGTGATTGAGTAAAATCCATCCATCCAAACTTGCGCATTTATAATATTAGTATAGATAGTATAGATTAGTATAGATAACCATTTTAAACTATCGATCAATAATAGTTCGTCGAACTTTGATGACGTCACAATTCAGTATTTCATACAAAATCCCATACTATAAGCATGCGTTTTGATGTTTAGTAAAAAAAGTCGAGGGAATTAAAGCTTAGACCCACCACGCTGCTCCAATGCAAGTTGGCGGGCTTTAACGACTATTATCATGTTAGTGATAATAACCGGGACCGACGGCTTAATGTGCTCTTCGAGGCACGGGGGCGAAGCACCACCAACTTACTAACTTCAGGCTAGTATTAAGAATTTCTAGTCAGTATAAAACCCAATAGTTAATTATGGGACTCGTACCCGGGACCTCGTCGGCCGCATGTCGAACATGATAATCACTAGACCTACGAAGCAGTAATATCATATCATAACTTTCAAATATCCTAGCTACGTTCCTAGTTCCTACAATCAGCTTGAGTAAACTATGCTCATGTGTTCTTTAACAAGCCAGGCGCCAGCGGATGCCATCACCGGTTGAAATAATGGAACCGAAGTTCCTCGCGGTATCTCGTAAGTTTGCACTGTACGTATTACACGCCACATAAAAATTAGATTGGCCAAATAATATGGGTATTTCAGCTATTTCTCGTTGTAAAGTGTGGTTATACTTTTAAACCTTTTGTAAAGTATAAACTGTTGTATAATTAAGCTTTTGCCTGTTTTGCGCTGGACCTACGGAACAGCGACGAAATTTTATGGAAATTTATACAATCTCCCCTGTGATGTGCATAGCGTTGTGGTCTTATATTTGTGGGGTATTCCAAACTTTATCCCCAGCAAGTGCAATTTAGGAATTTATATTTTTTAAATTAATAAATTAAATAAGAAAAATTATAATCGAATTAAGAATAATTATACTTTCCATTTCATTTTTTGTCGGAACGGATAAAAATCTTACCTGAAACCATTCTAAAACTTCTTTAATAATTTAGTATTAAACCCAAAAGATTATCTCAATAACGTTTGGGTATGAGATCCACGTTCAGGTATGAGATCACTCAGGTATAAGAACACGTTCACAATCGGACATTTAAAATATGAAGTTAGTCAACCTTAAAAGGTTTGGGCACACTCAACGTGCGACTCTAGCTGATTGTATTTTAAGGGATTTCCGTTTTCCTCTTTGTTTTTAACGCGATAACGCACCATAGTGCGTAGTCCAACCACACAACTTAGGACATAGTGTGTTGAACCAGCCAATTTTTTTTGTTCATAGACAAAAAAAATGGCTGGTTGACAAAAAGTACAAAAGACAAATCCACTTTGGTGTGAAGAGAAATCCGTAATATGGAAATCCATTTATTAGTTTTTGAGATTAGCGCAAATGGACAGACAAATTCGGCTACGGGAGTTTGTTTTAATGATCACTCTTTAAAAACATTAAAAAAAAATCGGCGCAATACCATAACGCGGCGGTGTTAGTCCCTACAAGAGATCTATGTCCAGCTGTGGACGTCTACCAGCTACTATCATATCCAGCAGGGCGACCGCGTATCTTTTGCATCAATCATTGATACATCGCAATCACCTCCGATTGGCTGAATTTAACGTATTCTTGCTGCGTCAATGGATTTCGTCCAATAGTGGAAGAGTGTTAACCAATCAGAGGTGATTGCGATGTATCAATGATTGATGCAAAAGATACGCGGTCGCCCTGCTGATAATATTAGGATGACAGTTAGAATTCTATCCTTTTCTCTCGAGTGACAGTAATCATAAGAGGAAAAGATGTAAACCTATTTTTAGTATCTTTAAAGTATCTATTAATCGGGTTATTTCTACCACAAAAGTCTGAGCAAAACCTTAGCAAAGATCTCAGCCTGTGTCTGTATCTACCTTAAACATCTCAATAAAGTGAGTTAGGAACTCGAAAGTACTTCGTGTAGTACATAATATATTTCGGCGCGTCCCTAAAAGTGGGTTAGCGAGGCGATAAAAAAAACAGATGTTACTTTATTGCATACGCGTTAGGGATGGTACAAGTTTGTTATATTAGGGTATAACTCATTTTATTTTTATGGGTATAGCTTTAATGGAGGAGTCTTTTGAGGAGGATTGAGTAGGAATCTTTTTTAGGATACCTACAAATGACGGAACTAGCTTCCACCTAATGGTTATCATAAAAAAAATGCTATGGATACCACATGAATTTAAGATAAAGGCATGTTCATATTGAAACAGTAACTGTTGTCAGTCACAACCGCTAGCAAATGGCGTCACTCATGCAGGGAATTTGGTTTTGTTGTCTATACGCCAGCTCAGCGCTTAAGGTGGCGCATTTATATCAAAGATGTGTTAGAAAGAAATAAAGAAAAATCTAAGCTATGAAAATCAAGCGCTCCTATTGACATAATATATCCGTAGATTAGCAACGCACCACATCAGCTTTGGTGAAAACGCACCTTAATTGTTGAGACAGCTCAAGTAAAACAGTATAGCGCTTTGGTCTTGACAGTGTCAAAGTGAACAAGCAATATCGACCAGCGGTGGCACGAAAAAGTGTATCGGATCCGTTAGCGCTGACGTGCCAGCTATACTAATGCCACTCGTTGTCTTCATATAAACCGGCCTTTATATTCTTCTACCAAGTAAATACCTATTCAAAA
Source organism: Erebia epiphron (assembly GCA_963932025.1). Lineage (NCBI taxonomy): Eukaryota > Metazoa > Arthropoda > Insecta > Lepidoptera > Nymphalidae > Erebia > Erebia epiphron. The sequence continues at coordinate 40,329,615 of OZ009948.1, read as the reverse complement.
TCAGTGACGAGAAACTTTATTGGCAGGTCTCCAAATCTGATAACAAATATGGCCAGTAAACACGGCTAGTAAATATTTTAATGTAATACCGCCAGTAAATAATAAAGTTTTCTTGTACCTTGCGACAGCTTACATAGGCTTATCCGGTTATAGGTTGGGCGGTGCGTTTTACGTTTGACTGATTATAATAAAAGTTCTATAGTGAAATAGGTAGGGTATGTAATGCGTTATTCATATATCTATACTAATATTATAAATGGGAAAGTTTGGATGTATTGGATGTTACTCAATCACGGCCGAACGGCTGAAATTTGGCACAGAGATAGATTATTATAGTCTGGAATAACAAACAGGCAACTTTTTATCCCGGGAAATCAAAGAGTTCCCGCGGGAAACAAAAAACCTCAATCCACATGGACGAAGTCGCAGGCATTAGCTAGTTCCACTACAGCCCATTAACGTCCCACTGCTGGGCACGGGCCTTCTCTCTCATAGGAGAGAGGGAATTAGAGCTTAGACCCACCACGCTGCTCCAATGCGGGTTGGCGGGCTTTAACGACTATTATCACGTTAGTGATAATAACCGGGACCGACGGCTTAACGTGCTCTCCGAGGCACGGGGGTGAAACACCGCCAACTTCCTAACTCCGGGCTAGTGTTGAGAATTTCTAGTCAGAAAAACCCAACACTTATTATGGCCCGACCCGGGACTCGAACCCGGGACCTCGTCAGCCGCAGTCAAACATGCTAACCACTATGACTAGACCAACGAGGCATTAGCTAGTTATTTGATAAAATTATACAGCTTATGCGAGTTGATTATCTTGTACTACCTGACCCGCTCTTCGTTTCGCTTGAGTGGAATTTTCAAAAGGTGTAAGTTTCTTGAAATGCTTCCAACCAATTTTCTCGTAGGTACATGTTGAAAAACTATATGATGCCCGCGACTTCGTTCGCGTGGATAATATTTTTTTGATTCCCGCGAGAACTCTATAATTTTCCGGGATAACAAGTGTATATAATTAAAATTATTTAAAAAATACGACTGCTCTGCCGTAGCCAGTATTGAATTTTTCAAAAATTTATAGCCCGTGTGACTCGGGATATTGAACTATAGTGTTATATATTTTTGGAATCTACTCATCATTTCATCATCATCGGGTTGGCGGGCTTTAACGACTATTATCATGTTAATGATAATAACCGGAACCGACGGCTTAACGTGCTCTCCGAGGCACGGAGGTGAAACTTCCTAACTCCGGGCTAGTGCTGAGAATTTCTAGTCAGAAAAACCCAAAACTTATTAAGGCCCGACCCGGGACTCGAACCCGGGACCTCGTCAGCCGCAGTCAAACATGCTAACCACTAGACCAACGAGGCAGTGATTGCACTATCATACTAATATTATAAATGCGAAAGTTTGTTTGTCCTTCAATCACGCCACAACAAAGCAACGGATCGACATGTTTTTTGGCATGGGTATAGTTGAGGACCTGGAGAGTGACATAGGCTCCTTTTTATCCCGGAAAATTTAGAGGTTCCTGTAGGAATCAAAATAAATGGAATCACGCGGACGAAGTCGCGTGCATCAGCTAGTTCATTATAATTAAGAAACCCACCGCTTATTCGTTTTGTCAAACGAGAACTTGGACATGTTACGATATCGTCATTGATTTTGTTGCTACAACGGTTTATGTAAAGTTTTGATTTTCGCGCCGATGGTCTCTAATGAAATCGAAAATTAATTGGAATGCTATACCATCGTATCTCTTTTTGCATGCCTGGAAAGTGACATGGGCTATGTTTATCCTGGAAAATGTAATTTTTGACGACCTCCGTGGCGCAGTGTGTAGCGCTGTTGCCTTAAAGTGCGGAGGTCCCGGGTTCGATCCCCGGCGGGGTCAATTTGGGAATTTATAATTTCTGAATTTTCCTTTGTCTGGCCTGGTGGGAGGCTTCGGCCGTGGCTAGTTACCACCCTGCCGGCAAAGACGTGGCGCCAAGCAATTTAGCGTTCCGGTAGAAACCGAATAGGGGTATGGGTTTAATATAACTGCCATGCCCCTAACAGGTTAGGCCGCTACCATCTTAGACTGCATCATACTTACATCACTTACCATCACTTACTTAGGTGAGACCGCAGTCAAGGGCTTACTTGTAGTGGATTTAAAAAAAAAAAAAATATTTAAGAATTGGCATCAGTTAGTACTCTCGATATGCCTACGGAGCGCTTGCAAAGGCTGATTGCTATTTGTATGACAAATGGTACATCTGACGTAAAGATGATAAATGCTACGCGCGCTGTGAAATAAAATCGCTTCCATGATTTTTATAAGTTCAACAAAAACCTAGCGTTTATGGTATAATAGGTACGGTACATCTGTTACAGTCAGAACTCATAAAACGGTCAAAACCACTCTTAAATGCGATAAACAATCAAAAATAATTTGGACTAAAGACGGTGGTCCTGCATAGATCTGCCTAACCCACAGATGGTCAATCTCTGAGATTTGCTATCTCTGGAGATTAGCCGCCGTGGGCGATATTCGACCGGGAGGACATTATCAGGTTCCACTAAATACTTCCGAAATATACTTCTAAGGCCGCGATTTCACTTGTAAGTTTTACGTAAGTAGCATACGTAAGTAACTTACACGAGTAACATTGCATGTGATGCGCGACTTATAAGACTGTTGACATTTCGTAAGTTACTCATTAACGAGCATACTCATACTTACGTGAGTGTCACTCTCCAGCTCCTCAACTATACCCATGCCAAAAATCACGTCGATCCGTTGCTCCATTGCGGCGTGATTGAAGGACAAACCAACAAACCAACAGACAAACACACTTTCGCATTTATAATATAAGTATGATGTAACAGCTTGTAGTCTTTATGTGTAGGTAACAAAAAAATGCTTACAAAACTTTTCCGTACAGTATTTCATGGCAGAGCTTCAGTTCATAAACAGAATGTTTCAAAACTCATCAGAGAGTTTTAGATTCACTCTTTTTTAGCTTTTGAAATTGAGCATCGCTGAATTTAGCCTCTGTAGTTTATAATTACGCTAGATGATGCCCGCGACTTCGTCCGTGTAGGTTTTTTTTACTCCCGCAGGAACTTTTTGTTTTCCGGGCTAAACAGTAGCCTATGTCCTTCCCCTGAAATACACCTTACCTCTATACCAAATTCAAAATCAGTTGATAACATGGGCCCGTAGGAAACAGACAGATAGACAAACAGGCAGACAGAAAGACACACTTTTACATTTTATGGATTTATATTTAAAGACACAATAGACCTTTTTATGTTCAGATATTTTAGCAACAATGCACCGATTAAAGCAATTTAAAATTAAAAAAAAAAACAATGCACTTATTTATGGGATCTTTTGTAACTTGTTTAATTCATATTTTATAAGCACCTTTGCAATGGATTGGAGAGAAATTTATAATTATTAAGTATGTGTAGGGGAAAACGTAATTAGAAGTCTTGTATAGACTGTGAATATATATTCGTATATAAAAATAAGTTTGTGCAAAAATTGTATTTTAAAATGCAAACATGGAGATGGTAGGTGAATTGTACGAAAATCCAATTTCACGGCCATTAAAATTAATTAGTTTATTTTTATTTCGCGCTCGTTTTGCCCGTGTGTTTTTCCAATTTTAAATTCAAACGAATAAATTAAAATCTTCATTAGGGAAACGCGATTCAGCTAACCGCGAAAATAATTATGAATTAAGAAGAAAATAATGATTACCTGTCCGTTTAAGACCCATTTGCACACTTTAACTTGCAAACTTTAACTTTAACTTTTCATAAGCATAGTAGGTAGATAGTATTTTTCCTGCTGAAAATTCATTTTCAACCGACTTCAAAAAAAGGAGGAGGTTCTCAATTCGACTGTTTTTTTTTTTTTTTATGTTTGTTACCTCAGAACTTTTGACTGGGTGGACCGATTTGGATGATTCTTTTTTTATTTGAAAGAGCATACTTCCCATGTGGTCCCATATAAATTTTATCGAAATCGGTCAAGCGGTTTTTAAAATATCAACAATAAAATAAAAACTTTGTATAGCGTGTGCTTGTTGTTGTAAAGTCGGCGCGGGAGTTTGAAGTCGGTTGTTTAAAAAGTATTTTTTATATTAAATTATAATCGATTTCATCGATGTTATTTGCTAATCTCGATGACTTAATAAATTACCAAAAATTTATTTCTATGTGCTTTTACATGACGTTGGATTCAATTTAAATGTAGACTGGAATATAGAAATATAACTACAGCAAGGCCAATTCTAAAATAACTCAGGTTTTCAGAAGTGGTTATAAATAGTTTGAGCCTTTATTAATTGCAAACATACATGGACTTCATGTATATATTATTATACATAAATTTTTAAGTGTAGTTCAATTGAATTATCAGTAAAAAAGATCCCTCCATGATAATATGAAACAAAATGTTAATTATTTACCGTTTTTTTTAATTTTGTTTGATGTTAAAAATGGAATGATCCAGAACAGATGTTTAAAAATGCAGAAATCAGAATCTGGCATCGTAGTTCTAGTTTTACGTTCGTTCGAATATAGTGTGGCACTGTTCTTGCTATCATTTAATATTTCCCCAAGGAAACGGTGGAGCTCAAAGCAAGTCGGATATACATTTCATTTACATTTAAATAAATCTCCCAGTTCGTTCTATCCACTTCCTTTATTTTCAAAACAAATGCAGACGAGAGAAAATAGAATCTTTCTTATTCAACCAGCGTCACGAGTTTTCTCTTGGTAATAGGAAACTCGTTTTTTTACTCAAACTCAAACTCAAAAAATTAGCTTGGCAATTCAATTTGGGGATGCAACTTGAAGTTTACTGTACTTATTTTTTTTTTTAAAACATTTGTATTTTCGCAAATAGAGCTATATTTCGTCTACGACTAGCCTCATCTGCATTCCATTTATGAATCGCGCTAGCTTCAGTAGTTATCTACGAATTATCTTTTCACTGCTTCCTTAGTCCAGTGGTTGGCGTGTTCGACTGCGGACGACGAGGGCCCAGGCTCGATTCCCGGGTCAGGTCATAATTGAGTATTGTGTTTTTCTGATATAGGAAGTTGGCGGTGTTTCGTCTCCGTACCTAGAAGAGCACGTGCGCCTGATTTCTCTCGAATGGTGTCGGATTCTCCGTCCTATAGGGCTATGAGAGTAAGGGAATAGAGAGTACATCTGCTTTTCACACTCTCTTGTGCACTATAAAATCTGCTCACCACCTGTGGTAATCACTTAATATCAGGTGACCCACCTGCTCGTTTGCTCGCAATAAATTAAAAAAAAAGTAGATAGTGCGCACTGGGATACACTAGAAGATAGCGCGCATAAAAAGACCTAAGAGACTCAGGTAAGTCCACGAAGATAATATCATAATACACAATTATTACCAACAGAAAAAGTTCTCGACAGCATAATTATCTTTTAAAGTAACAAAAAGAAAACGTACTAATTGGAGAGTGGGGCGCCGTAAAGAAAAATGTAGCATAATTACATTGAAAATCAGTTATTCCAATTTTTATCCTACTTTCAAGTGATTTCGAAAACGAAACGTAAATTCGGTCTGAATGGGGAGTAAATCTCAAAAGCTGCTGAGTTTAATATAGGGTCGGAGTCTATTTAACACGAGTGTTTCGTTTGTAAAATACACACAGCTTTAATAAACTTTGAGCGATGAAAAACGCATCGGCTTTTTTGCCTGCATCGAGACCGATATGAAAATACCAGAGAGACGTCATTCGCTAGAGCATGCAATGCGTTGCAGATTAAACTATCAAGTGGGGCACTTTCAACTTGGTTTTGGCAACTTTTATCAATAAAAAAGTTGCAAAACCTATATTTAAACAGTTTAACGGTTCTGCTCTACGTTCATGATTCGAACGCACGAATCAAAAACGAACTCGTATGCTCTTCCAGCGCATATACCTATTCCCTGCCACGTACAACTTAAGTACCTTCAAGGCAAGAGTGAATATGCATCTTCTAGGCCCGCGCTCCAACCTGGCTTTGTATGCAAAGCCAGGTTGGAGCGCGGACATCATCATCACGACATCCTTCATAAAGGATGATTGTCGTCAAGCGCAAGCCTATCTCGCAATAAATTTTTTTTTAGGACATTATGTGCGTGTTAATTTAAAAAGTTAAAATATCACTTGTTTTAACAGTGAAATATCTATTGGAAACCTGGATAACTTTCTCAATGGTGTGTGAATATAACAATCCAAACTTAACCAGCGTGGTGAACTATGGCCAAACATTTCATCTCATTCTCGGAGCAGAGTCGTGCTCAGAAGAGGGTCGGCGTTGGATTGTTATGATTCATATTTTGACGCATTGGACGAGGTTTCACCCTCTAGCAAGAGAAACCTCTAAGAACACAGCAAATGTACCTAAATAGGGGTTCGTTGCACTACATTTTATTTTTTTGCGAAATAGGATTAGTTGGCTCGCATGAAAATATCTGAACGGATAGCTTGTCTATCAAGTTCATTTGGATAACTGTTGAATTAATGTAATAGACAGAACTTTTATACTTTAAAATCCATACTAATAAAAGTGTGTCTGTGTTTCTGTCTGCTACGCTTTCAAGGCCCTGCATCTTCAACCGGTTTTGATGAAATTTGGTACAGGGAAAGGACATATAGGCTATTTATTACCCCGGAAAATTAAAGAGTTCCTGCGGGAGTCAAAAGACCTTAATCCACGCGGACGTAGTCGTCTAGTATTCGTTAAAATAACCGTTTAAAAAGGTCTGATAGATAGGATGAATAAAAAGTAGATTTTCTTACTTATTGTTTCAGGGAATACTTTTCAGTCTGGACTCGGGCGAACATAAATCAGCCGATATTACGGGCGCAGCGACGCTGTCACTCAGAAGTGTATTACGGACATTTTTCCTCTCAAAATGAAAAAAACTATCATAAAATTTATGGCTTGTCTTTTCCCCACTTTTTATAGTTTGTTTATTATTGACTCGCATCTAAATCCATACTTCCAGACCATCCATATTATTCCATAGTAGGAACACTGTGTAATTATTAAATATTTTGTCCAGCTAATTGACGCCCATACGATTAGGGGTGATACTTTGTCAAGTATAAATTATTTCTTACTTATTATTAAATAGACGGTCTTCCAAAAGACCGAAAATTTACATATTCGGTTAGTTTTAAGTCTGATAACCATTTTAAACTATAGATTAAAGAAAAAAAAGTGCGTTGAAATTTGATGACGCTACAACTATGTATATGTCATACATGTATGACATTGTTTTGAATATTGTATTGAGATGAGACTTGTCATCTTGTAGATGTACTAGTAAATCAGCTACGAAAAAAATTATAAGTCAGCTACTTGAGAACGTGCTCTTAGCTGATATTGGTTTATAAATACAGCACTATAAGTAGTGTTGCCCAAAATCAGTCTTGTTCTTGCAGAAATGCAAGAACAAGACCGAGACCGCCTAAATTTAGCAAGACCAAGACTAAGACTGACCGTGCAAGATTTGAGCAAAAACAAGACGAAGCCTGCGAGACTCTTGCGTCTTGCTGTTAGGACTGAGTGTCGTTTCAGGGAGTATAAGGATCGGCTATATGCTTAGGAACAAAAATATATTTAAAAGTTTGGAAAATGGACTTATGCGCATTACGAACAATACCTTAAACGTACATAGCGCATGAAAATATCCATAAGAAAAAAGAGTGCATCCCTAGTTTTGCTCATCGGCACTTTGATAATTCGCGGCGTCTTGCTGTCGGTATCATCAAAGGTCGAATGCTGACCTGTCAAAGAAATTTTGCAGCTATTCGGAAGTACAAGGTCAAGATACACGCGCCGGCGGCTTCTATTGATATCGCAACAAAAGTCGCCGCCGCGCCGCACGCACAACATTTGACACTGTTCGACTGCCGCCACAGAGTACATGTTCCAAAGAATAAAATAATTTTGGGTGCTCAGAATGGAGACGAATACATTATGTTGATCTCGCAAGGAACTCTTGCATTTGGGCAACACTAGCACTAAGCCTCGAGATTATTCTACAAGCGAAGCGACGAGCAAAAGCTATAGTTAGTTTAATAAACTTACAGAATATATCATCCAAACAGAACATAACTCGTGTGCAGAGCAAAAAATAACGCACTCAAAATTATTATGCTATAAAGTAAGTAAGTAGAGTCATAAAATAACTAATAAGTGTGCTTCCGCAGGATTTATATGTACGGTTCTAAAGTGCACAGATGTTACTCTCGTGTGTACGGAACAGTGAATTTGTGACCGCAACTTTAATACGAGGGCGGTTTTCTATGCGATATCTGGAAACTATGGACGTTACGTGTTTCGCGCTACTTCGGTACACGCGAGAGACGTAGAGTTCAGCCAAAGGGGATACATTCAGTTACTAAATGATGCCCGCGACTTCGTCCTTGTGGATTAAGGCTTTTTGATTCCCGCGGGAACTCTATAATTTTCCGGGATATAAAGTAGCCTATATCTTGCCCCGGAATACAAACTATCCCTATACCAAATTTCATCAAAATTGGTTGAATAGATGGGCCGTGAAAGCGTAGCAGACAGACAGACTGACAAAAACATTTTCGCATTTATAAAATTAGTATGGATATTTTGTCATGATTTTTAATGCGTGTATTTTTGGGTTTGAATGCGATCTCATAATATAATTATGGTTAAAGTTGAATAGTCTGTGACGGGACATGTTACCATATACAAGGGTATGGCAGTTGAATAGATGGGCCGTGAAAGCGTAGCAGACAGACAGACAGACAAAAACACTTTCGCATTTATAATATTAGTAAAAGTAGGGATATTTTGTCATGATTTTTAATGCGTGTATTTTTGGGTTTGAATGCGATCTCATAATATAATTATGGTTAAAGTTGAATAGTCTGTGACGGGACATGTTACCATATACAAGGGTATGGCAGTTGAATAGATGGGCCGTGAAAGCGTAGCAGACAGACAGACTGACAAAAACCTTTTCGCATTTATAAAATTAGTAAAAGTAGGGATATTTTGTCATGATTTTTAATGCGTGTGTTTTTGGGTTTGAATGCGATTTCATATTATTATAATTATGGTTAAAGTTGAATAGTCTGTAACGGGATATGTTACCTTAGACCAGGGTAATGGCAGTAATGTTGATTTGAAAACAAATCAGGAGTCAAATTAATTACACGGATGGAAAAACCTGTTACGTTATGATCTGTGAAAAGATCGACCTATTGAAACGAGTCGCGAGGATGATATTTCGCTCACCACTTTACATTATATAATTTAATATAAAAAATACTTTTTAAACAACCGACTTCAAACTCCCGCGCCAACTTTACAACAACAAGCACACGCTATACAAAGTACTTATTTTATTGTTGATATTTTAAAAACCACTCTACCGATTTCGATAAAATTTATATGGGACCACATGGGAAGTATGCTCTTTCAAATAAAAAAAGAATCATCGAAATCGGTCCACCCAGTCAAAAGTTCTGAGGTAACAAACATTAAAAAAAAATACAGTCGAATTGAGAACCTCCTCCTTTTTTGAAGTCGGTTGAAAAACATCACGTTTCGGATGCAAGCTAGAGACCTCCCACGTCACCACTGCGCCTGGGAGGTCACAAGTCAGGGGCCATACTGCCAACGCTTAAAGCCATATTGTTTCATTATTGTTGATTTCGTGTTTTATAGAATTATAAACCTTACTAGCAGATGCCCGCGACTTCGTCCGCGTAGTTAAAGTTTTTTGATTCCCGCGGGAACTCCTTAATTTTCCGGGATAAAAAGTAGCCTATGTAACTCTCCAGGTCCTCAACTATACCCATGCCAAAAATCACGTCGATCCGTTGCTCCGTTGCGGCGTGTTTGAAGGACAAACCAACAAACCAACAAACAAACACACTTTCGCATTTATAATAAATATTAAGTATGATTTTAGGAACGTCTATGTACGTGACATCAAACTGTCATTTTGTGAAATATTGCCTATGTAATGTTTTAAGCATTGGCAGTATGGCCCCAGACCCGGTACGGTCGACGTCAAAAGCCTTAATAGCTTATATGCTAAAATTGTGTGCAAGCAATGTGAATCACTCATTCACTGTTCACACAAACTTAGTCTGTCCAAAATAATTTACCATAATTTAACAGCATTAGGTTAAAACCATTGCCATTCAATGAGGAACTTTTCAGCCTACGTTCCTTTAAATTATCATAGGTGGCGTTGTCATGCACACTATATAAGTATATGAGAGTGCAAATGAGGTGGTATGTACCTTATACTAATGCTCTATGGTCTTACGCCCTTTGCTCGGATTTTTTATGAAGAAAAACTTATGCTTAAACTTATGCAATTTATAAAACTTTAGGCCAGTCACTCACTGTTTCGTTTTGCGATACGGCTGTGTGATTTCGTACGTTTTGTATATGTACGTTAACATAATATTATATATCTTGATCAAATAATCAAAGATCAAATAAATATTATAATTAATGCGAAAGTTTGGATGGATGGATGTATGGATGGATGTTTGTTAGTGAACGGGATCTAGATAAAATTTGGCACAGAGGTAGATTATAGTCTGGAATAACACATAGGCTACTTTTTATCCCGGAAAACTATGGAGTTCTCGCGGGAACCAAAAAACCTCAATCCACGCGGACGTAGTCGCGGGCATCAGCTAATTTAACAATAAAATGTTGTATTAAATAAAGTTTCAATGATGTGAGTTAGTTTGGCTATTACTTTTTATCGTATATGTTTTTTTTAACTCCAGCTGCATTAAAAGGAAATTCTGTTTCATTATTAATTTCGGAATCAGACGATGATGATGTTGGTACTTCAGATGACAGTAGAATTATTATTATCGTCGGTAGATTTAAGTAAAGGATTTTCGGATTCTGCAATTTGCTTTTCAGACTCGGAGTTGGACGAGCTATGGCTCATTTCCTCTTGTGAGATAAATTAATATTAATTTCTTTGTTGGTGGCGCTTCATTCCATGAAAAAATTGAAGGAACTGCATGTCTCTACAGATTCCTTTTTTTAATAATATCTGCAAAGCGAAAAAGTAAAGTACTTTCTAAATAAAAAGGTACCCCCTGATCAGTGAAGAAGTTACTCACGCGAAGGATCGAAATAGGTTTCGATGTAGTCAGATTCCTTAAAGTATATTGTACACACCAACGTTTTCGACTTCATAATCTGCCCCTCTAACTTCATAGCTTTCATCCAAATACCTCTTTGAATACTATTCTTTGGTCATACTATTTTATAACGTCCGAAATTATTGCACCCAGGCAAATGACACATTGCAACCATTATTAAGTATTTATTTGTTAATCAACCCGGTAAATGGTCTTAAATCAGGGTCTGCGCGGGAGGATCGGTATCCAAATTTCGTAGCCAGCTCTTCATATACAGTCGTAATCGATGCAAACACGAAAAAATTAAATAAATTCAACGAAATCACGCAACCGTATGGCAAACCAAAAAAGTGAGTGACTGCCCTTAGTTTTCTTCGTAAAAAATCCGAGCAAAGGGCGTCAGGCCATAGAGCATTAGAATAAGGTCATTTGCACTCTCATATTATACTTATATAGTGTGCAAGACAACGCCACCTATGATGTTTTAAAGGAACGTAGGCTGGAAAGTTCCTCATTGTAAATATATTATTGGCATAAATTGTCAATAATATCAACTACAAGATGAATGTAAGTTTGAGGGTGGCTTTGTAGCTTACAGCCATTTTAAACCGACTTCCAAAAAAGGAAGAGGTTCTCAATTCGGCGCGTATATATTTTTTTTAATGTATGTTACCGCATATCTCCGTGGTTTCCAAACCATTTGAATTTTTTTTATTCAGTGGTTAGAGGAAGCTCGCGAGATGGTCCCATAAAAAGTCTGACTCCAAATCCTCAATCCTGCAGTTTTGATGGTGAATTCATATAGTAGGTATCAAGTCACGTGTATACTTTCATATAGATTCAACTCTTGAGTCCCAACTCCTCAACCCTGATGCTGCAGGGTACAGAGCTCCTTCAAAATAGCGATTTAGGATTTTTTATGGGGAATTCATATTGTAGGTGTCAAGCAACGACTTCATACTTAAACCCAAGTCCCAACTCCTCAACTCTGGTGCTGCAGGGTACTGCACTCCTTAGCCGTGGGGATTAAGACTACACTAAAAAGTTAAAAATAAAAATTCTTTCCAAAAAACCGACTTCCAAAGTCACTGTAAAGTAAAAAATAATTTTGATTTCTACACACTATGCTGAAGTCGGGCGAGTATAACAAAGATAGGCAAAGTTGACGCGTCAGGCTCGCCCGACTTCAACATAGTGTGTAGAAATCAAAATTATTTTTTACTTTACAGTGGCTTTGGAAGTCGGTTTTATGGAAAGAATTTTTTGTTTGCTTATTCTTTATGGACTTTTGACTTGGACCGTACAATTTATCCTCTGACTTCGTGATGTAATGAATTTGTGACTCATTACAACTCAGTGCGAAACTCGAGAGTTTCGTAGGAATTAACTCTTCAGCGGAATTTCATTTTCATTGTAATTGTTTCTTATTAATTTAAGTAATTATGCATTTACTTTTGTATCTCGTTAAGGTTCGTACGTTGTTCAAAAAGTTTAAGTTTGGCAGCGTCATTGTTATATTATCGATATCTCTGACTTCTCGAAAATTTGGCTTGACAAGTTGGCTTCTTAGTTCTTACCCTAAATTATGATGAGACTGAAAAATCTCCTCAGATATTAAACTTCATCCATATTCACCCCTACACACACGTCATACACACACACACACGTCGTACACACACACACACACACGCACACACACACACACTCTCATAAAACACGTTATCCTTCTCTGTATCAATATTAATAATGAATTGTAACAAGTTTTTTTTAATTTGTCACTAACATTTATTTTCTGTTTGACATTTTTTTCTTATGATTTGTTCACCTGGAGGTGGGCGTTCACAAATGCAACACAGGTTTATACTAACACTAGTGCATGAAAAAGTCGATTACTATGACAACACAATATCATATTTGATGGCGACTGCCCAACTGCGAACTGCCCAGTTCGTGGCTAGAGGGGTAGGTATCGAATATGGCCGATATCACGCGTCCCGTGGTTAGTTCGTCCAAGTAATACAGAAATACTTTTGCACTCACAAAATAATATCAGTAATAATATTAAATAGCTTGCGTATCCGTACTAACATTGTAAATTTATACGTCTTTTCTGTATCTTAAGTAATATCACAGAATACTTCACAGGTAATATTCACAAAACAATTAATTGATACTGCTACGACCTACGAAGAAATTTCAAATTCATTGTTAGATAGTTACCGGCTATTTTTACAAGCGCGGCTAGTGGCAAATTTTTATAATGGTATATTTTTGTCAGATATTTGAATTGAACTTATCTGTAACAACCGTTCATAATCTAAAAATTCATGAAAAGTTACAAAAGTCCAGTATTAAACCTGAACTCATTGCAATAGACTAGATAGACATCAAACGGAATTAGACTCAGTAGCCACTGATTGAGGTTTTCTTCAAACACACTACTTTTATGAACTGATCTAAGCATAGTTGATTTTCATGAAAGAAATTCAGAAAAGCGTGCTAAATCTACCCACGAATAGTCCGCTTTAAAATAGCAAAGCAGACGCAAAGGTGCCATTAAAAATTATCCTTGTGGAAGCGCTTGGGAATTTTTATTTTTAACTTTTTAGTGTCAGGGTTGAGGATGTGGAGTCTGAATTTCTTATGTTCGGTTAAAATGACACAATACCACTTCAGACTTCAGGTACAATGTTATAGGTACTTATATTATAAATGCGAAAGTGTATTTTTTTGTTGGTTTCTTCGTTTGTCCTTCAATCACGCCTCCACGGAGCAACGGATCGACGTGATTTCATACATTTTTCTTCGTTTCAGATGAAGTTCAGAAGTATCAGATGTTTATTTCATCCAAGGCCCTCTTCTTTGCGGTAGCGGACTCTGCAAAAAAAATATTTCAAATAATAATTTATTAAAAGTATTTTGGACGGTTATATTTCTGCCTAGCGGGACAACAGCTGCGGTTCGTGAGATTAGTTATTTATGCAACAGTTGTGTAATAAGGGGTATTAAAACACGAATGTGGGTTTATCACACGACGCGAAGCGGAGTGTGATAATAGTATCATATGAGTGTTTTAATATCTAATTATCAACAGTTGCATACAACACTTTACCTACACTCATAATATGAATCCTCTTTAACAGATTCTGAAATAGTTAGCTTACTGCTAACATTAAAACATCCAGTCCTAGTAACCTAATATCATCCATTACTGAGTATATACAAATAAACTAAGTAAACTATTCTTTTCTTGCTAAATAAACTAAGTATTAATGAAAGAAATATTTATTGTATTAGTAATTAACCTTTTGTATAGGTAGTGCAATTATTAAAATTCACTTGATGTTCTTTAATGTTGGAAGGTCCCGATGTGCTATCAAAACTTGAATCGCTCATTTTTTTGTTAACAAAACAATAAAAAATAACGAAGAAAAATGGCGGGAAAAATTCTAATAACCTACTTTTTTTACAGCGCGCGGCGTTCTGGTAGTGAAACGCTCTTTTTTTGAAATTCGTATAGATGTTTTTTTTTGTTGTAATTCATACAGATACCACGCATCGAGCAGATGTGGCTGTCTGTTGAGTATACTCTTTGCGCAGAGGGGATCGAAAAAAAAAACAAAGGAGTGTTGTTAAGAAATTCAGTACAACATTACATCACCCGTTTGGATGATGTTATGGTTATTAGGACATTGGGTGTTTTAATGTTGGCAATAAGCTAACTGTTTCAGAACCTGTTATAGAGGATTTATAGCATGGGAGTAGATAAATTTCTTTACGAGAGATTAAAAATAAAGAGCAACGCAACAAAAGGCAATTTCTATTTTTATTCCACGCTTGTCGTCGTTCGTTAATTACCCGATTTTAATGAAAACCACCGAAGTACAATCTTAATTAGTGCACGACCATTCAGCCGACCGCAGCCGTTGCTATGCTGGGAATTTAAAATTTCTGAATACAAATGAAATTGCAGGAATCTTAAGCGGATTTAATAAGTTTTTTCAAGTCGCTCTTTGTGGAATCTTTCTTCAATATTACGAGTATAATAATGATTACGAAAACTTGATGATGCCCGTGACTTCGTCCGCGTGGATTAAGGTTTCTCATTCCCACGGGAAGTCCTTAATTTTCCCGGATAAAAAGTAGCCTATGTTACTCCCCAAGTTCTCAACTATACCCTGCATGCAAAAAATCACATCGATCCGCTGCTCTGTTGCGGCGTGATTAAAGGACAAACCAAAAAAACAACAAACAAACAAACTTTCACATTTCACGAAGTCGCGGGCATCAGCCAGTATATTATAAAAAGTTAATAATCTTGTTTTACTTCTACCTATGTTTTGGTATTAGGTACAAAAAACAAAATCCCACACAATAGAAAAGAAAAAATATATCCTTAGATTAAGAATTAAAAAAAATACAAGTAAGTATAAAATCTCAGCAAATTCTCAACGAGACTAATTAGAGCGATTACTCCTCTTCTTATAAGACCTCAATCTTCGAAAGTGGATAAATGCTTAAAAGGAAAAGGTATACCCACTCTAATTAACAGACTTTCCGTAAATGGGATTATTTAGTAGCCCTGACAATCTATGGCGCAATGGTGCTTATAATCGCACTTTCGAATGTGATTGGGTTTGATTCCTGGTAGAGAAACTAAACTGGTTAAATCTAAATTGGTTATTAAATGCCACTGCTACTTAAAGATCTAGCCTCACTATACAGAAGCACGGCACGTAGCGGTAAGTATTCTTTGAATCCATGCATGTGTTCATATGTCTCTATGTCTATATGTCTGGCTGTCTGTCTCTCAGTCTGTCTGCGCGACTTTTAGGATATTTGGTGCAGTGATAGGTTTTACATGGGCTAGTCATTTAAACGTTTCCACGGGCTTTTTAAATACCTTAATCCACGCAAATTACCTAAGTTGCGGGCATCATCTAGTTTTGTCCTGTCTATCAGTCTGTCTGCCCGACTTGTACGATGTTTGGTACAGTGATAGGTTTTACATGGGCTAGTCATTTAATCCACGCAAATTAAGTTGCGGGCATCATCTAGTTTTGTCATAACATTTGTGCTCTGTCGGTTGTAACTATTTTCCAACCAATTATATGAAAATTCATGTCCAACTATTCCGATACACGACCGTCGGCCACAAACGGGAAAATCCATGTTAACGGTCGCTTTAACGCGTCGAACACTATTTGCGTTACACAGACAGACATTGGAGCTGATTCTGTAGTGCACAATCTCTAAACCAAACTAAAATTACTGCTCTATACCTAGTGCTGCCCCTTTCCGTAGGGAATATAATAAAAGGGATAGCAACATAAATGGAGCTGTAATTTTAGTTCAGTTTAGAGATTGTGCTTAACAGAATTGGCCTCACATTCCTCTTACCTCAATTTATTTAACACTAGATGATGGCCGCGACTTCCTCTGCCTTTTTTTTTAAGTTCCTGCGGGAACTCGTTTATTGAACTAGATATAGGTAAGCCTACTTACAAGCCTATGTCCTTCCCCGGGATACAACATATTGTCTCTGTACCAAATGTTATCAAAATCGTTTGAAAAGATGGGCCGTTAAAGCGTAGAAGACAGCCAGACGACAGATGAAACTTTTTCACACGATCAATGTCATTTGCCCCGGTACGCTTACGGAAACTTACGAAAAACTTATTTTTTTATATAATGTACATATGTACATATATGCCAAACTACAAGCGGTGATAGCCTAGTGGTCAGCGCTGAGTCGCCGTTGGGTCAGCGCTAAGTCGCCGTTGGGTCAGCGCTGAGTCGCCGCTGGTGCAGCGCTGAGCCACCTTTGGGTCGGCGCTGAGTCGTCGCTGGGTCAGCGCTGGGTCGCCGCTGAGTATGCGCTGAGTCAGCGCTGAGTCGCCGCTGGTATCTTTGTACTTTTCATCGAAACCGCTTGAAAAGATGGGTCATGAAAGCGCAGCAGACAGACAGACACACTTCCGCATTAATAATATAAGTATGGATGTAATGTGACACAGGCGTGTTATATTTTAGAGTAGAGTTTAAGCAAAACATGTGTTACAATAATAATAAGTTACAATAGGTCGTCATGATGGGTGTTCAAATATAAGCATTTCTAAAATAAAATATAACTCCGTTGAGCCTTCCAAAGGTCTCTGGCATAAAATATTTCACAGCTCGACGTATTAGCGGGGCGTTGATGTGAGGAAGGAAATTAGTTTCGTCCCTATTTCCGACGAAACGATGGAACCGTTTGCGCTTTTCTCGACGAAAACGAGTTTCTGAACATTTTTGTTGCTCGCTTCTATTTTTGTGATAATAATAAATGTCCTCCCGACCGAATTTCGGCCACGGCGGCCTATCTCCAGAGAGATTAGCCATCTGCGTGGGAGATATTATAGTGCACAAGTGCGTGCGATACACAGGTGCACTCTCTGTTCCTTTACTCTCATAACCCGATTGGACGGAAAATCTGACACGACCAGAGAGAGATCAGGCGCAGGACCGACGGCTTTACGTGCTCTCCGAGGCACGGGGGTGAAACATCGCCAACTCCCTAACTCCAGGCAAGTGCTGAGAATTTGTTGTAAGAAAAACCCAATACTTTTTGTTATAAGCTAGATATTGATACGATGATTAGTACTGGAACCATTATTCATCGTGATATCAGCCTGTGGATGTCCACCGTTGGACATAGGCCTTCCTAAGTGAGTGAGTAATAATTAATTTTATTAATTTATAACGGAATCGTACTTTTGAGAGTGAATTGTACTTTCCAATGGGGAGAAAAACTGCTTTGAAAAGTGAAGAGGTGGAGCTTTTGAAGACTGTTTACGTTTTTTAATACAACGAAAATGTTTTAGCCAAGTCTTCGATGCGTCAATAGTTGTTTAAAGGTGAAAAAGGTAGGCTTGGAAATATCATACATTTTTTTACACTTACTTAGGCCACCATGTAATAGATATGTCACCGTAAGATTGCAAAACCGTTAGATTGTAATCTAACTGGCGAAATGGGGAGGGACACTGCCAATTTATCCCGCTAGGTGTCGCATCGTCGCTGGTGTTGTTTACCTGTCAAACACCATATATTTTTTACGCGATAGTTTCATTTTCTTAGATTAATTCATTTTAATGCCTAAATGTTCTGCATTCCGTTTTCCTGCTGATGAGGAATGAAGAAGACTATGGTACAAAGCCTTGCGCCAGTAAAATTGGAAACCCAGTTCATCGGCTAGGTTATGTAGAGCTCACTTTAGACCTGCCGATTATTATGGCAAGAGCACATACACTGGTTTTTACCCAGATCCAATTAAAATAGGACGCCTAATTACCTCAATTATGTACGCAAATGAACCTGACAGTTACCAGCGAGGGTGGCGCCATCTGAGATTAGCTTTGCCTGTCCCTCCCCATTGTAAACTGTCGAAAGATTACAATTTAACGCATTACTTTTCGGTAGATTGTAATCTGTTAAGTATATTAACCCGACAAATCCTAATTATTTATGTCGAACCCGAACATAACCAACAAGAAAAACACAAGAAAACGAAAATACAATTAATATTTCAAAATTGACACTCAGAACATTGAACGGTTCACAATCTGTCGACTGTTTACAATTTCGCTAGTTAGATTACAATCTAACGGTTTTTGCAATCTTACGGTAACAGATACACTGCTTTGAAAACCCCCTTTCTTAACGATTTTACGAGCTGGCATCGCCTTAACTGCACAATTGCCTCAGTATAGGGTATTTAAAGAGTCGAAAAAAGTTGATGTGGTTATCTTTTTCTACTCTTATTATACTTAGTATATTTTCAGGTTCTGCGTTGTATCACAAAATAGCAGCGTCACTTGCATGTAACAGGGTAATAGCACAGTAGGTACGCTTACTCTGAGTTTTTACATTGCAAATTCGATTGACGTAGTGAGCGTTCACTCACATTAGCGTTAAAGTAAAATGAACCTTAACTGCATGGGCTATGTATTTATTTACAGCCAGCGCTCCGAACGCTGAATTTGTCACTTTAAAGCAAGAGCTTTTGGGTCCATTTTACTTTGACGCTAATGTGAGTGAACCCTCACTACGTCAATCGAATTTTCACTGTAATAAAAAAACCGGCCAAGTGCGAGTCGGACTCGCGCACTGAGGGTTCCGTACAAACCAGTAGGTATATAAGTAAAAGTTATGGTATTTTTATTCCACTTATCTATTTTAATTTCAATTTAATACCTCTGCGCGTTCATACGGAAAGGGATAGTACCTACCTAAGTTTAAAATTATTTAAAATATTTTTATTATAATATGATGTAACTAAAAATTTATATTTTTCGCAATTCTTCCTATATATGTGCTATAAGACGTTGCTTCGTACCAAGTTTCAAGATTCTGAGTTCACGGGAAGTACCCTGTAGGTTTTGATTCCCTTGCGAGTGTCGAAAATTTGCATAAAAATATTTTTATTATATGATGTAACTAAAAATTTATATTTTTCGCAACTCTTCCTATATCTGTTCTATGAGACGTAGCTTCGTACCAAGTTTCAAGATTCTAAGTTCACGGGAAGTACCCTGTAGGTTTTGATTCCCTTGCGAGTGCAAGAAAATTCGAAAATTTGCAGCATAAACGGCTGTATCTTTTGATTGCGTTAGCCTTGAAGTTTGATTTTTTCACGGCTCCAAGGCACAGCAGACCTCAGTATTTGATATGAATTTCAGCTTGATACCTTTATACGTTCCTGAGAAAAAGGGTCTTGACACACAGACGGACGGACAACGAAGTGATCCTATAAGGGTTCCGTTTTTTCCTTTTGAGGTACGGAACCCTAAAAACTCAGAGTAAGCGTACTGAATAGGGAATGGTACTTGTAATAGCGCGAGTTTAGCGAGATAACGCGAACAGTGCCGCCATATTTAAACCTGTAGCCGCAAGCTCGCACTAAACAAAGCGCTGCCTGACATCCACTGCACTTTGAAGTCGTTTGTGTTAATTCTATGTACTCCATTTTATACTCCATACAAAATTTCAGTTTGTGCTTTGCTATTATTATTAGCCTCTAGCTCTAGCGAAGCACAAACTGAGCTTTTGTATGGAGTTAAAGTTAAGCTGGTCGGAAAATTATTTAGTTTGGCCGATAGTAAAAACCTTCCATTTTCAGATCATACTAAATGACACTTAGTTACACGGATTCTGCTGTCTATCCTTGAGACTGCAGTTACTTGTATCTTCTTACTGACTATGATTTTTGATTGAAAAGAGCAACCACCGAGTTTCTCGTTAGAAAAGGCATTCCGAACCAGCGGTAGATTCACTTGACGATTCAAAAGCACTTGTAAAAGTTATTTGAATAAAATAGATCGAAGTTTGAAGTACATGGTTCCACTAGAGTTGCGAGACTCTTTTTCTTCGTTAGAGAATTTCTTATTTAACATAATAATATTTCATCGGGGCTTAGAATAGCTAGTAAAAACCGCCACAATATGACTTTCGGCGATGGCCACCGCGTGCTCTGTCACTAGCTGCCTGCCTGCCTGCCTGCCTGCCTGCCTGCCTGCCTGCCTGCCTGCCTGCCTGCCTGCCTGCCTGCCTGCCTGCCTGCCTGCCTGCCTGCCTGCCTGCCTGCCTGCCTGCCTGCCTGCCTGCCTGCCTGCCTGCCTGCCTGCCTGCCTGCCTGCCTGCCTGCCTGCCTGCCTGCCTGCCTGCCTGCCTGCCTGCCTGCCTGCCTGCCTGCCTGCCTGCCTGCCTGCCTGCCTGCCTGCCTGCCTGCCTGTCCGTCTGTCCGTCTGTCCGTCTGTCCGTCTGTCCGTCTGTCTGTCTGTCTGTCTGTCTGTCTGCTACGCTTTCACGGCCCATCTGTTCAACCGATTTTGATGAAATTTGGTACAGGGATAGTTTGTATTCCGGGGAAGGACATAGGCTACTTTTTATCCCGGAAAATTCAAAGGTTCCCGTGGGAATCAAAAGATTTATCTGTTCAACTGATTTCAATGAAATTTGGTACAGGGGTAGGTTGTATCCCGGGGAAGGACATAGGCTACTTTTTATCCCGGAAAATTTAAGATTTCCCGCGGGATCGAAAAAATTTGGCCCACGCGGACGAAGTCGCGGGAATTATCTAGTATTATATGAATAGAATATCTACTTTTATTATGACCGCGCGCCTCGACTCTAGAAGCCTCGCGCGTCCTCCTGAACAAGCCCTGAGCATTCTGTGGTATTGACTCCACGTCCTTTTAAAGGTCTAGTCCCGCTACAGAAGCGCGGGACGGCACGTAGCGGCAAGTATTATTTGTACAATTAACAGTGTATCTCCGTGCCGCATCGCTTAAGTGGGTCCATCTCCATACAAACTCATACATAGACTATTAGCCGCTACGTGCTGCGCCGCGCCGTGCGTCTTTAGTGGGGTGGATCTTGATATCAAGGACGCCTATAGTTTGTAGGCAGTCCCATATCAACTCTCGATATAGTAATAGTTTATACACTTTACTACGAGTTCATCTACATCGTTGATAGGTTTAAGTTCGTCCATATATCTCCAAGTGCCCGAAGCGGAAACTTTTTGAAATAAAAATCTGTCGCTTTAAATGTAGGACGGGCTATAAAACAAGGGGCTAACTCAAATAAAATTAAGTAGTTAGCAGGATAAGAACTGCGTCCTAAGTACAATGGAACAAAAGATGTTTTTTTTGTTCCAATGTGTTTTTGTTTCGACGCTCAAAATCTAATAACGTTTGCGACCAGAAAAGATTTGGTCTGTGGGAGGCTTCGGCTGTTTACCACCCTAACTAATATAAAAGACATACACCTAACAGGGTAGACCGCTATCATCTTTTAATCTACATTATCAGTTACTATGTGAGATCGCAGTCGAATAAGCGTGTGTGTACTTTCGGGCATAGTGTACCGTCGCTACAGGGAAGCGAGAGAAAAATCGATTGAATTGTACTTTGTATAGATTTTATTTTTATGTAAGTATTATTGTATTTAATGCATTTTAATTTTTATAGTATGGGTCTTGTTGTCTGAAATAAATAAACAATGAGATAAATATAACTTGTTAGTCAAAGTCAAATAACGTTTATTCAATTTAGGTAGGTATACCTACTACACTTATTGACGTCGAGTTATCTATAAAATATAATGGTGATAATCAGTAACGGTATCTTAAAACTAAAGCTACGAGGGTTCCAAACGCGCCCTGGTGTGAGAAGAGCCCACAACAAACTCAGCCGGGTTTTTTTTCATTATCACCATTTCACAAATCATCTTAACTAAGGAACTATCAGAGCTAATAGATCAAATCATTGCCAAGCTTCCTTGTCATTTAAGTAATCCTTTACATGGATTTTTTAAATAGTTTACGTTTTACATTAACTTTGAACTTATTCAGAGACATTTTCAACATGTCTTCTGGGAGCGTATTGTAGTAGTTTTCTATCTCATTCTCTCGCAGGCTAAATCTTATATAGTATAATTGTATCGTGTTGTAGATTTTTCGTTTTAACCGCTCGCGCGATTAGCTCTGTGGTCGACTATAGTCATACGTCTATAAAAATTTGTGACCCAAAAAACATTAAAATGATCCGTGTAAAAATCCCGTCACGTACAATACAAAGCCCATTAGGATGTCATTACGGTAGCATCAAACCTAAAGCCTGCACGTGTTTTGCTTTAAGAGCATTGCCGAGTATTTTATTTGAATGAAAAATAACACCAAATTGTTATTTATTCATGACACGGTACTAAAAATATACATCAATGTGACACGTGGATGTAAGATAAGTAACGTTTTTTTTCTCCAATCCTTCGGCAGCTCCGTCACTCTTGTCTCTTTGTGAATTCTGTTGTCCATAAGGCTCACAGTTGCATTTGTAAGTTTAGGAAGCAAAAAGCATATTCCTATTTCAGTGGAAATTTCCTTCAAATCCGAATTATAAATGCGAAAGTGTGTCTGTCTGTCTATCTGCTATGCTTTCACGGCCTAACTACTCAACCGATTTTAATGGAATATGGTACAGAGATAGTTTACATCGCGGGGAAGAACATAGGCTATCGGTCATATTTTTATCCCGGAAAATTTAAGTTCCCGTGGGAATTAAAAATCTAAATCCACGCGCGGATGAAGTCGCGGGCATCATCTAGTTTGTAGAT
The DNA here is from genome assembly GCA_963932025.1 of Erebia epiphron. NCBI lineage: Eukaryota > Metazoa > Arthropoda > Insecta > Lepidoptera > Nymphalidae > Erebia > Erebia epiphron. The sequence continues at coordinate 40,306,254 of OZ009948.1, read as the reverse complement.
AAACTCAAAAAATATTAAACTAAAAATGGTGTAAAAGCAAGTCAGAATATACAATTTTATTTTATAATATGTTACGTTAGTAAATTAGTTAGTCTATGTATGGTTAGTGTTGTCACAATAATAATTAGATCCATATTAAAGGCCATTGCTTTCGGTCATAACAATATTATGTTAGCACCCCATTATGGTAATGTGGTATCCAGTAAAAGCTTGTATAGTTACAGTCCATTAGATAACACTAAGGACATCACGCCGCCATCCGTTATGTTAATGTTTCATGAGATAATGCATTTAGCCTGAACACTCACAAAGCCTTACTAGATAGTAACTTGGCCTCCTCTATGACTACCAATACTGTGTCTATGTTGTAATATACAAGGAATTCTATAACGCTGCATTTACACGTTCGCCATCGTAGCGCGGCGCACCCGATCGCTACATGATTTGCTCAGATAGCATGAAAGTGCTAACTAACGAAGAAAAAAACACTGGATTAGAATCTCTTGATCTAGGTCTAGGTCGATATTAAAGCTGGAATTAGGGTCAAAACTGATTCCCTTCCACGTTTCCGTCGCTAATTAGCTGTCAAACATAGCGATGTTACGTTTAATTTGCTTTGTGTGACGTAAATGTCTTATGGACACTTCCGGGCAATCAGATTGTCCGTAAAATACCAATTACGGGTAGTAGGTATTTCTCATAGAAAACTAGATGATGCCCGCGACTTTGCCTTTTAGGTTTTTGCAATTAATTGGAACTCTTTGATTTCCGGGATAATAGCCCGGATCCTTCCCCGGGATGCAACCTATCTCTGTACCAAATTTTGTCAAAATCGGTTATACAGATGGGCCCTAAAAGCGTAGCAGACAGACTGATACACTTTGACATTTATAATTAAAAATAATGTAAAAAATGTGTATGGATACGGCGAAAACTTTAATGAACAAAAAAAATAAGTAGTTAAGGTTTTTAAAATCCATTAATATTATTGGTATTCTTTTTTTTTATTATAGAACAGTGTTTATTATTGTAAAATAAAATAAATATAGAACTTAATGCTAGCTAACCTAACCTAATTACTATATAAATCATGCCCGCGTGGAATGGTGGCAAGAATGCTGGCTGCATTTCCGCACTGGACAGCCAGGCTGATCTCATGCGCAATAAATGAGGGCTGGCTCATTTACTGTCACCAGAAGAGGCAATTTTTTTTTAATCCACTACAAGTAAGCCCTTGACTGCGATCTCACCTGATGGTAAGTGATGATGCAGTCTAAGATGGTAGCGGGCTAACCTGTTATGGGCATGGCAGTTATATTAAACCCATACCCCTATTCGGTTTCTACACGGCATCGTACCGGAACGCTTTAACACCTGGCGGCACGTCTTTGCCGGTAGGGTGGTAACTAGCCACGGCCGAAGCCTCCCACCAGGCCAGGGCAGGGAAAATTCAGAAATTATAAATTCCCAAATTGACCCTGCCGGGGATCGAACCCGTGACCGCCGCACGTTAAGGCAACAGCGCTACACACTGCGGCACGGAGGTCTTCAAAAACGCAATTATCCGCGGTGAAATATCTCGTAAAAAAAATTTGCCACTAAGACTCCATGGCCCCAGGGTCTCCACGGCAAACGGAATAAATATGTAATTATCTATGAGAGAGGCATACTTCCGCCGCTTGCCGGTTTCAGCCTTTTCTGCTGTCATTATTGTTAATCTTATACTATTTATTTGTGCGGGTGTATGGATTAGTCGAAATTCGAAAAATATATTATGTCTGACCAAAGCATACAAATTTAGTTTCAAACAAAATGCAAACGCGTTTACTCCACCCTTCACCAAAATGGCATTGCAGTCTAATCAAGATTTCTGTTTAGCGGATTAATTTAAAACAAGAGTGTTACGTCTGACAGCTGTATAATTAAATTCAATCTTGCCACTCCGTCGATACTGGGCATCGAGCAAATCGCTTAAGAGAAGATAATAGCGTTGTAGTCACACACAATACTTTTGGCCATACTTGAAACCGAAAATTCCTGAAGTGGAGACAGCGTACTAACAGTTTATAGTAGTAAGCAAAGCCGTCCATAGACTGAAATATTACAAAGAAGGTAGCGGTAAGCGGTTGTATGTAGAACGCTCAGGATAGGGCAGGGTGGTGCTTGCTAGGGAAAGCCTATGTTCAACAAACGCCGTGCGCTATGATGATGATTAAAATATATCCATACTAATATTATAAATGCGAAAGTGTGTCTGTCTGTCTGTCTGTCTGTCTGCTACGCTTTCACGGCCCATCTGTTCAACCGATTTTGATGAAATTTGGTACAGGGATAGGTTGTATACCGGGGAAGGACATAGGCTACTTTTCATCCCGGGAAATGAGCGGGAATCGAAAAAACTGATCCACGCGACGAAGTCGCGGGAATCATCTAGTATTGATATATTTGGATGAGCGGTGGAGGAAATAATTTATGTTTAGCTTATTTATTATAAAGATACTAGGTACTTTATAAGTTATAAAATTGTGACAATACAGTACTCCAGTTTACTTTAGCTAAACGATAAACTACTAATATATTGCAAGGAAGAACATGTCCTTACCTTTGAAGCTGAATTAATTGAGAATATAATAGCCAGTAGGTACAGCTCAATGCACGCTTTGCTGGCACCTTTTTATTAAAATTTGGCCTAGTGGTCCGTTACTTTGTCAGAAGACAATCAGTAGCGTATGACTCATCCCGTTCAAGTGTAAAGAATGTGGTGCATTGATCCTGAAGGATTTACTATTTTCAGGTTACTTTTTGGGATTGCTTAATAGTTTCATTAGGGCTTTAGTATATGGGTTTGAACCTATAACTGTCACGAGCACCAGAGTCCTTCACTCGTTATCTACAAAAGGAATTTTGAGCTGACTCGTCGTCGTCGTCGTCGTCAACCGATGGACGTCCACTGCTGGACATAGGTCTCTTGTAGGGTCCTCCACAAGCCACGGTCTTGCGCCTCCTGGATCCAGCGACTCCCTGCGGCTCTCTTGGTGCTTTTGAGCTGACTGGTGAAGGAATATTATTTAAGCTATTCGCAGGAAGCCGTTGGATCTAAGCCGCGCAAGTCTCTACAAGAGACCCAGCTCAGAAGATAAAGCTAAGATTTAAGTATGTACTACAGTTCATACCTACAGAAGGGCATTCACGAAGTAATTAAAAAAATTAAGTTAGATCGCTAAACTTTTCCGGTTTCCAATTATAAGATACTCGTTTCACAACTTCAAATCGAACAATTGAATAGATTAAGCCAGAGTTCAATTTCTGAGTCACTTGAGCATCCTTAATTCAATTAACTCTTTTGGCAGCCAGTTAATTAATTCGCTTAATTTCGATGGATTGGAAATTATCAGAACAAAGTAATTTTATTCCACTTCTGTATAAAAAAAAATACATTTGTAAAAATCTCTAGGGGCCTTTAAAAGTCGTGTCAAAAAGCACTATCTGTCGCTGTAAACCTATTATTATTTGTGTTTAGGTATTTTAAATTAGTAATATGTAATGTAATATTTATGTATATACATAATATGTATTATATTTAGATATATATTTATTATATGTATAATTTTTATCTGTTTATAGTATGTACCTATTAGAATGTACGTTTATGTAATTGTTTTTATTTTACTTTATTCAAAGCAATTTCCCGTCTCACAGCAAGTACGGTCCATTCATGTAGGTTGCCTGGCAGAGATCACTTTAGTGATAAGGTCGCCTTTTGTTTGTAAGTTTATATAATGTTCTGTGTATATATGTCCATTTTTTATGCAATAAAGAATTTAATAATAATAATAATAATTTGTAGTTAGCTAGTTAATTACAGGTTACTACTATTGTTCAAAACATTATTATTTTAATACTAGAAGATGCCCGCGACTTCGTCCGCGTGGATTGATGTTTTTTTATTCCCGCGGGAACTCTTCAATTTTCCCGGACAAAAAGTATATAGTAAATAGCCTATATGTCCTTCCCCGGGATGTAACCTATCTCTGTACCAAATTTTATCAAAATCGGTTGAGTAGTTGGGCCGTGAAAGCGTAGCAGACAGACAGACAGACAGACAGACAGACACACACACTTTCGCATTTATAATCTCTATCTTATATATAAAATTCTCGTGTCACAATTTTCGTTCCCATACTCCTCCGAAACGGCTTGACCGATTCTCATGAAATTTTGTGAGCATATTCAGTAGGTCTAAGAATCGGCTACTATCTATTTTTCATACCTCCACGTGGACGGAGTCGCGGGCATCAGCTAGTATTATATAGTATGTATGGAAGTATGAATTGTGTCGGCAAGTCGTGTACTATGACGTTCCTAAAATAATAAGTGTCAACAATATTAAAATAATACCTACTGCTTTAAAGTAAGATATTTATTTATTGCAAAAATACACGCAGCATAGGCGGTGGTTGTAAACCCACAGGTAAAGCTAATATAGAGGTTGTTACGCACAATTTGGCAAAATAAAAATTATTATTATTATTATTACCTAATGTGCGTGTTAAGAAAGAAAATTAAAGCATATTACCAACCTAAACAACTTTCCAATCCATGTCCCGTACCGAACCTTTCAATAAATAAGTTCCGACATACTTGTAAATATCCAAGGACCTCCCTTTAAGTGGGTTAGGAGGGCAATAAAAAAAAACTCGAGTCGGAACTCCGATGTGAATGCGATTATAGGGTTGGTACAAGAATTTTACAGAGGGCGAGTAAAATTTTCAAATTATATTGTAAAATATGTAATTTTTTATTACATACTCGTAGATATTAGTTACTAATTTATAAAGTACCTACTAGAATCTAGATGATGCCCGCGACTTCGTCCGCGTGGATGGATGTTTTTGATTCCCGCAGGAACTCGTCAATTTTCCGGGATAAAAAGTAGCCTATGTCCTTCCCCGGGATACAACCTATACCCGTACCAAATTTCATGAGAAATTGGTTGAATAGATACATTTTTTTGATTCCCGCGGGAACTCTTGAATTTTCCGGGATAAAAAGTCCTTCCCCGGGATGTAAATCCCTGTACCAAATTTCATCAAAATCGGTTGAACAGATGGACCGTGAAAGCGTAGCAGACAGACAGACAGACAGACTTTCGCTTTTATAATATTAGTATGGATATAGTATAAAGTATAATATAGTATGGATGACAAAATCTAGTAATAAAATAAAGTAATAAATAGGTAATTGTAGTATGTCCATAGTACTATAGCTATTGCCCGCAACTCGTCGTTGTTGTCGTCTGCGTACAATTGCTTATTTCCCACGCGATTAATAAAATTTTCCAGCTATTAAAGACCTAGAATGGCAACAGCTTTTTTATTATTCTAATTTCAAAAACCTAGAATATCCATAAGTATTATATACATCCAACCACATTTGAGCACCAGCAGGTTGATATTCGTAAAATCTTACTTAGGTCATGTCTACTTCCTAGAATAGATAAGTAGGTAACCTGCTGTTACTTATTCACGCTACAATGATAAGGAACCGATTTGGCTAATGTTTTAAATGGAGATAGCTTATACCCTGAATTAACACAGGCATTTCATCTCGGAAAATTTAAGATTTCCCGACGGAATCGAAAACCATCATTGAGTATTTTTTAATACTATTAGTGTAAGAGACAATCCAGAAGTAGGTATGAGACACTTTTAATATGTTTGTACTCTCATTTGGAACTTGCACGAGTAAATGGTTAAACGTGTAGAGGTTCCACGAGAGATTTAATGTAATTAGATAAAAGATGGCTAAATAATATTCATTTGATCCGGCCACGATTGCTATCGTTAAGCTCTAAATCAAAATGCGATCTAAACACAAAAGTATTCAATAAACGCTGAGTCTGCCGGCAGGTAACTAAATTACTATCGTCAAAACACTCCTAATTTCATTAGGGCGTCCGTACCCGCCGATTAAATTGAATGACATGAAACGAGTCAAATTGACAGATATTATACTTCCTGTTTCATGAGATATAATGACAAACAGTAAGATTTCCATATTATAACCATCTAACCCACATTTCAGCCCCTTAGGGGTAGGTAGATATTCGTAAAATCTGTCCTATGTCAGGCCTATATCCTAGAATTGGTAGAATAGGTAGTAGGTAACCTGTTGTGACTTCTTCAAGCGACAATAACAACCGATTTGGCTGAAATTCTTATACCCTGAATTAACACATAGGCTACATTTTATCTCGGAAAATATTCCGAAATGAATTTAAATGAAATGAAAATGAAAATGAAAATGAAAATGAAAATGAAAATGAAAATGAAAATGAAAATGAAAATGAAAATGAAAATGAAAATGAAAATGAAAATGAAAATGAAAATGAAAATGAAAATGAAAATGAAAATGAAAATGAAAATGAAAATGAAAATGAAAATGAAAATGAAAATGAAAATGAAAATGAAAATGAAAATGAAAATGAAAATGAAAATGAAAATGAAAATGAAAATGGAAATGAAAATGAAAATGAAAATGAAAATGAAAATGAAAATGAAAATGAAAATGAAAATGAAAATGAAAATGAAAATGAAAATGAAAATGAAAATGAAAATGAAAATGAAAATGAAAATGAAAATGAAAATGAAAATGAAAATGAAAATGAAAATGAAAATGAAAATGAAAATGAAAATGAAAATGAAAATGAAAATGAAAATGAAAATGAAAATGAAAATGAAAATGAAAATGAAAATGAAAATGAAAATGAAAATGAAAATGAAAATGAAAATGAAAATGAAAATGAAAATGAAATTGAAGATGAAGATGAAGATGAAGATGAAGATGAAAATGAAAATGAAAATGAAATGAAATGAATATGGAAATAAACTTTATTGAACACCATACATAAAACACATTTAGACAAATTCAAGAAATTATGAGATTCGACAATTATGAAAGGAATTATGTGTTTCGGAGTTTCTGAGGGAATCAAAACTTTTAATCTACGCGAACAGAGTCACGCGTATCTATCACTATTTATAAATACAGGTAGGTACTAATCTCCTATGACTTGTACTGCAGCGACTTTATATCGGTTCATCCGTTTCAAGTCAGCGACTGTGTTTTATGTCCGCCCGATGACGTTAAGTTGTTTTGCGAAGAGTGTGGTCTACGACTTCGCGATATTACGCGTTGTATCGGAATTACGGCAATTCAAGTCATAAGTACACCTTTGATAGGTTTTCTCGACTTGCAATATTTCAGTTGAAATCTGTGGTTGAAATGTAAAAGGCGATTGAGGACGGATCTGGCTGAGATTTTGGCACAGACATAGATTATAGTCTGGAATAGCACATAGGCTACTATTTTATCCCGGAAAATTAAAGAGTTCCTGCGGGAACCAAAAACCTCAAACCACGCAGACAAAGTCGCGGGCATTCGCTAGTTTTTTTTCATATTTTGTTGCAAAATGAAAGTTTTAAGTAAGTTTTGGCGTATCGTTTAGCTACCTAAAATGATTATTGATTATAGTATTGTTTTTACACAAATAAATGTTTACTACCGCGCCGGTTCGGAAAACAGAATGTAATGAGAAAAGCTGGAAAAACTCAGCAGTTATTCCTCATATAGCAACAAATTTAAAAAATAAAAACTAACTAAACTCACAGAAAACCAAATAAAATAATCACATCAACCACACAAGTACTTAATTTTAGTATTTAGTTTATATTCTTATTACTATAAAATTTATAACTTTTTCTTCGATAAGTATCTATTTGTGATGCAGCCAAAACTGTCCCCAAAGCAATACCTACTGATACAGCATATTCTTTGTGGGTCGTAAAATTATATTGCACTACCAGCCGCGACCAAGCAGACCACTGGAAACACTTTTATATTATACAAAATAGAATCATGCATTTTCTTCCCGTTGTTTTTCGAATTTTACATTTTTCTCATATGCAAGTCTTGCGCAGTCCCTATCTAAGTTCAGTTTTATTTTTAAAAATCTAGCTGATTCAAGCCTGCTAAAATTTCTGAAGATTCCTTGGGTGTGAACTATACAAAAATCATGAATTCATGAATATGTAGATACTTTTTCAGGTATGACCCAAAAGCCTAAATACCAATTTTTCATGGATATATAACATTGAGGGCGAAAAAACTACGGATTGGACAGGACGAAGCATCCGTAATGTGTTTTCCCCCTAATTTTGATACAAAAATTCATCTCCAATTATTTAACCCCCAAAAATCTATATTATATAAAATTTAAAGTCCTGACTGACTGACTGACTGACTTATATATCAACGCACAGCCTAAACCGCTGGTCCTAGAGACATGAAATTTGGAGGGTGTATTCTTTATGGAGAGTAGGTATCCACTAAGAAAGGGTTTTTCGAAACTCCACCCTCAAAGGGGTAAAATTATTAGGGGGTGAAAGTTTGTATGAAAGCCCGTCATCTTTCAAGTTATATCCATGAAATTTGATATTTGAGCTACCGGTTTAAAATAAAGAAATACGTGTTTCACAGTTTTTCAAAATTCCACCCCTAAGGGGGTGAAACAGGGGGTGAAAATTTGTATGAAAGTCCTTCATTTCTCAAGATATTTTTCAAGTTACATCAACGAAACTTAATATTTTGGCTTTCAGTTTAAATTAAACAAGTACGTATGTCACAGTTATTCAAAATTCCATCCCTAAGAGGGTGAAATAGGGGGTGATATGTTGTATGAAAGTCCGTCGTTTCTCAAGTTACATCCAATGAAAATTGGTATTTGAGCTAACGCTTTAAAATAAAGAGACGTTAGTCACAGTTTTTCAAAATTCCATCCTCAAAGTCGCAAAATAGGGGTTGAAAGTTTGTATGAAAGTCCTTAATTTTTCAAGTAATGGCCATGAAAGCTGGTATTTGGGCTTCTGGTTTAAAATAAAGAAATACGTGTTTTACAGTTTTTGAAAATTCTATCCCAAAGGATTTAAAATAGAGATTTTATCCTTCAGTCACGCCACGAAAAGCAACGGATCGACGTGAGTTTTGCATGGGTATAGTTGACGACCTGGAGGGTGATATAGGCTACTTTTTGTCCCGGAAAATTAAGGACTTTCCGCGGGATTAAAAAAACTTAAACCACGCGGACGAAGTCGCGGGTATCAGCTAATACGTTATAAAAGAAACCTACAATCAAAATTTCAAAACTCAAAACCCCCAACCGCAGAAACTTAGGTCTGTGTCCGTTTATAGACCATACGGCATCTGCTGCATCGGGAGCCCTGGAGTTGGACCCTGGAGCTTACGCCTTTCGTTCAGGCCAGTGCCCGCTTCTCTTGTCTCTAAACCGCAGTGTGAATAGGTGGATAAGGTTAATAAACGGCTTTTGAATCTACGCCCGGGTTTTCCTTACCATCAGCTGTTACCTACATAGGCTACCTACTTATTCTGTGATGGCCTACCACGGCACAGTCAGTCACTTAGTCTATGTAAATATATATGTAGAATAGGTACTTTGATATACGATCGGCCTTCCCCAAGGATTTTTTCAGTTTTGCTTGGCACTAAGACATTTTCTTGCGATGAAAATGGTCCCCTGAGTCCCTTATGTAATTTTTCACGAAACGATACGTGTATGGAAAAATAAATGAAAAGAGTCTGGGTACCTAAATGTTCTGTTGCACAACAGCTGCGGAATTGATAGATTCATGCGTTACTCTTGTTAAAGCGTACTGTTTTTAGGGTTCCGTACCAAAAAGAAAACGAGAACCTTTAGGGCTCCACTCACGTTAGATCGGTTTTTTGTCGGCAAAAAATGAAAGATACAGATTGTATATTGAAAAGCACGCGTCTTCAAAAAAGTCGGTGAGAAAAAGATCGGCCGATTCGAGTGTCGTTTTTGATACGTCCTTAAGGGTGCTAGCTCTGCGTGGCGAGTCGACGCTCTCTCAAAAGATCATCAGACTAATATTATAAATGCAAAAGTGTGTTTTTTTTGTTGTTTTATTGGTTTGTCCTTCAATCACGCCACAACGGAGCAACGAATCGACGCGATTTTTGACATAGGTATAGTTGAGGACCTGGAGAGTGTCATAGGCTACTTTTTATCCCGGAATCTTAAGGAGTTCCGGCGGGAATAAAAAAAACTCAAAACTCGCGGGCGAAGTCGCGGGCGTCAGCTAGTCGTCCATTAAAAGATTATTGGTGGAAGGCGCCACGACCTTTGGTACTGGGGAATACGACGCAGAGAGAATGAGATCAGTAGGTATGTATAGTTCGACAGCAAGAAAAAGTCTCTAGCTAAAAGGTACGCTTTACGCAGTTTAAGACAATGAGGTCGCTTTTGAATAGCTATTGATAAAAACTTGCCGTGAGCTTCCATTTATACATTCGAATCGCGTAGCGGGATTGCGCGAGAGGTATGCTTCAATCAACTACAAACTGTGCAGATAGAAGAATATTAGAAAAAAAAGAAGAATATCTGCAAAGGTTTTTTAGAACGTTAGTTCTTTTTAGCAGAAACATCGATTGGGTAGAAACTAAAATGTGACTATACTAGAAGATGGCCGTTACTTTTTTTTTTACGGGATAAAATGTAGCCTATGTGATTATTCAGTTAGTAGGTTAAAGATATCTCTAGTCCAAATTTCCGCTAAATCTGACGGAACTTCAGACGTCGAACGGTCTTCATTGTGACGTGAAGGAGTAACAAACATCCAAACAATCACATTAATTATTATACAGTAATCAGGATTAAACGAAACCGCAGCCAAGCGCTAAGTAACTTAACTTAAAATTAAAAAAAAAAACGTAAATGATATTTATGATGATTTATGTATTTACTTATTACTTATACTTACTTATTTATTTATTTTAAATACTGCACCATCCTGCGCTCCGGTTCATTAAACCTTTCACCAAGGTTGTCTGTAAGAGATTGCTTTAGCAATAAGAACGCCTTTGCACGTTTCTATGTAGTTTTACTACTTCTTCTATAGAATCTCTGTGTATATGTGAGGTATACAGTACATGTGTGCAATAAAGATATCTTGATAAAATAAATGATAAAAATAAAGCAGACAAAGCACTGTTCACTGTTTACAACGAATTTGTGTACAGATCAAAAGCTTTAATCTTCAAACATGCGAACACCAAAGAAAAGAAAGAATATCTTTAAAAAATATCTCTGAAATTCGGCGAAATTCCGCTTTTGTCATATTATTTTATATGGTCACAAAGAAAATAAGTAAAATAATGATACGAATACTGATTGTGGTACTTTGCAGTTGAAATAAAATTAGTATTTATCATAAAATGTTTAGGCTTTTAAAATATGTATTCTTCTAGCTGTCTCGAATCACAATAATTCATACTTATAATCTTAAACTTTTTTTTAATATATAAAACAAAGTCGGGTTTGTTCGAACACTTATAACTCTAGAAAAGCTGGACGGATCTGGATGAAATTTGTCACATATATAGATTATAGTCTGGAATAACACATAGGCTGCTTTTTATCCCGTAAAATTAAGGTGTTCCGCGAGAACCAAAAAAACCTCAATCCACGCGAACGAAGTCGCGGGCATCAGCTCGTTATAATATACAGTATATTCTCTATAAATCGAAGTAGTTCCAGTTAAATACTGTACCTCCATAATAATAATAATAATAAGAAAAATATGAATAACACAATTGAGTTACTTAAGCTAAAATTCCTAAAACTTGGAAACGCTATAGAATAATATTTTACCTTCTTCTGAGAAGTAGCCAGCATAAAAATACTACCAGCGTGATCACCCACATTTTTGTAAACTTTCAAAAATCATGTAAAACTAGCTGATGCCCGCGACTTCGTCCGCGTGGTTTAAGGTTTTTTATTCCCGCGGGAACTCCTTAATTTTCCCGGATAAAAAGTAGATTATGTCACTCTCAAGGTCTTCAACTATGCCCATGTCAAAAATCACGTGGATCAGTTGCTCCGTTACGGCGTGATTGAAGGACAAACCAACAAGCAAACTCACTTTCGCATTTATTATATTTAGTATGATGAATTACTTCGATTGAACGATGCGTAGGCATGAGGGGACAGACAGAAATAATAGAGACAGGCTGTCTATATATTTAGGTGAGTACCAGTTTTCTTTTAACAAACTCCCTTTTTCTCACTTATGCGATAGTGTTCCTATTATCTTGACTTCGAGTAACTTGAAAGAACAAGTTACTAAGTCGTGCGGAAGTTGCTAAGTTTCGCAGAGGTTTTGTAACTTGAGCTTCTGTGTCGGTTCTAAGTGTACTTATATGACTAGGTATTACCACAGATTACTAAATAGTTACTTACCGTGAACCTACGAATAGTAAAATATACCGTGAATTGTAAAAATACCTACATTGAAATAATAAAACTTTTCCGTCACTACGTCTGTATAGACTTAGTTGCTGCCTACCTCGTTGGTCAAATGGTTAGCATGTTCGACTGCGGCTGACGAGATCCCAGGTTTTTTGTTTTTCGTTTTTCGGAGTCCGGAAGTTGCTGGTGCTCCACCCCGTGACTCGGAGAGCACGTTAAGCCGTCGATCCTGCACCTGATTTCTCTTCAGACGTCGAATTTTCGTCCCATCGGGCTATGAGAGTAAAGGAACAGAGAGCGCACCTGTGCGCACACACTTGTGCAATATAATATCTCCTGCGCAGACGGCTAATCACCGGGCCAGATAAGTTTGTGGGACAGGGGACTTAATTAGAATATGTTCTCTCAAGTACCGCCAACGTCATCCGCACACTAAGCGGGAAGTTTACACACGCAGTGTTACGTCCTTTGGATGTATGTTTTTAATACTCATAAGTACTTAGAAAAGTTAAAAGTTATTGTTGGAACTTTTCTAAGTACTGTAGGTATTACTGACAATAACTACTTACAGATAAGTTCTTGGAAAAGTTAAAAGTTATTGCTGGCAATAAGCTATACAAAGACTAGAAGTTGATATAATGATGTTGTGATACTCAAAGATACGTCAATTTATTCTAAACTTTTCCTTATATAAAATTAGCTGATGCCCTCGACTTCGTCCGCGTGGTTTAAGTTTTTTTGATTCCCGCGGGAACTCCTTAATTTTCCAGGATAAAAAGTACTAGTAGAGCCTATGTCACTCTCCAGGTCCTCAACTATACCCATGCCAAAAATCACGTCGATCGATCCATTGCACCGTTGAAGCGTGATAGAAGGACAAACCAGCAAACCAACAAACCAACAAACAAACTGACTTTCGCATTTATAATATTAGTATAATAGTATGTTTTTTATTCTATCTATCTACGTATGAAGTAAGGGCGAAAACCGACTACAAGCCAGGTGGGACAAACGTCCGCGTGGAATCAGAGTTTTTCCCGTGGGAAATGCTTTACCAGGACAAAAGGTAGCCTATGTCCTTCCCCGGGATGCAATCTCTTTACCATATCTCGTCAAAATCAGTTGACCAGTTAAGCCATGAAAGCGTAGCATGCAAACAGACAGACATACTTTTGCAGTTACAATATTAGTAGAGATTAGTATGGAAGTAAAGACACGTCATAATCACAATTAAATTTCCCCTGCCGCGAAGGGACCCCAAGAGCGGACGCAAGAAGAGAAAGAATAAAAAAAAGAAACAAAAAAGCTGGCTAAGTTTTTTTGGGCTCTTCTCAGACCAGGGCGCGTTTGGAACCCTCGTAGTTCCCGCGGGCAACAAAAAAAGCCGTAATCCCCGCGGACATCATCTAGTGTTTTATAAGTTACTAGAAATGATGCCCGCGACTTTGTCCGCTTGAGGTTAAGTTTTTTTGATTCCCGCGGGAACTCTTGCATTTTCTGGGATAAAACGAGGCTTACGTCTTTTCCCGGGATACAACCTTTACCAAATTTCATCAAAATCGGTGGCACGGACATTTTTTCTTTATTCCCGCGGGAACTCTTGAATTTTCCGGCTTACGTCTTTCCCCGCGTTAAAACTTATCCCTGTACCAAATTTCAGCAAAATCGGTAGAACAGATGGGCCATGAAAGCGTAGCAGACAGACAGACAAACACACTTTCGCATTTATAATATTATAAGTATGGATTAGCTGTCAATAAATGTACGGTGTACCTAATTTTAATAAATAAATATTGATTGATTGAGCGTCAGTTTATTAAGACTGGAGACTGGGTTTTATTCCATTCTATCGAGAGTTAGAATGGAATAAAACCCAGCCAAGTGTACAAAATTCGCGGGGTAATGAATCAGAATATCAGCTTAACGCTACATCGACTAAGCGTTATCGTCCCACGCAATCTTAAATAAGCTTTATCTACTCCAGCATCGAAAAGTTCCAATTTCGAATTTGACAACTATATCGAATTGAACCCTCTTTCGTGTTTGCTTCTCATAACGATACAGTTCGTTGTATGGGAGCTGTATCGTTATGAGTCGTAGCTGTATCGATATGGTTATCTTCATAATTAGGATACCTATAGCTTAGCGGCTCTGGGTTCTGGCACTTTTGGTTTTTATTAATTTATAAAGTAAAAAATTATAAAGACGTCCTTGTCGTAGATAAAATCTTGTATGCAACTGTACGTAATTAGTCATTTTAATTCTCGTACTATCCTATTTTGATACTCGGCAAGCCTCGTATCAAAAAACAGCACTCGAATTAAAATGACCCTCATTACGATACAGTTGCATAAATAGCTATTACGCTTTTATTTAAAATTTAAGTGTTTTGAAATAGTACTAAGTACCTAGACTTAGTATATTTACTCGTACCTACTGCCTTCTAAGAGCCTATACTCAGTCCCTATTTATAATAAAACTTATAGCTCACCCCAGCGTGGAATATTTGTGGCCAACGATGTTGGCTGCATCGTCTGCGCTGGACAGCCAGGCTGATCCTTTTCGCAAACAATGAGCCAGCCCTTCTGTCACCTGATGAGAAAATTATAAAACGCGTCAAAATGTTTGACGGTTTTTACTTTAATCACGCCGCGACGGTTCAAGGTTTTATGCATGGATATAGTAACAGGCTGAAGAGTGACACACTAGACTTATTATCCCGGAAAATTAAAGAGTTCCCAAGGTATTTGAAAGAAGAAAGAAAGAAAGAAAGAAAGAAAAATCATTTATTCACCTTGTGCCTCGTACATAAAATCAAACTTTATAATTAGGCTATGGCTTTTGCACCCACATGGCACAAGATGAAAAGGTCCCGACTCAGCATTAATGCTGCAGGTTTTGAAAACAAAACCTGAGCGCTGGTATTCTGCCGGAACCCAAACGAGTGACACGCACGAGCTCGACAGTCTTCGCAGCCGTCTGCAGTAACGGGATATAAGTGTGCTAAAAATGGAGTAAAATAAAATATGTAATTTGCGCAACTTATTGTGTAAAACTAAATATTAGAGATATAGCGATTTAAAGATAAAAAATAAAATAAAATAAAATAAAATAGATTAATATGTATAATAAAATATAATAGGCATATTATGTGAGTACATATAGCAGCTTCAAACCACCAAGCTAAATAACCTGGACCTAGTTGAAGTTTGTTGTTTTTGATCGTCTAAAAGTTTCTTTTTTAATGTGCTCTTAAACGCGGGAACTGAGCTTAGATTCCTCAGCGGAGGAGGAATATTATTCCAGCATTTAGTAGCCAGATATCGAAAACTTCCACGAAAAGCTGCTGATTTATGGCGTGGCCAAGTCAGCCTATTTAGTGGCCCTCGAGCATTAAAAGCTGGCGTATGCCAAGATAACCTATTATAAAGATAATCTGGCGTTTTGTTCTTGATAATACCAAACAAAAGTGTGCTGAAATGCAGTTTAATACGCGACTTCATATTGAGTATATTAGCATCATTTAAATAGGGAGTCACATGGGTACGGGGAGGAATATAGTAGCAGAATCTAGCACACGCGTTCTGGACTCTTTGAATAAGTCGCATGGAACGTTGGAGTAAGCATGGACCATAAACACCAATGCAATAATTCAGCTTAGATAATATAAGTGTCTCGCACAACTTAGTTCTCAGATCGGTATCGATGTAATTTCTTATGTTGTATAAAATTCTAAGTCGATAGAAACAGTTACGGGCCACTTCTTGTACATAATTTTCAAAATGAAGTTTCGCATCTATAGTAAGTCCCAAATTTCGTGCTTCGTAAACTCGTTCTATGGCAGCTCCATTTATATTTATTTTGACCGTATCAAAGCCAACGTCTAACACTTGCTTTTTGGTTCCCAGAATCAGAAATTTCGATTTCGAAGGATTTAAAACTAATGAGTTTTTCGATGACCATTGACTAATTCGCTCTAAGTCATTGTTAATTAATTCTAAAGCACAGTTAACATCCTCAGGCAAAAAAGACGTATAGATTTGTAGATCATCGGCGTAAAGATGATATTTACAATTTTTAATATTTTTGACTATGTCGGCCGAATAAAGAATAAAAAGAAGTGGTCCTAAAATAGAGCCCTGAGGCACTCCTCTATCAACTGGTTGAACCACAGAATTAAGGTATGAGCCATCCGCTTGCCGCAAAGAAACTAGTTGTTGTCTATTAATTAGATAACTATGGAACCAGTTTACACTATTTATATCAAACCCATAATAAGAAAGCTTGGATAGGAGAAGTGTGATGTTTATTGAATCGAATGCTCTAGAGAAGTCTAAAAGAGTTATAATAGTGGCCATGCCAGAGTCTTGAGCAGCTATAATGTTGTCAAAAACGTCAAGCAAAGCAGTCGAAGTGCTGCGACCCTTCCTAAAGCCGGATTGTAGGGACGGTAAAATTTGGTGAATTTCTAAGTATTTTTGAACTTGCATATAGACAACCTTTTCTAGCACTTTCGATAAGAATGGGAGAAGACTAATTGGTCGCAACTGTTTGACTTCAGTCGGATTACATACTTTAGGAATAGGGCGTACAACGGCTGTCTTCCATGATTCGGGAAAAACACCTGTAGAAATAGACCTATTAATAATAGATGTAATACTTTTAAGTGATTGAGGTAGTGTTAATAAAACCATGTCCCTTGATATTTGATCATTCCCGAGTGCATTAGATTTTATGTCAAGAATGATCTTACCAACCTCAGTTTCACTAACTGTAGATAATTTAAAGGTACAGTCACTAAATCTATGGAATTCAAAATAGGTGAGGTGAGACATGCTTGTATTAGTGGTGCCGGGAACATTTAGAAAGTGTGTATTGATACTATCAGGATCATTAAAGTCGTTAGGTAATTCTTTAGCTTTGTTTAAACTAGTTAAAACGGTTTTTTTAAGATTGTTCCAAAGGTAAAATGAGTTTTTTACATGAATATTTATAAAGAATTTAAAGTAGGCACACTTTTCATAATATAGGCTGACGTTAACAAGGTGTTTTAGGGACTTATACTCGTTTATGTTGTCTTCCGTGTCACTTGTCTTACGCTTATCTGATGCTTGATTGCGTAGAAGCATCATGTAACGGACATTGCTCGTAAGCCAAGGCTGAATATTTTCCTTAATAGATGCTCTTTTCAGCGGTGCAAAAACGTCGTATAAGTCAACAAATATAGTGCTCAAAGTATTAACCATATCGTCAACAGATTCCCTCTCACAAATGCCGTTCCAGTCGATCATTTCAAGGCAGCCATTGAAATTGTTTAGATCTATATTTTTTAATGGTCTGTACAAAAAGTGTTGAGTTTTGGGCTTGGTTTTTTTTACTTTTATCTCGCCGTATAACATTGCATGTCCCCCAAGGTCAGGAATATGATCGACAACAATATCTGAAACATTAACATCCGAGCAAAATAAATCAATAAGTGTATCGCTGTGAGACGTGAAATGGGTAGAACTGTGGATAACATTTGTTAAATTAAAAGAATGTAGGAAACTGCTAGCACGCTTGTACATATCACAGCCTTTATTATGAAAATTAATATTAAAATCGCCTAATAAAACAGTATGGTCATGGTCTGGCAAGGTAGTGATAGTTTCCGTCAGCGAATCAAAAAATAAGTCACAATCAAGCCAGGGAGGACGATACGCCGTGCCGATGACTAAGCGCTTCGAATTCATACTTACCGATAACCACATTTGCTCCACTCCGGGGTGAGCGGGTGGAGGGTGTTGCAAGGTGCGGGCTGAGATTCCCTGCTTCACATAGAAGCCTACGCCGCCACCGCGCGCGCGGACTTCCCTAGGTCGCGGTATGTGTCGCAGTCGGTAACCTGAGATACGAGGGGCTCGTCCCCCCTCCCCCTCCCGCAGCCAGGTTTCGTTTATACTAAGTATGTCAGGAGAGTGATTTTCTACAGCAACAATAAACTCATCATGTTTGGTACCTAAGGAACCAGCATTGAAGTGACCAATTTTAACGTTTTTAGACTTAGCGCCTTTTAATTATGTTATAAATTACATAGAATCTTATCTTATATATAATAAAACTAAATAGTTTATGTAGTAACATGGATACATAGTATACATAATTTATACGAGTAGGAATATTATGAAAATAGCATTATCCTGACAAGATCTGTTGTGGTTGCATATGATATAATGTGAAGATATAAATAATAAGTGATTATATATGGTAAATAAATTGCTTGCTTAGTGCGTATCGGTCCATGTGAGTGCAAAAACTTACAAAATATGTACAATATACAGCTGCAAATTACAACCATTCCCTTAAAACACAGTATTAATTTGGGGTTTACTAACTTAAAAACTTTTATAATTTTTTTGATAGGGCAGTCAGGATGGGGAAACATGAAAACATTCAAGCATGCAAATATATATTGTTTACCGGAGCTCAAAACAGTATTAGACATGGTGAAAGCATACATAAAACTACAAAAGACACAATCTAAACTTTGACATAAGTATTGTTTAGATAGCGTTTTATCAAAAATTGGGCCCCTTTGTTTACTCGAGGTCAAAAAATCAACTAGCAAAGTGAAAACATACTTATGATTATGATAGGTGTTATCCAAATATAGAAACATATAAAAATCTAAATACAGAATTAGAACTAGTTTTCTGTTTAAAGTACAAAGTTTTTTAGTGACAAGTAACCTAAGTAATAGCAAACATAATAAAAGCATAATAATAAGACTTATATGCGGAAGTTGGCTGAGCAGCCGATGTAGACATAATAATAACACAATAGTTAGAACATAGGAACACAAGCTACTGCCGGGATCATTGTTTACCCACTTCATTTCTGACAAAGAATTTACTAATGTCGTCTTCGGATTTAATATGACACACCATAGATTGTTCGTCGCGACGGGCAAAAATTCGTCCTCGTTTTGTCCAGACGAACCTCCAGCCATGCTCGCGACCAGCATCACGAGCTTGCCGAAATAACACACGATTTGTTTTCGTAAGCCGCTCGTTGATATAGAACCTCCGTGGCGGAGTAGGTAGACCCATGTCAGCGGTTGTCACACCCCGGCGAACGCGCGCGCTGTGCAGAAGTTCACTCTTGATGGCTGAGCTACTGAGACGAATCGCAATAGGCCGCGGGCGGGCCAACGTAGGGCCCTGGGAGCTATCCACGCGCAGGTGCCCGCCGACTCGAGACACACTCACCACATCACGCTCCTCGAGTTTTACATTCAGCTTGCTAGCGACTAATGACATTAAATGCAAAAGATTTTCACCAGGCATCTCAGGTATGTTTGTTATTTCTATGTCGTTGGATAATAATTCCTGATCGCGATCGTTGATATCTCTCATTAGTTGAGCCACGGTACTCTCTAGCTTGGAGAGGTCAGGAACAGACTGAGCGTTTGAACTATTATTTTTTTCCAGCAGCTCCACTTTCGAGTCTAAGACATTTAATCTTTGTGTGCATAGTGAAAGGGATGACTTTATGTCATTCATTTCTTTCCGAAAGGCTTGGAATTCGCCACGCATAGCTCGCATTTCCTCTCTAAACAAACGCAACTCCATCACCAGCCCGTTTTCCACTGTATCACTCCCAGGCGCAGCAGTAGGCTGTTCCGTGCTGCCCACGTCCAAACAATCCACTGGCATGGGGCTGACCCCTTTTACGGGTGTCTCTGAGCCTCTGATCTGCCTCAGACCTTTCTTGCATTCCGGGCAGCTCCAATCAGGAGCTACGTCAGCGCCGAGTGCCAGCGCGACACAGGCTCGGTGGTATGTTGAGGAGCATTTACAGGAGACTGCATCAGAGGCTGTCGTTGATAAAAACCGTCCACAAGCCACACATTTCACCATTTTTGAGATTTTTGTTCACTTCAAGTAGGTACCATGTATTATTTATAGCAGACGGTAGGTCACCAATTGCACTCGACTAGCACTGTTCGATGAATAAAATTAATTCGTATTTAAGTTGATATTGCGACGTTTAAAACATAAGATAGCATTTAATGGGGTTTATTACGGCATATGTTAGTTAATTTTTGTTTTAGGAGTGTGAATTTTGATTTGCACAGTAACTTTAACCACTATTGTACTTGCGACAAACTTGCGCTCGCGTCGTCACCGCGTCACTCTTTGATTTTCTATTTAAAATACTTTTTGGGGTTTATTGAAGTTTACTACGGATAAAGCCTCCCAAAGTAGAAATTAAAAATCCCCAAATGGCTCTGCCGGGCATCGAACCGGTGACATCAAATTTTTGAGACTACAATGCTTAGCACTTCGCGAGATACCAAAAACAATCGTCATCGGATCTTCGATTAAAATAAATCTTACGTTTAATATTATGGCTAAGTACCTAAGGCCCGCTTACAGAAACGCCGAGCTATATTAGCTGGTACTTTGACAGAATTCGCATAAAACTTTTGTCATTTCTAATTTATTCTTGGGTTGAACGTAACCCGGCGTCTCTGCAAGCGGGCCTAAGTCGACCTTTCGGTTTTCAGACGGGGGTCAAACCGTTACGTCATCCAGGCTAATTCTGATGCCTTTAAGTATGTATATTTAAGTCAAGTATGTTTATTTTGGACTCTGAAGCTTCGTCTGAAGTTGGAGCGAATCAATGATTATGCCATACTAGATGATGCCCGCGACTTTGTCCACGTGGATTAAAATTTTTTGAGTCCCGTGGGAACTCTTTAATTTTCCGGGATAAAAATTAGCCTATGTCCTTCCACAGGATTCGACCTATCGCTGTACCAAATTTCATCAAAATCGGTTGAACAGATGGGCCGTGAAAGCGTAGCAGACAGACAGAGACACTTCGCATTTATAATATTACTAGATGATTCCCGCCACTTCGTCCGCGTGGATTAAGTTTTTTTTGATTCCCGCGGGAACTCTTGAATGTTCCGGGATAAAAAGTAGCCTATGTCCTTCCCCGGGATACAACCTATCCCTGTACCAAATTTCATCAAAATCGGCTGAAGAGATAGGCCGTGAAAGCGTAGCAGACAGACAGACGCACTTTCGCATTTATAATATTAGTAGTATGGATGAACGAATTATATTTTATAGTTCAACTAAGTTTTCAGTTATTCATGTTGGCAATACCTAATAATAGATAAACTATGATAAGATAACTTGGATAAAATTATGTCAAGTTACCTCTACAGTCGCAATGAGAAAAGCCAAGACCGAGCAGCATTTCAGAAGAACTAGATGATTCCCGCGACTTCGTCCACGTGGATTAAGATTTTTTTATTCCCGCGGGAACTCTTTAATTTTCCGGGGATAAAAAGTAGCCTATGTCCTTTCCCGGGATACAATCTACCCCTGTACCAAATTTCATCAAAATCGGTTGAACGGATGAGCCGTGAAAGCGTAGCAGACAGACAGACATACAGATAGACAGACACACTTTCGCATTTATAATATTAGTATGGAAGTATGGATATGGATACACCAAGAAGGTTTACTTGAGGATCTACAACTTTACTATTCATGGCTAGAATATTGCGTTATTGAACTACAATATTATTATTATAATTTTAAGCTTCGCTAACTAATGCTCTTTGACTACGTCGCTACGCTCGTAGATCGTCTACGGCTAATTGGCTACGAACTTGTACAATGCTTGCTTTTTCGATGAAGAACTAGGAGGATGTTATAAATGCGAAGTATTTTGTCTGTCTGTCTATCTCATTGACTATTTGTTACCTTTTCACACGATTTCGACAATAAGTACTTGAACGACTCCCCCTCTCTCTGCGTCGTATTCCTCATTACTGAGGGTCGTGACCTCTTTCCAGTAATCACATAATGGTATGAGTTTTCTTGGGACAACAACGCGGTGGGTTCCCACGTTCTTCCGCTTGAACGTAGGCTACATTTAATCCTGGGAAATTCTTCAGATTTTGAATAGCGTCCATTCAGCGTCCGTCACGGACATCATCAATTGAATATAATAAACGATGCACTAAAACTGTTTCAACACTTATCGTGCAGCAAAACAACCCTGGGGCCACAGCCAACGCTTAATTGTTTCATTATTGTTGACTTTCGTGTTTTAGAATTATAATCCTTATTTTAGGGACATCAAGGTACGTGACATCAAACTGACATTTTGAGTATTATTGCATAAGTATTACTTTAAGCGTATGGCCCCTGAGCTTACCACTACATAGCCTAGCAACTTAGCAAGCTCAGCTCAGAGCTTGATACGCCAGTCTCTATTTGACGCCCGAGTTGGTTGCACGTCTGTTCAACAGTCACTCACGGTAAAAGTTCGGTATTAACGTGAGCTTATTGTGAGAATAATTTAATATTGATGGTGTTTGTGACTGTGAATTTGAATTTGTTTTTTATGTAGTGGTAAGTAAATATTTTTTCTAGTTTTAACTATTTAATTTTTCGATGCATAATGGTTTTTTCTGCAGTCAATTTAATTTTACTTCAGAGAGAAAATTATTGTTAGTTTTTATTACATTAAATCCAACGTCTTATACTCGGACTTTTAATTAAACGCAGTAAACTGACGTTTCAAAATGTGCAGTGTGCTTTCGCTTGTGTTGCTGTGTAGGACACAGCGTCTTTTTAAGAAAAAGAGCATTCAACGATTAAATAATTTTATATGAAAATACTTTTTAAACAACCGACTTCAAACTCCCGCGCCAACTTTACAACAACAAGCACACGCTATACAAAGTACTTATTTTATTGCTGATATTTTAAAAACCGCTCGACCGATTTCGATAAAATTTATATGGGACCACATGGAAAGTATGTTCTTTCAAATAAAAAAAGAATCATCCAAATCGGTCCACCCAGTCAAAAGTTCTGAGGTAACAAACATAAAAAAAAAAAAATACAGTCGAATTGAGAACCTCCTCCTTTTTTTGAAGTCGGTTGAAAAGGAGGAGGTTCTCAATTCGACTGTATTTTTTTTTTTTATGTTTGTTACCTCAGAACTTTTGACTGGGTGGACCGATTTGGATGATTCTTTTTTTATTTGAAAGAACATACTTTCCATGTGGTCCCATATAAATTTTATCGAAATCGGTCGAGCGGTTTTTAAAATATGAACAATAAAAGTTGGCGCGAGAGTTTGAAGTCGGTTGTTTAAAAAGTATTTTTTATATTAAATTATTTTGAAGTCGGTTGAAAAATATAAATAATCAGAAGCGATTTTGGTGCGCTAATAGATATATTTTTATAATATCGTTGATTCGTAACTCGGTGAGAGACTTTTCTTCAAATCCATGAGTCTGCAACTTACTTACATTTATTAATAACTAGATGATTCCCGCGACTTCGTCCGCGTGGACTAAATTTTTTCGATTCCCGCGGGAACTCTTAAATTTTCCGGGATGAAAAGTAGCCTATGTCCTTCCCCGGGATACAACCTACCCCTGTACCCAATTTCATTAAAATCGGTTGAACAGATAAATTTTTTGATTCCCACGGGAACCTTTGAATTTTCCGGGATATAAAGTAGCCTATGTCCTTCCCCGGGATACAACCTATCCTTGTACCAAATTTCATTAAAATCGGTTGAACAGATGGGCCGTGAAAGCGTAGCAGACAGACAGACAGACACACTTTCGCATTTATAATATTAGTATGGATTTGATGAGTTGCGTCCATTATGTTACAGTAAGAGTGAACACGTTACATTTAAACTAACATCTCTTTACAAGATTGTGTTCAAAGAATTAACTAATTTTATTAAGAAACCTAAACCCTTAAATAAAAATTTGTTCGAATAATTTAGAATTTAAATAAAAAATTAAAAACTAAAACCTTTAAATTAAAAACTAAATCCTCATCGAAAGCTTGAATTAATAATTTTGTAGAGAAACAAACAATGAAAAAGTTGTGTACCTAACTAGCTCTGTGTAAAGTTGTGTGTAATACAGTAGAAAATTAAGTTTAACACAGTTCGGAATTAGCTAACTTTCTAATTGAAACATAATTTAAACCCCTGGAGATATTTGAATTGTAAATTAGAACCAAAACCGAATAATATTTGGATTTGAAAGAGTCTGAGATAATATCATTTACCCACAGAATAACTTAGAGAACTAGCCTACACTAGAGAATCCACCATCACTTTAGCCTATTAACGTCCCACTGCTGGGCACAGGCCTCCACTCTCATAGGAGAGAGGGAATTAGAGCTTAGACCCACCACGCTGCTCCAATGCGGGTTGGCGGGCTTTAACGACCATTATCATGTTAGTGATAATAACCGGGACCGACGGCTTAACATGCTGTCCGAGGCACGGGGGTGAAACACCGCTAAATTCCTATCTTCAGGCTAGCACTGAGTATTTCCCGGTACTCGAACTCGAGACCTCGTCGGCCGTAGTCGAACATGCTGACCACTAGACCAACGAGGCAGACTAGAAAATAGAGTACACATATTTGTGATAGCGGCTTGACCGAGACACTATCATATTAATACTAAGAGCATACACTACAGACCGGACAAGATAAAACGTCTGCCTGAAACGTCCGTTTCACATGAGAACGGCGTTTTGTCTCGACGCGGACGCCTAAAATTATAAATGCTAAAATGTCTGTCTATCTCTCTGTTACCTTTTCACGGCCTTACTTTTACCATTTCACAAAAATCTCTTAGCTCTAATATTGGATAGACGCAGGCGTTACTTTGCGGAAGTCCATGATAATCAAAGAAAAAATTCTTTCCAAAAAACCGACTTCCAAAGCCACTGTAAAGTAAAAAATAATTTTGATTTCTACACACTATGTTGAAGTCGGGCGAGCCTCACGCGTCAACTATGCCTTTCTTTGTTATACTCGCCCGACTTCAACATAGTGTGTAGAAATCAAAATTATTTTTTACTTTACAGTGGCTTTGGAAGTCGGTTTTTTGGAAAGAATTTTTATTTTTAACTTTTTAGTGTACTCTAAATCCCTACGGCTTAGGAGTGCAGTACCATGCATCATTAGAGTTGAGGAGTTGGAAATTGGGTTTAAGTATGAAGTCGTTGCTTGACACCTACAATATTAATTCACCATAAAAAAATCCTAAACCACTATGTTTAAGGAGTTCTGTACCCTGCAGCATCAGGGTTGAGGAGTTGGGACTTGGGTTTAAGTATGAAGTCGTTGCTTGACACCTACAATATTAATTCATCATAAAAAAATCTTAAATCGTTATTTTTAAGGAGTTCTGTACCCTACAGCATCAGGGTTGAGGAGTTGGGACTCAGGGTTGAGGAGTTGGGACTCAGAGTTGTATCGTATACACGTGACTTGATACCTACTATATGAATTCACCATCAAAACTCATAACTCCCTAGTTTTGAGACGTAGGTACAGCATCAGGATTGAGGATTTGGAGTCAGATTTTTTTATGGGACCACCTCGTGAGCTTCCTCTAACCAATGTAAAAAAAATTTTCAAATCGGTTTAGAAATCACGGAGATATGCACCGACATACATTAAAAAAAAAAAAAAAAAAAAAAGATACGCGCCGAATTGAGAACCTCCTCCTTTTTTGGAAGTTGGTTAAAAAAGAAGCTTAATTCGCTAAATCCGATATTATTATCAACGTACGCTTCACTCCGACACCGGAGCATTTGCAGCAGATGCTAACTCGACAGAGCACGATTGGTACAACAATCCGGTCGACGTATAGCCGCAAGACTAGACCATAATTTGATTAAAAAAATTAAAAAAAAAAGTGTAAAGAAGCGGGTACTTTGCAATGTGTATCAAGTATTCTTCCTTCGTTATTTAAAATGGTTTTATGTAATTTTTTAAATAATTGTAACATGTTATGTGAGAAGAATATTAATTGTACTTCAGGGTCACCTGACTGGATATGTTGCGGCTTTCTGATTAATCGACAAACATCTCATATTCACAAATTCATACAAACAAATCATTTCTTTCTTTCTTTCCGTTTTACCGTGTGATTAGTGGGTACGGACCTCGAGGCTTTGATTCCAGGCTGACTCTTATACTCATTTATATTTATATTTATAATTTTATTAATCCATATCCATACTAACATTATAAATGCGAAAGTGTGTCTGTCTGTCTGTCCGTCTGTCTGTTTGTCTGTCTGTCTGCTACTCTTTTATGGCCCATCTGTTCAAGCGATTTTGATGAAATTTGGTATAGGTAGTTTGTATCCCGGGAAAATTAAAGAGTTAGAGCTTCTCTGATAGCCGCCCAAGGTAAAGAATTGAAGGCGTTTACGATATCTAGGCTTACCGGCAACGCAACTCCACCCCCGCATACCGCCCGTTCCGTCAAGGTACGGACGCGAAGGATAGCGTCCACGGTCAATCGGCCTTTCCGGAAACCGAACTGGCTTTCCGACAGGTCGGGGCCCACCCGCGACAGGTGGTTGGCAAGGCGGGCTGCAATAATGCGCTCAAATAGCTTTCCCACCTCGTCCAGCAGGCATATAGGTCGGTAAGCAGACGGGGAATCTGCCGGCCTGCCTTCTTTTTTCAAGAGGACTAAGCTAGCCCTTTTCCAACCGGATGGGAAAATGCCTGAGCGTAGGCAGCTATTAAAAAGTCTCCTCAGCCGGTATCCTAAGCCCCCCATGCACGGCCCGGTATTCCGACTGGCCCAGGCGCAGTATTGCGGGTTTTTAAACGCCTTATCGCTTCATTCAATTATTTTGGTATTAGATGACACGGTCCTGTTGGTGGGTTTGACACACATCCGTACCTTAGCAACGTGGCACAGCTCTGGTGGAAGGGCACCCAGGCCTATATCATCTTGTCTTAGGACCTATGGTGATATTGAAAGCCTTGAAAGAAGATCTACTTTACTTAATGTTCCAATAGTAAGTGTCAATAGCAGTAGCTCACACAAAAGATACATATTTATTTAGTTCACCAAAAATATTTACATACTTTTACGACAAAATCCGTAGGAAAGGGCTACGCAAATACGGAAAACTTTGTTCATTTTAACACAAATCGAGAAACGTAGGAAGTTTTTTCGCAAAATGTAGGTGCTTCCCAGCTTCCGCAAATGTCTACTTTTACGACAAAAGGTCCCGCATGACCTGTTTTCGCAACACGTGTTTGTAACTACTTATTTTACACGCAACAAAACTTTCGTAATTTGTTTCAACAGTATTAACAATAGATTAAAATATACCTAATAGTTATATATATAGTTCTATCATTTGCATAAAAGGGTATTAACCAGTATTAAATTGGACTATTAGTTGCCTTTCCCTACCAAATTAATTGCAAATTCTATGCTAGTAGTGAGTAGGTACGATAATTAAGTCCGTTTCTACCGAACCCATTACAATTGAACATTTGTAAGTCATAGAGATAAATGAATTAGGTAATGCAGGTAGCAATTAGGATGTACGAGTATCATCTTAAGTCTCTTTTCTTTTCTAGTTTCTTTATTAGTTGCAATTCCATAGTTACATTATTTCTTAATTATTAACATATCATATTCATTAGTAAATAAGGCATGCTATGGATACCCAGTTTGGGTGTGGCAACAGAACAATACATGGTGGTAGGGAGACCGATTTTATTAGTGTTTGTCAGTATCATTTAAGAATTCATTAATATTGTAGTAACATTTTCCAATCAAATAGTTTTTTAGCGTGTTATTAATCTCCTTTTCGTTCCCGATGTTCCTAATGTAGTCTAGCAGATTGTTAAATATTTTTACTGACATTAAATAGGGGCTTGAGCTGTGCAGTGCCAATTTTGACGGTGGGGGAATCAATTTATTTGCGTGTCTCTCGGGGAACCGGCGAGCTTTGTCCTCTTTCTTGGTGTAGAAGTGTAAGTTTTTTCTTACAAATTTACACATTTCAAATATATAAATTGAAGGTAAGGTCAATATTTTTAATTCTTTAAAGTGGGGTAGGCACGACTCTGTAGTTTTAATGTTTGCTAAGATGCGAATGCATTTTTAGGGTTCCGTACCCAAAGGGTAAAAACGGGACCCTATTACTAAGACTCCGCTGTCTGTCTGTCTGTCTGTCTGTCTGTCTGTCTGTCTGTCTGTCTGTCTGTCTCCAGGCTGTATCTCATAGACCGTGATAGCTAGAAAGCTGAAATTTTCACAAATGATGCATTTCCGTTGCCGCTATAACAACAAATACTAAAAATTAAAAAAATATATATATTAAGGGGGGTCCCCATACAATAAACGTGTTTTTTAATAATTTAAAACTTACTACATGTTTGTACGGAACCCTCGGTGCGCGAGTCCGACTCGCACTTGGCCGGTTTTTTTTGTAATATAAAAAGATCCTGAACATTTGTGCTGTTTCCCCAGAGTTCACATACAGAGTTTGTGCTCTAGTTCACATTGGCCTGATGTGGTCGACGAATGCAGGCCAACGACGAATTGTGCTTACCGCGAAAACACTTGAGACAATAAAAAATACTTAGGTTACTCAGGCGCTCTACCTTTTTTTTGTTGACGGCGGGGAAATCTCCTTGAGATACCCAATCTCTGGGGAGGTGGGGGGATCAGGTTATGTGGGATTTCTACCCACTAAAATCCCCTTGCTGGCCACCCTCTGGGTATAGTGAGCAGCTCCGGGAACTCTTAAAAGAACATGCGCTAGTAGGTTCGTAACTAGCCAATTCCGAAGCCTCTCAGAAAGCCAGAACAGAGAAAATTCTGGAATTGTAAATTTCCCGGGAACTCCCGCATGTAACACCATAACACTCACAAAGTCTTTTAGGAACTTTATCCACCAAATTGACGAGATTTTCCGTCTATTATTCCAGCAATATGTCCCCGTAGTTGTAACTTGTAACATGTGTATTGACTCTCAACGCAAACATTTGATTGGGATAACTAGAGCAAAACAGGAACGAGCGACTATTGTGAATGTTAATAACCGTGACCGATGGGCCTGCGAACCCTCTTAGCTGTGGAATAACTTACGCAAATACGAAACATTGGTATTATTATCTCCGTTCTGCATTATATTATGGTCTTACAATTTTGTTATTGAAGAGCGGGCCTTTTGAGATGTGTATTTTTCGTTAGGAGTTCGAGATGGTTCAAGAGTTTGTAGGGAATAAAAAAAAAATTAAAATTAAAAAAGCCGTTAATTATTCCCATATCCTTGTTATAACTAGATTACAATCTCTTGGAACATTTGTGATAATTTAATTAGAATGTACTAGAGTCGTTAAAAAGTTTAAAAAAAACGTGAGAGATTACAATTAATAATTCAATGTTAGTATTATAATTTTGTGAGATAGGGGCCCCTTCTCGGGTAAAGGCCTCCCCCAACCTCTTCCACCTTCTCTATAAATGGGAAATTAAAAAGTTAGAGGTGCGTGCCCGAGGATAGAACCGCCTATACGACCGACGTCTTAACTACTAGGCTTTTGCCGCTTTTTCGTGAAAGATATAGTAGGTAGTCATTCAAAGAAACAAGTCCAATTCTCGCCAACGACGGTTGAGTTGGTTCTATGTTTTTAGATTTGTGTTCCGAAATGGAACAGCTCTCTCGATGTTCGCGTTTCCCGTCTTTGAGGATCAACGGATATAGAGTGTGGACATGTTTCGGTGTGGAATTTCTGTAGGTATTCTTAGCTAACTATTGTTTGCTTAAGCTGGAACTTGAGTGAGAACATACATTCTGCAGTATATTACCTAGTAAGCGCTACGCTTTGTGTTTCATGTTTGCTGCAAGAAAACTGCAATTTATATTTCGTATTCGGTATTCTTCTTATTTGCTCGTATAAAATTTCCAACAAGTAATGAGTAAAACCAGCAAGTAACACGTCGTTTACATATTATAACAATTACAGGCAAGCTAAAACGTCTTCGTTGCGATGGGGACAAAGAAGTGCTTTAATTTTGTGTGTTCTCGAATCGAAATGTTTCTTTTGGTTAGCTTAACAAAAGTTTTCGACACATCGTAAATGAATATAATTAAAATTATTAAAAAATACGACTGCCGTAGCCTGTATTAAATTTTTCAAAAATTTATAGCCCGTGTCACTCGGGATATTGAACTATAGTGTTATATATTTTTGGAATCTACTCATCATTTTCTAGATGATGATTATATAGTTAATCTTATTTTCGAATATTTTTTTCAATTTTAGTCTTAATGCGGGACCATGGTAACACCATCAATTTTTTTTTAAATTTTACTAGTTTATGTCACCCGGAATCAGCTAGGAAATCTTACGATACCTTATTTATCAAAATCGGTTCAGCCGTATAGAAGTTATTGTGGAATATACAAACTCACGTACATACATACATATATACATGACCCCTGAAAACAAAATACTCCTTTTTTCAGGCAGTCGTATAAAAATCCTGAAACACGTACTACCTATATTTTATACTTTTACTTTACTTACTTTTCTAAATTTACTTTTACTTTACTTTAAATTCTCTGAAATTTAAACCGACAGCTCATATTTACACGAATAGGTAATCATGAACATCTTTCATGTAAACTTCTTTCCCTTATTTAATCTCTTAGGAGTAGAATTTCCCTAAATCATTTCTTAGTGAGTGCACAAAAAGATATTTCTTTTTGCCCAATATGCGCTCCTCTATCCGATAGCGATGAAACTTTATGCAGTTTTTGTTGAAACTTGCGAAAAGGTATCTGCCATAGTACCATCAACGTACTAAGGTATTGCAAGTAGTTCCTCTTCGTACAAAGAGTTAAATGTCTTCATCGAAACACAAACAAAATGTAAATAGACTAAGCCCTCAATCAAAATCTAATTAAAGTCTAACAATTGCCAGTAACAAGATATTAAACTTTATAATCCAGCTCCAAACACTCCCTGAGGTCTCAAGTCTTTGCAATATTTCGTTATGTATCTCTCAGGAAACAAGCTTTCAGGAAAATTTGACTTTGAACAACTAATCCTTACTTACTTTACTAATATTTTAAAAGCGAAAGTTTGTATGTAAGTTTGTTACTCTTTTACGCCAGAACGACTGAACGGATCTGGATGAAATTTGGTACAGGGAAGGATTATAGTCTGGAATAACACATAGGCTACTTTTAATCCCGGAAAATGAAAGAGTTCCCCCGGGAACCAAAAAACCTCAAACAGATGTTTGTTACTCAATCACGCCAGAACGTCTGAACTGGATGAAATTTGGCACAGAGATAGATTATAGTCTGGAATAACATACTTTTAATCCCGGAAAATTAAAGAGTTCCCGCGGGAACCAAAAAACCTCAATCCACGCGGACAAAGCTGCGGGCATCAGCTAGTATGAGTTCAGGACCAAGCTGGCTCCTTTGCTTTCAGGAAAATCGGTTCAGTTAATGTGGCGTGAAGCAGTAACATACATACAATCATACAATCTTTCAAACTGTCACATTTATGTTACGATGAATGTGACAACCTCCCTGACGCAGTGTTGACTACTGTTGCCTTCACGTTGTAGGTCCCGAGTTCGATTCCCAGCAGTGTCAATTTGGCAATTTATAATTTCTGAATATTCTCTGGTCTGGTCTAGTAGGAGGCTTCGGCTGTGGCTAGTTACCATCCTAAGGGCAAGGACGTACCGCCAAGCGATTTAGCGTTCCGGTACGATGCCATGTAGAAACCGACTAAGGGTTTTGGGTTTAATATAACTACCATGCCTCTAAGTTAGCCCGCTACCATCTTAGACTGCATTATCACTTACTATCAGATCGCAGTCAAGGGCTAACTTGTAGTAGAATAAAAAATAAAATAAAAATATTAGTGAGATTAAAAAAGTATATGACTAATCTGACTAAGGCAATGTAGACCTTTGTAACAGCCACTGAATGGGAAAAACGTTAGGTAAGTTATTTGTATCTATACTATTATTATAAAGCTGGATAGTTTGTTTGTTTGAACGCGCTAATCTCAGGAACTACTGGTTCGAATTGAAAAATAGTTTTTGTGTTGGATAGTCCATTTATTGAGGAAGGCTTTAGGCTATATAACATCACGCTGCGACTAAAAGGAGCGAAGCATCAGTGAAAAATGTTGCAACAACGGGGAAAATTATCCATATTTGAGGGCTTCCGTTGCGAGCGCTGCGTAAACGGTTCAAGTTACCCAAAAAGTATGTATGAAAGAATTATTCCTCTTTAAATGATCTAAAAATGCGAGTGGATCTCGCGATCATAATAACAGAAATTGACGCGGATGAAGTCGCGGGCAACAGCTAGTTTTTGATAAGTAGGTACTTGAGCAGGCTTTTTAGGAACATATAAACACAACGATATAAATAAATAAATAAATAAAGCCTTTATTCAGACAATAATTCTTAATCTTAACTAAGTCTTATTTAGTACTGCCTCGACAACCCTGTCCGTTTGCCTAATGACAAAGGCCTCCCCCAATATCTTCCACACCTCTCTATCTCTCGCCGTTCGGGACCATACGCCACCTGCCACTACTTGGATATCATCGACCCATCTTTTCATTGGTCTACCCTTTTTCCTCTTTAAATGACCCGTGTACCAGTTCATTACTTTTTTGCTCCATTTATCCTGACCCCTAATTGTGTGCCCCGCCCACTTCCACTTAAGGCTCTTGATTGTAACAGTAACATCTTTTGTTTTTGTATATTCCTTTATAGTAGTTGTTTTTACAACACAACGATATATGTAACTATTAATATAGTCCTTTTACATTCGTGGCATAACAAAGAAATAGTACTTTCCTTTGTGTTTTGCCTGCCCTAACTCCGCTATATATCACAGGGCCACACCCCGGACACTCCAGGCCGAAATGTGTGAAGTAAGCGTGATCCAATTACATAGTCCTACATTAGCAGAACTATGTAGGTAAAGACTTGATTCATTATTATTACAATTTAAACTAGTAACGCGAAGTTTTAATTTGAATGAACAATGAAGCTTTAGAGCCAAAGCTTTGTAATAGTTATTTGTTATACAAGAGTGAAAAGTTGTTTTTTAACCGCGTGCTCAATTTTGATGACCGAGCAAGCGAAGGAATTGCGCTCGTGATTCAAAAATTAGAATCCTGAGCGTCAGCGAGCGAATCAAAAGAGCACGAGGTGAAAAATCTTTTCACTCGAGTGCAACACGCAACTTTTCATCCCATCTCAGCGAGGAAATGACTAAACGCCAAATTAAAAAGTACACCAAGAAGGTTACGAGTGTGAGTTTTTATCAAATTAAAAACGGTTGTATGGAAATTCGGCACCATAGAGGTAGAAGTAAATAGGTTTTAATGATGTTTTGAATTCACAAACTTCTTATACGAGTGATATTTACTAACGTGCACACGATGTTCTAAATTCAATTTACTTTATCCTCAAGAGGATAATAACGGCTTTTGCATTCAGATATCGAAGAGTAAATATACTCTTTCCGATATGGTGGGATGAAAAATATATTGTTTCATATACTTAACATGCATTGAAAATGCGAGTTTCAATGCCTGTTGAGCCACCTGAAACTAGTCAATTTCACACGAATACGTCATGCAGCGGGTAGAAAACCACCTTCACCACCAATCACCAACCACCAACCAACCAACCTACCATCCACCAACCATGACTTTCTGCCCTAGGGCAGAAAGTGATGGTTTTCTGATGACGTGATGATGGACGTAGCAGCCCTCCTTTCAATCATGTGAGAGTATCTTTTGTTTATTTCAAACCTTTTAAAATGTCATTTTACCCATCAACTAAACTGACAGATATGATATTTGTAAACCTTGCAATAAAAAATAAGAAATACAATTTTAATAAAACTCGCATTTTTAATGCAGATTATATAAAAAATAGTGTGTGCGCCACGGGATGAAACACGATTTCAGAGCAACTGCACCCTCGTCTGAAATCGTCTTGTTTCACCCCTAAGCACAAAATATACTATTTTATTATACCTAGTGTTAGCATTATAACTAATAGTTATTATATCTCATGTCACTCTCCAGGTTCTTAACTATACTCATGCAAGAAAACACTTCGATCCGTTGCTCTATTGCGGTGAGATTGGGACAAAGCAACAAACCAATAAACCAACAGTCACTCTTTCGATACTGTACGATATTGTAATTCATTCAAAACTTTCTTTAAAATGTTATACTGTAACCTTAAATCTGGAAGAGAGCCAGCAGCTAAACACAGAATTGTACGATTCTAGCTAGCTGCTGGATCTACCCAATTTTTACTGCATTTTAATTGTTTGTATTTTATTTATTATTTGATAGATTTATTAATAATTAGTCAGATTAGATGGATGCATTGTGTAAAATTGGTAAATAATTGTACTTTTTCTGTCAATAAAATAAACATAAAACATTCCATACAGAATATTAGTATGATATCAAAACTGCCAGCACATCGCTGAATGTAAGTACAAATAAACTAAAAGCTAAGTCAGCAAAACAGACAAAATATCTGAACAGGGATCATATTTGGCGTGGTAGCACTTTCATAAGTCGCAGGCATCTGTGAATATTACGTTGGGTTCAAATTTCCGTCCAAACCTCTTCGAGTCAGCCAAAGTTTAGTCGGACGGCTGAACTTGTATCCCCAACTGTGAGTAATTTGTCACTCAATGCGCTGTACCCAGATGACGAAACTTTGCGAAAACTATATTAAGTGTAATCATTTTGTCGTTAAGTGTCATAATCAAAGAGATTTACCGACCGGTTATAGTTAGGCTGTGTGGAAGATTTTCGGAACGTTACTCATAATCATGAACTATGTAGATTGTAGACCGTAGTATTGAAGCAACTCTACTTATCTTATATTCGTAAGCATAATCCTTATTAATATTTTAAAAAATGAGAAATTATCTGTCCATTTGTCTCAACTTTTCAAAACCCATCCTTTAATCGTATTATGACCAAAATTGGTATAGAGATAGAGATTACATTACTGGGATAGACATTGGCTACCTTTTATCCCGGAAAATCAAAGAGTTCCTATAAGGGTTAATGTTTTATTAACTCTATCTAATCTTCCAGCCTTCTTCTTTTAAAAACAATGAAAAGAAAAGGTGACTGACATATTGACTGAGTCATCTATCAACGCACAGCTCAAACCACTGGACGGATCGGGATGAAATTTGCCATACGGATAGTTTTTATGCCGTAGGCATCCGCTAAGAGAGGATTGTTAAAAATTCAAACCTTAACGAGGTAAAATGGGAGTTTGAAATTTGTACGAAAATCGATCTTAAGTGAGCGAAGCTGCGGGCAAAGCTAGTTTATAATAAAACTAGACGACGCACTCGGGCTTCGTCCGCGTGCATTTCACCCCTTAAATATATCCATGCAAAAAAAATCACGTCTTTCTGTTGCTGTTGCGGCGTGATTAAAGGACAAACTACCAAACTAAACCACCCTTTCGCATCCATACTAATATTATAAATGCGAAAGTGTGTCTGTCTGTCTGCTACGCTTTCACGGCCCATCTCTTCAACCGATTTTAATGAAATTTGGTACAGGGGTAGGTTAAGCCATAGGCTACTTTTTATCCCGGAAAATTCAATATTTCTCGCGGGAATCGAAAAAACTTGGTCCACGCGGACGAAGTCGCGGGAATCATCTAGTTTATAATATTTGTATGGATCATTATAGACTTGAGATAAAATATATTGGATGTTTGTTCGCTTTAATTAAATACCAACTACGTGACGAGTAACCTATACTAGTACTTAACGTCGAACTTAAGTATTATTGATAATATATACCCATGCAGCTCCACTGAAGACCCCTAAAGCCTTATCAAACTGAAGGCGGAACCGTTTTATATTATACAAATACAATTATTATCTTACTTTGATTTGATGAAATAATAAATAAAATAAAAAGCCTTTTATTTCTACTACCATTTGATGTATTAAAATATTTTTAAATGCTTACTATATTACACCTATTAATTAAAAATAACATTTTGTACTTGAGTGTTATTGTGTGGTAGAAGCCGCCTCGGCTAAGTGATAAGTGATGATGATTTATATAATACAAGGTGATGCCTGAGACTTCGCCGCTTGGATTAAGTTTTTTTACTCCCCCACTCCTTAATTTTCCGAGATGCCATCTCTCTTCTTAAAAATCGGTTGAAAAGATGGGCCGTTATAGCGTAGCAGACAGACAGGCAAACTTTTGCATTTATAATATTATTATCTAAGTATGGATGGTACAGGCCTAGAAGGCTAATTTGGTAGGAGTATGTCAGATATACCCCATAAATTCATCATCAAACAGCATCTTCAGGCGGATAGGGTACATGACTACGGCCAAAGTATAATGTCACCATAGGAAATAAGCTCCAAATTTTTTTTTACGCATGAGTATTAAATGTAT
Organism: Erebia epiphron; assembly: GCA_963932025.1. Taxonomy (NCBI): domain Eukaryota; kingdom Metazoa; phylum Arthropoda; class Insecta; order Lepidoptera; family Nymphalidae; genus Erebia; species Erebia epiphron. Next base: position 40,269,569 of record OZ009948.1, on the reverse strand, counting down.
TAAAGTAATTTCGAAAATTGTTATGGGCGTAAGTTCCTGTAATCTATATCGGTGCTGGAAGTGATATTCATTGATTTCCAAATTCATGCGGGTGCAGATAATATTATCAGATAATATTGCAGATCTTATTATATTTTTTCCCATTACTTACTTACACAACCGATAAATGAAACCGGAAACTTTTATTTCCTTTATACAAATGTTGGAATAAAATAGGTAACATTAAAAATGTGCCAAAATGGAGTGTCTAAATCAAATAGGACCATTAGCCATGTCAAGCTCAGCCAATCCTAAGCATATAGATCAGTGAGCCGCTCACAAAAGATACAGAGTATAATCGTTTCGGAATCGACTGTATCCCGTAGAAAACCATTTTAAATAAATCATAATATCGTAAGAATAAATCACGTGTCTCCCGTTCAGGTAATACATAAAAAGTGTTTATATTGGGATTGGAGCTTTTATATCGAAGAAAGTATGACCCAACTTTTAGAAGTTCAGCCAACATAACAAAAAACGTACTCTTACTTCTGATACTTCAATAGTTCAGGCAACATAACAAAAAAACGTAATCTTACTTCTGATACTTACTTGAAGGTGAAATTTTTGATGTTTGTGAGTTCGTGTGTTTGTTACTCATTCACGCTACAGCGAATAAACCGCCTGGCTGAAATTTGAAATGGAGTTTATACCCTGAGTTAACACAAAGGCTACAATTCTGTGCTGGAAACTTCATTCACGCGGATGAAGTCGCGGCCATTATCTAGTTATTATAATAAATTTAATAGACGCGCGTTGTGAGATCTAGGGATCTGTACCTTACACTTTGAATTAGACTTGGTTTAATACACTGTATTTTTTAGAAGATAGACGTGCATATGGATTAGTGGACTCTCACCCAAACAATGCCCTTCCTAAATCGCAACACACCGATACCTATTTGCCGCCCAGCTTCCTCGCACAGCTTTAGTGGACCAACCAAATTATCACGTCATCTATCAAAAATCTCATTTTCAACACAGTTTTCCGCCCATCTCCTCTACTGTCAACGCTTAAAGCCGTACTTAAGCAATATTACTCATAATGACAGTTTGATGTTACGTACATTGACGTTGATTAATTCTTAAACACGAAAGACAACAATAATGAAACAATGTTGATTTAAGCGTTGGTAGTATGGCTCACACCGTTTTACGGCTTCCTTAACATCTCTAGTGTAAACGCATCCTTATTATGAGAAACTATCCTCATTTTACCACCCGCCGAATATTGTATGAGCTATATGTAACTAACTTTATGCCTAATAAACTGCAATTATGAACATCAATTATTGTTCTTCCTGCAAGCTATTACAGCTCTTATTACCAAAGTATAAAGGCTACTTTCTCACTTCGTAAAAGACTATGACCATCTTTCCACGGACAATATAAATATTATTGGCTTAGTAATAAGTAGAAATGGCATTTTGATGCTAGTTGTTATATTTTCTATTTGGCGACTCGCCAGCTCAGTATAAGTAGACCGGGTCTAGGGGCGTACTACCATTGATAAAAGCCGTATTATTTGACGGTCATGTTTTAGAATTATAATCCTTATTTTAGGGACGTCACGGTACATGACATAAAGCTGTTATTTTGAAATAATACTGCTTTTAGCGATGGTAGTAATCCTCATGTCAGTAAATTGAAACGATGCGATCAAGCAACATTATGGTCGTTTTAGTACAACTTAGCTCGGTATGAAACTTAGTAGATTAGATAATATTATCATACCATCTGATCGGAAAATATGTATAGGCGGGCTCACATGTGAAAGGGCATGGAAACTGGAATATTATAAGTGGACTTTGCCGAACCCATTTCCATGCTTGCCTTTTGCTGAGAGGAAAATATATATAAAAATCTACACTAATATTTTGCCTATCTCCCTAGCGCAGTGTTGAGCGCTGTTCTTATATCAATCTTAACATTGGAGGTCCCGGGTTCGAACCTCGGCAGGGTCAATTTGGTAATTTATCATTACTGAATTTTCTCTGGTCCGGCCTAGCGGGAGGCTTCAGCCATGGCTAGTTAGGTAAAGGTCTTGTAAACAGGTTGGAAGCCCTGTTTTCCGAGACACAGTTTTAACTAGTTCGGAAAACAGGTGCACAATAATATTTAGATTATTGTTAATTATATTAGTTTTATCCTAGGTGTAAGGCTATAAATGTTATTTAGTTATCCCAAACTGTATATTTTATGAAATAAATTTATCTTATCTTATCTTATCTTATCTCAAATGCTAGTTAACTAAGCCGACTTTGTTATAAGGCGGTTGCAATAAAGATTATATTTCTAAAAGATTATATTTCCAAAGGTGAAGGAAAGCTATTGAAATGATGGTAATGATAGAAATATCTTGCATCTGCAATGTATAAAATTTGCAATAAGTAAGAATAGAATTATAAGGCTATATAATGCTCACTATTTGGCTTTTTGGCACGACGCCAAGTTGTGCACGCTTTGTTAGAATAGAAAATAGAAATACACTATAACGAGTGCTGTTATAGAAACACTTATCTAATGATTATCTATATATTTAGGAAACAGAAGTGGAGTAAAGTGAAACTAAGCAAATATAACAAACCACAATTTATTCTAGTGAACGATTACAACATATCACACATAAAATAACCAAAAAGAACACACTTAAATCTGAACACAACTATGACTCATTAAGAGTTTCACAATAACGCAGTTTACAGCTCGGAAGGTGACAAAAGAATGACTACGCGGTAATACAGAGAGCGCTTTATGTACACGTTCCTGCCCGCTTTTATAGGTTTTAGTCGGGTACCTACACTACTCACAATAATTTTGCTAACTCGGCCTATCCTGATTGTGCGCCGCCCTCGGCTGCACCGGAAACAATTTCATCAGAAGCAGGAAGAGCTGGTGTGCGTATGCCATCTTCATAAGCTCCCCCTCTTGCGGTGTCTCCTGAACTAGTGAGGGCACCCAAAGATTCACCCGCATCGTCACAGTTACTGTCATCAGAACCTGCATAAGACACAAATGGTTGATTATTCATGACGATGCACGCTATTGCCTATTCTGACATTCATCACGCATACGAGGCCCTCATTCAAAATAACAACTTTCGCTACACAAAATAAAACGCTTCACATTCAAAAGTATGCATACTTCTCCAGACATTACATCTCAGTTAATCTCATACCTGAACTTGCAAGTTCACACACACACCACGTTAAAAACGTGCCAGGACAGAGCCTGATGCGCATTCAGAGAACGCGACTTCCCAGGACAAAACCTGCCAGGACACAGCCTGATGCGCATTCAGAGAATGCGACTTCCCAGGACAAAACCTGCCAGGACACAGCCTGATGCGCATTCAGAGAACGCGACTTCCCAGGACACAGCCTGCCAGGACACAGCCTGATGCGCATCTAAGAGACGCGACTTTCGAAGCCAGCCACTCTAGGTCGCCAGCCTCGGAAGCACGCTGCATCGGGGCAACACCAGTCATACAGCTCGACCAGCAAGGCAATTCGCCTCACACCCAAATACATCAAACGTGCTACTGTAATCATAAGAAAACATTAAAATGTTCGGTTGAATCTTACTTTCAAAAAAATGCAGCGCAAATCTCGGGACACCATTCTCCTTTCCAAGGAACCATGTACTGAGCTGCAGAAGTCTTTAGTGCGCTCACGAACCTACCCAAAACCATGGGTACCATTGTGATTTTCAAGATGAACCGGGTCCATACTTGGCCCGAGGTTGACACACACATTCGTGTGCATCTCCCCGTCGGTGGTAGCCATTCTACCACCCACCTGACAGAGTGCTATGCTACACTCCTCGCAAGTCTGCCGACATAACCTTCTTCTCAATCTGCCCACTACTACTACGCTGTCCGCTGTCATCCACTAGCCTAACAGAGCCTAAAGTAACCTAACCTAACATGTAAGCTTACATTTTGACCTAACAACTGAACTAATAAGTAGCCTAACGTTTGACCTAAGAACTGATCTAACGTCTGAATTACGACTAACCTAACTTTACTAGAGAAAGCATGTAACTAAATTGGATGACAACAAGCAGAGCCATAGGCAATGTTTATGCAAATTAAGTTGAAAGTGTCTGTCACCGAAGAACGTGCCGCGTAGTCCGAAGCAAGACTTCGAGGTACCACTCCAAGGCACCGCTCCAGGGCACACCTCCAGGGCACACCTCCAGGGCCCCGATCCAGGGCACCACTCCATGGCGCCAAACCTTCACAAGCTCTCTGACTTAAAAGTTCATTACCAGCACAGTTACCAGTACCAGCACAGGTACCAACAAAATTATTTGACTGCTTCAGCAGAGCTCATACATACAAAGCCGATGGAACCCACAGAACCTGTGGAGCTCTCAATAGAGCTGGTAGAGCTCCTAGAGATCGTAGCGCTGGTAGAGTACCAAGACAGTAGAACTCGTAGAGAAACAAGAGACAGTAGAGCTGGTAGAGCATAACGAGTCAGTTGAGCTCATAGAGCAACAAGAGTCGGTAGAGCTGGTAGAGCACAAAGAGTCAGTAGAGCTCATAGAGCAACAAGAGTCGGTAAAGCTGGTAGAGCCCTCACTAAAGGTCGCTCAACCATAGTACAAAGTCACAGTTTTACCATGTCGAAACAACTTTGAACATTCAAAACATCAAACATCATCATCGATGAACACAGAAAATGAAGAAAGTTTACTCATACCAGTTATGTTCAACCATATCGAGTAGGCTAACGAGCAGCCTCGCGCACTATACAAGCACGCAGCCCTGCGCGACCAGTAGACGCGCAGTGTCACGCCTCACAGCGTGGCATGCGAGCGCGCAGCATCGCACCCTAGGCGAGCGCACAGCCATGCGCAACCAGGAGCGCGCAGCATCGCGCACTAGTTGGGCGCGCATCCCTGCGCGACCAGTGGACACGCAGTGTCACGCCTTAAGCGCGGCAGGCGAGTGCGCAGCACAGCGCACTAGACAAGCGCACAGCCCTGCGCGACCAGCAGACGCGCAGTGACGCGCTTCACACACGCGGCATGCGGGCGCGCAGCCCAGCGTGACCAGAACGCCTCACACGTGGTGAGCGCCGAAGACGAAAGGAACATAGAACAGAAAATGAACCTGTGACCTGTAGGTCACAGCACACACGTCATGTCCATCACAGGTTCAGAGTACCTTTACGAGCAATTCATAGCATCGACGATCAATTGTCCTAACCAGCTGCCACTGTGCCTCATACATTCACAACTGAATTTTAACTTCATTGCACTTTATGTAATCCTTGTTTAGTGCGGATTACAACCATTTTGTTTATAAAAGCCTCGTATGTAAAATTACTAACGAGAAAAGATTCTGACAGGTAGGTATGTAGACTCGTAATCGATTTGTATGAAATCAAACTTTAACTATCCATGAGGGTAGATAAACAATACTTCTCTAATCAAAATAGAATGCAACATTCAACAACAAATTACGTAACCTGGTTCGGTAATATTAAAGAAAATAACCTGTAAAACTCAAGTTAACGTTTATCAGAACTATAAATATGTTTGCTCGTCCATACCTGACCTCAACAATTATTGTTTTGTGTACAAGCACTATTCCTTTGTAAAAGTATCACAGAAGCATTAACAAACCCCAAGGGATACTAGCGAGTTTAACAGGTTTTCTTAAACCGCTGTCTAACATCACGAATGCATCGCATCATTCGAAACACAGTGAGCGTTATTAAGAGACACTTTTTATAAACACAGCATGTTTAAAACAATTGAATCGTAAAGTGGGTATAATCTGACTTTTAACCGTCACGCATTTATTACGTATTTGACGCACAAAACTTTCTAAATTGCGGATGATTGGTATCCGATCGTAACTAGGTCAAGAGTTTTAAATAACAACCCTCATTTTAAAAACAAAAAACTAAATTACGCAAAAACAATTTATCCGTACATCATGTTTTAGCAAAACATTACTTTATGTTTCAAAACTCAGCAAACTTAGAGGTTTCAAGTTATGTATTCAAACTTAGGGTATGAGTCACCTATTTTTCACAAAAATATTTTTGTACCCGGTTGGTACCCACAAAGGTTCTACTTTTGAATAAGATGTTTCTGCTAGACACTTTAAACTGTTCACAAACTAGCATTCAGGGCGGTTTAGGGACTCAAATGTATGCGTTATGCCAATAACAACCACTGAGCCAACACAGCTTGCTAATTTAGTGGGAAATTATCATAAAATGGAAATCGCGTAAATACAATTGGGGTCTAAACCTTTTCTTAACACAATTAACAGTCAATTCAGTAACATGAATTACTGTTCATTTACTTTGTGGCTACGCTTGGTGGGTATTACATCCTTAAGCAAATAAATTAAAAGACCTTACTGATGTCGCATATTACGTCATACATCCAGAGGCTCGATGGTGTCATCACCTCACCACCATGCCAGGCGAATGCCAGCCGTAACACGGGAAAGCGCGCAGCACCGCGGCTCCGAGGCACGCAGCAAGACACGACAGCGTGTCGCGCAGACTGAATTGCCCTCGTGAACGCTGCCCAGAGCGCCCACGTGGCATGCACGGCTGCACACCCAAGCGCACTCGTGACGCGCCTGAAGCACACGAGCTGTGCAACACCACAGCTCGGCCACGCTCCGCGAGCCAGCGTTACCAATCACATGAAAACAAAACACAACTTTAGCACACAAATAAACACTGCACATTACGCGAGTCACCCTTCGAGAGATATCTTGATCGGTCACGTGATCAACTTTAAGCACTTTAAATTTGGGTATGTTCCTTTTTGATTCATCTCGTATGTGGGCCTATTTAGCGGTCCTTTATCCCACTTCTGAATTTAGGAAACAGAAGTGGAGTAAAGTGAAACTAAGCAAATATAACAAACCACAATTTATTCTAGTGAACGATTACAACATATCACACATAAAATAACCAAAAAGAACACACTTAAATCTGAACACAACTATGACTCATTAAGAGTTTCACAATAACGCAGTTTACAGCTCGGAAGGTGACAAAAGAATGACTACGCGGTAATACAGAGAGCGCTTTTTATACACGTTCCTGCCCGCTTTTATAGGTTTTAGTCGGGTACCTACACTACTCACAATAATTTTGCTAACTATATATATAAAATTCAAAGTCCTGACTGACTGACTGACTGACTTATATATCAAAGCACAGCCTAAACCGCTAGGGTTAGAGACTTGAAATTTTGACAGTAGCTTCCTTTTGTAACGTAGGCGCTCACTAAGGAAGGATTTGTCAAAATTCCACCCCTAAGGGGCTGAAATAGGGGTTGAAAGTTTGTATGAAAGTCCGTCACTTCTCAAGTTATATCCATAAAACTTAGTATATGAGTTACCGGTAAAAAATAAAGAAATACGTGTTTCACAGTTTCTGAAAATTAAAATTAATTAAAAAAAAATCTGAAATAGGGGATGAAAGTTTATATGAAAGTCCTTCATTTCTCAAGATATTTCTGAAGTTGTATCAACGAAACTTGGTATTTTAGCTTTAGGTGCCTAATAAATAAAGAAGTACGTATGTCACAGTTTTTCAAAATTCCACCCCGAAAGGGGTAAAATAGGGGTTAAAAGTTTGTATGAAAGTCCTTCATTTCTCAAGTCATAGTGATGAAACAGCATTTGGGCTTTCAGTTAGATATGCAGAAATACGTGTTTCACCATTTTTGAAAATTCGACGCCCAAAGGGGTGAAATAGGGGATGAATGTCCTTCATTTATTAACATATTTTTCAAGTTATAACAACGAAACTTGGTATTTTGGCTTTCGGTATAATATAAAGAAGTACGTGTGTACCTAACAGTTTTTATAAATTTTATCCCAAAGGACGTTAAATAGTCCTTCAATCACGCTGCAACAGAGCAACAGATCGACGGGTTTTTTTTCATGGGTTCTTTTTATCCCGGAAAATTAAGGAATGCCTATGGGAATGAAAAAATTTATGCCACGTGAACGAAGTCGCGGGCGTCCGCTACAATTATCCTCTCATGCGAGCGATGTTAACTAAAACAGGGGGGCTACTACCATTGCATCGCTTAAAGCAGCAGGTATATTAATTCAAAACGTCATTTTTATGTCACGTACCTTGACATCCCTAAAATCCATACTATATCCATACTAATATTATAAATGCGAAAGTGTGTCTGTCTGTCTGTCTGTCTGCTACGCTTTCACGGCCTATGTGTTCAACCGATTTTGATGAAATTTGGTACAGGGATACATTACATCCCAGGAAGGACATAGGCTACTTTTCATCCCGGAAAAGGAGATTGCTCAAACATGGTTTCGTTTTGTATCAGATTCGAACTGGTGTCAAAAACTAAGTTTATATTTTTTACAAAATCCTTTAGAATACCAAACCATAACGTCGCCGGACAAAAATCTTGTAAAGAAACAAGTGATTTTATCATTTCCTGTATCCATTAATGTCGTTTGACGTTTCAAAGGGCTGCCAGTATCCAAAGACAATTGCGAAATATACCTACATAACTAAATAATCGATGCATGAATCGATGTTCTTCAATCATCGCTTAGAGATATTTAATTATCGGACGCAGCTTATGTAAGTCGCTCCAAAGACTTCAGTATTTGAGACTGACGCTGTATTTGGTGTAGGTATATAGTTCCATAATATAGCCCGTGCAAACTAACAGTAACAAGTCGCAGACGCGACCTTGAATTCTCGGATGTGGTACAAAAATCTGATGAAGCGCCCGATACTAGGTACGCTGTATAATTATAAGACACGACTGACGGTCACAACGATCATGAGAACTTGGTAATATTATTTAACCATTAAATATTGTGTCCTAGGTCTATTTTAAACATAAAACAAGGCTTAACACATTATTCATCACTTTCGTAATATCGATTAAAAATATCGATTCTGTTAGTCCAAAAAGGATTTTGTCGATTAATCGATCTCAGATCACCTTCCGGCCTTCCCTATCATTGACGTTTCTGACACGTAGTGGTTATATTCTCTTTGGTTTCTGATCGTGGACGCTGATCATTGACGTTATCGTGTCAAAAAAGTAACCTAAATTCGTGAACATTTGTAACTGATTCTCACAAATCCGTCGAACTACAGATTTAATAATTTGAGGATGTATTGTTATTTTTGTACCCTACAAATGAGGTAAGTTTCATGAAAGTACATTGTGATAGAATGTGAAACCAAAGCCCATACTTTGATGATCAATGTCCTTTGAAGGTTCCCGTGGGAATAAAAAAATGTATCTGTTCAACCGATTTTAATGAAATTTGGTACAGGAGTAGGTTGTATCCCGGGGAAGGACATAGGCTACTTTTTATCCCGGAAAATTTAAGAGTTCCCGCGGGAATCGAAAAAACTTGGTCCACGCGGACGAATGTCGCGGGAATCATCTAGTAAGGATTATAATTCTTAAACACGAACTTCAACAATATTAAAACAATACGGATTTAAGCGATGGTAGTATGCCTCCAGGTAGGATTTGCAGTTTACGTCGTATGCAAATCTAGGAAGTCATAATAATATTATGATATTCAAAGATTTACAAGTCATGATATTATGCACATACTGCTAAAGCTAACATGCAGTGTAAGATCCTACGTTATCCTATATTAGCTGGCAGGTTCATGCGACAACTTTGAATTAATTAACTAATTAAACACGCAGCAAGAATGCTGCACTTCGGGGTGCAAAGGGAATAACTAAATACACCTCTACGTATAATAGAACTGTGACTGAACATTAAATTTGTTTTAGAAATTTTAATTAATGATCGCTTCATTATCAGTTAACAATAATAGGCATGATGACTGATTTTGAAAAATGGTCAGATTATGTTCGGAAGCATCTACTATTTCGAAAAAATATCTTATTTCAGCAGAAAAATAAAGTTTGGTAGATAAAATTAGCATTTGAAATTTAAATTTTAAAATTCACGCCAAAACGTTCGGCGGTGTCATGGCGTCGTTGTGACGTCACTATTGTTTTTACCAATGTACTCTGTGCAGTGTGCAGTAAGCAATTTCATCAATTCTTGGTTACTGTCATCATGCCTATTGTTAACAACAATGTTAATCAAAACAAAACAATTTTTCTGTTAGTCTGTCCGTTTATCAGTCTGCTATGCTTTTAAGGCCCATATTATCAACTAAGGATTAAATTTGGTACAAAGATAGGTTATATCCCGGGAAAGGACACAGGTTAAGGGCTGGCATGGCGCTTTTATCCTGGAAAATCAGAGAATTCTAGCGGAATTTTTAAAACTAAATTCTAATATTCGGAGGCTTCGGCTGTGACTAGTTACCACCGTATGGACCAAGACGTACCACCAAACGAACGATGCCGTGTAGAAACCGTCTAGGGGTATGGGTTGAATATAAAAGCTGTACCCCTAACAGGTTAGCTCGCTACCATTTTAGACTGCATCGTCACTTCACCATCAAGTGGGATCGCAGCGAATTTGAAGGTTCAAATTTCGCCTTTTCGTTTCCTCCGTGCTTCGGAGACGGTCTCCAAGTTCAAATACTCTTAGTTGAGTCGTATGCGGAAGGACGTGGGAACCCACCGCATTATTATCCCATTAAGACAACTCCTACCATTATTTGATTAATGGAAAGGGATCACGACCCTCAATAATGACGAATACGACGCAGAGAGAATTATCTAACATAAAATTATGTGTTGTTTATTCTAGAAAATACCTAGGCGGTGTAAATAGGTGATTTACAAACCAATAGACCTACTATTGTTGGAAGGGCTAAAAGAGCTTAGGCAGTACCCGCTCCCCTCGTGCAAGTTTTAACAGATAATTTGCATATTGTTTAATAATTAAAGCCTACCTTTTGTTCTACCGTTCATATTAATTAATTCTGGGGCAGACAGGTTCAAATTACTAAAAAATTATTCAAATACCTTTATAGTAAATATTTGATGAATTTTCCAAACCTTACTCAGGTTATAGTAGAATCAATTTTAAGGAAATTAAATTTTAACAGTTCAGCCATTTGAATGAAAATACCTGAAAATTCTTATTGACCCAAGATTTGCTTAAATTAAAATCGTATCCTTCAAGAAAAAGCCATCTTGCTAGGAAGCGTATCGATTTGGCTTCGATTACTCAAAAATATTTTATTCAATACTATTAAAAGGAAACACTGTAAACATTAAGCAATATCCTTTGATTATCCCAATGCTTAGATCTTAGACAACATCGCAACTCGTAACTTAATAACTTCGAGATGTTTTTGCAGTCAAACAATAATTTAATATAAAAAACAACTTTTTATACAACCGACAACAACAAGCACACGCTATACATAGTACTTATTTTATTGTTGATATTTTAAAAACCGCTCGACCGATTTCGATAAAATTTATATGGGACCACATAAGAAGTATGCCCTTTCAAACAAAAAAAGAATCATCTAAATCGGTCTACCCAGTCAAAAGTTCTGAGGTAACAAACATTAAAAAAAAAAAAAAAATACAGTCGAATTGAGAATCTCCTCCTTTTTTTGAAGTCGGTTGAAAAATAATAAAAATTGGCGGCGGTCATAGGCATTAAACAACGACAGCAAATTACATAGACGGGCCCTGTCAAACAAAGAAAGTGTGCGTATTTTTAGCAACGCCATCAACGCCATCTAGTCTGAAAAGCGGGAACTTGCTTGCAACATCTTGAATGAAAGCTAGACCACGTGCCGAGCAGTTTGGCTTTCGCAGTAACCACTCAACGACGCTCCAACTGGCGAGAGGACTTCATTACATCGCCAGTGAGAGGAATCGTGGCCACTTCGTCGTCGGGGTCTTCCTCGATATCGAGAAGGCCTTCGACCGTGTATGGCACGATGGACTCCTGGCGAAACTCCTCTCGACTACCCTACCAACCGCGATCGTGCGGCTGGTAGCTTCGTTCCTGGAGGGCAGGTCCTTCAGAGCAACCGTAGAGGGCGCGGAGTCCCAACCGCGCCCGATACGGGCCGGAGTGCCTCAGGGTAGCTGCTTGTCCCCGTGTCTGTACGCGGTGTACACGGATGACACCCTACCCTCGCCGACCATCTGCGCGAGGGGGAGAAAGACGTGCTGTTGTCACTCTACGCCGACGACAGCGCGTACTTCGCGTCGTCGTACCATCAAATCGTCGCTACGAATCGCATGCAACGTCTGCTGGACTTGCTTCCAGAGTGGCTGGACAAGTGGAGAATGGCCGTCAACGTGGGGAAGACGGCCGCCATCCTGTTCGGCGCTCGGAAGCACATGCGTCAGCTCCAATTGCGAGGCCAGGACATAGAGTGGCAGACTTCGGTGCGCTACTTGGGGTGTCACATCGACGCCGGCCTGGCCATGGTTCCCATGATTAATCATGTAGTGAACCACGCCACGGCTGCCGCGTCGATGTTGCACCAAGTCCTCACCTCAAGCCTCTCACCGAAGACCAAGCTCTGGATCTACGGAGCCTATGTCCGCTCGCGGCTGACGTACGCGGCTCCCGCCTGGTATGCGCTTTGTTCTGCATACCAGAAGAGCCGCCTCCAAGTCCGGCAGAACAAGCGCCTGCGCTTAATCGTGGGAGCTCCGAGGTACGTGAGGAATGACGTGATCCACCGCGACCTCAAGACGCCCACCGTGGAAGAGTACGTCCGAACACTCGCGCGGCGCATGTTTGCGCGCGCGGACTACGGACCGTACGAGCACCTCCACGGGATCGCACCACCAACCACCCGACCTCCGACCGGGCGTCCACTACCTCGTGAGCTCCTACGATCACCATCACCTGCGCGGCATGCAGGCGATCGTAGCGACGACGACGACGCGACATTCACCGGATTAGACACTGACTCCGCTCGCGACGGGTACCATATCGCCCGCAGCGCGGAGCCCACCGGCTCTGACACCGTCTCGGTGCGCAAGAGCGACCCCATAGCTCGCAGCGCCGAGACACCTGGACATGACACGGGTCCTGCACGCGGATGTGATGACGTCACCCGCAGTGCGGACCCAACCACTGAAACGACATCATGCCTAGGGGTCCGTAGCCTTCAAGGCAGGCCCTAGCCGACGAAACTGGCTACAAGAAAATCACCGGGGTACAACGTTACCCCGCGCCCCGCCCGGGTAATGAGGCCAGGCCTCGAAGCCCGTACCCCCGCTTGGCCCTCACGGGCCAACCGGAGAAGACCCCTGCTGTGGGATGAAAGCTAGAAAGCGTATGACTCTGTCATAGATAATATAGGTCATAGCAATAGAAGCCGTGAGCCCAGTTAGTAAAAAAAAAAAATATCATACAGTTTGCCGCGGTTTTTTTTTTTTCCTATTATTGAGTACCAGTGAGGTACTCATTTAATTACGATCTAGCCTAACTAATTGGCTAATGAGTAGTTTAATTTTAACCTAAACCTATAATTTATCTTATGTACTAAGAAATTGTCCATTGACGCATCTTAGTCTTTCTTGACAAACTAAAACACTTTGTTCACGTGTTCTTTGCGTGCGGAAATTAAATGATTGCGTATTGGATCAAAATATTAAATAGGAAGATTAAATAGATAACGTTCTTTTGGAAATGTATAATTGTGACTTGAAACAATTATCTTAAAATAAAAATTGTACAGTGCCAAACTAATAAGACTGTAGATGTTAACCTAAGAATATCATTTCATCTACACGACGAGCGACCGTGACAGCGCTGCGATGGGGACAAAGACAGGTTAGGAACGCGTTCTCAAAGTCGGTCGCCCGACCTTTTTCTATGAAAGGGCCCATCTAGTACCTACATTTATATATCGTTGGCATTAAAATATAAACCTTAACATACCTAAGGCATTAAAGTTTAATTAAGAATGTAGTATATTTAAGACAATTTGTCTTCGTAACAAGTAAGTAACAACGCGAGCATGCGCTGTTCGCGAGCATTTCGGTGTTCGCGAGCATGTCGATCACGTGAATCCACAAGTTTACCCCCAATACAAAGTGCTCAACGCGGCTAAGGAAGTTTTCACTTCAATAAGGCCATAATCGAATTAAAATTGTAATAAAGAAATGCAGAATTGGTATTTGCTAGTAAGTGACCTTAAAACCATTTCGCAACTATGTTTTCTATGTATTTCGATCTGTGCTGAAATGGGGTCTCATATTTCCTGATATTTTTACACTCTTCCTTTCCTTGTATCGACGTCGATAAATCGGACATGTTATGCTGTTTCGTACGTCTATTCGTTCGCTTCGTTAGCTTTCGTCCAATATAATAAGGGCTTCCAACTTGTTACTTTATTGGTAAAACGTCGGATTAAATTCTTGGCTGATATCTATACACCACCATATTTATAATAATATTAGGTACCTACTAGATGATGCCTGCGATTTCGTCTGCGTGCATATTTACGTTTTTTTAATATTAATATTAGTAGGATTAGTTACGATTAATAAATCCTATTAATTCATTTCAACAAATCAAACGCGTTCTATAATATTAATTTTAATTGAAAACTCAGCTCAAATTGCTAAAAGTTATCCGTAATCCAAATCATCTTAGTCACGAACTAAGCCGATTACCTACCTCGATCCCCACTTGCCGTAATCGATCTAAATTTTCCACCGGCCCGCGAAATTTCCAAACTTTGACAGTTGATCGACTCTACTAATACTAGCTGACAGCGGTGATTAGCATAGTGGTTGAAACCTCGGCCTCCTTTTCGGGTGGTCGGGATTTCGATCCCTGGGCACGCACCTCTAAATTTTCGGGGCTATATGTACGTAGGTATAGTTCCACAAACTTATTTGGACCGGTGGCCAAAATTGGAACGAATTTTTATACCTGTTCAGTTTTCATTTTTCACTAGCTGATGCCCGCGACTTCGTACACGTGGATTGAGGTTTTTTGGGGTTCCTGGGGTAACTCACTAATTATCCGAGATAAAAAGTATTCAATTCAATTCAATTCAATTCAATTCAATTCAATTCAATTCAATATCATTTATTCAATATAGGTACACTGTAGGTACACTTATTGACGTTAAAAATTACTTACTTAAAAAAAACACGATGGTGATAATCGGTTACGGTATCTTAAAACTAAAGCTACGAGGGTTCCAAACGCGCCCTGGTCTGAGAAGAGCCCACAACAAACTCAGCCGGGGTTTTTTTTTTTCATTATCACCATCTCATAAATAATCTTAACTAAGGAACTATCAGAGCTAAGGCCATTAGAGCAAATTATTGCCAAGCTTCCTTGTCATTCAAGTAATCCTTCACATGGTAATAAGATTTTTCAATGAGTTTACGTTTTATATTAACTTTGAACTTATTCAGAGACATCTTCAACATGTCTTCTGGGAGCTTATTGTAGAAGCGGACACTGCTTCCCACAAACGAATAGTTTTACAAAGCCTAGAAGCAGGCATTACAAGTTTATTTTTATTTCTAGTATTGACATTATGACAATCACTTTTCTTCTTGAATTTATCAATGTGTTTATGCACGTATACTAAATTTTCAAATATATATTGGTTGTGCACTGTCATGATATTGATTTCTTTAAATTTATCTCTTAGTGACTCTCGTGGTCCCATATTATATATGGCTCGAACAGCCCTTTTCTGCAGTACAAAAACAGAATTAATATCAGCAGCATTACCCCATAATAATATACCATATTATGACATAATGCTGTGAAAGTAACCAAAATAAACTAATCTCGCCGTTTCTATATCTGTCAACTGGCGGATCTTTTTAACCGCGTATGCAGCAGAACTAAGTCTGTTCGATAAGTCATCTATATGATGGCCCCATTGGAGTTTAGCATCTAACGTTATTCCGAGAAAAACAGCGGTATCCACTAAATCTAATTCCTCATGATCAAGCTGTACAGTGGTTTTTACCTGTTTGACATTAGGTAATGTAAATTTGATACACTTTGTCTTTTTACCATTGAGTAGTAGGTTATTAGCTTCAAACCACTGTACCACTTTAGTGAGAGAATTGTTTACTTCGTCAAGAGTAGTTTCGTAACGGTTTATTTTAAACAAAAGTGATGTATCATCAGCAAACAATACTATCCCATGATTATCCTTGGCAAGGTAAGGAAGATCGTTAATATAAATGAGGAATAGAAAAGGCCCTAAAATTGAACCTTGTGGAACCCCCATTTTTACAATGGGGGTTCCACAAGGTTCAAGCCTGTGTTATTCCAGACTATATTCTATCTCTGTGCCAAATTTCAGCCAGATCCGTTCAGCCGTTGGCGCGTGATTGAGTAACAAACATCCATACATCCATACATCCATACATCCATACATCCATACATCCATACATCCATACATCCATACATCCACACATCCATACAACCATACATCCATACATCCATACATCCATACATCCATACATCCATACATCCATCCATCCATCCATCTAAACTTTCGCATTTATAATATTTATTTAATATTGATAAGATGATTGAAAGATGAAGCTTACAAAAGCTTTTCATTGAACATGTTCTATTTTAATTTTTATACTTTTATAAACCTCGAAAAATATATAAAAAGAAAAAAAAAGACGGCGTGTTTTTCGCCGTTCTTGGTAGAAAAAAAAATTCAATTCCTATAAAAACTCTTGTCAAGCGAAAACACCTCCATTCAATTGCTGACTCATCAAAGGAATGGATTAATAAGAGGTGGCAAATTGCTCCGGGCGCGGACTGACAGTGACAAATTATTGTGTTTTCATACAAAAAAACGTAACAAACATTCTGCTGCGTCGCGTCGCTCGTAATTCAATACGTATGGTTCTATAGTAATTTATTAGTTTGGTGTTTTCAATCAACGGTGCCCTTAGTTTCAGTTTTTATATTGAAAATTCGATTGATCGTATTCGAGCGTTCGATCACATTAGCGTCAAAGTAAAATGTAACGGAAACGTTTTGAAATAAAAATCGGTTGTTTGAGTACTGAATTTGTGAATATAAGCCATACATACATTGAACTGTGATAATTATATAGCTAAATAGACTTTCACGGCTACTTTTCATCCCGGAAAATTAAGGAGTTCCCGCAGGAATAAAAAAACTTAATCCACGCGGACGAAGTCGCGGGCATCAGCTAGTTCCATATAAACGGTAGTTAACATTGTCACGATCGAATACGTAAAAAGACTCCCACTCGGCCTGCAGTATAAAATAAATTGTAGCCTCAGGTACAATCCCTGAACGTTATTAAAAATCTTATACTAGCCTCGGGCTTTAATAAAGGCGACTTATCTCAGTATAATACCCTTCGTACTGTCTAACCCGACTGCGGTCATCTCAAGAGGTTTAATAAGTGGTCCTATTACTAGATTTTATAGCGTTCTGCTCTCCACTGCATCAATCTTCTTGGCTCTTGCCGGACCGCTTCACGAACCGATTAATTTTTAAGGCGCTTATGTCGCACGTAAGTAGGTACGTGTCTCTAGTAATGGAGAAGTTTCATGATGTTGTGAATATAATGTTTAACACAACGAAAGTAAAATATAGATTAAAACTTATAAATCAGTGTTTTTTTTTTAATCCATCGATAAATGACTGAGAAATGACGATTTAAAAGTTTAATTATTTAATGTACACCGATTGCTGTATCTCACTGGAGTGAGAATTTTTGTGGGTGACTTTTACCTACCTTATTATACCTAGCCGAGATTTAATACTTCAAAATTATCTTCACACACAAATTAAGTGCTTTTAATTCAATTAAAACACGTTAAGTCCATTTATTTCTTTTATTCGGCTTTATAAAGTCTGTTGATAGGGAATTATGACGTCACGTCTCCCGTCTTGCAAGCGCAACTTTAAAGTTCCATAACTTTTTCATTTGTTGAGTTATTTTAATGATTCTTTCATATTTTTGTTTTATTTTGTCTTAGTTTTCATAATTTAATTTCAATATTAATTTAATTATTTATTAATAATTTAATTTATTAATTTAATTTAATTTTAATTTCATAATAAATTTTTAAAAAATTGGTAAACTTCTCCATTATTGGAGTGAAGGTATCTGCACATACCTACGAGATTTGTGGTTTTGTACTAAGGTAATAGGCATGATGGCAATAACCAAGAATCAATGAAATTATGAATTTATTTAATGAAATAGGATTCATGGGTTATAAAAAACGTATTTATTTCGAGCGAGATTGCTATTTATTTTGATAAAATTCTTTATTCACTCCGCAACAAATCGTTGTGATTTTTGCATGGCTATAAGTAGTTTAAATTAAGTGAAAATTTTAATAAAGTGTACGATAGTTTCGATGGAAAAGATTATTGAACGTTACCGAAATCCGATAAAATATCTACGTTACTCCAAATTGGCGCCTGAGTATATAAAATAACTCTTTAAGTAGACCTAACTCACGTAAACAATATTTAAGTACCTGCCTTGCCTTCAGGTAGGGTAATCTTTTATAAGGCATTTCATCATTTCGAATTAGTTACAGTACTACCGAAATACGTTATACCGTACTCAGGTACCTTTACGGGAAATAGGCGTAGAGTAAACAAAACGTAACACGCCATCGCTCTTAGCGTAACAAGAATCGTTAATGGGTTTACCTCGCAAATTCATTGCGCATTTTTATCGTCAGGCAAGTAATCGTGACGGGAAAATGCCTCAGGTTTCGTTTATGTAGAATTAAATGTAGGAAGTTTCCCAAAAGATAAAATTGGCTACCTATATAACAGGAACAATAAGCTTATTTTCGGAAAGTCCAAGACTAGATCGCGTTGGTGATGAATAGGTTGAGGCGGTGTCCTACGTTAGTGACAAACGCGATACCGACAATTACCGTGAGATTCCACTGACGCAACATTCACATAAAAACATGTTGAAACCTCTTGCAGTGTGAACGTTAGTCTCGAAAACACAAGTTTTGACGGATTTGTTTCATCCCACAAGTTGCGAGACATTTGGTACATGTTTAATGTTGCGTCAGCAACTCACGGTTACCATTTATAATCATAATCGAGCGCCAGCTGTCAAGCACTTGATAATTCCATGCAAATCTTAGTAAACCTTGTCGCGGTCGAATGGGAGGAAAATCACCTACCTACTAGGCGCACTGTAGCTGAACCTACGCGTGACCTACGTTGTCGCGTAGATATGTTTGTCATTTTCTATGGAGTCGTATCGCGCAGCCTTGCGTCGCGTCGCTTTCATCTAATTCTAGACCAACGAAGAAGACGAGCCGGACCAGAAACTAAAGTTTTAAAGAGGGTGGCGAAAAATTAACTAATACGCCTTATCATTGCCTTTCTCAGGCGGACATTCACAGGTTGAAATCATAATGAAAATATTATAGTAATATTTGTAAACAAACAATCAGACATTTTGTATTTCTTAAAATGTATAGCACATTGAATTAAAAAGGAAGCAACCAATCTGTTGACGCAACGTGAGACACAAAAAGAACCAATTTACGCATTTGAATAAATTATCGGGAGCTGAAAATGGTTTCACGGGGAGAAAAGATTTCCTTCATTTTGAGGTTTTTTCCTTCTAACTACGACCCGGGATTTTAAATCTGTTCAATAAAGCTTCAACAAAGCGTACCGTTTTATACTTACTATTCCACAGATATCCTGTAATTTTAAACTACGTTAGGAGTGCAGAAAATCCTTACAACTGCCATATTATTATGGACTAATTATTATACTTTAGCTCGATTCAGCTTATGACCATATGTTAGCGCCGTTTGATGACTACAGATGGCGCTGTACCTGTAAGGTGTCAAAACAGTCCTTACGCGAGGTTTCCGCCAATCAGAGAAGTTTCCGCTCATGTGGCAGCTATGTTTAATGACGTGACTTCACAATAATGCTTTAAAATATTACATTATAGCAACTTCAGAGTCTATAACCATTCTATACCCAGATTTGCCTCGAATAGAAAGTGTTCTAGAAAGTAGACCTATCTATACCTTGGTTTGCGAGTAGGTAGTTATGGATTTAGCTGTTGTTATATTGTTACTTATTAATATAATAATGTACTTATGTTTACTCCTTGAATATATGGAATAATATTTGCATTACATGTTATGAGTTTGCATCTTAAAAACCCTATCCATCACCATACACAAGTAGGTCTACTAATACATACAAAACTGAAGTTTGCTATAAGTAAAACTGAATGCATCACGATACAAGACACTGAATGTTTTAAAGAGTTCTTAATGTCTAACTTACGTTCAACCATTAGTTCCTTGTGCCATTTCACTGTTTAATTTACGTTCGACCGTTAATTTTTAGTGCCATTTTACTGCTTTGCTACGTTCAGGAACTAAGTCGAATGGTCTAGAAAGTTGGTAAAGCCATTACATAGTTGGAGCGTACCATCTCAGTTTCAACGCAGGCTTATCTCTCTGACACAGAGCCAAGAGCACATCCAAACAGTTTGCAAATACCTACTGCTCTTGTGAGATGTAACCCTTAACTAGTTTGCATGCTAGCGACGCATTCATGAATAAATAAATGATGCCCGTGAACTTTTATTTTTCAGTATTCTGATGGGTGATTAATTTTAGAGGTCTGAGTGCTTCCACCACTACAGCGCATTAAAGTCCCACTGCTGGGCACAGGCCTCCACTCTCATAGGAGAGAGGGAATTAGAGCTTAGACCAACCACACTGCTCCAATGTGGGTTGGCGGGGTATAACGATATTATCATGTTAGTGATAGTAACCGAGACCGACGGCTTATCGTTCTCTCCGAGGCACGGGGGTGACTCACCGCCAACTTCCAAGCCCGGGCTGGCACTGAGAATTTCTTAACTGAAAAACCCAATACGTAACAATTTTTATGCCCGACCGGGAATCGAACCCAGGACCTCGTGATTCGCAGTGGACTATGTTCACCTCTAGAATCTAGATCAACGAGGCAGTTTACTTATTTTTAGCAGGCATGCCTATTTTGAGCGTACAATAAATGCTAGACCAAAACTGGCTGCCCTAGCTAGATAAGGCAGAAGTCTTGAGCAGGAAGTCCATGTTTAATTCAGCACTTATGAATATGTACTAGAGAATGTGTTCTAAATGGCACACTCTCAGAATAGTTGCAAGAATTGAATTTCTACCTAGCTCAGCTCAGCTTACCGACGCTCTACGAATCTAATCTTGAGAGTTCTTGGTTTAGCAAGACGATGTGTTACATAATAACTAACACACCTATACCTAAGCCTAACATAAGTACTAACCTAGTATATAATGTTCCTATCTACCTAACCAATAATTCTACCTATACAATAACATTTACATACTCCTAATCACTAACCTTTACTCTCAATTATGTACATTAGTAAATAAGTCTATTTTAAGAATGTAAATAAACAATGTCTCACCCTTCATCCTAACAACAACTAATTATCCCCTCCATTACCAAACCACATAAATACCCCCGCACTCCCGAAATCCACACATTCTATTTCCAATCTCTTGCTATATCGTTACGCTGTTTCTCTAGTATAAGTTCTTTTGTTTCAATTAATATTCTGTTATTTTATATTTTTGTGTTTATTAATTAAATTAGTTTTTAAAAAGACATTTTTATTCTACGCCACGTAACAATTTGGCGCAGTCGGTAGGATAAACTTGCAAAAAGACGAGCATAAACGTGTGTATCAAGCATATAACGCGGTAGCTGTAGGCTTTTAAAAGTGCTCGCCGGACCTGCGATGATCCTGTTTTTGACGTTACTGTGGTAAGTGGCTAAATTTGTCTGCTCATTCCTATCCCTGTGTCTTATTTTTGTATATTTTTGTGTGTATTTTTCCATTTTATATGTATAGATCCATCAAACACGAACCTTGTTCAATTTCTCAGTCATCAAATTCACCACACACACACAATTCAAACATGTCTCTCGATATCAACACCTTAATTAAACTCATCCCCACATTCGACACCGCGAAAACACAAGAAGTGTACCGATTTGTCAGATCATGTGATTCCGCGTTTCAACTGGCGGCAGATGTTGAAAAACAAAAAATACTTCTCGTCTATGCCCTCAACAACATAACAGGATTGGGTGCTCCAGATATACACTGTAGGCAATATGCTTCTTGGGAGGACCTTAAGTCTTACCTAATAGAAAAATTTTCAAATGTGAAAACTATATCACACCTAAATTTAGAGCTCCAATCGATGTTTCAGAAACAAGGAGAAAACCTAACAGATTATTATCATAGAGTAGACCTTTGTAGGAGTAAAATCATAGAAAAGCTGAGCACTGAAATTAAGGATGGTACCTTACCAGGCCGAATAGCTAGTACGGAAGAGACCGCCTTAAGCGTCTTCACAAACGGCCTATCTAGCGAAATAGGAACAATGCTTAGGACGCGAGGCTACCAAAATCTTACCGAAGCAGGACGTTTTGCTATAGAGGAAGACAAGATTAGGTCAATGAATGCCTCAAGACAACTTTTATTTAACCACCAGCCCACTAAACAAAATGATACAAAACGTACAACTCACACTAAACCCATGATCGCACCTCATAAAACATGCAATTATTGCAAGAATCCCGGACATCTCATTTCAGAATGCCGGAAAAGAGCTTATAATAACAGTATTCGGTATAACCAACCCGGGATACAAAGAGCACTACCAGCTCCACCAATACAAACACGCACTCCAATACAGCGTGCCTTACCAGCTCCCCCATCAGCATCTCGCGTCAATAATTTAAACTCCGAGGCGACCAACGAGGCGAGCAGCTCCTTGGAAATCGCTTCAGCCTCCTGCTCACCGATTCAGACTCCGACACCGAATCTGAATCTAAAACATTCCCAAATCCAATGGTAAAGAAACCCGCTTTACCTAAACAAAACTTTAGTCGCAGTTACCCAAGTTCAGTCCATCGGGGACACAGCCCAACTGCCTCTAAAGAAATCAGCGATGCATCATCAGTCTATCGGAGACAGTTCAAAGATGCATCTACACAGACTGAATTCCAATCAAAATCGGTAACCAACGAACAGGGTAACCAGCCCCAAACTCTCAGTACCGACATCATTACTAACTCCACGAAATCTACTAATTCCAATAAATCTACTACCTCTATCAAATCCTCAGTCTCTACCAAATCTTCCAAACATCCTAAATCAAAACCTAAGTCCAATTCAAAATCTAAACCTAAATCCAACCCAAAACCTCAAAGTCCTACTTCTTCGAATTCAAAGCCCGTTCAGTCCTACTCCATATCGCCCCTGAACGACGTCCCTCCTGAAAATCTACTACATTGCACCTTTCAAGTCGAAGGTAAACCTGTCACCCTTCTCATCGATACTGGTGCAGGAATTTCAGTAATTAAACGGGATAAAATAGGTACAGCTCCATTAGACACCGCAGACGTAGTCTCAATCATAGGTATTTCCAGTACTCAATCTTCAACCAGTAGTTTTGGTTCCACTGCAATTGTAAAGTATTAGGGACGTGTCAATCAAACACGGGCGTTAGGCATGCACTAATTTATTATTGATGACATATGACATTTAGTATATAAAGATTATTAGCATACCCTCACATCTTCCCCTTTTTTAAATAAAAATAAATATGACCATTATCCTTCCTTTCAAAATTAAACAAATTTAACTTTTAGATATTTAACAAAACAAAAAAAACTGTCAAACGCCTAACAACTTATACCTAAAATAACATAATATAACGTAACAATATGTCCAAATACACACCAATAATAAAGATTAACAATAAATAAGTAAAAATCAATTAAAAATCCTAATGTCCATTATTCCATCAAATGAATTCATTATTGCTAATTCTATATTCAAAATTATTAACTAGGTATTCAATTATTAATTACTAAGTAAGTACCGTACACTTAAGATCAGGCATAAAATCTAGGTAAGTAAGTATGTATATTATTATATTTTATTCACTATTCTATTATTTCATTTCATCATTATAAATTATCAATATGTCATGCAATTACCAATAATAATAATTAACTTTTAACTAAATTTTCAACAGTAAAAAATCAAAATTCATCACTTATATAAATATAAACGTCAATAGTTCATAGTCTTCGTGGAAATGGACTGACGCTCACGTGAACCCCCATCTATCCGGAGCTCTCACTGTCCTGCCATAACGAGTTACATATGGGTTATAATCATTATTCGTACCTGTACTTACATTGTTAGTTTGACTAGATTCTACTTCTACTCCTACATTACAATCTATATCGTCATATTCGAATTCATAGGAAGGCGTGTCCTGTCTTGGCGACGAGTCGTTTATAATGTATCGTCTATTACGAACTAACTTTTTCCCACTTAAAGTAGTCACCTCATAAGATCTATTAGCAAGAATCCTACTTATCGTCCCTGGTATCCATCTTTTTGTGCGCAAGTCATAAATCCTTACATTTTGCCCGTTACCTAATTCCTTTAAATCTCTTGCATTCTTATCATGATAAAATTTTTGTTCTTTTTGTCTATCCAGTAACTTCTGTTTTATATTTTCATGAACTTTTGGTTTTAATGATTTTCTAGATATCGGCAAAATACTTCTAAATTTCCTACTCTGTAATAATTCTGCCGGAGAAGGCAATTCGGTTGACAAAGGAGTATTTAAATATTCTAATATAGCCAAGCGGTAATCCGAGCCTTTTTCTCTAGTCTTAATCATCATATGTTTCACCGTCTGAATGGTACGCTCAACCTGTCCGTTGGACTGTGGGTAATGTGGTGACGAAGTAATATGATTAAATTCCCATTCTAAAGCAAATTCCCTGAAGCAATTCGAGCTAAACTGAGGTCCCCCGTCAGAGATCACAACAGAAGGAATTCCTTGGTGACAAAAAATATTTTTTAAACAATTAATTACATACACTGAATCAGTAAACTGTAATTCAACTATTTCAAAAAACTTACTGTAATAATCGACTATTATCAAGTAATTAACACCCTTCAGTTGAAACAAGTCAATGCCAACTTTAACCCACGGGCTTTCAGGAATTTCATGGGACTGCAATTTCTCTTTTTGATTTATTTTTTTATGCGTAAGACAAACACCACAACTATTTATCAAATTTTTTAAATCATTATTGATACCTGGCCAAAATATTGTCTCCCTAGCCCTCAATTTAGTTTTTTCTAACCCCATATGCCCTATATGTATTCTACTTAACATCTCTTTCCGTAAGTTTTTTGGTACCACCACCCTTTCGTGCTTCCAAATCAATCCATAGGCAAAAGATAAATTCTCTTTATAATTCCAATATGGCCTAACTACCTCCGCTACGTCATTCTTCTCCGCCGGCCAGCCTCTGATAATGTATTTCTTTACCTGTTGTAGTTCAATATCATTCTCAGTATCTTTCTGTAAAGCTACAAACTGTGCATTTTCAAAATATTGCGTAAGCGCCGAAGCCGCATCGCGAGTGACAGCACACACCTCGTCGTGAAGAGAGCCTCGACTCGAATGAAGCGCCGCGGCCGGCGCCGGTTCATATGCACGCGATAACGCATCGGCGATAAATAGATGCTTCCCTGGCTTGTACACTAACTTAAATGTATAACGTTGCAATCTTAGCAACATTCTCTGTAACCGTGCAGGAGCATCGGTAATCGGTTTTTTAATAATACTTATAAGAGGCTTGTGGTCGGTCTCAATGGTTACATCTGCCTTTCCATAAATATACGCATAAAACTTCTCACACGCAAACACACACGCATACAGCTCCTTCTCGATTTGAGCGTATCTCTGTTCAGCCTTAGTTAACGCCTTGGACGCATAACAGACTGGTAACTCATTTTGCAACAAACAAGCGCCTAATCCACTTTTACTTGCATCCACTGATATAACAATGGGTAGATTACCATCATAATATTGTAAAACTGGGCGACTAGATAAACAATACTTAATATCCTTAAAACATTTCTCGTGCCTCTCATCCCAATGCCACTCAATCTCCTTCCTCAACAATTCCCGTAATGGTTGAACCCTATCCGACAGATTAGGAATAAAACTACCTA
The DNA here is from genome assembly GCA_963932025.1 of Erebia epiphron. Classification (NCBI taxonomy): domain Eukaryota; kingdom Metazoa; phylum Arthropoda; class Insecta; order Lepidoptera; family Nymphalidae; genus Erebia; species Erebia epiphron. The sequence goes on along the minus strand of OZ009948.1, from coordinate 40,243,481 downwards.
TATAATTTACTAACCCCAAAAATCTTTCAACGTCTTTCTTATCCTTCGGCATTGGCATTTTTGTAATAGCCGTAATATGACTGTCATCTGGATACAGCCCATTTTTTGTAATCCTATGACCTAAGTATTTTATTTCCTCCAATCCAAACTTACACTTATTTTTATTTAGTCTTAAATTAATCTTTCTACATCTTTCCAATACTTTCTTCAATCTCTCGTCATGCTCTTCTTTATTACGCCCGTATATCAGTAAATCATCAATATACATACAAACTCCTTCCAAGTCATCAAAGTTTTCTATCATTTTTTTATGAAATACTTCCGACGCTGAACAAATTCCAAAGGGCATCCTCAAAAACTTATATCTCCCAAATGGAGTGTTAAATGTACAATACGCACTACTTGTCTCATCTAAAGAAATATTCCAGAAGCCTGAAGAAGCATCTAGAGTACTAAAATATTTAGCTCCCGACAATCTCGATAAAATTTCATCCAGCGTCGGCAACCTAAAATGTTCCCGTTTAATTGCTTGATTTAACTCCTTAGGATCCAAACATATACGTAAGTCACCGTTAGGTTTTTTTACTACAGTAATACTGCTAACCCAGTCAGATGGACCCTCTACTCTCGCAATAATCTTTTGCGATTCCATTTCCGATAATTTTTTCCTAACATCCTCCCTAATAGCAAACGGTAACTTCCTAGGAGCATGCACAACAGGGACGGCATCTTCCTTTAAATGTATTTTATATTGCCCCGGTAAGCATCCAAGACCTTGAAACACGTCCTCGAATTTCCTTATAAAATCCGGCCTACAATCACTACTCTGCACCGACATGACACGCCTAACTAAGTCTAGTTCTGTGCAAGCATAACGTCCCAATATGGGAACAGACTGTACCCTAGCTACTTTAAATTCAAGCATATAAGTATTGTCCTTGTAAGTCACACTTAAAAATATTTTCCCTAAGACATCTATACTTGCACCAGAATAACCATTTAATTTGGTCTTTGTCTGCAATAAACAATCTCGGGATATGTTCAATCTTTCAAAATATCGTAATGGCAAAACATTCACATCAGCACCGGTGTCTAATTTAAATGTAATTTGCGTTCCACATATATTTAAACTAATATTCCAATCACAATTGTTATTACCTAATGAGTAAATTACCTGATCGTCTGATTCCTCAATATAATGCACACCACAAACACGGGCAAAATGATGCATTCCTGAACACCGCACACACCTTTGACCATATGCCGGGCACTCAAACTTTCTATGCACATGTCCACAAAAATTACACATCCTACTTGAACCCGGGATAGAAGGCCGCTGGATAGCGTTGTTTCCACTAGCCGCTAGGGGGCGCCCGCGCGATGCATGCGCACGCGCAGTGCGCGGCCCTGTCCCGCGCTCACCTCGTCCCGCGCCCTGCCGCTCCGTCGGTGCATCGCGTACCGCACGTCGTACTCGCCCTCGCGATGACGTCATCTTACTAACGAATGAAACATCTTTCTGACTTTTATAAACTTGATGAACGTTATGTTGTGTCCCTTCTATTTCAGGTTTAATCTTCTCCGAATACGTCTTCGATGCCACAGCTGCACGACAAATATCCATAGCCTTCTTTAACGTCAAGTCATCCTCTCTTAACAAACGTTCACGAATCGACGAACTCGAGACGCCACACACTAATCTATCCTTGATAAGCTCATCATGTAAATCCCGAAATTCACAAGTTTGAGCTAACTTTCCCAGTTCAAACACATATTGCTCAACGGATTCATTTTCGCGTTGATCACGACTAAAAAACTTATGCCGCTCAACGGTGACATTTCGCTTCGATTGAAATTGTTCATCTAGTTTTTTCCAAATGTAATCAACCGTCGTACATTTCTCTGGCGAACGATCCAAAATATCCCGACACTGCTCACCCACTACGTGCAACAGAATATTTGCTTGAATTTCCGCTGGCTTCTTATTTATTTCACACGCTTTGCTGTATATTTCGTAGCTTCGTTTCCATTTCGTCCATCTCTCATTAAGACTCCAGGCATCCGATGCATTTTTGTCGAAACAAAACGAAGACGGCGGTGATAAAACACTTTCCATTTTGGCTATTTTAACCACTTTTTAACATAACGGCTGCGCCATGTAAAGTATTAGGGACGTGTCAATCAAACACGGGCGTTAGGCATGCACTAATTTATTATTGATGACATATGACATTTAGTATATAAAGATTATTAGCATACCCTCACAGCAATCACTCTAGATAACTTTTCCCCGTTCAAATTCCATGTTGCTGACCTCAACATCAAATCAGACGGTATTTTAGGTAACGACTTTATGACACACTTTAACGCTAATATTTACGTAAAATCAAAAACAATGCGCATCCGCGATAAACATTACAACCTCCATTATCTTAATGAGCCTATCTCTAATTACAGTTCAGAGAAACAATTCCTTGCTAGCCGATCGGAAACCATCATTAGATGTAAAGCTAATAACATTAACTCAGGCACAGCGATTATTGAAAAGCAATTTCTATCTAATGGTGTTGTTGTTCCCAACGCATTAGTCAACATCGTAAACAACTCATTTTCTATCACTTGTATAAATGCAAACAAAGTAGACAAGATAATTACTACCCCTATTATTAATGCCATTCCATTCGATAACGATAATTACAACGAGACAAACAATGCATCACAACAACCCATTACAATTAACAATCTTAACTCCGTAGATAAACAAAATAAAGTTAGACAGTTGATAAGAAAAGAACATTTGAATCCTGAAGAACGCGAGTCATTAGATAAAATTATATCCGAATACTCAGACATATTCTTTATTGAAGGTGACTCACTCACCTTTAGCAACCACACCAAGCACCGAATCCCTACTACATCTGATATACCTATCCACACTAAGACATACAGATTTCCACAAATACATGAAAACGAGGTCAAAACCCAAGTTCAAAAAATGTTAGATCAAAACATAATTCAACCTAGTACATCTCCTTGGAGTAGCCCTATCTGGGTAGTACCAAAGAAACAAGACGCTTCTGGAAAACAAAAGTGGCGTCTAGTCATAGATTACCGTAAACTAAATGAAGTAACTGTAGGCGATAGCTATCCACTTCCTAACATCACCGACATCTTGGACAAACTAGGACACTCTCAGTATTTCACCACACTAGATCTAGCATCAGGTTTCCATCAACTTGAAGTCGAACCCGAAGATATACCTAAAACAGCATTCAATACCCCTTATGGCCACTACGAATATAAAAGAATGCCATTCGGTCTTAAAAATGCTCCTGCTACTTTCCAACGCGTAATGGACTCTGTACTCTGCGGATTACAAGGTGAAAGATGCTTCGTCTACCTAGACGACATCGTAGTTTTTGCATCAAGTTTGCAAGAACACGAGCAAAAACTTCGGGAAGTATTCTCTAGACTCCAAAAGTACGAGCTCAAAATACAGCCCGATAAATGCGAATTTCTTAGACGCGAAGTAGCATATTTAGGTCACATCATCTCCAACGAAGGCGTCAAACCGAACCCTGATAAAGTCCAAGCCGTCAAAGATTTCCCAGTTCCAAAATGCTGCAAAGATATTAAAGCATTCCTAGGCCTTACAGGCTACTACCGTAGATTCATTTCCAATTTCAGCAAAATAACCAAGCCCCTAACTAGCCTCCTTAAGAAAGATACTCCTTTTATTTGGGGTGAAACACAACAAAAAGCATTCGATGAATGTAAACAATTATTAATCAATCCTCCTATTCTTCAATATCCAGACTTCACAAAGGAATTTATTTTGACAACAGATGCTTCAATACACGCCATCGGCGCAGTTCTTTCCCAAGGCCAAATAGGTAAAGATTTACCCATCGCATATGCTTCCCGTACGCTTAACAAAGCCGAATCCAACTACTCTACTATCGAACGCGAATTATTAGCAATAGTTTGGGCTGTTAAGCATTTCCGACCCTACCTCTTTGGTCGAAAATTCAAAATCGTAACCGACCACAAACCTCTCACGTGGTTATTCTCGATAAAAGACCCAGGTAGTCGTCTTGTTAGATGGCGTCTAAAACTGGAAGAATTCGATTACGAAGTCATCTACAAAGCTGGAAAAAAAATAACACTAACGCTGACGCACTTTCACGACCCTCTGTCATGAATACCAACACTATTGACCTTACACTCGACGACGATGACATTCCAAATCCCACTCAAGATCAAAATTACACTCAAAACCTAAAACCTACTGAAGCATTCTCAGAAGATTATCTCCAAATCAATTATTCACATTTTTTTGAAAATTCAACTTACAGTTTCGATACTCCAAATCTCCATATCTCTCCCGACAACCTTTTAGACGACAGACATAAAGACATATTTATTCCTATTTCATGTGAACTCTCAGATAAGAACGACCTTTTTAACACCGCAATCTCAATGTGTTCTCAAGTGGACCCATATTTAGAAAAACCCAAGGCACTCTACGATGTTGATTTAGTGGTCTCAGATAACAAACAAAATATGTTTTTCGGTTGTACAAGACCAACACACTTCGACTCATGGAATTCTGAAAGTTATTTCAAAGCCCTTCTAAGTTGTTTACAACAACACGATTGCAAATCACTATTCGTCCCAGATCTCAAAAATGACCCGACGTGTAAATTACAAGGCAACGAACAATTACACATCACTGCATACTTAGCTGACTCCTATGAATGCGAAATTACCATTTGTGAAAATAAAATCAAACATCCAACTCAAGAACAAATTCCTGAAATCTTAAAAACCTTTCACGACGACCCTTTATCAGGACATAGAGGAATAGTAGAAACAACACGTAAAATCAGATCTGAATATTATTGGAACGGTATGACTGACACTATTAAAGACTATGTTAATAAATGTATGATATGTCAACGCAGTAAAATCCAAAGAAAAACATACAAAGCTCCCATGGTTATAACAACCTCTTCTACAGAACCATTCGAACGAGTTACTATTGACTTAGTTTCTTACTCTGACATTACAGGTGACTCTAATAAATACATACTGACATTACAAGACGATTTAACTAGATTTGTTCAAGCTTATCCCATTCCCGACAAACAAGCAACTACCATCGCTAAATCTCTTCTGACCTTCTGTCAACACTACGGCATCCCGAAACGTTTTCACTCAGATCAAGGTGGCGAATTCGTTAATAATGTCCTGAAACAGCTCATGAAATTATTAGGCTCACAACACACGTTCAGTACAGCATACCACCCACAAACCAACGGTGCATTAGAACGATTCCATGCAGTACTTAGAGATCACATACGCATGTATTCAACAAAAAGATCTCACAATTGGGATCAAATCGTACCACTTGCAATAATGTGCCATAATACCTCACTTAATCAATCCACAGGCTTCACACCCCATGAACTTTTATTCGGATACAAACCTCGTTTGCTCTATACCCTTAAAGACTCACGCGAATACACGACTAATGACTACCTCAACGACCTTAATGAACGTCTCAAAATCTCTCGTGACATAGCTCAAAGAAACCTTAACAACATGAAGGATAGAGCTAAAACACGCTATGACAATAATATCAAAAACATAGCTGATTTTCAATTAGGCGATAAAGTAATGCTCCGCGTCCCAAATCCTAATAATTTAGATAGTAAATGGGAAGGACCTTATGAAATTGCAAGATATTTACAACAAAAACAAGAGTTTGCAAGGATCTACCAGTATACAACTACAACTCCAGACCAACATGCGAAATCGCGATTCTACAATCATCCAACAAGGAACTGCCAAGCAATTGCGAACTGATGACCTTCTCAGCACATGTGGACACCTTTCAATCCATCGGAAATAGCCAGTGGATATTTCTGCTAAGGTTCAAGACACCAAGCGTAGTCGAATGCGGAGACAAAATAGAACACCAACAAATCTCCGGCTCCGGAATAATTTCCCTGAACCCAGGATGCAAGTTCTACACCGCTTTTGTAACACTCAACGCAGAGGAAGATACGACGACAAACCTGACTCACCCGATCGTCACAGTGGACATTGAAGACGCCTGTCTTCCTGAAACACTGAAACAACCAATTCCACCTGAATTACACCCTATAATGGTGAAAAATGTTCCCCTAGATTCCCTACATGTTATCAAAGAACAAATTAAAGTCCAAGAACAACTTCTGAAGGAACAACAGAACTCCTTCAATAGCAACTTTTCCAATCCTAAATTCTCTTTCGCCGCTATGGCACTGGGCTTATCGATGCTCGTCTTTCTCCTTTACAAATGCTGCCCATGGCGTCATTTCTATTCTCGCAATCGAAACCAACAGAATCTTCGACCCAAAACAGGTTGTATCCAAATCTTCAACAATTGTTTCGACAACTCTCGTCGGCACCAGAACATCCCGCTGACAACTATCAACGCAAGCACACTATCAGAAGATGAAACTGAAGAGGAAAATTTACCTGCAACTACAAGATCGCGCACACCTAAGGCCCGATCTTTATTCTAAGAGGGGAGGTGTTACATAATAACTAACACACCTATACCTAAGCCTAACATAAGTACTAACCTAGTATATAATGTTCCTATCTACCTAACCAATAATTCTACCTATACAATAACATTTACATACTCCTAATCACTAACCTTTACTCTCAATTATGTACATTAGTAAATAAGTCTATTTTAAGAATGTAAATAAACAATGTCTCACCCTTCATCCTAACAACAACTAATTATCCCCTCCATTACCAAACCACATAAATACCCCCGCACTCCCGAAATCCACACATTCTATTTCCAATCTCTTGCTATATCGTTACGCTGTTTCTCTAGTATAAGTTCTTTTGTTTCAATTAATATTCTGTTATTTTATATTTTTGTGTTTATTAATTAAATTAGTTTTTAAAAAGACATTTTTATTCTACGCCACGTAACAGATGCACTTAGAAATAACAACGGCGTGTTGTTTTATCCATACTAATACATACTATTACTTATTCTGTGCTAATATAGTTCAAACTTCTATCTTTCTTTATTCAAATAGACTTTTACAAGTGCTTCGAGTGAACCGCTGGTTCGGAATACCAATCCTACAGAGAAGAGCCAGCATTAAACTCTGTGGTTGTTTGTAAATGCGAAAGTGTGTCTGTCTGTATATCTTCTACGCTTTAACGGCCCATCGGTTCGACATAAATAATCAGGGTACTCAGGTATTACAATCGTCGACAGTTTACAATATCGCTAGTTAGATTACAATCCAACGGCCTTTGCAATCTTACGGTGACATATATATTTTTTTAGAGTGGCACACCACGATCGATCACTCGAGTTCCTTAAGATGAGTGTCTTGTGAAGTCAATTCTATAGGCAAGGAGCAAAAAGGGTCAAGTGCACTTGACGCGGTGGGCCTGCTGTAGTACGTATATTGAGAGGTTATTGTTAAAACTAGCTGATACCTGCGACTTTGTACCAATGTATCTCCGTGCCAAATTTCATCCAGATCCGTTCGGTCGTTCTGGCTTGATTGAGTAACAAACATCCATCCTTCTATCCATCCAAACTTTCGCATAGTACGAGTAATATCTAAACTAATATTATAAAGAGAAAAGATTTGATTGTTTGTAATGGCTAAACACAAAAAATACTACTCAACTGATTTTAAAAATTCTTTCACCTGTAGAAAGCAAATAACATTATGCTTTATTTTATTTGCAAAAAATTTGAGAACCTCATCGAAAATTGCAATCATGTGAGTAAAGTCGAAAAAAATCATCTCATCTGAGATCTTACGTGCCGAGCGCTAAAATAGTTACGCTAAGACAATGTATGGTGGAAAAGTTCCTTTTAAAAAGTTCAAAAAAAGTGCGTGATAGCATATAATTATCTATCTTTATGATTTTCAAATTTGGGCTATTATGATTAGGATTAGTGCTACCCGTGCGACGCCGGGACGGGTCGCTAGTTTGTTAAATAATATTATTTTGTGCTTATCGTAGATAGGTACCTACCTAATGCGATTTAGCGAGAAGCTTGTGCTAAATAAACTTCGTTTTATAATTGCTAGTTATTTAGGTACATTTTAAAAGCAATATAATATGCGAGTCATAATGAAGCTTAATAAGTACGTGACTTTCAGACGGCTATGAGCATAAATTATTTTATTTGCACTTAAATAAATTATGATTTTATTTACTTACTTATGTCACATTATGTACTCCATTATTTTGTTGCAGTTTTCAGCCTCAATAAGTGTAGGTCCCTAATATCTTCAATATTCAGTTAGAATGTTTTTTATCCAAATAAACTTTTTTATCGTCAAATGAATCTATCACTGGTTCGGAATACCATTCCTACCGAGAACAACCAGCTGGAAACTCGGCGGTTACTCTTTTTCAGTGTCTGTAATTTAAGTAAATTACACTGAAAAAACCGGCCAAGGGCGAGTCGGACTCGCGCACCGAGGGTACCGTACAAACCTGTAGTAAGTTTTAAATTATTAAAAATATTTTTATTTTAAATATTTGAGTTGATTGAATGAAAGGTAAATTGCGGTTTACGATTTATGACGTATTAAAAAAAACTACTTACTAGATCTCGTTCAAACCAATTTTCGGTGGAAGTTTGCATGGTAATGTACATCATATATTTTTTTTAGTTTTATCATTCTCTTATTTTAGAAGTTACAGGGGGGGGGGGGGGACGACACACATTTTACCACTTTGGAAGTGTCTCTCGCGCAAACTATTCAGTTTAGAAAAAAATGATATTGCAAACCTCAATATCATTTTTGAAGACCTATCCATAGATACCCCACACATATGAGTTAGATGAAAAAAACATTTTTGAGTTTCAGTTCTAAGTATGGGGAACCCCCAAAATTTATTGTTTTTTTTCTATTTTTGTAAGAAAATCTTAATGCGGTTCACAGAATACATCAACTTACCAAGTTTCAACAGAATAGTTCTTATAGTTTCGGAAAAATGTGGCTGTGACATACGGACGGACAGACAGACAGACAGACAGACAGACAGACATGACGAATCTATAAGGGTTCCGTTTTTGCCAAATTTGGCTACGGAACCCTAAAAAGAGAAAAGTGTCTCAGTTGAGTTTCTCTCTCTCTCTCTGCGTCGTCATCCCCATTACTGAGGGTCGTGACCCCTTCCACCAATAAACTTTCTATGGACGTTGTCGCGCCAAGTTGTTCTGTTTTTTGCGACATGTAGGGCTTCGTGGACCTTGCTGTCGAGAGAGTCAGTTAAGTTGTCAGTTGAGTTTAGTGACGTATCAAAATTCATTCAGGAGAGTAAGGTATCATAACGTTCGGAGCAGTAGACTGCAACGTACGTTTTGTGCATTCAAAAATGTCATCATGTGTAAAGGCGCATGCTATTGAAAAGTGAAAGTGTGTATTTCTCTCTATTTATCTGTCCGTCAGTCGGTCTGTCTGTCTGTTACAGTTTCACAACGGCCATAAAAAAAGGTAGAGAGATAGATGGCATCCTAGCGAAAAAACACCGCATAAATTTTAAAGCTACCGCGGGGTAAAAATCCTACATCCACGAGAACGAAGTCGCGGGCATCATGTAGTACAATTCAAAAGAATTAAGTTTTATATTCATCATATAGGACGTTATACGCCCACCTGCAAGTCACGTTCCCCGCTTCGTTATGTCGCTGAATTGCCTTTAAATTTTAATACATTACATCAACGTAGACGATTACGCCGTTTCGCGTGATTAGATGCCTACCTACGGGCCACGAGACGTGCGAACGTGGTGCCAAGACGTCTATGGAATACTGAGATGGCAATAATAGTCGCCATAATGAGCGTTACGGTAACATAGGCACGTAGACGCGCCAATATCGCTCGTAGGGGCGTGTATGCAATGGCGACTGAATACCACTTCCTAGTTAGTTCCCCTGCATCGCTCCCGTGGGGTTTTTGAACCAGCCTTGTTCGCGAGACATTTAAATGCTCCCGCCAAGAAGCGCGAGGGGCGGGTATTACCCGGTGCCCGGGCGACCCGTTTCGCAAAAGTTCGATACATTTGTCAAGCGATTCGAACTCAAAACTAACGCAAACTCGTTAATTTTTTTTCTTTCTTTTAAATAATCTGTAATTTGTGTGCTAATCAAACATTTTAAAGGTAACGTTTCATTTCTATTAGGTAAATCTCTTGAGTGCGGCAGAATTTGGCAGACTTTGATCATTCTAAGTCTAAGGGTTTGAGCTGGGCGTTGAGAAGTAAGTCAGTGAGTTAATGAGTCAAACCAGCTGCCTCGAAATTGCTCATAGTTGCTGAAGCAATTGAAATACAGCACAGGAGGATGCACTCCAACCGTTTCTGAGTTATGTTCGAAATGTATCACTTGCTTTATACATGTGAATGAAAACATCGTAAGGAAACCTACATGAAGTGTGTTTTTGGACCACTAAATTTAACACCACTACTACTGATTACACTAAACTGTTGTGGAGGTAAGTTATTATTGTGAATGTCAAATAATAACTGTTATTATATTGGTGTATTCTACTACCAGTACAAGTGCGCGCTTGCAGCGAAGCGCTTTGAGGCAATACCGACCCCGTTCTAGACAACAAAGACTATGTCTTCTATGTCTATATCATTCTTGGGGAATTGGAATACTAGTATAATTTTATATCAGTTACAACACAAATTCTCAATCTACTAGGAGTGAGGCGTATAATATATCGGAACAGGCAAAAAGAACAGGTACCTATTTAAAAGTAACACCTTGGAAGTGTTCTTTCCAAACCGATATACCTGTTCCGCGTGTTCCACAAAGTATTTTGGAATAGGTTATGGAGCTGTTGCAGTGGAACAGTTGGTTCTATTCCAGTTCCACAAACCACAACAGTCCGAATCTGAAACGCAACATGCTTTTCTCTATTCTAGCTTATGGAGGTTACCTTTGTTAGACAGAGATAAAGTCACGGAACATGGTCTTCTATTCAGGCTTACGCAGCTTACCTTTATTGGAAAGAGATAGCAGCTTTTATGCCTGTTCCAAGCAGAGAATAGGTGTTGCATTCGTTCGGATACTCACATATACTCATACTATGTTCCAACACAACAGGCTGTTATTTTGGAACAGGTTTCCGAAACTTTTATTTTACTGGAACTGGAACAGGCGGAACAGGTTTCTTATTCTAACTGTTCCAGCCCACTCCTACAATCCACGCGGACGAAGTCTCGGGCATCAACTAGTATGTACATGTGTAAAAAAGGTAACGGCAGATCAACTTTCGTAGTATGATTAATGGAAAAGCTGTCGTGATTTTCATGAGGCAGAGGTATTAATTTAAATTTGTGTAAGATCTAAAATATTTCGATGAAAACTCTACCTGGCTGGTATGTTTATCTTATTAATATAATAAATGTGTAAGTTTAGATGTTTGTTATTCTTTCACGCCGTAAATATTGAACCGATTTCACTGAAATTTGGATGGAGCTTATAACCTGACTTAACAAATATGTTACCTAATATGAAGGAAAATTAAACACTAAAGAGTTCGACGCGGGAACCAAAAAACCTCAATCCACGCGTACAAAGTTGCGGGCTTCATCTAGTATAATAATAATAAAGCAAAACCACAACAAAAACATTTTGAAACAATATTTTGAGAACTCCAAATGAGCTACAATTTGCTTAAAATTGTATTGAGTACTTTACTTACCAGAAAAAAGGAAAAACAAAACCGGAAGGTAGGAAAAGCGAGAGGAAAAGCGAATTATAAACCTCGAAATGGTTCGTGGAAAGTAAGTACGTCCAAATAAAGAGATATTTCAACGACATTTTTTTTCTTTGAAAGACATAATACCTACCGAAATAAGACCCTTATGGGGAATAATGAATAGAATTAATTAAATAAACCGAAAATGAAACGAAAATCTTCATTCTAAACAGTTTCAACATTCAGTAATATTTTGCTAGAGACAAAGCGGTACACAGTATTTAATTAAAGCGTTATTAAAGATGATAATAATATCGTTGAGCGACTCATAATTAAAAGATAAAACGAGCTACTTTTCTCTAGAATAATAGTCATTTGTTATGCAAGAGTGAAAAGTTGTTTTTTAACCGCGTGCTCAATTTTGATGAGCGAGCAAGCGAAGGATTCAAAAATTAGAATCCTGAGCGTCAGCGAGGGAATCAAAAGAGCACGAGGTGAAAAATCTTTTCACTCGAGTGCAACACGTAACTTTTCATCCCACCTCAGCGAGGAAATGACTAAATCCAAAAAAAGTTTTTAACAAATTAAAAACGGTTAAGTATGGAAATTCGGCACCATAGAGGTAGAAGTAAATAGGTTTTAATGATGTTTTGAATTCACAAACTTCATAGACGAGTGATATTTACTAACGTGCACACGATGTTCTAAATTCAATTTACTTTATTCTCAAGAGGATAATAACGGCTTTTGCATTCAGATATCGAAGAGTAAAAATACTCTTTCCGAGATGGTGGGATGAAAAATAATATTTTAGCTATTAATATAGCGAATATCATTTTTTAGTTTGTTTTTGGCTTTTATTTGTACCAAGACTTCGCAAATGTTGAGTTGATTTGGAGAAAACACAAAGGAGGTTGACCGGTTATTTCTTGATGCAAGTTCTGGATTATTCCAGTCTGGTTCGTGATGCAATAGAAGGGGTTATGTCTTATGATATTAGTAATAAAACTTACAAAAACATTAAGAATTTTAATATACTTACATACAGGCCCTGATTAACCCTTAGGCTAATTAGGCTGCAGCCTAGGACGCGAGGATCGCCGGGGGCGCGCTGAAATCGTGTCTTCGCATGCACTAATCTAGCATCATTGCATCTACCCTACATATTTCAACTAGACCGAGACAAAACACTAAAACTTAATGTGCTTAAGAGTCCCTGAATTTAACAATAAATTTTGAAGGTTGAATGTCATGCAGATTAAAGAACGACGTTAGCTTCGCTTGCAGATCGATCTGGATACTTTTATAGGCATTATGAACCATGTTAAAATTTTCCACTACTACTCTACCCATTTACTATTTTTTAGGCCGTCCGTAACACACCTGACGGGGGCGCGACCTCATAATTAGCCTAGGGCGGTCAGAACTCTTGATCAGTCGCTGCTTACATAGACCATAACGCATAATATGTAGGTACAATACGTTAATCGTACTTAAGTATTTACAATTTTATTTTGTTAGATTTTATTATATTTACACAAAAAAATTACATAGGGATTAAACACCACCATTAATGGTCCAAGATCCCGCGACGATCAGACCTTCGTTATTTTATTAAAAGTTTTTCTATATACATATATGTCTAATAGAGGTATAAACGATCCCCGACTATGAAGTTTGGATCGCGTTTGCTTTGATATCAGGTAGAAAATTCAGGCACCTCAAATTCGTTAAAGTATTGCTCCATTTTTTTTATTTTTCTTTGGAATAATATTAGAAACAACGTTGTCCGTTGCCAGACACCTAGTACGATTGCAACCCCCTGTCAGACACTCTTAAATTATAAAAAAAATAGGTGGTCTGACATAAGGGTGAGATCTAAAGAGCGAACCTTGACTTTACTTTTTTTTTTTTACAGCCTATTAAGGGGGCAAGCTTTCAAAAAATATATAGGCTAGGAGATAGCTGCTGATGTGATTTTCATATAATATTGTTATGTTGGTATTTCAGTGAAAATAAATTAGCATTAGATACGTAGGTATTGTTTAAATATAATTACATATCTAAGCCAATTATAAAATTATAATAAAACTAGATGTACTTATAATATATATTAAAAAATAAAAGGGAAAGATGATGTGAATTTTATATAATATTGTTATATATTTCAGTAATAATAAATGTCAGCTCTCATCAAGTGCTCGTATCATTCACAACAGTAACTATCGTCTGGTGGAATTCGTGATGGTCTGCCTGCAAGCGGCTGGGGACCTGACTACTTATCGCCGCTCAAAGACGAGTTATTGTTACCAGAAATGACCAATAACTAGGAAGGCTTATTCTAGTATAGTATTAAAGTATGCGCTGTACCTAAGTAACCAGTATAAAAATTGACTCTATTCATCGGGGTGTTTACTAGATATTGCCTCTCAAAGAAATAATACGTCGTTAAGTACGTCAAGTAGTACTTACGTCAAGTAATAAAATTAAAATTTAAAAAAAACCCACGACGAACTGCAGCGCTCCATTATAATTTGTGACCTTATAACTTTGTAACAACAATTAGATCTTCGCAGAAGTAGTTTTATGAACACAAAACTGCATCTTTGTCGGTTCAGTAGTTTTTTTGACCAGCGTGTTGGACTATGGCCAAATGGTAATGAGTAGAGGTGTCAAATTGTGTCAAACTTTAATATTCTGATAAATAAATGTTAAAATATATCAGTTCAAAAAATACGTTATAAAATATAATGGATAAAAAACTGGAGTTCCTGTGACCTTGCTTGTCAAGGCAAATCAAAAGAGTCCAAACACGACGGGTTTACGATGAGAAGGAGTTCGACCACCTACCAAATCACGATTGCAGCACAGCTTGGTGGACTATGGCCCTAAAACATATCTAAGAACCTTCTCAGAAGCTAAACATATTTTTTTTTAATCGCATCTAAATCAGCAAAGTAGTTTTTCAGAAAAAAGGTAACAATAAAAAAAGACGATAGGAGCGCGCACGATAGCACGATAACTTAAAATATATCTAAATCTAAAGAACTTTTTCACAAGCTATACATATCTAATGCAAAACACCGCATCTCAATGAGCCCAGTACTTTTTCAGAAAAATGGAAACATATTGAAAAATTAAAATCAAAATTGCAGCTCAGCTTAGTAGACTATGGCCCTAAAACATATTCAAGAACCTTGACAGAAGTTATGCATATTTATTGCAAAAAACTGCATACTAATCGGTCCAGTAGTTTTCCAGGAAAATGGTAACTAAAAAGTACACAAACAAACAAACAATCGCACAACCTCTTAGGGCAAACACATAATAATATATACCGTCCGTTCCGTCATGGGTAAAAATAGCTCAAGTGTCGCCGCTTTGATGTGATAATGTGTAGTGTCCCATTTAAGTTACAAGTATTTTAATTTACGTATATCACCTCTTAGACCACCTGTGATAATACTAACATAAATCTGAAACATGGAAATTAATAGTAAGGAGATATAATTATAGTTCCAAAAGATAGTTACCACAAATACAGTTATCTCTTAGGCTATAAGTTTTGACATTTGGGTTGGACGAGCCAGTGTAAATTTGTATGAAAAATTCGTATGAGGGATCTTTGGAACCAGATTGTACCAAAACTTTAAGTTGTATTGAAAATATTGTTTAATTAAAGTGTTCCTTGATCTTTAATGATTAATTTGAAATAACTTTGGTTTATATAAGGTCTCAGATTAAATCACAATACTCGGAACGCGATAACGCCTTTTTTGAGTTTTCCATGAATTTCTCGATAATTTTCTGCAGTTACTATACGATTTTATGACCACTTTTTTTAATTACGTCATACTTCATTTAACTGAGTAGCAAATGGTATTAATTTAGTAATGAAATTTTCATTTTTCCTATCCTAAAACGTCGGAACAGAAAACAATGTTTCAGTACTTCGACCCTTAACGTGCACCTCAAATTGCGCTGTCACCGTCGAGAGTCATATATACAGTGAGACCGTGGATTTAATCTGTCAATGTCAGTCTAAAAGTACCTTTCATTTTCTCATCATCATCATCACTACAGCCTATTAACGTCCCATTGCTGGGCACAGGCCTCCACTCTCATAGGAGAGCGGGAATTAGAGCTTAGACCCACCACGCTGCTCCAATGCGGGTTGGCGGGCTTTAACGATTATTATCATGTTAATGATAATAACCGGGACCGACGGCTTAACGTGCTCTCCGAGGCACGGGGGTGTAACACCGCCAACTTCCAACTCCGGGCTGGCACTGAGAATTTCTTAATTGAAAAACCCAATACCTAACTTTTTTATGCCCGACCGGGAATCGAACCCAGGACCTCGTGATCCGCAGTCGACTATGCTAACCACTAGACCAACGAGGCAGTCTTTACTCAGAGGTGACTTTACTTAGACTTGTTAAAACGAGATAGATTTATGTTACTCACATAAGTCCGTCTCGTTTTAACTCTAAGTATATTTACATAAA
Organism: Erebia epiphron; assembly: GCA_963932025.1. Lineage (NCBI taxonomy): Eukaryota > Metazoa > Arthropoda > Insecta > Lepidoptera > Nymphalidae > Erebia > Erebia epiphron. Next base: position 40,227,208 of record OZ009948.1, on the reverse strand, counting down.
AACACCATACCTACTCCTTCTGTGATCCCGAATTCTCCTCCGACTACTTTACAGACAATGAAAGCCGAAACACTGGCTATGCTGTCACTTTTTGATACGTTAATTCCAGGGTTGACATGAAAAGGACAGCTATAGAAACATATAACGGCGTCGAGCAAGTGGACTTAATATACCTAATATTTAAAATTATTTTTCGATCCGCGGAAATATTGCACTTATGTGTTTTTTTTTAATTGTCCTTGTTACTAACTTTTTCCGAACAGTTTATACCTAATTGTAAAATAAAATAAATACAAAACTTAAGGATAGCTAGCCTAACCTAATTACTATATAATTCATGCCCGCGTGGAATTTTGGCAAGAATGCTGGCTGCATTTCCGCGCTGGACAGCCAGGCTGATCCTTTGCGCAAAAAATGAGCCAGCCCTTCTGTCACCAGAAAAGGCAATTATAATACATCTAAACGTTGCCCACGTTTAGTGTATTAATTAACGTTCACTCTGGTATTGTCGAACGTAATGAAAATCTAGATAATCGTCGCGTCGTTTTTAATCAGTTGTTTTGTAAAACTGTAGTGGTTTTGTAAAACAGTAGATTTTACAATCCATCTGCGACATGTAGGTAAACCGATTTATGTTACTTCGCAGTCTGTTACATACCGAGCTTTTTGTAACATAAGTCAGTTGTTTTTTTTTAACCCTAAATAAACGCTAAAGCGGTCGTTGTATGTTTACCAGGATTAATACAATATAAATAATTAAACAAAGTTGCCAAAGGGTTCTAGTAAAAGTAATGTTTGAAAATAAAACAAATTCAAATTCATTCCATACCTGTTGTTGACTTTCTGACGAAAGAATCAACATTCGTTATTATATGTATCCATATAATCGTCATCGTCATACTAATAATATAAACGCGAAAGTTTGTATGTGTGTGTGTATGTTTGCTATGATGATGCAAAAACACTATGCCAATATGCATGTATTAGCAGACCTACTTGCGTATGGTGATGGATAGGGTTTTTAAGATGCAAACTAACAATACACAAAACACCGACTCGGCCATTTATTTAGAAAGAAAATAAGAACATGTTAGATATATTAAATTAAGTGCAATGTAACAATATAACAACAATTAGATCCATAACCACTCGCAACCAAGGTACAGATAGGTCTACTTTCTAGAACACTTGCTACTCGAGGCAAATCTGAGTACCTACCTATCGAATGGTTAAAGGGTTAAGGATTTTCTGCACTCCTAACGAAGTTTATAATTACAGAATATCTGTGGAATAGTAAGTATAAAACGGTACTGCAAACCAAGTTCACGTTCCTTTACCGCTTCATTAGAAGCGGTAAAGGAACGTGACGTGACTATAGGCCTATTCTGACTTTTATATCTTACTTACTACGGATTATTAAATTAATGTTGAGAATTATAGGTAACTAGCTAATGCCCGCGACTTCCTGCGTGGTTTGAGATTTTTTGGTTCCCGCGGGAACTCTTTAATTTTCCGGGATAAAAAGACTATTACTGTTTGTTACTCAATCACGCCCCAACGGCTGAACGGATCTGGCTGAAATTTGGCATAGAGATAGATTATAGTCTGGAATAGCACATAGGCTACTTTTAATCCCAGAAAATTAAGCAGTTCCCGGGGATCCACAAAACCTCGATCCACGCGTACGAAGTCGCGGGCATTAGCTAGTTTAAAATATATTTTTGTTGATGCGATGTACCTACGGATGGATTTAAATTAATTGGTGGCCTTACTCGTTTAACACGAATGTTTTAAAGAAATTTATCCCTTATTATTTTAAATAATAAGAATACTTTATTATTTTAACGAATTATTTAGTAGGAGAGATTTGGAAGTCCGAACTTAGGTGTTCCAAACTTCGGCGGTCATTATTTCTTAAACTAGAAATAGAAAAGAATTTAGTTTATTTTAATTCATAAACCCTAATTTAAGAGGTATCATTTGGAGCAGGCGAACTAAAATTCAATTTGACTCGAATACGATTTTCAAGTTCATGAGGTAATTGAAAAATCTAGCTTACCTTAAATTTACAAAGGTAAATTTTAGCTTAGCTTAAATTTACCTTTGAAACTGTGTCCTCACCTTAGTTACATATAATATAGTTGATTTTCGAAATGGCTATAATACGCGGACTGACGGATGGACCGACGCCAGGGCGATTAAGGCTTCCTCGATTTACAAAGAGAACTCTAAAAATTAGGTATTTTGCTTTCAGAATATCAAAGAAAGTTGCGTGTTTAATTAATATTGACATTATTATTAAGGAAAATATTACCTTTTTGCATATTTCAATCCAATCATCGAGGTTGTTGATGAATGATGTCGTGTCCCAATTATTATTAACGAAGTTAACGTATTATATTAAAAAACGTATTTCGGTTGATCCATATCCAGCCCCACTACAGGGGCGGGGTGCGGTGCGGCACGTAGCGGCAAACTTATTCTCAACCGACTTCAAAAATAGGAGGAGGTTCTCAATCCGACTGTTTTTTTTTTTATGTTTGTTACCTTTGAACTTTTGACTGGGTGGACCGATTTGGATGATTCTTTTTTTATTTGAAAGGGCGTACTTCCCAAGTTGTCCCATATAATTTTATAGAAATCGGTCGAGCGGTTTTTAAAATATCAACAATAAAATAAGTACTTTGTATAGCGTGTGCTTGTTCTTGTAAAGTTGGCGCGGGAGTTTGAAGTCGGTTGTTTAAAAAGAATTTTTTATATTAAATTATTTGTACAATTATATCGCTGTGCATCTCCGTGCCGCGTCGCTTATATTGTGGGCCCAGCTGCATACAAACTTAAGCAACTAATATTTGACGCCGCGCCGCACATCTATAGTGGGGCTACACCTTAATGGTGGAATAATAATGCCTTGAAATAATGTTTAATTTCAGTCACAAGTCACAGCTCAATTATGGAGATAACAAAATTATGATTACAATTATTGTTACTTATACTATCGTACTTAGCTTAATTTCTACTGCTTCTTTTTATACAAGGCTTCAGGTTACATTCTGGGGTAGAAAATCTAGGTATTTAGGAGGAGTTTAAGGATTCCCGCGGGTACCAAAAACCTCAATCCACGCGGACGTAGTCGCGGGCATCAGCTACTACATCATACTAATATTATAAATGCGAAAGTGTGTTTATTTGTTGGTTTGTCCTTCAATCACGCCGCAACGGAGCAACGGATCGACGTGATTTTTGGCATGGGTATAGTTGAGGACCTGGAGAGCGACATAGACTACTTCTTAACCCGGGAAATTAGGGAGTTCCCGCGGGAATAAAAAAAAAACTTAAACCACGCGGACGAAGTCGCGGGCATCATGCTAGTAGTATAATGAGTAGCCTTGTCACTCCTCGGGTCCTCAACTAACTATGAAAGTGAACACGTTGATTCCTTCTATGTTGCGATATGATTGAAGAACAAACAAAAAAACAAAATTTTGCGTATTTTATAATATTAGTCAGTTTGACGTTAAAATCAACCGCTGTGATATCTGTGTTCATCAGATATTTTAACACAAGTTTTAGGTAACTTTTAGTTACTGATGTAGAATTTTACTTAGCTCTATTAGTGTTTCCAACTGTGTGTATCTGGTAATGTACCTATTACAATTTCGGTACGTGACGGAAAAGGATAAGAGTATGTTAGGCCAAAACTAAGCCTACATTCACGAATTTATGGAGGGTTACGGTATGCGCAAAACATAATACAAATATACCGTTTCTCTCCAAAAAATATAAATTTCAGTTTGACCTTTATTTGTACCCACAAAATTTCTGTATATCATACGAAAAATTTTGAACAGACTTTTCTCCGATAACGGAAAGTTTCGTACACGGTGTTTGTATTGTTTACAGACTTAACAAGTGTTCAACCAAAGACTTTTATTGGCGTTCAAGAAGCGTATGTACCTATTTTGAATAAATAGCTTTAATTATGACTATGACTATGAGTTTTTTTTGTAAATATAATATAGGCTAGCGCTTGGCTGCAATCAGACCTGCTTGCAAGTGGTGATGCAGCCTACGGTGGAGCGTGCTTGGCTTGACGACGCCTATTCACTCTTGATTTGAAGAGGAGGGGAAAACGGGAGCCGGACTGGATTATTTTCATGAGTTCCATTTATATGAAGCATATTTTAAAAATTGTTTTTTTATCCCTACAAAGTTAGAATAAGTTGCTTCAAGTTAGCCCTTGATTACGATCTCACAGTAGCTGTTAATGTACCTAGTCAAAGATGTAGGCTAACCTGTATATGGCAATTATATAAAATCCATACCCTTTAGCTATGGTTAACTATGGTGAAAGTGTATGTTACGTTCTTGCGAATTTCTAAAGACATTTTGGTGAGCAATTCATTCATTTGAAATGTCAACACAAATGGTTATACCAAGTTATTGCTTTGGCATTTGCATAAGTTTCGACGACTAACCGCTTTTCTTGAAATTGCTGAGAATATACCTATAACCATAACCAAACTACGCTGTGAGCGAGTTGTAACCACGCCCTCACTTTAAATTCAGGTTCGTTCGCACAGAACTGACTTCGTATGTACTATATAGTAAGACTAACAATTCATCAGCCGTTCGAACAATTATTATTTAGCGCGAAAATACTCTTGGGACAAAAAAATCCGCGTAAAGCACTTTAAATCCGCACATACCAGCGAGATAGAATAAAATGTACGAGTAGTTCCTCCTGTGGTGCGGACGTTTGGCGTTTAGTCCGTCCGCTCCCTAGTTTTTTTTCTCTTAAAGATAGCTTTTTAACGATAGTAAATTTTCTCATTTATTTATAATAAAACTAGATAAATAACAATACACGAACACAAATAACAGTAACATTAAAATATAGAACATTAAAGTTGGACTTACATCATAATTTGGCCATTTGCGTGGGTGGTAGGCCTGACTCCTATAACTAGATACCTGTGTTTAGGATATGATTCCTTATTACCGCGGGGCTCGAGGCTTATGAAGTACAACCTGTTTCGTTTATTTAACACGTATAACACTATATTTTTAAAATCCTTTCAACACAAAAACGATAATAAATAATTTTATGGCCTTAATTTCTATTTTTTAATACAGGCTACGTTTTTTATCAGGCAAAGGCATTGATGTAGAATTTTAGAAGGTACCTATGGCAAAGGTTATAAAAAAATACCTAGCTGACCCGGTTTCGATCGGGAGGAGTTTCTAAAAATTATGCGCCTGCGCCCATAATGTATAGGAAATAACAATCTCAAGATATTTTAGGTCTCGTTATTAGAGTTTAAATAAATACGTAAGCTAATAACTTGTTAGTCAGTCAGAAGTCAGTGTAATGTAAGGAATAAGTTCCCCAAAAACTACAATTCTGCCAGGATCTTATTATACGAAACAGAATAAGCCTTAAAAAGTCTAGAGTAGATTCAAAATTTCAAATCAACATGAGAGCTTTGGCAATGTTTTTTAGGGTTCCGTACCCAAAGGGTAAAAACGGGACCCTATTACTAAGACTCCGCTGTCTGTCTGTTTGTCTGTCTGTCTGTCTGTCTGTCTGTCTGTCTCCAGGCTGTATCTCATAGACCGTGATAGCTAGAAAGCTGAAATTTTCACAAATGATGTATTTCCGTTGCCGCTATAACAACAAATACTAAAAATTTAAAAAAAAATATATTAAGGGGGGTCCCCATACAATAAACGTGTTTTTTTCGTATTTTTTTGCTCAATATTAAAAACGGTAACAGGTAGACGGTTCAAATTTTCACAGAATATTAACTTGTATATTACCTTTCAAAATAAATAATTAAATATCAATAAAGTAAATATTAAAGGGGGGCTCCCATACAACAAACGTAATTTTTTGATATTTACAGTAAACCTCTACAAACAAAGTTAGTTTTGCGGTTCATTAACAAAGGTAATTATACCTACTTCTTGAGTACGGAACCCTCGGTGCGCGAGTCCGACTCGCACTTGGCCGGTTTTTGTCTGTATGATACGTAGGAACGCCATTGAGAGCCATCCAATTAGAGTAGAGAAATCACGTCTTTCCTATTTCAATGATAAAGCCCTAAAGCTTTTCGGTGAGGAACTTTGATTGTGTGACGCGGCAGATTTCTAATTAAATCGGTTTTGTCGAACTTTGCCCGAAATTACTTTTTGGCAGATCGGTGTCGTTAAACTTCCCCACCCAGTTGAGGAGTTGGTAACTCCAGACTCCAGTGCTTACTTAACATGAATATATTACTTGTGGTAAAGTTGCTCTGTTAGCTTTTCGTATCAGCGTCTTTGTCGGCACGTGTGATGGTTTAGCGAACATTCGGATTACAATGCCTGTTATACACTAGTATGGTCTGTGTACACTAGGTATGTGATCCTTCTCCGATCCGACTCCGATCGTGATATAGATTTACATACCAAGATATATTTTATACTACACAAATTTCAAACCCCTATTTTACACTCATAGGGGTTGAATTTATAAAAATCCTTTCTTATTGGATGTCTACGTCATAGTAGCTATCTGCATGTTAAATTTCAGCCCGATTCGTCCAGTGGTTTGAGCTGTGCGTTGATAGATCAGTCAGTCACCTTTTCCTTTTATAATTCAGACTAGACGATGTCCGCGACTTCGACCGTGTGGATTGAGGTTTTTGTTTCCTGCAGTAACTTTTTAATTTTCCGGGATAAAAAGTAATCCTATCTGTTAATCCGGGGTATACCCCGGATTAACATATAGGATTAGGATTAGGAGATAGGATCTATTTCCATTCCTAATTATAGCTAAATCAGTGCAGTAATTTTTGTGTGAAAGTGTAACAAACCAAGCAGGTATATTTAGGCTACAGACATGTCCTTATCCCTTTAGATCAAGAAGAACTTGACCTTGTGTTTTTTGCACAGTGCACCTCGCGAATCCGCGAACCATCCGCGCGCCCCTCGCGCACCCCGCAGGTATCACGTTTCATAAACACTCCTACAAAAAAATACCCAGGCCACTTATCATGGTTCTGTAAACGGCATTGGCTTTATCTATAATACATCTTTATGAAGGTATGATTTATAGAAGCTGATGTTTACAAACAATTACATATAAACGGAAAGAATGCGTCAACGACCGCGATAACGATCGCGATTTTTCAAAAATATATTTTCCCGATAAAGATATTACATTTCAGTGATAATCCAGTCTAACACTGCACTAAATTACATATAAAAACGTAATGTATTGAGTTTTTATTTGTATTTGTCACCACTTGTCATAAAAATCAATAAATAACACAGAAAAAACCCAAAATTTTGGCACAGATTCAAATGACTTTTTACCATAGCTATATTTTTTTTTTTTTTCGCACTTGACGATTTAGTGGTGTCGTGTAAAGATGACTTAATAAACTTCTCTATGGCCTAAAGTTGTTCAAACAGTAATAAACTCTATAATTAAGGTAAAACCGTTTATAATGGTCTGGACCGGCCCGGCCCCCAACGACCGCTTGCGCGCGAGCGCAACTTCGGTTAGAACTAGCGCCCGGCCCCCAACGACCGGTTGCGCTACTTCGGTAAAAAATATCTGTGGGTATCCGCAAGGAGTTTGTTTCACGAATTTCCAGCGCGATTTTTTTTTATGGAATTAAAAATATACGCTTTTATCTTGAAAGCTTCTTACGTTGTAATAAGCCCTTATTATGGCACGGAATTGAAAGAGATTTGGGAAGAGAATAAAGTAGAATTATACGAGTCGAGTAGAAATAAATTATTTTAATTTCTCCGACAATAATTTTAAACACAATTTTCTTTTTCTAAAATGTAACAACCAACACAAAATAATACGATCAAAGTTCTAACTTATAGTTAAGTAAATAGTTAATTAGTGATGCAACTTATTTATGCTCCAAATTCCACTAAGTTTTTTGTTTTTCTGAGATACATTACGTATTCATAAGGATGACCTATTGTTGTTAATTTCGTAGGTTGCAACCATGGATCCATACTAATATTGTAAATGCAAAAGTGTGTCTGTCCGTCCGCTACGCTTTCACGGTTCATCCGGTCCACGGTTCACTGATTTTGACGAAATTTGGTACAGGGGTAGGTTGTATCCCGGGGAAGGACACAGGCTACTTTTATCCCGAACAATTAAAGAGTTCCCGCGGGAAACAAAAAATCCTAATCAACGCGGACGAAGTCGCGGGAATCATCTAGTTTCTAGTTTATTATATACATACTAGATGACGCCCGCGACTTCGTCCGCGTGGATTAATGTTATTTGATTCCTGCGGGAACTCTTTCATTTTTTGGGATAAAAAGTCTTTGTCCTTCCCCGGGATATAGCCTATCCCTGTACGAAATTTCATTAAAATTGGTTAAACAGATGAGCCGTGAAAGCGCAGCAGACACAGACAGACAGACAGACACACTTTCGCATTTATAATATTAGTATGGATTACATACCTACTTAGTCCGAATATCGCAGCAGTTTCGAAAAACGCTATTTGTAACATACGAGTATGCACATAATATCTCTGCCGTTACATTTTCAAAATGGCACTTTTAGTGGCGGAGGAAAGATTTTTCCGATAAAGTTTTTTTTTTCGTAGAGCGGGGTACGTTTGCGCTAACGGCGACAGGTGCGGTGGCGTAGTCTTAAATACCTAACTTTTCTACTGAAAATCTTTTATAGGCTGCAAAATTTTATTGCAAAAACTTGCGTCGCCTATTTAAGTTTATGGAATCCATCCCAATGTCATGGATTGGAAAGCGTGTCTGTCTATAGTTTTTGACAGTAAGAGCATTCCAGAGAAGACAGAGGGAAATTTTGAATAACATAAATCCACGCTGACAAAGTCGCGGGCATTCTCTAGTGAGTATACCTATTTAATAAGCGTTAAAAATTAAAGTACCTGATAAGCGTATTACTAAATATAGGTATATTATTCTTGCCATAATAAAGAAACCTTAGACGAAGTCTAGATCAAGTAAATATTATAAATGCGAAAGTTTGGATGGATGTATGGATGTATGGATGTATGGATGTATGGATGTATGGATGTTTGTTACTCAATCACGCGCCAACGGCTGAACGGATCTGGCTGAAATTTGGCACAGAGATAGAATATAGTCTGGAATAGCACATAGGCTACTTTTTATCCCGGAAAATTAAGGAGTTCCCGCGGGAACCAAAAAACCTCAATCCACGCGGACGGAGTCGCGCGCATAAGCTAGTGTTCAATAAATATTGTAGACAATCAGTTCCGTCTGTCAGTCTGTCAAGCGCTAGCCTATAAACATACATTTCCTGATTGACAATAAGTGCCTAATGGGTCTAGCCAAACTTGAGATGCACGGAGCGGCGCGGCACGTAGCGGCAAATATAATTATTTGCCGCTACGCGCCGTGCGTACGTACGTGTATATAAAACTCATAAGTGTCGCTCATTAAATTATCTCGATGGCTAAATCGATATTCACTTATAACGAAAACCACAAATTAAATCGTATAGCCTCCAGAATTGGAGCGCAGTTTTCGGTATATTAAACGTGGAATTTTAATGGATATTGATATAACGCGAATGGGAAAATGAAATTTTGCTTTTAGAAGCCTCAAATCGATGAGACGAACGCGAGAAGGATTGATTTATAATAAGTAATTATTGTTTAGCGGGAAAAGATCTACACCTATAACGTTTTTAATATGAACTACAAGCTGATGCCCGCGACTTCGTCCGCGTGGTTTAAGTTTTTTTGATTCCCGCGGGAACTCAATAATTTTCCTGAATATTTCACTCTCCAGGTCCTCAACTATACCCATGCCAAAATCACGTCGATCCGGTGCTCCGTTGCGGCGTGATTGAAGGATAAACCAACAAACAAACACACTTTCGCATTTATAGTATTAGTATGAAAAGTATGATACCTACCTAGGTATGTATGTATGTATGTATGTATATACTTTATTGTACACCACAAAATATACAAAAAAAAACATGTTACAAACAAGAAAACAACTAAGTATAAGTAGGTACAATAAGGCGGTCTTATCGCTAAACAGCGATCTCTTCCAGACAACCTTATCGCTAGGGTGAAAAAGAAGAAGAGAATAAAGGGAGGTGGTGCAAAAATAATAATAAACTTAAATACTAATAGCTAAATAAACTAACCAATACCATAATATATAACACATTATGATAAACTAATATATACAAAATAATTATAATCGACATACATAAGACTAAATAGACATACGAATAAATACATAAATAAATATAAGAAAGAAAACAATAAATATGTCGCTATTAATTATAACAAAGAGATAGGTAGTGATTTTTAATGTCAATTTTAAACTTATTGAGGGTTTTAGCACGATGGTGAGGGAAGTTCATTCCATAGACATAGGTAGTAAAAGTAAACCATAACATATGGTTAAAAAAATAGAGAATGATTATTTACCGTTTCCGAATAAAAGCAAAACTAAAAGAAATCCAAATTTTGGAGCATTAATAAATATAAAATATACAATCACTATTACACATATGTAAACCTACATCCATACGTACATACATAAATATAACGCACATTCATACATTCACCATCGTGAATGTATGAATGTGTGCGAAGTGAATGATACACTTCACTACTTATATGAATGGCTTTACTCGTGAAAGTGTATCATGATAGCACAGAATAGGTAATAGTATAATAGGGATGATGACAACTCAATCAAATCAGCAACTCTTTATCAAACTTGAAAACGCACTTCTAGTACGGAAGTTGTATGAAATGCACAGTTGTGACGTCATCATATTTCAACGCACTTTTTTTCTTTATTCTATATTTTAAAATGGTTATCAAAGTAAAAACTAACAGGGATGTGAATTTTAGGTATTTTGGAAGACCCTTTATTAAATAATCAGTTAGAAATAATTTATTTTTGATATAGGCATCATCCCTATACCTACGTAGGCTTTTGTCTTCGAAGTTGTGTGAAGTTAGGCCCCATACAAACTCACACCAATATTTGGCGCAACGTGCTCGGTGCATCTCAAGTGGGGGATGGGATTAGACCTTCATCATTCAGCGTGTATTGAACTATATCTCTTTCGTTGCAGTGCCGTCGAGGATGTAACAGCGATGTGCGCGCCGGCTGCTGCGGCGCTCCTACTAGCCGCGCTCGCTGCACTGCCGTGCAAAGGTAAGGCACAACGCACACCCGTAGAACAACTCTAACTAAGCTCCATAATATATATATTTTTATATGCATAGCGAGCAAACGAGCAGGCGGGTCACCTGATGGTTAGTGGTTACCGGCGCCCATGAACATTTGCAGCACCAGACGAACCGCCAATGCGTTGCTGGCTTTTGAGATATTTTTTTATCCGCCCTTTGAAGAGCTCCATACTATAATCATGAGGGAACACAGAAGTAACACACTAAGAACACACTATTGGCACAATAATGGCGGCTCACGGCTTGTCCATGAATCAAAAAACTTTACCAACGCGGACGAAGTCGCGGGCATCATCTTGCAACACAGTAATTTCGCCACAGAATCGTATGTTCAAGTAAATAGGAATCAAATCTAGACTATATTCGTTACGGTTATAATAATAACTTATGGCAGTACAGTATGTTAATTATTATAATGAATTTGCTTACTAGCAATTATGATCGTGTAGGGGCAAAGCAATTATGAAAAAAGCTAATTAACTGGGAGCAAAATTCCAATAAGTATACGTATAGTAGCGAACTTCCTAGTAATTAATTCTGAAGAGCACTCCATTCAAAGGGAAACCTTTTTTTATTTTGATAAAAAGGATGGAACTTTATCTTTATGGCAGGTTAAAATAAATATTAATCCATATTTTTTATTATATTTTATTATTTATTTTCCATACTAATATTATAAATGCGAAAGTGTCTGTCTGTCTGTCTGTGTACCTGTCTGCTACGCTTTCACGGCCTAACTTTTCAACCAATTTTGATGAAATTTGGTATTAGGGTAGGTTGTATCCTGAGGGAGGACATAGCACAGTAAACAGATACAACCAGTATGGAAACTACCTAGAAACGTTCTAAACAGCTCACTTACACAAACATGCGCATGGACGAGACCCCTAAGCGCTACTCACTACTGACGGCACTGCGACGAGCGCTTCGGGGTCTCGTCGATGCGCATGTTTGTGTGAGTGAGCTGTTTAGAATGTTTCTAGGTAGTTTCCATACTGGTTGTATCTGTTTACTGTGGATAGGCTACTTTTCATTCCGGAAAACTTGGGAGTACCCGCGGGGAAGACGAAATCGCGGGCATCATCTAGTAAATAAATAAACAATTGCTTGAAGTGACTATGATGAGGATAATACAGGTACAAAATACTGAAACGTTGGCAAAAGTATGTATAGATAAACTAGCTGATGCCCGCGACTTCGTCCGCATGGATTGAGGTCTTTTAATTACCGCGGGAACTCTTTAACTTTCCGGGAGAAAGTGGCCTACGTTTTATTCCAGTCTATTATCTATGTTTGCAAAATTTCATCCAGATTCGTTCAGCAGTTTTGTCGTGATTGAGTAACAAACATACATACATCCTTCCATCCCTCCATCGAAACTTTCGCATTTATAATATTAGTACAGAAGTATAGATAAATACACTCGGACGGATCAGTAAATACAGCGCAAATTAATATTTTAAATCACTTTTATTAGTCTTTGATCTAATTCTAGAGAAATGAAATATGTTCCAGTTGCGCTAGCAAACATTCAAAGTTACTAGATTCCAATTACGTACCTATACAGATACTCATAAAATGGCTACTGATTAAATTTTCAAAAGTCTGCAATGCACAGTTAAACCACTGCAGGGGAGTTACTACCATCGTTTAAAGCAGTATTACTTCAAAATAAAAGACTGTCAGGACTGTGACGTACCTTGATGTCCCTAAAATCCATCCATACTTAGATTATAAATGCGAAAGTGTGTCTTTCTGTCTGCTACGCTTTCACGACCCATCTGTTCAACCGATTTTGATGAAATTTGGTACAGGGCTGGTTGTATCCCGGGGAAGGACATAGGCTACCTTTTATCCCGGAAAATTCAAGAGTTCCCGCGGGCGAAAAAAAAGATTTGTTCAACCGCGATTTTATTAAATTTGCTACAGAGATAGTTTGTTTCCCGGGACCTACTTCCTTCACATAGGCCTCTTTTTATCCCGGAAAAGTCAAGAGTTCCCGCGGGAATCAAAAAACTTTAGTCCATGCGGACGAAGTCGCGGGCATCATCTAGTAAGGATTATAATTCTAAAACACGAACGTCAACAAAATTAAAACAATACGGCTTTAGCTACGGTAGTATGGCCCCAGTAAACGTTTGAATAGTTAGCCAAAAACTGGTTGCAAAACAAACAAGTAAGTATAGCAGTTGGTTTCCTTTCAAGTCCCCGATGTTCAGTTTTTCGGCAAATTCTCTTTAAAGTTTTAACACGTTTTAAAACTTCCTCGATAGAGACACATCTTGGAGTTTGTAAGAATCGTTTTTGAACAGCGGCGCACTGGTAAAGTTTTCTAATTTAAAAGAGGTAACAAAAAGCTATGCATTTAAACGCAGTAAGTAGGTATCTTATGGCCATATCAGCCAGAATACTAACTATTAACTGTGCTATTACCATAGCGTAAATGTCAGTTACACAAAAAGAGTTTCTCGAATGCAAGCGAATATCTAAATTCAAGAGTATTATCTGGTACTCGGAATAAAAAGCTAGGCTGTATCTCAAGTTGTTTTTATACTATCTTATCTTACTTCTTACTAATATTATAAATGCGAAAGTTTGGATGGATGTATGGATGTATGGATGGACTAGCTTATGCCCGCGACTACGTCCGCGTGGATTGAGGTTTTTTGGTTCCCGCGGGAACTCCTTAATTTTCCGGGATAAAAAGTAGCCTATGTGCTATTCCAGACTATATTCTATCTCTGTGCCAAATTTCAGCCAGATCCGTTCAGCTGTTGGCGCGTGATTGATTAACAAACATCCATACATCCATACATCCATACATCCATACATCCATCCATCCAAATTTTCGCATTTATAATATTTATTTGATTGATAAGGATGTTTGTTACTCAATCACGATCCACGCGTACGAAGTCGCGGACATCAGATAGAACTGAGATAAATTTCTATCAATTATATTTTTTATTACTTTATTTTACCGATGAGCTGTAAAACAAAAGGCTCTGTACAATTTAATCATAATATAATACAATTTTAAAACCTTTTAGTTAAGGAAAATAAAAATTAAAAATTCTTTGAAAGGACAAAATTCTTAGAATCCATTCAGAAACCAAGATATTATTATTATACAGAAAATATTTATCAGAGTACAGTATGTAAAAAATATACTTATTAAGTTTTTTTTTCTCCAACAGGAACGGACGCCGACACTTCGACAATTCCAAATGTGACCAATGAAACAACGCAGCCAACGATAAATAAAGTCTACCAAATGCTGTACGCTACCACCGCCCATAATGAAACCAACCCCAAGTTTAATTACTCCCCCAATGTTCTACATAGTTTCGAACCTAAGCATTTATCTAGTACGGAGATAGATAAATCAAATGTAATGTGCTGTGGGAATGGCACAGACGTAGTGTACAAAAGTTTAGATAACCGTGCTATTGTGGGGAATGTGTTAGATAAGGATGTAATAAATAGAAAGAGACGGGTTGTGAATGTTGTGCGGGACGTCGATGTGCTGCGGGATGAGAACGTTACTTTGGATGGTTATATGGAAGATGCTGTAACATTTCCGAGTATTCAGCCGATGGCTTTGGAGAGGAGAAGAAAGCCGGGGGAGGCTGGATCTAGTGCTCCGTTGCTTAACTACATATTTGATACGTATTCAAACACACATCAGCATCGAAATGAGAGGTAAGTTGGAATCACTATTATTATTTATTATTTTTAGGGTTCCGTACCAAAATGGTAAAATGGAACCCTTATGGTGCGACTTTCTCCGTATGTCTGTCCGTCCGTCACACTCGATTATTTCAGTAACTACCGAAGCTATCGACATGAAATTTGGAATAGTTGTGTATATTAGTGGCCCAAAGACACTGGAATTAAAAAAAATTGGAAATTATTTTTGTTCTTATTTAATAAAAAGGGGGGAAAATCTGAGGGTTGAAATTTAAAAGTGAGATAACTGTACTGTGTGGGGTATCATATGAAAGGGTTTGATTTTTACATTCTAAAACAGATTTTTAATTATTTTTAGTTATGATAGTTTTTGATTAATCGGGGAAAATGTCTAAAAAAATACCGTTCCCCCCCCTTATCTCCGGAGTTTACCAATCGAAAAATTTGAAATAATTATGGTCAATAGGAATTTACGTAAATTTTACAGGAAAACTATAGCCAATGCTCTAACTAGCATAGTTTTTTTGATATTAACAATAAACCTCTACAAACAAAGTTAGTCTTGCGGTTCATTAACAAAGGTAATTATTTATTAATAATGGTACGGAACGCTTCGTGCGCGAGTCCGACTCGCACTTGCCCGGTTTTTTAATTCATGGACTGGCACTTGGCTGCAATTAGACTTGCTGCAAGTAGTGATGCAGCCTAAGGTGGGAGCGCGCTTGCAGCCTAGAAGATGCCTATTCACTTATATTTGATGATACCAATATTATAAGTGGATGAAAAAACGGAAGTCGGAAGAGTGTTCCATATCCTAGCGGTTCGAATTAGAAATGAGGAAGCAAATCGCTTCGTACGCGTCCGTCGGATTTCAACTAAGAAAGCATACACACCCTGTCGATGCCTTGCGGTACGATAGTAGAAAGGTGAAGGGTGAATAAGATCATAAAGTTTTTGGGCACACTCTCCGAAGTATATCCTGTAGAATACTGACAGACAGGCAACTATTAGGCTCGCAAAGTCTAGTCGAATCGCATTGCCAATCGCCAATATTTACTATGAAGTGCGTTAAGTCGAGTCTTTACGCATACGGAACAATTATAATGCGACTCGATTCGATTCGACGCAATTCCGAGCTTTACTATTATTAGACCCTCTTGCATTTATAACACTGCCTAAACTGATTTAGTTAAATTAAGCGATTCCGTCACATAATTGAACTAAATCAGCCCCATCAAGTTGTCCCACTACGTCAGATAATTGAGGAAAGTTAGGAAAGGATTCAGCGTAGGAGGAATTACCTGGGCAAAACAAAGAATATAACCTTACACTTTTCCGCTACCAGATCAGGATTATTTATTTCTATTCCCTCACAAGTGTTTGTGCTTTATAGAAAGGTTTCTGATAAAGCCTTAAACAGATGCACGACATTCACGCACGCTTCACTGTGCGTCCTGAGCGTGAGTTCCCACTGACGCACCAAACATATTGAAAACTCTGTCTATGTATCACAACATTTTAAGAATTTTAAGAATTGCTGTGGGGAGCAAACTGAAAATCAGCGCTGGGTATTGCTGCCAATACCCAGCACAAGGCTGAGTTTGCGACCCATTGTGTTTTTGTTAGTCCTTAAGTTTTTTAAGACCAATATTATAAAATGTTATTTGAGAACAAGAATGTAACGCAATAAAAACTTTATTTCTTTATTTCTTTATTTAACAATGTCACACAGCTTGTTGCGAGACTTGTCTGACATTTCATAGACCAAGACATGGATTTGTTTTATCCGAGAAGTTGCGAGACATTACGTGTTTAATGTTGTGTCAGTGGAAACTCACGGAGGTAAACGCGCGCGACTTGTGGACGTTTTTAAAGAGCGGATTTGTACCAACTATCGACTTTCAGGCGCACTCAGCAAATATTATGTAAAAACTGGCCTGCTGAGTATTGCGGTTTCCCTTAAAAGATCGAAACACAACGAAAACACTTAGGACCGGATAAGGTTTTCTTATAATTGACAGTCAAAACGTCAGTTTCGCAGTTGACAGACTGTTACCTGTGAGCGCATTCTAAATAAAAGTAAATTATGCGGATATAATTATTATTATACTCCTACAACACAAAAATATAAAGAACACAAATATACAGAAAATACTAAGAAGGAATTAGAATACCTTATAGCTCATTAGCGATCTCCGACAGGCAACCTAAGGATTAGCAGAAGTTACCATTCAACGGATGGTAACCTTGATTGAGTTACTTGTACGTTACAGCTTCTAGCAACGACTTTTTGTCGTACGTTTAGTGTGTACCAGGCCTAAAGAGCTTATTTGAGCTACAAATTATGGTAACCGCATGCAAATCCTACGACTTTCGGCTCTTTTACGATATGTTTAACTTACCATACATTTTCGAAGCATAACATACCGTAAGAAATATACCTTTAGCAAAATTATTGAGTTGTGTAGAGGATTGCGTCTACTTTATATTATTATTATTATTATATGATACTAAATGATACCCGCGACGTCGTCCGTGTGGATTAAGCTTTTTCGATTCCCATTTTTCTATGTCCATCCCCGCGATACAAACTATCATTGTGCCAAATTTCATCAAAATCGTTAAACAGGTGGGCCGTGAAAGCGTAGCAGACAGACAGACTGATAGATACACTTTCGCATTTATAATATCAATATGGATTAAATAGCTTATATTACATGTTTAATAAAGCTATTATATCTCTGATACTATATTTTCACTGCCAATTTATAAACGTGAAGAAAACGGTTATAGGGGTATGGGTTTAAATTATCATATTTTTAACAGGTTAGACCGATACCATGACTGGCTGTATCATCACTTATCATCCCTGCCCCCGATTGTGTAAGGAAATCATAATCCATCATCAAATCCCCACAGGATAGTAAATAATATAATAACTTACGCTACTGTATTTTATTTTATTTATATACTTACTTACTTAAGTATTGTAATATATTGTATAAAAAAAAATGAAAAAAAAAGAGCAACTGCTGAGTTTCTTGCCGGCTCTTCTCGGCAGAACTGCTTTCTGAGCCGGTGGTAGAGTCAAAATATGACGTAGCATAAGAGACACCTGTGTGTCCTACATGTTCTAAATAAATTGAATTGAATTGAATCAAACGGATAATTCGACCTGTTTAAGGAGTCCGGTGTTCACAGGCGCCTGCACGTCAAAAAGCGTGTATGAACTCCTTAACAAGTGAATATAATAGCTATTTATGCAACTGTATCGTAATGAGGGTCATTTTAATTCGAGTGCTGTTTTTTGATACGAGGCTTGCCGAGTATCAAAATAGGATAGTACGAGAATTAAAATGACTAATTACGTACAGTTGCATACAAGATTTTATCTACGACAAGGACTTCTTTATAATTTTTTACTTTTAATTAATAAAAAAGTCAAATCAATCAAGTGCCAGAACCCAGAGCCGCTAAGCTATAGGTATTCTATTAATGAAGATAACCATATCGATACAGCTACGACTCATAACGATACAGCTCCCATACAACGAACTGTATCGTTATGAGAAGCAAACACGAAAGAGGGTTCAATTCGATATAGTTGTCAAATTCGAAATTGGAACTTTTCGATGCTGGAGTAGATAAATAAAATTATTAAATACCTAATACGACTGCTCTGCCGTAGCCCGTATTTGAAATTTTTCAAAAATTTATAGCCCGTGTCACTCGGGATATTGAACTCTAGCGTTATAATATATATTTTTGGAATCTACTCATCATTTTCTAGATGATGATTAGATAGTTAATCTAATTTTCGAATATTTTTTTTCAACTTCAGTCTTTAATGCGGAACCATGGCCACCCCAACGATTTTTTTTTTAAATTTTACTTGCTTATCCGGAATAAGCTAGGGATTCTAACGATACCTCATTTATCAAAATCGGTTCAGACGTATAGAAGTTATGGTGGAATATACAAACTCACATACATACATACATGAACCCTGAAAACAATATACTCCTTTTTTCAGGCAGTCGTATAAAAATTCAAGTAACACGTAGCTGTCAAACGATTTCGATTTGCTTAGACAATTGGACCTCAGGAACAGATCGCAGTCAAGGGTTATCTTGTAGCAGCATATTAAGAAATACAAACATGCATAATTTCTCTGATTTGTATTTGTAACTTCAAACACTAATTCTTTCCATCTTCATTCATTCACTAGTCTTTTCTATTTATGTTAATATGTTTTGTGTATAAGTCATGATGTGTGCACATGTTTTGGGTTATAACTTAGAACCGATTTTATCATTTAATACCTACCGAAATGTTATAGTTATTACCGGTTTTGTGTACAAATAACAATAAACAATTAACACAGATAAAAGCAGAGAGTTATGAAATTAATAGAACAGCTGCAATGTCCCGCATAATCAATAAAAAATGTCGGTGTACAACTTAATTGTGTGGAGCTGCCTTTGTTTCGTGTTTCAATGATAGTTCCAGTAATAAAACTTGCAGAACTTCAAGCTAATAATATCTTCAAGGCAAAAGCACTTTGGCTACATACAGTTGGAATTCCATTTCGAATTCAGGAAATACTGAATCAAGGCTTCATGCATAAGAAACAAGGACCTGTCGTTTTCAGATTCGAAATGTTTTTTTTTTTGTGGCTCTGCCTCCGAATTTGCGAACCGACATTCCAAAGCGGAATTCTTTTTTTTTCTTTTTTATTCCACTACAAGTTAGCCGTTGACTGCGATATCACCTGATGGTAAGTGACGATGCAGTCTGAGACAGTAGCGAGCTAATCTTTTTTGGTTATGGCAGTTATATTAAACCCTAGTCGGTTTCTACACGGCATCGTACCGGAACGCTAAATGGCTTGACGGTACGTCTTTTTGGGCACACTCTCCGAAGTATATCCTGTAGAATACTGACAGACAGGCAACTATTAGGCTCGCAAAGTCTAGTCGAATCGCATTGCCAATCGCCAATATTTACTATGAAGTGCGTTAAGTCGAGTCTTTACGCATACGGAACAATTATAATGCGACTCGATTCGATTCGACGCAATTCCGAGCTTTACTATTATTAGACCCTCTTGCATTTATAACACTGCCTAAACTGATTTAGTTAAATTAAGCGATTCCGTCACATAATTGAACTAAATCAGCCCCATCAAGTTGTCCCACTACGTCAGATAATTGAGGAAAGTTAGGAAAGGATTCAGCGTAGGAGGAATTACCTGGGCAAAACAAAGAATATAACCTTACACTTTTCCGCTACCAGATCAGGATTATTTATTTCTATTCCCTCACAAGTGTTTGTGCTTTATAGAAAGGTTTCTGATAAAGCCTTAAACAGATGCACGACATTCACGCACGCTTCACTGTGCGTCCTGAGCGTGAGTTCCCACTGACGCACCAAACATATTGAAAACTCTGTCTATGTATCACAACATTTTAAGAATTTTAAGAATTGCTGTGGGGAGCAAACTGAAAATCAGCGCTGGGTATTGCTGCCAATACCCAGCACAAGGCTGAGTTTGCGACCCATTGTGTTTTTGTTAGTCCTTAAGTTTTTTAAGACCAATATTATAAAATGTTATTTGAGAACAAGAATGTAACGCAATAAAAACTTTATTTCTTTATTTAACAATGTCACACAGCTTGTTGCGAGACTTGTCTGACATTTCATAGACCAAGACATGGATTTGTTTTATCCGAGAAGTTGCGAGACATTACGTGTTTAATGTTGTGTCAGTGGAAACTCACGGAGGTAAACGCGCGCGACTTGTGGACGTTTTTAAAGAGCGGATTTGTACCAACTATCGACTTTCAGGCGCACTCAGCAAATATTATGTAAAAACTGGCCTGCTGAGTATTGCGGTTTCCCTTAAAAGATCGAAACACAACGAAAACACTTAGGACCGGATAAGGTTTTCTTATAATTGACAGTCAAAACGTCAGTTTCGCAGTTGACAGACTGTTACCTGTGAGCGCATTCTAAATAAAAGTAAATTATGCGGATATAATTATTATTATACTCCTACAACACAAAAATATAAAGAACACAAATATACAGAAAATACTAAGAAGGAAGTAGAATACCTTATAGCTCATTAGCGATCTCCGACAGGCAACCTAAGGATTAGCAGAAGTTACCATTCAACGGATGGTAACCTTGATATAGTTACTTGTACGTTACAGCTTCTAGCAACGACTTTTTGTCGTACGTTTAGTGTGTACCAGGCCTAAAGAGCTTATTTGAGCTACAAATTATGGTAACCGCATGCAAATCCTACGACTTTCGGCTCTTTTACGATATGTTTAACTTACCATACATTTTCGAAGCATAACATACCGTAAGAAATATACCTTTAGCAAAATTATTGAGTTGTGTAGAGGATTGCGTCTACTTTATATTATTATTATTATTATATGATACTAAATGATACCCGCGACGTCGTCCGTGTGGATTAAGCTTTTTCGATTCCCATTTTTCTATGTCCATCCCCGCGATACAAACTATCATTGTGCCAAATTTCATCAAAATCGTTAAACAGGTGGGCCGTGAAAGCGTAGCAGACAGACAGACTGATAGATACACTTTCGCATTTATAATATCAATATGGATTAAATAGCTTATATTACATGTTTAATAAAGCTATTATATCTCTGATACTATATTTTCACTGCCAATTTATAAACGTGAAGAAAACGGTTATAGGGGTATGGGTTTAAATTATCATATTTTTAACAGGTTAGACCGATACCATGACTGGCTGTATCATCACTTATCATCCCTGCCCCCGATTGTGTAAGGAAATCATAATCCATCATCAAATCCCCACAGGATAGTAAATAATATAATAACTTACGCTACTGTATTTTATTTTATTTATATACTTACTTACTTAAGTATTGTAATATATTGTATAAAAAAAAATGAAAAAAAAAGAGCAACTGCTGAGTTTCTTGCCGGCTCTTCTCGGCAGAACTGCTTTCTGAGCCGGTGGTAGAGTCAAAATATGACGTAGCATAAGAGACACCTGTGTGTCCTACATGTTCTAAATAAATTGAATTGAATTGAATCAAACGGATAATTCGACCTGTTTAAGGAGTCCGGTGTTCACAGGCGCCTGCACGTCAAAAAGCGTGTATGAACTCCTTAACAAGTGAATATAATAGCTATTTATGCAACTGTATCGTAATAAGGGTCATTTTAATTCGAGTGCTGTTTTTTGATACGAGGCTTGCCGAGTATCAAAATAGGATAGTACGAGAATTAAAATGACTAATTACGTACAGTTGCATACAAGATTTTATCTACGACAAGGACTTCTTTATAATTTTTTACTTTTAATTAATAAAAAAGTCAAATCAATCAAGTGCCAGAACCCAGAGCCGCTAAGCTATAGGTATCCTATTAATGAAGATAACCATATCGATACAGCTACGACTCATAACGATACAGCTCCCATACAACGAACTGTATCGTTATGAGAAGCAAACACGAAAGAGGGTTCAATTCGATATAGTTGTCAAATTCGAAATTGGAACTTTTCGATGCTGGAGTAGATAAATAAAATTATTAAATACCTAATACGACTGCTCTGCCGTAGCCCGTATTTGAAATTTTTCAAAAATTTATAGCCCGTGTCACTCGGGATATTGAACTCTAGCGTTATATATTTTTGGAATCTACTCATCATTTTCTAGATGATTATTAGATAGTTAATCTTATTTTCGATTTTTTTTTCAACTTTAGTCTTTAATGCGGTACCATGGTCACCCCAACGATTTTTTTTAAATTTTACTTGCCTATGTCACCCGGAATAAGCTAGGAATTCTAACGATACCTCATTTATCAAAATTGGTTCAGACGTATAGAAGTTATGGTGGAATATACAAACTCACATACATACATACATGAACCCTGAAAACAATATACTCCTTTTTTCAGGCAGTCGTATAAAAATTCAAGTAACACGTAGCTGTCAAACGATTTCGATTTGCTTAGACAATTGGACCTCAGGAACAGATCGCAGTCAAGGGTTATCTTGTAGCAGCATATTAAGAAATACAAACATGCATAATTTCTCTGATTTGTATTTGTAACTTCAAACACTAATTCTTTCCATCTTCATTCATTCACTAGTCTTTTCTATTTATGTTAATATGTTTTGTGTATAAGTCATGATGTGTGCACATGTTTTGGGTTATAACTTAGAACCGATTTTATCATTTAATACCTACCGAAATGTTATAGTTATTACCGGTTTTGTGTACAAATAACAATAAACAATTAACACAGATAAAAGCAGAGAGTTATGAAATTAATAGAACAGCTGCAATGTCCCGCATAATCAATAAAAAATGTCGGTGTACAACTTAATTGTGTGGAGCTGCCTTTGTTTCGTGTTTCAATGATAGTTCCAGTAATAAAACTTGCAGAACTTCAAGCTAATAATATCTTCAAGGCAAAAGCACTTTGGCTACATACAGTTGGAATTCCATTTCGAATTCAGGAAATACTGAATCAAGGCTTCATGCATAAGAAACAAGGACCTGTCGTTTTCAGATTCGAAATGTTTTTTTTTTTGTGGCTCTGCCTCCGAATTTGCGAACCGACATTCCAAAGCGGAATTCTTTTTTTTTCTTTTTTATTCCACTACAAGTTAGCCGTTGACTGCGATATCACCTGATGGTAAGTGACGATGCAGTCTGAGACAGTAGCGAGCTAATCTTTTTTGGTTATGGCAGTTATATTAAACCCTAGTCGGTTTCTACACGGCATCGTACCGGAACGCTAAATGGCTTGACGGTACGTCTTTTTGGGCACACTCTCCGAAGTATATCCTGTAGAATACTGACAGACAGGCAACTATTAGGCTCGCAAAGTCTAGTCGAATCGCATTGCCAATCGCCAATATTTACTATGAAGTGCGTTAAGTCGAGTCTTTACGCATACGGAACAATTATAATGCGACTCGATTCGATTCGACGCAATTCCGAGCTTTACTATTATTAGACCCTCTTGCATTTATAACACTGCCTAAACTGATTTAGTTAAATTAAGCGATTCCGTCACATAATTGAACTAAATCAGCCCCATCAAGTTGTCCCACTACGTCAGATAATTGAGGAAAGTTAGGAAAGGATTCAGCGTAGGAGGAATTACCTGGGCAAAACAAAGAATATAACCTTACACTTTTCCGCTACCAGATCAGGATTATTTATTTCTATTCCCTCACAAGTGTTTGTGCTTTATAGAAAGGTTTCTGATAAAGCCTTAAACAGATGCACGACATTCACGCACGCTTCACTGTGCGTCCTGAGCGTGAGTTCCCACTGACGCACCAAACATATTGAAAACTCTGTCTATGTATCACAACATTTTAAGAATTTTAAGAATTGCTGTGGGGAGCAAACTGAAAATCAGCGCTGGGTATTGCTGCCAATACCCAGCACAAGGCTGAGTTTGCGACCCATTGTGTTTTTGTTAGTCCTTAAGTTTTTTAAGACCAATATTATAAAATGTTATTTGAGAACAAGAATGTAACGCAATAAAAACTTTATTTCTTTATTTCTTTATTTAACAATGTCACACAGCTTGTTGCGAGACTTGTCTGACATTTCATAGACCAAGACATGGATTTGTTTTATCCGAGAAGTTGCGAGACATTACGTGTTTAATGTTGTGTCAGTGGAAACTCACGGAGGTAAACGCGCGCGACTTGTGGACGTTTTTAAAGAGCGGATTTGTACCAACTATCGACTTTCAGGCGCACTCAGCAAATATTATGTAAAAACTGGCCTGCTGAGTATTGCGGTTTCCCTTAAAAGATCGAAACACAACGAAAACACTTAGGACCGGATAAGGTTTTCTTATAATTGACAGTCAAAACGTCAGTTTCGCAGTTGACAGACTGTTACCTGTGAGCGCATTCTAAATAAAAGTAAATTATGCGGATATAATTATTATTATACTCCTACAACACAAAAATATAAAGAACACAAATATACAGAAAATACTAAGAAGGAAGTAGAATACCTTATAGCTCATTAGCGATCTCCGACAGGCAACCTAAGGATTAGCAGAAGTTACCATTCAACGGATGGTAACCTTGATATAGTTACTTGTACGTTACAGCTTCTAGCAACGACTTTTTGTCGTACGTTTAGTGTGTACCAGGCCTAAAGAGCTTATTTGAGCTACAAATTATGGTAACCGCATGCAAATCCTACGACTTTCGGCTCTTTTACGATATGTTTAACTTACCATACATTTTCGAAGCATAACATACCGTAAGAAATATACCTTTAGCAAAATTATTGAGTTGTGTAGAGGATTGCGTCTACTTTATATTATTATTATTATTATATGATACTAAATGATACCCGCGACGTCGTCCGTGTGGATTAAGCTTTTTCGATTCCCATTTTTCTATGTCCATCCCCGCGATACAAACTATCATTGTGCCAAATTTCATCAAAATCGTTAAACAGGTGGGCCGTGAAAGCGTAGCAGACAGACAGACTGATAGATACACTTTCGCATTTATAATATCAATATGGATTAAATAGCTTATATTACATGTTTAATAAAGCTATTATATCTCTGATACTATATTTTCACTGCCAATTTATAAACGTGAAGAAAACGGTTATAGGGGTATGGGTTTAAATTATCATATTTTTAACAGGTTAGACCGATACCATGACTGGCTGTATCATCACTTATCATCCCTGCCCCCGATTGTGTAAGGAAATCATAATCCATCATCAAATCCCCACAGGATAGTAAATAATATAATAACTTACGCTACTGTATTTTATTTTATTTATATACTTACTTACTTAAGTATTGTAATATATTGTATAAAAAAAAATGAAAAAAAAAGAGCAACTGCTGAGTTTCTTGCCGGCTCTTCTCGGCAGAACTGCTTTCTGAGCCGGTGGTAGAGTCAAAATATGACGTAGCATAAGAGACACCTGTGTGTCCTACATGTTCTAAATAAATTGAATTGAATTGAATCAAACGGATAATTCGACCTGTTTAAGGAGTCCGGTGTTCACAGGCGCCTGCACGTCAAAAAGCGTGTATGAACTCCTTAACAAGTGAATATAATAGCTATTTATGCAACTGTATCGTAATAAGGGTCATTTTAATTCGAGTGCTGTTTTTTGATACGAGGCTTGCCGAGTATCAAAATAGGATAGTACGAGAATTAAAATGACTAATTACGTACAGTTGCATACAAGATTTTATCTACGACAAGGACTTCTTTATAATTTTTTACTTTTAATTAATAAAAAAGTCAAATCAATCAAGTGCCAGAACCCAGAGCCGCTAAGCTATAGGTATCCTATTAATGAAGATAACCATATCGATACAGCTACGACTCATAACGATACAGCTCCCATACAACGAACTGTATCGTTATGAGAAGCAAACACGAAAGAGGGTTCAATTCGATATAGTTGTCAAATTCGAAATTGGAACTTTTCGATGCTGGAGTAGATAAATAAAATTATTAAATACCTAATACGACTGCTCTGCCGTAGCCCGTATTTGAAATTTTTCAAAAATTTATAGCCCGTGTCACTCGGGATATTGAACTCTAGCGTTATATATTTTTGGAATCTACTCATCATTTTCTAGATGATTATTAGATAGTTAATCTTATTTTCGATTTTTTTTTCAACTTTAGTCTTTAATGCGGTACCATGGTCACCCCAACGATTTTTTTTAAATTTTACTTGCCTATGTCACCCGGAATAAGCTAGGAATTCTAACGATACCTCATTTATCAAAATCGGTTCAGACGTATAGAAGTTATGGTGGAATATACAAACTCACATACATACATACATGAACCCTGAAAACAATATACTCCTTTTTTCAGGCAGTCGTATAAAAATTCAAGTAACACGTAGCTGTCAAACGATTTCGATTTGCTTAGACAATTGGACCTCAGGAACAGATCGCAGTCAAGGGTTATCTTGTAGCAGCATATTAAGAAATACAAACATGCATAATTTCTCTGATTTGTATTTGTAACTTCAAACACTAATTCTTTCCATCTTCATTCATTCACTAGTCTTTTCTATTTATGTTAATATGTTTTGTGTATAAGTCATGATGTGTGCACATGTTTTGGGTTATAACTTAGAACCGATTTTATCATTTAATACCTACCGAAATGTTATAGTTATTACCGGTTTTGTGTACAAATAACAATAAACAATTAACACAGATAAAAGCAGAGAGTTATGAAATTAATAGAACAGCTGCAATGTCCCGCATAATCAATAAAAAATGTCGGTGTACAACTTAATTGTGTGGAGCTGCCTTTGTTTCGTGTTTCAATGATAGTTCCAGTAATAAAACTTGCAGAACTTCAAGCTAATAATATCTTCAAGGCAAAAGCACTTTGGCTACATACAGTTGGAATTCCATTTCGAATTCAGGAAATACTGAATCAAGGCTTCATGCATAAGAAACAAGGACCTGTCGTTTTCAGATTCGAAATGTTTTTTTTTTTGTGGCTCTGCCTCCGAATTTGCGAACCGACATTCCAAAGCGGAATTCTTTTTTTTTCTTTTTTATTCCACTACAAGTTAGCCGTTGACTGCGATATCACCTGATGGTAAGTGACGATGCAGTCTGAGACAGTAGCGAGCTAATCTTTTTTGGTTATGGCAGTTATATTAAACCCTAGTCGGTTTCTACACGGCATCGTACCGGAACGCTAAATGGCTTGACGGTACGTCTTTTTGGGCACACTCTCCGAAGTATATCCTGTAGAATACTGACAGACAGGCAACTATTAGGCTCGCAAAGTCTAGTCGAATCGCATTGCCAATCGCCAATATTTACTATGAAGTGCGTTAAGTCGAGTCTTTACGCATACGGAACAATTATAATGCGACTCGATTCGATTCGACGCAATTCCGAGCTTTACTATTATTAGACCCTCTTGCATTTATAACACTGCCTAAACTGATTTAGTTAAATTAAGCGATTCCGTCACATAATTGAACTAAATCAGCCCCATCAAGTTGTCCCACTACGTCAGATAATTGAGGAAAGTTAGGAAAGGATTCAGCGTAGGAGGAATTACCTGGGCAAAACAAAGAATATAACCTTACACTTTTCCGCTACCAGATCAGGATTATTTATTTCTATTCCCTCACAAGTGTTTGTGCTTTATAGAAAGGTTTCTGATAAAGCCTTAAACAGATGCACGACATTCACGCACGCTTCACTGTGCGTCCTGAGCGTGAGTTCCCACTGACGCACCAAACATATTGAAAACTCTGTCTATGTATCACAACATTTTAAGAATTTTAAGAATTGCTGTGGGGAGCAAACTGAAAATCAGCGCTGGGTATTGCTGCCAATACCCAGCACAAGGCTGAGTTTGCGACCCATTGTGTTTTTGTTAGTCCTTAAGTTTTTTAAGACCAATATTATAAAATGTTATTTGAGAACAAGAATGTAACGCAATAAAAACTTTATTTCTTTATTTCTTTATTTAACAATGTCACACAGCTTGTTGCGAGACTTGTCTGACATTTCATAGACCAAGACATGGATTTGTTTTATCCGAGAAGTTGCGAGACATTACGTGTTTAATGTTGTGTCAGTGGAAACTCACGGAGGTAAACGCGCGCGACTTGTGGACGTTTTTAAAGAGCGGATTTGTACCAACTATCGACTTTCAGGCGCACTCAGCAAATATTATGTAAAAACTGGCCTGCTGAGTATTGCGGTTTCCCTTAAAAGATCGAAACACAACGAAAACACTTAGGACCGGATAAGGTTTTCTTATAATTGACAGTCAAAACGTCAGTTTCGCAGTTGACAGACTGTTACCTGTGAGCGCATTCTAAATAAAAGTAAATTATGCGGATATAATTATTATTATACTCCTACAACACAAAAATATAAAGAACACAAATATACAGAAAATACTAAGAAGGAAGTAGAATACCTTATAGCTCATTAGCGATCTCCGACAGGCAACCTAAGGATTAGCAGAAGTTACCATTCAACGGATGGTAACCTTGATATAGTTACTTGTACGTTACAGCTTCTAGCAACGACTTTTTGTCGTACGTTTAGTGTGTACCAGGCCTAAAGAGCTTATTTGAGCTACAAATTATGGTAACCGCATGCAAATCCTACGACTTTCGGCTCTTTTACGATATGTTTAACTTACCATACATTTTCGAAGCATAACATACCGTAAGAAATATACCTTTAGCAAAATTATTGAGTTGTGTAGAGGATTGCGTCTACTTTATATTATTATTATTATTATATGATACTAAATGATACCCGCGACGTCGTCCGTGTGGATTAAGCTTTTTCGATTCCCATTTTTCTATGTCCATCCCCGCGATACAAACTATCATTGTGCCAAATTTCATCAAAATCGTTAAACAGGTGGGCCGTGAAAGCGTAGCAGACAGACAGACTGATAGATACACTTTCGCATTTATAATATCAATATGGATTAAATAGCTTATATTACATGTTTAATAAAGCTATTATATCTCTGATACTATATTTTCACTGCCAATTTATAAACGTGAAGAAAACGGTTATAGGGGTATGGGTTTAAATTATCATATTTTTAACAGGTTAGACCGATACCATGACTGGCTGTATCATCACTTATCATCCCTGCCCCCGATTGTGTAAGGAAATCATAATCCATCATCAAATCCCCACAGGATAGTAAATAATATAATAACTTACGCTACTGTATTTTATTTTATTTATATACTTACTTACTTAAGTATTGTAATATATTGTATAAAAAAAAATGAAAAAAAAAGAGCAACTGCTGAGTTTCTTGCCGGCTCTTCTCGGCAGAACTGCTTTCTGAGCCGGTGGTAGAGTCAAAATATGACGTAGCATAAGAGACACCTGTGTGTCCTACATGTTCTAAATAAATTGAATTGAATTGAATCAAACGGATAATTCGACCTGTTTAAGGAGTCCGGTGTTCACAGGCGCCTGCACGTCAAAAAGCGTGTATGAACTCCTTAACAAGTGAATATAATAGCTATTTATGCAACTGTATCGTAATAAGGGTCATTTTAATTCGAGTGCTGTTTTTTGATACGAGGCTTGCCGAGTATCAAAATAGGATAGTACGAGAATTAAAATGACTAATTACGTACAGTTGCATACAAGATTTTATCTACGACAAGGACTTCTTTATAATTTTTTACTTTTAATTAATAAAAAAGTCAAATCAATCAAGTGCCAGAACCCAGAGCCGCTAAGCTATAGGTATCCTATTAATGAAGATAACCATATCGATACAGCTACGACTCATAACGATACAGCTCCCATACAACGAACTGTATCGTTATGAGAAGCAAACACGAAAGAGGGTTCAATTCGATATAGTTGTCAAATTCGAAATTGGAACTTTTCGATGCTGGAGTAGATAAATAAAATTATTAAATACCTAATACGACTGCTCTGCCGTAGCCCGTATTTGAAATTTTTCAAAAATTTATAGCCCGTGTCACTCGGGATATTGAACTCTAGCGTTATATATTTTTGGAATCTACTCATCATTTTCTAGATGATTATTAGATAGTTAATCTTATTTTCGATTTTTTTTTCAACTTTAGTCTTTAATGCGGTACCATGGTCACCCCAACGATTTTTTTTAAATTTTACTTGCCTATGTCACCCGGAATAAGCTAGGAATTCTAACGATACCTCATTTATCAAAATCGGTTCAGACGTATAGAAGTTATGGTGGAATATACAAACTCACATACATACATACATGAACCCTGAAAACAATATACTCCTTTTTTCAGGCAGTCGTATAAAAATTCAAGTAACACGTAGCTGTCAAACGATTTCGATTTGCTTAGACAATTGGACCTCAGGATCAAATCGCAGTCAAGGGTTATCTTGTAGCAGCATATTAAGAAATACAAACATGCATAATTTCTCTGATTTGTATTTGTAACTTCAAACACTATTTCTTTCCATCTTCATTCATTCACTAGTCTTTTCTATTTATGTTAATATGTTTTGTGTATAAGTCATGATGTGTGCACATGTTTTGGGTTATAACTTAGAACCGATTTTATCATTTAATACCTACCGAAATGTTATAGTTATTACCGGTTTTGTGTACCAATAAACAATAAACAATAAACAATTAACACAGATAAAAGCAGAGAGTTATGAAATTAATAGAACAGCTGCAATGTCCCGCATAATCAATAAAAAATGTTAATTGTGTGGAGCTGCCTTTGTTTCGTGTTTCAATGATAGTTCCAGTAATAAAACTTGCAGAACTTCTAGCTAATAATATCTTCAAGGCAAAAGCACTTTGGCTACATACAGTTGGAATTCCATTTCGAATTCAGGAAATACTGAATCAAGGCTTCGTGCATAAGAAACAAGGACCTGTCGTTTTCCGATTCGAAATGTTTTTTTTTGTGGCTCTGCCTCCGAATTTGCGAACCGACATTCCAAAGCGGAATTCTTTTTTTTTCTTTTTTATTCCACTACAAGTTAGCCGTTGACTGCGATATCGCCTGATGGTAAGTGACGATGCAGTCTGAGACAGTAGCGAGCTAATCTTTTTTGGGTATGGCAGTTATATTAAACCCTAGTCGATTTCTACACGGCATCGTACCGGAACGCTAAATGGCTTGACGGTACGTCTTTGCCGGTAGGGTAGTAACTAGTCACGGCCGAAGCCTTCCACCAGACCAGACAAGATAAATTATAAATTCTCAAATTGACCATGCCGGAAATCGAACCCGGGACCTCCCACGCTAAGACAACAGCGCTCTACACTGCGTCAGGGAGGTCGTCAAACTGACTCTGAAATATTGACTTTATGTGGGTAGCACACATAAAAACAGGCATAAAAATTTGTTCCAATTTTGGCCACCGGGTTAGATAAGTTAAAGTCTTGACTTAAGGACGGATGTACTGTAATAGGGGGAAACATCCTTTTCTGTTCCGACATTTTAGTATAGCAAAAATTAAAATTTCACTATCGAATAAATACCATTCGCTACTCATTGAGTTATAGTATGATGTAATTAAAAAAAGTGGTCAAAAAATCGTATAGTAACGGCAAAAAATTATTGGGAAATTCATGGAAATCTCAAAAAAGGTCTTATCGCGTTCCGACTATTGTGATTTAATTTGAGACATTATTTAGACAAAAGTTATTTTAAATTGATCGTAAAAGATCAAAAAACACTTTAAATAAATAATATTTTCAATAAAACTTATAGTTTTTTTACAATCTGGTTCCAAACATCCCTCATTTTTATAGCACGAATTTTTCATACAAATTTAGTACGGGCGCGCGCATCACAAAATTTCGTTATATATTCATGAAATACGGCAGTCATTTCCCATACGCCTGCGGGCTCTCAAGGCGTGAGGTTGCGTCCCGTTGCTCCTGAACTGACGTTTGTCACTGTTAGTATCCGTACACAAACGTCAATGCATCCACTACCATTGAACAAAACTAATCATCGATATTTATACGTATAAAAAAAATGTAACTGGACGATTTCTGTACATAAAATATTTATTTTGAAAATTTAATTGGTGGTTATTTTATTATTCACTGAGCCCAAAACGGTATTTTATTCTCTGTCTTATTTTGCCTGTTTTGTGCACGAACTCCACTAAAACTAACTTTGAATGGGTATTTTGGTTCTTATAGCTCAGTCTAAGTAGATTTTTTTCTTTTATATCAGTCGTCCGAAGGGGGAAACTGGCGAAATATCAATTTCGGATCTATGGGGTACCTAATGCTGATGTTCATTCTGTTTTGGTCTCGCAGAAAAGGGCTGTTCGTGCCATACACAAAACTAAATTCAAAGAAGTTGAAATTATGACGGTCCACGGCCAATACATAATTGAAAACTGGATGATGCCCGCGACTTCGTCCGCGTGGATTTTTGATTCCCGCGGGAACTCTTTAATTTTCCAGGACAAAAAGTACCCTTTATCCTTCCCCGGGTACCCTATGTGTTATTCCAGACTATAACCTATCCCTGTACCAAATTACATCAAAATCGGTTGAACAGATGGGCCGTGAAAGCGTAGCAGACAGACAGACAGACACACTTTCGCATTTATAATATTAGTATGGACTGAATGATGCTAGCGACTTCGTCCGCGTGGATTAAGGTTTTTGATTTCCGCAGAAACTCTCATTTTCCGGGATAAAATAACCTATGTCCATCCCCGGAATACAACCTACTCCTGTACCAAATTTCATCAAAATCGGTTAAACGGATGAGTCGTGAAAGCATACAACCAAACAAACAAGCAACCAACAGACACACTTTTACGTTTATAATATTAGTATGGATTATGGATATTATGGATTAAGTATAATATGTGTGTAGTAGGTCTGACGACCTCCGTGCGGCGCAGTGCTTTGCGCAGCCTTAACGTGCGGAGGTCCCGGGTTCGATCCCCGGCAGGGTTTGTAAATTTATAATTTCTGAATTTCCCTGGTCTGGCCTGGTGGGAGGCTTCGGCCGTGGCTAGTTACCACCCTACCGGCAAAGACGTACCGCCAAGCGATTTAGCGTTCCGGTACAATGCCGTGTAGAAACCGAATAGGGGTATGGGTTTAATATAACTGTCATGCCCCTAACAGGTCAGCCCGCTACCATCTTAGACTGCATCATCACTTACCATCAGGTGAGATCGCAGTCAAGGGCTAACTTGTAGTGGATTTAAAAAAAAATGTGCATAAAAACATCAATAAATTCAAGAATGAAAAAAAGTAACCATTCAAGAAAATATATGAATTTTTAGTGCTTCTAGACTCTGTAAAATTAGTTAGGTATTCATTTGTCGGTAACAGTATGCGTTTTTATAATAAATCCCAAAAGAAATATTTGAGATGCCAACAAGTTCAAAGTGTTTGTAAAACGTCAACTATTGAAAAGTCCTATTACAGTGTAAAGGTGTATGATACCTACAGGGCGCGTTTGGAACCCTCGTAGCTTTGATACCGTTGTCCATCACGTCTTATACTTTGTAAACGTGACGTTCAGGTGTACTGTGTAGGTACCTACTTATCTATACTTAATATTATAAATGCGAAACGTTGGATGGATGTATGGATGGATGGATTGAAATTCAAATTCAAATTATTTTGAATTTGAATTTTTGTTAGGTAATTAATCACGCCAGAACGGCTGAACCAACCTGGATGAAATTTGACACAGGGATAGATTATAGTCTGGAACAATACATAGGGTACTTTTTATCCCAGAAAATTAAAAAGTTTCCGCGGGAACCGAAAACCTTGATCCACGAGGACGAAGTCACGGGCATCAGCTAGTTTTTAATAAATATATTATTAGTTTGAGTTTATGTCGTCGTCAAATGTTAATCACTCCATGATAAAGTTGACTATTTCATCAAATTTTCGATGACTTCCATGACGCAGTGGTTAGCGCTATAGTCTTCTAGTGGGAGGACCCAGGTTAGTTTCCTAGCAGGGTCAATTTAGGAATTTATAATATCTGAATTCACCCTGGCCTGGTCTAGTGGGAGGCTTCGGCCGTCGTTAGTTGCCACCCTACCGGGAAAGATGTACCGCCAAATGATTTAGCATTCAGGTAACATGCCGTGTAGTAACCCGCTACAATCTAAGACTGCATCATCACTTACCATCAGGTGAGATCGGAAACTAGGGCTAACTTTGTAGCAGTACCTAAGTATATAAAAATATCCATATCCATACTAATATTATAAATGCGAAAGTGTGTCTGTCTGCCTGTCTGCTACGCTTTCACGGCCCAACTACTCAACCGATTTTGATGAAATTTGGTACAGAGATAGGTTACATCCCAGGGAAGGACATAGGCTACTTTTTATCCCGGAAAATTGAAGAGTTCCGCGGGAATCCAAAAATAAGAATCCACGCAGACGAAGTCGCGGGAATCATCTAGTTCTATATAAATATTTTTGGGGTCTGTATACATAATAAACATTACTCCAAAGATTTATCATAAGTAGGTACCTATATAGATAGATAGAATGAAACATAACTTAAACAAAACAAAAGTCCTCATAAAGGCACAATTTTTCCAATCCTCTCTATTGTTTTGTATAAAACAAAGAAACGTGCGCACGCCGCCTAGCTTCATCCAATATTTTACTGAACGCGCAGAACTTGCTTCGCAGTTTTCAGTCGCACGTAGGCTGTCAAAATAGCTTCGTCTGATCTGAAGTGATAATCTTGCTTTCTGTCGAGTACAAAAACAATTTACTTCTGCAGTGTGTGACTATTGTAAAAAAGTAAGTAGGTATAATTTGTTTTATTAGTTACCTACAGTAATAGTCAGTGTGATTATTTGTAATATTTGAAATAAAAGATCCCTTCAAAAAAAAATTTATATGGCGTCGGCCGCGGTGATTTTCGTATTGTTGCGCTGATTGTTGGGTTTTGTATCATTGTGTGATTTCAAATTTGACGTTTGTTGAAGTAAAACTTTTACAGACACGTCACCACGTACTTTTACAGCCAGCGCATAATATAATGGAGAGTGCAACGCCAGTAAAACCCATGTACCGACACTTTAATTTTTTGACATAATGACGTAAACATACCTGAGGCTTTTATCAAAGCTCAGCAAAGTTCATCAGTCCATGTATTTTTTAAATTATCTAGACATGATCTAGAATGATTTATTGTGATTCATTATTTTTGCAGATGGGAAAACATAAAAGAAGGTATTATAAAAAAGAAAATAAGCCGTTGCATTGGAAAAAAACAAACAAAAAGTATACTCTTATTTCCTGAAATCTTGAAAGCTGTCATCCCATATCACTTCCACATAATATCACATGCAGATTGCAGAGAAGAAGCAAATAAATGCATTAGTTACCTACATAATTTCTGTACAAGTTTCGCGCTTTATCGCAAAATGCAATTATTCGTTTTTCAATACAAATCAACTAAATTTTCATTTCATTGTACCTACAACACTTTTCCGCTAATTATCATAGCATCAGAGTTATACTATTTCATGTACCTACTCTCACCATAGTCTGTACACTAGTAAAAAAATATTAATTTATAATTAGTAGACTATATCAACAAAAGACATTCATTTTCCTATCTAAACATTTTGGTTATTTACGTATTGCATGCAGCTTTGAAATTCTAAACGATGATCAAGTTATAGAATATAAATTGGAGAGCTCTGAACAGCAAGGTAAAAAGCATTCGGCAAAAATAACTAAAAGGTAGGTAAATTACAAAACTAGGTATAAATCCTTATCCTTACTAATATTATAAACGCGAAAGCTTGTGAGTATGGATGAGTGGATGTATGCATGTATGTATGTATGTTTGTTACTCTTTCACGCCTGAACGGCTGAACGGATCTGGATGAAATTTGGCACAGAGATAGATTATAGTCTGGCATAACACATACTACTTACTACTTAATAAAACAGCTACTTTTTATCCCGGAAAATTAAGGGAACCAAAAAACCTCATTTTTTGTTGTTGTTTCCAAATTAGGTATATCTTTCGGTTTAGTTGATGGGTAAAATTACAATTATAAAGGTTTGAAATAAATAAAAGAGTACCTTTTATTTATTTAAAACTAGCTGCACTATTGGTAACTATCGCCAGGAAGGCTGATTCAGTATTAGGTAGGTGTAGGCTCTCCTCTTATGACGATAGTGAAGGACTGCCCGCATGCTGATGGGGTCTGACTACTTATCGCCTCTCAAAGACGTCTTATGGTTGCCTAAAATTAACAATGACTAGGAAGGCTAACACATCTTTGAGCGGCCATGTCTAGTGAACGGCCCGATGAATAGCGTCAGTTTTTATACTGTTTACATAGGTACTGCGCATACTTTAATACTGTACAAGAATCAGCCTTCCTAGTTATGGTACATTTTTGGTAACCATAGTACGTGTTTGAGCGGCCATATCTAGTGAAAGGCTGATCTGCATGCAGGCAGACCTTCACTATCGTCATCAGTGGAGAGCCCTACACCCACCTAATACTGACGATAGTTACCAAAAGTGCAGCTATCTCATAGTCAGTACCTACATGATATTATAAACGTTTTTTTGCTGTCATAAAACTTCGGTTTGTCAAAATGTGACAAGGATAATTTTTATTTATATCAATTATATTAGGTACTTTATACTAATAAACTTTATATTGTAGTAATAAATTGCGGTTTTATTTTCCATTTCAAAGTGCTATAAAAGTTTCACATCAAAAACTAAATAAATAATGGAAATAGGTTTTTTAGGATGAGTTGTGTCATTTATGATGAATCAACGGGACTTTACCCAGCTTGAAAAGGAGATTCTACTGAGGAGAGATGACAATAACTCAGCAGTTTATAAAAAGAAAAAAAATTGCAATAATGTACCTAGAAAATAATACACAATATATAGGGAGCTACATAAATATATGTACATACATAATGTATCAAGTATTACTCTGATTTAGTGGGCTGTTAGTGGATAGTTTCCATGCAACATTAGGAAAATCATCAGTTGATGCTACGTTAGTTGTTACGGATATGTCTCAAACCCACCAGCATCAATTGATTTTCATAGCTTAGCTCTAGGGGAAAGGGGTTCAAATAAGCAACGAAGTTTTTCACATAATGAGGAAAGGAAACACGTCCTTCTAAGTATTTATTACGAGAGAGGGAATAACAGCATGACAGTCACGCAGCTTACTTACGTCCATAATGTTCCCTACATTACACATTATACTAGTTGAAGTATGGAACACAGAAGCTGACTAGTTACTTCTCAAACCACTTCATCTACATCGCACATCTCAGATGGAAATGGAATCTCCTAGTGCTGTCTTACACCGTTTTTATACTATTCATGCAGAACTACTACTAATACTAAGCGCCATTATTAATTTAATTTATTTTTCTACCTAAGCATACAACCTTTATCAAATAAACACCTATCTTTACCTATACCTACTCATAGTTATAAATCAGTTCAAAGCATTTCAGTATCAAAGCAGGAATCAGCCGGTTGGTATATTATCAAGAAGCACCTCTACAATCCATACTATGATATTAAAAATGCCAAAGACGTGCAATTGAACGGCCCATTATTTCAACCAAGTTGGTATAGAGTAAGGTTACATCCCGAGGAAGGACATAAGTTACCTTTATCCCGAAAAATTGAGAAATTCCCGCAGAAATAAAAAAAAATTAACGAACGCAGACGAAGCCGTAAGTATCATCTAGCTATCAATCAATAAATAATATTATTTGTGCCATAGTGAGATAGTTGATCGCATTTTGTGTGCTCCCGTGGTAGGGGCTGAATCCTTCTATGTGTGCCTGCGTAGACTGTGGTTGTATGTGTATAGAAACAATTGACAGCGGCTGACAGCTACGCCTAGATGTCGGCCAAGGGTAGGACCCTTAACAAAAGTGACACAAGTAGTCCTACGTGAAATAAATTAATCATTCATTAATCACTCAGTGGCCCTGTTAGTTTCTCAGGCAGCAGAGCAATTCTTCGCAATTCAGTCGTTGGGTTCAGTTCAGCATACAAGCTGAACATTATGATCACAAATGGAAACTACAAGAATGTCTTTAAAAATAGCATGCAAAGGGTTGAGCGTAGAATTCATAAAAAGTTAGTAGAAATACTATCCGTTTTATTTAATACTTGGTTAGCCCGCTACCATCTTAGACTGCATCATCACTTACCATCAGGTGAGATCGCAGTCAAGGGCTAAATTGTAGTGGATAAAAAAAAAATGCGTGCCGCTGTTTTTAGAAACTTGAATAATTCCCGCGAAAAACAAATCACCGTGTTTTTCGGAATAAAATGTAGCCAATTTTAATTCAGATTCCTAATTTGAGCCAAGTAGGTTCCATTGTTGCGGCGTGAAAGAGTAACAAAGATACACACACACATACAAACTTTCGTTTTTATAATATAAGATAAGTAGTAGATAACCTGCTCTGACCATGTTTTCAGTGAGGACAATACCTGACTGATTGGGGATGAAATTATTGATGAGGTTTTCGCCCCTTATTTCGCCCCAAAGGGGATGAACTTTGATACAACAATATAAATATTGCTCCCCTATTTAAAAATGTTCTCACGGAATGCATTTTCAAAAATCATTTCGCTCACCTACCTACTTTATACAAATAACTCTTTTCTACTTTTATATGTATATTTCAGTGTGTTGCTTGTCAGCTCGGTTATCAATGTTAAAATTTAACTAAGTAGACTAGATAATACCAGTGTCTTCGTCCACGTGGATAAAGTTTTTGATTTCTGGTGGAAATCCTTAATTTTCCGGCATAAAAATTAGCCTATGTCCTTCCTCGAGGAATAGTCTTCTATAACCTACCTCTATACTAAATTTCATCAAAATTGGTTGAAAAGATGGGCCGTTAAAGCGTAGCAGACAGACAGGCAGACAGACACAACATCGCGTAATTAAAATATTAGTATGTATAATTCAAAATACATTAATCTAAAGCATCCGAAGGAATTGAAACTAAACTTTATTACAAATTAGTGTATCTTACTTTTCCCTTGTACCTTAAAAAATCTACGCGGCAAAAATGCTTACAGTCCTTTGTCACTTCTATGAGTTTTCTGCATTCTGTGGTTTTGAGCGTTCGAGGGTAGGGAGGCTTTCAACAAGCGAGATTCACAGAATGTCTACTGTTTAATGCCGAAAATGAAGCTGTCTTTGAAATGCTTTTTGAAGCACGTCCCATTGTAATTTCTTCTCTATCACTAAATGTTTATTTTTTACTCGCTCAACGCGTTCAAATTTATTTCAGAAATTTAGGGGTACAGACTGGACAGGAAAAAAGGGTCGTGCAAAACGCCGTATGAAAAACTCGTTTCTTCCTGTCGCGGTACTATGTGCAGCTTCATATCAAAGTGAGCGCGCGAACTTATTGTCCGCCAGACAAATGTTTTTGATACATAGACCCAGGTGCATACATATCTAGTCACGGAGCT
This sequence comes from Erebia epiphron, assembly GCA_963932025.1. NCBI lineage: Eukaryota > Metazoa > Arthropoda > Insecta > Lepidoptera > Nymphalidae > Erebia > Erebia epiphron. The sequence goes on along the minus strand of OZ009948.1, from coordinate 40,187,203 downwards.
TCAATACTACTCTGTCGTTTTGTCTCTTAAGCACATCTTTGGCGATGGATGGTTTCTATGATCTGACGAATTCATGTACATCTAATGTACCTACCTACTGTTGTATATAAATGATTTATTTTAATACATACCTTAATGTACTTAGTCATTTTGACACTTCTGCATGTTTATAAACCAATAAAAAATGTTGAGCAAAGGTAAATATTATCAATGTGTCAAATCGATTAAAACTTCTTCATAAAGAAAGCCGAATGTTTTCAAAAATCGAATCATTATCGCGCTAGAACACCATTGACTCCATCTGCCAAAGTAAAATAAATCACTGGACAGAGTTTAATGCGGACGGTTCGCGCAGCCACCTGTCAGTTTGGTCCTGTCCGATACATCGTGCGGTTTTGCTCTAATATTCCAGACCATACCGCTCAAGGCAGATTATTTTGAAATTGACGTTATATATTGAGGTACCCTAAAATAAGGATTATAATTCAGAAACAATTGTGTCAATAAGATTAAAATAATGCTACTTGCGATGGTAGTAAAGCCCCCAGAACGAACTACGAGTAGGTATTTATTTACACGAAGTTTATTCTCTTACAAGAGCCGAATACAAATACTGAGGGTAATTTGATTTGCGTTGAAGCAATACTCGCACTTACCTAGTTGGTGAGAATTTGCATTAATTATTCTGTTTGCTCTCCCGTACTTCATTGTTTGCGGACTTAGTTTTGGGTTCAGATTTAATCAATAAATCTGCTGACTTGCCTTCAGTTTGTTTGGCAGCGAATTAGGATACTAGAAGAGAATATAACCAGTAACCTTTAACATTTAGCGCTGCGACGCAAGATAAAGAGGTACAGCTTGACAAATGTACTTACAGTCACATTATTTTTGTGTTCTTGAAACTTGGCATAACCCAGCACTAAATTTGGAAAATTTAATAAGGTAATTGCGTCATACAACTTACAAGAACGGGAATTTTAAAACTACTTGAGGCGAATTTAGCAATCAAATGCAGGTGAAATGTCACATAAGAATCACTTATTCTACCAGACATTTCACCAATTATATTATTAAGGCTGACTTGCACAATACTGCCTAAGCTGATTTAGTTAAATTTTGTCACAAAATTTAACTTTTGGCTAAGTTTACTCCGGGGTTGACAGGAAAAGGACAGTACAGATAATTATACTTATTAAAATCATACAGCCTCGAACAAGTGGACCTAAGAACTTAACTGCCGGGAGCAGCAGAAAAGGCTGGAACCGGCAAGAGGCAGCGTATGCCTTTCTCATGAAGAGTTACATATTCATTCTGTTTGCCGTGGAGACCCTGGGGCCGTGGAGTCTTAGAGCCAAAATGTTTATGCGAGATATTTCACCGCGGTAAATTAAATCATTTTTTACGCAAAGGATCAACCTGGCTGTCCAACGCGGAAATACAGCCAGTATTCTTGCCACCATTCAACGCAAGCATGATTATTACAGTAATTAGGCTAGGCTAACTAGCGTTAAGTTCTATTGTAGTGCTTTAGAATCTTCTAATTCTTCTTATTTTTTAGAGTCGGCACTGGCAACAGCATATACGTAGCAGCGGGACCAGAGATCGAGGCTCTGGTGGGGTCCACCGCACTCCTGGACTGCAAGGTGGACGCGCTGCACGATAAACTGGTAATAAGTATGTTCCACCATCATTACCGCTCATTTAAAATGCACTTTCACTTGAAGAAAGATAGAAGAAGAAAGAAAAGCTATTTATTCTCACCATTGTTCCACATATTAGGTACAATACTTTATTGTAATTATTACACCGGCGCCTCCAGTACTTAAGCATTAAACTCATGGTCAAGTCCTACTTCTACTACTACTACGCGCCTCTGTAGTGGGGTTAGATCTTAAATGTTGACCACTTGAGATGCACGGCGCGGCGCGGCACGTAGCGGTAAATATTCACTGTGGCCCATCAGCATTTACCAAATACCGTGGTATTTATTGATCCTGTAATCTGGTGTGTAGTGTAAACTGTACCAGTTCTCATAGTTTGAAGTTTATACGTTCATAAGTTCATTGAGTGCATACGTTTGAATAAAGTAACCCAGACATTAAAATTAAGTATGAAATTTTTCAGGGTGAATACCCTGTACCTGTAAGGATTAGGAAAAAAAGGAGCTGAAAAATATTTTAGTTAACCCCTTCCTGTACATTTTAACATTAAAAAAGAAACTTTCTCTATATCTCAATCTACATTACAAATGTATTTATGTACCTACGTTAAGCAAACAATTAGTTGTACTAATTAATTTCAGTGATGATCTATAGCACTACAAATCGTTGGTGATAGCCAATTAGCAGTATAACGTATTAACCCTGCGATAGATGTTCTTGCTAATTGAATTAGATGTAATCCAATTAAATCAGACACTGCGTGATAATTTATTACCTATCTACTACGTAAAAGGCAAAGAACGAAGATTCTATAGCTATAACTAGATGATGCCCGCGACTTCGTCAGCGTGGTTTAAAGTTTTTTGATAGCCTATGTGTTAATTTAGGGTATAAACTACCTCCATTCCAAATTTCAGTCAAATATAGGTTCAGTAGCTGTGGCATGAATGAGTAACAAATATATAAACAAACACATAAACTTTCACATTTATAAAATTAGTAGGTTAAAGATAAATAAATACGGATAGATACATTGAATGATATTAAATTTTATATTCATTTATTTTTTGTTCGTTAATTACTTTTTTCTCCAATAAGTAAGTAAATGATGCTTTCAATTATTATTAGTATCAATTCATACTTTATTTTTTTTTATATCAATTTATTTATTTTATAAAATTAGATATTTGTACATAGTAACTTTAAAATCTAAATTAAAAACTAAAAACTAAACATTAAAAATATCATCTATGCCGCTGCAATGAGGCAGTGTGCCCAGAACGCTGGCTGCGTTACCCCGCTGAATAGCCAAACTTATATGTTGGCCGAGGTAACTACCAGTCCTCCGGTCACCTGTGGACTCTGTGAGACGAGAAGATAGGTCCTTAAAAAGGATCTAGCATCGTCGCCCCACGACCCCAGGGTTTCAACACAAAAGGCACAAAATTATATAATTTTCTATAATTCATACTATCATATTCATTATTATTTTAATTATTTTCTATAATTTTCTAAAATTCATACTTTATATCATTTTCATAACTTATTTATCCATTATTTTTGTATCTTTCCAATAATTACAACTTAATTTATAAAGAATTACTCTCTACAAAATAGACTAACCTATTTAGGAAAAAAATAAGGGATCTTCAAATAACCTCAGTCCACACAGACGAAGCTGTGGAAATAAGCTAGCAGGATATAAATATGTAGCAAGGTCGCTTCGATCAAGGCTCGACGAGTCGTCTCCAGGGAAATACTCTCATATTTCATCGCACTACAAGCAATAAACTTAATCAGAAATAGAACTAAGGAGTTTCGTGTAGACTCTGCTACTTTCATTAAATATACGGCAGACATTCCAGTTATATCTCCCACCGAAATTATTTTCAAGTTGCTGTGCCCATTTTTTTGGTTGGCAACTAATCCACTATTACCACAGTTTTATATCGTAAAACTGTGCTATTACTTTACTCTCATAAATGTGAAAATCCTGGTATTAATTTCTAAAACGGATTCATTTCATTGCTTGTTATTTCCATGCAACCGACATTCTGGCCCCTATTATTAAAAGTTACAATCCGACTGTGCGACTAATGTAATACAGAAATGCCGTACATTTTAATGACTATTACGTCACTTTGTTAACAAAGTCGAAATACCTTTACCTGGAAAGTCCGAGATTTGATGGATATGTCACCGTAAAATTGCAAAAACCGTTAGATTGTAATCTAACTAGCGATATTGTAAACTGTCGACAGATAACAATTTAACGCATTATTTTTCGGTAGATTGTAATCTGTTAGGTATATTAACCCGATAAAACCTAAGTGCCTACCTGATTATTTGTGTCGAACCCTAACCTAACCTACAAGAAAGACAAGAAAACGTAAATACAATGAATATTTTAAGAAATTACACTCAGAACATTGAACGGTTCACAATCTGTCGACAGTTTACAATATCGCTAGTTAGATTACAATCTAACGGTTTTTGCAATCTTACGGTGACGATATATTGTAATCGACTGAATTTAATAGTATTCTTGCTGCGACACTGTATTTTGCTGGACATTTGCAAAAGAGTGTTAGCCAATCACAGGTGAATACAATCGTCACTCAGTGCCTGTCAATTTTATTAGTTTTCTTGTCGCAGGTCTCCTGGGTGCGTCGGAAAAACGCCGAGCAGCCGATGGAATTGCTGACAACCGGAACACAGCAGTATACGGCTGACGACAGGTTAAATTAACAATACATAATAGTTATTTATTTAAAATTATTATTTATTTTTGTAAGGACCTTGAAAAATCAATTGCATGTACTCTACACACGAGTTTCACTTCTCTCACCATAGGTTGCGAGTTGGATATTGCTGCAAGCTATTATAAGGCCTTTAGTTTCTAATTTTCTCTGTGTTTTAAGGCTTAGCACCACTACAGATGCATGGCGCGGAGGCACGTAGTGGCAAATATTATTTGTATGAGTTTGTAAGGAGCTGGACCCACTTAAGCGACGCGGCACGGAGATGCACTACGACATAATTGTACATAGAATACTTGCTTACACAGACGAGCCACAAAGCGCCTCTGTAGTGGGGCTAGACCTTAAAACTGTGCGTTGCTATAAAGTCTTTCAGTGTTATATTCAAACAAAACTTTTCTTGAAAATTTAGGTACTCAGCCCGCTTCATACCACCAGATATCTGGAGGCTACAGATAAAAGATGTGAGGGAGTCTGACGCTGCGTTCTACGACTGCCAGCTGTCTGCTCACCCACCAAGAACTGCGCGTGTCACTTTAAGGGTGCCTGGTAGGTCAATAACCCATATCTATACTAATATTATTAATGCGAAAGTACCTATTGGATAGAAGCAGACGTTACTTTGCGGAAGTCCATGATAATGGAACAAGAAGTTTAATTCGCTATAATCCGCGGTAGCAGACACATTTATGTGGTACACTGCGTGTAGCTTACACGTGGAGCTTATGCGCGGGATATACACGAGAGGCGACGGGCGCGGGCGAGGTGCGGGAGAGGTGCAGGCGCGGCGTATTTCATACAAAATGTATGCGACGAGGCGCGCACGCCGTTTGGACGCAGCTTTCATACTTCCAAGGCCACACCGCTGCCACACTTCCGCCGCGCCGTCGTCGCGCCTCTCGTACATATATCCCGCGCCTTACAATATTCGCCCATTAAGCCAGCAAATTGCTGACAGCAATCCAAAATTTGGAAGATTTGTTTGATATTATGATGTTGTACGTTTCACTCCGACACCGGTGCATCCTCAGGAGATGTTGACTCGACAATGCAATGGTGCATTGTCGTGTGTCGGTGCGAATTACTTGGCTTATTCATCATCATCATCATCACTACAGCCTATTAACGTCCCACTGCTGGGCACAGGCCTCCACTCTCATAGGAGAGCGGGAATTAGAGCTTATAGGCCCACCACGCTGCTCCAATGCGGGTTGGCGGGCTTTAATACGATTATTATCATGTTAGTGATAATAACCGGGACCGACGGCTTAACGTGCTCTCCGAGGCACGGGGGTGAAACACCGCCAACTTCCAACTCCGGGCTGGCACTGAGAATTTCTTAATTGAAAAACCCAATACCTAACTTTTATGCCCGACCGGGAATCGAACCCAGGACCTCGATGATCCGCAGTCGACTATGCTAACCACTAGTGACTAGACCAACGAGGCAGTTGGCTTATTGGGTGGTGAATATCGCAAACTACACGCTGTACCACGTAGATTTGTCTGCCATGGCGGATTATGGTGATTTAAACTACTTGTTCCATGAAATGCGTAAGTGTGTCTGTCTGTCTGCTACACTTTACCGGCCCATCCTTTCAACTGATTTTGACTTTTGGTACAGAGGTAGGTATATTAAGTTAATTGTGATAAATCAATTCCTAACTATAGTTACCATATCACGGACCATCAAGCTGAATAGGTAAAGGACGTGAAGACTTGTTTAACATATGAGTATATCAACTTCGTTATCAGTATGTACTAATAGGTATGCGGGTCAAAGATGGTGTCGCAATCCCGTACGTGCCTGGAATGGGGCATGTTTAGATTAGGTTCAACTTTCCCCACTGGATTAAACGTTAAAACCAATATTGTGAACTGTTCCGAATATTCGGGATATCTTCACATTTAAATTGATTTAGTTTTACACATTGGGACTTTGTTACGAGGTTCGTTCCCTGACCTGTAATTTTTCGGAGCTACGAGTGTCTATACTATCTAATATCTATACTAATATTATAAATGCGAAAGTTTGGATGGATGAATGTTTGTTACTCAATCACGCCAGAACGGCTAAACGGATCTGTATGAAATTTGGTACAGAGAAAGATTATAGTCTGAAATATTACATAGGCTAATTTTTATCCCGGAAAAGAGGTACGGGTCAATCGACGCGGACGGAATCGCGGGCATCAGCTAGTTAAATATCACGCTCTAGTGGTGAAGGAAAACGTCGTGAGGAAACCTGCATGCCTGTATTCTTGATAATTTTCTCAAATGCCAATCCACGCTTGACCAGCGCCGTGGACTCTGGCTATATCTACTTTTGTTTTACAATATCCTTAACTTTGTTCTTTTTTTTCTTTGTATCTAATTTTAAGGAACCGTTTAAACTCACTCTTACTAATTGTAATTTGATTTCCAAAGACTTATAGTCTCTTATTGGAAGTAAGTAATAATTATTCGCTTTCAATAAAAAACAAAAACCGACTTCAAAACTATACCTTTATGTACCAACATAAACTAAAAAGTAAAAAACATTATCTGGGTATATATTTTCTCAAGAAGCGCTAAATCAATTTCAATAAAATTTATATGGGACCACCTCTGAAGTATGATCTACCAAACAAAAAAGAATCATCAAAATTGATTCATAAGTGGCGGAATGATCGCGTAACATACATACAAAAAGAAAAAAAATATACTGTCGAATTGAGAACCTCCTTTTTTGAAGTCGGTTAAAAATAAACTTTGGTCCATCGCATTGCTGGGCATCCACATGAAACGAATTATAATATTATAGGTCGTTTTGAATTCTTATAATATCACGAACATCGTAAAAGAAGGTTCTACATACTCTGTTATCAGTAACGCGCGGGTTAGTGGGACGTGGGACGCTATCCCGGACGTGTCCGGAATGGAACCGATTTCACACACTGATTATATCGGCTGTTGGCGTCGAAAAATACGCAAAATCTGAAAAAAAATAGGTCTTTTTTAAATGGTACAGTAAAAGCAAATCTAATTTAGCTACGCTTTATTAAACTTAAAATATAAAAACGTTTTGTTTAAAATGACTGAATTGTGTTATGTGACTAATAAAGTGATATTTATAAAATATATCAGCAATATTTTTAACAGGGGCTAACAACCCTGCGCAATCACTTTAGATTGATGGTTAGTGTGCTTTTTGTCTAGAGTCTAGACCGTGGATTAATACTTTGGTATAGTAGGTAATCTACACTTCAGTAATTAAATTTACTGGTTGTGATTTTCCAAGATTTTCATTTTTAAATTGATTTAATAACTTCACGGCAGAAGTGAACCTTCAGAAAAGTAGGTAGCCTACGAGATAATGAGATAAATATAATTTGTATTCTATGTCACTCTCTCGCACTAAATCCTATTATTCAGAATATGTTCGTCTCTTTTTGGTGATGCTTTTTCGTGTCGTTTTTCTTTTCAACCAGAGGCGGATAATAAAAAGCAATTAAAAAATTCGACTTTCTACTGCTACATATAAACAATGAAACAAAACATTACAAAAATGGAACGCTTTGTACACACGTTGTCCGGTGGCGCCACTTGTACCGTGGCGACAATATCCGTTTCATCGAATTTTCAAATCACAATTACGATTTTTTAAGTTTTTTAAGATTTAATTAAGGTTTACTTCAAAAACTTAATCCACTCGGACAAAGTCGCAGGCATTAAGTCGGGATGAAAAGCCTGATGTAATAAAATAAATTGGGTCTACTGGTTATGTATTGCATTTTTGCTGTTGTGTAAATTGTTCACAAATTGTATTCCAATAGTCAAACCAGTAAAAGTTAGTGTTTTGTGGTCGGACCATATAGTAGGCAAGAACTTTATGGGAGACTGAATATTGGTTGGGACGGCATACGCACGCGGTTTCATGCGGGCAAGTCAAATAGCGTGGGAGTATTTATAGTTACAAACTTTCAAACAACGTTCGAGGACAATAATTCCTATTTAAGCCTGAACCCTAGGCTTCGGCTCAGTTCACTTCAGCAAGCTTCAGCCAAATACTGAAACCCCTGAGTGATTAACGGCCGGTTTCTGAATTGAGAATTTTATTGAGTCTGTCTCAAAGACTACATAAGTACTAATTAAGCAAATTTTTGTTTCTGAATTGATATTGTGTAAGGTTTGAGAGTTGGAACTTGCTGTTTTTGCTTGAATGCTTAGTTCAGAAAACGGCCCAATATCAATTCAGAAACAAAAATTTGCTTAATTAGTCCTTAAGTAGTCTTTGAAACAGACTCAACATGAAATTCTCAATTCAGAAACCGGCCGTCAGTGATTAAGTATTTTTCGATTATTCAGTGACCAGCTAATGATGCCCGCGACTTCGTCCGCGCGGATTAAAGTTTTTTGATTTCATCTCTATACCACATTTCGTTGAATTAATCGGTCGAAGAGATGGGCCGTTAAAGCGCAGCAGACAGAAACAGTTTTGCATTTATATAATACTAGCTGATGCCCGCAGCTTTGTCCGCGTGGATCGAGGTATATTTGGTTCCCGCGGGAACTCTTTTAACTATGTGTTACCTATAACTTCTTTGCCTATGTGTTATTCCAGACTATAATCTATCTTTGTGCCAAATTTCATCCAGATCCGTTCAGCCATACTGGCTTAATTGAGTAACAAACATCCATCCATCCAAACTTTCGCATTTGTAATATTAGTAGGTACCTGTGTATGCGCACACACTTGTGCACTACGAGTATAATATCTCCCGCGCAGATGGCTAATCTCTCAGGAGATTGGCCGCCGTGGCCGAAATTCGGTCGGGAGGACATTATTATTAGGTATAGAATATTGAGACCCTTTTACATGCAAGTCAATACCTCCGAAATCTTTCTCGTAAATTTAGTCTTTTGAATTCACCTGGGGCATCTTTGATTTTCCGGAATAAATAAAAGCCAACATCTGTCTCCAGGATGCAAGGACCTCTGGAACCTCTGAATTCTGCATTGTGAATTTGGAACAAATTACGTCAAAATCGATTAAAGAATGCTGTGCTCTTACCATTAAGAGAGATAGCAGTGGGGCTCTATCATTTAGTTATCTAAATATTCTTACATAGGTACCTTATCATAAAAAAGAAATACTTTTTAAGACCTATTTAATTTCTAAAGCGTTAAAGTCAAAATTAATTCTTCGCCTCCATCAGGACGTAACAATGGATGTAAATATAAATATAAGACTGTCAGTAAGTTGATGTCGGTGCGTAACAAAGAGATGAAACGCTTTATGAGCCCGATGCGAAAGCACTTGGCGTAAATACGGAATAATAAATGTTTTAGGATGAAAGGAAGGAGCTATGGATGGAGCTGTAACGTGGCATAAAATAGACTAGTACTTTTATTTACATAAAACTTGACTTTACAAAGCGAGACAAGATTCAAAACTCAATAATTCGTCTTCAAACTCAAATTCCAATTTGTATATTAATTGCTGGATACGGATTAACTCCGAAAAGTTAGAAGCGCGTGCCCGAAGGTCAAACTTCCGACAACCTAAACAAAAGGCCTAAATAAAATATAAATATATGTCAAACAGCATTTGTTAAGTCGAGGTCAATATCTATTGACAAATTTCTTGATGACAAAGTTGCATGGAAGCTACCAGCTTTACATTCAGCAACCCACAAGTTAGTGATACTTGTTACATTGCGTATATGTACATATTATATCTACGTCATGTTGTAAAAAAACTGAGTTTCTTGCTCTTGTAGGACTTGTTATCCTAACCTAGTGTCCCAATATATTAATAATGTTTGTGTATGTTTTAGTGTGATATATTTTAGAAGGGGAAGGGGGAGAAGCCCAAATCCTAGGAGTAGGGTTTTTTGAGGAAATACTTCTAATACCCTAAAGAACACTTGTGCCAAAAATCAGCTTAACATGTCTTATTTGGAGGATTCCATACAAAGCTTGCATTAATAGCCTGAGCTATATTACGTGACACAAATAATTGTCCTACATACAATAAACATTTGATTTCCTTGCAGTGGTATCAGTCCGTATAGTAGACGGCGCTGGTGCTGAAGTGTCCGAGCAAGTGTGCGAGCTTGGCAGCACGGTAGCCTTGCGGTGCGAAGTGAGAGGCCTTCGCATGGAGGGCGGACCCTCGCTGCTGTGGTACAGACGGGAAGCTCTCCTCAACGATGACACTACGAGGGGAGGAATTAGGTACGTAACCCACCCTATAGTAGAGGGTGTTAGTGCTAAAGTGTGCGAGGCTTAGCAGCACGGTAGCCTTGCGGTGCGAAGTAAGTGTCCTTCGTATGGAGGGCGGGCCCTCGCTGCTGTGGTACAGGCGGGAAGCTCTCCTCAACGATGACACTACGGGGTAGGAATTAGGTACGTATCCCACCCTATAGTTGAGGGTGCTAGTGCTAAAGTGTGCGAGGCTTAGCAGCACGGTAGCCTTGCGGTGCGAAGTAAGTGGCCTTCGTATGGAGGGCGGGCCCTCGCTGCTGTGGTACAGGCGGGAAGCTCTCCTGAATGATGACACTACGAGGGGTGGAATTAGGTACGTATCCCACCCTATAGTTGAGGGTGGTAGTGGTAAAGTGTGCGAGGCCTTTCAGCACGGTAGCCTTGCGGTGTGAAGTGAGTGGCCTTCGTATGGAGGGCGGACCCTCGCTGCTGTGATACAGGCGGGAAGCTCTCCTCGACGATGTCACTACGAGGGGAAGAATAAGGTACGTATCCCCGCGTATAGTAGACGGCCCTGATCCTCAAGTGTCCAAGTACGTATCCCCACCCTATAGTTGAGGGTGCTAATGCTAAAGTGTGCGAGGTCTTGCAGCACGGTAGCCTTGCGGTGCGAAGTGAGAGGCCTTCGAATGGAGGGCGGGCCATCGCTGCTGTGGTACAGGCGGAAAGCTCTCCTCAACGATGACACTACGAGGGGAGGAATTAGGTACGTTTCACTACTATAGAAGTCTGTTTCAATGTTTTGAAAACAAAAACTAGTTTCCCGAAATAAGGGTCAATTTCAACTGAACATAATTATTGATAGTATGAATACTTAGAGTATTTATTCTATTTTACAGCGTCAGAACAGAGTTCGGTCCAAACGGCGCTAACTCAGTGCTCCGCGTAGCACGGGTCCGGAACGACGATGCGGGCCGCTACACATGCAACGTTGCCCGCGCCCCTTCGTCCGCGCCCTCTACCGCACACGTCATACTACATGTCATTAAAGGTAACGAACACATCATACTACATATCACTAAAGGTAACACGCACGTCATACTTCATGTAACGATAGGTAATGCACATGTCATACCACATGTCATAAAGGTTATGTTCATGTCATAGTACATGCCATAAAAGGTTAATTATTTTTAAACACCGTTGTCGGCAGTGAGCGGCAAAAGCGACGCGACGCAATTGCGCTTGACAACAATGAATGATTTTTTTTTTAATGAGGAGGAGGAAAATACTCATGGATGCCAGGAACTGGCATGCCCGACTTCACTCCATTTAGAAATTTCGTGACCTACGGACTAAAAACCTCCTCCGATCTTCATCTACTGCTTCCCAGTATCGCACTGAGCATTTTGTCAGAAAGGTATCCGTTTTTTATGCTTTGGTTTTCTGCCTATCCCATTCATCATCCTCTCGCGTTTTCATGATAAACTTAATTAGTTTCGCATATTTGTCCAACTCTACTTCGTTCTTCACTGCGTTCTTGTTATTAGGTTTTTTGGGCTTAGTTTATCCTCAATTCCAATGGCCATGTTTCTCTGTTGTTCAAACATACGGCACTCGAATTTACAATCAATGATGAAACGAGAGAAATGATGTTCTTGGTTGGAGCGGGCTTGACTAGAAGACGCCTATTCACTCTTTTAAAGATACTTAAGCTATAGGCGGCGATGGCTTGGTCCACCAAATTCATAATATCGTATAAGAAAATAATCATCGATAATTGAGGTCGTTGGAAAATATAATGCAGATATTATATATAACTTCTTTCGTAAGGCAGTGGTCCGACCGCCGCGCCGGCGAGAAAACGACTAACTATCGGCGATCTTCTCTCTCAAGAAACGCACAATAAATGTACAATCTGTGTAAACGAAAGAGATGCATATATTAGAAGTTGCTCTCTGACTGTTCACACTGCCGGCGACGACTCACTTTACTAGTTTTGTCGCTGAGCGACGAGCTTTCAAAAATAAACTCGCTCAGCGATACTCGTTCAGCGATTCTTTACAGTGCGGCATTGAGAGGACTGAACAATGGCGCGAGTAATCGCTCGTCGCACTTGCACACTCGCTAGAGCCCGGCGACAAAACTATAGAAACTACACACTTGGTTCCCGCCGATCGCCAACTCGTTTATAGTTTCTTGTTCTACTCGTTTCTCGTTCATCGTCGGCGGTCGGACCACGGCCTTAATAGGTAAAACGCTGGTCAAGGAATAAAGAATGCAATGAATCTGCACAAAAAAATACTCACAAAGTTTTCTTACGAACTGTAGAAATTGTATATGACCTAAAATTACTATAACTAGGTACTTACTGCGCTGTTTAAGGCACGTAAGTTTACGTGATATAGCAGTACCTAGCGAACGTGATCGTTCAACGACTTACGACAATTCTGTTATGTAATACGACACGATACAAACTGCTGCCAATGTATTTCTGATGGGGTATTTCCACGTCTGCTGACGTGGAAATACCCCTCGACGTATCGCATATTGTTATTGCGTCCTAAACGGCTGTATTGGATAACACTAGCAATTTGTAGCACTATATAGAAATTGTGTGTTGTGTGTGTGAAAGCCCTCAAAGACGCTAGGCATAATGTTTAACATGTACATATGTATTATGCTTATGTACACTATAGACTCTACTAGCACAGCGAAACATTGAAGATCGATCGCGTGATTCGAAATTAATAATCGCTTACAGCCAATCGCTATAAACGCTTTTTAATCTTACTAAATTTGTAAATGCGAAAGTTTGAATGGACGTATGGATGTTTGTTACTCAATCACGCCCCAACGGCTGAACGGATCTGGCTGAAATTTGGCACAGAGATAGTCTTTCTGTAGATAGAGATTAGTCTGAAATAGCACATAGGGTTCTTTTTATCCCGGAAAATTAAAGAGTTCCCGTAGGAACCAAAAAACCTCGAACCACGCAGACGAAGTCGCAGGCATTCGCTAGTCTATCATATCAGGGGAGCAGTATTATTTCAAAGTGACAGTTATATGCCACGTACCTTGATGCTCCTAAAATAAGGATTTTAATTCTAAAACACAAACGTAAACCATATTAAAACAATACAGAATTAAGCGATGGTATAGTATGGCCCCTGAATTTAAAACAACATCAACAGCCTGCAATGATATTTTTAACTGAACTTTTCTTTTTTTCCACTACAAGTTTGCCCTTGACTGCTATTTCACCTGATGGTAAATGATGATGCAGTCTAAGATGGTAGTAGGCTAGCCTGTTGAGGATACTGTTACTTATAAATAAATGTTTAACCCATACTCCCATTCGGTTTCTACACGGCATCGCACCGGAACGCTGAATCGCTTGGCGGCACGTTCATGCCGGTAGAGTAGTAACTAGCTAGGGTCAAAGCTAGTTACCTAGTCCCACCAGGCCAGATCAGGGAAAATTCAGAAATTATAAATTCCCAAATTGACCCTGCCGGGGATCGAACCCGGGACCTCCGCACGTTGGGACAACAGCGCACAACTCGCGCCACGGAGATCGTCATACATTTAAATGACCTCCACGGTGGAGTGGAAAACCATTAAAACCCTGTTTCTTTGTTCTAGGGGAAAGTCTGGCCGAGCTGCATCAGGGCGCGTGGATAAGGACAGCGGAGCCAATGCATATCGCCATTGCAATCGGGACTTTGATAGTTTTACACATACTGTATTAAGATATTGTATAATAATAAATTGTTCATATTTGATTATACTTACCGGATGTTTGATTTTCTCTCATCACAGGCTCCCCAGCAGCCGTTCTAGCACGCGAAATCGAATGAATGAATGCTAATGTATGCTCTACTAGATGATGCCAGCGACTTCGTCCGCGTGGATTGAGGTTTTTAAATCCCGCGGGAACTCTTTAATTTACCGGGATAAAAAGTAGCCTATATCCTTCCTCGGGATACAAACTATTCCTATACAAAATTTCATCAAAATCGGTTGAACAGATGGGCCGTAAAAGCGTAGTAGGCAGACAGACAGACAGACACACTATCGCATTTATAATATTAGTATGGATTAAAACAAACGATTAAGAGCGCAGATACTCTCAAATAGTAACTCACTAAATTATGGTAGTGCGCAAAAAAACTCATAAACTAACTATATTGTGGTAGTGAACATTGTTACTCATATTTATATGGAGCCGCACACACTAGTGCGACATAACAAAGCGTTCTCCCGCTCCGACAATGACGTTTTGTCGTGTTATGTCTTCAGCGTGGTTTCGGTTTAAAACTTGTCTTCTAATTCCATTCCATTGTTAGACAGTGAGGACCATTTTTACCCTAGGAACTTTTAGCCCCGGCTTACCCTAGATTCATCTTCCGAATTCCGTTTTTAAAACTTTAATTGGATTATCCTTTAATCGCTATAATTTTTAAATTCTGACGACCTCCGTGGCGCAGTGTGTAGCGCTGTTGCCTTAAAGTGCGGAGGTCCCGGGTTCGATCCCCGGCGGGGTCAATTTGGGAATTTATAATTTCTGAATTTTCCTTGGTCTGGCCTGGTGGGAGGCTTCGGCCGTGGCTAGTTACCACCCTGCCGGCAAAGACGTGCCGCCAAGCGATTTAGCGTTCCGGTACGATGCCGTGTAGAAACCGAATAGGGGTATGGGTTTAATATAACTGCCATGCCCCTAACAGGTTAGCCCGCTACCATCTTAGACTGCATCATCACTTACCATCAGGTGAGATCGCAGTCAAGGGCTTACTTGTAGTAGATAAAAAAAAATATTTTTAAATAATATTTTAATTGTAGTTCCACGTAAAATTCATACATACCAGAGCGAGGCTGGATATCAGAATAATATTCATAGTATTATATTATGATCCTTCGATTATCATATTTATGAGGTCGCTGCTGGTATTAGCAGCGTTTATCGACTCAACTCTATATCTAAACGAATTTATTTCCAATACCTATCACTTGCTGTTTACATCATCCTTAATATTATAAATGCGAAGTGTGTTTGTTTGTTGGTTTATTGGTTTGTTGGTTTTTTGTTTGTCCTTCAACCACGCCGCAACGGAGCAACGGATCGACGTGATTTTTGGCACGGGTATAGTTGGGTAGGGAGTTCCCGCGGGAATCAAAAAACTTAAACCACGCAGATGAAGTCGCGGGCATCAGCTAGTCAACGATATTTATGTTATGCGCATTGTAGAGCTATGATTTATATATATATATATATTATATATATATGTATATATATAAATCTATATGATTATAAATATATAAATATATATATATATACATATATATATATATATATATATATATATATGATTTATATATAATCATATAGATCGCGGCTAGTATGAAAGTCGTCACCCCAATGCCATGGAGAGCACGTTAAGCCTTCGGTCCTGCGTCTGATCTCTCTCTGGTCGTGTCGGATTTTCCGTCCCATCGTGCTATGAGTGTAAAGGAACAGAGAATGCACCTGTTTATGCGCACACACTTGTGCACTTTAATATCTCCCGCGCAGATGGCTAATCTAGAGAGATTCCAGAGGGAGATAGGCCGCCGTGGCCGAAATTCGGCCGGGAGGACATTGTTATATTTTATTTTAAAATCTTAAGACAAGCAATAAGGCAAGATTTTACCAAATTCCCATGGGAGTGAAGCTTGAATACTGTAGTATTATTATTGAGTTCAATTAAACAAAACCCGTTCCGATGGTCCCGGACGTCCGGAGCGGAGGACAATCGACTCTACGTGTAGGGCTCTGTCGATATTTGCATAGCACCCCATCTATTACTGCGAACATGGGCCGGGATCTTATATTATTTCCCTGCTCAATGCTCGGGATTTAGTCGTATACGTCAAGAAAAATATGTAGAGAATAATGCATTTTTCTCATGTAAATGTATTATACCTAGCTACAACTATAGTAGGGGAGTCGGGGATTTTTGGGTTGACCCCAGCGCGTCAGAGTAATAGAAGGGGGAGGGGGGGAGGGGTGGGCGGGGGGGGGGGGTTCTTTGAACCCTGTACAGTACCTTCACACACACATATTATGAGCCCTGTATATCGATGCGTCTGTCTAGGACTGCGGATCAGAATATTTAAAAATAAAAAATTGGATATGACTGCCAGGACTGGCGATAGAAGTAAAAACGTTTTTTTTTTTTTAAATTATTAAAATATAAACCTTAACACTAAGGCATTAAACTTTAATTTCAAATGCAGTATATTTATATTTCGCGAGCATGTCGGTCACGGTCACGCGAATCTACATTTTTACCCCCTACCAAAAAGTGCTCAACGCGCCTAAAGAAGTTTTACTCTTCAATATAAATTATCAAAAGCTGCTCTACGCGCATAAAGAAGTTTTCATTTCAAAAAAACAATAAGTAGGCCCATAAAGTCGTCGATCCCATCCCGCTCTCCCCATCGTGTACTGTAGGGCCGTAAAATACAGATAAGAAATATGATCTCCAAATCTGTGAAGTGTTAAACATAGAAATTGAGTCTATAAAGGCGTTTTATATATCGGTTAGATCACAGAGTACGGTAATATCCCGCTTTACATTACCCACACCGCACGAATCTATTCTGAATGCTAAGACCGGTCATGTGTGAAATTTGAATACAATTTATATACGAATAGTACTTACTCGAAGTAGTAGTAGGTAGTAGTTAGTAGTAGTTACTTACTAGAAGCGTTGCTTCTGATAACTGCTATTTCACACAATGATGTCTATTCGAAAAAGGAATTACAATAACAATCAAGGAGCTGTGAAAACTCTATCAACTGTAACGGATTGTCGCTACAAATTGAACGAGTACAAAGTCGGTGGACATATATATTTAAGCATGCTGAGCTGTGACTACCTTCCTGCCCCATCGTTAGTCACTACTCGTCGATTTAAATATGGTTATACATATCTATATCTATACTTCTATACTCTATACTAATATTCTAAAAAGGAAAGATTTGTTTGTTTGTTTGTTTGTATAATAGATAAACTCAAAAACCGATTTTAAAAATTCTTTCACCTTTAGAAAGCTACATTATCAGCGAGTAACATTAGGAATATTT
Organism: Erebia epiphron; assembly: GCA_963932025.1. Lineage (NCBI taxonomy): Eukaryota > Metazoa > Arthropoda > Insecta > Lepidoptera > Nymphalidae > Erebia > Erebia epiphron. Next base: position 40,169,465 of record OZ009948.1, on the reverse strand, counting down.
TATTTTGAAAAAAATTAGAGATCCTTACGAAAATTGCAGTAATGTCAACGAGGTCGGAAAAAATCGTCTCTTCTGAGAGCTTACGAGGAGAGCGCTGACTAACATAATATAAGTAAATAAATATAATATAATATAAATAAATATATATACCTATATATATTAAAACTAGGTATATTAAAAAAAATAAGTGCACTGCATAGTATAAGTTGGGCGCGAACTCGCCAACAAACTACATGTGTAGTTTGGCGAGAAACAAAATTTTGTATTTTTTGTGCATTTCATAAAAGAAATAAATTATATTAAAAAAAAAGTAGGTAAAGTTACACAAAAACAATGTGGCAGGTGTGGTGAGGACGGAGACGGACGTAATATTAAAATGTAAAACCTGCCCACTGGCTACATTGGGTATAGACTATTAGGATTATTAGTGCTACCCGTGCGAAGCCAGGGCGGATCGCTAGTAATTTATAAACTGGTAACCTATCCACACTAATACTACACATGCGCAAGTATGTGTCTGTCTGTCTGATATGCTTTCACAACCCATCGTTTCGATCGATTTTGATGCGAATGCATCAAGATCTGTATCCCGGGTAGGAAGGACATAGGCTTTTCAAACCGGAAAAATCAAAGAGTCCGGAGTTTCAAACCGGACATCTGACGGGAATTTTCCAAACCTAAATCCACACCGGTGAAGGCGCGGATATCATCTAATTTATAGACTAAAACAAAAAAAACCGGTCCATTCATTCAATAAAAAGATTTCCTTTTACAGAATTTATCATACCGACTTGTATGAAGTATGAGATTTACGAGGTAAGTTTTGTTTTATCTTCTTCGAGCAAAAGTAGAAGCTATGCTACAAAAATACAAATTAAAATACTGAAATAGGACAGGAAACGTCCAACAGCGGACCGTCTACGCAGAATAAATTTTTCATGTACTAGATGATACCCGAGACTTCGTCCGCGTGATTAAGGTTTTTGAAGTCCGGGGAAGTCTTTAATTTTCCGGGATAAAAAAAAGCCTATGTCCTTCCACGGGATTAAGCCTACCGCTTTAAATTTCATCAAAATCGGTTGAATAGATGGGCCGTAAAAGGGCAGCAGATAGACAGTCAAACTCAAGACTCAGACTTAGAAAACTATTTAGTAAACTGGGAAACGGCATCTTCCTTCGATATTAAAAAATCTGTTTGACTTTTTTAAGATTTTGAGTATTTTTCTTAATATCCTTTATTTTAAAAAACTAACTGATGCCCGCTACTTCTTTCGCGTGGATTAAGGATTTTTTGTTCCCGCGGGAACTCTTTAATTATCTGATACAAAAGTAGCGTATTATTCCAGACTATTAAGTAAGTATCTATTTTTGTGTTTTCATCCGGATCCGTTCAGCCATTCTGGCGTGATTGAGTAGGTAACGAACATCCATCGAAACTTTCGCATTTTTAATATTCATATACATAGATTATGCTCAAATAAATTTGATTTTAAGGCTCAAAATCTAAAGCAAAACCTTCCTGGTAATCAAAACAAAAGAACCCTCCGTTTTAATATTAATTTCCAATTTCCCATTCGGTAGAGGTTGGACATGATATTTTATGAACATACATTTTTCATCCAAATTGCATAAAATATTTTGAGCGAGTATTAAAAATTCTTATAACGTCTTTAGTTTATACCTAATACTAGCTGATGCCCGCGACTTCGTCCGCGTGGTTTAAGTTTTTTTGATTCCCGCGGGAACTCCTTAATTTTCCGGGATAACAAGTAGCCTTTGTCATTCTCCAGGTTCTCGACTATACCCAAGCAAAAAATTACGTCAATCCATTGCTCCGTTACGGCGTGATTGAAGGACAAACAAATACACTTTCACATTTATAAAATTAAGTATGATTGCGAAAGTTTCAACTGTAAGACTACTCGTACTATACCTTATATCCTGGAGATGTGCATAGGATACTTTATATCCTGAAAAATCAAACCCAGGGTATTTTAAAAACCTAAACCCACAAGGATGGACCTAAGCCCAATTAGGTCACAATAAGCAACGTGAAAACTGTCACTATTTAACTAGCGTAGACTTTCAGTGGTGTGCAGTTCATAGAGGACTGCTTACCCAAATTGAAATACGTTAATGCTCATTTTCCATCCAAACAGCTAGTAAATAGGTATTCTAACTTCAAAACCTGTAATGCGTAGAATACCACCATTTTTAGCAATTTAGTCTTTAAAGATTAGTAGACAATTGAATTAGTACAGCACTCTCTACCTACGCAAAATAGCTTTTGCCCACAGTCATTATTTTGTTGTGCCTTTGTTGAAATTACAAAAACATATAATAGGCAGGTTTAACGTAAAATATTTTAATAGAATTTGTATTCAAATTCCATTGTGGTCTCCAAATAATATTTGCTTTCACAAAAAAACTTTTCAAAGGGATATTCAAGGCTAAATATTGTTTGATGTTCCATAAAACCGCAATAGAAAGTACCTAATGGCCGTAGGCTATTATAATTTCTCCAATGCAAACATCATTTACCAGTTTGCTTTGTTATAACCCCGTTAAAATCGTTCACGCGCCTTTTAGAGATAAAAATACCCCGGGAACTCCTGTGGCATTGTTTTGGTTGAACGTAAAACCAATTTACCTTTAAACCTTGGTTACCTTTAAGGGTTTAACCATTACGATATACGTCCACAGCTGTACATAGGTCTCTTGCAAGGACTTCCTTATGCCGGGGTCTTGCGCCGCCTGTATTCATCAATTCCCTGCGACTCGTTTGATGTCGCCCGTCTACCTGGTGGGGGATCTACCAACGCTGCCCTTTCCAGTGTGGGGTCGTCATTCCAACACTTTAAGACCCCAACGTCTATCGGTTTTTCGAACTATGTTATCCAACGGCCTCAAAACGTCGAGCTATGTTGAATTCTTTAGTCCTGCTAAGGATTTCTTCATTTCAGATTCCATCGCGTAAAAAACTTCTTGCATGCCTCCCGCTTAGTGACCCTGAGCTCTCTTGTGAGGCCCAGACCATGATACGGTGGTAAAGCCATGGTTAAATTTTTGACGACCTCCGTGGCACAGTGTTGAGCGCTGTTGCCTTAACGTGCGGAGGTCCCAGGTTCGATCCCCGGCAGCGTTTAGAAATTTATAATTACTGAATTTTCCCTGGTCTGGCCTGGTGGGAGGCTCCGGCCGTGGCTAGTTACCACCCTTCCAGTAAAGACGTGCCGCCAAGCGATTTAGCGTTCCGGTACGATGCCGTGTAGAAACCGAATAGGGTATGGGTTTAATATGACTGCCATGCCCCTAACAGGTTAGCCCGCTACCATCTTAGGCTGCATCATCACTTACCATCAGGTGAGATCGCAGTCAAGGGCTAACTTGTAATGGATTAAAAAAAAATGACTCAGATCCTACGATTAACTGCTCAGGATGCTGTCTAGGCAATAGCTACACTAGTGCGGACCAGCATGAATTGTATGGAGAACAACACATTGCCTAGGCTCCTAGCAGAGGCGGCTCGTGAAAGATCATATTGGGAGTTCACTAAAAAAAAAATGCTTACCAATTATTTGTAAATGAAGTCCATACGTTATATTGTTCCATTTTAACCGCCTACACTATTTACATAAATCACAGTCTTTTTCACATAAATACACAACACAATAAGTACACTATTTAAAACAACAATACCTACAGATTTTTCAGCCACTGTACAATGATCCGACGCACTCGCGAAGAAATCAAAATAAATTTACTTTCGTATTTTGTGTTTTGTTTACATCTTACCGGCATAATACGAATAAAAAAAATACTCGCGAGTTTTAACTCTTTCTTCGTGACAACAGGCCATCTCATTTAGTCGGGTAATATCGCGCATGCGTACTTCGTGTCAGGAGCGCCGCTCCATATTTACCAAACTTCTCATACAAATCTTTTGTCTCACGCGCCGCTCGCATCGAATGCTCTCTTTTACTCTCATTACATTTCAATAAGAACGTTGTACTAAACTTTCGTCTATAGGAGCGTTGTTCTAAGCGCTCCACTTAACAAAAATACCATGTGTTGATTGATGAATTATGTAGTAAAGTAGGTAGGTAGGTACTTATGGATATTCATGATTAAAATGACAATGGGAATAGATTTATATAAAAATATTTATAACGTTTATAGCAAAGTTTATTTGATTATTATACCTACCTAGTACCTATGTATTTTTTTAAATTTTGTGGGAGTTCACTGCACCAGCGCTCCTTTGAGCGAGCCGCCTTTGGCTCCTAGTATCCCTATTCCTGGCCTTGGCAGCGGCAAATACAATTATATCCAAGCAATGTGGCTCAATAATGAATCCTTACTGAGGAAAAAGTCCTAACTGTAACAGATGTTACGATTTATGCCTCTTGGCCTTTCGCCCGTTATTCGCTATATTTTATTAAAATATCTAGTTTGAATATTTTAGCTTAAAAAAGATTTCTCTTTCTCAGTTTAATTGTGCCTTCGCTGTTTTTAATAATGTAACAAAAACCAGTAGACCAGTGAATCTTTTTCATACCTCGTTGGCTCTATACCAATAACAGAAGCTTTTATTTAAATTATTTACATGACTATGCGATCTCACTTCGTGGAAAGGTGGTAAGGATATTGATGCAGTCTTTGGTAGTCTTTGGTGGTGCTGTGATTGGTAGCGGGCTTACTAATAACTGCTGGCCAATGAATAAATTGTTAGGTATAGTTCGCGCGCGAGTTGAATGCAGAGTAAATGTATGGTGACACATACATTTAATAGAGACTAGTGGGCTCGGCAGACGTTCATGCCCTGAATCTAGAACCAGCGCCACCTGCCAGGTCCAATTGTGAATATAAAACATCCCAGGACCTATTCAAACCCACACAAAAAAATCGACCAAAAATCTGCCGTGTCTGAGTTTTAGCAACACTAACGTACAGCAATTCATTTTTATGTCTAGGAAGAAGAAGAAGTGGGGTGAGGAGGCGAAATTTTTTTAATTAGAAGCTGCGAACCACGCTCTGGAGCCTACCAGGGCCCGTATTCTCTAACTCAGTGACTATCAAAAATGAAAGCCACTGACATATATGTAATATCCATTGAAGGTTTACTATGAAATGTTACTTTTTATTTCATAGTAAACCTTCAATGAATATTACATATATGTCAGTGGCTTTCATTTTTGATAGTCACTGAGTTAGAGAATACGGGCCCTGGTCCAAAGGTTACCCATCGCCATTCAGCGTGTCAATGCTGCATGGGTACCTTTGGCCCAGGGGCCAACCAGGGGTGGCCTTTATTACTTTTTTATTTCTACTTTTGACTTAACGAGACAAGTAACAATGTTGGCTTAGGTAGAGAAATAGAGATAATGATTAGGTTTTTTTTTGTTAGTATGTAAGAATTAAGTTTAATTTTATCGTATAGTCAGTTTAATATTCAGATTTTAATATATTAATCTATAATCATTGTTTATTTTAGTTACTCAACATATTTCATAGTTTGATATGTTTTAGTAAATATTAATCTATAGTCAGAAGACGAAGATATCAGACTAATATTATAAATGCGAAAGTGTGTTTGTTTGTTGGTTTGTTGGTTTGTCCTTCAATCACGCCGCAACGGAGCAACAGATCGACGTGATTTTTGGCATGAGTATAGTTGAGGGCCTGGAGAGTGACATACTACTTTTTATCCCGGAAAATTAGGGAGTTCCCGCGGGAATCAAAAAAAACTTAAGCGTGGTTTAAGTTTTTAAGCGACGAAGTCGCGGGCATTAGCTAGTATGGCTATAAAGCTACCCACATGGTAGGTATTTGACGACCGGGTCCATATTACCGTAAGATATTGCTTTCCTCCACATTTCATGTGAAGGCAATAGGTATAAAGGCAAGCCGTAAACCCTTCGGTGCTTTGACTGACCTTTTGATACCTGTGTCGAAACTACGCATCCTTTTGAAATAATTAATTGGTGCTCTTACATATCCTGTAAATAGGCAGGTGTTAAATTAAATTACACAGTCATTTGTGGATATATTGAAGCTAATTATTGTGCTTGTAACCTTAAAAATACCTTTTCCACAGATAAAAATAACAGTTTGACTCGCTGTTGTAGTAAAACTAAAAGAAAAGTGTTTTTATATGTAACTAGATGATTCCCGCGACTTCGTCCGCGTGGACCAAATTTTTTCGATTCCCGCGGGAACTCTTAAATTTTCCGGGATAAAAAGCCTATGTCCTTCCCCGGGATACAACCTATCCCTGTACCAAATTTCATCAAAATCGGTTGAACAGATGGGCCGTAAAAGCGTAGCAGACAGACAGACAGACACACTTTCGCTTTTATAATATTAGTATGGATAAGTAAGACATAGAGCGCAATTTCCCGTTACACAGCACAGCAAGTACGATTCATGTAGGTTGCCTGGCAGAGATCACTTTAGTGATAAGGTCGCCTTTTTTTTGTGATTTTGTAATAATTTTCTTTGTATGTGTCCTTTTTTATGCAATAAAGAATTAAGTAATAATAATAGAGATTGTAAACCTCGATACAAGATGGCTTATTGCTAAAATCAAGTCGACGTTTTTCATACAAAAAAAATTGTAAGTATCGAATTTTGAATCACTCATGACTCACCCCGTCCAGTTAATAATTGGTGTACAAATACGTCTTTACAATTATGTAATTACTAGCTGATGCCCGCGACTACGTCCGCGTGGATTGAGGTTTTTTGGTTCCCGCGGGAACTCCTTAATTTTTCGGGATAAAAAGTAGCCTATGTGCTATTCCAGACTATATTCTATCTCTGTGCCAAATTTCATCCAGATCCGTTCTGCCGTTGCGGCGTGATTGAGTAACAAACATCCATCCATACATCCATCCATACATACATCCATCCATCCAAACTTTCGCATTTATAATATTTATTTGATGGTATTATGAATGCGATTGTGATTGCGACCGCGTTGAGCAATTGAGCCACAGTTCCCAAAGCACGTGTTAATTTCGTGACAAGCAAGTGCCTAACTTTAGATTTTCTCATCTAAACTTTTTAATTGAATCTCCTCATACATGCGAGCAGGCGCGTGACAGTTTCAGAGAAATACATGCCTGTCAGCAAAAAGTTATTATTTTTGTTACTCGTAAAGAAAGAAAATATAAACTTTTGTTTCAGTTGATAGCTTATTATGTTGCCGCAAGTTTCAGGCGGATGGACAGAGAAAGACAGACAAAAAGGCAGGCAGACAGACAAAAACCTCTAAAGGCAAACGAATGTGCAAGTGGCAAATCTCTGACCTCTATGGAGATTAACTGTTGTTACCGAAATTCGGTCGGCAGGACATTATTTTTATAAATTTAATAAATTATTTGATCTCCTTCAATTATATTCTACATAACTGAAGTATTTATTCTTTGATAAGTTCGTAAACCAATATTGTGTTTTATTGATTAAGTTGACAATATTATTATTTTACTGATAAAAACACAATTCTAAGTTCTATACTAATACTTACTTACAAATTACTACTTTTACCAATGATATCACAGCTCAAACGCATTAAATCAGAGCTCAAAAAAATTAAATCCTAAAATATATTTTACCCCCACTTGCTCGGAAATTGCTTCATTATTAAAAAAATTGTCTATAAGCCTTTTTCTGTCCGCACGCCACAGAACGTTAAATAAAATTACTGGACAGTTGCGAGGTTAGAAGATACACCAACAATTAACACTAATTAGTTGTTTAAAAACGAACATTTCTTTCGTTCAGACACTTTTCGTTTATCGAACTGCACATACAATCATAGCAGGAATAATCTTTGTCCCCCTCAGACGCAGAAATTTTGTCGTGTCTAGTCCCTACCAAGTGAATTTTCACTCTTTTATAAAGCCGCACATACACACAAAACATAGCACAACGGGACAAAACTATGTCTTTCCCCTCTGACGCGGACTTTTCGTTCTGGCATTTTGTCCTGTCCCTGTCCGGTCTGTAGTATGTTTTAGACTTTAGCTCTTATGTAGGCGAAGTCTCTGGTAAAACCTAGTCAACATATACTTACAAAAGAATATCTTGCGGATCGTTTGATCTTGCCCTGATGATGGAAAATAATGGCGTCCTTATATTTTCCCGCAGAAAATATTATTTTTTATTTTCTTTGTTGGGCCTTACCGCCCTAACCCGAGTGCGGGGCTCTGTATTAAATAAACACTGACTTGAATCTATGAAGAAATAAGCTCCGTTTGTGTAGGGCAGGTGGAATTTTGTTCATATACCTACACGAAAATATTATGTTCCATTTACTTAATTCGAATAATATAGATTACACGGTCAATTTATATGATTTTTTTTTTATAAGTAAGGCGCACGGAATTGCGCCAGGCCAAGCTCCGGCCTATCGCACGCAGTGTGTATTCTTTTCACAAAACAACTGTTTTTACCCCCTCACTAATTTGGTCCGCGTCACAGTAATATAACGAGTAACAGTCGTTAAGCTAATTTAAATAAGATGACAATCTTTAAGTTTCAAGTATCTAAGTTAAATGGTACTTCTGTAATGTAGCATCATGTGTACCTACGAACCGTGGCATTAGAAAATTATATCATCACTAGATGATTCCCGCGACTTCGTCCGCGTGGACCAAATTATTTCAATTCCCGCGGGAACTCTTAAATTTTCCGGGATAAAAAGTAGCCCATGTCCTTCCCCGGGATACAACCTACCTCTGTACCAAATGCATTAAAATCGGTTTAAACAGATACATTTTTTGGATTCCCACGGGAACCTTTGAATTTTTCGGGATAAAAAGTAGCCTATGTCCTTTCCCGGGATACAACCTATCCCTGTACCAAATTTCATCAAAATCGGTTGAACAGATGGGCCGTGAAAGCGTAGCAGACAGACAGACAGACACACTTTCGCATTTATAATATTAGTATGGATATGGATACTGCATTATGCAATATAGTGCCGTATAATCCGACCCTTACTCGATGTTATGTTGGAGATGAATAGTTGAATAATAATGAGAATGAGAGGTAATATCTTTACCTAATTATGTTATGTACATCTGCGGGTTTGTTTGAGGCCACATACCAATCATTTTTCATAATAAAAATACTATTATCAATGATCACTTGCTACTATACCAATAATTATTAATTTGAGTATTTACTGTGCTTCAAATTAATTGCTCGTTTAGTGCAATTACGTAGTAATAGCACAGCTTAAGTAATCCATACTTCCATACTTCCATATCCATACTAATATTATAAATGCGAAAGTGTGTCTGTCTGTCTGTCTGTCTGTCTGCTACGCTTTCACGGCCCAACTACTCAACCGATTTTGATGAAATTTGGTACAGAGATAGGTTACATCCCCGGGAAGGACATAGGCTTTACTTTTTATCCCGGAAAATTGAAGAGATCCCGCGGGAATCAAAAAACATTAATCCACGCGGACGAAGTCGCGGGAATCATAAGGTCAAACCAAAAGTTGTCTTTAAACGCAGTCTTAACCGTATAAATAAAGATGCACTTATATTTGATGCGGTAAATACTGACTGGCCTCAAATTGAGAAGCTAAACCACATTGATGACAAAGTTGATTGTTTTAATAAACTCCTTATCAATTTATTTGATAAACATGCGCCAGTGACAGCTGTTCGTATTAAACATCCACCTGCTCCTTGGATGACGGATCAAATTCGAACTTTGATGGCTAGGCGTGATAAATTGAAACGGAAGTTCAAGATTACTCGGTCAAACGATGACTGGGAAGCATTTAAAATGGCCAGGAATCGCTGCAATCAGGCGATCAGAAACGCCAAACGCCGCCACTCTTTTTCCTCGATTGAGAAGTGTCCACCCCAAAAGTTATGGGATTTGCTACGAGCAATGGGCTTTGGTAAGCGGCGTGATAATCTCGTCGGTAACTTTGATGTAAATGTGCTAAATACACATTTCTGCACTCCCCCATTTCAGTTAAATGCAGTTACTAAGGCATCCACTATTAGTAAAGTTTCTGCTCTTCCATTGCCTGGACACTCCTCTTTCCGATTTGAAGCCACCTCTGACTGTGAAGTGAGAAAACTCATTGCCTCTGTCACGAGCAAAGCAGTAGGTAGTGATCAAATAGGTCGTGAAATGATTTTATTGGTCCTGGACATTGTGTTACCCTTTATCACGCACATTTTAAATTCGTCATTGTCAACGGGAGTTTTTCCCACGCTGTGGAAAAACGCACACATTATTCCCATACCGAAAAAAAATAACCCAACTGATGTAACACATTTCAGACCAATTTCAATATTGCCTTTCCTCTCAAAAATCTTAGAGCGAATAGTACATCATCAATTTTCCATTTTTCTTAATAAAAATTCACTTTTAAATTCATTTCAATCTGGCTTTCGACCCTCTCACAGTACATGTACAGCGCTAATTAAAATCACTGATGACATCCGACATGCTATAGATCGATCTATGGTTACGTTAATTACGCTATTAGATTTTAGCAACGCTTTTAACTGTGTAGATCACGACATATTGATGGCAATTCTACGCTCTTTTAATATCTCACAGTCAGTAGGTGAATGGTTTCTCTCATATCTTCGGGGCCGTCGGAAGTGTATCCGAACTGAAGAGGTTTCCTCTGAATGGACTGTCATCACTGCAGGCGTACCCCAGGGCGGAGTACTGTCTCCTCTTCTTTTTTCTGTATTTATCAATACATTAGTTTCCGTTTTAAACTTCAGCTCCTATCACCTGTATGCAGACGATTTACAGCTATACATTTCTTTCAATGTTGAGGATGTCCTTGACTCCATTGATAAACTCAATAGCGATTTGGAGTCAATCCGTGTCTGGACCGAAAACCATGGACTTCTAGTTAACCCTGCTAAAACACAAGTCATGTTTGTCGGCAGACCTAGGCTACTTTCTGAACTGGATCTAAATTCCCTTCCACCTGTTACATTTAATTATATAAATTTACCATACTCCACTCAGGTGAAAAATTTAGGACTACATATCTCGCAAGATCTCTCCTGGTCTTGTCACGTTGCGGAAATCAGTCGTAAGATTTTTGCAGCTATGCATGCACTTAAACGGATGCAGAATATGCTGCCACAAAAAGCAAAACTTGTGCTGGTTAATTCCTTATTGCTTCCAATCATCGACTATGCAGATATCTGCTATACCGACCTCACCGAAGAGCTTCTGAACAAACTAGACCGCCTGCTCAACCTGTGCATTCGATATGTATACGGTTTGCGTAAGTATGACCACATTTCTAATTTCCGTTCAAGACTAGGTTGGCTCAACATTCGCTTTCGCCGAGATGCGCACGTTCTTGCTTCTCTCTATGGTATTCTTCATGATCCAAGTTCTCCTCAGTATCTCCAAGAACGCTTTAAGTACCTCGGCTTATCTGGACGTGTTCAACGTTCCTCAAACGTAGATATTCTTGTCTACCCGCAACATAAATCAACACTATATTCAGATTCCTTCACAGTTACTGCAATCAGGTTATGGAACGCCCTTCCCCAGAAAGTACGTCAGGCACCGTCTTTAAACGTTTTTAAGCGTCGAGTACACGAACACTTTCAATATATATTCATGTATATATATATATATATATATATATATATATATATATATATATATATATATATATATATATATTTATATATATATATATATATTGTATTTTTTATATTATTTTTATCCAGGTACATTTACTACCTTAATATTAAGTATCATATTTTTAAGTAAGTTTATTATATTTTTTGGTGTATATCTTGATATGTATTTTGACTTAAATTCTTTATTCAAGCCATTTACTAAATTGCTTAATAAATTACCATACCTCACTTTATTACCTACTACCTATTATGTTTCTTCTTACTCTAACTTTTTCTCTTTATATTGTACGCACTGTGATCTCAACCCTGTCCCCACTACCAAAGGTTAACTGGAAGAGAATACCTCTAGGTATTAAGTTCGCCTTTGTACATTTGTTTTACTTTTGTGCAATAAAGAATTTAAATAAATAAATAAATCATCTAGTAATAATATAAATGCGAAAATGTGTCTGTCTGTCTCAATCTGTCTCCTACGCTTTCCCGGCTCATCTTTTCAACCGATTTTGACGTATGGTATATAGATAGGTCGTATCCCGGGGAAGGACATTAGCTACTTTCTATCCCGGAAAAAAATGTTCCCACTATCATCAAACCTTAATCCACGTGGACGAAGTCGCGGGCATCATCTAGTCCCTAATGTAATATTATCCCTACAGTAAATCGACGCCGGTCGCCCAGATAATTATCAGACCCCAAAGACTTACTAGGTACCAACACCTCCAAGCTGCATACTATAATTTTGTACTAGAGTGACTGAATTACGTACTAAAAATTCCGCCAGCTTGGAGATAATAAAAAGTGGATTTTTAACCATTATTCAAAAAATGGATGTTTGTTACTCAATCACGTCTCAACGGCTGAACGGATCTGTATGAAATTTGGCACAGAAGTAGATTATAGTCTGGAATAACACAGGCTAATTTTTATCCCGGAAAACTAAGGAGTTCCCGCGGGAACCAAAAAACCTCAATCCACGCGGACGTAGTCACGGGCATCAGCTAGTACAATAGTTATTTGTTATAGGTACAAGAGTGAAAAGTTGTTTTTTAACCGCGTGCTCAATTTTGATGACCGAGGAAGCGAAGGATTCTAAAATTGAATCACGAGCGCAGCGAGTGGTTCAAAAATTAGAATCCCGAGCGTTAGCGAGGGAATCAAAAGAGCACGAGGTGAAAAATCTTTTCACTCGAGTGCAACACGTAACTTTTCATCCCACCTCAGCGAGGAAATGACATGACGTGAAAGAAAATGGTGCGCGCAAAGCAAATTAAAAAAGTTCACCAAGAAGGTTACGAACTTACGAGTGTGAGTTTTTAACAAATTAAAAAAGGTTGTATGGAAATTCCGCACCATAGAGGTAGAAGTAAATAGGTTTTAATGATGTTTTGAATTCACAAACTTCATATACGAGTGATATTTACTAACGCGCACACGATGTTCTAAATTTAATTTACTTTATCCTCAAGAGGATAATAACGGCTTTTGCATTCAGATATCGAAGATTAAAAATACTCTTTCCGAGATGGTGGGATGAAAAATATATTTCCCGCTAATACCCGCGCCGCTGTAGCCATTGTAGTGGGGCTAGACCTTAAATATTATCTTTGCTAGTGGTGGTTTTCAAGCCTTAAACCTAAGCACCTACATACTCCAGGCATCTAAACAATTTTATCAGTTGTTACCACAGCTAATAAATAGGACAGTAAACTTTACTATTCAGTAATCCACATTATATTTAGCAACTGGTAATATGTTTCATCTGAAATTGGCTGTAGTATTATGTACATTATTTTATGTGCATCTATATTATGTAGCTGGTTTGGAGACGTATAAAGATTATAAAAATTATAAATCATACGTAGTAACGGGAAGTGAAAATGGGTTGAGAAATCTAAAAAATGCCTTAAAAGAAGATGGTGTAAGTATATTTTGAAATTTTTCGGCTATGCCCAAACCAAGTTCAGGGGCTCCTGACCTTACCTGACCCCCCTTGGCACAGTGGTAAGCGCTGTAAGTGATTTCAAAGAGATCCTGGATTCTATTTCCTGCCAGGTCAATTTAGTAAATAACTAAACGTCTGCCTCGACCTAGTCCATGTGGATTGAAGATTTTTTGTAAATCCTGTGGAGCTTTTTAATTTTTGGGGATTAAAAGTCCTTTCCAGGGAGCTACGAGGTGCAGTGGTGAGTGCTGTACTCTTATAACTGGGAGGTACCGGGTACGATCTCCGGCCATAAACTCAGAAATCATAAATTCCCAAATAGAGGGTCTATTTGCGAATTTATAATTTCTGATTTTTTTCTGGTGTCTGATGGAAGGCTTCGGCTATGCTACCCTACCGGAAAAGATGAACCACCAAGCGATTTAGCGTTCCGGTAATAAGCCATCTAGAAACCGAATAGGGGTTGGGGGTATGGGTTTAGTATAAAAAAAATAACTGCCATACCCCTAACAGACTACATTACTATTTTTACTTTACGTTAATTGATTTTTTTATAATCTTTTAGGACACGATCCTTTATATTGACAGTACAGGTTCGACAGAAGCAATACTGGCACCAGAATTAAGCATTAAGTTTCGAGACATCGCCTCAAAAGAGAAACTGAATGCCACGCTTCTTTATAACGACATTTCGAAGTAAGAAATAATTTATCAACTGATTTAATGCATCTTTAAAACTGCAAGTGGAATTTTACCCTCAACTTGCAACTTGCAATCCATACTTCAAATAAATATTATAAATGCGAAAGTTTGGATGGATGTATGGATGTATGGATGTATGGATGTATGGATGTATGGATGTATGGATGTATGGATGTTTGTTACTCAATCACGCGCCTACGGCTGAACGGATCTGGCTGAAATTTGGCACAGAGATAGAATATAGTCTGGAATAGCACATAGGCTAAATCCCGGAAAATTCAAGAGTTCCCGCGGAAACAACAAAACCTCGATCCACGCGTACGAAGTCGCGGGCATCAGCTAGTATATAATACTATAAATGCGAAAGTGTATCTGTCTGTATGTCTGTCTGCTACGCTTGCACGACCCAACCGTTCAACCGATTTTTATGAAATTTGGTACAGGGATAGTATGTATCCCGGGCAAGGACATAGGCTACTTTTAATCCCGGAAAATCAAGGAGTTCCCGCGGGAATCAAAAACTTAATTCACGCGGACCAAGTCGCGGGCATCATCTAAAATAAATTAGATCTTTTCTAGTTGTAGATTAATATATAACAATAATATTATGTAACAATAATAATTCTAAATATTTTAAGGCTAATTCGCTTAGAAAAGCCATCGCCTTTGCGCAGACGGCAACGGCTTTTATCGTGGGACGCATATTATGATGTTAATACTGTAAGTAGATTTTGTAATAATCTCATTACAACTTTAGTCTTTAAGACGTGCGGAGTGAGCGTAAATTTTTTGGCAATTTGATTAAACGGCTCTGCCTCGTTGGTCTAGTGGTTAGCATGTTCGACTGCGAGCAACGAGGTCCCGGGTTCGAGTAACGGGTCCGGCCATAGTTAAGTGTTGGGTTTTTCTGGCTAGTTTTTCTTTAATTTTTTAATTTATTTCGCGGGTCAGGAAGTTGGCGGTGTGTCACCCCCATGCCTCGGAGAGCACGTCAAGCCGTCAGTCCCGGTTATTATCACTAACATGATAATAGTCGTTAAAGCCCGCCAACCTGCATTTTAGCAGCGTGGTAGGTCTAAGCTCGAATTCCCTCCCTACTATGAGAAGCCTGTGCCCAGCAGTGGGACGTTAATGGGCTGTAGTGGTGATTAAATGGATACAGTAAGAAATATTCCACTGTACCTACAGTTCTGACTACGGATTTATAGGATGTTAAGTTATTACTGACCAACGATTGTGAAAGATAATCCTAATAAGTTTATCAAGCGATAAATTCGAATTTCGAACTTTTTTAACTCGTTATGTTGACACAACGAGTTAAAACAGTTCTTCTTTCAGTGAAAAATGAAGAATTTTATGTTTTCGAAAACATAAAAATTCTTCATTTTTCACTGAAAGAACAATTACCAAATTTCATGGACATGAGCTTGAACCGCCTATTTAATTTTTCGGAATTTCGAAAATTCTTTCCGTAGTACACTGGTGCTTAAGGAATATTCTCTTATCAAATTTCTTCGTTCGGCCGTTTGGGCTGTAAATTGTCTGTCAGTTGCTTTTATACTACGCTTTTTATAGTTGAGATTTAAAATGTTTCAGATTTACAAATACCTCAAAAACATGAGCAGCACTTATCCCGAGTGGACGGAATCGATAGTGGGCGGCAAAACTTACGAGGGCCGGGAGATCAGAGGTCTTAGAATCAACACACCAACAGCTCGTCGTGGCGAGTCAAAACCGGTGTTTTTCATTGAATCAGGTACCTTACTTCTAGAAATAATTATCGTATTTGTAGGTAAATACATATGTGAAAAAAATATACCTAAATATAATGATGGGAAAATAATTTGTAGGTAATATAATATTATGAATGTTAAAGTCTTGATGTTTGTATATTAATTGGATGTTTGTTACTCCTTCGCACCACAATGACTAAGCCGATTTGGTGGGAGATAGCTTATAGCCTAAATTAATATATTTTATCCCGGAAAATTACTTAGGTTTAAAAACCTTGATCCTCGCGGTTGAAGTCGCAAGCATTAACTAGTATGTAGATAAATGTGTGAATCTTTGTTTGTCCCGCATGTTTACTGTACCGTTCACACGATTCAAGGTCTAGCCCCACTACTGAGGCGTGGCACGAAGCGGCAAATATTCTTTTTATTAGGTTAAACTAGCAGATGTCCGCGACTTCGTCCGCGTGGTTTAAGTTTTTTTCCTCACAGGTACTCCTTAATTTTCCGGTATAAAAAGTAGCCTATACCACTCTTCAGATCCTTAACTACCCGTGCAAAATACCCGTTGCTCTGTTGCGGCGTGATTGAAGGACCAACTCTCTATTTCACCCCTTTGGGGGTAGAATTTTCAAAATCTGTGAAACACATATTTTTTTGTTTTCAATCGGTAGCTCACATACCAAGTTTCATGGCTATAACTTGGGAAATGAAGGACTTTCATAGAAATTTCCGACCCCTATTTTACCCCTTCGGGAGTGATAATGTTAAAAACTGTGACATACGTACTTCATTTTTTTTTACCGAAAGCCAAAATACCAAGATTCCTTTAAAATATCTTGAGAAATGAAGGCCTTTTATACCAACTTTTATCCCCTATTTCACCCCTTTGGGGGTAGAATTTTGAAAAACTGTGAAACACATATTTCTTCATTTTCAACTCGCAGCTCATATACCAAGTTTCATGGCTATAAATTGAGAAATGAAGGACTTTCGTACAAACTTTCAACCCCTATTTTACCCCTTTGGGGGTAGAATTTTGAAAAACTGTGAAACACGTATTTCTTTGTTTTTAACCGATAGCTCATATACCAAGTTTCTTGGCTATAACTTGAGAAATAAAGGACTTTCATACAAACTTCCAACCCCATTTTATCCCTTGGGGGATGGAATTTTGAAAAACTGTGAAACACGTACCTACTTCTTTGTTTTTTACCGTAAGCCAAAATACGCAGTATCGTTTATATAACTTGAGAATATCTTGAGAAATTAAGGACTTTCATGCAAACTCTCATCCCCTATTTCACCCCTTCGGGGGTAGAATTTTTAAAAACTGTGAAACACGTGTTTCTTCATTTTCAACTAGCAGCTCATATACCAAGTTACATGGCTAAAGCTTTCATACAAATTTTCAACCCCTATTTTACCACTTTAAGGGTTGAATTCTGAAAAACTGTGACACATGTAATCCTTTATTTTTTAACGAAAGCCAAAATACCAAGTTTCGTTTATATAACTTGACAATATCTTAAGAAATTAAGGACCTTCATGCAAAATATCAACCCCTATTTTACCCCTTTGGGGGTAGAATTTTGAAAAACTGTGAAACACGTATTTCTTTATTTTTAACCGGTACTCCACGTACCAAGTTTCTTGGCTATAACTTGAGAAATTTAGGATTTTCATACAAACTCTTAACCCCTATTTCACCCCTTCGGGGGTGGAATTTTGAAAAACTGTGAAACAAATATGTTTTCATTTTCAACCCGCAGCTCATGTATCAAGTTTCATGGCTATAACTTGAGGAATTAAGGACTTTCATACAAACTTTCAACCCCTATTTTACCCCTTCCGGGGTAGAATTTCGGGATAAAAAGTATCTTATGTCCTACCTCGTAGTAAGGGCTCAAATCGTGCCAAAGTTTCGTTTGAATTCATTCTGTAGTTTCTGCGTGACGCGCGGCCAAGATACAGACAGACAGACAGACAGACAAAAATGAAAAAAATTACAGATTTGACTTCAGTATCGAATAATTAGTGCCCTCCAAAAAAAATTTTCAAAATATCTTCAATGTACAGAATTGGACCTGTTACAGTTTTATTTTAAGTATAGATAGAAGATAGACCCGCTTAAGCGACGCGGCACTACAACTGTACCTATTCTGTGGCGCCACGGAGATTCGTTGCGCGATGCAGCCCCGCACCAAATCATACACATAATATTTGCAGTGCAGCTCCGTGCATATCAAGTGGGGCCAGACCTGCATTTGTGTTGAGACTCACGGGAACATTAATTCTATAGCGACTTAATACAACAAGAAGCGTTCATTATTATGTCGCACTAGTGTGTGCAGATCCATAACTACTAGTGGTTCGCCCCGAACTGAGACCTCGCGGCGCCACATATTGACATCATTGTGTAGTTCTGTTGTAAATAATAGGCTCATTAAAAATTAAATAATTTCGTTTCCATATAATATTTATCTTATTTTTAGTATTTGTTGTTCAAGTACAGGATATAAGTCAAATAATTGATCAAGTTTCAGGCTCAGCATTTCAGTAAATTTAGAGTTCTGAGGTCAACTTTGGACGTTAAAAAATCTCCCCATTTCGTCAATTATAGGGGAAAAATTTTAAAAAAAATATTTTTGGACTCTATTCCTAATTATCTTTAAAATGATATACTGCAACCCTATGTAACGCTATAAAAATATTTTTTCTTCATATTCGCTTCTATGAGAGCCCCCCTGAAATAAAGATTTTTATAACTTTTTAGGGTTCCGTACCCAAAGGGTAAAAACGGGACCCTATTACTAAGACTCCGCTGTCTGTCTGTCTGTCTCCAGGCTGTATCTCATAGACCGTGACAGCTAGAAAGCTGAAATTTTCACAAATGATGTATTTCCGTTGCCGCTATAACAACAAATACTAAAAATTAAAAAAATATATATATTAAGGGGGGTCCCCATACAATAAACGTGTTTTTTTCGTATTTTTTTTGCTCAATATTAAAAACGGTAACAGGTAGACGGTTCAAATTTTCACAGAATATTAACTTGTATATTACCTTTCAAAATAAATAATTAAATATCAATAAAGTAAATATTAAAGGGGGGCTCCCATACAACAAACGTAATTTTTTGATATTAACAGTAAACCTCTACAAACAAAGTTAGTTTTGCGGTTCATTAACAAAGGTAATTATACCTACTTCTTGAGTACGGAACCCTCGGTGCGCGAGTCCGACTCGCACTTGGCCGGTTTTTATTAAGCCATATTCGGCGGGAGGCCATCGGTTTATATGTACTTATGTAAGCATAATTCCAGAAGTGGGCAAATAATAAAAATTACTTTTAAAATATGTGTTTGTACTCTCTTTATAACTTCCACGAGCGAAAGGTCACAACGTGTAGCGGTTTCACGAGAGATTTAATGTAAACAGTAAAGTATAAAACGTGGCCAAAACATCACAACAACAATAAATTAATCATTTGATCAGACTGCAGTTGCTACTGCTAAGCTCTAAATCAAATTGCGATCTAAACACAAAAGTATTTAATAATCGCTGAGTCTGCCGGTAGGAGACTGCTTTCAAACGTCAAAATACTCGTATTTATGCAAATAATTCCAATATGGCGTGTCCCCGCCAAAGAACGAACCGAGTGAAATACATCGAATGAGTCAAATATCAGCCTAATTAAACATTCATCACTAAACAAATACACAATCTTTTATCTTTTCCAAAATATCAATTCAATTTTAAACGCAAAGCTGACACTTATAATTTTTAAATTTGAAGTAATTACGTTCAGTGATTCAGAAGTTATAAGGCTCTGACAGACGGACGGACGGACGGACGGACATGTGCAAATTCACCCAAGTAGACTCAGAGACCTTCGCTTCGCTCGGTCGATTAGTATCTAAAGCGGACCTTTTCTCCACCAGACGATTTATTTTGTCCATAGTGTGTTTTATTCTATGAATCGAATAAAAACGCAATACTGAAAAGACTCGAAGAAAATCCAACATAGTTCTGTTGTAGGTATCCACGCCCGAGAATGGATAGCGCCGGCCGTAGCGACGTACTTCATCAATCAATTGCTCACGAGCTCGGATCCTAATGTAACGAGATTGAGGGATCAATTCGACTGGCGGATCTTCCCCACTGTTAATCCTGATGGATACCATTACACACATATATTCGTAAGTGGCAACATATTAATCATATTATCCGTTTAATATTATAAATGTTATAACCAGTCTGTTTGTCTTTAGTCACTCCGCAACGGAGCAACGGATCGGTGTAAATCACACCGATCCGTATTGATATTGTATACAGGTTTTTTTATTCCACGATAAGGCAGCCCTTGGCTCCGGGCTGATATTATGTAAGGGGTATAAGGGCAGTTTTATTAAACCCATTTTTTTTATCTGCTAAAAGTTAGCCCTTGACTATGATCTCACCTGATGGTAAGTGATGATGCAGTTTTAGATGGTAGTGGGCTAACCTGCTAGGGGCTTGGCAATTGTATTAAAACCCAAACCCCTAATCGGTTTCTACACGAATCGTACCGGAACACTAAATCGCTTGGCAACACGTCTTTGCCGGTAGGGTGGTAACTAGCCACGGTGGGAGCCTCCCACCCAACGGCCTCAATTTACATAGACGGGCCCTGTCAAACAAAGAATGTGGACCTATTTTACTAACGCCATCTAGCCTGAAAAGCGGGACAGCGCTATGGCGGGGACAAGGACAGGGCTATACACAGGTTAGGAGCGTGCTCGATAGGTCGGACGCCCAATTTTTTTCTATGAAAGGGCCCATCTAGTTGCTCCCACCAGGCCAAATTTTGAATTTAAGTAATAAAATAATTGTTTTTCAGGATAGGATGTGGCGTAAAACGCGTTCAGTTTCGCCCAACGGCTGTATAGGAGCTGACCCTAATCGCAACTGGAACTATAATTGGGGGTGTAAGTAATATTTTTTTAATCCACTACAAGTTAGCCCATGACTGCGATTTCACCTGATGGTAAGTGATGATGCTATCTAAGATAGAAGCCGGCTAACCTGTTAGGGGCATAGCAGTTAAATTTAAATAATTTTCGCCGCAAGGGAGCAACGGATTGACATGATTATTGGCATGGGTATAGGTGAGGACCTGGAGAGTGACATAGGCTACTATTTATCCTGGAAAACTAGGCAGATCCCGCGGGAATAAAAAAAAACTCAAACCACGCGAGCGAAGTCGCGGGCATCAGCTAGTAACTAATAATTATTATTTTTCCCTTGCAGCGGCTTCGTCATCCCACAACCCGTGTGACTACCAAACATATTGCGGTTCGGAGCCATTCTCTGAAGTCGAGACGAGGACACTGTCGTCCTACATCGCGAAGATAGAGAACATGCTATTCTATGTTTCATTCCATTCCTACGCAGCCTTACTTCTGATGCCACTGTCCGACTCCACGGAACACGTTGACAATTATGATGATTTGGTAAATCTATCTTCTATATACATAAAAGCGAAATACCACTCACTCACTCACTCACTGACTAATCACGATATCTCAGGAACTATAAAGCGTACAGACTTGAAATTTGGAAGGAAGATTTCTTCTATGGTGTAGACGCCAGCTAAGAAAGGGTTTTGAGAAAATCCACCCCTAAGGGGTTAAAATAGGGGTTGGAAATTTGTATGAAAGTCCTTTGTTTTTGAAGTAAGAGACTTGAAAATCGGGATTTAGGTTATTAGTTTAAAGTTATAATAAACTGTATAAGCAATTTTAGGAAAATCTACCCCACAGAGGGTGAAATGGGGGTTGTAATTTTGTATGAAAGTCCTATGTTTCTGAAGTTAGAGACTTGAAAATCGGGATTTAGGTTATTAGATTTAAATAATAATAAGCTGTATAAGCAATTTTACGAAAATCCACCCCAAAAGGGGTGAAATGGGGGTGAAAGGTTACATACAAATTTTATGACTTTGAAGTATAGACATGAAAATTAGCATTTAAGTTATCAGTTTTAAATAATAAAAAAACCTGCATAAGCTATATAAAGCCTCTATAGATAGGCTGTTTGCAGCGGGAAAATTTCATAATCTCATAGGAAATCAACATTTGTACGCGGACGAAGTCGCGGGCGACCTCTAGTATAATAAGTATAACGCATTTTACAAAGTAGATTCGACGCGCATTGTTTTTTTTTCGACGACCTCGTGTCGTGTGTAGAGCTGTTGCCTTTACGTGCGGAGGTCCCGGGTTCGATCCCCAGCAGGGTCAATTTGGGAATTTATAATTTCTGAATTTTCCCTGGTCTGGCCTGGTGGGAGGCTTCGGCCCCGGCTAGTTACCACCCTACCGGCAAAGACGTGCCGCCAAGCGATTTAAGTGTTCTGGTAGGATGCCGTGTAGAAACCGTATAGGGGTATGGATTTAATATAACTGCCATGCCCCTAACAGGTTAGCCCGATACCATCTTAGACTGCATCATCACTTACCATCACGTGAGATCGCAGTCAAGGGCTAACTTGTAGTGGATAAAAAAAAAACAGCTTTGTCCGCTGTCAGATGATTGATAACACAGAGAGAGATTTCAGTCTCCTGCGGCGCCATGGTCATCTTTGAGTGAATGCTAATGCCCAATTTATATTAAATACTAAGCGATGCCCGCGGCTTCGTCCGCGTGGATTGAGGTTTTTTGGTTCCCGCGGGAACTCTTCAATTTTCCGGGATAAAAAGTAGCCTATGTATGAACCCAGGGTATAATCTATCTCCATTTCTAATTTCAGCCAAATCCGTCAAGTCATTTTTGCGTGAAAGAGTAACAAACATACACACATACATACAAACTTTCGCCTTTATAATATTAGTGTGATGGAAGTCGGTCGTTATCCCGCTAGGTTCCTTTAAAAAAATCGAAATTGCATATAGTTTATATTACAATATTATTTTCAGGCGCGAATTGGGAAAGCTTCTTTGGACTACGGTTTTAAGGTGAACAATATAAAATACAAAGATATGGGTACTGCCGCTGAAATCTTATGTAAGTAACCATTTAGTTTTTCTTGACGAGTGAAATAAGGAACAACTGACTACCTGTTTATTTATGTCGAACCCTAACCTAACCTACAAAAAAGAGACGAGAAAACGTAAATATAATGAATATTTCAAAAATTGACACTCAGAACATTGGAAGTCTGTCTGTCACAATCTGTCGGCAGTTTACAATCTAACGGTTTTTGCAATTTTACGGTGACATATACAAAAACAAGAAGCGCAGAATTAGATTGAAATTAACTAAGTTTCCTACATAACTACCTACTCAAATCATTCTTACCATACCTCAAGCGAGAAGAAAGTCGTAATGAGATTTAACCACAAGGTACTACTCCTCAATGAAAGCCTTGAGCCAGATATACTTAAATCTCAAGTCAGAGCCGCGATTATGCATCTCAAGAATAGAAAGGCTACCGGAAGAGATGCAATCCCGATTGAAACACTGAGGGCCTTGGGTGATATTGGTGTCAATATCTTTCACACCATCTGCAACAAGATACGGCATTCGGGAACATGGCCGACAGAATGGACTCATACGGTTTTCATTCCTTTACATAAGAAGGGTTCGACTAAGAAGTGCAGCAACTACCGCCTAATAGCGCTTATATCACACGCTAGCAAAATATTGCTGCACATTCTAAATGAACGACTGAAGACCTTTCTGTCTAAAGAGATAGCACCAGAACAAGCAGGTTTTGTTAAGGGAAGGGGTACTCGTGAGCAGATCCTTATTGTTCGCCAGATTATAGAGAAGGCACGAGAGTTTAACAAGCCGACTTACATTTGCTTTGTTGACTTCTCGAAGGCGTTTGACTCTGTGAAATGGCCTAAAATTTGGAATGTTTTGCTGGACATGGGTACACCGCAACACTTAGTTCATCTTCTCAGACGCCTTTACGAAGATGGAACTGCATCTGTGCGGACGGATGACGTTTTATCCAGTAACTTTCATCCTAGTGCAGGCGTTCGCCAAGGATGCATAATATCGCCGCTGTTGTTCAATGCTTACACCGAACTTATAATGCGTATTACCCTTGAAGACTGGACGGACGGTGTTGCTATTGGTGGCTACAATTTGTCAAATTTGCGCTACGCCGACGATACTACCTTGTTTGCAACCAGTGCTAGTCATATGGAAGAGCTGCTTCTTAAAATGGAACGCGTGAGCCTAGAGTTCGGATTAAAGATTAACCGCAGTAAAACTAAGATGATGATTGTAGACCGAGCCAACAACAACTCGCCCGAAGTCACTCAGATTGCGAATTGCGACGTCTTTCAATCCTACATTTATCTTGGTGTTTTAATCTCGAACAGTGGAGGCTGCGTGGAGGAAGTAAAGCGACGTATGGCAATAGCAAGAACCGCGATGGATAAGCTGAAGAAAATATGGAGGAACAGGAACGTAACAAAGGCTACGAAGACCGGGCTCGTTAGAACGCTTGTTTTCCCCATATTTTTATACGCTGCGGAGACGTGGACTTTGCGACAAGTCGAGAAGAAAAAGATTGATGCTCTGGAGATGTGGTGCTGGAGGCGAATGTTAGGTGTCTCATGGACCGAATTCCGCACCAACGTTTCTATCTTCCAAGAACTCGGCATTAAGCAACGGCTTTCATCGCTAGTACAGAGTCGCATACTAAATTTTTTTGGACACGTCTCCCGTCGTGAGAATGACTCCATCGAGCACCTCGTCGTGCAGGGCAAGGTGGAGGGCACCAGAGGGCGAGGAAGGTCACCCATGCGATGGACCGACCAAATTAAGTCCGCTGTTGGCGGTTCATTGCACGAGTGTACCACACTGTCGGCCAGTAGGGAGAAGTGGCGGATGCTCGTGAGGCGCATAACATCTGCCACTAAAGCCGACACTTCGTGATGACCACGACCACTCTGGCAAGAGTGTTACGACGAAGAAGAAGACTACCCCTCAACTCACAACCACCTAGTCATGTGTAACTGTTTCTTATTAGATTTTCGCAATTGCAGATCCAGCGTCCGGAGGCAGCATGGATTGGGTACGGTACACACTGAAAACGCCGCTGGTGTACACTTATGAGCTTCGAGGCAACTCCTTCCACTGGCCACCCAGCAGGATCACGGAGCAAGGGAACGAGGTCGTTCAAATGATGTTGGGGTTAGCTACGGAGGCTAAGAAATTGGAGTATTTTTAATTCCGTGTCTTTTTAATTAAGACCCTAATAAAGAGTGAAAATTTTTAAGTTTTACCACTTTAATTCAATCTGGTACTAGCTGATGCCCGCAAATTCCACTGCGTGGATGGAGGTTTTTTGGTCCGCGGGAACTCTTTAATTTTCCGGGATAAAAAGTAGCCTTTGTGTTATTCTAGACTGCGCCAAATTTCATCCACATCCGTTCAACTGGTCTGGCGAGATTGAGTAACAAACATCCATCCATCCATACAATATCCATCCATCCAAACATTCGCATTTATAATATTAGTATAGATAACTCATTAAATTATATGTAAAACATAAGTTCTTGAAGCTTAGAAAACGTATGAGAATGGATACACGAAATTGAGCTCTATGTTATTATGGTTTATTTTACTTTGAAGCTACTTGAACTTAGACGATTTGATCGGCAATCCTTACATGATTGCACCTTTGGTTAAAAAAAGAGCCACGGTGCAAATAAGAGGGTCTACTTCTATCTAAAATATTTTATTTCATTTAGTGATACCTAACAATCATTTTATCTATTAATTATTTATGGGCTAATATTTACAATAATTATTGTCTTTAAAATTATGGTCTCATCATAAATAGTGTGAATCTTCTTCAATTGCTGGAACCTCCTTCTGCGGGGAGACATCGTCGTCACCACTCTGGTAAATCAAATCGAATGAAATCAAATTAGTACGTGAAACATTTAAATTAACTGTGATTTTTACTTGGCTCTTTTCTGGCTGCTAAAACTCAAATAGGAAATCAAGTACTAAAACTCTACATCAATGAGGAAATCAGATCATTTCAATATAACACAAGATTTTTAGCGTAAGGAAAGTCAATGCCATCTATCGGCAATGTAGAAAAATTTCTTAACAAATTCTCTTTACTATTTCCTCGCAAATTAGCGAAAAATACTATACAAATCTCGGACGTAATAGCAATTCACGACCTCGTTTACTTAAAACTTCCTTTTAAAATCACTTTGTAGAGTCCACGGATTCGCCTCGTCCTTGCCATATTAGGTACTCAGCCGTGAATTGCTTTGTTTCCGTCCTGGGCAGTAATGTTCTAATCTATTGATTAATAACCTTTTCACTGTGGCTAGATCCTGTGCTTCCGCCGTCTTGGTTTTGCTGTTCAGATTCTGGGCCACTGATGGTAGGCCGGCGCTAAAAAACAAAAAAAAATTATAAAGTCACTCTGATTGCTTTAAAAGCTATGCACGGAATTTCTTAGAAGGTTCCAAATGAGATAGCAATTCGACATTGAAGTTGCAAGAGACTCGCTTGAGATCTTCCGCCACTTGGTGGGCGGACGATCTCAAGTGTACTTAGCTGGAAGCTGCTGGAAGCAAGGGGCACAAAACCGAGTCCACTAGTTTCCAGCAGTGGACGTCTATCATTTGAGGTGACGATGACGACGTCAATATCAGGCAATGCCTAGAAAAAAAAGTCGTGTGGTGTCGTTGAACGCCCCGTTAGAACTTAAGTCATTTTCCGTTAGAACTTAAAAGACATATTGTCATATATGAAACTTAATAACCTGTTTGTAAAATTTCATGCCAGAAATTGCTGATTACATTGGATCGTAATATAATATATCTAAGTATCACCCATAGTACCTGTATTCATGCAAATAAAGGATATTGTATTGTATTGTATTGCCTAACTGCCTCGTTGGTCTAGTGGTTAGCATAGTCGACTGCGGATCACGAGGTCCTGGGTTCGATTTCCGGTCGGGCATAAAAGTTAGGTATTGGGTTTTTCAATTAAGGAATTCTCAGTGCCAGCCCGAAGTTGGAAGTTGGCGGTGTTTCACCGCCGTGCCTCGGAGAGCACGTTAAGCCGTTAAGTTAAGACGTTAATAGGCTGTATAGTGTGTGTGTGTGTGTATTGTATTGTATTGTATTGTATTGTATTGTATTGTATTTCACTCGGGTTCTCGCTGTTTTATTTAACAAACAAAATATATTAATTTGCAAATTTCATAATTGCGACTCGATCTATCTCTTTAGCTTTCTAGCATTAGCGTTTCCAGCCCAAAGCCTGCATTTTATTCTGTTGTAACACATGTCATATTTGAAGGTATACTTACGATACTCTGCTTCCTTATCTCGTGTTTTAGTTCAACCAATTTTTGTTTCTCTATTCTCTTGAAAAAACCGCCCTGAAATACAACGGATGTTTAATTTCTCTCTCCACTTAGAATCAGCGGACATTCGACAAGACATAAACTAGACTGCCCCCCTAGCATGGGCCGGGACATTTTCTCCCCTAGGAAAGGATATAAATTAAAGAGTAACGAAAACAAGCAAAATCAAAAGCACAGATAAAAAATTATGACTCCTTGACATTAGTCGAGGACTAGTCTTTCCCCGCGTTATCACCGTCGATAATTATATCCACCCCAGTGCCCATGCTCGGAGAGTGGATAAAACTGTCGGAGGGGATAAAAATTTTATCTCCGGCCCATGCTAGGGGGGCTGGTGTATAAAATATATACCTAATGTCAATCAAATAAATATTCTAAACATTTCTAACGATCAATTGAATACTTTTTATATTTGAATAAAAGTAACAAACAAAACAGACAGTGATTTTAACAGCTAATCGCCATATTCACGCCAAATTCTCATAATAATATGTACTCTTGAGAAAAGAAAAGTCAAGCTAATTTGCTTGAAAAGAGTCTCGTCTTATGTCTGCACTGATCTTTTGTAAGACAGAACTTTGGAATGCATCAGCGTTAAACCTAAAACGACCTCGTGAAAATGGGTCTTTAAACCGAGTTTTTAGAACCTGCTACGTATTCACGGAACAAAATGGTTAAGTACAATTTTTTGCGAATATTTCAAGCAAAGTGAGATACTTAAAAGTTTTACGTGTTCTAACCTAGTAGTGCAGTCATTTGGTGCTCAAAAGGGGGTTACCTGGAAAGATTTCTGGGAGTTTAGAAAATAGGGAATTTTATAGATTTCGACGTGCTCTTTCCGAATTTTCACTTTTCCACCTCATATCTTTGCTGCTCGCGCCGCCATATTGAAAAAATGGCGCTCAAAAACAGAGCACGTCGAAATCTATGAAATCATCAATCTTCAAAACTCCCGGAAAAGTTTCCAGGTAAAACTACCAAATGACTGGACTATAGTTGCTAAGAGAGACAATGTAGTAGAGACAATGATTCAGAAAGAATATTCTTCTGCGAAGAGCTGGCAAGATACTCGGCAGTTAAATAACACTTTTCACAGAGCAATATAGCTGTTATTATAGTCAATCTAATAATTACTAATAATATGTTAAGTGCGATAGTGTTTTTGTCTGTCTGTCTGTCTGTCTACGCTTTCACGGCCCATTTATTCAACCGATTTTAATAGGTTGCATCCCGTGGAAAGCCGGGTATTTTTTGTTACGGAATATCAAAGAGTTCCTACGGGACGTAAGGGAAACACGAGATTTTTCAAAAAACTTAATCCCTAATCTAGCAAGTTATAACACTATCTTGTTAGCTACTGAATTCAAAGCCGTTAGTTTCCAAGCAATTTAGTCATTAATATGTCAATTAAAATGTTTAATGTTTAAATTAATTATGCAATGGAAAATCTGTGAATTCATTCAGGTATTACTTAGACGATAATAGGCCTGATGACAGTAACCGAGAATCAATGAAATTATGAATTTATCTAGTGAAATAGGATTCATAGATTATAAAAAACGTATTTATTTTTCTAGTTCGAGTGAGATTGCTATTCATTTTGATAAAATAAAATTATAAAATACAGCGATCCGCCGAAATGGAAGAAACACCAAGAAGCGAATGACGTCACAATTGCTTGTTTTCGAGCTTTGAAAATCCCACTATTGCTTACTGCACACTGCACAGAGTACATTAATAAAAACAATGGTGACGTCACAAACGACGCCATGACACCGCCAAGCGTTTTGAAGTGAATTTTAAAATTTAAATTTCAAATAGGTACCAATTTCATCTACCAAACCTTATTTTTCTGCTGAAATAAGATATTTTTTCGAAATAGTAGATACTTCCGAACATAATCTGACCATTTTTCAAAATCAGGCATATTGCCTATTGAAAGACCTTACCTTGAACAATGCTATTATGATGATAGCCATCACGAAGACACCCAAACAAACCGCGATAGTGATAACCATGTAAACATTGTTCTTTATGCCGCTGGTCTTTTGGTACAGAATTTCTGTTGAATACCTGCAAGTTGCGAAAACATAAAATATTGCTTGATTTTTATGTCTGCTATGGCAAATGTCGAGCGGAATATCAATACTAATATTATAAATGCGAAAGCGCGTCTGTCTGTCTGTACATCTGTCAGTCTGCTACGCTTTCACGGCCCATCTGTTAACCCGATTTTGATAAAATTTGGTATAGAGATAGGTTGTATCCCAAAAGAGGACATAGGCTACTTTTTTCCTGAAAATACAAGAGTTCCCGCGGCAATCAAAAAACCTTTATCCACGCGGACGAAGACGCGGGCATCGTCTACTATCTAGTACTTTAAAAACACTATTGCGAGATTTGACCGTCTGAACATTAAATTGTATGTCCACCATTGGTCCACCAAAAAATATTGAAATTAAAAAAATATACAACTTGTTACTTGCAACTATGTTAATTGTTACCATACAACCACCATAATCCATAGGTAACTTAACGGATCGGAACCGCTTGAGTTATAATATATCAAAATTTAGGTAATTTTATAACAAACGCGATGGTATATCATTGGCTAAAATAAACTTGACAAAAAAAAGTTAGTTAAAATTAATTAATTTAAAAATAGCCTTGTCCGGATTTTGACAGGCAACCTATTTTAGATGTATTTATCTATTACTAAATAAAAATAAAAAGTTGGTTTCATCCATTAAACAGCTCGGTGAAGGTCGTGGTTATATACGGATCTTAGACTATTAGGAATTTACATATTGAAATTTTAAATTGTATTTCATTTCGTATTGTTTTTATTTTTTAAGTATTATTGTATTTTATGTAAGTACTTGAATTTTATATGAATGTCTGAAGAAATATGGCTCATCTCGTACCTACACAAGACATGCCAATAACTCCTACCGATTATTATCTACCGGTTTAGAAATCAGTAGCTTACTATGAGTTTTAACATTGCAAATACGATTGATCGACGTGAGAGCTCAGCACGCCAAGTGTAAGCGAACGTCAAAGTAAAATGAACCTTAACTGCATTGGTTTAGAGCTCATTTCATCATTTCGTATATTTATTCACAGCCAGCGCTCCAAACGCTGAATTTGTGACTTTAAAGCAAGAGCTTTTGGGTCCATTTTACTTTGACGTTCAGATTCTAATAGGAAAATCTAATTGCTTTTATGCAACCATTAGAATGCATATTAATTACAGCGATAATGATGAAAAAAAAGCAACAATTTTTTTAAAACTTACATTTTTTTGTGTGTCCTCAATGTAGGCTCCATGTGTAGTGTAAAATGAGACACAAGTTTTAGTTTTTTTTTAATTAAGCTTTTCACTGAAAAAGAAAAGCACGAAAGTGTTTATAAGCTGCGAATAATAAATATGACTGTAGGTACTTTAACTTTTCACGTTGTCTATCGGTGAAAAATCCTTATTTTTTTATCCACTACAATTTAGCCTCTGACTGCAATCTCACCTGATGGTAAGTGATGATGCAGTCTAAGATGGTAGCGGGCTAACCTGTTATGGGCATGGCAGTTAAATTAAACCTATTCCCCTAATCGGTTTCTACATGGCATCGTACCGGAACGCTAAATCGCTTGGCGGCACGTCTTTGCCGTTAGGGTGGTAACTAGCCACGGCCTAAGCCTCCCACCAGGCCAGACCAGGGAAAATTCAGAAATTATAACTTCTCAAATTGACCATTCCGGGGATCGAACCCGGGGTCTCCCGTTTATCCATTAGTGTTAGATACAATTACAAAACAAGCAAAAATATTTCAACGTTTTCAAATACTGCAGAACGGTTACTGGAAGGAATAAAAAAATCAGCTTTTCGCGTTTTAAAAAAAACGTTTCACGTAGACGTTTTGTCGTGTCCAGGCCGTTGTGCGTTTTCCTTCTTAAAAAATCTAAGCCAGCATAACTCTGCTGGCCGTGTTAGTTTAAAGATTTGCAGATACTTACTAATTTTGTCTTTAAAAAGTGTGACAGTGCCTTGCACTTTTATTGTAGTATTCGGTTCGAGATCCACTGTACAGCTGTACATCAGTTGAGCTGCGCCCTTTGTACAGTAACCTACGTCAGTTTGTATCTGAAAATAGAGCACTATACTTTGAGCCAAATTTGAACGTCCAAATTCGTCACGGTAACCCATCTAGTTACCGACTTGGGTCAAAGTTGCTTAACACTCGTCTCGTCGACTCGTCCCTCCAACTCGTCAAGGCAATACAGCTTCATATTTATTTCACATGCTCAGTTAAGGCGTTGGGAGAACAAACGAGATCATACAAACCTTAACTACTGTTATGTAATATAATAAAAATGTAAAACCATAATAGTAGATTATTCACCACGGGGGTAATGCGATGTATTATGTCACGGGCGCCGGGATAAATCCCAAGCGGAACGAGGGATTTTAGAGTAACTCCCGAGCGTAGCGAGGGTGTTGCATCTAGAATCCTGAGAGTAGCGCGGGAATTAGGGGCGCCCAAGATTAATACAGCATTACCCCTACGGTGAATAGGTACTCTACTTTTCACACCTCGCGATACAACCACTTCTTTCAGCTGGCGTGGCCTACTCGATTTGACAAACAAATGTCGTCAGTGCGAATCTAGTGGGCCACGTATTCGGTTTTCGTAAATCGAGTTGGCCGCGCCTGCTGAGAACACATTCTGTTTACCGAAATTAGACTTTATAGATATAGCAATAAGAATTATGAATAAAACCTCTTTGGAATGAATAGAATTTCCTTCAGATCTTGCTTCAGTTGCGCGATGATTCTAAATTCAAATCACATTATAACCCTAGGGATTTAATGTCTTACTTTAACCTTAGATAACAGGCCATGTAATAAGGCGTTGTTGAGCGAGTGGTGTGAAAAAGTTATAAATGTAAGGTACTTACTAAAAAGTCTTTAATAAAAGGTTCCTTTTGTAAATAAACCTCTAAGGGCAATGAAACCCATGTGATATTTCCTTTATATGATATCTGAAAATATAATCGATACATGAATGTAGGGTAGTCATATTTGGTTTGGGCGGTAATATTTTGTTTTATAATAGTCAGAGATCCGGATATAGGCACGACCTTCACCTGGATCTGTTTAATAGATGAAACCTACTTTTTATTTTTATTTAATAATAGATAAATACGGCTAAAATAGGTTGCCTATCAAAATCCGGTCCAGGATATTTTTAAATTAATTAATATAAATTATAAAGGGGACTAGGGGAATCTTACCGTATATAAATCGTTGATGTATATGTAAGGACCCGCTTCGACATCTTCTATTTCAAGGTCCGTGATAATTCGATTGAAGTCCGTACTGGAAAAAAAGGAACAAACGTAAAATGTAAGTATCAGTAGGGATCTATTTGAAGTCTTTTTGTTGCCGTTTTTTTTTTTAATTCTGCGCTGCGGGTGGGAAGGGAATTATAACCACCTGTATTTACGAACACATTTGGAGACTAATTAATACACTTAATATCCAATGCTTAAATCCAAGGACATGCCTGCGTCATACGCGAAACAGAGGCCAAATCGTAACAATTTGACAGCTTAAAACGTATTGTTTTAGGAGTTTTTTACATGTTTTTTGACGTGCAGGCATCTATGAACTATTTAAGAATTACTAATGCTAGCGAATGTCCACGTCTTCGTACGCGTGGATCGAGGTATTGTGGTTCCCGCGGGAACTCTTTAATTTTCCGGGATAAAAAGTAGCCTATGTGTCAGTCCAGACTATAATCTATCTCTGTGCCAAATTTCAGCCAGATCTATTCAGCCGTTGGGGCGTGATTGAGTAACAAACATCCATACATCCATCCATCCATACATCCATCCATACATTCATACATCCATCCAAACTTCCGCATTTGTAAGATAAGATACGTTTGACAAACGATTACGATTACGATTACCTTACACAATCGGAGAGCTAGTTCCGTCGTGTCGCGCAGATGTTTTGTCCTGTCGTATCAGTAGTTGTGTACCCTAATTTCCTGAGTAGAGTATTATTAGATACTAGATAATGCCCGCGGCTCCGTCCGCGTGAATTCAGGTATTTGATTCCCGCGGGAACTCTTTCCGGGATAACATTTAGCCTATGTTTAGGTTAGGTTTGGTTAAAAAATACATAGGTACAAAACCTTACTGCTTCTATGGTTCTCGAGAGTGGCAACAATAATTGTCTTAACTCTAAGATGGATAGTAAAGATGGCGGCGTTGGTCAGTGTTTGTGTGTATCTTATATATTTATATATATAAAAATGAATCCCTATTTCTCTTGGTCACGGCATCACGCGTGAACGGCTGGACCAATTTCGCTAATTCTTTTTTTGTTGTATAGGACCTGGAAAGTGACATAGGCTACTTTTTATCTCGGAAAATTAAGGAGTTCCCGCGGGAATAACAAAAAACTTAAACCACGCGTACGAAGTCGCGGGCATCAGCTACTTGCTAAATAAAAATATAACTAAATGGATAACCGAGTTTCCTTCTAATACTGTTATGTTAATTCGCGGTTATAAGCTATCTCTATTCCAAATTGCAGTCAAAGTGTTTCAGCCATTGTGGCGTGAAGGACCAACAAACACAAACTTACAAACATCCGAGCTTTAGTAAAATTTTACCGGTTAAAGTTAATGCCGTCCGTGTTGAATTCGTATGTAATCGTTTCGGTGTAGTTCCTCATGTTTTGTATGGAATCGCAAACGTTGGCCAGCATCACCTCTACCGCGAGGCCTGGTTCTTTGTTCGTGGGCTTGCTCATATCCAGGCGTATTGGTATACTGCGCTGTAACATAAAGTAAGTACCAATGAAATATCAAATAATCAAATAAATGTTATAAATGCGAAAGTTTGGATGGATGGATGGATGTATGGATGGATGTTTGTTACTCAATCACGCCCCAACGGCTGAACGGATCTGGCTGAAGTTTGGCATAGAGATAGATTATAGTCTGGAATAGCACATAGGCTACTTTTAATCCCGGAAAATTAAAGAGTTCCCGCGGGAACCACAAAATCTCGATCCACGCGTACGACGTCGCGGGCATCAGCTAGTAAATATTATAAATGGATCTGGATGAAATTATTCACAGAGATAGATTATAGTCTGGAATAGCACATAATTTAAAACACTGCGCGAAGTCGCGGGAATCAGCTAGTGCTTTTTATGACTTTATAGGTATTGTGCTTTAGTTCCCACCGTCTGAATTTATTATTTAACGCTGTTGATTTACAATAAATACAGCATTTAATTAAAATAATGATAACAGAATATATAAATAGATAAAATTAAAATCTAAATTAAATCTAAATTAAAAACAAAATTAAAAACTAAAAACTAAACATTAAAAATATCATCCATCCCGCTGCAATGAGGCAGTGTGCCCAGAACGCTGGCTGCGTTACCCCGCTGAATAGCCAAACTTATATGTTGGCCGAGGTAACCGCCAGCCCTCCGGTCACCTGTGGACTCTGTGAGACGAGAAGATAGATCCTTAAAAAAGGATCTGGCATCTTCGCCCCACGACCCCAGGGTTTCAACACCAAAAGGCACAAAAATGAAATTATTTTCAATAATTTCATACTTGCGCCTCTTGGCTCTTTCTGCATTAGTGGCCGCCGCCCCCGCTGACACGGAGGACGCTTGCAAGTGGGATAACGCTAGCGTATCCACGCATGTGGCATCCCAAACAAGCGACCTTCCTTGCTTCCACGGAACAAGAGTCATCCCGTCAGGTCTCTTACCATCACTGCGCGCCAAGCCATTAGGCTCTAATACTGCAGGCACTTTAGCGGTGGCAAGAGACCTACGAATGATGTCGTTCAGGGAAGCATGTCGCGAAAGACAACCGGCACTTTTAACACAAGAAAGCCCGTGATGGCCATACGCGTCCACTGCCCCACCGCAGTGGCAAAGATGTGGCTGTTGTAACTTGGCGCCAAGTCGAAGACCAACCGCAATCGTCAGAGTGAGGTGGTCCAACAGAGTGCCTAAATGCTTAGACGGGAGAGCATGAAGCCAGTAACTTGATTCCCTCGTAGACACCGCAAGAAGACGAGCACGGTCGCTTGCAGTAGGTGATGAATTTATAAGCTCCTGCAAAACATCTGAACATAGTGCGTCGTCCCATTGTCTTTGAGAAAACAAAGATACCGGTTCCTTACTAGGACATGCCACATTGAAAGCACATCTAGCTTCAGCCAAATACGACGGCTCAATGGGACCTAAAGATTGGTTTAAAATATTGCCAAAGAGCTTAATCGTACTATAAGCAGAAGATAAAAATGCTGGTAATGATACACTGCTAATTTTACGAATGCCTAAACCACCGTACCGAACTGGGAGAGAGGCTTGTGTCCAAGTCGTGCCATCTAAAGGACAATTTAGAATTTTGGATAGAGTGTTTTTAATTTTCTTATCCAAATCGTTCAATAAGGGAAGGAACTTCCAAAGTGGTGAGCATCGAAGAAAATATGTACATTTTGGAACGAAAAGACAATATTTAATAATAAAAAGGGCCATGTGCGAATTAATTTGGAAGAGGCGTTCCGAACATTGATCAAATTTAGTAATTTGGTCATTGATAAAAAGTGGAATAGAATCAACTAAGACGGGAGCCCCAAGAAGGCGAAGCGAGTCTTCACTTAAAATTTTGATTCCTGGTGCCAAATGATTAAACTGTTCAGTAATGATGTGTCATTTTTGGTCTTCCATTGAATTTGGAATATAGAGCTCACATTTGCCAAAATTCAATTCCAAACCAACAGATTTAAATTGTTCAATTAAAACCGCAAGATCACCTAAAACAGATGAAGCTTCACCTCCTAAAATTCCATCATCTAGATACCAAATGTTAAATTTAGAATTCAATTCCGAAATAATTGGGTGAATAGCCAAACTGAAAATAGCAGGTCCCAGTGGATCTCCCTGTTGGCAGCCAGCAGCAGAGCTTAGAAAATTGGATTTATATAATAATTTGGTAGGTTCCGCGTAACATTGCCAAAGGTAAGGGAAAATTTTTGGAATTTTGTTTTTAACCTCAGAGAGGAGGATGTTACGATCAATTGAGTTAAAAGCATTTTTAACATCAACTTTCAGCAACACCTCCTCACCTGAGTTTAATAGAAAAGTACGAGCAGCGTGAACTGCAGCTTCACAACCACCCTTACATCCGAAGCCTAGTTGTATAGGTTGAAAAAATTCTGACATAGATGGTGCAATGTTCCTGCAGCAGATTTTGGAAACAATGCGTCTTATGGTGGAACCCACAGCAATCGGTCGTACACCACCATCTTTTTTGGCAAGGGCACAAAGATTGGCGCCGTACAAAATTGGTGTTATTTCTTTAGGTACGACGCCCGATAACATTAAGTTAACTAAATTGGTGATTGATTGTAAAAGTCCCTTGCCAATATCACAGTTTAATCCAATTAAGTCTTTAAAATGCTGTGGTGACATAGCATCTATACCGCCAGCAGAACCATTTCTAAAAGACAATACTGCTGCACGAACATCCTCCACCTTAGCCAGAAGCGAAGTTGATTAATAATAAATACATACAATAAAAATATGGTATGCTTAAAGTATGTTTCCAGCATTACTCACCGTTGTATGCCTCTCAATGTCCGTCAGATCGCATTTGTACCAGCCTTCCACGGTTTTACACTCTAAAAGTGCCACCTGAAACAACATAATACTTATTAAAATTTTTTTTTAAAATTTTACATAGTTGACGAAACTGACCGATAGACATGCGTTTTGTAAGGTTCTGTTAGATGTACTGTACGCTTACTCTGAGTTTTTACATTGCAAATTCGATTGATGTAGTGAGCGTTTACTCACATTAGTGTTAAAGTAAAATGAACCTTAATTGCATTAATCTAGAGCTCATTTCATCATTTCGTGTATTTATTCACAGCCAGCGCTCTAAACGCTGAATTTGTGACTTTAAAGCAAGAGATTTTGGGTCCATTTTACTTTGACGCTAATGTGAGTGAACGCTCACTACGTCAATCGAATTTGCAATGTAAAAACTCAGAGTAAGCGTACAGATTTTGCGATGTAGTTGCTGGTGCTGTTTTACCACGCATGCCATGTCCACATCCAGAAGACTCAATCTAAAGTAATATTATAAAAAGGAAAGATTTGTTTGTTTGTAATGGATAATCTCAAAAACAACTCAACCGATTTAAAAAAAAAAAATTCTTATAGAAAGTAACTCTATTAGCGAGTAACATAGGCTTTATTTTATTTTGAAAAAACTAGAGAAACCTACGAAAATTGCAATAATGCGAATGTAGTCGGAAAAAATCGTCCCATCTGAGAACTTCCGTAGAGTGCGCTGCGTAAATAGTAAAAGTTACACGAAAACAATGTATGGTGGAATTGTTTTTCTCAAAAAGTTCTAAAAAATTCCGCGATAACATATGTCTATCTTTTAATTTCTTACATTAACCATTTTTATGATTTTAAAATTTCAAAGCTTTACTTTCGAAGGTGTTTATTGTATTAATCGTTATCGAAATGAAATGGTTGGTCATCTCAAGTATTTAATATAGACCAAGTTCGCCCTTTACACACTTTACTTTGTACAGTTTTTTTTTTTAATTCAGGTGAATATCTTAGAAGATATCATTCGACCGCGGCGGACGAGATCCCGGGTTCGAATCCCAGGTTGGGCCAAGTAATGGATTTTAAGGTATTGGATTTTTCTGACAAGAATTTCAAGCACGGAATTAGTAAGTTGGCGATGTTTCACCCCCGTGCCTTATAGGTCCTGCGCCTGATCTCTCCCCGGTCGTGTCGGATTTTCCGTCCCATCGGGCTATGAGAGTAAAGGAACAGAGAGCGTACAGAGAGATATCCCGTGCAGATGGCTCTAATCTCTCTGGAGATAGGTCGCCTTGGCCGCAATTCATTTTTTAAAATTATATTGAGAATCTGCTAGGTATAGTGGTCTAAAGGAATCTATTATTACCTGTGCACCAGTGATTTTTATACGCGCACAAGATCCAAAAGTTGCACCACCGTCGTTTTGGACGACCAGTGACATTGTCTCAGACGCAGATGAGCCGAGAGAGTAATGCGTTTTGTTACTGTAAATTGAATAAAAATAAAATGATTAATTTTATTTTTAGCTCCATATAAAATAAAAATGAGGGACGAGTGGCCTAGTTGTGACAACGCTTATCAGTCGATTGCGATTGTAAAGCAACGTCGACCCAAGTCGGTAAATAGATGGGTGACCGAATTTGGAGGTTCAAATTTGGCCTGTTCACTTCCTCCGTCACACGGGTGGTATTATCTGGTAATAATCCATAATGGAGAAGTTTACCATTTTTTTATTTATTAAGAAAATTAAGACAAAATAAAATAAAAATATGAAAGAATCATTAAAATATCTCAACAAATGAAAAAGTTATGGAACTTTAAAGTTGCGCTTGCAAGACGGGAGACTTGACGTCATAATTCCCTATCAACCGACTTTATAAAGCCGAATTAAAGAAATAAATGGACTTAAAGTAACTTAATTAAAAGAACTTAATTTGTGTGTAGCCCGCCAACCCGCATTGGAGCAGCGTGGTGGGTCTAAGCTCTAATCCCCACTCTCCTATGAGAGTGGAGGCCTGTGCCCAGCAGTGGGACGTTAATAGGCTGCAGTGATGATGATGATGATGAATTTGTGTGTGAAGATAATTTTGAAGTATTAAATCTCGGCTAGGTATTAAAACTCACTCACAAAATCTCACTCGAGTAGTATACAGCAATCGGTTTACATTAAATAATTAAACTTTTAAATCGTCATTTCTCAGTCATTTATTGATGGATTTAAAAAAAACACTGATTTATTAGTTTTAATCTATATTTTACTTCCATTGTCTTAAATATGATATTCTCAACATCATGACACTTTTCCATTATTAGATACCTATTTATCCGTGGGGCAAAGATAGTTTTCAGCATTAATATATTGAGTTAAATTATATTCAATAAACATTTCAGAAACTAGCTTTTATCGTCCGCCATATTGAATTCATTGTGACATCATTTTACTTTTCGTACTTTTCTCAGCAAAGCCTGATGCAAAAAAATAACTATAGTCCAAGAGACTTATCTGACCCAGTGACAGCGTCTTTAGTACTCGTATCTATGAAAAATAAAATAAAAACAAAAACTTAACGGGCAAAAAATTAGTTCAAATTTTTGCCACCGGGTCAACTAAGTATGTGGGACTGAAGTGACCGACTTAGCTAGACAGGTAACGGAGCTGAAGTGGCAAGGGGCGGGGTAGGTAAATAGTTCGAAGAACCGATAGAAATTTGGGAGCGAAAATGCTGGAATGTGCCCCTCACTGGAAAACGCCGCGTTGGCAAACCCCTACTAGGGGGACGGACAATATCAAGCAGGAGCGTGCCTGCATGGATCCAAGCGGTGTGTTAAAGTCCGTATACGAGACGTTTAATCCAGCAGTGGACTTTATATGAGACTTTATGAGATTTTATAATTCGAAAATTTCTTTTTTCTTACCTGCCCAACCACTGGAACGTCAAAGACAAATTTGGCACGCAGTCCTCCCCCTGACACGGGTCGCGCATGATGTTGATCTCTACCGTGGTGATACTGCGAGGACTTATATCCAACAACGATGAATCATAATCTATAATCAGACAATCTGGTTAAGGAACCACAGCTTATTTAGTTTTCTAGGGTTTATGGCAAGCAGTGCCGTCATAATTTAAATATCGGCTAATAAGTAGTTTTTTCCGATATAGCTGCAGTAACTGTCCCTTTCAATGAAGCGACACCCTTTGTGTCTTATTTTCAACCGACTTCAAAAAAAGGAGGTTCTCAGTTCGACAATTTTTTTTTTAATGTTTGTTACCTCAGAACTTTGACTAGGTGGACCGATTTGGATGATTCTTTTTTTATTTGAAAGGGCATACTTCCCAAGTGGTCCCATATAAATTTTACCGAAATCGGTCGAGCGGTTTTTAAAATATCAACAATAAAATAAGTACTTTGTATAGCGTGTGCTTGTTGTTGTAAAGTTGGCGCGGGAGTTTGAAGCTGGTTGTTTAAAAATAATTTTTATATTAAATTATTTTATTGCTAGATAGGCTTGCGCTTGACGACAATCATGCTTATGAAAAGCAATTCGAGAAAATGTCTATTCACTGAATTGCCTTAAAGGTACTCAAGTCCGATTCAGATTTTTTCAGATTCAGATTCATTTATTTGCATTTAACATGAACAATACAATAATTGACGTGTCACCCCGTTAGGGCATAAGCAGTTTGAGTGACAGGGGAGCTTCGAAATTATTATTTTTATGTCTAGAAAATTATTTCTCTTGTCGAATAAATTAATCTGTTATGTCGTGAAAACGTAATTGCTTAGTTACTAGAGTCAAGTTAAAAAAATAATAATTTCGAATAATATTTACTTATTACAAAATTTTGACAGTCGGGGTCTTTTCCCTGTTTCTATCAATTTTGCCTCTTTTCCAACCAGTTTTAAATCATGAAGAAGTATTTTTTAGATTTTTTTAGCATCGAAAAAAATATATATTGTAGATAGATTCTATATCTAATGATCTTAACGCACAGAAATAGGTAAAGCTATATTTTGCTCGATCGTAAAAAAATATGAAGAAATCGCGATTTTGACTATTTTTCCAATTTTTTGCCTAAAGTTTTTAACTAAATTGTAAAAAAATTATATGAAAATAAAGCTTATTGTATTTATCAGTGATCTCAACTCATAGTTTTTTTAATAAAAATTCAAGCATAGTTCTAGCTTATTTCTAGACGTAAACGGTCACGCGCATCCTCTAGTGGTGGTGCTTCAGTGGCCCACCGGACTCTATCGAGGTTAGACGTATGTCAGTTTTCGCAGGCCACGCTCTCCCGCGCATAAATTCTCAATTTCATTAATTTTGTTGTAAAGATGATGCACGCGACTTCGTCCGTGTGGTTTTTAAAAATTCCGTGGAAACTCTTTCATTTTTCGGGATAAAAAGTATGCATTCCAGACAATCTACTCGTATCTCCACTCCTTTCAGCCAAATCCTTCCAGTAGTTTTTGCGGGAAAGAGGAATAAAGATACACAGACACACGCACACATACAAACTTTCGCCTTTATAGGTACTATTACTGTGATTACCTAGAAGAATATAATATTAGGATTTTTACAAACGCCATGAATAATTTTTGTAGAGAGAGAATTATTGTGTACCTACTCGCGTACTATTATTGTTCCCGTGACTTCGTCCGCGTGGAATAAGTTTTTTTTAAGTCCCACGGGAACTCCTCAATTTTCCGGGATAAAAAGGGTACCTAGCCTATGTCACTGTCCAGGTCCTCAACTATACCCATGCAAAAAATCACGTCGATCCGTTGCTCCGTTGCAGCTTGATTGAAGGACAAGCCAACAAACCAATAAACCAATAAACCAATAAACCAACAAACAAACACACTTTCGAATTTATAATATTAGTATGATTAGTAGTAACAATGTGACCACAGTGTAAATACATACAGTGAGGCGAGGTCTTGGCTAATTGTGGATAATTGGCTTTACTGAGAGTTGAGACACGGTAGGTTCAAACTAGTGATGTAACGAAGATTCGCATATTTTTTGAATTTTTAACCGACTTCCACAAAGGAGGAGGTTCTTAATTCGGCGCGTATATCTATATTTTTAATGTATGTTGCCGCATATCTCCGTGTTTTACAAACCGATTTGAAAAATATTTTTTTCAGTGGTTAGAGGAAGCTCGCGAGATGGTCCCATAAAAAAATCTGACTCCAAATCCTCAATCCTGATGCTGTAGGTATACCTACCACTCAAAACTAGGGAGTTAGGCAGTTTTGATGGTGAATTCATATAGTAGATATCAAGTCACGTGTATACGATTCAACTCTGAGTCCCAACTCCTCAACCCTGATGCTGCAGGGTACAGAACTCCTTAAAAATAGCGATTTAGGAATTTTTATGGGGAATGCATATTGTAGGTGTCAAGCAACGACTTCATACTTAAACCCAAGTCCCAACTCTTCAACTCTGATGCTGCAGGGTACTGCACTCCTAAGCCGTGGGGATTAAGACTACACTAAAATGTTAAAAATAAAAATTATTTCCAAAAAACCGACTTCCAAAGCCACTGTCAAGTAAAAAATAATTTTGATTTCTACACACTATGTTGCATGTTCTACACACTATATACAGAACGAACCAATGCACGTTGAAGTCATTCAAAGAAATTATGACTTCTGGAAGGAAAAGATGGAACCAAAACTGAAGACTTTTTATTATAAGTGTTTATTGCCCAACCTTGTAAATCCTAGACATACTCGAGGCATGCCAATTAGGGATTCAACAATAGGAGAAGAAAAAGAAAATATTCAGCCTCCAGTACCCTTACAGCAGCAGCTAAATGACTTTTCCCAACCTGGACCTAGCACACGACGATTAGATTTTAATGAATTTTAATTACGTTTTTATAGTAAGCTTCCAGGTCAATCTATAAATTAAACGTATAATATTTAATTGTCAGATCTTTTTTTAATCGTTGATTTATAATTTTAATTTAATATTAATACGTAAGTTTATTTATTATATTATTATTTTAAGTAAAAATCCTTTACAAGATTCATTTTCGTTCATAATAGAATACAATGTAAACATACCTTATGAAGTCGTCCGTTTCATAAAGGTCCGTTTGAAGATTCTCAGTCGGTTAT
The DNA here is from genome assembly GCA_963932025.1 of Erebia epiphron. Taxonomy (NCBI): domain Eukaryota; kingdom Metazoa; phylum Arthropoda; class Insecta; order Lepidoptera; family Nymphalidae; genus Erebia; species Erebia epiphron. Next base: position 40,126,233 of record OZ009948.1, on the reverse strand, counting down.
CGGGTTATCGAAAGAGGAATGAAAACCTTCCTTTCTGAGGCCCTCAAAGTTATAATTTCAGATGCTTACGCTATTTAATTTATACAACGTGAGTCAGTAATTTAAAAGTGTAAAATTTCAATGTCTATAAATTATATCTATTAAAATTCTAAACAATATCTATCAAGTTGAAATAGTACCTACCTACTGTATGTTTTATATACTGTGACCAGTGCTCGTACGAGCGCGTATTTATCTACGTACGCGAGAATTTTGGAACGCGAGGGGGCTCGAAAATACCTAAAGTTCAATACAATAACTAAATGCTTTTTAATACATCACAATTCACAATGTCAATTACAAAAGAAAAAGAATTAACAAGTGAATATAATTAAAATTATTAAAAAATACGACTGCTCTGCCGTAGACACACATACCTACATACACGAACCATGAAAACATAACACTCCTTTTTTGGGCAGTCGTGTACTAAAAAATCCCCCTCGAATGGAAGTACGGCTACCACTCTATAGTGTTATATATTTTTGGAATCTACTCAACATTTTCTAGATGATGATTATATAGTTAATCTTATTTTCGGTTTTTTTTTCAACTTTAGTCTTTAATGCGGAACCATGGTCACCCCATCAACTTTTTTTAAATTTTACTAGCCTATATGTCACCCGGAATAAGCTAGGGATACTAATTTATCAAAATCGGTTCAGGCGTATAGAAGTTAATGTGGAATATACATTCTCACATACATACATGAACCCTGAAAACAATATACTCCTTTTTCAGGCAGTCGTATAAAAAGTAAGAAGTCATACCTACTTCACCTACCTGCAGGAAACACGGTCGCCGGAAGGGCGATCCAGGCCTTAGCGTTTCATATCAGAAATGTGCAAAAAAACGTTTCGCACGACTTGATTGAACATCGACCACGTAGACGTAAGGCTGCCAGAGCTAACGGTCTATGGTAAAACGGTGATTTTATTACCTATATGTTTTACCAAAAAAAGATGCAATAGTTAATGTTGTATAAAAATTAAATCTCGGCGTTTGTTGGCGAGTTGGCGCTCTAGATGCATCTACTAATAATAAAGCACTAGTATATCTATCTAATATCTTTAAACGAGCAATTCTTGTATATATGTATATTATATAAATATATATAATCTGAATCTCGGAAACTCGGAAAATTCTCATGTAATTTAGAATGCAGGGGGTTTCGGGGGCGAAATCGATGTAGCTAGAATTTATTTTAAAAAAAAGTCGTTTTATCCGTGTTTTCAGGCAAAAACTGCTACAATATCATAAGAATATGAAGGTAAAAAAAGAAAATATATTTTTTTTATTTAAATATAATTTCCAAAAAACATGTTTTGCCAAAAAAAAATACCGAGCAAAGCTCGTTCATCCAGGTACTAGGTATTATCACTAGACCTATGTTACCTTTTAGGCTTTTACTACTACTTTACCAATTCTATTCAAGCAATAACAAAAAATAAATACAATTAATATAGATCTATAAAGGAGTAGTCATTATTATTCCTGGGCACAATCTCCAAAGAATATCCCATAGAATACCAATAGGCAGGCGACGTTGCGACTGCGCTGCAAGCTGATAAGATAAACGATATAGGGCTTTGGTTGTATAATATTTCCCTTTCGCTAAGTCACGTTCCTCCAACTATATAAATAAATAATTTTGATTTCTACACACTATGTTGAAGTCGGGCGGGTATAACAAGGATAAGCAAAGTTGTACGCATCAGGCTTTGGAAGTCGGTTTTTTGGCATGAATTTTTATTTTTAACTTTAAAAACTTCTGACTCTAAATCTGAATTCTTTATGGGACCACCTCGAGAGCTTCCTCGAACGATTGATAGAAAAAAAATTCAAATCGGTTTAGAAACCACGGAGATATGCATCGACATACATTAAAAACAAAACAAAATACGCGCCGAATTGAGAACCTCCTCCTTTTTTGGAAGTCGGTTAAATACTCACCTTTCCGTTTTAAACTGTTGGCATCCAGCTGCACAGTTGCATTAAACTTGTATAAACCTTTTTTGTAGTTACCCTAAAAAATTAACAACTTTATTGTAACAGAAAAGTTGATTTGATTTTTATGCAGGTTCCATACCTCAAGAGAAAAGGAACCCTTATAAGATAACTTCGTTGCCATTCTGTCTGTCAACCCCTTTTTTCTCGGGAACGCGTGGAGGTAATGTAAGGTAGGTAATGGTATCAAGTTGAAATAATTATCAAATACTCAGGTCTACGGTATCTAGAGCTATAAAAAAGTCAAGTTTCTAATTACGGCCGTTTATGCTGCATTTTTTGCAAATTTTGACACTCGTCAATAAATCAAAACCTATAGGGTACTTCCCGTTGACCTAGAATCATGAAATTCGGATAGAACCAACGCACAGCATACGTACCTAGGTATAGGAAAAAATCCGAAAATCGTTAATTAGGGTTCCGTTCTCATAGGGTATAGAATTGTTTGTCAGGCGCTACCAGTTTTGCATCCTGAGTAAACCAGCTATTTCACAGCTGATTACGTTTGGACATCTTTCTTGTTATTTACTAAAAGAATTTTGTATTGTGTGGTGATACGGAACCCTTTGTGAGTGAGTCTGATTTGCACTTGACCGGTTTTGCATTCTATATTTTACTTTTTACCGTAAAAATTGACATAATTTTTTACTAGATACATTAAGTCAGCTAAGTGTGGATTACCAGACTTCTCACACCTTTAATTCACAGGTATGCAGTTTACAATGTTTTCCTTCAGCAAGCGATATAATACCTAGGTGCGTTTCCAGGGATCAAACCCTGTACTCTCCGAACAAGAGTCCGAAATGTAACCACACATGTTATGCCCGCGACTTCGTATGCGTGGTTTGAGGTTTTTTGGTTCCCGCGGGAACTCTTTAATTTTCCGAGATAGAGTAGCCTATGTGCTATTCCAGACTATAATCTATATCTGTGCCAAATTTCAGCCAGATCCGTTTAGCCGTTGGTGCGTGATTGAGTAACAAACATCCATACATCCATACATCCATCCATACATCCACACATCCATCCAAACTTTCGCATTTGTATTAAGTAAACTTTAAATAAAACAAAATATTAATAACTTACCAATGAAACAACAACATCTGTGACAATGCGGGGTGGTTTATCTGATAACGCTAATGCATAAAAACCTTCCTTTTCTAACCACACTGCGTCACCTTCTACCCTCGTCGTTAATACAATTTCTATATAAACAGAAAATAAAAATAAACATGATTTAAAAATTATGCATGTATGTATGTATGTATATACTTTATTGTACACCACGAATATACAAAAGCAACATGTTACAAACAAGAAAACAACACTAAGTAGGGGTACAATAAGGCGGACTTATCGCTAAACAGAGATCTCTTCCAGACAACCTTAACGCTAGGGAGAAAATGTTTAAAAAAAAATAAAAATGAAAATTTTTAAATTTACACTATGAATATGTGAGGGAAGTTCATTCCCTAGTATCCCTGAGTGCGAATGAACTTTGGAAATATTTAGTCCGATGTGAAAATTATCTGGCCGTTTCAGGTACATTTATGGATATTTTAATAGAAATTCAAATACGCAAGTGTATAAACAATAAATGTAGGATTGTTTATACCTTCGAAGCATTCTAACTGCTTTACATTATCTTTATGAACATTTAGGATTATATTATCTACAATGACGTACTGTATATAAAAAGTATTCTCTACATATAGGATAGAAACAGACGTTACTTTGCGGAAGTCCACGATAATCAAGGAATTGCTTTGGCGGATTAAAGCGATTTAAGCTTCTTGTTGCTTGATTCTCTACATATTTCTTGTTATTTTATTAAACATCAGGCATGATGCAGTGCAAATCGAAGTCCGGGTTTTGCTAAGTTTTTGAATAAGTACGATACTTACCTCCAGTAATCACTGTTAAATTCGATGGATATGTTAAACTTACAGTTACAGTAACTGTAAAATTGTCGTCTTGTTCTCTAACTCTCTGGAAAATCAAAAATGTTTTATAAGGTTTATTTTTCAATTATTTAAATTATTTAATTAATTTTTTTAATTATAAAAATAAAATTAAAGAACAAACAAAAAAGCAATAAACAAACATACTTTCGCATTTTTAATATTAGATAGATACATCGAACAACAAACCGATCAAGACGAAATCAAGGACAATTAATATAGATTTGTGTTTTGAAGACAAAGAAATAAGGTTTCCTAAGGGGTTGTTTATGGGAATAATTAGTAGTAAGTAGGTACGTCTCTCTCTCTCTGCGTCGTATTCCTCATTACTGAGGGTCGTGATCCCTTTCCATAAATGGTAGGAGTTCCTTCCGCATACGACTATACGAAGAAGAGTATTTTAAACTCTTAGGTTCTTATGCGATTATTATCAGATGTCAGTGATGATAACCGGGACCGACGGCTTAACGTGCTCTCCGAGGCACGGAGGAAACGAAAAGGGCTAATTGGAACGGCCAAATTCGGTCACCTATCCAGTTACCGACTTGGGTCAACTTTGCTTAACAATCGCAATCGACTGATATGCTTTACAATCGTGCATTGTAGAGTCAACATCTCCTGAAGATGCTCCGGTGTCGGAGTGAAACGTACGTTGAGAGTGATTTGGAGGATTTGTGTTGTGTGGTGCTGTGCCTGTGCGAATTGCTGGGTGGTGGGTGTCGTATGCTGCAGGATAAACACACGCACTTTACCACACAGATTTGTCTACTGTATAGCGGATTATAGCGAAATAAACTTCTAGTTCATTCGAATGATATGCGTTGTCACAGCTATAGGGCACCCGTCCCTTGAGTTAGTACGTAGGTAGCGGGAAAGCCAATAAAAATTTAAAATAGGTACAAAAGAACTGACCTCAACACCCTTCAAGCTTGCTTGTACGTCCACTGTAATTATAGGTATACTACGATACAACGCCACTTTACCACTACCGGGTGAGCCTATGGCCAAAACTAAAACAAAAATTTCTGTAAATAATACAATAGAACTTAAAGCTTACCCTAATTACTATATAACCTACCTACCTAGTCTTACCTAATTACTATATAAATCATGCTCGCGTGGAATGGTGGCAAGAATGTTAGCTGCATTTCCGCGCTGGACAGCCAGACTGATCCTATGCGCAAAGAATGAGCCAGCGCTTCTGTCACCAGAGGAGGCAATTATAACTATAAGTTAAATATATACTCGTAAAAAGAAAAGGTGACTGACTGACTGATCTATCAACGCACAGCTCAAACCACTGGACGGATCAGGCTGAAATTTGACATGCAGATAGCTAGGCGTACGTAAGCATACGTTAAGAAAGGATTTTTAAGATTCAACCCCTAAAGGAGTAAAATAAGCCTTTGAAGTTTGTATGGAAATCAAACCTAACGTGAGCGAAGCCGCGCGCAAAAGCTAGTAGGTATATTAATAAATGTATACGCAAAACTGTGTCTGGGAGCTGGCTGTGTATCTATGCTACGTTTTACGGGCCCTTGAGTTCAACGGATTTTGATGGTAAGTTGGTACAAATTGCTATTATTACAATACACGCTGATGCCCGCGACTTCATTAAATATGATTATATATTATATATAATATATTGTGATTTTATATTTATTGAGGTTTTAGGTTCCCGCAGAAACTTTTTAATTTTCCGGAATAAAGAGGAGCCTATGTAATATTCCAGCCAAATTTCATCCAGATGAGTTCAGCGGTTCTGGCGTGATTGAGTAACAAACATCCATCCATCCAACCATCCAAACTTTTGCTTTATAAGATAGTATAGATAAGTATTAGTACGGATCCGAGACATGGTCGCTGACTATGGGCCTGATAAGAAGGCTCAGGGTCACTCAGCGGGCGATGGAGAGGCCTATGCTGGGAGTGTCCCTACGTGATCAAATCGGAAATCAAGAGATCCGTAGGAGAACTAGAGTCACCGATATAGCCCGAAGAGTTGCGAAGCTGAAGTGGCAGTGGGCGGGGCACATAGTTCGGATAACCGATTGACGTTGGGGTCTCAAAATGCTGGAATGGCGACTCCGCACTAGAAGGCGTAGCGTCGGCAGACCCCCACACGGTGGACGGAAGACATCAAGAGAGTCGCAGGGAGTCGCTGGATCCAGGATAGGCGGCGCAAGACCGTGGCTTGTGGAGGACCCTACAAGAGACCTATGTCCAGCTGTGGACGTCCGTCGGTGGACGACGACGACGATGACGATGACGACGACGACGACGACGACGACGACGACGGCGACGACGACGACGACGATGACGACGACGACGACGACGACGATAGATTAGGCATACAGACAAACAGAGAGGGACAAAAAGATACACTTTCATATTTATATCATGGAATAGATGATGGCCGCGATTTCGTCCGTGTGGATTGGGTATTTTTAATTCACAGATGAACTCTTTAATTTTCTGGGATAAAAATAGCCTTTGTCCTTCCCTGCGATGTAACGTACCTGGGTACCATATTTCGTACAAATAAGGTTAAACGGGGCCGGGAAATCGTAGCAGACAGACAGACACACTTTCGCATTTATAATATAATGGACTGTGGATTCAGGTACCTACACGCGCGACCAGTGTCCCTTTCCCATGACCCTAAGTTACTTTGGACCCATTGATGTAGAATTTTAGTAATTCTATTTCAATGTTTGGACCAATATTATACAGAAATATCCCTTAATTTCATTTTAAATTACATAAATACATAGGTACTTACAGTACTCTCCATATTCATCAAAACTTGGCACCGGCAAAGCTTGGAGACTAAGCCCAAAGGTCTGTAGTCCAGAATTCTGAATTATTTGCGTGTAGACCAAATCAGATATTGGGAATGATTTAATGTCCAATGTCTTCTTCTTAATGAAGAGCTGGTTGACCTCGTATCCAGAAAAAATGTACACAGAACCTGCACCCCCATCTTCGTACGGAGCACTCACGAAAATTTCTAAAAATATACATTAATTTTAATAATGGTATTATTAAACAATCTAAATACCTTTAAACGAGCAATTCTTTTATTATGTTATCTCGGAAACGGCTAAAACGATTTTCATTATTTTAAAGTATGCTCTGGATGTTTCGGGGGCGATAAATCGATCTAGCTAGGATTCATTTTTAGAAAATGTCGTTTTATCCGTGTTTTCGGGCAATGAAAAACTGCTACAATATCATTAAAATACGAAGGTTAATTTCGTCACCGTCTACAAGGTTATAATAGCTCAGATGGGAAAACGGGCGGTCCTAAAACCAGAAGACCCCGGTCCGAGTCTGATGTCTCCAGTCCGATTATATATTTTTCCTTTTTTTTTCAAGTTCCTTCTTTAGTGAGAAAAACTATTATTGGGAGCCAAATTGCACTCGTGATTTTCTATTTAAATAACCAGTTCATTTTTTTTTATTATTATTCGTTCGGTAAGCTCGAAAAATATTATTCATATTTACCAAAAGAAAAACCGAGCAAAGCTCAGTCACCCAGGTACCTACTAATGTATAAGATCGGGTTTCGTTTTCGAAGCTAGAGTGGCAATGGGCGAGGCACATAGTTGCGAATAACCTATACCTACCCTAGAAATTAGACTAATGAGAAATTTAACTGGAACCGACACTTATAAAATATTATCCTATCAACTAAGAAGTCCCTGACGCATCTTACGGCCGGTTTCTGAATTGAGAATTTCATGTTGAGTCTGTCTCAAAGACTACGGACTAATTAAACAAATTTTTGTTTCTGTATTGTTGTTGTTGTTGTTTATAGTTCCTCGTGACAGAAGCCGCCTACGTTTAGTTTGCCTCAAGTGAGAAGCAATCTTGGTCACCACGGACCGTTTGTATAGAATGTTGTCCCTCGCAAATTGTTATCGGAATAGTATAGATCTTCTGTGATAGCATCAAAACAATCAAAAAGAAAATTTCTTAATGTTTAATATATTTGTTTTAAATTTAGATGGTTTTGTTAATTTAGTTAGTTTTGTTAATTGTTCATCTTTTTTTCGTGACGTAACTTACGCTGTAGTTATTAAGTTTTTAGTTTTTAATAATTAGTATCCAAATAATATGCATGCCATGTCCATATCGAGAAGACGCAATTATAGTCCTCAGTGAATTTTGTTAATTTTGTTAAAGTGTTGTGGATTGATTAATAAAAATAAAAAAATAAAAACTCACATACATACATACTTACATACATACATATATACATGAACCCTGAAAACAATATACTCCTTTTTCAGGCAGTCGTTTAAAAAAACAAAGACAAAATCAAGCAAACCAACTTTTACACTAGCTGATGTCCGCGACTTCGTCCGCGTGGTTTAAGTTTTTTTCATTCCCGCGGGAACTCCCTAATTTTCTGGGATAAAAATTAGCCTATGCCACTCTCTAGGTCCTCAAATATACCCATGCCAAAAATCACGTCGATCCGTTGCTCCGTTGCGGCGTGATTGAAGGACAAACCAACAAATAAACACACTTTCGCATTTATAGTATTAGTATGATTAACTTTATTTTGTAAGTGGTTCTTACTTTGTTATTGTGCAAGACATAAAAATGAACTAATAAAATTTTGATAACCTGGAAAGCCGTCCTCATCAAGATCTGTCGTTGCAATACTGGACCCGAACCTTGAAGCATCCTTGGTACTGTGTATGCATATTTTTTTAAACCTTGGGAATTCACTGTCAATCTGAAATAAGACAATTAAGTACACAGGTTACACATTTAATAATTTCCTCCCGACCAAATATCAAATGCCAAATATTAATAATTTTATATATAACTGAACTACGGAAACTGCTCTCTGCGCATACCATGGATATGTATCATCGCTCTTACGCTATGGTCTCATTCTGTGGGGCAATTCCGTTGATATCCTTAGGGTGTTTCGCATTCAAAAAAAATGTATTCGAGCTATATGTGGAGCTGAGCCCCTACAAACATGTAAGCCGCTTTTCAAAATGATGCAGATTTTACCTCTCCCATGTCTTTATATATTTGAAGTCTCTGTTTTTGTGCATAAACATAGAGATCATTTTCCAAGTATAGCCGATACGATCTCAAGGTCCAATAGACATGGAAATAAGCTTGTGATACCAAGGCAAAGAATAAGCTTATTCAAAAAAAACGTTTATAACATGGCCATATACATATATAACAAAATACCTGAGAGCATTAGAAAACAAAATACATATAACTTTAAATCAAAGATGTTTAAATTATTATTAAATAAATGTTATTACACTGTACATGAGTTCTTGCAGGATAATATTAATTACTGACAAATCATGTTTACTTTTGGATATAGTTTGACATTAATAACTAGGAGTAAAATAACAATAAATCGCGGATATCCTTAACGTACAGTATCTTAATAATTTCAAATTGACATTTTGTAACTATTTTATATTCAGCATTTATATATATTTCAGGGATAACTATGCGATTTATTATTATTAACTGTAATTGAAAATGATGTGTGGTACTGATGTGTTTAATTAATAATTGTTAAATTGCATCACGTAATAATAAGTAGATGATGATATTATGATGTAAGCTGCTAATATATTGCACGCCATATTTGGTAGTACACTGTTTCCAAAAATATTGTAAGAACTTTTCACGTGTATTTTTGCAATAAATAAATATCTTATCTTATCTTATCTTATAAAATTCTTTTTAAAACAACCGACATCAAACTCCCGCGCCAACTTTACAACAACAAGCACACGCTGTACAAAGTACTTATTTTATTGTTGATATTTTAAAAACCGCTCGACCGATTTCGATAACATTTATATGGGACCACATGGGAAGTATGCCCTTTCAAATAAAAAAGAATCATCCAAATCGGTCCACCCAGCCAAAAGTTCTGAGGTAACAAACATTAAAAAAAAAAATACAGTCGAATTGAGAACCTCCTCCTTTTTTTGAAGTCGGTTGAAAAAAGACGCAGTTGGCAATTATTTGTAGTTGGAGACCCCAAAGGATTGTTTTTTTTTTAAATTAATGAATTATAATCGATTCGGATCAGCTACCAGAGAGAGAAAGAAAATTGGTTAAACCAAGTTTTAATATTTAAACTCAACTCGGTACAGACATAGATTGCATCCCGATATAGTTTACTGTGTATCCCGGTAATCAAAGAGTTCCCAGAGATTTTTCAAAAAATATTTCCACTCGGACCACATCTTCATCATTATACTTATATATGTTTGCGTATAATAGTGGGTAAGTTTTGCACAGAGATCACACGCAAATTGGAGTCATGAATTTCGCCCGCTAGTGTTGTACGGTTTTAACGGTACGTATTTCAAACACGAAACTAGCGACGGCCGAGCGACGGCGACAGCGGGGCGGGTACGAGAGCAAGCGACAAATTTCGGGAAGGCCCTATATTAGGCAAACTGAAATTGTGAAAAAGTCTAATTTCGTCAAAGGGCGAATCCAGTGCTGCCAGTCTGGTAGAGCGTTTGCGGTTATTTCAAAAATATTTTATTAAAATTCCCAAAAAATATACTTTTGGCAATCTGAAATTTTAATCACGTATTTATTGAGTAATAAAATACCTGCAAGTCGCCAGAAAAGTTTTGCGGTTTTAAACGTGAATAATTTTTTCAAATGAATACGACAAAATTGCGGCGAAATTCATCGCTAGCTCTCCGACTAATCGCATCGCCCCGCTGCCGCCGTCGCCCCGCCGCCGTTAATTTCGTGCCCGCACACTAAGTACGCTGCGCAGGCCTTACTGGCCTCTACAACGTTACCAGGAGGCATCGACTAGAAATAGGGTGCAAGCCCTAGGGCTTGTGGACATCTGGGGGTAACGTCTTCCTTAAGGCGCCTCCTGCGAGGCTCGGATCGTTGAAATAGGTGGGAGGGCGGTTGGACTAGACAAGTCCGTATGCCCCAGAGGCCGCGGGTTGTGTCCACATCAGAGTGATGACCTCAAGTTTTTTTTTGATTTTTATAAATTCTTTATTAAAATAAATATGTATAATACTTCAACATTGCATACATAATACAGCGTGAAGAAACATAGTTACACTCACTTAAAGGCTAAACAGGCACCTATTAAAGTTTTTCTACATAAAATAATATAAAGATAACTGATTTCAACTTGGATTTCGTACTTATTACACGATTAAAGCGCAATATGCGGAATATTTGTAGATGTCTCCGCTTTTTACAACTACTTTTTAAATAAATTTGACAAAGGTATCTTCGTATGATGACCTCAAGTGAAATCAGAGACCTCGCTACTTACCAAAACTCCTCCTTTATAAACGTGTACAGCGCCGCTTTCGTAACCCCCTTCAGCAGCTTGCGCAGGCGCACCCACAAGTAAATCTGTATAACTGTCGCAATCAAGGTTCGCGCTGTGTAGGGTCGAACCGAACATAGAGCCGACTGTATTGTCTTTTATCTGCACTATTTTGGGCTTGCGTCTTCTATAATATTTCAATAATTTCATACTTTTTTCTTGATCGTCATACGAGAGAAATGAAATCTGTAGAATTAATTTTTTTTTTTTTCAATAAATAGGTAAGTACTTGAGATTTATAAAGAATTTGGACTGCTCAAAAATGGTGGAAGATTTTGAGATAAGAATATAGATTTTTTATTTAGAAGATTCCGTAATATACTTGTTTTATAAGTTTGTCGATTTTGAGAAGGCTTACGACAGAGTTCCCTGAGAGGTTTTGTGGTGGGCTATAAAAGTGAAAGGACCTGTACCTGAGAAGTATGTGAGGCTTATGAAAGAGATTTACTCAGAAGTGAGCGCAAGGGTCCGCTCAGAAGCTGGCGTTACAGACACGTTCAATGTGGAAGTGGGCTTATACCAGGGATCGGCTTTAAGTCCTTACCTGTTTCTCCTGGCAATGGATGCTCTCACATCAGACATAGAGGAGCAGGCACCCTGGTGCATGATGTTCGCTGACGACATTGTACTTGTCGGGGAAGAGGCGTCTGAGGTCCAGAGCAGACTGGGCAAATGGCAAGAGAGATTGGAGAGTGTTGGCCTAAGAATCAGCCGAACGAAGACAGAACATCTGTTCTGTGACTTCGGTGGCCCCTCTCGTTTCCATGAAATTGCCTTGGATGGTATATCCCTACCGGTCTGTTCCGATTTCCGGTACCTTGGTTCGCTCTTTCAAAACCACGGTAATATTGACCGAGACGTGAACAACAGAATGAATGCGGGATGGATGAAATGGCGATAGGTCTCGGGTGTAATATGCGACCCACGAATGCCCCTTAAACTAAAAGGGAAAATCTACGACAGTCGTCAGACCTGTCACATTGTATGGTTCAGAATGTTGGGCGGTGAAAAGGACGGATGAAAGAAAAGTACATGCGACCGAAATGCGAATGTTGATCCATCTCATCATCACTGTGGTGTGAATAGAATGGATAAGATTAGGAATGAATATATGAGGGGAAGTTTGAAAGTAGCGCCAGTGATAGAAAAGATGAGGAGTAATGGGCTAGCATGGTATGGGCATGTAATGCGGAGGGAAGAAAGGCATATTACGAGAAGAATGATAGTTAAGCATGTGGAAGGAAAGAAGAGTAGAGGGAGACCAAAGAAAAGATGGATGGATTGTGTGAAAGAGGATATGCGTATAAAAGGGGTGAATGATAGGTTGACGGATAACAGAAGTGAGTGGAAGAAGAAAACATGTTGTGCCGACCCCACGTAGCGTTGGACAAGGGCAGGAGGAAGAAGAAGATAGTAACTAGATTAGTCCAGCTAACTATAATATCTATTGTATGTTTTCAATAAAAGTACTATTAGATGAAATATTTAAAAACCTTTTCAATAAAATTAATATTAAAGGAACTAAAATATTGAGTGAAATTAAATAACACTAACATAATAAAATAAATAAATAATATTTTATTTGCGCGAATATGGGTACAGATAAAGGTCTTAAAAAAGTATTTTCCTTGCATATTCTACCGTGTATGCACGTATGGATGGATGGATGGATGTTTATTACTCAATCACGCCCCAACGGCTGAACGGATCTGGATGAAATTGGGCACAGAGATAGATTGTAGTCTGGAATAACACATATTATGCTACTCTTATTCCGCAAAATTAAGGAATTCCCGCGGGAACCAAAAAAACCTCAATTCACGCTGACAAAGTCGCGGGCATCAGCTAGTTCTACCATAAAATGGTGTGAAAACTGTTAGGAATTTCAGGTAATGTTATTTCATTAGATCAATATCATAAAATAAAATTATTTAAGTATCACTACAGTAATCAAGAAGATTAAGAGAAGAAGTTAGTCAAGTATAACTATTGTATATCATTAATTTAGCGAATTTCATTAATAAAACATCAAAAAAGACTCAATAATAAAACTTAAAGACAGATGTCAGAAGACTGAAGTGCAGCTGACCCTGGACAAACTGAAGTCCAGTAGGACAACCTACTTCAGCTCTTATGTCCTTACTATTCCGGCTTCGTGCAAAGACGTGTTCCTCAGTTCAGACTTTTGGCCTGAGGGCATAGTTTACCGGCGCTTCAAGGAAGCCAGATCCAGAATCCCTACAGTCTTATAATTATAATATTTTCATATGTATTTATTTTATTTTAAGATTTTGTATGATAAAGTATATTTTTCTATGGGCCTAGTTGCCTGAATTAAAAGAATAAATAAATAAATAAAAAATAAAAATAGGCAACACTTCTTAACACATAATATAAGGTCTTATGATGTGTTTCCAATTTACATACTCTAAATCTACTGAAGAGGGTACTTAATGGAAATGTGCAAAAGTGTTAGCGTTTATGAATAATAAAAGCTCTTTTGACTTTAAATTGGATTAAAGAAATATAATGTCATGACAAAAACGTCATCATACTAAATGTGTCTTCTATAAATAAGATCGTTTGGCGGTATTTGATTCATTCTTTATCTGTTAGTGAAAGTGTAATCATTATTTACACCAGCAATTGTGATTGGTGTTTCGAGTTAACTAAATTGCGTTTTAAGCATTAAACGCTTGAAATAACTGAACGTGAAATTATACAATACGAAGCATCATCTGTGTGTATTATTTCTACGAGTATCCTGCCTGCGTTTAACATAAGGATGAAATATAGAAAGAGATACTTACGAAACCAAACCTTATATCCGTATCTGCGCTAAATGCATATAGTTTTGGATAGCCCATGAAAAAAGTACCATATGCCAATGCACCTCCTAAAAAAATTGTGACTGCAGTTTACTCCTTACGAATGAAAAGTGTTACCATGGAAACATAAGCAAGTGTTACCATTGTAAATAGTCAAGTCAAGTCAAGTCAAATAACGTTTATTCAATTTAAGTAGGTATACTACACTTATTGACGTTGAGAAACATAACGTAACGTAACGGAGAAAATTGAACTATACTCCCCATAAATATTCATACCCTGGGATTTTATATGAATATCGATTCGTATGGAGTAAACTCCAAAAAATATACACACAAAAATGTATGCAACATTGAATCTTTATCACATAGATTTAGGATTGGTCGGTTTGGACCAATCCTAAAGGGCAAAACACACACTAGGGAACGGGCGCGGGTCGGGTGCGCGGCGGGTCGAATTCCTTGTATTTATATGGACGACATCACACAGCGTCACCCGCCACGCGCTCGACCCGCGACCGCGATCTGTGTGATGTCTGCCATATAAATACAAATTCCCTGTGTGTTTTGAGCTTAAATCTATGCTTTATCATCATCATTTCAACCCATCAACCGTTCGTTACTTAGCATGCCTCGTTGGTCTAGTTGTTAGCACGTTCGACTGCGGCCAACGAGGTCCCGGGTTCGAGTCCCCGGTCGAATCATAACAAGTATTGAGTTTTTCTGACAAGAAATCCTCAGTACTAGCCCGGAGTCAGGAAGTTGGCGGTGTTCACCCCCGATCCTTGGAGAGCACGTAAAGCCGTCGGTCCTGCGCCTGATCTCTCTCCGGTCGTGTCGGATTTTCCGTCCCATCGGCCTATGAGAGTAAAGGAACTGAGACTACCTGTGTATGCGCATTTGCGTACTATAATACCTCCCGCGCAGATGGCTAATCTCAGGATATAGGCCGCCCTGGCCGAAATTCAGGAGAACATTTTAATATCATATCACTACAGCATACTGTGATAATATGATAAATTATGCGAAAGTGTGTTTGTTGGTTTGCCCTTCAATCACGCCGCAACAGAGCAACGGATCGATATGATTTTTGCACGGGTATAGTTGAGGACCTGGAGAGTGACATGACTATTTTTTATCACGGAAAATTAAGAAGTTCCCGCGGGAAATAAAATTAATTTAAACCACGCGGACCCTGTTTGTACCCTGGGATGGTTTATATCCACAACTAACTGATGCCCGCGACTCGGTCCACGTGGTTTAAGTTTTTGTTATTCCCGCGGGAACTCCTTAATTTTCCGGGATAAAAAGTAGCCTGTGACACTCTCCAGGTCCTCGCCTACGCCCATGCCAAAAATCACGTAAATCCTTTGCTGCGTTGCGGCGTGATTGAAGGACAAACCAATAAACCAACAAACAAACACACTCGCATTTATAATATTAGTATGATTGGACCCTGTAGGGGGCGCTTCAATGTATTTCGACGTTCAAGGCAGTACAAAGTCTACCGGGCCCACTAGTAGGTGAAATAAATAAATCATTTATCATTTACTTCTAATGAAATAAGATTACCTGTATATTTGTAACTAATTGTTTCAGTTTTGTTCACGGCATCTACCATTTTGACCGCCGCCGTCAACGGCTGGTCCATGTCCATGACGTGTAATATGTTGTCATACATGGGCTTTGCTATCAGTATCAACTTGTTAGCAACGTCTGACAGCGTGGTCCAGCCAACGCCTCCCAAAAAGCCATCTACAACAAGCAAAAAAAATAACAGTTACCACAGAACAAAAAAAAGTGTGTGTGTGCAATTCAAACACGGCAGAAGTGAAAATTCAGAAAAGTAGTCTACGAGAGAATGAAATAAATATAACTTGTATTGTATCTCATTCTCTTGCAGGCGAAATCCTATTAGGAATATGATTGTCTCTTTTTGCCTCGCTTTATAGTTTCATCGAATTTTCAAATCACAACGATTCTAAAGAAAGGAAAATGTTCATTTTAGGCCTACTAAAATGGTAATGGTAATAAAATTTATGGTAAAGTGTACAAGAGTACACTTTACCATAAATAGAGGAAAATACATAGATTGTATTAAAAATATAATAATTTAGCACAGTAAAGTAAATAACGAGCAAAAAAATAAAAATGTATTTCAAGTTTTCGATACGTTTTCAAGATGAATCAAGTCATTTCTGACAGTCACTGCCAAAATTAAGTGTTTTTCTTTTGAAAACGTCAAAAATATGAATCCGCCATTGTTACCCACTCATGTTTAGTGTTCCATAACTTGGAAAGATTAAATAATTTTACCACTGAAATTACGACGCATTCGTAGATTTGACCAATAAAAACTGGTCTAGTATTTTATTTTCCTTCATTTCTCTGCTTGTACAAGACTTGGCCTACGGCCCATACAAATCTGGACCAACTCCTTTCACTTCAAAAACAACTATAAAAACGCGGAGATAATTTCGTAGGCAAAGACAGCTTCCTCGTTTTTTATTCGAAGCGCTAGGATACGGAATGCCTTTCCAGCTTCCGTTTTCCGCCCCGCTTTTGATATTGGTATCTTAATTTAACTGTGATGCATATTCTAGGAAAGCGCGCTTCACTATAACTACATCAGCCCTTATCAGCAAGCAATTATCTAAAAAAATCTTAATCATTTGACAGCTTAAAACGTTTTACTCGAATGTTCTTAAGGAGTTCATTCATGCTTATTGACGTGCAGGCAGGCCTGTGTCACTCCGCGTGTAGGTATTAAAAACATACCTACAGGCGGCGGCCATTGCGCAAGGGCCAATCTAGTAGGCTGCCGCAAGCGAAAAAAGACACGCGCGTGACAGCCACTGCGTACCTCAGCCACTCGATTAGAAATAGTTAACCATAAGTCCATAGGAATAAGAACGTAATTAAGCTAAGTAAATGTGTAAGATAGACTTAAGTCCTTTTGTTGGTCGACCAAATTATGTAATGTGCCCCTATAATAAGGTAGACTAAGAGAACAGTTCCTATTAGAGAGCTTGTGAGGAAAGACGTGGCGTTTTATTTAAATCCTGAATATACTATTTATTAATTAACCCCTTCTATGATACCTTTTGCTATCATCAGAAGTGGGATGAATTCGCGTACCACAGTTTAAATAAAAGACAATAAACAGTTTAAATAAAAGACAGTAAATAGTGATTAAAACGAAAAATAAAATAAAGTTTTGTGAACTGTGAAAATGAGTGAAAATAAAAGAAGAAGGAATAATCGAGACCATACAGTGAGTGAACTAGTAGTACTTGAGACATCACCATTTTATAATTCTACAAGTAAAGCAATTGCATTGCCAACTTTTGACCCGAGCGTCGGAGCCATTGAAGCTCACGAATGGTGTACTGAAGTGCAAGCTTTGGCCGATAAAAATAAATGGGACGATGTTGAAACTATCGCCAGGTGTGTGCCATTTCTGGCGGGTCCAGCGAAAGAATTATATAAAGAGTGGACCCCAGTTAGTAGAACCTGGCCAGCACTTAAGGAAGACTTAACTATAACGTTTCCAAAATGTAGAGACCTGCATAGAGACTTCAAGATAGCTGCCAACATGAGTAGTGATCAATTTGATACAGTGTCGATTTATGCTGCAAAAAAACACCGAATCCTCAAGCAACTGAGACTTAAATTCGAGGAGAGCGAAATAATAGAATTAATTACGGGAGGTATCACAGACCCTCATGCAAAATCTATTGCTAGTAGTGCCAACTCAATTTCATTGCTTTATGAGAAGCTGGCTCGCTACATTCCTACTTTTCCGACTAACTTAAATACAAATCAGAAAAGAGCAACCTATACTGAATCGGGTAATGATTCCAAACGTTTCAAAAGACCGAAATTGACGACAGAATTGAAGAGGTGTTTTCGTTGTCATCGAAGGGGGCATTTACAAAGTGAATGCAGAACTAGTGTGGATAAGCTGCCAATAAAAGCAAATACACAGGGTAACGACTCTAGCGATGGACCATCAGGAAGTAAAAAAATCTGAATGTGCTTTTTGTCGCAAGAGAGGTCACGGAACCGAGCAGTGCTGGACAAAGCAAAGGATGGACAAAATAACTAAAGATATTAACTTCGCCTCCACTGGGCAGGTATGTACTACTCCAATGATAATAAAAGGAAAACTAATCTATGCTTTAATTGACAGCGGGGCATCATGTTCTTTGATAAAAGATTCATTAGCAAGATCCTTAGGTGTGCACCGGCAATCATCGCTTATTTATCTTTGTGGTCTTTCTAATGACGTACTTACTTCTACGGAAAAAATCACCGTCGATATCCAATTGGAAAATATCTCATTAGAAATAGATTTTCATATTGTACAAGACAAAGAAATACGCTATGACGCAATCATTGGAAGAGATGCTATAATTTCGACCGATATTATGTTCGTAACTTCTTGTGAAGGCACTTCAATCATTAGACGGTCTCATTCTCAGGAATGTGGAATTGTTTATAATTTAGAGAACGCCATAACAAGTTGTGTGAAACAAGCCCCTATTGAAGCACAAGCTCAGTTACGAGAACTATTCTTGAAGTACTCTGGACTTATCGCTTCAAAGCAAAAAAATTCGTGAAATTCAAACAGCCACAATGGAAATAAGAACCACCACTTGTGAACCAATTTTTTATCACCCGTACCGTTTATCGGCGTCTGAACGAGCTAAAGTACGAGAAATAATAGCAGAGCTCTTAAACGTGAACATAATACGAGAGTCAAGTTCACCCTACGCGTCGCCTGTTATTTTGGTAAAAAAAAAGGACTCAAGTGACAGATTGTGCGTAGATTATCGTGCACTGAATCGAGTCACCGTAAAAGATAGATATCCTTTACCACTGATTGATGATCAATTGGACAGATTAGGAAAGGCACGATATTACACTGCTCTTGATATGGCTTCTGGTTTTCATGGAATACCTATCAAAGGTAAAGATTCAATAGAAAAAACTGCCTTCATAACACCGGACGGACACTACGAGTGGATGAGGGTACCTTTTGGCTTGTGTAATGGACCCAGTACTTTTGAAAGGGCTGTTAACACTGCGCTTAAAACGTTGAAGGATGACATTGCCCTCTCATATATTGATGACGTAATAATACCTTCCATAACAATAGAACAAGGTCTTGAGCGTTTGGACTTAGTGTTGAAAGCTTTAGACGATGCTGGTTTTACATTGAACATGAAAAAGTGCAAATTCTTGCAAATGGAAATTGAATATTTGGGCCGAATTATATCAAAGGATGGAATCCGTCCAGGAATAGCAAAGATTGAAGCATTAAAAAATGCTCCAGTACCCACTAATATAAAACAGGTTAGACAACTGATGGGTCTAGCTGGCTACTTTCGTAAATACATTCCAGAGTTTGCAACAAAAACAGCATGCGTGACCAACCTACTTAGGAAAGACACAAAATTTAAATGGGATGAAGAATGTGAAAGGTCACGGAAGTATTTGATCGAAAAATTGACAAGTCAACCCCTGCTGGTGGTTTTTGATCCTAATCGTGAAACGGAATTACATACAGATGCAAGCAGTCTAGGATTTGGGGCTATATTATTTCAAAGACATGACAAAGATCTTCGAGTGGTATCATATTACAGCAAAAAAGCGTCCCCGGAGGAATCTAAATATCATAGCTATGAACTCGAGACACTGGCGATTGTAAATGCTTTAAAGTATTTTCGAGTATACTTATTGGGCATAAAGTTCAAGTTAGTTACAGACTGCAATGCCATTAAAGCGACATCAAAGAAACGAGACTTATTGCCAAAGGTAGCGAGATGGTGGGCATACATACAAGATTTTAATTTTGATATAGAATACAGGAAAGGCAGTAGCATAAAGCACGTGGACTTTCTGAGTAGAAATCCTGTAATTAAAATTAATAAATTAATACCTCGAGTTAACACAGAAAATATACTAATCAATGATCAAGTGTCATGGCTGGAGGCCACTCAAAAGGGAGATCCAGAAACAATGGACTTAATGAGACGATTACAAGAAAATCCTGCTGAATTGAAAGAATATACCGTAAAAGATGGAATATTACTGAGAATTTTGGAAAATGAGAACAAAACACGGTATTTTGTACCCTCTTCAATGAGATTTAACCTTACTCGACTGTATCACGATGAACAATGCCACATTGGAGCAGACAAAACTATAGAATCATTAAGAGCAAAGTATTGGTTTCCCAGAATGACATCATTCGTACGAAAATATATTGGACATTGTATCACCTGTTTATCTGCAAAACGCCCAAGCGGACCTAAGCAAGGATTACTTCACCCAATAGAAAAATTGCCAATTCCTTTTCACACGGTACACGCTGACTGCACAGGTCCATTTGGTACATCAGATGATCATTATAGATATATATTATTACTAGTGGATGCTTACACAAAATTTATCCTGTTGGTTCCACTAGAGAGCCTTACAAGCTCACAACTTGTCAAAGCCTTAGAGCCGCAACTATGTCTATTTGGAACAACAAAACGGATTATAATTGACAAAGGAACTAATTTTTCAAGCAGAGAAACAAAAGAACTTCTAAAAAGAATGGATATTGAAGTGCATTATATCGCAACCGGCGCCTGTAGAGCAAATGGACAAGCGGAAAGATACGTGGCCACCGTATTGAATTTATTGGCTTGTGAAGTAGACAAAGGGTCAGAATGGTCGAGCGTTCTATGGAAACTGCAATTAACACTCAACACAACAGTACAAAAAAGTATTGGCTGCACACCGATAGAATTATTAACAGGGATTCGTTCAGAAGTACCTGCTTTAAGACGATTAAGGGCTGATTTACCTGAACTCGAAACAGCTGTTGATGTTCATCAGTTACGAGTTACGGCAGAAGAGCGACTCAGAAATAATGCATTGAAATCAAAACAAAGGTTTGATAAAATGCGAAGAAACAATATGCAATTGAAAGAAGGTGACATTGTTTACGTACAGCAACAACGAACCCGTCTAAGCAAACTAGACCCACGTTATAATGGGCCGTTTATAATTGTAAAATGTTTGTTGAGAGACCGATATAAGGTTAAAAACGTTAAAAAAAAGACAGTACAAATTGTACCAAAAGATAGAATCAGGCTGTGGAATAGAGAAGCCGGAGAAACTGTTGCAGCGGAGATAGACCGTGACAGCCAATAATATATGTAAATAAAAAATAATAGCTCAACAATAGGTAAGTAAAAAAAAAAAGTATACTGAAAAGTATGCTGGATGCGCGAGCGACTTAATAAAGTGCGCTAGGACCGCAACAAAAAAAAAAATTAAGCGTGAGCGACTATTTGATAGTGCTCGAGGATCGCTGAAAAAAAAAAAAAATTAAGCGTGAGCGACTATTTGATAGTGCTCGAGGATCGCTGAAAAAAAAAAAAAAAAATTAAGCGTGAGCGACTATTTGATAGTGCTCGAGGATCGCTGAAAAAAAAAAATAAGCGTGAGCGACTATTTGATATTGCTCGAGGATCGCTGATAAAATAAATAATAATACAGTGGCGTAAGCAACTTACAAATGTAAGGGTGCCAGAATCGCAAATAAAAACATGAACAAAGCGTGAGCGGCTACAAATTGATAGTGCGCTAGACTCGCAGATTTATAACAAAACAAAAAGGGCCTAAACTTACAACAGTAAGTGTGCCAGTATCGCAAAAAAAAAAAAAAAAAGTAAAAAAAAAAAGAACCCAAACAAATACTTAACGAACTGCATTATGTGGCAGTTGTAAGAAACAAAAAACAAAAGGGACACTCAACATTGACCGCGCCTGAATTATGGCAAAATAAAATTGTGTTGTTTTTGTGTACTTTTGCTTTAATATTTTTCTGTTTACAGGTAAAATAGAGAGGAAGCTTTGAGATCAAAGCTTGGGGCAGGAAGGCCGTGACAGCCTTTGCGTACCTCAGCCACTCGATTAGAAATAGTTAACCATAAGTCCATAGGAATAAGAACGTAATTAAGCTAAGTAAATGTGTAAGATAGACTTAAGTCCTTTTGTTGGTCGACCAAATTATGTAATGTGCCCCTATAATAAGGTAGACTAAGAGAACAGTTCCTATTAGAGAGCTTGTGAGGAAAGACGTGGCGTTTTATTTAAATCCTGAATATACTATTTATTAATTAACCCCTTCTATGATACCTTTTGCTATCACGCGCGCGCGCTATTTGTTCGACCACGTTCAACTTTCTCGATAGTTGCAAAATGGACACAAAACGAAAAAAAGCAAAAAGATACTGTGCAGTATTTAATTGTTTAAATACGGATTGAGATCGAAATTTAACTTTTTTTTGGTTCCCTAAAGACGCTGACAGGTAAAATCTACTTTGATTGGATTACATTATGTTCCTATTTGAAATGAAATTAATTCAAAATACAAACCCTTGCTCCCCTTGTTGAACAAAGTACTATTCCAATACCCTAAAAGTATTTAAAAGTACAATAAAAAGACATTTTAGTCGTTTCATTCGAGTTGCATTTCATTTGTCGTATTCATTTACGAACGGATTTATTAGTGAGGTAACAATAATACAATTATTATGTTTCGTCCGAAACAAAAACAATTCCAGATATTTTTACACATACATAACATCTATTATTCTTTTGTCTATATAGGTATAATGAAAAAAATGTGTTTTATTTTATTACTTCATTAAATTAAATCTTTGACAATAATCGTATAGCACAATTATGCAGTTATCTTAGACTACATGAACGTACTCGGCGCTGCCTGCTGCGCATTGCCCGCTACAAGTAGGAGTAAACGCTCGTGCTGTGCACTAGATGGCGTAAGTAGTTTCTCGAAGTAAGCAACCCTAGTCCGCGGCTCTTTCAATACGTATAACCACGTATAACTTATTATGAACCGTAGTCCAGTGCTTTAAGGCCCATATTCCCTCAAAAAAAAATTGGTAGGTATGTAAATGAACACGTGCTCGACTGGAACGCGAGCTAAATTAAATCATATTGTTTATCAGATTGAGTATATATTTCTTTGAAAACCATTGCGAAGTAAAGCTTCTGTACCTAGTACTAGTTATTATTCTGTGGTGCAGGCATCTTTGAATTATCCGTTTGACAAACGATTACAATTACTATTTCCTTACACAATCGGGGGACTGATTGCAGCCAACCGCTAAACCAATCTTTCTCGAAGTGGGCGATAGCGCCCCCTTGTGGAGACCTAGAGGGGGGCGTTAAGGGGGCCAGAAAAAAATGGGGGGCGTTTTCGTGGTTTAGGGGGGCGATGGTTGCTTTGTAATTTCATTTAGAAACTTTATATTTTAAAATTTACTAAAATTAAAATCTACGTTCTACTCAATATCGAATAATTAGTTTTAGTCCAGTCATTTGGTGCTCAAAAAGGGGGTTACACGGAAAGTTTCTCGGGAGTTTTGAAAATTGGTGTATTTTATAGATTTCGACGTGCTTTTTCCGAATTTTCACTTTGCCACCTCGTATCATTGCCGCTCGCGCCACCATATCGGAAAAATGGCGCCCAAAAATAGTTTATTGACAATAACTCCTTTCGGACTAATTTTACGATAAAAATAGATATGTAATAAATTTAATTCCTACAATTTACGCACGAACTTTTTTTTTGTAAAATCAATAGTTTCATCGTACGAGAGCCGTAAACCAAAACCTAAATTCACTTTCCACAGTTAAAATAACTTTTTACTGTGGGTGTTTTACAAGAAGAAAAAGATAGCATTACTAAATTTAATCATGCCAATCTAATTTAGTTTAAAAATCTTATAAAAAAATTGGGGGCGCTGAAAAAAAATTGTTATTCAAAGGGGGCGGTAAAGGAAATAAGTTTGATAATCTCTGCGCTAAACTATAAATTTAAAAAAACAGTCTTCATTCCGAGAAAGTTTGAAGAATCTCCGAGAAAGTTTGAGGAGTCTACTCAGGAACTTAACAACCTTGTTCTTCTTTCGCAGTTCTTTTTTCTTTTTGTTATCCACTACAAGTTAGCCCTTGACTGCGATCTCACCTGATGGTAAGCGATGATGCGGTCTAAGATGGTAGCGGGCTAACTTGTTAGGGGCACGGCAGTTATATTTAACCCATACCTCTAACAACACAGCGAAATGCAATCATCCTATGCAGTCGACGCCCGATCTACTCACATCGAAATGTTCTGTTCATAGTATCTGATAGCAACCTCTACGGTTTGGAATACGAATGCCAGAAATCGTTTGTATTTCTTGCCACGTATCATTTAAGTACGACCTTTAAGGCAAGAATGAATAGGTACTTACAAATGTTAATAACGCTGGCATTAGACGTGTTCATCTCTCGCTCGTACTGTTCTACCAAACCGTTGTACCTGCTTGTCGTTGTGCCATTGGTGATGAAACAGGTACCACATGCACCATAATTAGTGCTTAAGTTCTCTGTACGCATAACTAAGGTCAGTAACGGAGCACAGGTCTGGAAATCAAAACAAGTTAATTAACATAACCAATGAAGCGGTGATAGGTGATAGTTAAGACACTCGACCTCCAACTTTTCGAAGTATGTGTGGTTTGAAAAATTAAATATCACTTGCTTCAAACGGTGAAGGAAAACATCGTGAGAAAGAAAGAAGGAAAAACAGTTCATTCACCAGTGGTGTCGCAGACAAAACTAGATACAAATGAAACTTTCGTCTGTGACACCACCCAGAAAGAGTGTACAGTTCAGCGTTTTGCCCTGCGCTTATGTAGGAATGGTAAGCCTAATGAGGAAACCTAAATGAAGAAAACTGTTTCATACTGATGTGATCGAAGGTGTGTGAAGTGTGCCAATCCGCACTTGGTCAGCGTGGTGGATTATGACCAAACCGTTCTCATTCCGAGGGGAGTTTCATGCTCAGTTAAATGATAAATGATAAATGATAAATGATTTATTTATTTCACATAGGACAACTTGTGTCACTTATGATACGTCAAGACTCTACCACCGGTTCGGAAAGTGGTTCTACTGAGAAGAACCGGCAAGAAACTCAGCAGTTGCTCTTTTCTCAAAAAAAGAAAGAGGTTACAATATTCAAGCAATACAATACATACGCAACATTACAAGTATTACACCGACTTGTGGGTCACTGGATTCGAGGCCGGTTGCTTCCATGCAAATGTTTTGCGTGAATCGATAATAGCTAATTAGCATAATCTTTCTGACTGGATTTCGGCCACGGTGGCAAATCTCCACAGAGATAAAACAGATTCGCTTGGGGACATGTATGCCCAAGGGGATGTTCTCGATTTTCTGCTTTATATGATATTATTATTTTTTAGGGTCACAGCTGTAAGGGCATGCGTGAGTTTGTAGATATGATGCAGGTCACAAGGCTGAGCTGTACACCTATTCTGGGTGGTGTCACAGACAAACAGGGCGTTCAATGTATTATTGGTATCGGGGTGATTAACTAATGATAAGAGCAAATTAATTACTTCATTAGTTAAAGACACTCTTTGAGGGTATAAATATAAAATTTCTTGTAATAGGCATGATGACAGTAACCAAGAATCAATGAAATTATGAATTTATTTAATCAAATAGGATTCATGGATTATAAAAAACGTATCTATTTTTCTATTTCGAGTGAGATTGCTATTTATTTTGATGGAATAAAACTATAAAATACAGCAATCCGCCATATTGGATAAAACACCAAGAAGCGAATGACGTCACAATTGTTTGTTTTCGAGCTTTGACAATCACACTATTGTTTACTGCACACTGCACAGAGTACATTGGTAAAAACTATAGTGACGTCAGAAAACGACGCCATGACACCGCAGAACGTTTTGGCGTGAATTTTGAAATTTAAATTTCAAATGCCAATTTTATCTACTAAACCTTATTTTTCTGCTGAAATAAGATATTTTTTCGAAATATTAGATACTTCCGAACATAATCTGACCATTTTTCAAAATCAGTCATCATGCCTATTGTCATCATTAGTATTCAAGTTATCAATACGAGAGTGCAAGATGGGTGCCGCGAATGCTCACGCCGCTTCAGAAACAAGTGCGAGTTGAGCGCAGTAAGGAGTTGTTGGAGCTCTGTAGTGAAAATCCGAGTAGAATTTTTGAACGCATTATCCTCGGTGATGAAACGTGGGTTCATCACTCTGATCCTGAGAGTAAGCAAGAGATCATGCAATGGCATAAAAAAGGAACAAACCCACCGAAGAAGTTTAAAGTCTGCCCATCAGCCGGAAAACTCATGGCCACAGTTTTTTGGGATTTTAAGGGAATTTTACTGATCGAATACACAAAAAAGGGTCAAAGTAGTAGGTACTGCCGCAGCTTACGCAAACAGCCTACGCAATTTGAAGGACGCTATAAAAGAAAAAAAGACGTGGAAAATTGACCACTGGTGTCTTGCTTCTTCACGACAACGCGCCGGTTCACACAGGGCGCGTTGCCAAGGCTGCTGTGAGGAATTGTGTTTGAGAAAAAAACATTTGAAGAAATCACTCATCTACCCAACAGCACTGATCTGGCTCCCAGTGATTACTTTTTGTTCCCAAACCTGAAGAAAGATCTTCGGGGTAAGCATTTTTCCGACGATGAAGAGTTGAAGGAGGCAATTAATGAACATTTTTCAGGCGATGAGGAAAAATATTTTTTAGAGGGCATCGAAAAGTTATTTACCCGATCAAATAAATGTGTTAAGGCTATGGGAAACTATATTATGGAATAATTAATTTTATTTAAAAATTTCTGCCTATTATTTCATACCTATACCGAGAATACATTGAACGCCCTCGTACGTATTATTCTTTTTCAATACACTTGGTTGAATAAAAAATTCTTTTTCATCCCACCATCTCGGAAAGAGTATTTTTAATCTTCGATATCTGAATGCAAAAGCCGTTATTATCCTCTTGAGGATAAAGTAAATTGAATTTAGAATATCGTGTGCACGTTAGTAAATATCACTCGTCTATGAAGTTTGTGAATTCAAAAAATCATTAAAACCTATTTACTTCTACCTCTATGGTGCCGAATTTGCATACAACCTTTTTTAATTTGTTAAAAACTCACACTGGTAACCTTCTTGGTGTACTTTTTTAATTTGCTTTGCGTGCACCATTTTCTTTCACGTCATGTCATTTCCTCGCTGAGGTGGGATGAAAAGTTACGTGTTGCACTCGAGTGAAAAGATTTTTCACCTCGTGCTCTTTTGATTCCCTCGCTGACGCTCAGGATTCTAATTTTTGAACCACTCGCTGCGCTCGTGATTCAATTTTAGAATCCTTCGCTTGCTCGGTCATCAAAATTGAGCACGCGGTTAAAAAACAATTTTTCACTCTTGTATAACAAATAACTAATATATTAAAACAAATAACTATAAATTTTAAACAGCCGACTTCAAACTCCCGCGCCAACTTTACAACAAAAGCACACGCTATACAAAGTACTTATTTTATTGTTGATATTTTAAAAACCGCTCGACCGATTTCGATAAAATTTATATGGGACCACTTGGGAAGTATGCCCTTTCAAATAAAAAAAGAATCATCCAAATCGGTCCACCCAGTCAAAAGTTCTGAGGTAACAAACATTAAAAAAAACAGTCGAATTGAGAACCTCCTCCTTTTTTTGAAGTCGGTTGAAAATAATTATCTATATTACATATATTTATTTACGTATTTCGGAACCCTGCATGTCGATAAATATATTATTATTAGCTAAATGGTAAAATAAACTTAACCTAAAAACTTAAAAGTCAGATTACTCCAAAATCCCATCGAATAGCTTAATGATTTTTCTATTATATAATTCTGAGTATATTTCCAACGTTTTACCGTTAATTTCATTAAGACGCAAGAATAGTCCACTTTTGGTCATTCTCCTTTGTTCATTCAAATGGAAGTCCCATATTTTAATAACTGTTAATTATATTGTTGTAGTGGGGTTCTTGAATAAAAAAATAAACCAATATAATTGAACTGTTCTGCTTGATAACACTACCTACCACACAAATTTAGGTTTTAGGACAGATTTCTTTCACATAGATATAAATGTGAGTTTATGAGTTACCAGCTGATGTCCGCGACTTTGCCCGCGTGTTTAAGTTTTTTTGATTACCGCAGGAACTCCTCAGGTGCCTCGGTAGGCACTTTTTCAATATTTTTGCTATTTTAGCGTAGTTTGCGTTAATTTGGAAAAAATCAAATTTACTAATTAATCAATTACATATTCACGTATTGATGTAACGTAAAGCATTAAGAATTCAGTTCATAGGGGATTTGAGAAACATTACAAAAAGTTGAATTCTATAAACATGCAAGACTTATTAACTTACGAAGATATACTCCGGAGTAACGCTTAACGAAGCGCCGAGGCCAAAGTGCTGGTCAGGATTTTCTACTGAAAATAATAATGTTATTATTAATAAGTCTTTTATTTTTACAATAGCGTAGAACCGCCTCGTTGGTCTAGAAGTAAGCATGTTCGACTGCAGCCTACGAGGTCCCGGGTCTGGCCATAATTAAAGGGCACAACACACAGGGCGCGGGCGCGGGTCGTGTCGGGTGCGCGGCTGATTGAATTCCTTGTATTTATAGCTCAGGCTTTGTATGGGAACCCTAAAATAAAAAATGTAAAGCTGATTTTTGGCACAAGTGTTCCTTGGGGTCTGAGAAGTACCTCTTAAAAATTCCCCCTCCCTAGGCCGCGGGCGTTCCCCCCCACCCCACCAAACGCCTCCCCAACCGCAGTTTTTTGTAATTTTCTCAAAAAATATTAGTGCTAGAAAAAAACCATCTTTCCATCAAATCAGCTTTACTTTTTTTTTTAGGGTCAATGTTTATTATTCCCGTACTATTATATGGACAACATCACACAGCGACACCCGCCCCGCGCCCGCGTTCTGTGTGATGTCGTCCATATAAATACAAGGAATTCAACCCGCCTCGCACCCGACCCGACCCGCGCCCGCGCCCGCTCCCTGTGTGTTTTGCGCTGTGTTGGGTTTTTCTGACTAAAAATTCTCAGTACTGGTGGTACTAGCACGGAATTAGGAAGATGGCGGTGTTACACCCCCGTGCTTCGGAGAGCACGTTAGCCGTCGGTCCCGGGTATTATCACTAACATGATAATAGTCGTTAAAGCACGCCAACCCACATTGGAGCAGCGTGGTGGGTCAGCTCTATTTCCCTCTCCTCCTCAATCCCGCCGCAACAGAGCATCGGATCGATATGATTTTTGCACGGATATAACCTATAGTCGAGTTCCTGGAAAGTGGAGAGTGAAATAGGCTACTTTTATCACGGAAAATTATGAAGTTTCCACGGGAAGTAAAAGAACCAAGTCGCGGGCATCAGCTAATAAGGGTATACATTGGTTTCTTCTAAACTGAGGCACTTTTATTTTTAAACAAGACGACCTGTACCTACTATATTGTATTTTATAAAGCTTTCTACATAAAATTGCTTCACTTACTTTTATTATAGTTGGAAACTTCTTTGGTAATGTCTATAGGGATTTCCTTGCACTCTATTTTCTTGGTTTTCAATACATCCTCCATAGGACAGAGATACACTTTACCGTTCAAATCGCTGAAGGGTGCTCCGACCACTGCAATAGAAAGAAGTACTTCAGGTTATTACGAGACGAGAAGGCCTAGCGGCGGTAAAGATAGAATAATTGTTTGAATATGACGTGCTATTCAAACAATTATTTTATTTAAACCCAAACTTATAATTCATTTACTCACGCAGCAAAAGTAGAATTGTGCTATTTTATGAATTGTCAAAAAAACATTAAATTGTTATTTAAAAAAATAGGTTTATGGAATACCTAATCATTATAACAATTTCAATTTATAGGTTTAGTATTACGACCCATAAACACAGTAGGAATGTAATTAAAATATCAAACACATTAAAATCTAAATTAAAACTAAACATTTAAGATATCATCCAAACCGCTGCAATGAGGCAATATTGTGCGGCGCTGGCTGCGTTACCCCGCTGAATAGAAAACTTAAATCATGTTGGTCTGTCTGTTTACCTGCTACGCTTTCACGGCCCATCTGTTCAACTGATTTTGATCAAATTGGCTACAGTGATGTTGGTTATATCAAAGACAATATATAAACCAGTTTTATAATTAATCTATGGTTATATATATGGACATAGGCTACTTTTTATCCCGGAAAATTAAAGAGTTATTGCGGGACTCAAAAAACCTTAATCCACGCGGACCAAGACGCGGACATCATCTAGTAAATAATAATCAATATACATGTATTCTTCCCCGGCGCAGTGTTGAGAGTAGGTTTATAAGTGGGAAGTCCTGGGCTCAATATCCGGCAGGAGCATTTTATAGATTCGCAATTTTGATGTCTATATCGTCTGGTCTGGTGGGGCCTTGACCGTGGCTATTTTTTTTTTTTAAATCCACTATAAGATAGCCCTTGACTGCGATCTCACCTGATGGTAAGTGATGATGCAGTCTAAGATGGTAGCGGGCTAACCTGTTAGGGGCATGGCAGTTATATATTTACCACCCCACCTGCAAACACGTGCCCCCAAGCGATTTAGAGATAAAACAATCGGAGGTATGGGTTTAATATAACTGCCATACCCCTTCCAGGTAACCCCTTTACCATCTTAGACTGCATTATTCATTATACGATTCGCAATCAAGGGCTAACTTGTAATAGAATTTTTAAAAAAAATTGCACATAAATGGAAAATTTTCTTACCCAAACTATTCATGTTAGGATGATAGGCCAAGGTTAAACCAAAATCTGTGCTCTTTTCTGATGGAAACACTTCTACATAAAAAGGATCGTGAAAGAAGGTGACTGCCTTCACCTTTACCACGAAAAGGAACCAAAATAGAAGATCGCCTGTAAAGATTGTATAAATAATTAAGCACCGTTATTCTCCAAACACAGGCACAGCACCACACCACACAAATCCTCCAAATCACAATCGACAATAACTCGATGAATCGATGTCACAATCAAATCACGATTGTTAATCGTGCATTGTCGAGTCAACATCTGAAGTTGAGAGTGATTTGGAAGATTTGTGTGGTGTGGTGCTGTGCCTGTGCGAATTGCTGAGTGCAGTGGGTGTCGCATGCTGCCGGTGATAGACACGCACTGCACCACACAGATTTGTCTACTGTAGCGGATTATATCGAATTAAACTTCTAGTTCACTCATTATCTAACACAAGAAAGCTTTTTTTGTCTTTTCAAGCGATTCATTTCAGCCAATTTAGTTTTAAATTAAATAAAATGTCACACTAACCTGTCATTATGGAAAATGTACAAAATAAACACTTAGCTCGACATCATTATAACTGAAACTGGATAAGGAAAACACATAAGGAAATATTATGAAACAACTAGCTGACACCTATGTTTTGACACCATGACCACATGAGTGTTTAAAATAAACTGTAAGTACGTATGAGGTAACTAAACCGTACTTGGTTAACTTGATAATAATTATTATTTCCTCAGTTTTTCCCGTGACACAATAAATATAATGAGAATTTGATTGAAATCTATACACATAAAATAATTTGTCCTGATAATATTATGGCTAGATGATGCCCGCGACTTCAAACGCGTGGATTAAGGTTTTATGATTCCCGCGGGTTAGTTAGAGTACTAACTTATTTTCCGGGATAAAAGTACCCTATGCCTTTCCCCGGGATGCAACCTATCCCTAAACTCGTCAAAATCTATTGAGCGGATGGGCCAGGAAAGCGTAGCAGACAAACTCATAGACGTAAATTGAAAAAAAAACATCCTCCAAGTTAAATTTTTAACAAGTATATTTTAATGTAGAATCGTCCAGATGTCGTCAGCACATTAATGAGAAAGGATTTTTGTGAATGATATGCCTAAGTGAGCTATTTAACAGGGGATATAATATGTATATATAAAACACAAAAACTGTTTCTACGTATGTCCTTTGTAGACTTTGAAACCATCCAACCGATCGCTTGGCGGTACGTCTTTGCCGGTAGGGTGGTAACGAGTCACGGCCGAAGCCTCCCACTAGGCAAACCCCATGATGTGCCCCAAACCGGTTTCATTAGAAAGGAATTAATGCGAAGATGGTTTTTTATTTAAAAACTAGCTAATGCCCGCGACTGCGTGGATCGAGGTTTTTTTGGTTCCCGCGGGAACTTCTTCATTTTCCGGGAAAAAAAGTAGCCTATGTGCTATTCCAGACTATAATCTAGGGGAAAGAAGGCAAAACGGACCCTGTGGGCAAAAGGTCCACCTTGATAATTTTGAAATATGTAACGCCATTTATGAAATACTTACACCAAAATATTAACGACCACGTTCCCGCTCTCGGTCAGTGTACTCAATTCCACCGACCGCGTGTGCACTGATTTAACAGTTTAGTTATTTTTTTAAGACTATGATGTAAAATTTTCATTTTTCAATTAGCCTACACTTTGGTTTGTTTTGTAATTGTATGTTCTGATGATAACTGTGTGTAAACTGACATATATGATTAAGCTATTAACCAAGTATGCCGACTATATCTCAACTTATATCCTCAATTTTTTTAATTTTAGTTGTTTATAGCAAAAAGGCAAAACGGACCCAGGCAAAATGGACTGGGGTACCGTTTTGCCTTGCTTGCAAAAAAGAAGACCGAAAAAAAGAAAATCAGGAAAGAGGAAAGTGAAAATAGACTAAAAATTACAAAAAAGGGAGGAAAGCAAGAAATCATACTAATATTATAAATGCGAAAGTCACTTTGTTTGTTGGTTTGTTGGTTTGTTGGTTTGTTTTTCAATCACGCCGCAACGGAGCAACGGATTGACGTGGTTTTTGACATGGGTATAGTTGAGGACCTGGAGAGTTACATAGGCTACTTTTTATCCCGGAAAATTAAGGAGTTCCCGCGGGAATAACAAAAAACTTAAACCACGCGGACGAAGTCGCGGGCATTTGCTAGTCTTATATAAAAAGATCAAAAACTAGGAAAACTGATAGTTCTTCTGACGACGATGACGCTGAGTGCCTGTACTGTTCTTATTTGTACTCAGAATCAAGCGGATGTTAGGTGCAATGCCCAAAAAGTCGTTTTTGGGCACACTGCGCTTGCGCAGGAGTACTCAGAGGATGAAGAAGAGACAGTATTTTTATGTGTTGACTGATTAATTCTATGTAAGTCCATTTTGCCTTCATGTGTGGTCCATTTTGCCTCGACCATGAAGGTAAAACGGAATTATTGATGGTGTTAGAAATCATCTCATATCTTCATTGTCCGTGATTTTATTAAAGTCTGATTCATACATAATATAGAGTTAACATCGTTGATTATTTTTTACTTTGAAGAAGTTTAATAAAATGAATAGTTTCTTTTCTATACTTGTTTTTTGTTAAGTGGTCCGTTTTGCCTTCCTTTTCCCTATCTCTATGCCAAATTTCAGCCAGATCTGTTCAGCCGTTGGGGCATGATTGAGTAACAAACATCCATACATCCATCCATCCAAACTTTCGCATTTATAATATTAGTAAGAAGTAAGAAAATAATCGAGTGTTAGTAACTAGCACTCGAAACACTCGGCGCTATTTAAAAACATCGGCTGTGGCTCTGGTACCTCTACTTACTTACGTCAAACTCATACTCAAAGTATATTTATTCTACGCTACGTTACGCCTTCCCTGTATTATTTAGGCGCACCTCAAATAACAATAAAGAAACTAATGACTAGCGAGGTAATGCCACTGACAGATGAGGAAAACCAAAGTAATTGTTATAACAAGATAAACTATTTGTAAATGTACATAAATGATTAATATTATAACCATTTAGCCACATGTCATAATTGTATACGGTATGTTGTATGGTATTTCATCATTAAAAATCAGTTTAATTAATATAAATTTACTTTCATGGACTTTCAAGGATTTTGCGAGTAGACGTTATGTGTTCATGTAAGTTTTTTTATTTGTATAGTATTTTTATTGTTGTAGGTTATATTAGCGATTATAAAGTTTAAAAAAATATGTATTTGGTTTACAAAACAAAAAAAAAATTGCATTATACAAGCAATACAAGTTTGTAAGTAAGTAAGTTTTACTAGATGATGCCCGCGACTTCGTAAGCGTTGGTTAGCTTTTTCAATTCCCGCGGGAACTACTTAAATTTCCGAAATAAAAAGTAGCCTATATCCTTCCCCGGGATACAACCTATCCCTGTACCAAATTTCATCCAAATCGGTTGAACAGATGGGCCGTGAAAGCGTAGCAGACAGACAGAATGGACAGACAGATAGAAACACTTTCGCATTTATAATATTAAGTATGGATTACATTTATACAATAAACAATACAAGTTATATTTATCTCATACTCTCGTAGGCTACTTTCTGAAGTTTCACTTAATACTATTAGGTACCTATTCTGTGGTTTCACTTCTCCCGTGTGTGAATTGCAGACACACGCACTATTTTGATTCACGTGGTAACTCCTTAATTTTCCGGGATACGTCACTCTCCAGATTCTCAGCTATACCCATGCCAAAAATCACGTCAATCCGTTGCTCCGTTGCGGCGTGATTGAAGGACAAACCAACAAAACAACAAACAAACACACTTTTGCATTTATATTATTTTGACATATTATGTTTTTAGGTTTTTTTTAATAATAATACGATTGAGGTTTCCATTCGATGTCCCTAATGTAGATTTTTTAATAACAGCTTTTTTAAATAGACATACCATACAAATTACAATCCACACTAATATTATAAATGAGAAATTGTGTCTGTCTGTATGTCTGTCTGCTACGCTTTCACGGCCCATCTATTCAACCGATTTTGATGAAATTTGGTACAGGGATAGGTTGTATCCCGGGGAAGGACATAGGCTACTTTTTATCCCGGAAAATTCAAAGGTTCCCGTGGGAATCAAAAAATTATCTGTTCAACCGATTTTAATGAAATTTGGTACAGGGGTATCCCGCGGAAGGACATAAGCTACTTTTTCTCCCGGAAAATTTAAGAGTTCCCGCGGGAATCGAAAAAATTTGGTCCACGCGGACGAAGTCGCGGGAATCATATAGTATAATATAACTGTGACACATTTTTTTTGTATTGTTTCAGTAATCTTCAGATGTTTTTATATTTTGGAAACGCTGCTGCTAACTCGGGCTTTTTTCAATGAAAATTC
This sequence comes from Erebia epiphron, assembly GCA_963932025.1. Classification (NCBI taxonomy): domain Eukaryota; kingdom Metazoa; phylum Arthropoda; class Insecta; order Lepidoptera; family Nymphalidae; genus Erebia; species Erebia epiphron. Next base: position 40,090,795 of record OZ009948.1, on the reverse strand, counting down.
CTTGGAGAGTTTCCCAAAACCACCTTCTTTAGAAGATGATTCGTTTTATGGGTTCAGTATTGCTTATCAGCCCAAAAGTTCGAGGTAGAAACATAATAATTACTCACTTTAAAATATACATCTATACCAGTATTTTAAATTATACCTTTTATTATAAAAGCTACTTCGTACGCTTAGATTATGAGGATAATGTCATCAACGGGAAACTTTGAGAATATAGGTATTGTATAATACGAGTATGTAGGAATAACAATTATATTGCCGTCGCGCTGCTCCTCGAATAAGATCCCATAACACCCGATAAGGACCACTGCAGCCTGGACCGATAATGCCTATGAATAAAAATTCTTTCCAAAAAACCGACTTCCAAAGCCACTGTAAAGTAAAAAATAATTTTGATTTCTACACACTATGTTGAAGTCGGGCGAGCCTGATGCGTCAACTTTGCTTTAAATCCTTGTTATACCCGCCTGACTTCAACATAGTGTGTAGAAATCAAAATTATTTTTTACTTTACAGTGGCTTTGGAAGTCGGTTTTTTGGAAAGATTTTTTTTTAACTTCTTAGTATCAGCGTTGAGGATTTGGAGTCAGAATTTTTTATGGGACCACCTCGAGAGCTTCCTCTAGCGACTGATACAGAGATTTTTTTAAATCGATTCATAAACGACGGAGATATACATTTTAAAAAAATACGCTTCGAATTGAGAACCATCTCCTTTTTTGGAAGTCGGTTAAAAACAGTCGTATTCTTACTCTCGTATTTTTCTGTTTCCTCCTCCAATTTTTTTTTATTTTAAGAATAATTTAAGAAAGACTCGGGCTGTACCTATGACGGTATGTTTTTAATTTTTTGATTATATTCTTCATACGCGATGTCTGATGATGGCGCAAAAATCGGGCCATTTTTTTGCAATTTTTGATGGTTCCTTGTTCTTAAAATTATTAATTATTTATTATTAATTTATTTAAAAACGCAAATCATATTGGCATAGCACGGACACTTATGGATTTTGTGGTGTAAAAATATTTTCTCTATTGTAATTATCAACGGAGAAAACTAAAACTAATATGATTGTATGAAACCGCCCTCCTGTATCGTCTTAAGGTTTTAAAAATACCGAGTGAACTTTTTGATTATCCGGGATAAAAAGTAGCATAATATGGCACTCTGCCTCAAAAGGTCCATGCAAAAATTCACGTTGATCGGTTGCTCCCGACTACCTCGTTGGTCTAGTGGTTAGCATGTTTGACTGCGGCTGACGAGGTCCCGGGTTCGAGTCCCGGGTCGGGCCATAATAAGTGTTGGGTTCTTCTGACTAGAAATTCTCAGCACTAGCCCGGAGTTAGGAAGTTGACCGTGCCTCGGAGAGCACGTTAAGCCGTCGGTCCCGGCTATTATCACTAACATGATAATAGTCGTTAAAGCCCGCCAACCCGCATTGGAGCAGCGTGGTGGGTCTAAGCTCTAATTCCCTCTCTCCTATGAGAGTGGAGGCCTGTGCCCAGCAGTGGGACGTTAATGGGCTGTAGTGGTGGTGGTGGTTGCTCCCTTGCGACGTGACCAAATATAATACACTTTTGCATTTATAATACCTTCTAAGATGATGACCGCGACTTAGTAAGTCGCGGCTATTGCCTATTCTGTGCCGTGACTTCGTCCGCGTTGATTAGGATTTTTGATTCCCGCGTAAACTTATAGATTTTCGGGGACAAAAACATAGATTTAGGATTGGTCTCCGCTGGGCTTCAAGCGGAGACCAATCTTAAATCTATTGATAAAAAGTAGCCTATGTCCTTCCCCGGGATACCACCTATCTCTGTACCAAACATCAAAATCAGTTGAACAAATGGGCCTTGAAAGCGTAGTAGACAGACACACTTTCGCATTTATAATATTAAAAGTAGTATGGATGCGAAAGTCTCAAACGAAACGTTCCTAATTCGAACCGCCAGGATGTGGAATCCTTCCAGCGCGAATTTCGCTTATACCCTACCACGTATAACTTAAGTAAATAAGGCAAGGCAACACAAGGCAAGAGTGAATATAGGCATCTTCTGGGCAAGCGTGTTCCAACCTAGACCTCATCATCGCTTTGTATTAAGCATGATTGTCGTCAAGCGCAAGCCTATTAATAAAAAAAAGTCTGTCTGTCTGGCTGTTAACTTTCTACTCAATAGTCGTAATAAAATCATTTACAGTTTGTTCGTGAGTGCGCCGCAAGGATCCCATGCAGGGCAAATTTACAACATCAATGTGAACGCTAGAAATATGACGAAGGAGCCCTGGGAAACTTATTTTACAAAAACATTTGAAGGTAGGAACATGCCTCTACTCATGATGATCAAATTTCAACCATCCATCCATCCATCTTCAAACTGAACTCGGCGGTCAGTCGGAGAAAACTTGTGCGGTCACGTGCTAACTTCTTTATTCCTGCATGCTCATGTCGAATCCACTCCCCTATGTCGTCGAAACATTTCCTTCCAGCTATCTTGACTCTAATACAACCAATCATTCTGCATTTTGTGTCTAACCCGTTGTCCTACGTGAGCGACAAACCAAACACCGCGACTCAATACGACGCTACGCGACAGTATCAAACAGTAACTGACCGTCACGTGGCCTACATTGTCGCATAGACAAGTTTGTCATTTTCTATGGTGTCGTATCGCGTCGCATCGCTACTATCGCTCGTAGGACAACGGGTAAAGGCAAAAATATACTACTTTTTTTTTTTATCCACTACAAGTAAGCCCTTGACTGCGATCTCACCTGATGGTAAGTGATGATACAGTCTAAGATGGTAGCGGGCTAACCTGTTAGGGGCATGGCAGTTATATTAAACCCATACCCCTATTCGGTTTCTACACGGCATCGTACCGGAACGCTAAATCGCTTGGCGGCACGTCTTTGCCGGCAGGGTGGTAACTAGCCACGGCCGAAGCCTCCCACCAGGCCAGACCAAGGAAAATTCAGAAATTATAAATTCCCAAATTGACCCCGCCGGAGATCGAACCCGGGACCTTCGCACTTTAATGCACAGCGCTACACACTGCGCCACGGAGGTCGTCAAACTACGCGGGAATCATGACTTAATAATTGAATAATCGTAGTACCATTAATGTTTCAGTTACAGACGACAAAATAAAATATAATTACTGGTTGGGTGCGTCCGTAGCAACGGGTCCAGACTTCTACGTGGTAAGAGTTATTTTTTTAAATTTATAGACTAGCACTTGGCTGCAATCAGACTTGCTGGAAGTAATGATGCAGTGTTAAATTTCATCTAGATTCGGTCAGGTGTACTGCCGTGATTGAGTAACAAACATCCATCCATCCATACATCCATCCATCCATACATATATCCATCCATCCAAACTTTCGCATTCATAATATTAGTATAGATTAGAAATTATAATATTTATCAAGGTCGAGGTCTGAGCAAAACCCGAAACGAGATAAGGGCCGCTATCGCAGATCTATAGGGCTATCCAGAAAAGGCAGGGAATTTTGGTCAAAAATCCTACCCTATGTGAATAATTTTAAAAAACTTTCTTTTTAAGAATATGATACACTTAATTTTTGTTTTCTTTCCTTTTAGACGTGTCTTCCCCGATTTATTGATCCGCAGCGGCCTAAAAAAGATAGCAAAGGTGTGTATTATATTATATATGGGTATATATGACAATGTATCATTATATTATGGGATATTATTCATCAATCGACTAAAAAATTACCTAACTGACGACTGTAAAGTGACCGTATGAAATACTAAAGCTAGCGACAAAAATACTGAGTTAGCGACTACTAAACTAAGTAAGTATGTAACTTTATAACCGGTTTGAGTTATTACATCGAGTGCCTCAAAAATATACCTCTTAGGGTGTTCTATTAGTATTGTTAGGTACTGATAATACTATTTGAGATATTTTTTTTTCCATTTTAGTATACCTATTATTATTTTGAAAATAGCAGAACAGATAAGTTCGTCTCGTACATAATCTCTGTTAATCTTGTTTAATAAGTACAATATTTGTCAAAATGTTAGGTTAGGTTAGGGTTAGACATAAATATTCACATAGGCACTTAGGTTATATCGAGTTAATATACTTGACTTAAGTTTAAAAAAAAAAATTTTTAGAAGCACTAAAGTTTGTAAAATGTACCGACATTATGCAAAATCGCGAATTTGACAAATGAATTATTCTTGATATAAAATATATACATAATGTTGAATATAATGCGAGCCATAAAATTGCCCCTAAAATGCCCTAAAAGTGTTCGCTTAAGAATTATTAAACTGATCGTTCTGAATAACCAGTAACTCAAATTAGTAATTTCAAGTCAATATTTTCAATATTTGTAGTCGCCCACAGCCTTTCGCTAACTTAGTATTTCAGTACGCTATATTCTGTTTTTTTACCTATAATTTAAATTTATTTTCGCTCGTTTAAATACTACCCTTATATTATTATGTATCGCTATGGATCATAAATTGAAGCTATTTGTTTTCATGTTATTTATATATACTCGTATATATAGATAACATGAAAACAAATCATCTCATTGCCTCTTACTTAAGCGACAGAACTCAAAAAGTATGCATAAATAACGTGAAGTCTCAGGGTTCGTCTGCCTTAATGGGTGTCCCACAGGGCTCAATCTTGGGTCCTCTATTATTTTTGGTGTACATTAATGACTTACCTTACTATGTCAACAATACTTGCAATATTGTGCTGTTTGCAGATGATACTTCGCTAATTTTTAAAGTTGACAGATGTAAAGATAATTTCGACGATGTAAACAGTGCTATATCGCATGTATCACACTGGTTCACAGCCAATAACTTGCTTTTGAACGCAAAAAAACCAAATGTTTAGAGTTTGTACTTCCTAATGTGAAGAAAATCGATAAGGAAATAGTGATGAATGGTGCAACACTGAAAATGGAGAACTCCACGGTTTTGTTGGGGGTGACCTTGGATAATAAGCTTCAGTGGGGCGCTCATATAGATAAACTAGCAGGGAAACTCAGCTCAGCGGGTTTTGCTATCAGGAAAATTAGACAGCTTACCGATATTGAGACTGCTAGACTTGTCTATTTTGCCTATTTTCATAGTGTTATGTCTTACGGCATCTTATTTTGGGGCAGAGCTGGCGATATACAAACAATTTTTGTTTTGCAAAAGAGGGCGATTCGATCAATATATACACTCGGATCACGCGGGTCCCTTCGTGAAAAATTTAAAGAAATAGGCATCCTTACGGTTGCATCGCAGTACATATACCACAATATAATGTTTGTGAAACAAAATATTCATCTCTATAGACAAAGAGGGGATACACAAAATCGACTTACTAGAAACCCGCATAAACTAGTAATGCCGCGATGTCGTCTACGCAAGGTGCAGAAATCCTTTGTGGGGTCGAGTATTACCTGTTATAATATGGTTCCAAAAGAACTTTTGGATTTGCCATAAACCGTAAAAGAACACTTGTTGAGTCGGGGCTAATAAACAATTGACGAATTTGTTAATGACAAAGTTGTATGGAAGCAACCGACTTTGGGTCCAGCTCCCCTCAGGATAGTATAATTAACTTACACTGTTGTATTTAATTTAATTTATACCTATAGGTGCTTACTTACCTAAGTATTGTAATATAATGTTTAAAAAAAAAAAAGAAAAAAAAAGAGCAACTGCTGAGTTTCTTGCCGGCTCTTCTCGGCAGAAGCTCAGCAGTTGCTTTCCGAACCGGTGGTAGAGTCAAAATATGACGTAGCATAAGAGACACCTGTATGTCCTACATGTTTTAAATAAGTTGAATTGAATTGAATTAAATTGAATATAATTCAAAGTCCTGACTGACTGACTGACTGACTGACTTATATATCAACGCACAGCCTAAATAAACCACTGGGGTTAGAAACATGAAATTTTGACAGTAGGTTCCTTTTGTGACCTAGGCGCTCACTAAGGAAAGATTTTTTAAAATTCCACCCCTAAGGGGGTGAAATAGGGGGTGAAAGTTTGTATAAAAGTCCGTCATTTTTAAGTTATACCCATGAAACTTGGTATATGAGCAACCAGTTGAAAATGAAGAATTACGTGTTTCACAGTTCTTCAAAATTCTACCCCCAAAGGGGTAAATTGGGGTTGAAATTTTGTATGATAGACCTTCATTTCTCAAGTTATAGCCATGAAACTTAGCATTTGGGCTTTCAGTTAGATATGAAGAAGTAAGTATTTCACCATTTTTGAAAATTCAACCCCCAAAGGGGTGAAATAGGGGTTGAACCTTTGTATGAAAGTCCTTCATTTCACAAGTTATAGCTATGAAACTTAGCACTTGGACTTCCAGTTAATGTGAAGAAGTACGTAATTCACCATTTTTAAAAATTCGATCCCCAAAAGGGGAGAATTAAGGGATGAAAGTTCGTATGAAAGTTGGACGATATTTCTCAAGTGATAGTAACGAAACTTGGTATTTTGGCTTTCGGTAAAAATAAAAAAGTACGTGTATCACATATTTTTAATATTTCACCCCCAAGAGGGTAAAAAATAGGGGTGGAAACTTTGCATGAAAGTCATTCATTTTTAGGGTTCCGTAGCCAAATTTGGCAAAAACGGAACCCTTATAGATTCGTCATGTCTGTCTGTCTGTCCGTCCGTATGTCACAGCCACTTTTTTCCAAGACTATAAGAACTATACTGTTGAAACTTGGTAAGTAGATGTATTCTGTAAACCGCATTAAGATTTTCTTAGAAAAATGGAAAAAAACAATAAATTTTGGGGGTCCCCATACTTAGAACTGAAACTCAAAAATGTTTTTTTCATCTAACCCATAGGTAAAGATAGGTCTAAAGATAGGTCTTCAAAAATGATATTGAGGTTTGTAATATCATTTTTTTCTAAACTGAATAGTTTGCGCGAGAGACACTTCCAAAGTGGTAAAATGTGTGTCCCCCCCCCCCCCCCCCCGTAGCTTCTAAAATAAGAGAATGATAAAACTAAAAAAAATATATGATGTACATTATCATGCAAACTTCCACCGAAAATTGGTTTGAACGAGATCCAGTAAGTAGTTTTTTTTTTAATACGTCATAAATCGTAAACCGCAATTTACCTTTCATTCAATCAACTCAAATATTTAAAAAAAACATTTAATTTAAAACTTACTACAGGTTTGTACGGAACCCTCGGTGCGCGAGTCCGACTCGCACTTGGCCGGTTTTTCAAGTTAAAGCCATGAAACTTGGAAGGAGTGTCTATGGGGAAAACAAACTTAAACCACGCGGACGAAGTCGCGGGCATAAGCTAGTTACTCGTATTATAATTTGGGTGTGTTCGCGCAACTTTCATCCGATAGAGTTCAAACTTTGTACAATTGTTGTTGCACTTGCTAGGACGATTGGCTAAAGCCTCGTCTGCGCTTTCACATCGAGACATGCACACTTGCACACTCGGCTTGCACTAAGTGGTGATATCCTAGTGGTAGCCTCCTATTCGGGCGGTCCGGAGTTCGATACTCGGGCTTGCACTTCTAATTTTCGCTTGTTTTATCGTTTAAGGAAAACATTGTGAGGAAATCTGCCCGAGATGAGAGTTCTCCAAAATATTCTCACATAGCTGTGCAAAGTCTGCCAATCTTTGACTATCCTACTAAGACTATGGCTTTACCCTACCGCTTCTAAAAGGAGACTTTTGCTGACAGTGTATCGGTGATAGGTTGAGATGATGTGATGAACTGTTTTTTGTTTCAGTCAAAGTACCCTCAGCTTTAAGCACTTGTTATTTATAATGATAATCTAGGTAATCTAATCTAATCTAATCTAAACTATCTATCTAATATATATATAAAATCGTTAAGGGATCAACGCACAGCCTAAACCGCTGGCGTTAGAAACTTGAAATTTTGACAGTAGGTTCCTTTTGTGACGTAGGCGCTCACTAAGTTTGTGACGTAGGCGCTCACTAAGGAAGGATTTTTCCAAAATTCCACCCCTGAGGGGGTGAAATAGGGGGTGAAATTTTGTATGAAAGTCAGTCATTTCTCAAGTTATATCCATGAAACTTGGTATACGAACTACTGGTTAAAAAGAAGAAATACGTGTTTCACAGTTTTTAAATTCTACCCCCGAAGGGGTGAAATAGGGGATGTGAGTTTGCATGAAAGTCCTTCATTTCTCAAGATATTCTCAAGTTATTTAAACGAAACTTGATATTTCGGCTTTCGTTAAAAAATAAAGAATTACGTGTGTCACAGTTTTTCAGAATTCAACCCATATAGTGGTAAAACAGAGGTAGAAAAATTGTATGAAAGTATAGCCATGAAACTCGGTATATGAGCTGAAAGTTGAAAATTAAGAAATACGTATTTCACAGTTTTTGAAAATTCAACCCCCAAAGGGTGTAATAGGGGATGAAAGTTGGTATGAAAGGCCTTCATTTCTCAAGATATTTTACAAGTTATATCAACGAAACTTGGTATTTTGGCTTACGGTAAAAAATAAAGAAGTACGTGGGTCACAGTTTTTCAAAATTACATCCCCGAAGGTAAAATAGGCGTTGGAAGATTGTATGAAAGTCCTTCATTTCTCAAGTAATAGCCAAGAAACTTGGTATGTGAGTTACTGGTATAAAATATAGAAATACGTGTTTCACGGTTTTTCTAAATTCCACCTCTAAGGGGGTGAAATAGGGGATGAAAGATTATATGAAAGTCCTTCATTCCTCAAGTTATAGTCATGAAACTTGGTATATGAGCTGCGAGTTAGAAATGAAGAAACACGTGTTTCACAGTTTTTGATAATTCTACCCCCAAAGGGGTGAAATAGAGTGTTGGTCCTTCATTCACGCCGCAACAGAGCAACGGATATTTTGCACGGGTAGTCGAGGACCTGGAGAGTGATATAAGCTACTTTTGATCCCGGAAAATTAAGGAGTGCCTGTGGGAAAACAAACTTATACCACGCGAACGAAGTCGCGAGCATCCGCTAGTGTTATATAAGATGTTATATAGGATGTTATAATGTTATATAAGATGATAATGGTGAGCTATTTTTCGTTTCAGTCAAACTGCATGCAGCTGTAGGCCTTTGTTACGTAAAGCAGAACGAGATCTATCAATTGGAACTTTTAAGCCAACATGATCGATTTCTAAATATATCGGCTAAATACCGAATCAGTAAGTAATATTTTGAGTTTCCAAAAACTTTATCTCTTATTTTTGTATGGCGCGAAAATATCAGTCCCTCCAGTAAATCATTAAAAAAAAAGTAATTAAAAATTAAAAATCATTAAAGTAAGTCATTAAAAAAACCCCGACTGCTATGGATACCAAAATGTATAAAACAAAATATAATTTCATTATTATCATTTTACATAGTAAAATACTTAATGAAATAATGAACAAAATATAATATAACAATTAAGTATTCTCACAGCTCACGTTTTATAATAATACTAGCTGACCCGGCAAACGTTGTTTTGCCATATAAATTAAGATGTAAGCTATCCTATCTTTCAAGTTGGATCAAACTGCACACGGTGCAAAATTTAATTTAAAATAGGTTAAGTAGTTTAGGAGTCCATCGCGGACAAACAACGTGACACGTGATTTATATAATATACTAGCTGACCCGGCAAACGTTGTTTTGCCATATAAATTAATATGCAAGCTATCCTATCTTTCAAGTTGGATCAAACTGCACACGGTGTGCAAATTTATTTTAAAATCGGTTAAGTAGTTTAGGAGTCCATCGCGGACGAACAAAGTGACACGTGATTTATATATATTTAGATTATTAGATTAGATTATTCCCTCATTATTAATTTTGTAATTATTACAAGTTATCAAGAATATTGGACGTGCGACTGCGCCTTGACAACTTGTATTGTATTTTTACATACCTACTGCCCGCACCCCATCTACCACTTGCCGGTCGCAACCGCGCGATTTTGTGTTACACATTATACTTACTTCATTTCTATGATATCTCATAGGATATTCATCTAAATTGAATGGTGTAAAGGACATTTTGTCTAAATTAAATACTTGAGATAGTAAGATATTATATAGATAGAGTTAGATAGTAAGATATTTCAGTCAAAACGCGTACTTAGTATGGTATTTTGTATGAAATATTGAACAGTGACGTCATCAAAGCTCGACGCACTTTTTTTTACTTTAATCGATAATTTAAAATAGTTAATCAACATAAAACTAACAGTGGACGTGAATATTACGACTTTTGGGAGATCCTCTATTTAACAATAATCATTAAAAAAAACTGAATAGTCGTCGAATACCCAATTTTATTGTAATATCAGAGTTTTAATTATGACTTTTAATTATAAGTCCTTACTTAATAGTAATATTTTGACTGTTTAATAAATTTACACAATCTTAAGTTGAGTACTGCTAACACGCCCCTGTGAATTGTTCTTAGGAGATGGACTGGACTCGTTTGGGTGGAGTATCCACGTGGTTCCTAATCAGAGAGAAATTCTTATTGGTGGAGCTGCTATGTATAAAGGTTAGTTACCTTCTCGTATCCACGTTCAGTAAAGCCGCGTTCCCATTATGCAAGGGACTACCATGCAACTTGACACTAGTATAACAGCCTAAGGCCCGGACTCCACCAGAACGGAGATGTGCGGAGATGTCTGAAGCGGAGACGAGAAGAGATGTTTTTGAGCTAGGGTGTATCCACCGAAGCTGTGTGGAGATGCGTACTGGCTAGAGCGGGACTGAGCTGCGTGCGGTGAGCGTCGGATGTTGAGATGAACGCGGCGCCGCTCACAGCACGCCGCTCACATCTCATCTCGTCTCCGCTGCGCGCTGCCGCCAGCTTGCGAGCCACAGCTCACATCTCCGCATCGATCGCGTCATACAAATATGATACATCTCCGCTCAGCGGTATCCACTGAAGCTGAGCGGCGACGAGATGTGGGAATAACGAAATTCTATTGATTGTTTAAATCACATCTCCTCTCCTCTCGTCTCCTCTCCTCTCGTCTCCTCTCCTCTCGTCTCCTCTCATCTCGTCTCCTCTCCGCTCTGGTGGAGTCCGGGCCTAAGCAGATACGTTACAGTTAGGCTAGTGTGTTTAGAGTTACGTTAACTTTTTTATAAAAGCCATAAGTCCAAGAAGAAAAAAAAAATTAATAAATATATTGGACTGGCAAGTTGTCATATCACCTCGAAATACTTTAGTAATTGTGTCAGAGAAAAAGGTTACTACAAATTAAATAGTAGCAGGAAGTAGGAACCGACGGAAAAAAAACCAGTCGTTCGACGGAGGCGTTTAGACAGCAACATTGCGGCGTGATGCAGGAAACGTCAAATTAAAGTGCAGTGTCCTACCTCTCGCAAACATAGGTGAGAGAACCGTAGCTTTAAGTGCTACAACTATCATGGTAGCCGGGTCTGTCGCTTGTATGGGTACCCACTGCATAAATATATACTTACGCTGTGGTGGGATAATGTTAATAGATTTTGAACTTGTAAGTATAGCGAGTATATCGCATGCGTGTCGAGACAACAATGCTTTGCAAGCTCTGGCGCAAGCATGTTGTCGCTGGCAATATTTTTAGATGTCAACACAGAAGATCGCGCCATCTTGCTAATTTTTTATGTGCGCGGACGCCATTTTAGCAGCATATTATGTTCCTGAATTGTGGGTACCTAATGGGTGATTTAGAACGTGAGCCGTAATGGTAGGATATTGGTAAAAAAATAGGGTAATGTATCGTATAATAAATGTGAATATGCTGATTTGATCATGTATTGCGAGATTTTCTTTTAAGCACTCGCTAGCTGCAAGTAAAACCTCGCACCCAAAGTGCAAGTTTTCGCAAACACTGTTCCTAAATGAAAGTAACTTGCATGCAAATTTGACGTACCCAAGAACTTGCTTAGTGAAGTGTCATAGGTAAAGATATCTAGATTTTTACTTTAATTATCTACATTATTCTATTTTAGGCCGAGTGTCTCTTTACAACGTATTAGAAAAGAATAAAGAACCGAAATTGATTAAACAAGTAAGCGACGACAACCCGGTGAAATTTAGTTTTGGTAAGTTTTTTTTACACTTTATAACTTTTTTTTCACAGACAGAAAGAAATTGTGCGTTGATAGTCGAAATTAGTAAATCAGGTATTTTTATAATACAGATATTTTAAAGGTAAAAGCAGGATCATTAGATATACCTAAGTATTTTTAATGAAATCTTGGAAATTAAAGGGTAAACTGAAATTATATTTTATACTTACACTCATCATATTTTATCTGTTTCAGGTTACAGTGTAACGAGTGGAAAATTCTTTTCTGACCAGATAGTTTACGCAATTAGTACGACGTATGGCGATAAAGGTTATGGGAAGGTAGGTTGTCCCACAAATTTATCTGACCTGCCCCCCAATTATGTAAGAATTGTCGATCAAATTGTCTAAGTTCGGCTTCAAAGTAAAATAAACCATACAAGCATTGAATTAGAGTTCTATTTCGTGTATCCATTCTCATACGCTTAGGTATGGTTTATTTTACTTTGAAGCCGAACTTACACGATTTGATCGGCAATCCTCACATGATTGCACCTCCGGTGACAGCGTCGCTAGGATAATATGAAAAATAAAATGAAAACAAAAACTTAGCACGCATAAAAATTAGTTCCAATTTTGGTCACCGGGTCAGTGGTTTGACGGACTTATATTATGTTTTAAGATGGCGGCTTCAAAACAGCTGACCGGTTTGGCAGCTGATTTAGCGGAAGTAAAATTTGAGCGTTAGTTCCGGCCGAACTAAAAAATCTGTTCTACACGAAATTTAACTATTTTGTCTCTGTGTCCAATTTCAAATATAGATTTGTTTTTTTTAATTTATTTAAAAGGAGTTACTTAATTTATCAATATCAAAAGAATTTTAATTCTATTTGATTTGAGCTGAGTCAAGTAAATCTACCACTGGTTCGGAATATCATTCCTACCGAGAAGAACCAGCAAGAAACTCGACGGCTCTTGGTGAAAATGCAACATGGCAGCCGGACCTACCTTTCCCAGACCACATACCACTTATCTTCGAACCCCTCATTTCCAGGTATATTTCTTCAACACAAACCTTGACAACATCGGTGCGATCATAGACGACAATGTGGCTTCGATGTTCGGTGCAGCGCTGTGCTCGGCCTCGATACGCGGCCCAGCCTTGCTCGTGGGCTCACCGACGTACGCCGACAACAAGAACAGCTACGATGTTGGCGCTGTGTACATCTATGCTGCTCAATCGATTGGATCAAACGTACGTAATAGCCATGCTAGTATTGCATATGCGAAAGTGTTTTTTTTTATCCACTACAAGTTGCGATCTCACCTGATGGTAAATGAAGACGCAGTGTTAGATGGTATGCTAACCTGTTAGGGGTATGGCATTTATATTACACCCATACCCCTAATCGGTTTCTACACGGTATCGTACCGGAACGCTATACCTAACCGTGTGTCTGTCTGTCTGTAAGGTGTTCCTGCGGGAATAAAAAAACTTAATCCGTGCGGACGAAGTTGCGGGCATCGTCGAATTGATTATAAACTAATTGTTTATAAAATGTATTTTTCAGCACATGACAATGAAGATAATGATTAAAGGTTTCAAAAGCGGCGGATATTTTGGTCATAGTATCGTTAGTCTTGGAGACTTGGATGATGATGGTAACGACGGTAAGTATTAAAAAACCCTTATTTATTACTGACTCGCTTCATTCTTTTTAGGGTTCCGTACCTCAAAAGGAAAAAACGGAACCCTTCTAGGATCACTTTGTTGTCCGTCCGTCTGTGTGTCTAGACCCTTTTTCTCAGGAACGCATGAAGGTATTAAGCTGAAATTCATATCAAATACTCAGGTCTACTGTCCCTTGGAGCTGTGAAAAAATTAAACTTCTAAGCCAACGTTATCAAAAGATACAGCCGTTTATGCTGCAAATTTTCGATACTCGCAAGGACATCAAAACCTACAGGGTACTTCCCGTGAACTCGGAATCTTGAAACTTGGTACGAAGCAACGTCTTATAGCACAGATATAGGAAGAATTGCGAAAAACATTACATTTATATAATAAAAATATTTTTAATAATTTTAAGCTTACTACAGGTTTGTACAGAACCCTCGGTGCGCGAGTCCGACTCTTTTTTTTATTTGGTGTGCAACAATATTTTTTAATTAAGTATATTATCTTTTTTACTAAGGACAATAGCCAACTCTGCATCAACTGCTAATGTTTCTAACGTTTTATTTGTAACATTAATGGGAACATTAAATTTCAAACCGTTTTCTAAGAGTTTCGTTTCATCATTTACAACCACCACACAAATTTGTCTACTGTAGCAGATTACAGCGAATAAACTTCTAGTTCATTCAGTATCATGGACTTCCGCAAAGTAACGCCTGCTTCTAAGTATTTCAGTTCGAATTAACCAGCCCTTTGTTACCAATAAGTTTCGTAGCGCGACGGTCAACCGAATCCAATGCATCAAGCCAACGAACGATACCAATCGTTTGATACGTTTTCATAATTTCTCAGAAGGGAACGATTTGCGTTATCATACTCCCGTAATAAGTTCATAGAGATAACCTCACGCAAAATCTCATGAAGAAAAATTTAAGTCTCAAATTGCCTCTCACAAGTTGAACCTGAGACTTTTTTTTCTGCTTATAAAAAAGTCTCAGGTTCAACTTGTGTGTTCTACTGTGTTTTTATGACACAGCGCCCTGAGTGTCGATCAATGTCGAAAGCTAGGATCAATAATTAGAATGGATGGTGGATTTTCTTTCTAGTTTGTCACTAGTTAGGAGCAAGGTGGGAGCAAGAAGGGAGATTTTCAGCAAAATTTCAAGGCAATAACGAGAAACAAAATAAAGTTCACGGAACGTCACGTAAAGTTTGACCACTTATATAATTCCAAAATTGACAGTATAAAGATAAAAGGTTTCATTTGACAATTTGAACTTTATGACGAGTTCTTTAATAAAATAAACACAAACAGCCATTGCGTTTCGTTCCACTCGCACTCGGTGATGCTAATAGACAAAAATTGAATAAGATATAGTGTGTACTCAGTTTTTATTTTAGTGCGGAATCCATTAGGGTTTATCCATGGTCAAAAGTATAACGATTAAAAACTACATTTCCAGAAATCGCAATAGCTGCTCCATATGAAGATGACGGCAGAGGCGCGGTTTATATTTACTCTGGTGTTGGTATCTTTGTACCTACAATAAAGAAAAGGATCCAACCTGAAGGGCTGCACGCTTTTGGATTCAGCCTCGCAAGTTTGCCGAAAGAAACTGAGAGCAATGGTAGGTGGACCGTGACTTAGTGAAGGAATGAATGAATGCAATATTCTTTATTGTACACCATAAAAACGAGAGATATATTCAAACATTAAAAAACAACAACATTAAAAAAATTAACTAAAAGGTCGGTACAATTGGCGGCCTTATCGCTTTGAAGCGATCTTTCCCAGGCTTCTACGTAATCTAAACCATATACTATATACTATTAAAAATGAGAAAGGTTGGATGGATGGATAGATGTGTGGATGGATGGATGGATGGATGTTTGTTACTCAATCACGCCAGAACGGCTGAACACATCTGGATGGAATTTGGCAGATTATAGTCTGGAATAGCACATAGGCTACTTTTTATCACGATAAATTAACGAGTTCCCGCGGGAACCTAAAAACCTCAATTCACGCGGACTAAGTCGCGGGCATCAGCTAGTTATAATATAGGATTTAACAACTAGTAAACAAGGGTCGAAAATGCTTACAAAGTTTGTTGAAAAGTTTCTACATGCCCTAAAAATGAGTGGGTCCTGGGATGGTTTAAATATTCACAATTGGACTCTGTAGGTAGCGCTGCAATCGGGTTCTAGATTCAGGGCAGGACAACGTCTGCCGGGCCAACTAGTTTTTATAAATGTCATCCTGGGGGCTTACTAACATTGCATAAAGCAGTATTATTTTAATATTGCTTGCACCATGATGTCCCTAAAATAAGAAGGATTATAAAACATGTGTATGTAATGATTGTATCATCTAAAATTAGAATTAGAATTCTGAAACACGAACGTCAACAATATTAAAACAGTAAGGCTGAGCGATGGTAGTATTATTATTGACGTTTTTACTCTACTTTATTAATACTTACCTACTCTTTATCATATTATTAAAAACTAAATTAAAAACTAAAAACTAAACATTAAAAATATCATCTATCCCGCTGCAATGAGGCAGTGTGCCCAGAACGCTGGCTGCGTTACCCCGCTGAATAGCCAAACTTATAATATGTTGGCCGAGGTAACTGCCAGCCCTCCGGTCACCTGTGGACTCTGTGAGACGAGAAGATAGATCCTTAAAAAAGGATCTGGCATCTTCGCCCCACGACCCCAGGGCTTCAACACCAAAAGGCACAAAAATGAAATTATTTTCAATAATTTCATACTTGCACCTCTTGGCTCTTTCTGCATTAGTGGCCGCCGCCCCCGCTGACATGGAGGACGCCTGCAAGTGGGATAACGCTAGCGTATCCACGCATGTGGCATCCCAAACAAGCGACCTTC
The DNA here is from genome assembly GCA_963932025.1 of Erebia epiphron. NCBI lineage: Eukaryota > Metazoa > Arthropoda > Insecta > Lepidoptera > Nymphalidae > Erebia > Erebia epiphron. The sequence continues at coordinate 40,074,175 of OZ009948.1, read as the reverse complement.
CTTGCTTCCACGGAACAAGAGTCATCCCGTCAGGTCTCTTACCATCATTGCGCGCCAAGCCATTAGGCTCTAACACTGCAGGCACTTTAGCGGTGGCAAGAGACCTACGAATGATGTCGTTCAGGGAAGCATGTCGCGAAAGACGACCGGCACTTTAATTTAGATTTAATTTAGATATTTATTTCTATTGGTTAAATTAATCAGTCATATTTCGAAACTATATTCATATTATTCATTTCTTCATAATAATATTGACGCACTTTGTTTCCAATAATATTAAAATAATACTACTTTAAGCTATACCTAGTAGGTAAGTCCCAACTTCAGCACGTATAATCAAAGTTTTTACAGGTTTTGCAGTTGGTGCGATCGGGACTGATAGCAACGTTGTTATACTCAATAGCATAGCCTCGATCACCGTGAATGTGTTTGGTTCAGTAGAAATTGTTAAGGTTAAGTATCTTTAATCATAGTACCATAAAAACTAGGGTCCGCTCGCAGCTTCGCTCCCGTGCTAATTCGCTCTCCGAAGAATACAGCCGAGTGACTGACTGACTGATCTATCAACGTACATCGGACTGAAATTTGGGCGTTCAATGTATTCTCGGTATAGGTATGAAATAATAGGCACAAAATTCTAAATAAAATTTATTTTTCAATATAGTCTCCCATAGCCTCACACTTATAGCCTATACACTTATTTGATCGGGTAAATAACTTTTCGATGCCCTCTAAAAATATTTTTCCTCTTTGCCTGAAAAATGTTCATAAATTGCCTCCTTCAACTCTTCATCGTCGGAAAAATGCTTACCGCGGAGATCTTTCTTCAGGTTTGGGAACAAAAAGTAATCACTGGGTGCCAGGTCCGGGCTGTAGGGTGGATGAGTGATTTCTTCAAATCCACAATCCCTCACAGCAGCCTTGGCAACGCGCCCTGTGTGAACCGGCGCGTTGTCGTGAAGAAGCAAGACATGCCAGCGGTCAATTTTCTACGTCTTTTTTCTTTTATAGCGTCCTTCAAATTGCGTAGGCTGTTTGCGTAAGCTGCGGCAGTAATACTTTGACCCATTCGATCAGTCAAATTCCCTTAAATTCCCAAAAAACTGTGGCCATGAGTTTTCCGGCTGATGGGCAGACTTTTCGGTTGGTCTGTTCCTTTTTTATGCCACTGCATGGACTCTTGCTTACTCTCAGGATCATAGTGATGAACCCACGTTTCATCACCGGTGACAATGTGTTCAAAAATTCTACTCGGATTTTCACTACAGAGCTCCAAAAACTCCTTACTGCACTCAACTCGCACTTGTTTCTGAAGCGGCGTGAGCATTCGCGGCACCCATCTTGCACTGACTTTTGAAAGATTCAGATGTTCATGAAGGATAGACATATGATAGGTAGATGGTAGATGGTAGATAGGTAGATGGTACCCACGGATATCTCAGTCTTTTCTGCTAATGTTTTCACTCTTGCACGGGCATCTTCCAGTACAAGTTTCTTGACAATTTTGATGTTTTCTTCAGAAGTAGCACGGGGGTCGTCTTCAATACTCTATATACTCCGTTTAAATTCACTAGACCACTTCTGAATAGTAGTTAATGAAGGAGCAGAATCTTGATAAACAGCCACCATTTCTTCATGAATAACTTTTTGAGTCTTTCCTTGTTTTGTAAGGAATTTAATCACTGCGCGGTGCTCGATTTTCATCAACATTGTGGCGTCTGTCATTGTAGTTGTCTTCTCGTATTGATAACTTGAATACTAATGATGACAATTACATGAAATTTTATATTTATACCCTCAAAGAGTGTCTTTAACTAATGAGGTAATTTATTTGCTGTTATCATTAGTTAATCACCCCGATACCGAGAATACATGGAACGCCCTCGTAAGATATATAGGATAGATAACGTAAGCATCCGCTAAGAAAGGATTCTTGAAAATTCAAACCCTGATGGAGTAAAATAGGGCTTTGAAATTTTTATGAAAATCTTTCGTAACGTGAGCGAAGCCACGGGCAAAAGCTAGTTCATAATAATGCACCTTTTTAAAATAATGCCTATCGATTGTGTGTGCGATATATTGATAGGTATGCACGATACCCTAAACGTATGAGAATGGATACACGAAATTGAGCACTAATTTAATACTGTTATGGTTTATTTTACTTTGACGCCGAACTTTGACGATTTCATCGGCAACTTTTAGACAATCGGGGGGCTGGATCTTATTCTTTATACTGTAGCATAATAGAAATCACAATGGAAAGTGACACAGGAATAAATGTTACACAACGGAAATTGTTACCTATTGCACGTGCACACGAATAAGTATAAAATGACTTTTCGCACCCACCAGAATTCACTTGCCATTTCGAGATAACGCTTCGTTTCTAGAGTCATGCTGCCTCTAGAATGTAACTATGCTAATTTAAATCAATTTCGAAAAAATATCATAAGAGACTGCGTTAGCACACTCAAATGAAAGACGTTAGAATTATTTTGTTTTTTTCGTTTATTTTTTAGTGTCAAAAATAATAATAACGATGAAAATTCATGAAAAAAATGGCAAAAAAGCTTATTAGACCGCACATGCAACAACGCAAAAATAAATTATCACCTTCAGACGGATGGAGTGAGAATAAAAAATGTATTGTAAAGCCCGGAAAATTCTAAATGGGGATTGCAATTTTGTACAAGTTTTTACTTAAATGTTGTTTTTTTTTTCTTTTATAGTTAGTTTACTCAATTTATAAGAATGAATAAAAAGAAGTTGAAAGTTCGTAATTTTACAGAGCTCATTTTCTTAAGGGTAGTCATTTTTGTGCCAGTATAATTGTACCTTTGTGAAGACTCTTAGTTTTTTTCGAGATTTTAATGTTAATTGTAATAAATGATATTCTAAAATAAAGCTCTAGATTATAAACAAGTATTATATTCACTTTAATGTTTAATTGTTACCATAGATTCCAAATTAGAAGAAATAATCTACTAGCGGTCTCCAGGACCGCACGTAGGTGTTTAATAATAATTCTTTATTTAACAGATAAAATCCAATAAGACAATATAAAATAATAATAATAATAAAAACATAAAAGTACTTATAAAACTAGAAAACTTATTTCTAGCTTCACTTCCTATTTGCGTCCCGGTGAACACACCGCCAGTGGTCAAACATCAGTCCTGACATAATATGCTCACCGATGATCTCAAGTATGACGTTATTCGACTGTCGCAATCTGCTCCAGAAGGAGGCTATGCGATTCCGAACAATCGCAAAAACAAACGTTTAAGAGACAGAAATAGGTGGTAGGTGGTTAAGGGTTAATAAAATATGTATATACATTTAAAATATACATACATATTATTATTATTAGCTTTCATTAGTAGCTATCAGCTTTCAGTATTAGCTTTAAATTTTATTTTATAGTTAGTTTAATATTTAGTAATTCAATTAAAATTTTAAAATATTTTTTTTTCTTACAGAATGATGCAATACGTAGGGAGCTTAATATAACATCGTGTGTCCATGTTGAGTATCCTAAAAAGCCGGTTAAAATTAACGCAGGTATGTATGGACACAATGTCTAAGCTAAACTAAAATGACCATAGACTAATACATTGAAAATGACTGTATATTTTTCAAAATACTCCCAGCAGAAAGAGCTAGCACAAGATTTCTATCTTTATAGTCTTGCACGATATGATGCCACTCGAATGTAGCTTCGCGCTCCATGTAAATGGCAATACGCTAATATTATCTAATATCAGATAATATTAGCGTATATATTCCCACTTTATAATGATTATTTATAGAACTCCGTGTTCTCCAGTCGCACCCTACGTCGCAGAAGCAAATTCCATCCTCACCACCTGGATGCCTGGTCCTCTTCCACCACCCGTTATTCCAGGTCATTTCTGCCACGTACCCGCAAATTGTGGAACCAGCTTCCATCTTCTGTGTTCTCTCATGATTATAATACGGGGTTCTTCAAAGGGCGGATAAACAAATATCTCAAAAGCCAGCAACGCATTGGCGGTTCCTCTGGTGCTGCAAATGTTCATGGGCAGCGGTAATCACTTACCATCAGGTGACCCGCCTGCTCGTTTGCTTGCTATACATATTAAAAAAAAAGACGTGTGGCACTCGGAGACTGCCGCGGTAAAGCTACGGCATAGCATTTTTATCAACTTGCTATGACTACTTGTGTTGTTGACTTCAAGTTGTTGAAAATATAAAGGCGAAATATTTTTATATAGGGGAATCAAATAATATTTGATTCCTCTTGGACACCCGGACTATTGAAAACATAATTCTTTAAAATTATTTCGCCTTTATATTTTCAACAAACACAAGTAGTCATAGCAACCAAAATCATCTTTTCATAAAAATAGTCTTTTTATTTTCAACAACTTGAAGTCAACAACACAAGTAGTCATAGCAACCAAAGTGTTAGGTTTTTTTTCGTTACGGAATTTCTGGATTCTGTCTCCACGCTCAAGGCCCGCGATAGAAGTTAGGCAATAGCTTAAAAAGAACTTAAGCATTCAGTATTATGATAATGAAATGTGTTGTTTTTAGGTTGTTGATTTGCATAACTTATTTTTATATAGTTGTTTAAGAGGAATGTGCAATGTTCACAGCGTGAGCACGTGAAGGTGTAATTTGTAAAATCTATTTTTTTTTTAATAAATCTATACTAATATTATGAATGCGAAAGTTTGGATGGATGTATGGATTTATGAATGTATGGATGTTTGTTACTCAATCACGCCCCAACGGCTGAACGGATCTGGATGAAATAGATACACAGACAGAGATAGATTTTAGTCTGGAATAACACATAGGCTACTTTTTATCCCGGAAAATTAAAGAGTTCCCGCGGAAACCGAAAAACCTTAATCCACGCGGATGGTGTCGTGGGCATTAGCTGGTAATAAATAATTATAAAAAAAAATTGTCTGACGAGAACAGACCGGAGAAAATTCAGAAATTCCCGAATTTCCCCGCCGGGGATCGAACCTGGGACCTCCCTCGTTAACATAACAGCGCTCACCACTGCGCCAGGGAGATCGTTAAAAGATCGCTTTAAGGTTACGTCATGATGCAGATTCATAATATAGAATTACGCAGATATTAATTTGTCCGCCAAATAAAACTTCTTTGCCCCTATAGTGTGTATTAAATACGCATATAGCTATATGAATATTTTTCTCGCCAACATTTTAAAGAAACACTAAATAATCAGATTTTATTGCAGATTTAGAAATAACGATCAAGGTATCCGATCAGCTGTGTACAATAAATGAAGGCGTATATTCCCCTTCATTTATCACACGTATACACAGCTATGTCGAGAAAATAAGAGAAAGACAAAGTCCATTATGTCAAAATGATGTAAAAGCAAATTGCGTAAATAACGTGAGTAAATAACTGCTAATTTAACTATATAGAGCAAGATCCCAGAGCCGCCAGACCTTACTTATTTTCTGTGAAACAAAATGTGTGTGATATAGTAGCTTTGGTACGTAGATTTAACGTACGCATACTCGCAAATTTGGGGCGACGGCCAATAGCGTTAATATAATTAATAATCACGTAAAAATGTCACGCATGGTATTTGTAAACTATAAATTTACAGTTTACTTTTAAATGAAAAAATCTTGTTTGTAATTAATTGTTGTTCGATAATATTATACGTTTATCTACGCTTATATCTACATACTTATTCCTATTTAAAACTACTTAATAACTTTAATGCAGATTTTCATGTCTCTAACTTAAAAAACATGGGACTTTCATACAATCTTCCAAACCCCATTTCCCCCCTTTTGGGTTAGATTTTCGTAAAATTGCTTATACAGGTTATTATAATTCAAAACTTTTAATCAAAATGCCGATTTTCAAGTCCCTAACTTCAAAAACTTAGAACCTTCATGTAAGCTTCTAAACCCCATGTCACCCATCTTTCACAGTGAAATTTCAAATTGAGTCTGGCGGATGTTTGGCCCATCAGATTAGTCTGGCTGCTTTCAAATAGTATTGAATTAGTTCCCTGAGTATCGTGTATAAAAAAATCAAGACTCGAAAATAAGTAAAGTTAAGTTTTTTTTTGCGAGCTTTAAAGTGTCTGGCATAAAAAACGGCCCACGGCATGAGTCTGGGAGTATTGATTATTAATTATTAACGCTATTATGTAAAACATACATAAAAATCAGCTCCAGAAAATAAGTAAAGTTAGCAACGTTTTTACGTATTTTTAGCACCTCACATCTATAAATTCGCCGTCGCCCCTTTGTGAGTATGCGTACGTTAAATCTACATACCAAAGCTACTATATTACACACATTTTGTTTCTCAGAAAATAAGTAAGGTCTGGCGGCTCTGGGATCTTGGACCAATAGGAATATATAGATTTTACGGGATAAATAACTACTTATTTACCAGATGTTGTCAATATCATGTGGACAAATGAGCCGTGAAAGCGAAGCAGACAGACCGACAGACAACCAGATAGATAAACAGACAAACTTTCGCATTTTTAATCCACACTAATATTATAAATGCGGATGTGTGTCTGTTTGTCTGTCTGCTACGCTTTAACAGCCCGATCTTTTTAATCGATTTCGATGAACTTTGGTAAAGTGATAGTTTGCTACTTGCATCCTGCGAAAGGACATGGGCAAGTGGCTACTTTTTATCCCGGAAAATTAAGGAGATCCTGTGGGAATAAAAAAATAACTTAATCCACGCGAACGAAGTCGCGGGCATCATCTAGTCTATACTAATATTATAAATGCGAAATTTAGGATGGATGTATGGATGGATGGATGTTTATTACTTAATCACGCCATAACGGCTGAACGGATCTGGATGAAATTTGGCACAGAGATAGACTATATAGACTGGAATAGCTCATAGGCTACTTTTTATCCCGGAAAATTGAAGAGTTTCCGCAGGAACCGAAAAACCTCAATCCACGCGGACGAAGTCGCGGGCATTAGCTATCTTACTAATACTATAAATGCGAAAGTTTGGATGAATGTATGGATGTATGGATGCTTGTTACTCAATCACGCCCCAACGGCTGAACGGATCTGACTGAAATTTGGCACAAGACGAAGTCGCGGGCATCAGCTAGTGCTTAATATGTACGAATTTCAATTTTCAGGAAGACAGTAATGTCATAATATCGTACGAAATAACTGCAACATTGATGGGGGATCCTGAAAATACAGATGAATATGACCCTTTTAAAGTTTTGGTCAGCGAGCGCAGCAGTCTGGCCTACCGAGCTACCGAATACAAGCCTTGCGCAGGAAAAATTTGTAAACCAGTGCTTCAAATGCAAATTGATTCTACCTTTCCGTAAGTATAAAATGCTTTTCGATTTTAGAAAACCTTTCTTCTTGATTGTCTTTTTTTAGGGTTCCGTACCCAAAGGGTAAAAACGGGACCCTATTACTAAGACTCCGCTGTCTGTCTGTCTGTCTGTCTGTCTGTCTGTCTGTCTGTCTGTCTCCAGGCTGTATCTCATAGACCGTGATAGCTAGAAAGCTGAAATTTTCACAAATGATGTATTTCCGTTGCCACTATAACAACAAATACTAAAAATTAAAAAAATATATATATTAAGGGGGGTCCCCATACAATAAACGTGTTTTTTTCGTATTTTTTTGCTCAATATTAAAAACGGTAAGAGGTAGACGGTTCAAAATTTCACAGAATATTAACTTGTATATTACCTTTCAAAATAAATAATTAAATATCAATAAAGTAAATATTAAAGGGGGGCTCCCATACAACAAACGTAATTTTTTGATATTAACAGTAAACCTCTACAAACAAAGTTAGTTTTGCGGTTCATTAACAAAGGTAATTATACCTACTTCTTGAGTACGGAACCCTCGGTGCGCGAGTCCGACTCGCACTTGGCCGGTTTTTGTATCTAACTAGTGTCCGACCGAACTTTTGGTTGCGGTCTAGTCGGTAGTTCGGCCGGACGGCAGCCGAAACTGAAATTACATTTGGGGGATATCTTCGGTTCACTGAGCTGCGATCGACGCAGTGATATTTCCGTCTTCACACTTCGTGACTTCACAGTCGTGCTTCGTGTCATGACTTGCATGTTAAAAATGAAAAATTAAGACTGATTACGATAAACTTTTTTTACTGATAAATAATTGACCTATAAAACATATTTTACTGAACTTGAAAATCCTATAACAAAAATATCAAAATAAAACTATGAAATACACCAAACATTTAAATTAACATCTAAACCGCTGCAATGAAGCAAAGTGCCAATAGCGCTGGCTGCGTTATCCCTCTGAATAGCCAAACTTATAATATAATTTATTTACTGGTAAATGATAATGTTTACTTTATTTTCCCCATGAAATCATGACCATATATGGAAGTTTAGGGTTTGGTTTCGCTAAGAAGAGGATAACGAGAGGTGGTGCAGATATAATAAATAAACTTAAATACTAATATCTAAATAAGCTAACCAATACCATTTATAATATAATTATGATACACTAATATATACAAAATATAGTTTCTGTATGTCTAATGTTTTAAAAGCGAACCTTACATCGTCGGTTCATCGGAGTTTGAGTACGTTACGGTCTACGTCACTAACTCCGGCGACACGGCGTACGGCGCCTGCGTCGAGCTGCACATTGAAGGCGCCGTGGTCTCGCACTATCCCTCCGAGTGCACCATACGAGCTGGTACAGACTATATCACATGCAAACATTCCATTCGCAAGGATCAGCCATGGGTAAGAACCGAAAGTTTGTGTAATTTCCAAGGAAAAAAAACTTATTTTTTAGTCAGCCCTTGACTGCGATCTCACCTTGTAATTAAGCGCGGTCTTAAGGTTAACAGATCTAAAAACACATTGAAGAGTATTACAGCTTCGATTTAGTTATCAATTCATACAGTAAACACATATAATTCTGTGACCTACATTGTTAATATGAGAGATAGTTGCACTTTTGGTAACTATCGCTAGCAAGGTTGATTCAGTATTTAGTGGGGCTCTCCACTGATCGCAAAACTGCCAGCCTGCCCGCAAGCGACTGGGGACCTGACTACTTATCGCCGCTCAAAGACGAGTTATTGTTACCAAAAATAAACAATAACTAGAAAGGCTGATTCTTGTATAGTATTAAAGTATGTACAGTACCTATATGTAAACAGTATAAAAAACCGGCACGGCACCATTCCTTTTCTACCATTTCACGTTTTTCAGGTTTTACGTAACTTTAAATTGGAACCACGACAAGGCATAACGAGCACGGAACAATATTATGTGGAAGTCAAGGGCGTCTTATACAATGACTGTAACAACCAAGACCTTAGTGATGTGGTTATTAAGAATTATAACCTTACAGGAGATACAAATAGTATAAATATAACAGGGTAAGTTTATACATCAAATGATATAGGCACACAACTTTGTCATCAGAGTATAACTAGCAGATGCCCGCGACTTTGTTCGCTTGGTATAGTTTTTAGACAAGTCCCGTGTGAACACTGATTTTCCGGGATAAAAAGTAGCTAAGTAGCTTCCCTGGCATGGAACCGAGTCAGTGAATGAGTGGTATTTCGCTTTTATAATATAATAAAAATATATAATAGAGAAGATTGCAATTGTGGATTGCAAATTTTGTAAATTTCTCTGTGTTGTGATTCTAGGATTTATTAACAAGTGTCACAAGGTGCTAATGCTCAAAATGAAGCAACAAATATATATATACTAGCTGTTGCCCGCGACTACGTTCGCGTGGAATAAGTTTTTTAATTTCCACGGGACCTCCCTAATTTTCCGGGATAAAAAGTAGCCTGTCACTTTCCAGGTCCTCAACCAATAGGTACCCATGCCAAATATCACGTCGATCCGTTGCTCCGTTGCGGCGTAATTGAAGGACAAACCAACAAACAAACACACTTTCGCATTTATAATATAAGTATGATTGTTAAGAAATTGATGATTAAGATTTGGTTCGATGTAACCCAGAATGAAATTTGAGCATCTTTTGTTGAAATTTGGTACAGATATATTTAACATGCATCCCTTTTGTTAGCATTATTACTGTTTGTCATTATAGGTATCTCTTCTAATTTGACTCATTTCATGTCATTCGATTTAATCGACGGGTACGGACGCCATATTGAAATTAGTTAGCATATATACGAGTGTTTTGACGATAGTAATTCAGTCTCCTGCGGGCAGACTCAGCAATTATTGAATACTTTTGTGTTTAGGTCGCATTTTGATTTAGAGCTTAACGATAGCAATCGTGGCCGATTCAAATGAATATTATTTTAAGTTTAGCCAACTTTTATCTAATTACATTAAATCTCTCGTGGAAACACTACAAGTTTAACCATTTATTCGTGCAAGTTCCAAATGATAGTACAAATATATTAAAAGTGTCTCATAAATACCTTCTTCTGGATTGTCTCTTACACTTTATACTGGCACTTAAAAACCTAAAATGACTCAAACAAATTTATTATTTTCAACAGACAAGCAAATCCTGTAGGGGATGTTGATGTCACCCCTGAGGATCTTCTTACGGAGCGAAAATCATTTGAACATTTATATCGTGTAAGTATCTCCCCCACTACAGCCAATTAACATCCCACTGCTGGGCAAATTCCTCCACTCTCATAGGAGAGAGAGACCACCACGCTGCTCCAATGCGGGTGGGCGGGCTTTAACGACTATTATCATTTTTGTGATACCGGGCCCGATGGCTTAACGTGCTCTCCGGGAACACCGCCAGCTTTCTAACTTCAGGCTAGTACTGAGAATTTCTAGTCAGAAAAACCCAATACTTAATTATGGGACTTACACTGGAATTATACACTTGGCCAGCGGGGTAGACCCAAATGGTCTACCCCGCTGGCCAAGTGTGGGATTGGCAGACTTAACACACCTTCGAGGACATTATGAGGAACTCTCGGGCATGCAGGTTGCTTCCACGCTTTTTTCCTTCACCGTTTAAAGCAAGTGATATTTAAGAGTATATGGCATGAACAATAAACTTTGAGAATAGGTATAGGTATAGGTATTGAACAATTATATTGTCGTCGCGCTGCTCCTCGAATATAATTCCATAAAACCCGATAGGGACACCTGCAGCTTGAATACCTACGAAAAAACAGTCGAATTCTTACTCTCGTATTTTTCTGTTTCCTTCTCCAAAACTAAACCGATTTTTTTGGATTTTTTAAAGAATAGTTTAAGAAGGACGCAGGCTATGACGGTATGTTTCTCTTTTTTTTATATTTGTTAAATTTTTTTGCGGGATGTCTGTTGACGGCGCGAAAACTGGGCCATTGTTTGCAATTTTTAAAGGTTTCATGTTCTTAAAATTATTAATTTATCAAAATTATTAAAATTAATTTATAATTCGCATGAGATCTGTCTATCGGACAGAGCCAGCTGACGCGACTAAAAACTGATGATGGTAGTCTCATCTCATCCAAACCATACAACAAAATGAAAAAACCAACATTCAACAACATAAATTCCTTCCTGGTCGTCAGGTGTGAGAAGATCCCTCGGAAGAAAAAAAAAGAATTTTAAATTTGCAAATAATAAACATTGAACATTTGGGTGACAAGCCGCACTCTACAAATGGTGACCCCGAGAAGAATATTTTCAATAAAAGGTCAGTCTATTTTCAAGTGACCTCAATAAAAGGTCACACTATTTTCAAGTGACATCAGAATAAGGTCAAAGCTCGCTTTTTGAGGACGTTTCATATCAAGCTAGAAGAAGAATAATCTTTGAAATTTAATAATAATCTGAAGAATACTTATTTAAACAAGAATATTATTGTGAAGCATCGTTGCCAAGGAGAAACATAAATTCATCGAAGAAGACTTCGAAATTATTTTCGAATAAATAGAATGCTGTGACGGATCGATTTACACATAGAAAATACCATAATGAAAAAATTGAAGTGAGCTGTCAAATATGTAAACATGAAAATTTTTCATGAAAATTGAAAATAATTACCCTTTTTACGGATTTTAGCTATTACCTATAATAAAAACATAGCAAGCAGTGCTCCATGTGATTTTTATAGTTTTTAAGTGATTTTTGACCCAATATCAGACCGGAAAATTTTTCACAAGTTTTGAAGACGTCTATTGGATATTTCTGCAGTAGTAGTAGTGAAATATATTTAGGCCATGATTACAAATGTCTGCTTGAGAAGGCCAAAAGCAAAACTTACGAGTAATAGTCATGATGGAAAGTGTAGTGACAGGACACAGTTTCAACACTATTCGTGAACGACTAGCAGAAAAATTGGAACTATTTCGGTTTGATCCATTTACATATGAAAATACGAAGAATCAAATATTACGTACTGGATATTTAATAGTTTAGATCGACACCCGGCCTCCTATTTGGGTGGCAGTTGGCACGCCGCACAAGCTCGTTTCTCGGGCCTTTCGACTTTAAAACTTTTCAGATTTTTATTTTTAAGTTATTTTGTGTGTATTTTTTCATTAACTTATATTACTGTATTTTTTATTTTATTTTGTTATTTATTGCTGTTTCCTTGTCGCCAATTCAATGAGTGCTTCAGTTGGTAGCCTTGGGAATAATTCATCACTGGAAAGCCAGCTGCTCTGTAAGTACTGTTCTCAACCTAAGTATTTCAAAAATAAAACAGGTCTTAACATACACATTGGAAAAATTCACAAAACGGTTTCGGTACACCAGCAGTCACAAATTACTCAAATTCAGAATTCTTCACCAATTAATACCTCAAAATATATTTCCACAACTGAATTTTGGCAACATCTTAGCTTTTTGAAAAACAATGTACCTATTATTAAACGTATTCCTAGGGGTTCACGCTTAATAGTAGCAAACACTTTAAAGAAAACGATCGATGCTGTAGTTACTCAAAATTCTTCTCAAAGTTGGGAACATTTACTAACTTTTGCTTACAGAGTTTTAAATGTAGACAAAAGTGAGAGCTGCTCCCTTACTCAGAAAATTAAAAATAATTGCGGTAAATGTTATGACCAAAATTCAAGTTATAGCCATAATATACCAGAAGCAAATAATAAAATTAGCAAAAGATTTGATTCGGTACTATATATTGAAAATAAAATTAGTGATGGCGATTATAAGGGTGCAGCTCGGCTTTTATTTTCAAGTGATGTGTTGGCCCCTGATACAGAAGAGACCTTAGAGGCTCTTCGTTCAAAACATCCGGAGCCTATTTCTCCTGTTGTATCAGATCTGAATATCGCAGACACAACTTCGCTTCTGGCTAAGGTGGAGGATGTTCGTGCAGCTGTATTGTCTTTTAGAAGTGGTTCTGCTGGCGGTATAGACGCTATGTCACCACAGCATTTTAAAGACTTAATTGGATTAAACGATGATATTGGCAAGGGACTATTAAAATCAATCACCAATTTAGTAAACTTAATGTTGTCGGGCGTCGTACCAAAAGAAATAACACCAATTTTGTACGGCGCCAATCTTTGTGCCCTTGCCAAAAAAGATGGTGGTGTACGTCCGATTGCTGTGGGTTCCACCATAAGACGCATTGTTTCGAAAATCTGCTGCAGGAACATTGCACCATCTATGTCAGAATTTTTTCAACCTATACAACTAGGCTTCGGATGTAAGGGTGGCTGTGAAGCAGCAGTTCACGCTGCTCGTACTTTTCTATTAAACTCAGCTGAGGAGGTGTTGCTGAAAGTTGATGTTAAAAATGCTTTTAACTCAATTGATCGTAACATCCTCCTTTCTGAGGTTAAAAACAAAATTCCAAAAATTTTCCCTTACCTTTGGCAATGTTACGCGGAACCTTCCAAATTATTATATAAATCCAATTTCCTAAGCTCTGCTGTAGGCTGCCAACAGGGAGATCCACTAGGACCTGCTATTTTCAGTTTGGCTATTCACCCAATTATTTCGGAATTGAATTCTAAATTTAATATTTGGTATCTAGATGATGGAACTTTAGGAGGTGAAGCTTCATCTGTTTTAGGTGATCTTGCTGTTTTAATTGAACAATTTAAATCTGTTGGTTTGGAATTGAATTTCGGCAAGTGTGAGCTCTATATCCCAAATTCAATGGAATATCAAAAAAGACACATCATTGCTGAACAGTTTAATAATTTGGCACCAGGAATCAAAATTTTAAGTGAAGACTCGCTTCGCCTTCTTGGGGCTCCCGTCTTAGTTGATTCTATTCCACTTTTTATCAATGACCAAATTACTAAATTTGATCAATGTTCGGAACGCCTCTTCCAAATTAATTCACACATGGCCCTTTTTATTATTAAATATTGTCTTTTCGTTCCAAAATTTACCTATTTTCTTCGATGCTCACCACTATGGAAGTTCCTTCACTTATTGCACGATTTGGATAAGAAAATTAAAAACACTCTGTCCAAAATTCTAAATTGTCCTTTAGATGACACGACTTGGACACAAGCGTCTCTCCCAGTCCGGTACGGTGGTTTAGGCATTCGTAAAATTAGCAGTGTTTCATTACCAGCATTTCTATCTTCTGCTTATAGTACGTTTAAGCTCTTTGGCAATATTGTAAACCAATCATTAGGTTCCATTGAGCTATCGTATTTGGCTGAAGCTAGAGTTGCTTTCAATGTGGCATGTCCTAGTAAGGAGCCAGTATCTTTGTTTTCTCAAAGACAATGGGACGACGCACTGTGTTCAGATGTTTTGCAGGAGCTTATAAATTCATCACCTACTGCAAGCGACCGTGCTCGCCTTCTTGCGGTGTCTACGAGGGAATCAAGTTACTGGCTTCATGCCCTCCCGTCTAAGCATTTAGGCACTCTGTTGGACCACCTCACTCTGACGATTGCGGTTGGTCTTCGACTTGGCGCCAAGTTACAACAGCCACATCTTTGCCACTGTGGTGGGGCAGTGGACGCGTATGGCCATCACGGGCTTTCTTGTATTAAAAGTGCCGGTCGTCTTTCGCGACATGCTTCCCTGAACGACATCATTCGTAGGTCTCTTGCCACCGCTAAAGTGCCTGCAGTATTAGAGCCTAATGGCTTGGCGCGCAGTGATGGTAAGAGACCTGACGGGATGACTCTTGTTCCGTGGAAGCAAGGAAGGTCGCTTGTTTGGGATGCCACATGCGTGGATACGCTAGCGTTATCCCACTTGCAGGCGTCCTCCATGACAGCGGGGGCGGCGGCCACTAATGCAGAAAGAGCCAAGAGGCGCAAGTATGAAATTATTGAAAATAATTTCATTTTTGTGCCTTTTGGTGTTGAAACCCTGGGGTCGTGGGGCGAAGATGCTAGATCCTTTTTTAAGGATCTATCTTCTCGTCTCACAGAGTCCACAGGTGACCGGAGGGCTGGCAGTTACCTCGGCCAACATATAAGTTTGGCTATTCAGCGGGGTAACGCAGCCAGCGTTCTGGGCACACTGCCTCATTGCAGCGGGATAGATGATATTTTTAATGTTTAGTTTTTAGTTTTTAATTTAGGTTTAATTTAGAATTTAATGATTTGTATTCTTAATTATTACTTAATAAATTTATGTCCAAACCTGAGATCTTGGGAGAGGTGGAGAAGTTCTATGGACTGTTATACACCACAACACAAAAGCCTGTTGAGGATGTGGCTAGAGATCCCAGAGCCAAATTGACCCGACACTATACCGAAGATATCCCGGACGTCAGCCTTTACGAGATTATAGTATGGCTCTCAAGCAACTCAAGAACAACAAGGCGCCAGGTGAGGACGGAATCACAGCAGACTCCTGAAAGCAGGTGGAAAACCGATACTTAAGGTCCTTCAGCGATTGTTTAATTCCGTCATTCACGAGGGCTTAACGCCACAGGCATGGCACAGGAGCGTGGTGGTTCTGTTCTTCAAAAAGGGAGACAATACCTTGCTGAAGAATTATAGACCCATCTCGCTGCTCAGCCATGTCTATAAGTTGTTCTCGAGAGTCATAACGAATCGTCTCGCTCGTAGGTTCGACGACTTCCAGCCTCCCGAACAAGCCGGATTCCGAAAAGGCTTTAGTACCATAGACCACATTCACACGCTGCGGCAGATTATACTGAAGAGTATAACCGGCCACTATGCTTAGCGTTTGTGGACTATGAGAAAGCCTTCGATTCGGTGGAAACTTGGGCTGTGTTAAGGTCACTGCAGAGATGCCGGATAGACTACCGGTATATCCAAGTGCTGAAGTGTTTGTACGAAAACGCCACAATGTCAGTTCGTATACAGGACCAGACTACGAGGCCAATCCAACTACAGCGGGGAGTACGACAGGGAGATATAATCTCCCCGAAGCTCTTTACCGCTGCGTTGGAGGACGTCTTTAAGCTTCTGGATTGGAACGGATCTGGCATCAACATCAATGGCGAGTACATCACTCACCTTTGGTTTGCCGATGATATAGTCATCGTGGCAGAGACTCTGGGTGACCTTAATGCAATGCTCAATGACCTCAGCAGAGTTTCCCAACAGGTGGGCCTTAAAATGAACATGAGTAAGACGAAAATCATGTCTAATGCTCATGTTCCGCTCCACCCAGTAATGTTTGGGAGCTCTGCACTCGAAATTGTAGACGAGTATATATACCTGGGACACATGGTCCAGCTAGGTAAGTCCAATTTCGAGAAAGAGGTGAGCCGCCGAATCCAACTCGGCTGGGCAGCGTTCGGGAAGCTTCGAGATGTCTTCTCGTCCAAGATTCCTCAGTGCCTGAAGACCAAAGTCTTCGAACAGTGCGTGTTGCTAGTGATGACATACGGTTGCGAGACTTGGTCGCTAACTATGGGCCTCATAAGAAAGCTCAGGGTCACTCAGCGGGCGATGGAGAGAGCAATGCTCGGGGTTTCTTTGCGCGATCAAATCAGAAATGAGGAGATCCGCAGAAGAACTAAAGTAACCGACATTGCTCGACGTGTTGCGAAGCTGAAGTGGCAATGGGCGGGGCACATAGTTAGAAGAACCGATAGACGTTGGGGTCCCAAAGTGCTGGAGTGGCGACCACGCACGGGAAAGCGCAGCGTTGGCAGACCCCCTACTCGCTGGACAGACGACATCAGGAGAGTCGTAGGGAGCCGCTGGGTCCAGGCGGCGCAAGACCGAGGCGTGTGGAAATCCTTGCAAGAGGCCTATGTCCAGCTATGGACGTCTATCGGTTGAGGATGATGATGATGATGAATGTTACTAATTAACTTTACTTATTTAGGTTAAAATAATGTTACTAATTAACTTTACTTATTCATAGACTAAATCGTTACCTCAGTAGGCTATTTACTATTGTTAGTAGGTACTTTAGGAATTAGGATATAAAAAAATTTTGCTAAATAGAGTTAGGAACGTGTTACTGATGCGTTGAACCAAAAACACCGAAAGCATAACGGAACTTTTTTCTTCTAGGAAGTTCTAGGAATTTTGTCTTTCGTTTTTCAATTTGCTAATAATTTGTTAAAGCAATATTTTGTTGTTCGGCCACACCCACACACCTTTATACACACTTAGATGTAAACAAAATACAATATAAAGGTAGAATATCATGAATACTTTTAAATCAATTTCCTTATTATGTATCCAACAGATAGAAAACAAAGGTATCACAGATTGGATCGGTATGCAGGTTCAGATCACTCTACCGTCCGCGCCATACATCGGATACCCAGAAGTGCCTATCAAAGTAAGTCGATTGTTATTTCTGAAACGCAGCAACGAACACAGCTCACGCTAAATACTTAAGCAATATTACTCAAAATGTTTGTTTTGACAGTTTGATGTCACGGTAGGTATACCTTGACGTTGAATTTCATCAAAGTCGGTTGATTAGATGGGCCGTGAACAGACAGATGTAGCAGACACACTTTCGCATATATAATATTAGTATGGATTAGTATGGATTCATTCAGAAGTTTGAGGCATTAACAAACGAATGGACAGACATCACCAAAATTCACCAAGGTAGGCTCGAAATCCTCGCTACATGGTAGGTACTATAAATTACTTCGACAAATATGGCGACATCAAAACAGTTGATGTTTTATCTGCCATTGTATTACATCACTAGTACAAAAATTACCTAATGTTAATGCTCGGCTTTGTAGGCTAATAACTGTGCGGTAATATTTTTATCGCCCAAGAGTGGAAAAAGTCTTCCTACTCTATATTTTTA
Source organism: Erebia epiphron (assembly GCA_963932025.1). Taxonomy (NCBI): domain Eukaryota; kingdom Metazoa; phylum Arthropoda; class Insecta; order Lepidoptera; family Nymphalidae; genus Erebia; species Erebia epiphron. The sequence continues at coordinate 40,055,976 of OZ009948.1, read as the reverse complement.
ATAGCAATGTAACCCAGTAATTTGGTGCTAAAAAAGGGCTGGAAAGTTTCTCGGGAGTTTTGAAAATTGGTGTATTTTATAAATTTCGACGTGCTCTTTCCGAATTTCCACTTTGGCGCTCGCGCCGCCATATTGGAAAAATGGCGTCCAAAGCAGTTTTTGGACAGTAACTCCTTTCCGACTAATTTTACGATGAAAATGTCTATAATAAATAAAACTAGAGGTAAAGTTTCCCTCAATTTTTAATTTAACCTTTTTTTTATACGACTGCCTGAAAAAAGGAGTATATTGTTTTCAGGGTTCATGTATGTATGTATGTGAGTTTGTATATTCCACCATAACTTCTATACGCCTGAACCGATTTTGATAAATGAGGTATCGTTAGAATCCCTAGCTTATTCCGGGTGACATAGGCTAGTAAAAATTAAAAAAAAATTGATGGGGTGACCATGGTTCCGCATTAAAGACTGAAGTTGAATAAAAATATTCGAAAATAAGATTAACTATATAATCATCATCTAGAAAATGATGAGTAGATTCCAAAAATGTATAACACTATAGTTCATGTTCACTAACTTACCTACTGAGAACCTCCCCAACTTGGCTACATCCGGAGTGTATTTCATCATTTGATGGTATTCTCAAAGACACGTTGGAGTCCATCCCCAACGTGTCTTTAGACGATTACCAGTGGAGTCAGGCCGCCCTCCCTATCCGTTTAGGGGGCCTGGGAGTGAGGCGCGTGCGGGATTTGAGCCTTCCGTCCTTCCTTGCGTCGGCGCATGGAGTTATGAGACTGGTCGCTAGCATACTATCTGTTAATGGTGATCCAGTACGTATTCCCTTTGTTTCCGATGCATTGAAGGCCTGGTCGACCCTCAACCCGGGCGCGCCCACTCCTCAGGCTTTACACGGCCAGCACCAGTGGGACAACATTTCCTCAGAGGCCACATTAAAACATCTTGTGGACCATGCAGCGGGCGCTGATTTGGCAAGACTAAGGGCTGTTTCGAAGCCGGAGTCTGGTGCGTGGTTACAGGCTTTACCTTCACCGAACCTGGGCACTCTCCTCGACAGCGATTCTCTTCGTGTGGCAGTGGCTTACCGATTGGGCTGTAATGTTTGCGAACCCCATCGATGCATTTGCGGTTCCATGGTGGAAGCTAACGGTCATCATGCTTTGAGTTGCTGTCGTTGCTCAGGTAGGTTCCCACGTCATCACGCCCTGAACGATATCGTCCGTAGAGCACTCATTTCGGCTAACGTGCCCTGCGCGATTGAACCACCTGGTTTGTGCCGCACGGACGGTGAGCGTCCAGATGGCTTGACTCTTGTCCCTTGGCAAAAAGGGAAATGCCTGTTGTGGGACGCGACTTGCGCCTGTACTTTGGCACCAAGCCACCTTAGCCGTACGTCCCGGTTAGCTGGTGCCGCTGCAGAATCCGCTGCCACGAGGAAGAGAGCCAAATATGCACCACTCTTGGGCCAATATTTATTTGTCCCACTTGCGGTGGAGACGATGGGATGCTGGGGTGGGGAAGCAAAAACTTTCATAAAAGAGATCGGCCGTCGTTTGAGGGAAAGGGGCTGTGACCCACGTTCTGGTTCCTACCTGGTTCAAAGGTTATCCATCGCCATTCAGCGTGGCAATGCTGCAAGTTTGATGGGTACCTTTGGTCCAGGGGCAACCAGGGGTGGTCTTTTTGATTAGGTTTTTATTTTTATCTTTTGTTAGTAGGTATATTTAAGGATTAGTTTAAAATTTTATTTTATAGTTTATTTCCTGTAACTTGTGGTAAATATATTATAATTATTAGATTATTAACCAAGGGGATAAAGCAGTGTCTTCTGTCGCGGGTGACGATTTAAATCGCGAGCGTAACGAAGGACTCGAGGTTTACTCCCGAGCGTAGCGAGGGTGTTAAAAACTTAAATCACGAGCGAAGCGAGGGATTTAACACGAGTCCTGAGTGTAGCGAGGGATTTAAGTTCACCCAAGACTAAGACAGCTTTATCACCGAGGAAAATACTCTACTTTTCTTACCATTTGCGAAAAAATTAACACAATAATAATATGAGATAAGCATTTATTAAAAATAATGACAATTAAAAGTAAAGTTAACATTCGAAACATTGGTCCAATTATTGATAGAGAGAGTTACATTTTTGTTTGGTAAATTTATTGTTGATGAGTTGATTTGAGTATTTCTCTGTTCTTGCGTCTGAGGAACTATTTAGAACATTAACTTATTTATAAAAATAAATTAAAATAAACTTAACGTTTATGTATTTGAAGAAAACAAAAACGCGGCAAATTCCTAGACTAATATTTTTTTGTCGGAAAAGCAAAGGCATCAAGCTCATAACGGCCTCTTCGGTTTTCGTAATTTTATTTTTAATAATCATAACTGCATAATAAATCCGTATTCCTTTTTCAAAAAGATGTTTAATGCTTTATATACAAACTCAATGGTGTAAGCACAGATGTAGTTCTACTATATAAAAATAAGTCGGGTTTTCCTTCCTGACGCTATAACTCCAGAACGCACGAACCGATTTCCACGGTTTTGCATTCGTTGGAAAGGTCTCGGGCTCCGTGAGGTTTATAGCAAAGAAAATTCAGGAAAAATTTCAACAGAAAAGCGGGAAAGTCTTTTTAGCGGGAAAGCCATCTGGTGGCGAAACGGAGTTCGCCGGGTTTGCTAGTTCAGTATAAAAATTTCGGTAAGTATTCCAAATTTAAATCACATTCTCCCCCTAGAGGATGAATGAAATTCAGTACAATTTTCTTTCCCTGTTTTTAACAGATAATTTTTTTTTTTTTTTTTAATTTCATAAAGTACTAACAACAGTTAATACCCTACTAAAGTTACGATCTAGCCTATGAGTAAATAAAGCTAATGACTAACATTATTTTAACCTATTATTTTGAATTGATAACGATGAGTTTCTTCCTAAGAGCCAGTACATTTTTTTGTACCTCATGTCTAGGTCTTCTCTTTTCTTCTTGACGTGAGCTTTCCAGCGTAGCTTACTATCAAGGGTCATTCCAAGATATTTTGCTGTATCAGCATGGGGTATCTTTTGTGTGTCAATATAAATAGGATAGTAACTTGCTTTTTTATTTGTAAAATCAATGTGGATAGACTTAGAATCGTTAAGTCTTATACGCCATGTTTTCGTCCATTTATAGAGCTCATTTAAAGCTGTTTGTACTTTTCCCACTGCCTCCTGGTGCGTGTTACCCACAGCTATGATGGCAGTATCGTCGGCAAAAGTAGCGATAGTATTATTAATTGGTTCGGGAAGATCACACGTGTACAGGAGGTACAGGATAGGTCCTAAAACGAGGTACTCCAGCTTTGATCTCCTTCAGTTTAGAGTAGGCATCTTCTTGCCTTACCCTAAATACTCTATCAGATATATATGATTCCAGTATGTTTGCAAATGGTTCAGGCAGTAATACTTTAAGTTTGTGAACAAGACCTTCATGCCAGACTTTATCAAAGGCTTGGGCTACATCCAGAAATACAGTTGAGCACACTTTCTTTTCTTCTAGCGCTCTTTAATTATGTTTGTTATACGATGTACTTGATCTATTGTGGAGTGTTTTTCCCTGAATCCGAACTGATGATCAGGTATCAGATTATTTTCTTCTAATATAGGTTTCAATCTAATTAGTAGCAGTTTTTCAAAGAGTTTTGAAATAATCGGTAACAGCGAAATCGGTCTGTATGATGTAACATCATTTGGAGGTTTTCCTGGTTTAGCAATCATAATGACTTCCGCAACTTTCCACAAGACAGGAACGTGCTTCAATCTGAACGCTGCATTTATCAGTGTTGTTAATTTTACGATTGCTTTTTTTGGAAGATTACGCAGAATTTCCGTTGTAATAAGATCATAGCCCGGAGTCTTTTTTAGGTTTAGCTGACTAATCATATTGAGAACTTCTTTTGGTGTTACCAATTTAATAGGAGTTTTTTCTTGATTATTTTCGATCGTAGTTAGTTCAATATGGTCTCCTTCGTTTGGTTGGAATATATTTTCCAGGTATTCTGCAAACCTTTTTGCCTTTTGCTCACTATTGATTGCCCACGTTCCATTTTCTTCCTTAATTGGAGGAATATGCACACATGGTCTTTTTAAATTTCTAGTTGCTTTCCAAAGTGAGTAGTCTGAGCTACGTTCGCTCGTGAGGTTCTTGAGGTAGCTGTTGGTTAGTGAATAATTAAAATGTTTGATTGTTTTTCTAAGAGCCTTTGTTAAGTTATTCAACACCCTTTTATCAAGCGGGGATCTAGTTTGATGCCACTTTTTTCTCTGCTTTCTCTTTTCAGCGATAAGCTCAAGGATAACTTTGGGATAGGCAACCGTTTTTTGCAACTCTTTAGTGTATTATTCCAAGCAGCTTGTTGAATATCTATGACAAACTTTCTTACTTCTTCGTTCAGTTGTGCTGGGTTCTTAAGCGGTACATTGAAATAGATATTATTAGCAAAATCTATTTGAAAACTATCCCAGTCTGTATTTTTGTTCACAAGAACAGTTTGAGGTTCTTTGTATATAATTCTATCACTTAGCGTTGAGAGTATTGTAGAGTGATCTGAATTCATGTCAAACATTTCATCAATGGTAAGGTATTTTGATGATAAGTTTTTATAAATAAAGAAATCAATTAGGTCTGGAATTTTCCCTATATCTGTAGGCCAATAGGTAGGCTTTCCAGTACTTATAAAATCGCATTTTAATTCTTTAACGGCGTTAAGGAGTTCTCTGCCCTTTGTAGTAGTTAATCTAGAGCCCCAATAAGTATTTTTAGCGTTAAAGTCCCCTCCAATAATAAACCTATTTCCAATTTTCTGGAGGAAGTTCATATAATATTCCTTTGATATGGAATGCCTTGGAGGACTATATATAGCTACAACTGAGAATTTGTATCTTGTATTTTTGACTTTTACAGCCACTGCCTGAATTTCTTGCTCCTCATATTTGTTTTCTTGATGATGATACAAGTTTCTTTGATTAAGATGGCACTGCCACCTCTTGCTGTGTTATTTGGGTGCATGGCATGGTACACTTTGTACCCGTTAAATTTAATGTAAGATTGATTAGTAAAGTGTGTCTCAGACACCAGACAGATGTCAATCTTTTGTGTATCTAGGACTACTTGTAATTCACGTTGATGTTGGAGTAGCCCATTTGAGTTCCATGCAAGTATTTTAAGCTTATTATTCATTTTCTCGACTTATTGGTAGCCTTACTGGCGCCACCTTCAAGTTTTTTCAATCGTTCGTCGAACGAGAGCATGATTTTTAGGATTTCATCTAATTTACTTTCCATATTTACCTGGGGCAGTTGAGTGCTGGGTAAATTTTTAGAGGCTTTTTGAGCATATGTTTGATGTTCAGTACTATTCACGCCTGTTGCTTTAGTTTTATCTATATTTACATCTTTTTTTACATCAACAGATTTCTCAGGTTTCGATGAATCTCGTGGATGGGGCTTCTTAAGATTCTTGTTTTTTAGAATCTGCATTTCTTTGGCTACTACACAACCCCGATAGTTAGTGGGGTGCGCTTCGCCGCAATGTAGACATTTGGGTTTTTCTTCTGCGGGTTTGGTACAGTCCCGCGTCAGATGTTTTCCTGTACATTTGACACATCTAGCTTCTCTGGCACAATACTTCTGCGTGTGACCATATGCTTGGCACTTTTTACATTGTGGTACCAGTTTGGATGTTTTAATAGGGTGGATTTCGACTTTACACCCTAAGATATATTTGATTTCATAAATTTTGTTTACATCTTCTTCATTATTAAAAGTAAGAGTAAACATATTAAGCGGCTCTTTATTCTGCCATCTTAGTTTATTAACTGCATTTTCTATTTTGTACCCTTTGCTTTGAAGGTCTTCTATTATTCTTTTAGGCTGGCAAGAGGCGGGCAATTTTTTTGCCATGACACGGATAGGTCTTTCTTGTTTATTCTCATACGAATGCCACAGAAATGTATTTTGGGATAAGAGTTTTGTTATGGATCTGTAGGCATCCTCATTTTTGACATTTATTTTTACATTATTTCCGTTCATCATTTTTAATGTGAAGCACGATGATGCTTCGGGCAGACTTTCTGAAAGTAAGTCAAAAAAAGTTTGATAGTTTTCCACACCAGACACCATTATCGGCGGAGGAAGTGGTACTTTTTTAGTTTTAGTTTTTTCATTATTACGCATTTCCGTATTTGATGTTTCAAATACTCTACTCTGCGACTGAGTAGGTGACGTGCTTAGTTTCCTTTTCTTTCTACTTTTTACTCTTATCCATTCCGTTTCTTTCGCGAGTTCCTCTTCATCCGTGTGGTATTCGGTGGGTGGGTCAGAACTCTCTTTGTTTCCAGCAGATGTCTCCATTTTCTCATTGGATAAACGTTTTATCTGGTTTTCGAGCTCAAATATTTTCTCAGCCATCATTTTGATGCTAAGTTGAAGTGTTTCATTTTCAGCCCTCTTTTCAGTAAGGGCTTTAAATATCTTTTCATTTTCTGCCTTTGCCTGCTGAAACTTTTCAGCAAGAAATCGCTCAGTTTCTGTTCTTATGGTTATACTTGGTTGCTCAGCCATAGCTGCAGAATACGAGTAGTATTGCTGCAAATTAATATTTATTTTAAAATGATGATTACACTCGGAATCGCGGTAACTGGGTCATTATGTCGCACGCGGCACGATGACCGCGGTCACGCGGCCTGAGTCAGCGATTTCACGATTTAGCACCGTACGCGTTTGCTTACGACCAAGATCGAAGATCGACTGATGAACAGATTAAAAATGACTATTGTTATGTTCGCTTTTTGTGGCATAGAATGTCACTTTTTTGAGCAAGTGGTACGAAAAATATATTTATTATATCTATAGTTCATTATACAGAAATTCACAAAAAAATATCATTTAATAAAAATGTGAATAAGTTATTGACTGTGGTATCGTTACGTAGTATGGTAGCCGTGCTTCCATTCGAGGGGGATTTTTTACTACACGACTCCCCAAAAAAGGAGTGTTATGTTTTCAGGGTTCGTGTATGCATGTGTGTCGGCAGAGCAGTCGTATTTTTTAATAATTTTAATTATTGTAAAATTATTCCATATTCAGCCGCCATTTTTCCAATATGGCGGCGCGAGCGGCAAAGATACGAGGTGGCAAAGTGAAAATTCGGAAAGAGCACACTGAAATCTATAAAATACACCAATTTTCAAAACTCCCAAAAAACTTTTCAGGTAAAACTACCAAATGACCGTATTAAAGAAGAAATCACAACTTTACGAGCTCATGTAATGTATTATCGTTTGTCTCTTACCAGATCTACCCAGACGCGTCTTACCGAGCGTGTCCCATGGACAGCAAGACCCAAGTCGGCAACGTTATCACGGTGACGTGTAACATTGGTGATCTGCCCAAATCAGAGACAACTTTGCTCACAATATCCATGGAAATCGTTCCCGATAACTTAGGTGCGTATTTTAACAAGCGTTTATTAGCTTCTCGACTGCCTCGTTGATCTAGTGGTTGGCATGTTCGACTGCGGCCGACGAGGTCCCGGGTTCGAGTCCCGGGTCGGGCCAAATTTAAGTATTGGATTTTTCTAAGTATAAATTCTCAGTACTAGCAGTTAGGAGGTTGGTGACGTGTCACCCCCGTGCCTCGGAGAGCACGTTAAGCCGTCGGTCCCGGTTATTATATCACTCACATGATAATGGTCGTCAAAGCCCGTCAACCCGCATTGGAGCAGCGTGGTGGGTCTAAGCTCTTATTCCCTCTCTCCCATGAGAGTGGAGGCCTGTGCCCAGCAGTGGGACGTTATGGGATGTAGTGGTTATTAGCTTCATCTGTAACTAACTAATTATTTATGTATACAGTACAAAGGATTATTTAAATGATAAAAATGCATTGGAATGAATTGTTCCAGCTAAACTAATTGATGATTATAGATCTAACTAGCTTTTGCCCGCGGCTTTGCTCACGTGATTTTAAATAAATAACAAATAAATTTCATAAAAATGTCAAACCCCTATATAACACCCTTAGGGGTTGAATTTAAAAAAAAAATATTTCTTAGTGGGTGCCTATTGCCTAGGTCATAAAATCTACCTGTATGCCTAATTTAAGCCCGATCCGTCTAGTGGGTTAATAGATCAGGTCAGCTTTTCCTCTTATATAAGTACCTATACATATATTAATAAGATTAATTTAAGTTGTTTTGTAAGCCGGTGATAATAAAAAAATGATAAAAAACCCGGCCCAGTTGTTTGTGGGCTCTTCTCAAATGTATGTAATAGGTACTAAAGTACTTACAACCAAATGTATTGTATAAACTAGCTGATGCCCGCGACTTCGTCTGCGTGGTTTAAGTTTTTTGATTCCTGCGGAAACTCCTTAATTTTCTTTGATAAAAAGTAGTCACTCTCCAGGTCCTCAACTAACTATACCCATGCCAAAAATCATGTTGATCCGTTGCTCCGTTGCGGCGCGATTGAAGGACAAACCAACAAACAAACACACTTTCACATTTATAATATTACTAGCAGATGCCCGCGACTTCGTCCGCGTGGAATAAGTTTTTTATTTCCCACGGGAACTCCTTAATTTTCCGGGATAAAAAGTAGCTCATGTCACTCTCCAGGTCCCCAGAAATATATACCTACCTATACCCATGCCAAAAATCACGTCAATTGAACGTGATTGAAGGACAAACCAACAAACCAAGAAACAAACATACTTTCGCATTTATAATATTAGTATGATTATGATTTTCATCTTAATATTTTCAATAATTTGGTTCCCTCGAGCTGATCTTATGATGTAGAAAGAAGATTATTTCTCAAAGTAACTTAAGTAAACTATACTATAAAAACTCGAAAATAGACTAAATAAACCGTTACTACATACTGCACAAGCTGAAATCATGCAGTCAATCTTAGATCTTCTGATGGATCTAGTGAACACCTAGATTTTAGGCCCATTTGTTTTGTTTTAACGAGTTGAATACATCGCAATTAGCCAGATAAAAGAGAATTCACAAATAATTATGTTATCTTTCTACATACAGAACTGGACCAAGATAAGCCAAATGTCACGGTTACTACCACTCTACAGCTACTGGGTACAAACAAATCTTTAAGGTAAGCTGTTTTCTCTCTTCCAAGATATTGCGAATAAAGTACAAGTGTTTCGGAAACAACTATATCCTTTAGAAAATTAAACATGTTAGCAAGAATAACAAGTAAAACAACCTCCGACTATAGAAAAAAGCTAATGGCCTTCAGACGGATGAACAGATTTTCATGAAACATGGCTAAGAACGCTCGGGATAAAATTACCCATGACACAAAAAAACTAAACGAAAATCGGTTTATCCGTTTGGGAGCTACGATACCACAGACAGATACACAAACAGACACGTAAACACCCCTCTCTTCTTGCGTTGGGGATTAATAAAATGATAATGGTAGACTTTCTTAATCTTCCGCATACTCAGGTTATTTAGTTAACGTTTATTGGCAAATACTGACACTGGACAATCGGTAGGATGGTGTGGGACGAGTGAGGGATATGTACGAGTGCATAGGAACCGCACCAATAGGAAGATCTTCATCCGGGCTGGTGTTGTGCCCGGGGACCTTTCTGGTCCGACCGTTGTAAGCGATTTAGCGTTCCGGTACGTTGCCGTGTAGAAACCGAATAGGGGTATGGGTTTAATATAACTTCCATGCCCCTAACAGGTTAGCCCGCTACCATCTTAGACTGCATCATCACTTACCATCAGGTGAGGTTTACTTGTAGTGGATAAAAAATAAAGTTTAAACGGTCTGTATATAGCGCTATTCTCAGAAAACTTCGATATCGTGATTTAGGCTTGTATTTAACTTTCAAGTTTTCAGTCGATTATCTTATCCTGCGGCGGAGATACAATGAGCACCATCCAGTTTACACTGTGGTAAATGCTACAAATTACAATAACAATAATAAGCTCTATCTTTTCAGTGAGCTGCAATCTTTAGTGAAACTACAAGTGGTAAGCGTGCCGACGTGGGTCATTGCAACCGCTTCTGTCATTGGATTGCTGCTTTTCGGACTCGTAGCCTTTGCTCTTTATGAGGTATGTTTTTATAATATACTACGAGTCTGTCCAACCATTTATTTTACTTTTGACGTAAGCACGCCTATGAAGTTTCATAATTATTGACTGGCATCGATCGACAAAAAACCGGCCAAGTGCGAGTCGGACTCGCGCACCGAGGGTTCCGTACTCAAGAAGTAGTTATAATTACCTTTGTTAATGAACCGCAAAACTAACTTTGTTTGTAGAGGTTTACTGTTAATATCAAAAAATTACGTTTGTTGTATGGGAGCCCCCTTTAATATTTACTTTATTGATATTTAATTATTTATTTTGAAAGGTAATATACAAGTTAATATTCTGTGAAAATTTGAAACGTCTACCTGTTACCGTTTTTAATATTGAGCAAAAAAATACGAAAAAAACACGTTTATTGTATGGGGACCCCCCTTAATATATATATATTTTTAATTTTTAGTATTTGTTGTTATAGCGGCAACAGAAATACATCATTTGTGAAAATTTCAGCTTTCTAGCTATCACGGTCTATGAGATACAGCCTGGAGACAGACAGACAGACAGACAGACAGACAGACAGACAGACAGCGGAGTCTTAGTAATAGGGTCCCGTTTTTACCCTTTGGGTACGGAACCCTAAAAAGGCAATAGGTACTTCATAGACCCAGATATTTTCTTACAATAGTGAAACGAAGGTCCCTTTTATCCGATATTTCTTAACTCGTATACTCATCTAGTAATTACATGTACGACATGCCTTTTCAAAATAGCCACGAATCAGCAACGCAAGCTCTCTTGAAGCTCTCTTAAGCACCACACATCTTTGGTGATGGATGGTTTCTATGGCCTGACTGATTCACGTACATTTACTGTACTGTTTTTACATAAATGATTTATTTTAATACATACTTAGCCATTTAAATGCTTGAGTATGTTTATAAAACAATAAAAGATGTTAAGCAAAGATCAATGTATCAAATCGATTAAGGCCGGTTTCTGAATTGAGAATTTCATGTTGAGTCTGTCTCAAAGACTACTTAAGGACTAACTAAGCAAATTTTTGTTTCTGAATTGATATTGGGCCTGCTTTTGAACTAAGCATTCAAGCTAAAACAGCAAGTTCCAACTCTCAAACCTTACAAAATATCAATTCAGAAACAAAAATTTGCATAATTAGTCCTTAAGTAGTCTTTGAGACAGACTCAACATGAAATTCTCCATTCAGAAATCGGCCTTTAGATTTTTCAATTAAAGAAAGTCGATTGTTATAAAAATCGAATTACTAATGCATTAGAACATCATTGACTCTAGCTGCCAAAAGTAAAATAAATGATTGGACAGAAAATAGGCCGTTGCTGCAATCTAGTTATGTTATCTTCTCTTTTTCTTGCGTTTCTTTATTAACACTTAGCCACTAAAGCCCATTAACTTCCCACTGCTGGGCACAGGCCTCCACTCCCATAGGAGAGAGGGAATTAGAGTTTAGACCCACCACGCTGCTCCAATGCGGGTTTGTGGGCTTATCACACCGACTATTATCATGTTAGTGATAATAACCGTGACCGGCCGTCACGGGGGTGACTCACCGCCAACTTCCAACTCCGGGCTGGCACTGAGAGTTTCTCAACTCAATATCTAACAAGTCTTATGCCCGACCGGGAATCGAACCTAGGACCCCGTAATACGCAGTTGACTATGCGGCTAGACCAACAAGGCGGTCAGTATCAACACTTATTTGGTTTTAAAAGACAAACTCTTCTTGCGTTGTACTCGTCAAACGTGTATCTCACGTTACATTGGCTTTTAATATAATAGTATTTTTATATTACAGTTCGGTTTCCTCAAACGAAAGAACAAAGATAAACTTGTGGCGCTGAAGAGAGAAGTATATCGGCAAAGTGTTGTGAGTAGATTTAAATAGTATAATCACCATCATCATTTTAACCCAGCGTTGAAAATTAGTCTCCTAGATATAGACTACCTTGCTAGCCTAGTGCGGATTATCGGATTTCACACCTTCAGAACATCATGGAAGCCACTCAGCCATATATTAGGTTTCCTCACGATGTGCTTCTTCACCTTGCATGGAAAGAAAAAATTTGAAAGACCCTAGCTAGGTTGTATCCCGGGGAAGGACATAGGCAACTTTTTATCTTGGAAAATTAAGTATTTCCCGCGGAAATTTAAAAACTTAATCAACGACGAAGTCACGGGCATCATCTAGTTCGCTATAATCTGATATAACAGACAGCTTCTTGTTCTTTAATTTTACGACGGTTACCAACTTTACCTTTATGAAGATGAATGTACTTTACTTTTACTTTTATGTTATTTTGACGACCTCCCTAAGGCAGTGTTAATCGCTGCTGTCTTTTAACGTGGGAGGTCCCGGGTACGATCCCCGGCAGAGTGAATTTGGAAATTTATAATTTCTGAATTTTCTCTAGTCTGGCCTGAAGGGAGGCTTCGGCCGTGGCTAGTTACCACCATATCGGCATACCGCCAAGCGATTTAGCCCGCTCTATCTTAGGCTAGGGTAGGGAGGGCTAACTTTTAGTGGAATAAAAAAAACTTGCCTAATGGTATTTCGTCATCCCACAGCGCCGTTCACAGATTCGAGACAGCATGCGAGCGGCTGCGAGAAGAAAGAGCACCACAGATATCCAGTTCCTAACAGATGCTGCAGAGGACATGGGGGAAAGAGAGATGGCTATTGACGAAAAACTACAACATCATAAATAAATGCTTAATTAATGCACATTGTTTAAATTAATTTATTAATGAACGACTTATAAAAAAAGTATTTACAATTGTAATTAAAATTTACAAATACCATACTACAAAAAATCTATATTTACAAAAAATATACTCCGTCCAAATGGTCATTCGTGGGCATGGTACCCAAGACACTGGCGCTGTTGCCTCTCAGAATTGCAAATTAATGCAACTCGTTTTTCATTTACAAACTGACCCGTTTTCGTTATGAGCATCGTAAGACATTCATTATCGTAACATAAACATAAGCTAACATCGTAATTTATGAAAATCCGGAAAACCCACAAGCAGATTCACAAGTATCTAGAAATTACTCGTAGTGGCCATGCCAAAGAATGTACAAAATTATCTAATACCTTTATACGAGCAATAGGCATGATGACTGATTTTGAAAAATGGTCAGATTATGTTCGGAAGTATCTACTATTTCGAAAAAATATCTTATTTCAGCAGAAAAATAAAGTTTGGTAGATAAAATTAGCATTTGAAATTTAAATTTTAAAATTCACGCCAAAACGTTCGGCGGTGTCATGGCGTCGTTGTGACGTCACTATTGTTATTACCAATGTACTCTGTGCAGTAAGCAATAGTGTGATTTTCAAAGCTCGAAAACAAACTATTGTGACGTCATTCGCTTCTTTGTGTTTTATGCAATATGGCGGATTGCTGTATTTTATAGTTTTATTTTATCAAAATAAATAGCAATCTCACTAGAAATAGAAAAATAAATACGTTTTTTATAATCCATGAATCCTATTTCATTAGATAAATTCATAATTTCATTGATTCTTGGTAACTGTCATCATGCCTATTCTTGTATATGTCACTGTAAGATTGTAAAAACTGTAAGATTGTAATCTAACGCTTTTTTTTTCGATTGATTGTAAACAGTCGAAAGATTGTGAACCGTTCAATGTTTTATGTGTCAATTTTTGAAATATTCATTGTATTTACGTTTTCTTGTCTCTTTCTTGTAGGTTAGGTTAGGGTTCGACATAAATAACCTAAGTGTCCGGCTTGCGGCCGGGCACTTAGGTTAGGGTTAATAAACCTAACAGATTACAATCTACGGAAAAACAATCCGTTATGTTGTAATCATTCGACAGATTACAATTTCGCGAGCTAGATTATAATCTAACGGTTTTTCCAATCTTACGGTGACATTAATATATTTAAAGCTGCTCGTGCTGATTGACTCACTCATTGATCACCTCTCCTGTAAAATTTTGTATGAAAAAATTTATTTTTAGTCATCGTTTCGTATAGAAGACAAAAATTCATTCAGAGGAAAAATGCGAAGAGAGCTGATGATTGAGGATTTCGAAGACGGATGAAGAGCACAGCCAGGGTATAGGAGATAGGTGCTCGACCAAATGTCACTCGAAACTTCATCCAATTGACAGTGAGCTGAAAAAAATTTCAAAATGGCGGATTTAAGATGGCCGCCATACAAATTTCGTCGGTGTCTATCTCAGAGAGTATAAGACTTGGAGGAGTGGTTTCTTGGCAAATGATGATCAGGACATGAAGGGTCTCCTTGATGAACAGGAAAAAAATTTCCATAGAAAATGTATGGCGAATATTGAAGAGACTACAATTTAGGGTTGAACTATGCGAGACTTTAATGCGGTTCCTTTTCAAAATTTGTTTTTAAAGAAGAACTCTCCATAAATTTTCGGAGAAAAAAATATATGGAGAGGGATGATGATCGAGGGATTAAAAGATGGGTGAGGAGCACGGCCAAAATTTCATAGGTGTCTATTTCAGAAAGTATGCTAGATGGAAGTGTGGAAGTAAGAAATATGCATGACTTTGATATGGTTTTTTTACAAGACTTGTTCTGTATGGAAGAATTGTCGGTTTGCCGTTAGGAAAGCCAAGATGGCGAAGTTCAATGGCACCCAAAGGTACCCGATCGTCAGCGGTATGATATTGATATTAATCAACTAAGGAAGGTTTCTTTGTGTTTTTACTTCAACACTGTATGCATGTCTGGAAAGTTTTTTTACACTTAAATGCCCTTTTAGATTCTTAGGGGGGTCTCTGTTTTTTGTTTTCTTATGAGTTTTTTGTTACGTCTGTCGGACGCTTGGTAGCTGGCGCTTCCACTGTGCTCGCTAGCATAGCAGTGTGTTGTTTACTTCAGAACACGTCGGCAGTAAACCCTAGGATAGAAGGAGAGCAAGTAAGTAGACGTGGTCTACTACGTGATCCGCTTTAGCGGGCCACGGACCCACGCGCCCTACTAGTTAATATATATGTCACCGTAAGATTGTAAAAACCGTTAGATTATAATCTAACTCGCGAAATTGTAAACTGTCGAATGATTACAATATAACGTATTATTTTTCGGTAGATTTTAATCTGTTAGGTTTATTAACCCGACAGAACCTAAGTGCCCGGCCGCAGGCCGGGCAATACTTGCTTATTTAAGTCGAACCCTAACCTAACCTACAAGAAAGAGACAAGAAAACGTAAATACAATGAATATTTCAAAAATTGACACTTAAAACATTGAACGGTTCACAATCTTTCGACTGTTTAGAGTCTATCGAAAAAAAAGCGTTAGAGTACAATCTTACGGTGACATATATAGCTGCTCGTGCTGATTGACTCATTGATCACCTCTCCTGTAAAATTTTGTATGAAAATTTTTTTTTTACTTATCGTTTCGTATAGAAGTCAAAAATTTATTCAGAGGAAAAATACGGATAGAGCTGATGATTGAGGATTTCGAAGACGGATGAAGAGCACAGCCAGGGTATTGAAGATAGGCGGGGGGTGCTCGACCAAATGTCACTCGAAACTTCATCCAATTGACAGTAAGCTGAAAAAATTTTCAAAATGGCGGATTTAAGATGGCCGCCATACAAATTTCGCCGGTGTCTATCTCGGAGAGTACAAAAGATGGATGAGTGGTTGGAGAATACTTATGGAGAGCGATGATGATCTAGGGTTTGAAAGATGGGTGAGGGGCACGGCCAAAATTTCATAGGTGTCTAAATCAGAAAGTATATTACGGAATGAATACAGATGACTTTGATATGGGTTATTTACAAGATTTGTTCTGTGTGGAAGAATTGTCAGATTGCCGTTAGGAATACAGTAAACACTAGGATAGAAGGAGAGATGGTAAGTAGACAGTGGGCCGCGCGGTCTACTACGCGGTCCGCTTTAGACACGGTGATTGCATCGGTTATTTTAAAACTATTCAATTTATTCCTTTTACCATATTTTCAAATTTAACTATTGATAACAACAATTTTAAGTTTAACTTTCACATAACTAGAGCATACCTTCCCACTTTCCTGACTTCTTATCCTCCTTCGACAGTAGAAACGTCCATGCAATTTTGATGTCCGAAACATTCCCTAACCTAGTCTACCCTCAAGCTCCTATTGCTTGCCCGGCTTCCATCTTATTCGGAATGATCGTACAGGCAAGGGGGGTGGAGGGGTGGCAATCTATCTCCGTAGTCATATTCCTTTTACGATATTAGATAAATCTCCTTCGGTGTACTCGGAATCATCGGAGCATCTCCTTGTAGAGGTTTTGTTCGGACGTCAGAAGTTGCTTCTGCATGTTTTCTACAGCCCATCACTCCACATTGATTTTTTTGATACCTTTGAAAGCCTGCTTGAACAATACACAGCCACTGCCGACCACACGATCATCATGGGTGACTTTAACACCTGCCTCATTAAAGATGATCATCGTGCTAGAAGGCTTAAAAGTATAGTCAACAGTTCTAATCTCAATATTCTTCCTACGAATGCCACCCATTACTTTCCCAACTGCACGCCCTCCCTGTTAGACTTAATGATAGTATCCTCTCCTAGCCTTGTAGAAAACCATGGTCAACTCCCTGCTGATGCCTTTTCCTATCCCGACTTGGTTTTCACCTCCTACAAAATACGTCCTCCTAAAGCTAAGCCAACGGTAGTTATGCGTCGCAGCTTTAAGAATTTTGATAATCAGGTATTTATGACAGACTTAAATAATATTGACTGGGTAGCTATCTACAGTGCGGAGACAATGGACGACAAACTTAGTATTTTTAACTCGCTGCTGACACAACTTTTTGACAAACATGCTCCGCTAAGGCCTATTAAGCTTAAACACCTGCCAGCACCCTGGTTAACGCAGGATATAAAATCTTTGATGGCAAAGCGTAACTCTGCAAAGAGCAAATACAAGCGTTTCCCAACAGATGCTAATCTTAGTAGGTACAGGACACTACGTAATCGTTGCAGCAAAGCTTGTCGAGATGCTCAGCGTAACTTTATTCATAGTTCTGTTGAAAACTCAAGCACTGCTAAAGTTTCATGAAATCGCTTGGGATTGGGCGACAATCTAAAAAGGCTGCTCGCGTGCCGGATCTTGACTCGCTGAATCAGTAGGTACTTTACCTCTATTCCTGCGCTTGACAGTCATAGGAAACAAAGCACTATTAGCCATTTATGCTCACTGCCTAGTCCCGATTACCCGCCTTTTCAGTTCTCTGATGTCACTGGGGACGAAATAAAAAAACATGTGCTTTCTATTAGATCTGATGCAATTGGGAGTGACGGAATCAGTCGTAGGATGATACTGTTGGTCCTTGACAATATCCTTCCTATTTTGTGTCACATATTCAACTTTTCGCTCTCCTCCTGTACATTCCCAGATATGTGGCGCACAGCTTTTGTTATTCCTATTCCTAAAACATCTAATCCGCAGTCTCCTTCTCACTTTCGACCTATCTCCATTCTTCCGTTTCTTTCTAAAGTTCTGGAGCGCATTGTTAATAAGCAACTCAGTCTATTCCTTTACAAGCATAATGTATTGTCTCCATTTCAATCTGGTTTTAGACTGGGTCACAGTACAGCCACTGCACTTATTAAGGTCTGTGATGATGTCCGGTTAGGCTTGGATAATAAATTGGTTACAGTGCTTGTGCTCCTTGACTTTAGCAATGCGTTTAACACCGTTGATTTTGACTTACTTCTTGCTATTCTTAAATCGTACAATGTTTCTCTAGGTGTCGTCGACTGGATTTGCACATACCTGTGTGATAGGCAGCAATGCGTTCGCTTTGATAATAAATGCTCTGCTCTCTCCTTTCTCTCTGCCGGTGTTCCACAGGGTGGTGTCCTTTCGCCCCTCCTTTTCTCCATTTTCATTAACTCCATCACTTCTGTAATTTTTTCCTCCTATCATTTCTATGCCGACGATCTACAAATATATATTTCAGCCTCTGTGGATAATATCGCTGCTGCTATTGCCACTTTAAACTCAGACTTGGCACGAATCTGTGAATGGTGTAAATCGTATGGCCTCTCAGTTAACCCCATTAAATCTCAAGCCATTATTTTGGGTAGCCCTAAATTGTTATCTAGGTTAAATAATTTACCTCCTATTAGTTTCGATGGCGTGCTACTGCCACTTAATGACACTGTTAAGGACCTGGGTCTGGTGTTAGACAGTTCGCTCTCTTGGAAGTCGCAAGTGGCAGAGGTGAGTCGCAAGAGTTTTGCTACGGTTGGCTATCTTAGGCGGTGGAAGTACCTACTGCCCATTAAAACTAAAATTGCCCTAGCAAATTCCTTGCTACTGCCTTTATTGGATTATGAAGATGTTTGTTATCCAGATCTGACTCAGGAGCTTTTAAACAAACTCGAGAGGCTGCAGAATATGTACATTCGCTTCATCTTCAATTTAAGAAAGTATGATCACGTGTCTCCGTACCGAAATCAACTTAAATGACTGTCAGTCAGCCAGCGGAGAAACCTACACCTTCTTTCGCTACTTTACGGTATATTGTATCATGCGCAAACTCCAGTCTACTTAAAAGAACGTTTTCACTTTCTTGGAGCGAATAGTGCGTTCTCACTGCGCTCCAGTGTGGATAATAAGCTTGAAATACCCCTCAGTCGAACAGAGCTTTATAGCAATTCGTTTACAGTAAGTTGCGCCAAACTCTGGAACTCTCTTCCGGCAGAAATCCGACATTCCAAATCACTTAAAATTTTTAAAAGTCGTTTGAAGAATTTTTACCTATTTCAGTAGTTATTCATAAAGTCAGTCATTCTATGTTATTTTTTTTTATTCATATTTTTATATTTTATATATATTATATATATATATATATATATATTATATTTATATATTATAATTTATAGTATAATATTTATTTAAGAACGTATATAATATGTCGGTAGTATTGGTTGTAGTTAATATGTATAATATATTATGCTTGTAGTCTGCGCACCATCCCGTTTGTATTCTCTTCTCCTGTCTCCAAAGGTTGTCTGGAAGAGATCGCCTTAAGCGATAAGACCGCCTTTGCATACTGTTTAGTCCTAGTTCGTAGTTTTAATGTCTTTTTATTTCCGTTCTGTTGTGTGCAATAAAGATTTAAATAAATAAATAAATAACTTGATGACTGCTGCAATCAGAGGAATCTCATTTTATAAAATATAGTACTCACTACATTTACTAAGATAATTATTACGCGTATATCATTTATTTTCTTATTTTTAGATATACAATTTTCAAATGTTATAAACAGAAAGGAAACAACTGTCTTCAAATTGTATTAGCGCATCGAAAAGAAATCTGTTCAATAATTAAATTAAGAATTTATTACTGTTAGCAAACATTTGAATTTCTGGTAAAATAACCTGTATGTCATTATGTACCCTGTAACTCAGAAATTGTATCAAAATATTTTCATTTTCTATATCTCTCCTTTTAGCCTATTTCTCTTTTTTTACTACGCTTTATTTTAAATTAAAGCTCCGTCTAAAAGGGCGGAGGTGTTATAAATTATTATTCCATGTCCACTGACTCACTGCATCAGCGCTATTGCGCTTTAAAACTGGCGGTTCACGATGCGGCCAGCCAGTCAGCCATCAGTCAAAACTCCGTTGTTAGTAAGATCCGTGTCTTGTGTAATTTCCTTTTTGATATTTATTAAATTCAGTGGAAAGTCTCCGTGGTTTTTTTTAATAAAAAGACTTGTCGACCCGGCCCTCGTAACAGTACGATAACATAAGGAAAACCCACAAGCAGATTCACAAGTAGGTATCTAGAACTTACTCGTAGTGGCCATGTCAAAGAATGTACAAAATTATTTTATATAAAGTTGGTAGACCGTACACTTTCGAAAGTGTACCTACCAGCTGCACTGGATTATAGCAGTGTATAATCCAGCGATTACAAAAATAAATGATGTTCCGGACAAATGTATACTTACCGTAGTGTCCGCTTCTACAATAAGCTCCCAGAAGACATGTTGAAGATGTCTCTGAATAAGTTCAAAGTTAATATAAAACGTAAACTCATTGAAAAATCTTATAACCATGTGAAGGATTACTTGAATGACAAGGAAGCTTGGCAATAATTTGCTCTAATGGCTCTGATAGTTCCTTAGTTAAGATTATTTATGAGATGGTGATAATGAAAAAAAAAACCCCCGGCTGAGTTTGTTGTGGGCTCTTCTCAGACCAGGGCGCGTTTGGAACCCTCGTAGCTTTAGTTTTAAGATACCGTAACCGATTATCACCATCGTGTTTTTTTAAGTAAGTAATTTTTAACGTCAATAAGTGTACCTACAGTGTACCTATATTGAATAAATGATATTGAATTGAATTGAATTGAATTACTCATTTTTACAATAACGTCATAGGTTTATTTCTTCAGGTAAGGTTTCAAATAATAAATAAATAAAAATAAATAAAATTTCGGGTGTGGTCTTGTACACTTCTTCTTTTTCTCGCGAAGCTTTCTCAACTTCGAGGATCGTGGCTCCCTCGAGATGTAACAGCCTTCACGCCATGTTTCGCCACCTCTCTGTATTGGAGGCTGTGCGAAAAGCACTGCAGACCGGAGTGTCAACCGCTTCTTTTATTTGGTCAGACCAACGTCTCGGGCTTCGTACGCGAGGTCTCTTTCCTTCGCTCTTGCCAGTGATGAACTTTTCAATGCTGTTTGATTTTTTCCTGGCAATGTGACCGAAGTAATCGAACATCCGCCGCATGCAGATGTTGAATAGCCGCATCTTTATTTTTAATTTGTTTAAGATCGAGGCATTGGTCTTGTGTTCTGTCCAAGAAGTGTTGAGCATCTGCCTCCAGCACCACATTTCAAAAGCATCAATCCGTTTTCGGTCGGCGGATTTAAGAGTCCACGTCTCGACATCATATAAGAATATATAAAAGACAAGTGTACGGACTAGGTGCAGCTTTGTCCATTGCGATATGTTTTTGTCCTTCCATATTTTGGAGAGTTGAGTTGAGTTGATCCCGATGCGACGGCGGACTTCTGTTTCACAGCCACTTTTGTTTCTAATGTTTGAGCCCAGATAGACAAAATCATCAACAATTTGTAAGCCTGTGGCACCGTTGTTTTCCAGCATGCCCGATCGATCCGCAACCATCACTTTGATTTTCGACCTATTTGTAAAGACCCAAGGAATTGCTGACCATCTCCAGTTTCCTTAGGAGAGTCGTCATTTCGATCTCACTGCTAGCTATAAGAGCTGTATATTTAGCGTTCTTCAGATTTGCAAGCGTAAGCTTTACACCTCCGATACTGACTCCACCTTCTCTCGCATCGATGAATCTCTCTTCTTCGATGAACTCGCAGTATAATATACCGCGAGTTCATCATAAGATAAATGCTTTAGGAATGGGATGTGACTCCTATACTTTTCAATATATTATATTGAAAAGTATAGGAGACACATTTATATAAATAAGTATAAACGTACACTATAAACTATAACAGTAGATATAATAACGTCTCAATAGACGTGGCAACTACAGCATAAAAAATTATCAATCAATTCACTCAAGCAAAAGAGGAAACTCAAAATTGTCATAACAAGCGCTTGGCAACTCAAAACAAAGATGCGAACATTTTCCTTCCCCTACGCCTGTGATAAACTAAAATTTTTTAAAAATACAAAATATAAACAACGTTCAGGAAATCCCCAAATTTGTGGCATACTACGCGTAATCATTTGAATTTATGTTTTCTAGAGATTAGCGTTCGCAAGTATAGGTAACTACAATAAGTATTACAGTTTGCATATCAATCGTATATAATAACATTTTCATAATATTAAGGTTATGGAGCTTGGTAAATCAAGACGCTTCTCTAAGTACACAAAATACTCATTAATAAATATTTTATTTGAATCAATAATTAATATCGTGATAGAAATATTAAGAATGTTTTCAAGTGATACAAAGTGCTTCAAATTTTTTATCATCACTCTATGTGTGACATGTTTTTGTAAGTATTATACTTATATTTATTTTATATATTTAATCAGATGTGTAGAATCTTTTTTCGACTTTTTTTTAGAGTCTCTGGCTGATATCGAAGTCGAACACTTTATTTATTTGTATTTGGATTTGTCTATAAGTACCTATATTTTTATCTCTCAAGTACCAAAATTAGATACCTACATATTAATTATTTCTATGATTGTTTATTATTATCCTGGTTTGTATCACATAAAAATCATTTTAAATGTAAGCATCTACAATCTATACTTATTATTCTATCATCATCATCATCACTACAGCCTATTAACGTCCCACTGCTGGGCACAGGCCTCCACTCTCATAGGAGAGCGGGAATTAGAGCTTAGACCCACCACGCTGCTCCAATGCGGGTTGGCGGCTTTAACGACTACTATCATGTTAGTGATAGTAACCGGGACCGACGGCTTAACGTGCTCTCCGAGGCACGGGGGTGAAACACCGCCAACTTCAACTCCGGGCTGGCACTGAGAATTTCTTAATTGAAAAACCCAATACCTAACTTTTATACCCGACCGGGAATCGAACCCAGGACCTCATGATCCGCAGTCGACTATGCTAACCACTAGACCAACGAGGCAGTCTTATTCTATTATTCTATACTTACTACTTATTCTATACTTATTCTATTGTAAATGCGAAAGTTTGGATGGATGAATTGATGTTTGTTACTTAATCACGCCAGAACGGCTGAATGGATCTGGATGAAATTTGGCACAGAGATAGATTAAAGTCTGGAATAACACATAAGTATACGCTATTTAATATCCCTGAAAATACCTAAAGGAGTTCCCGCGGGAACCAAAATAACTCAATCCACGCGGACGAAGTCGCGGGCATCTGCTGGGTATTGGGTAGTAAATATACTAAAGAATACAGCTACGTATTTGTTTGTTATTGATATTGATAGCAGGCTAACCTGTTATCGTGACCTAAGTGCTAAGTGCATTCAGTCTCCCACAGTAATCTATACTAATATTATAAATGCGAAAGTGTGTCTGTCTGTCTGCTACGCTTGCACTGCTCATCTTTTAACCGATTCTGAGTTACACAGATAGTTGCATCCCAGGGAAGGGACTACCTACGCTTCTTTATATCCTGGATTATTAAAGAGTTGCCGTGGCAAACAAAATAACGTTAATCCAGGCGAAGTCGCGGGCATTTTTAAAACCTTTTTTTTAGCCTAGCCTAAATATTATATAGATAATGCCCGCTTGGAATGGTGGCAAGAAGGCTGGTTGCATTTCCGCGTTGGACAGCCAGACTGATCCTTTGCGTAAAAAATATATTATCTTTAAAAGTAGGTAAATTATATTTATCACTTTGCAGTACCATCGACGTATTCAAAGCAATACCGCACAGATTACGTGTACAACAGAAAAACGGACGCCTTTTATAAATTCCACATGGAAACCGTAATATTTTCCCAGGCAAAAAAACTTTGTGATGTGGAAGGTGCCTCCCTCATGGTGCCAAAGTCAGAGCAGGACATAGAACAGGCGCACGCCTTGTTCAAACAATACCCTGATATAGAGAACGTCGCTTGGATAGGGAATGACGGCAAAGAGCATGAGTTAGCTGAAGTTTTTCCTCTCATCGACTGTAAGTAGACACTAATAATTAAGTACCTACCTAATTAATTGATTAATTGTAGTAACAAGAAATTATTTAACTGTAACCAAAGGTCCTGTAATAGAACCCTGCACTGAAAATCGCACCGCTGGTAGACCCCTCACTAGGTGGAACCGATGCCACCAAGCGAGTAACTAGATTCAGGCGGCGCGGCGTGTGGAAGCCCCTATAATATAAGAGATCTGCACACTGCCTTTGTGCGTGCTACTGTCTATTAAAAATAATGTAGGTGCAGTACCTACAGTAAGGTTAGTTCCAAGCCACGTGCACTGCTAAGTTTGCTAAGCTGTCAGGAGTGGGCGTTTGTCTGTTCATGACGACGGATGATATAGTTCCAATCTCCCATCAATAATCTCCGTCAATCTCGTCAATACTTTCAGTGGACGACCTCGAAGCATTACCGCGTATAATTCACGCGAGTCATACCCCGTTGGTTGAATGCGACGTGCTCAAGAGAGACGGTGAAGCGCAACGCTCCACCTGTTATCGATCGTTGCCGTTCATCTGCAAGGTTGAAGCTAGCGATGCAGTCCAAGACAAGCAGTGCAAGGTCTTTAGCACAGGTGAGTATTTTTTTTATCCACTACAAGTTAGTCCTTGACTGCGATCCCACCTGATGGTATTTTACTAAAAAAACTGAGAAAGAACTAGAAATTTAATTCTCTATAATCCACCACAGTAGGTAGGTATATCTAAAATCTATGTGGTACAGTGTGTATCTTGCACTTGTAGCTTGCGATATTCACCACACCACACAAATCTTCCAAATTACTCACAACGTACGTTTCACTGAGATACCGGAGCATCAGATGTTGACTCGACAATGCACGAGTGTAAAGTTGTGTTTACAATCGTGCATTATCGAGTTTGGATATTGGCCTTACTTTTAATTATTTATTGTCTAAGATATAAAGAATATTAAAAACATATTATGATATTATGTACTTCTGTCATTCATTATTTTAATACTTTAACAACGGGGATGCACCGTCGTGCCACCAACTCGTTCCAACTTCCACCAGTGGCACGTGGATTTGTCATTCGTTAAGGCCTTAAAACTACTGATTGGCCCCTCACAGCGTAAGATTAGATAAAGAAGTTGTCTAAATGAACTACAAAACTCCTTTACAGGTTACAAATACTTCGAAAACGTGGGTAGTTGCTACAAGATCCCCCGACAAGCGTTCCAATGGAACGAAGCGTACGCTGAGTGCCACGCGCATGGCGCACACCTCATAATCCTCAACTCGGAGCTAGAACACCAGGCCATATACAACTTCACCAATAGTGAGCCGCGTGTTTCCAACTCTGACACACCCTGGTTCTTCTTCGCTGGCATTCGAGCTGAGAAGAAAACCGATGGTTCACCACGTGTGTTTAAAACTATTTTTAGTAAGTCTTTTCGTTATTTTTTTGATAATTTTTTTTCCTAGCTGCAGATATTTAAAAAAACCCATGGAAAATTTATGATTTTCCGAGATATAAAATACTTAGGTAATTTATCAAATTTCGTCAAAATTGTTTATACGGATCGTTTATTAGCAGTAGTTCTGTTGATAAGTTTGTTATGGATCGTGAAACTTAGAAAGACATACAGGAAAACTTTTATTTTAACAACTAGTAGAGTCGTCCACGTGGATTTATTATAGATTAATCCCGCGGGAACTCTATATTTTTGTATTTGGAATTTTAATTATATACTTTATAGTAAATTATAGTACCTATTCAATGTTTTTGCTTTGAAAAGTGAAATAAGAGGTGTTTACATTATTTTTTATGCAGCGAAGTTTTTGGGATAAAACAATGGCTGCTTAAAATTCTTCAAAACATCATGAGTAGTATGTTATTCACGCACAGAGGACGCCTACGTTCAAGTGCGGAAAATAATCCCAGGACACGAAGAAGAAGAACATACTTACAACTTACATTTAAAAAAAGCGAAAGCGTGTTTATTTCCTTCACCGTTCTACCACAGAACAGCGAGAAACCGTCAGCGTTGGCATCCTTAAGTACTATGTTATTCCCCAGATGAAACGTTGGAGGAGGCGGGCTACAGTCAGTGGAGTGTGAACGAGCCCAACAACTCGCACGACCTAGAGTACTGCGTCTCTGTATTCAAGAACGACGGCAAATATAACGACATCAACTGCAAAGACCAGTTAGGGTTCATTTGCGAGAAGGAAGTGTAACCTAAGAAGATGATACAATAGTATATTGTGATACAAGGGTGGAAAGTAGGTTATTGCAAACGAGCTGTCATTAATAAGCCCGAGCCGAAGGTGAGGGTTTTTAATGTCACGAGTTTGCAATAACCTTCACACCCGTGTATCACACGACGTTTTTCAATACAGTTGTGGGAAATAGTGCAAAAATATAATCAATTTATCACATAAAAAATAAAAAATTTCAGCAAATGGCGCGTATTTACACCTGGACATATATTTTTATTTCAACGAAACTAGGCTACGGGTTCGTACCTACGTGTATACAGCCTATTCGATTTTTGTCAAATGTTGAAAATAATTAAATTAAAACTGGTAATTAAATATAATCAACAACCATTTAAAAGAATTTTGGAAATTCAATTCTAAAACGTACGGATTCATTCATTTTTCCTCGTAAAAAGCCTATCCGATTATAGTCTATGTATTAAAACTCCTTGCTACTAAACTTTTTTTAATTGACTTGGAAAATTTAAAACTAAGTTCTGCAAAAGTAAGTGTCGAGCTTGTAAAAGTAAGTCACGACCGTGTAAAAGATGCCTATGCGAAAGATTCAATTTTCGAATCATAACTACAGCCTCTGAAAGTGCGCCATGTTTGACAACTGTATTGAAAATGATATTTTATCGCACGCTCTCAGTCTAACTCGTCCTAGGTGAGCGACGCGACGCGACGCCATAGAATATGACGTTACATCTACATTGTAGCGTAGTTTTTTTTTATCCACTACAAGTTAGCCCTTGACTGCAATCTCGCCTAACAGTGATGATTCCGTCTAAGATGGTAGCCGGCTAACCTGTTAGGGAAATGGCAGATATACCCTAATCGGTTTCTACACGGCATCGGCGTCTTGTACCGGCCAAGGATGAGGAGCCGTAGCCACGGCCGAAGCCTCCCACCGGGCCAGACCAGGGAAAATTCAGAAATTATAAATTCCCAAATCGACCCTTCTGGGGATCGAACCCGGGGCCTCCGCCAACACTGCGGGAATCAGGGAGGTGGTCAATATATAAATACGTCGCGTCGCGTCACTTCACTCATCTAGGACAACAGGTCAGTAATAATTTTACCAAGCAGGTAATAAAGTTTTATAATAAGCAGGCAATAAAATAAATTAGAAGTTTAAAAAATAACAGGCGTTTTATTTCATTAAATGAATTTGGTGGTTCCGGCTGGATTGGCACAGTGCAAGAAATTTTACAAGAACTTTTCGAATATTACCTATACTAAATAATTTATACAATTTTGCCCTGTTTTAAATGTTCACGCTCTAAGTTATAATTATTTTAAGTATAAAAGGTAAGTACCTAAATATGAGGCGACAATATTAAATTAATAGTCTTAAAAAACTCACACACGTTTAATTTATTAAGTGTAGGTTTAAAAAATATAAAAATCATCCATCCAATCGAATAATCCATCCAATCCATCCATCCATCCAATCCAATACCTAATCCAATAATCCAATAATCCAATATTCAATCCATTAATATAATCAAATAATTCAAATAAATATTATAAATGCGAAAGTTTGGATGGATGTATGGATGTATGGATGTATGGATGTTTGTTACTCAATCACGCGCCAACGGCTGAACGGACCTGGCTGAAATTTGGGACAGAGATAGAATATAGTCTGGAATAGCACATAGGCTACGTTTTATCCCGGAAAATTAGGGAGTTCCCGCGGGAACCAAAAAACCTCAAATGGATGTTTGTTACTCAATCACGCCAGAACGGCTGAACGGATCTGGATGAAATTTGGCACCGAGATAGATTATAGTCTGGACTAACACATAGGCTACTTTTTATCCCGGAAAATTCAAGAGTTCCCGCGGGAACAACAAAACCTCGATCCACGCGTACGAAGTCGCGGGCATCAGCTAGTATTATAAATGCGAAAGTTTGGATGGATGGATGTATGGATGGATGTTTGTTACTCAATCACGCCCCAACGGCTGAATGGATCTGGATAAAATTTTGCACCGAGATAGATTATAGTCTGGACTAACACATAGGCTACTTTTTATCCCGGAAAATTAAAAAGTTCCCGCGGGAACCGAAAAACCTCAATCCACGCGGACGAAGTCGCGGGCATTAGCTATTAATATATATAAAGGTACGACTTTTTGTCGAATTGTGCGATTTCGCCAGAGGGTGGGAGTCAGCTATACTACTACTAATGTAGATATCTTTCTTCTTAATATATATAAATCTCGTGTCACAATGTTTGTCCTCAATGGACTCCTAAACCACTTAACCGATTATAATAAAATTCGGACACCATGTGCAGTTCGATCCAACTTGAGAGATAGGTAGTTAGATAGATAGATAGTTTAAATCTTAAAAAAACATCAATTCACGCGGACGAAGTCGCGGGCATCATCTAGTCTAATATATAGTTAGCAAAATTATTGTGAGTAGTGTAGGTACCCGACTAAAACCTATAAAAGCGGGCAGGAACGTGTATAAAAAGCGCTCTCTGTATTACCGCGTAGTCATTCTTTTGTCACCTTCCGAGCTGTAAACTGCGTTATTGTGAAACTCTTAATGAGTCATAATTGTGTTCAGATTTAAGTGTGTTCCTTTTTGGTTATTTTATGTGTGATATGTTGTAATCGTTCACTAGAATAAATTGTGGTTTGTTATATTTGCTTAGTTTCACTTTACTCCACTTCTGGTTACCTAAATTCAGAAGCGGGATAAAGGACCGCTAAATAGGCCCACATACGAGATGAACCAAAAAGGAACATACCCAAATTTAAAGTGCTTAAAGTTGATCACGTGACCGATCAAGATATCTCTCGAAGGGTGACTCGCGTAATGTGCAGTGTTTATTTGTGTGCTAAAGTTGTGTTTTGTTTTCATGTGATTGGTAACGCTGGCTCGCGGAGTGTGGCCGAGCTGTGGTGTTGCACAGCTCGTGTGCTTGAGGCGCCTCACGAGTGCGCTTGGGTGTGCAACTGTGCATGCCACGTGGGCGCTCTGGACAGCGTTCACGAGGGCAATTCAGTCTGCGCGACACGCTGTCGTGCCTTGCTGCGTGCCTCGGAGCCGCGGTGCTGCGCGCTTTCCCGTGTTACGCCTGGCATTCGCCTGGCATGGTGGTGAGGTGATGACACCATCGAGCCTCTGGATGTATGACGTAATATGCGACATCAGTAAGGTATTTTAATTTATTTGCTTAAGGATGTAATACATACCCACCAAGCGTAGCCACAAAGTAAATGAACAGTAATTCATGTTACTGAATTGACTGTTAATTGTGTTAAGAAAAGGTTTAGACCGCAATTGTATTTACGCGATTTCCATTTTATGATAATTTCCCACTAAATTAGCAAGCTGTGTTGGCTCAGTGGTTGTTATTGGCATAACGCATACATTTGAGTCCCTAAACCGCCCTGAATGCTAGTTTGTGAACAGTATAAAGGGTCTAGCCGAAACATCTTGTTCAAAAGTAGAACCTTTGTGGGTACCGACCGGGTACAAAAATATTTTTGTGAAAAAGAGGTGACTCATACCCTAAGTTTGAATACATAACTTGAAACCTCTAAGTTTGCTGAGTTTTGAGTCATAAAGTAATGTTTTACTAAAACATGCTGTACGGATAAATTGTTTTTGCGTAATTTAGTTTTTTGTTTTTAAAATGAGGGTTGTTATTTAAAATTCATGACCTAGTTTCGATCGGACACAAACCAACCGCAATTCTAAAGTTTCATACGCAAACATAGCTAAAAGCCAACATCTGGGAATATAATTGAACTACGATACGTAAAAATTGTTACCTACCTACTTTACGATTTCATTGTTTTATTTAACATGACTTGTTACATAGAAAAAGAGTCTCAAAGTAAGTTGGTTGTGTGTTCCTGAGCTATCAATGCGTTTTTGAATAGTTAACGTGAATACATTTTGCGAATACCTTCTCGATTTTAATAAAAATTGTTGAGGTCAGGTATGGACGAGCAAACATATTTATAGTTCTGATAAACGTTAAAATTAACTTGAGTTTTACAGGTTATTTTCTTTAATATTACCGAACCAGGTCACGTAATTTGGATGACAGGAATGTTGCATTCTATTTTGATTAGAGAAGTTGTTTTTCTGCTCTCATGGATAGAAAGTTTGTTTTCGTTTTACCTGCGGTCAAGTTTTGGGTGGATCGATTACGAGTCTACATACCTACATGTCCTGATAATATGAAACTGTTAAGGGGTTTTTGTGAAGTTAAATTGCTCGTTAAGTTTAATTTTCTGTGTGTTCTATGTTAATTTCGTCTTCGGCGCTCACCACGTGTGAGGCGTTCTGGTCGCGCCGGGCTGCGCGCCCGCATGCCGCGTGTGTGAAGTGCGTCACTACGCGTCTGCTGGTCGCGCAGGGCTGTGCGCTTGCCTAGTGCGCGTTGCTGCGCACTCGCCTGCCGCGCTTAAGGCGTGACACTGCGTGTCTCCACTGGTCGCGCAGGTATGCGCGCCCACCTAGTGCGCGATGCTGCGCGCTCCTGGTTGCGCATGGATGTGCGCTTGTCTAGTGCGCGTTGCTGCGCACTCGCCTGCCGCGCTTAAGGTGTGACACTGCGTGTCCACTGGTCGCGCAGGGATGCGCGCCCACCTAGTGCGCGATGCTGCGCGCTCCTGGTTGCGCATGGCTGTGCGCTCGCCTAGGGTGCGATGCTGCGCGCTCGTATGCCACGCTGTGAGGCGTGACACTGCACGTCTACTGGTCGCGCAGGGCTGCGTGCTTGTATAGTGCGCGAGGCTGCTCGTTAGCCTACTCGATATGGTTGAACATAACTGGTATGAGTAAACTTTCTTCATTTTCTGTGTTCATCGATGATGATGTTTGATGTTTTGAATGTTCAAAGTTGTTTCGACATGGTACAACTGTGAGTTTGTACTATGGTTGAGCGACCTTTAGTGAGGGCTCTACCAGCTCTACCGACTCTTGTTGCTCTATGAGCTCTACTGACTCTTTGTGCTATACCAGCTCTACCGACTCTTGTTGCTCTATGAGCTCAACTGACTCGTTATGCTCTACCAGCTCTACTGTCTCTTGTTTCTCTACGAGTTCTACTGTGTCTTGGTACTCTACCAGCGCTACTGTATCTAGGAGCTCTACCAGCTCTATTGAGAGCTCCACAGGTTCTGTGAGTTCTATCGGCTTTGTATGTATGAGCTCTGCTGAAGCAGTCAAATAATTTTGTTGGTACCTGTGCTGGTACTGGTAACTGTGCTGGTAATGAACTTTTAAGTCAGAGAGCTTGTGAAGGTAATTGACTATGCGTTGACTACCTGCTATGTATGGATAGCCACGATGATCACGTCGTTTCGTGATAACGATTTGGTTTTAATTTCTGTTACATGTTTGGCGCCATGGAGTGGTGCCCTGGATCGGGGCCCTGGAGGTATGCCCTGGAGTGGTGCCTTGGAGCGGGGTCCTGGAGCGGTGCCTTGGAGTGGTACCTCGAAGTCGTGCTTCGGACTACGCGGCACGTTCTTCGGTGACAGACACTTTCAACTTAATTTGCATAAACATTGCCTATGGCTCTGCTTGTTGTCATCCAATTTAGTTACATGCTTTCTCTAGTAAAGTTAGGTTAGTCGTAAATCAGACGTTAGGTCAGTTGTTAGGTCAAACGTTAGGCTACTTATTAGTTCAGTTGTTAGGTCAAAATGTAAGCTTACATGTTAGGTTAGGTTACTTTAGGCTCTGTTAGGCTAGTGGATGACAGCGGACAGCGTTGTATGTAGTGGGCAGATTGAGAAGAAGGTTATGTCGGCAGACCTGTGAGGAGTGTAGCATAGCACTCTGTCAGGTGGGTGGTAGAATGGCTACCACCGACGGGGAGATGCACACGAATGTGTGTGTCAACCTCGGGCCAAGTATGGACCCGGTTCATCTT
Organism: Erebia epiphron; assembly: GCA_963932025.1. Classification (NCBI taxonomy): domain Eukaryota; kingdom Metazoa; phylum Arthropoda; class Insecta; order Lepidoptera; family Nymphalidae; genus Erebia; species Erebia epiphron. The sequence goes on along the minus strand of OZ009948.1, from coordinate 40,024,005 downwards.
GAAAATCACAATGGTACCCATGGTTTTGGGTAGGTTCGTGAGCGCACTAAAGACTTCTGCAGCTCAGTACATGGTTCCTTGGAAAGGAGAATGGTGTCCCGAGAGTTGCGCTGCATTTTTTGAAAGTAAGATTCAACCGAACATTTTAATGTTTTCTTATGATTACAGTAGCACGTTTGATGTATTTGGGTGTGAGGCGAATTGCCTTGCTGGTCGAGCTGTATGACTGGTGTTGCCCCGATGCAGCGTGCTTCCGAGGCTGGCGACCTAGAGTGGCTGGCTTCGAAAGTCGCGTCTCTTAGATGCGCATCAGGCTGTGTCCTGGCAGGCTGTGTCCTGGGAAGTCGCGTTCTCTGAATGCGCATCAGGCTGTGTCCTGGCAGGTTTTGTCCTGGGAAGTCGCATTCTCTGAATGCGCATCAGGCTGTGTCCTGGCAGGTTTTGTCCTGGGAAGTCGCGTTCTCTGAATGCGCATCAGGCTCTGTCCTGGCACGTTTTTAACGTGGTGTGTGTGTGAACTTGCAAGTTCAGGTATGAGATTAACTGAGATGTAATGTCTGGAGAAGTATGCATACTTTTGAATGTGAAGCGTTTTATTTTGTGTAGCGAAAGTTGTTATTTTGAATGAGGGCCTCGTATGCGTGATGAATGTCAGAATAGGCAATAGCGTGCGTCGTCATGAATAATCAACCATTTGTGTCTTATGCAGGTTCTGATGACAGTAACTGTGACGATGCGGGTGAATCTTTGGGTGCCCTCACTAGTTCAGGAGACACCGCAAGAGGGGGAGCTTATGAAGATGGCATACGCACACCAGCTCTTCCTGCTTCTGATGAAATTGTTTCCGGTGCAGCCGAGGGCGGCGCACAATCAGGATAGGCCGAGTTAGCAAAATTATTGTGAGTAGTGTAGGTACCCGACTAAAACCTATAAAAGCGGGCAGGAACGTGTATAAAAAGCGCTCTCTGTATTACCGCGTAGTCATTCTTTTGTCACCTTCCGAGCTGTAAACTGCGTTATTGTGAAACTCTTAATGAGTCATAATTGTGTTCAGATTTAAGTGTGTTCCTTTTTGGTTATTTTATGTGTGATATGTTGTAATCGTTCACTAGAATAAATTGTGGTTTGTTATATTTGCTTAGTTTCACTTTACTCCACTTCTGGTTACCTAAATATATAATACCTTAAAACGAGCAAATCTTGTATATATATATATATATATATATATATATATATATATATTTACATATATATATATATATATATATATACAATCTGAATCTCGGAAACGGCTCGAACGATTTTCATGAAATTTAGTATGCAGGGGTTTCGGGGGCGATAAATCGATCTAGCTAGGATTCATTTTTAGAAAATGTCGTTTTATCCGTGTTTTCAGGCAATGAAAAACTGCTACAATATCATTAGAATACGAAGGTAATATTTCACCGCCATCGACAAGTTTATAATAGTTCAGAGGTGCCATCATGTAAGGATTGCCGATCAAATCGTATAAGTTCGGCTTAAAAGTAAAATAAACCATAACAGCAATATTAGAGCTCAATTTCGTGTATCCATTCTTATACGCTTAGGCTATCGTACATACCTAAACGTTTGAGAATGGATACACGAAATTGAGCTCTAATTCAATGCTGTTATGGTTTATTTAACTTTGAAGCCGAACTTATACGATTTGATCGATAATTCTTACATGATTGGGGGGCAGGTGGGTGTTATATAGATGTAGTTTAATGCGCGGTGCGAGCTGCGACTCGCCTATCGTTTTTGCATTAAAGCAGTGTGCAACCGGCTGGCTTGTTTGACTGACGTGTACGCACGCCCTCCCTATCACGCGAGATACGTAACAGTGGCGACGACGAGTGGATTTAAAATTGGTGGAGATGTCTACGGGAGCGACTTATGGGGTCCTTTCGACTTTTGACCATCTCTCACAAGAATGGGACAGCTTCAAGTCGCGTTTAAATCAATGGTTTATTGCCAACGACATAAACTCAATAACGGACAAAGCAACAACTAAAAGGAGGGCCATTTTGTTAACATCGTTATGTGAGTCATCATTCAAGTTAGCGAGTGACCTGGCATTACCCAAGAAGGTGGAAGAATTAGGATATGAAGAGTTAGTGAAACTACTCGACGATCACTTCACACCAAAAAGGCTCGGGTTTGCGGAAAAGTCGACATTTTACGCCGCAACACAGCGACCAGGAGAAAGTCACACTCAATGGGCAGCCAGGATAAGAGGATTAGCAGCTCACTGCGAATTCAAGAACTTAGAGGAAGCCTTGTTGGATAAATTTATTATGGGCATGGTAGCAGGACGTGAACGGGACAAGTTGTTTGCGCAAAACCAGCGGGAGCTGACCCTCGCTAAGGCCATCGATCTGGCCGAGAGCGTGCGGTGTGCGCGACAGGCCTCGTCGCAGGAAGCGCCGGCCTCGAGCAGCGTCGGCGCAGCGAGTCCTGACACAGTGTTCAACGTTACCAAGAAGGAAAAGTGCAGTGTGTGTGGGTTCACCAACCATAAGTCTAATCAGTGTCGATTCAAAACCTACAAATGTAAAAAGTGTAATAATAGGGGTCACTTACGTAAGATGTGCCCTAACGAGGGGAAAGTAAAATACGTGGATGAAGGTACTGTGGACGACGGAGACGACGGTGAGTCTTTTTATAATATACGATGCGTAAAAGGAAAACCGATGACGGAGCACGTCATGATCGGTGGTCTGGCTTTGGAATTCGAAATCGATAGCGGTTCTGCGGTAAGCGTCATTCCAGAAAATACCTACAAGTCTCATTTCAAACAACTACCATTGACAGTCACCACAAAAAAGTTATTTAGTTATACGGGTGAAAATATTAAAATAATCGGGGTTGTATTATTGCCTATATCATATAATGGTCGTACGCAAGTATTGAATGTTTATGTAGCATGCGCAAGCGGACCGCCATTGCTAGGCCGGGATTTTATTCGCGAGTTTGACCTTGAACTAGCACCCGCCAAGGGCGCGGCCGTACATGCGTTATGCTCGGAAGTGCAGGAAGTGCAGGCAGGGCGAGAGTCCAATATTGTCAAACAACTCACTAATCAGTTTCCTAATGTGTTCTCTGACAATCTCGGATCGTTTAACAAGTATAAAATAAGGTTACGCCTAAAACCGGATGCTAAGCCGATTTTTATTAAAGCAAGATCAGTACCTTACGCGTTAAAGGATAAAATAGACAAGGAACTGGATCGCTTATTATCTTTAGGCATTTTGAAACCTGTCGAACACTCTGAGTATGCATCGCCGGTGGTACCTGTTTTGAAGAAAAACGGCAGCATTCGATTATGTGCCGACTATTCAGTAACAATAAATAAACAGTTGGTTATAGACCAATATCCGTTGCCGACAGTAAATGACTTGTTAGCTAAATTACATGGGGGCGTACAATTTAGTAAAATAGATCTATCTATGGCATACAATCAATTTATTTTAGATGAAGATTCGCAAAGTCTAACATGCATCAACACTCATCGCGGTCTCTTCAATTTCACCCGTTTAGTTTTTGGGTTGTCGAGCGCGCCGGCCGTTTTCCAGCGGGCGATGGAATGCCTGCTCTCGGGTATAGATGGAATCATATTTCTATTGGACGACATTCTCATCACGGGAGCGAATAAAGTCCAGCATAAACATAGGCTGTATACGGTGTTACAACGCTTAAATGACGCGGGCTTAACGGTACAGATGAGCAAATGTGAATTCTTTAGGGATGAGATTTCATACTTAGGCCACGTCATAGACAGATACGGAATTAGGAAGTCGCTCGATAAGGTAAAGGCTTTATTAAAAGCCCCTAAGCCTACAAACGTATCACAACTACAGTCGTTTCTGGGTCTTACTAATTATTATAGGAACTTTGTACCCGATGCGTCATCCGTATTAAATCCATTATATAATCTGTTAAATAAAAATACCAAGTGGGAGTGGACTGCCATTCATGATGACGCATTTATTCGAATAAAAAATATTTTAGCCTCTGATAAGACACTAGCACATTTTAACCCTAGTGCCAAGCTAATATTGACTGTAGATGCGTCGCCGACTGGGTTAGGTGCCGTATTGTCACAAGTCGGCAGTGACGGGTTAGAAAGACCGATATCGTACGCTTCTCGCACGTTGAACTCGGCGGAAAAAAATTACGCTCAAATTCAAAAAGAAGCTACGGCTATCATTTTCGGCATAAGGCGGTTCCATCAGTACTTGTATGGTCGGTCCGAGCCCTTTACATTACGTACGGATCATAAACCCTTGCTAGCAATATTCGGGCCACACAAGGGCGTCCCGGAAGTGTCCGCAAACCGCCTGCAGAGGTACGCCATATTCCTAACTGCGTACAATTATACTATAGAATATATAGATAGCAAGCGAAACAGCGCGGATTATTTATCTAGGGCAGGCGAGGAGGGGGGGCTCGCGGAAACTCGGGAAGAACTCGCGGAGTGCGAAGATCGCGCGACCTACGTCAACTTCGTAGTAGACGGCGACCTGCCGGTGACACTGAATGACCTACGACGCGAAACGGCGCGCGACCCTCACCTAGATATAGTTATACAGTACGTAATGAACGGCTGGCCTAGGAAAATAACTGACGTAAATTTAAAATCCTACTTTAATTGTCGGTCACAGTTGTCATACGAAAATGGTATTCTAATGCGTGGACACAAAGTCGTTATTCCCTCAAACTTACAAAACACTATTTGTAAAGAACTACATAGTTCACATTTCGGTGTAGTAAAAATGAAGGCGGAGGCTCGCAAGCGGCTGTGGTTCCCGGGCGTGGACGCGGCGCTGGAGGCGCTGGCGGCGACGTGCGGCGTCTGCTGCGCGCTGCGCCCCGCGCCGCCGCACGCCCCGCTCTCGCCTTGGCCGCTGCCGCCGCACCCATTTCACCGAATTCATGTGGATTTCTTGGGCCCGTTTCATAATCATATGTTTTTAATCATTGTAGATGCATATAGTAAATGGGTAGAATGTTACGACATGTCTTCGTCGTACAATTCGAAGGCAGTTATAAATAAATTGTACGATATGATGTCACGTTTTGGGGTTCCGCATACGCTGGTGAGTGACAACTTTTCTTCATTCACTTCGATAGAATTTAATGATTTTTGCAAACATAACGGTATTGAACATGTTTTATCCCCAGTATATCACCCAGCCAGCAATGGCCAAGCCGAGAGCTTTGTAAAAATTGTAAAAAAGGGGCTAAAGGGTATTATTTTAGACGGATTTAATAAAAAGTCTCTCCACGAAAGGATTGCTAAATTTTTATTCGATTACCGGAATTCAAAGCATAGCACCACTGATCAGTCGCCTGCGGAATTGGTATACGGGCGCGCGTTACGCTCGAGGCTGGACTTATTAAACCCCGTCACGCCTTCACCCTCGTCCACGGACCTTACTCATACTGTCGAACGTAAACAGTACTCACAGGCTAAACATTACAAAGGAGTGCAACGTACAGAGTTTAAGGAAAATGATAACGTATGGATAACTAAAAACAGGAATACTAAAAAATTCTATTGGATAGAAGGAATTATTAAAAAGAAAATCGGACATGTCATGTATGAGGTATATGTGCCAAGTTTGGACAGCGAAATCACCAGACATATCGATCAGATTAGACCACGAAAATCTTCGTCGGCAAGCAACGACCAAGCCTGGGACCCGGACGTGATACCAGACGTATCACCACCTGCCGCAGTCCACGGCGATGCTGTCCCACAACCAGAAAGGGAAGGAGACTTGGCACGGGAGCCCGGTCAAGAAGAGACGCCCGCGCCGGTAGATTGCCGAGCGTCACCTCCGCGCGCTGGCAACGTCGCGCACAGGCGACGGGCAATAAGTCCGATTTTCTCGACACCGCTGTCGGATCCGCATCACGACAATGATACTTCGATATAGTTAGATAATAAGATGTAGGCTTAATCGTGTTTCTTAGCCTAAGGGGAAGGGATGTTATATAGATGTAGTTTAATGCGCGGTGCGAGCTGCGACTCGCCTATCGTTTTTGCATTAAAGCAGTGTGCAACCGGCTGGCTTGTTTGACTGACGTGTACGCACGCCCTCCCTATCACGCGAGATACGTAACAGTGGGGAACCAGGTTCAGGTCGGTCCCGAAACCAGACCCCGGTTCGAGTCCAAATGTCCTCCAGTCCGATTATATTTGTTCCCTTTTTTTAATATAATATATTATTTTATTTTTAAAAAATATATGATTTATTATTTAAATATAATTTCCAAAAAACACGATTCACCCAGATATTTGTACTTATATCGACCGCTACTGGGTTGATTTAACTACTATCTTCACAATACCATACAATCAGTAGTCTTACGACTAGATTTTAAACCATCTGGCGTTTAGATATTCGAGCATCAAAAAGTTGGCGTTTAAGTAAAATGGACCCGGATGGATTGCCAGCTTTTAGAAGTTAGAACACAAGTTTGTCCAAACGAGAACATTGATAAATTAAAATCAGTGGTTCTTTATTTTAGACTTTAAATCAAGGCTGTTGGGTTCATTTTACTCTGACGCCAAAGAATCTCGATGTTATTTAAAATCGTATAGTTATGATACAGGGTTCCTAATAACCCTAATAACATGATTTTAAACTTGTATATTTATTTTAAGCTTACTACGAAATACGATATACTATTATTATTATATATACTATTATTCGTAGCAGTATTATTATTAGTACTACTACTTCTACTACTAGTATATTTGTAGCAATATTACTTCGGATTTACATTGGAAGCAGTATTGGCGGATTAAAGCGAATTAAACCTCTAATTCCTTCATTGTCAGTTTTTTGTCACGTAGGTACCTTGACGTCCCTACAGTAACATTCAAGTTAACCAACATTTGTATGGAATTGATCGAATGCCTCCTGCCATCTGTCATCAAGGGCTTGAAAATCCATACTTAACTTTAACACGATCGATCGATTAGGTATGAAACATCCCACTAGGCCGTCCGAACGCGTGGTGAAACGTTTTTATTTTGTAACTAGCTGATGCCCGCAACTTCGTCCCCGTGGAATTCGCGACCGTTTTTTCTCCGACTTACTATGCAAAGTCGACTACAACGGAAAAGTCTTTTCATTTTTCGGGTTAATATTAAGCCTATGACGCTCACAAATAATGTGGCTTTCTATTGGTAGGTAACAGAATTTTCAATCGTTCAGTAGATCCAGAGATTACAAACTCACAAACTTTACCTCTATAAATTAATATCAATATAGATAAAGGTAAAAGTAATAGAAATTCGCTCCCCTTTCGCATATTTATATGGTGATGATACGCCACACGTTTGGTTTGCCGTGTGCTTGATAAGGGTTTAAAAAAAAGCTATACCTACCAACTGAAATTTTCAAAGTTTAGTTATTTATCAGTTCTGTCTTTACGCTATGGTCTATTATGTTATCTACGCTATGTTCTACGGCTTCTACGCAAGGCGCTATGTCGGGCGCTACAGTAGCCTCTACGACGACAATATCTTCATCTTCTTCGAGAGTTTTGTAAGTACCATCTTGGTCATCAACTGCGTCGTGTCTACGAGTCTGAAAAAAATAGGAACATTCATTTTAAAAGGCGCTCCTTATGACTAGACCTAACTGAAATAAAGTAAAGGAAAAAAAATTAAACATAATATTATGTTTATTGATTTTTCTTTAAAAAACACAAGTTTGATATCTTAAAAATATAAAATATTAAAAATAAAAGACTGTTTATTTCGGACCCATATGTTATTACTTCGTACAGAATTAAACTTAAAAGCTATGTTAGTAGACACACAATAAAAAACAAACTAACTAATTTAAATATCTGCGTATGCATGCTGGGGCACTAGGTACATAGATATGCGTATGTATCCATAAACATCTCTTTTTTGAAGTGAAAAAGAGTGCTTCTTTAGCCGCGTTGAGCACTTTTTGAACATCTTATGGGTTGCGTCACTGACATGCTAATGACCGTGTGCTGTGCGCGTTAGACGCTTTTTGGATGGGTGAGATCTTGTGAGTTCGCGTCACCGACATGCGTAATAGCAGTATATCTGTAGCTATAGTACTAAATAAATATACTAATATTTTTAAGTTGAAAAATAAATAACAATTATTTGAATATATTTATTTAATATGATTGTTATTTCAATTAAATTGTATTTATATTAAGTTATAAGTTTTCACTTCTATCGGCAGTCCCTATGTTTATAAATGTGCGCTTAGTTACACGGCTGTACGCTTACTCTGAGTTTTAACATTGCAAATACGACTGATCGACGTGAGAGCTCACCACGCCAAGCGTCAAAGTAATATGGACCCAAAAGCTCTTGCTTTAAGGTCACAAATTCAGCGTTTGGAGCGCTGGCTGTGAATAAATACACGAAATGATGAAATGAGCTCTAAACCAATGCAGTTATGGTTCATTTTACTTTGACGCTTGGCGTGGTGCGAGCTCTCGCGTCGATCAATCGTATTTGCAATGTTAAAACTCAGAGTTAGCGTACTGGTGGATAAACACAGTGTTAGCATATTTTACAGCAGCAGGCAGAGAGGGGGTTTTTCCATGCATACAACGTTAACTACAGTTCATATGGAAAAAACGCTAACTACAATTCATATGGAAAAGAGCGAGCGTCAGCTGTACATTATAAATACGTAGTAAACTTGTCGCGATCAAATAGAAGGAAAATCTCCCACTAGGCACTGTGAATATAATACGAAAGAAATAAGCAAGCAATAATCTTTGTCTTCAAAATGACAGACGTGGGTATGGCTTGCAATTATTTTTCAGTTTTATATACTTACACTGTTCTGTGTTTTTAAATCTTCCAACTTTTTCTTGTTTTTCCTCTCCAAGCAGTTGTACTGGAAAAAAAAGAACGCCAACATATTTTATTCATGAGTATAAAGTCCATCTTAATTTTTTGCGAACTTTGTTTGCGCTACCATATTGCCGGACAGAGCTCTAAACATGCGCCAGTGGCTCGTGCACTGCGCCTGCTCAATGATTTGGTTAGTAAAAATTCCAAACCGATTGATTTTATCGGCGTGATTTTAGTATCAAACATCCAGACATCCAAACTTTCACATTTATTAAAGTACTAATAGATTGATGTTCAAAAAGTCTACGGTGTACCAATTTTGATAATAATCTTTTGATTGGACCATTGCGGTGGATACTGATGGTAACTTTTGATGGATGCTACCTACTTACCGTACTTTACTTACCTTGTATAGAATGAATCCGACCAGCAACAGAATCAGCAAGCCGAATAACACCGATAACACAATCACCCAAACAGGCACGGCTGCTGTATTGAGCACCAGCGTCGTTGTTATACTGAAACAATTATTGCCAATAGCTTAAAAGCTAAGCTAGTTACACTACCTGCATGCAATTGGCAAAGCTCAACGACACCTGTATCTACTGTGACGAAGAAGACACGCCTAATCATGACATTTTTGAGTGCAAGGAGTTCGAAGAGGAAAGGAAAAACGCAAGTGGAGGTAGTGCCTCTGATGTTGAGTAGTGTTGAAGGATGAAGCAAAGGTGCGAATATGCTGCGCAATATAATGGCAAGACGGGTAAAGGACGAACTGGATAGGCAAAAGATTAACGAAGCCTAGCCTGACAGCCTCCCTCCTGAAGCTTTGCACACCTGCAGTACCGGGAAGGACGGCCAGTGAGGAGGAGGTTTCCGTAGGGCACCGAGAGAGGTGAAGTCGGACATACCACCAAATTTGACTGGTATCCATGAGGATTCCCTCCTCCCCAGAAAAAAAAGAGGTTAAAAGCTAAGTATTGTGTGTCAGGCTCAGAGTCACTCAGCGGGCATTGGAGAGAGCTATGCTTGTGTATCCCTGCATGATCAAATCAGAAATGAGGAGATCCGCAAGAGAACCAGAGTGACCGACATAGCTCGAAGAGTCGCCAAGCTTAAGTGGCAACGGGCGGGGGCGTAGTTCGTAGAAACTATAGGCGTTGGGGTCCCAAAATGCTCGAATGGCGACCTCGCACCGGGAAGCGCAGCGTTGGACGGCCCGCTGCTAGGTGAACGGACGATCTCAATTCTATGTCGTACAGTGTGTATCTTGCACTTGTAGCTTGCGATAGTCACTACACCACACAAATCTTCCAAATTATTCTCAACGTATGTTTCACTCCGACACCGAAGCATCTTCAGTAGATGTTGACTCGACAATGCACAATGGTAAAGTTGTTATTTATTTTATTTATTTATTTGATTAAATTAACTAACTAGCTACGGTAGACTATGCCCTCAGGCCAAAAGTCTGAACTGAGGAACACATCTTTGCACGAAGCCGGAACAGTAAGGACATACGAGCTGAAGTAGGTTGTCCTACTGGACTTAAGTTATAATGGAATGAATGAGATTGTTTTAATGGATAGACTACAAAAGTAATGAATACTTCAAAATTGAAATAAATTTTTACTTACTTTTTAATTGTTGAATCATCTTTGAATAGTTTGACTCTGAGTTCCGAGTTCACAGTCAAATTTTTTTGCTGCAAATATTTTCCTGCAAATAAAGTATACAGACATAAGAGTGGAACGACCCTGATGACAATGTAGTAAATATTATGCGTATGATATTAAGTGTAATGACAGGGGCCTTATCACTTAATAATGATTGCTACAGTGTAACGATTGCAATCACCTCTGATTGGTTACCTCCGCTTCCTTTATATCCAAACTAGTGGGCCCGGCAGACGTTGTCCTGCCCTATCTTCCTCGCAATTTTTCCATATTTTCTCAATGTTTAAACCTTCCCTGGACTACGACAAACATTTCAAAACCAAAATCAGCTAAATCGGCCCAGCCGTTCTCGAGTTTTAGCGAGACAAACGAACAGCAATTGATTTTATACATTGATAATATGATGATTCCCAGTCCCAACCATATTATATCCATAGAACCGGTTCTAACTCGATGTGTGTATTTACAACAAAATTCCAGACCACATAAAAGCTTTGGAGAGTAACACAGCGCTTGTTAATTCACTAAAAAATCCAATAGATAAATCCTTTTTATCCCTATGTGCTATTCTAGACTATAATCTATCTCTGTGCCAAATTTCAGCCAGATCCGTTCAGCCGTTGGGGCGTGATTGAGTAACAAACATCCATACATCCATCCATCCAAACTTTCGCATTTATAATATTTATTTGATTAAATAACGTTTTTTGGAAATGTATTTAATTGTGAATTGAAACACCTAATTACCTTAAAATAAAAAAAATATACAGTGCCAAACTAATTAGACTTTAGATGTTAACTTAATAATAACAAATTAACTACACGACGAGCGACCGTGACAGCGCTACGACGGGGACTAAGATTGGCTTATGACAGGTGAGGAACGCGTTCTGCAAGTCTGTTGCTCGACTTTTTCCTACAAAAGGGTCCATCTAGTACCTACATATATATCGATGATAGCGAATTAATAACATGGCTGCATCTCTTCGGTACTCACCTAACAAATTCGGTAAAACTTCAACATCGATGAACACTTCCGTAAAGCTATTCTTATGCAAGTCTCCGATATCGCAAGCTACGGTAAGGATATCTTTGCTTGATTCATCGTCTTCGATGGAACAATAGATCGTGTCGGATCCCCTTTGAATCTGAAATAGCTATTACGTTAGTTTTTGCAAACAAACATTCTAAAACGCTCAAAAAGTATTTTGACAGAAATTATGTATTTTATTGAAGTGCTGATAGACAGTTGGATTAGATTGATGAAATCTCGGTATTTAACCTATCTCTGTTACTAATAAATTTCGTCTCAATTGGTTTAAACAGATGGAACATGAAAGTGTAGCAGCCAGACAGATAGACAAACAGATCCTTGTGCATTTGTAGTATTCGTATTTTTTTACGTATCAAGTTGCCACAGAATAACTGTGTAAAGGAAAATGTGTAAATTATTACGAACCATAACATCTTTAGGATATTGAATATATTGTTTCTTTGGTAACAAGATATCACAAGTTACGGCTGCCCAGTTCACAACTCCATTGTTCATTATCTGTAACAAGAAATGAGCAGAAAATATAAAAGAAGCAACGACCTCAATCTTCATAGACGGGCCTTGTCGGACAAAGAATGTGAACCTATTTTACGAACGTCATCTTGTCTAAAAAGCGGGACAGCGCTGTGGCGGGGACAAGGACAGGCTTATACAGGTGAGGGACAGGCACCACAAGTCGGACGCCAATCTTTTTTCTATGAAAGGGCCCATCTAGTACCTACGTCCTACATATATATCGATGGAAAGAAGTGATTGCAAGCGCAGCCATGGGCTGAATCACCAAGCAGTAATCAATCTGCAAGCAGGTCTTATTGCAGCCGCTTGACTGCCTACTGTTTTTTTTTTAAATTACGCCGTATCTGTCATTATATCCTGATGTCCTATGCTGATCACTTTCTTCTCTTATCTGGGTATATATTTTGTTGTTTGTTGATTTTCTCAAAAAGCGCTAAATCAATTTCAAAAAAAATTATATGGAACCACCTCTGAAGTATGATCTACCAAACAACAAAAAGAATCATCAAAATTGATTCATAATTGACATTTCGTCAATTATGAATCAATTTTGATCGCGTAACATACATACAAAAAAAAATATACAGTCGAATTGAGAACCTCCTCCTTGCGATTCCTACACTAGCTGGGGAAACAGTCCTCTTTTTATGTCGGGCATTAAAAAAATTGACGTTCCTATCAATATAAAAGAAAGTTTTATACGTAGGTACGTATATGCCAATAAAACTATGATACATAATATTATCTGTGGGTATTATACGAGTATATATGGTTAGGAGGTCTCAGTACGCGCGACCGAAGTTGCCGGCGCACGTGGGTAACGTAACCTGTTTGCTATTTCACATATCATTGTGTGAGAAAGAGATAGACTCAATGTAGCGAGTGCATGCGCGCATACTTCCGTGCTACCGTCCCGCTCCCGCTCCGTTTTGGGTGAGAGGCGCGATAATTTTCACCGAAATCAAGCGCGCGAAAAGGGTTGAACAGTCGTTTGGGAGACCCGTTTGTTTGCAAAAACTACTTAATTTATGTTTACAAAGTAAAGTTATTTCAACTAATGAATGAATAAACTATTTTTCTTGATAAATTGTTTAATAATTTTCATACTCCTAATCTTATTTATTTGCGCCTAAAGTTGTCATCAATTTAGTGTGAAAATAGGAATCTTTCGAGGCTCGTAAGTTTAAAATCAATATTTTATATATAAATAAACCTAGACAATAACGAGACAAATCGAAATAATACTTAGTTTTGAGAGTACAATATTAATTACGAGTTTACGTTTGTATGAAGAAGATACCGGCTGGAGTCCCCTTAAAGTATATTTACCTTGTACCGGTGTTGCAGTCGTATAACACTTCGGAGATCACTGCTGGTGATTTCCACGGGCTCACTGGGTATAGAAACCCTGAAAAAAAATTGCATAGTATAATTTTATGTAGTCGTCATCATATCAACACCACTGCTGTGCACGAACCTTGTCTTAGAAGGTTCTCCTTCTTGGCTTGAAGTAACAACAACAAAGAAGACAAAACCTTTATAAGTCCCACAAACTTATCTGACCTCTGACATATATATTAATAAAAACTAGCTGATGCCCGCGACTTTTTGATTATTTGTTTTAGATTTTTAGTTTTATTGATCGACTCCTAAATTTTCCGAAATAAAAAGTTGCTTATGTCACTCTTCAGGTCTTCACCTATACCCATGCCAAAAATCACATCGACGTTGCTCTTTTACGGCGTGATTGAATGACAAACCAATAAACAAACTCACTTCCGCATTTATAATATTAATATGATAAAATAAAATCAAAAACTAAACAGACATAAAAATTGGTTCCAATTTTAGCAACCGGGTCAGATAAGTTTGTATATAATATTATATTACGGTTATGTTCCGATATACACTGCGAGGACTGTTCAGAGCTCTTACTGGGGAGAAATTCGTTCCGTTATGGACTGACAGTATACTGCCGCAGTATCCTAGGGAAAATATGACGTCATAAATCATCGCCATTTTTGTTCTTATTCGCATCGCATCGCAGTGTTTGTTGTTATTTAAACAGTAAACAGTTCAGCTAACTATAAAGGAACAGCTTCACAGTATACTAAATTAACATCACACCTCGTAGCGTATATCGGAACATACCCTACATCTGAAAGATGGCTGCCTTTAGACGTTATCATTTTTTCGTAAGCCTTTCCCATTCGTACTTTAGAGACGAAGACACGAATCTCTTTTAGGTTTTTTTTACAACTTTTTTAAACTTACCCTATTATATGTATCCCAGTGTCATAACGCAAACCAAATGTTTTGTTGTATGACTTTTTGCCTTGTTTATTGTCGCAATCATTGTAGACGTCGTACATGATATCAATACTATCTACATCAGCCGTTTTGCTAGTTAGGGCATCCATTTCCAATTCGATGTCCTTAATGTTCTAAAATAAGACATAATATACTTACTTATTAAAATAATAAAATAAAATAAAAGACAGAATAAAGGAACGTTCATGCGTAATTTTGTAAGGTCCAACACACACCTGCAGAAATAAGTGGAACCGAAGCGCAGTCTTTTTTCATCTCTCTGCTTTATTTACTTTATGCTGGTGGCTTTTCATGGTGGTGACAAAAAATTACGACGCGCGCAAGGAAAAGTTCGTGAAGTTCTTTCAAAATGGGTATCTGACACATCTGATCTTATCTCTGACATCCTAAACTTGAGAACTCACACCACCGCAGTCGCTATGTTTCCACAAATATTTCAAACTAGGATTTATATTTCATGTTACGCTGAAAAATGGCCGATTGGTTGAGTTCATCACCCATTTGGCAGCGAGATAGCGGGTACGTAGGTCTGCACACGAGGTGGAGGTGGGGGCTGTACGCTGTCTCACCAGTGTTGCGTACGACATGTTCCTCACCCATTCGCCGTTGTGAGTCAGCGGGTGCGTCGGTGTGCACACGAGGCGGAGGGTGTCGAGCGCGCAGCCGGGCGCGGGGCGTAGCACGCGCACTGCTCGCACGCTCACCACAGCGCACGGGCTGTACGCTGTCTCACCAGTGTTGCGTATGACAAGTTCCTCACCCATTCGCCGTTGTGAGGCAGCGGGTGCGTCGGTGTGCACACGAGGCGGAGGGTGTCGAGCGCGCAGCCGGGCGCGGGGCGTAGCACGCTCACCACAGCGCACGGGCATTACGCTGTCTCACCAGTGTTGCGTATGACAAGTTCCTCACCCATTCGCCGTTGTGAGGCAGCGGGTGCGTCGGTGTGCACACGAGGCGGAGGGTGTCGAGCGCGCAGCCGGGCGCGGGGCGTAGCACGCTCACTGCTCGCACGCTCACCACAGCGCACGGGCTGTACGCTGTCTCACCAGTGTTGCGTATGACAAGTTCCTCACCCATTCGCCGTTGTGAGGCAGCGGGTGCGTCGGTGTGCACACGAGGCGGAGGGTGTCGAGCGCGCAGCCGGGCGCGGGGCGTAGCACGCTCACCACAGCGCACGGGCATTACGCTGTCTCACCAGTGTTGCGTATGACAAGTTCCTCACCCATTCGCCGTTGTGAGGCAGCGGGTGCGTCGGTGTGCACACGAGGCGGAGGGTGTCGAGCGCGCAGCCGGGCGCGGGGCGTAGCACGCTCACCACAGCGCACGGGCATTACGCTGTCTCACCAGTGTTGCGTATGACAAGTTCCTCACCCATTCGCCGTTGTGAGGCAGCGGGTGCGTCGGTGTGCACACGAGGCGGAGGGTGTCGAGCGCGCAGCCGGGCGCGGGGCGTAGCACGCTCACTGCTCGCACGCTCACCACAGCGCACGGGCTGTACGCTGTCTCACCAGTGTTGCGTATGACGAGCGAGAAATTACCCTTTTCTGACGAACCCACTGTGTACGGGTCGCTGCAAAATGTAATTAAAGTTGAAAGATTCTATTTAAATTGCAACGGCTATAATTATTAGTCATCCTACAGACCGACCGCAGTTTTTCTTTCGAGAAAATAAAATCGTTTCCTTGCAAGTCGTTTCTTGAAATTCGTTTAAAATACTTTTCGCAGCTCGCACGTAAAGCAGCTATAACTTCACCACTTTTTCTTTTCAATCTGATTTATTTGGGGGCTTTACTTCACAAAACAAAGGACACCAGTCCCATCCCTTCACCGCTATTAAAACAATGAAACAGACTTTTCTGTAAATAATAAGCTATCAAAGATACTAAGCGATACAAATATTACCGCATAGTTATCTACAACAACGGAGTGCGGTACTTATAATACTAAAGTTTGCGCCTCGAGTGTAATTTTCATCATGCCGCACTAGTTGTATAAATAATTATTATCACACTCACCTGATATCAGTTTGAAAATCCACGCTCAAATCAGGCACGCAATGGAACTGCGCCTTACAGTCGGACACCCACAGTTCACCTCGCTTCAACACATTGCTTCTCTCGCTCAACATCAAAGGTTTCCGTTTGGAATCGTCTGTCTCGTTGGAAAATTTCACGAATATCGTGTATGATATCGGTACATGGTATTTTCCATTCTGTGAAGCAATTTACAATACGTTTACTGCTAAAGTGACTTTTACTTCACCACATTCAAAACTATAAAGTCTAGCGTCAACTAGGCTCGTCGAGCCGAGGTTAATCGAATCGCAATAATTCGCCTCCTATATGTGTACTATGAAACTGTAGATAGATTGGAGGCGCGCTAAGTGCGCCTCCAATCACAGTTTTGTTTAATTTATTTACCAATAAAATGCAACAACATGTTGTTTGAAAATTAAATCTCGAGGGAGATTTAATTTTGACAGGACTGTGGGATTGCGGAATTAAAGAAGACTCCAACCACCCTTGGGCGATTAAAATATCAACACACAGTTGTTACTTCACAAAGCCGTGCAGTAATATTCATAATCGCACTAGTGAGGTAATACTCATTATCGCACTGATATGGATGCATCCCGAAACAGCTGTTTTCAGATCTCCATGTTTATCAATATGTTTTTTTAGTAAATCGGTAGTTAGGTTGTCTATATATAATACTAGCTTACGCCTGCGACTGCGTCCGCGTGGTTAAGTTTTTTTGATTCCCGCAGGAACTCCTTAATTTTCCGGGATAAAAAGTAGCCTATGTAACTCTCGAGGTCCTCAAATATACCCATACCAAAAATCACGTCGATCCCTTTCTCCGTTGCGGCGTGATTGAAGGACAAACCAACAAACCAACAAACCAATAAACTAACAAACAAACACACATTCGCATTTATAATATTAGTATGATTATACAACCCCATTGATCGTATGTGCCACCTTATCTTAATGAACCGTAATATTGACATTTTCAATAATATTCTACATCTAAAAAAAACAAATTCATATTTTTTTTATTACTTTATAATCAAGCATATTTTTATTATTATTATTACTCTTGACTACTGTAATTATTTTAAATTTTGACTTAAATAATATAAATTTTAAAACTGCAGTCTTATGTCTAATTTTTAATTTTAATGTAACTTTAATAATATTAATGTTAACTATGTCCATAGATTAATTATAAACCAAGTATAGATTGCTAACTCCCATATAAAATTTTTTCTAGGTTAATACTATCGATAGGTGGCGCTACCAGGCTCGCTCGACAAATGATTATAGTAAAATCGGTGAAAGATCGTATTTTCTTGGTTCAGTTTGTATTAATTATTTATATAAAATTATCAAAATACAAAAATTTGATAAAATTACATAAGCAAATAGCAAATTTACATTCAATTAATTTTAACAAAATTAACTTGCAGAAGTAATTCGATTTGAAACAAGTTCTGTGTATTCTTATAATCAGCTAGTTGACCATGCAGTTATGCTGCATTCCTATAGATGGCGTCACAAACTGACGATACACTAAAATAATTTTTTCCTCTTGTTTTGGTGCCGGCCAAAGACGATATACTTATAAACCAGGTTGGTACTTGGTATTATAATTAACTAGCTGATGCCCGCGACTTCGTATGCGTGGATCGAGGTTTTGTTGTTCCCGCGGAACTCTTTAATTTTCCGGGATTAAAAGTAGCCTATGTGCTACCTATTCAAGACTATAATCTATTTCTGTGCCAAATTTCAGCCAGATACGTTATGCTGTTGGGGCGTGATTGAGTAACAAACATCCATACATCCATACATCCATCCAAACTTTCGCATTTATAATATTAGTAAGAGTAAGATCTATGGTGCCGGCTCAGTGAATTGTGCGTTTCTTGTGTTTTTAGGGTTCCGTACCTCAAAAGGAAAAAACGGAACCCTTATAGGATCACTTCGTTGTCCGTCCGTCTGTGTGTCAAGACCCTTTTTCTCAGGAACGTATGGAGGTATCAAGCTGAAATTCATATCAATCAGGTCTACGGTCCCTTAGAGCTGTGAAAAAATCAAACTTAAAAGCCTACACAATCAAAAGATACAGCCGTTTATGCTGCAAATTTTCGATTTTTCTTGCACTCGCGAGGGAATCAAAACCTACAGGGTACTTCCCGTGAACTTAGAATCTTGAAACTTGGTACGAAGCAACGTCTTATAACACAGATATATAGGAAGAATTGCGAAAAGCATAAATTTTTAGTTATATCATTTAATTAAAATATTTTTAAAAATTAGGGTTCCGTACCTCAAAAGGAAAAAAACGGAACCCTAGGATCACTTTATTGTCCGTCCGTCTGTGTGTCCAGACCCTTTTTCTCAGGAACACATGGAGGTAGGTACCAAGCTGGAATTCATATCAAATACCTACTCAGGTCTACTGTCCCTTGGAGCTGTGAAAAAATCAAACTTCTAAGCTAACACAATCAAAAGATCTACAGCCGTTTTTGCTTTGCCGTCTTTCTACACGTGCAGTCTGTGTATAGACTATACGCAGCGGACCTACAATGCTCTGCGTGTTCAATATAACAATGTGCTGAGGGCGGTGCTGAGGAGGCCTCGACACTGCAGCGCGTCGGCCAT
The DNA here is from genome assembly GCA_963932025.1 of Erebia epiphron. Taxonomy (NCBI): domain Eukaryota; kingdom Metazoa; phylum Arthropoda; class Insecta; order Lepidoptera; family Nymphalidae; genus Erebia; species Erebia epiphron. The sequence goes on along the minus strand of OZ009948.1, from coordinate 40,004,874 downwards.
GTTCGCGGACGCTCGCGTGGATGATTTCTACGCGATCGTGCGCAAGCGTGCTGCGTCTATGATGTGCAGGCTAGTGAGCAGCACCAACACCCTCCTCAGTACGTTGGCTACTAAGCTGGACAGCCCTCTCTGGAGGCGCTGGAATGGTGCACACATTCTCATGAGGAGGCCTCAAAGAGACCTGTAAATGTGTCGAGGCTTAGGTTTGAGAGTAGGGTAGGTTAGTTGAGGTATTTTATGTTGTTTTTTTACTAACATAGGTTAAGTAATTGTTACTAACAAGTTATGGGTGTTGAAGCCTGAAATAAAAAGTTATTATTATTATTATTATTTGCTGCAAATTTCGACACTTGCAAGGGAAGCAAATCCTACAGGGCACTTCACGTGAACCCAGAATCTTGAAATTTGGTACGAAGCAACGTCTTATAGCACAGATAAAGGAAAAATTGCGAAAAGCATAAATTTTTAGTTACATCCATACTTCCATACTATATCCATACTCCATACTATAATATTATAGATGCGAAAGTGTGTCTGTCTGTCTGTCTGTCTATCTGTCTGTCTGTCTGCTACGCTTTCACGGCCCATCTGTTCAACCGATTTGGATGAAATTTGGTACAGAGATAGGTTACATCCCGGGGAAGGATATAGGCTTCCGCGTTCAAGAGTTCCCGCGGGAATAAAAAAAACATCAATCCACGCGGACGAAGTCGCGGGCATCATCTAGTCATATAAGAAAAAAAATATTTTTAATAATTTTAAACTTACTTCCCCTTTCCGCATGAACGCGTAGAGGTATTAAATTGAAATTAAAATAATAGATAAGTTGAATAAAAATACTATAACTTTTACTTATAGGATATACCTACATGTTTGTACGGAACCCTCGGTGCGCGAGTCCGACTCGCACTTAACCGGTTTTTTTTTTGTTTGTGACCGTGATAAGACTAATGGACTCCGAGATCCTGCTACTTAACTGCTGACCTACGCTTGTTCTGGACTCTGAGATTCTGCTGCTATACGATTAATCTTTGAGGTTAAGTTTGGCAATTGTTAGGTATTCTTTAGCCATTTAGCTAATAATAATATATTTATCGACATGCAGGGTTCCGAAATATGTAAATCCATATCCATACTAATATTATAAATGCGAAAGTGTGTCTGTCTGTCTGTCCGTCTGTCTGTCTGTCTGTCTGTCTGTCTGTCTGTCTGCTACGCTTTCACGGCCCATCTATTCAACCGATTTTGATGAAATTTGGTACAGGGATAGATTGTATCCCGCGGAAGGACATAGGCTACTTTTTATCCCGGAAAATTTAAGAGTTCCCGCGGGAATCGAAAAAATTTGGTCCACGCGGACGTAGTCGCGGGAATCATCTAGTAAATAAATATAATATAGATAATTATTTTATTTATAGCTAGCTAATTACAGTAGAAGTCTGGTTGATGGCGATATAATTTAGGTAGGTACTTAGGTAATAATCAAGAAAAAATATTTACAGTAGGTATTGTGCATTATTCAAGAAATACTTGATAAAAAAACTAAATTTACCATTACTCTAGAGTCTACCTACTTCAGAACTATAGGCACATGAGTTCTGATCTGCTTAGAGCCTTCGGTCATGGCTAGCTATAACCCTACCGGCGAAGCCAAGTGCTGCCAAGCGATTTAGCGTACCTAGAAATCGATTTGGGGTTTATTATAAGTACCAAGCCGTTATACCCCTTCTTATTAGCCCACTACTATCTTAGGCTACATCATCAAATACCATCAGGTTGAATCGCAGTCAAGGGCTGACTTGTGAAAGAATCAAAAAACAAGAATAACTAACATATATAAGAAATACTTTAAAAAAACACAAAAACAAGTGATCAAGATTGTTTTTTAAAAAAATATATAATTAGACACGTTTACGTGCTCTCCGAGGCACGGGGTTGAAACACCGCCAACTTCCTAACTCCGGGCTAGTATTGAGAATTTCTTGCCAGAAAAACCCAATACTTGTTATGGCCCGACCCGGGACTCGAACCCGGGACCTCGTCGGACGCAGTCAAAGACAATATTATATAAACCTGTATTATAATTAATCTATGGTCGCAGTCCAACATGCTAACCACTATACCAACGAGGCAGTCATGGATATATAACTATACGTTAGATGGCACTAGGTAAGTTTGATCGAGTTGATGATTCAACTACTACTCGTTAGATGGCAATAGCTATGTTCGTTATTAATTATTTTTCAGCTTGCACAGTTACGCCATCTCAGATAATGCGAAGAACTACAAGGTACCGGCGACTTTAATGCGCATTTAGCGAGCTTTGATTTAATGTATGAAGAGAACAGTCTTATACTGGTTTATATATTGTCTTTGACTATGTCTATTAAGTATTATTGTGATTTTATTATATGTTGTATTTTCTAGCTATAATAATGTTGTGTACACATCCTGAGGGTTGTTGCTTGGATCCTGTTTTGAATTTCTTGTATTTTGACGATGTTTTGGTGGCAACCTGTTTTGTGTACCTTTGCAATAAAATAAAATAAATAAAATAAGCTTTTCACGCTCCATCCGATTCCGACTTCGTTGAAATTTGGTATAAAGGTGGCTTATATTCCTACAGTTTGCGCGCGAATTGAATGCAAAGTAAATGTATGTGTCACCATACATTTGTTCTGCATTCAACTCGTGCACGAACTATACATAGCTAGCTGATGCCCGCGACTTCGTCCGCGTAGACTGAGGATTTTTGGTTCCCGCGGGAACTCATTAATTTTCCGGGATAAAAAGTAGCCTATGTGCTATTCCAGACTATAATCTATCTCTGTGCCAAATTTCAGCCAGATCCGTTCAGCCGTAGGGGCGTGATTGAGTAACAAACATCCATACATCCATACATCCATCCATCCATACATCCATCCAAACTTTCGCATCTATAATATTTATTTGATAGTTGATGAGTGAAGTAAGAAGGAGATATTAGCCGTTCGTAACGTCCCATGGTAAACACTCTACTTTTCACTTCGATTGCGAGAAAATAAAATAAATAACGATTTTTAATTATCTCTTTGCCTTTCTGTTATATTTTCATATTAGGAGTAAGATCTTTATTTTTACTTGATGATATTATCAAATAAATAGTCGCATTCACTTTACCTGCCTTCACCTTTTATTATGTATTGTGTTTTGAAATGGTTAATTCATATAATATCATCCATAAAACATCCATTTAAATAAAAGTAATAAATACAACAATAAAATCTCCGATTTCGCGACAAACTGCTCATTTTTCTCCGCATCGTTATCAAGAAGGAATTTAAAAAAAAACAGTAGTACCATAGACATAGATATGTAGGATAATGGTAGGATACAAGGGGTAAATTGTCATTCAACTAAGCGACATAAATTTTTTGGCTGTTGACAGTAACCATAGACTAAAAAATTTGGATAACCAAATGAGGATATCACGCATACCGTAAAGATGATAGTACGGCAATTATTAAAAAAATATTACTTTAATCCCTAGACCCTAAATGCTAACTTTAGTCCGCCTACGCTAAGCTATAATGACACCTTTTTAAAGCATGAGAGGTGAAAACAATATTACTTACGGTTGGTGTCAAAATTTTCAATGTTCTTTTGTCACTTTTAATGGCAGAGTCAAACAGCAAAGTGTAAATTTCACTTCCATCGCTCAATGCATGCTCCAGAGTTGCATTTGGATGTTCTACTTGCAATTTAACGTCGAATTCTGTAATAAAATGAAAAATAGAACCCATTATATTATTTTATTTGATATAAGTATTAATTTTATTCCTATGATTTATTTATTTATTTGGTTTACAATATTATTTATTCTATAGTTTTTTGCGACTTCAGAGTAATTCAGTCTACTTTCAGATGGAAGTAACGTTCAAACGACACTTTCATCGAAAACTACTAACTAAACTATTTTGGGGCTTACACAGGCCATCTTCTTAACCGATTTTGATGGATTTTGGTACAGGTTGCACCCCGGAGAAAGACTTATTATGCTACTTTTTAAGTCCAAAATTCAAAGACTAGAAAACCTAAATCCAAACGGACGAAGTCTCCTTCATCATCCTACTACGTCTACATTACGCTAGAAATACACTCTTTTGACGCATCATCTATCTATCTGTTTCATACATTAGACATACATTAGAGAGAGACACGACGCAAGGCATCACGAGACGTCCTGTGTCGTGTCTCTCTTTAGGTATGTCTTACGTATGAAACAGATAGATCTCGTGTCTCGTACAGTATTGTACTTCTAGCGTTAGCCACAGGTACTTAGATTTAAGTTTATGTACTGAGGAACATTGCAATGTCTACTATTTGTGTTTTTGAAATAGTAAATATTTAAATCTTGTCTAATTACAACTTTTTGATGAAACTTACTTGCAATAATATCTTTAGTCGAAGCTGGATATGTGACGTCAACAACTATTGTAAAGTCAACATAACTTAAGTTTTCTCGAGTGACCTGAAACATTTGAAATGGTACTATTACATCCAGATGCTTTTAAGATCGTAAAAATTGGTTAATCTTTTTCCTCTTAGGTATGATTACAGTCACTCGAGAGAAAATAACAGAAGGATAATTACTATAGTATCTGGAATTTTGCATAGAGGTTTCTTTAAAAAATCCGGCCGAACTCCTTATTGACGAGGAATACGGCTTTAAATTCACTTGAGTAAAGTCATGGTCATTTGCTTAGTATTACATATGGATTTGACCCGCTCCAGCAATGATTGTCTCACTCCAGCAATGCTAAGGACACTGGTTACCTAAGTTACGTACTACACATTGAGGTAATACATAATTGTAAATGATTTTTTTAAAAGAGCAACCACCGAGTTTCTTGCTGGTTCTTCTCGATAGAGATGACATTCCGAACCAGCGGTCGATTCACTCGACTATTTAAAAGCACTTTTAATATGTTTATTTGAATACCAAATATGAGTTTGAGTTTGAATTTACCTGCGAGTTCGGCAATTTTGTATCCACTTTAAGGGTGATAGCAGGAATGGGTGTAATGATGTACACCCTGTCCTCAAACGGTGCACCCACTGACAATCCTGCAAGCAGACATCTATGGACATCTAGCGTTAAGTAAGATTACTTAAATCCATATCCATACTAATATTATAAATGCCAAAGTGTGTCTGTCTGTCTGCCTGACTGTCTATACTGTCTGACGGTATAGTGGTAGGTTACATCCCGGGGTAGGCTACTTTTTATCCCGGAAAATTAAAGAGTTCCCGCGGGAACCAAAAAACCTCAAACCATGCAGACGAAGTCACGGGCATTAGCTAGTTAATCTACATTTTAAAATGGTTATCAAATTCGAAATTAACCGAGGATGTGAATTTTAGGTCTTTTGGAAGACGCTTTATTTAATAATCAGTTCGAAATAATTTATTTTTGATATAGGCATCATCCCTATTATCGACTTAGAAATTCTCATACTTAGAGGAGAACTGTGGTGACTTAATACGGGGCCGACGATGAAGTGAGCTATGATGATCTTTTGTGAAATAATAATAATAATGTCATCCCGACCGAATTTCGGCCATGGCAGCCAATCTCTATAGAGATTAGCCATCTGCGGGGGATATATATTACAGTGTACACTGTCTGTTCCTTTACTCTCATAGCCCGATGGGACGGAAAATCCAACACGACCGGAGAGAAATCTGGCACAGGACCGACCGCTTTGCGGAATGACACACCGGCAACTTCCTAAGCCGCCGCCGCACATGCACCCACTCGCATTGGTCTTCACGAGCCGCGTGCGAGTGGCAGTATTTATAACCTATGGCACAGTACCGAACTCCGCATTTGCTCGCACGTGTCGATGCAGGCACGTACGCGTGTACGCGCGTGCCGGCTGGGTGATCGAGACACTAATTTCGAGTGGCAGTGGCGCGAGTGTTTGCAAGATGGAGGAACTAATTGAAGCTGTTCGAAGCGAAAAATGTTTATACGACGTAAAACACCCAGATTACATGAATACAAAATTAAAAGTCAAAAGGAAAACCTTTTGGACATGTAAGAGCTCTTCCAATATTTTTTTCCGGATGCTTTCCTTATTAATAATAATCTATTTAAAAACTCGTTATCATTGTCGGATTCTGAACTTAAAACTAGCGCGTCCATCTTACTCGATTCCCGTCGACAAATGCCACTGAGGCGTCCACTGATGTACGATTCGTGTAAGCAAATGCGGACACACCGTGTCCATCAATGTCAGTGCCACATTGGCGTAGTATCGTGAACCAGTGCGAGTGTGGGCATGTGCGGCCGGGCTAACTCCGGGCTGGTAGGGAATTCACTGTCTGAAAAACCCAATGCTTAATTAAAGCCCTGCCCGGGACTAGAACCCGGGACCTCGTCAGCCGCAGTCGAACATGCTAACCAATAGACCAAACAAACAGTCGCAAAATTTGTTATTAAATACAATACCGTTTAAACCGTAGGAATAATCAGGTATCGGTAAGAGGCTAAAGCCGAAGGAATTTCCGGCTCCCTGGATCCTCTGCGTCCAAGATCGGTTGTTTAGAAGACCGTCGCCCGAGAAGATGTACACCGCACCCTTGCCTCCATCTTCGAATGGTGCACCGATTGCCACTTCTAAAACGTAAAAAAATACTTTATCAATAACTAGCTAATGCTCGCGACTTCGTTCGCGTGTATTGAGGTTTTTTGGTTCCCGTGTCGTCGTCGTCGTCTCAACCTATTATTAGACGTCCACTTCTGGGCGAAGGTCTCCTGCATGGATCGCCACAGAGCACGGTCTTGTGCCGCTAGTTTCCAGCGGCTCCCAGCTGCACGCTTGAGATCTTCCGTCCACCTAGTGGGGGGTCGTACAACGCTCTTCCCGGTGCGAGGCCGCCGCAGTTCTCTCGAGAACTGCTTAACTTTCCGGGGTAAAGGGTAGCCTATGTCCTTCCTCGTGATACAACCTATACTTGTACCAAATTTCATCAAAATCAGTTGAAAAGGTGGGTCTCGTTAAAAGATAAGCTTGTCGGACAATAATATAAAAAATTCTTTTTAAACAACCGACTTCAAACTCCCGCGCCAACTTTACAACAACAAGCACACGCTATACAAAGTACTTATTTTATTGTTGATATTTTAAAAACCACTACACCGATTTCAATAAAATTTATGTGGGACCACATGGGAAGTATGCCCTTTCAAATAAAAAAAAGAATCATCCAAATCGGTCTACCCAGTCAAAAGTTCTGAGGTAACAAACATAAAAAAAAATAAAAAAAATATACAGTCGAATTGAGAACCTCCTCCTTTTTTTGAAGTCGGTTGATAACGTAAAAGCGCCAGGCATCAACCATAGACCACTATGACCATGTCGGACGATTGTAATGCATGAAAGGATCTGATTGTAGCCAGTGGCTGGGAATCTTACCGTTATGCCGTAATAAAAAATTACCTGATAAAACTATCACTTAGACAAGTCTTAATTTTGACGACCTCCCGTGTCGCAGTTGTGAGCGCTGTGGTTATTGTGGGAGGACTGGGATTCGATTCCCGGTAGGATCAATTTGAGAATTTATAATTCCTGAATTTTCTCTAGTCTGATCAGGTGGAAGGCTCCGGCTTGGCTAGTTGCCGGTAGGGTGGTCCCTACCGGCAAAGACATTACGCGAATCAGCGTCTCAGTACGATGCCGTGTAGAAACCGATAAGTATGGGTATGGGTTTATTATAACTAGCCCGCAGCCATCTTAGACACTTACCTACCATCAGGTGAGATCGCAGTCAAGGGCTAACGTGTAGTGAAATAAAATGAAAAAAATTTGGTCTAACTCATCTCTGTTCCGCTCGTCTTCAGTAAAAATGCAGCTTATGATAAATGAATGAAATTTACCATCTTTGTGATCGCCATCCATATCTCCTACACTTGCTATGGCATGTCCAAAGTAGCCAGCGTCTTTCTCCCCTTTGATCACGCGGTGTAAAGTGAGTCTCTGAAATCGTTCACATTATATCAATGTATAGTCTGTATCCATATTAAATTTCATCAAAATTAGTCCAGTGGTTTATGCTTGAGAGAGTACCAAGCACATTTATAATATTAATAGTGGGCCCGACAAACGTTGTCTTGCCCTATCTTCCTCGCAATTTTTCCATATTTTAAACCTTCCCTGGAATACGACAAACATTTCAAAACCAAAATCAGCTAAATCGGCCCAGCCGTTCTCGAGTTTTAGCGAGACAAATGAACAGCATTTTTTTTAAATCTCTATATATATAAAATTCTCGTGTCACAATGTTAGTTACCATACTCCTCCGAAACGGCTTAACCGATTTTTATGAAATTTAAAGATTACGAACGATTTGCCCTCAATAGTACTATTTAAATTTGAAACATAAACTTAAAAAATAAAACTTCTAGGTACGCGCGCTGCCTGCAATGTAAGGAGCGTTTATTATGAAATCCTGATTCCTGACGCTTTAGAACATTTTTTCTCATAATATTTGCGTGTGTTAATGTCAGCTATTGATTAATACAGGATACATGCGTGCATACTATTTCGAGAAAAAAAAATTGGCGGAACGGGTTTTAGGCCAAAATAATCAAACCCCTTCTTCCTGCGTTACGCACGGTAAGACGGTACGGGCCTCCAGACGTAACCTCCTTGCCCGGGTATGGCCCGGGAAAGTACACTTATTTAGCCTTGTGTCTGCTAGGCCTGCCGTCTTGGCTTAAGGCCTCGTAGTCTAGGCTGCGTGAGGCCTAAAAGGCCTAGGCCAATAGTTACCATTCGTGGCTTTCAGCCTAATGGAAATCTTTTCCATACTTTAATACTTTAATTTGCATCGTCCTCGTCCATCGACCTCAATTGACATAGACGGGCCCTGTCAAACAAAGAATGTGGACCTATTTTACTAAGGCCATCTAAAAAAAGCGGGACAGCGCTATGGCGGGGACAAGGACCGGCTTATGCAGGTGAGGGGCATGCACCACAAGTCGGACGCCCAGATTTTTTTCAAAGGGCCCATCTAGTCCCTACATATATATCGATGTCCTCGTCGCCTTCAGTGCCTGCGCTGGGACCAGGCTGTGGTGAAGGAGATCGTAGAAGCTTGCGAGGTTGTTGGAGGCGTCTTACTGGTGCCTGCACGGGCAAACATTTTACGTGCAAGATGACGTACGTACATCGATATATATGTAGGTACTAGATGGGCCCTTTCATAGAAAAAAATTGGGCGTTCAACCTTTAGAGCATAGCCCTGTCCTTGTCCCCGCCATAGCGCTGTCCCGCTTTTCAGATTAGATGGCGTTAGTAAAATAGGTGCACATTCTTTGTTTGACAGGGCCCGTCTATGTAAATTGAGGTCGTTGCGTACGTATTCCTCCACGGTCTTACCTCAGCCGAGTCTTCGGGCACATACAGATAGACGGCGCCCCTGTCGTATCCGTCGCGCGACGTCACGTACGTTGGCGCTCCGACCAGCAGAGACGCGCGTTTGTGGCCCAAACGAGCCTTGCATAACACCGCGCCGTACATCGAGCCCACTGAATCGCCCAATAATTTCGAACCTAAATTGTTTTTCCGGTTTTCGAATATGAACACCTAAAATTTAAAAATTAACATAATAAAAATTTATGTTGTTCTGTCTATCAGGTTCTGTCATTTAGGTAACAAACTATGCAGACTTACTTCCTTCACGTAACAACAGACAGGCAGACAGACAGATGTGCAGACAGACATATTTTCGCATTCGTAATGTAAGTATTTTTAGATTTATTTATTCATGAAACACTCTACAAGGCCTTAAACTATACTCTGAAGCATGGATTAATTTTTTGAGTTTTTTTCAAAGTATTTTTGGCGACTCTGACGCTGTGGTGTTATAAGTTCCCACGGGTATGCAATATGCAATGCTCCCTGGCGCTGTGGTCAATTCGGGAATTAGTAATTTCTGAATTTTCTCTGGTCTGGCCTGGTGGAAGTCTTCGACCGTGGCTACCACCCTACCGGCAAAAACGTACCGCCAAGCAATTTAGCGTTCCGGTACGATGCCATGTAGTAGGTAACCGATTGGGGGGGGTGGTGGGGTGATCTCGCTATTGCAGTCAAGGGCTAACGTGTAGTGGTGTTAAAAAAAGGGAGAGAAATGGTGTGCAGTTACTTGATTTTGCTTTTAATTGTATGTGCGTGCGCAATGCCGATGTAATCCTGTGGTAGCCTAAATAGGGGTATGGGTTTAATATAACTGCCATGCCCCTAACAGGTTAGCCCGCTACCATCTTAGACTGCATCATCACTTACCATCAGGTGAGATCGCAGTCAAGGGCTTACTTGTAGTGGATAAAAAAAAATAAAAAAGATAGAGTTAGGCTCCCTAGTCGGGGTCCCGGGGTATTATGTCTACCCGTTATCTCTATTTTTCTACCGAAGCTTACATAACAAATAGTCGGCATAAGTATATCGGAGTTTATTGTGGGCTCTTCTCGGACCGGCACGTTTGGAACCCTCGAAGCTTTAATTTCAAGATACCGTAACTAATTATCACCATCATGTTTTATATGTAAGTAATGGACGTCAATATGTGTACCTATAGTGTATCTAAATTGAATAAATGATTGATTGATTGGTTTATGGGTTCGTAGAGAAAAATACCAAAGATCTCTACTTTTGATGTGACGAGACAAGTCATATGTGTACCGAAACACAAATAGAGATAGCTGGTAGACATAATTTTACTCGTTGTGCGCATGCTAGCCCTGCTGGTCTGACAAAAGCCCACAACAAGCTCAGCCCGATTTTTCATCCAAAATCTGACAAAACAGCTTAAGCTAATCTGAAAAATCAAACGCGGGGTACCTCTCCATGCCCATTATCGCCATATGTGTAGCTGACAGCGTGGTCGATTTCTGTCTCAGACAAGAAGTTGCCGCTCACTATACTGTATCCTGCAACAAATAAAAACGTGGTCACAGAATACTCTCTCTGCGTCGTATCCCTCATTACCATTGTAACCCTCATTCTATTAATCACATAAGGGCAGGGGTTTCCTTGGGATAATAATGTGGTGGGTTCCCAGGCCCTTTCGCATAGTAGTAACCGTGACCGACGGGATCTATTTTGACATATACATATTACACTAAATTGAAAGGTCTAAAAGTAATGCTATTTTCCTCACAATGTTCGCTAAGACAAAAGGAGGAGGAGACACGGATGACACGAAAACGCCAAATTCGGACTTCCAAATTTGGTCACCCATCCAGTTACCGACTTGAGTCAACGTTGCTTAACAATCGCAATCGACTAATATGTATTGTCGCTACTAGGCCACTCTACCTTCGTCACAGATTACACAACAAACAGGGCATGCAGGAAAAGTACATTAAATATTGAAGCTATCCAATTTTTTTCAAAGGAAACATTATTTTGCTATGTCTTAACCGATTTTTTTGAAACTCTGCTAAGTGCTAAATCAAAATCGGTTCGTCCGTTTGGCAGTTACGATGCCACACACAAATATACCTGCATACTAACTCACTGGCTTACTAATCATAAATCAACGTCCAGAAAAAACCCCATAGACCACGATTACGCTAGTTAGTTTTACTTACGTAAGTTGCGAAATGTAAACAGTCTTATCGAATGCAAATGTTAGTTTTTTACGTAACTTATGTACGCTTCTTACGTAAAAACTTATAAGTGTAGTGTGTGTAGTGATTTTTCGAACTTCCCACGGGTATGCCATAAGCAATGTTCCATGGCGCAGTGGTGAGTGCTGTGGTTGTATAAGTGAGAGGTCCCAGGTTCGAACCCCGGCAGGGTCTATTTTGGAATATACAATTTCTGAATTTTCTCTGGTCTAGTCTGGTGGAAGGCTTCGGCTGTGGCTAGTTACCAGTGTTACCACCCTACCGGCAAAGACGTACCGCCAAGCGATTAGGTAAGCGTTCCGATACAATGCCGTGTAGAAACCAATTTAGGGGTATGGGTTTAATACATACAACTAAGCCATACCCCCAACAGGTTAGCCTGCTTCCATCTTAGACTGCATCATCCCTTGGTGAGTCCGCAGCCTAGGGCTAACTTGTAGTGGCGTAAAAGAATAGCAATGATATTCCTATAATAATTATTACAGTGGATACTTAGGCCCGATTGCACAAACGCCGGGTTATACTTTTAACCCAGAGTTACCTGCTACTTTGACAGAATTCATATAAAACTTCTGTAAAAATTTCGTCCTGGGTTAAACATAACCCGGCGTCTCTGCAAGCGGGCCTTAGGTACTTACCAAAATTAACAAATACTTTGCCTCGTTCCTTGAGCTGCATGGTAATAAGAAATTTTGTGTTCTTATACATAGTAGTTTTTTCGTAAATAATAATTGAATCTAGAACAAAGGAAAACATATCATTTTTATATTATCTATATAGAAAAATATAGTTTGTACCTAGTGACTAGTCCCTAAGCCAATATTTATCATTTTGTAGGTATACCTACTTTTAACATGTAATTCTATTGATAGATAAAAAAACCGGCCAAGTGCGAGTCGGACTCGCGCACCGAGGGTTCCGTACAAACCTGTAGTAAGTTTTAAATTATTAAAAATATTTTAATTTTTAATATTTGAGTTGATTGAATGAAAGGTAAATTGCGGTTTACGATTTATGACGTATTAAAAAAACTACTTACTAGATCTTGTTCAAACCAATTTTCGTTCGGTGGAAGTTTGCATGGTAATGTACATCATATATTTTTTTTAGTTTTATCATTCTCTTATTTTAGAAGTTACAGGGGGGGGACACACCTTTTACCATTTTGGAAGTGTCTCTCGCGCAAACTATTCAGTTTAGAAAAAAATGATATTACAAACCTCAATATCATTTTGAAGACCTATCCATAGATACCCCACACGTATGGGTTAGATGAAAAAAAATTTTTGAGTTTCAGTTCTAAGTATGGGGAACCCCCAAAATTTATTGTTTTTTTTCTATTTTTGTAAGAAAATCTTAATACGGTTCACAGAATACATCTACTTACCATGTTTTAACAGTATAGTTATTATAGTTTCGGAAAAAAGTGGCTGTGACATACGGACGGACACACAGACAGACAGTAGGTTATTAGAATTTTCCCCGCCATTTTTCTTCGTTTTTTTATTGTTTTTTTTAAATAAATATTCCGCCGAGTACATCGGGATCGGGACCTTCTAACATTAAAGAACATCAAGTGAATTTTAATTACTACTACAATAAATAATTCTATCATTAATACTTAGTTTATTTGTATATACTCAGTAATGGATGATATTAGGTTACTAGGACTGGATGTTTTAATGTTAGCAGTAAGCTAACTATTTCAGAATCTGTTATAGAGGATTCATATTATGAGTGTAGATAAAGTCTTGTATGCAACTGTTGATAATTACCTAGGTATTAAAACACTCATATGATACTATTAACACACTCCGCTTCGCGTCGTGTGATAAACCCACATTCGTGTTTTAATACCCCTTATTAAACAACTGTTGCATAAATAACTATTAGGCAAGGAAAAAAAAATATCTTACTATCCTTTATTACAGGACTGGCGGTCCAAATGTCACGATGCTCGTCAACGTCCACACTCCAACCAAATGAGGTGATGCAATCATCTGTGAAAACAAAAAGCACCTCAAAGTCGGTTCACAATAATGCATATTACTCTATTAACTAGCTATATATTTCTCCTGTTGAACGTCCTTAATTAATTTAAACAAAAAAAAAACCATATCATTAATATTATAAATGCGAAAATGTGTCTGTCTGTCTGTCTGCTACGCTTTCCCGCCTCCCGGCGCATCTTTTCAACCGATTTTGATATTTGGTATAGAGGTAGGTTATATTTTTTTTAAATAAGGAGTTCCCGAGGTAATCAGAAAACCTTGATCCACGCGGACAAAGTCGCGCGCACACTTTCGCATTTATTTAATGTTAGTATGGATGCGAAAGTTGACACTGATGGATGGACCATGGATGTTTGTTACTCAACGACGCCAGATTGGGAGAACGGATCTGGATGAAATTTGCTATAGTCTGGATCTGGAATAACACATAGGCTTAAACTTTTACACCGGAAAATTAAAGAGTTCCAGCGGGAACCAAAAACCTCCGCGACTTCGTTCGGGTGGATTACCGCGCGGACTAAGTCGCGGGAAACAGCTAGTCTGCGATATAAAGCTTATCCTTACAGGTTTCGACATAGCAGCCAGATATATTTAAGTAAAACTTTGAACTTACTAAAAGTTGTCACGTCAGTGTCATAAATGTTAGCCAGTTCCCGCCATATCGCCTGGTTTCGTAACGAAAGTATGTAACAGCGGACTTTTGCCATTTTAGTACCTGTGGAATAATGAATTAAAATTCCTGATTAAGATAAATGAATTAAAATAAAAAGACGTGTGGCACACGGAGACTGCCGCGGTAAAGTTATTGCATAGCATTTTTTATCAACTTGCTATGACTACTTGTGTTGTTGACTTCAGGTTAGCAGAGCTAACGTCAAAGAGGTTTTTTGATTCCCCTTGGACACCCGGACTATTGAAAACATAATTCTTTAAAATTATTTCGCCTTTATATTTTCAACAACTTGAAGTCAACAACACAAGTAGTCATAGCAACCAAAGTGTTAGGTTTTTTACCTTACGGAATTTCTGGATACGGTCTCCACGCTCAAGGCCCGCGATAGAAGCTATGCAATAGCTTAAAATTATAAATTAAGTTGTGAGCTGCGACCGATTAGAGAAGTTTCCTTATTTTTTTAATAAAAATTAAGGTAGAATAGAATAGTTTTTTTTATAATCGTTAAAATATATAAGTAAATAAAAAAGCTATGGAACCTAAGAGTTGCGCTTGCAAGAATAAATTTTGTTACGGTCGTGTGACCACAGAATAGGGTAGTATATTATGATGTGACGTCCCTCGCCCTTACGGCGACTTTTAAGTTTTAACAACCGAATAAATGGTGTAAAGTAATGAGACGTGACTTAATTGGGACTACTTTTTAGGGTCCCGTACCTCAAAAGGAAAAAACGGAACCCTTATAGGATCACTTCGTTGTCCGTCCGTCTGTATGTCAAGGCCCTTTTTCTCAGGAACGCATGATTAGGGGTATCAAGCTGAAATTCATATCAAATACTCAGGTCTACTGTCTCTTGGAGCTGTGAAAAAATCAAACTTCTAAACCAACGCAATCAAAAGATACAGCCGTTTATGCTGCAAATTTTCGACACTCGCAAGGGAATCAAAACCTACAGGGTAGGTACTGCACGTGAACTCAGAATCTTAAAATTTGGTACGAAGCAACGTCTTCTTATATCACAGAAACAGAGGAAAATTTGCGAAAAGCATAAATTTTTAGTTACATCATTTAATAAAAATATTTTTATGCAAATTTTCGACACTCGCAAGGGAATCAAAACCTACAGGGTATACTTCCCGTGAACTCAGAACCTTGAAATTTGGTACGAAGCAACGTCTTCTTATATCACAGAAACAGAGGAAAATTTGCGAAAAGCATACATTTTTAGTTACATCATATAATAAAAATATTTTTAATAATTTTAAACTTACTACCCCTTTCCTCATGTTAAAAATGATATTAACAACATCATGAAACTTCTTCATTGAAGTCTTAAGACTGTAGGCGATCACAGCTCGACTACGTACTTCACTGCACTGGCGCTGTCGCGAGCGCCGTGTGGGAGGGAGGTCCCGGGTTCGACACCCCGCAGGGTCTATTTTTATTTTTTTTATTTCTTATAATATTTTCCATAAACCTACATCCACGCCGTCGAAGTCGTAATAGTGATGAACATGGACGTAGAATGGTGATGAATAAATAAAAAGCAATAGCTATGACGACCTCCCCCTGGCGCAGTGATAAGCGCTGTTGTTTTAACGTGCGGGGAGGTCCCGGTTTCGATCCCCAGCAGGATCAATTTGTGAATTTATAATTCCTGAATTTTCCCTTGCCTGACCTGGTGTGAGGGTTCGGCCGTGGCTAGTTACCACCCTACCGGCAAAAACGTACCGCCTAACGATTTAGCGTTCCGGTACAATGCCGTGTAGAAACCGATTAGGGGTATAGGTTATTAACGGCCATGCCCTTAACAGGTTAGCCCGCTTCCATCTGCATCATCATTTACCATCACATGAGATCGCAGTCAAGGGAATACTTGAAAAAAAAAACTCACAAGTATTATCACTGTTCGTGGCGTGCACTGAAGGACGTATTTTCCGTGGCGCACATATCTGAAACACATCAAAATGTGGCTACAGTAGCAAGCACTTGATTTATCTGAGAGAACACAGCGAAAATGACAGAGATGACTACGCAATAGGTACTTAGATATTATAGCGCAAAAGTGTATAACTTTATAAGCGTATTCGGAATTCCCTCACTCTCATAGACCGATGGGACGGTCAACCGACATTTGAGACTAAGCCCTGAGTAATCTACTTTAGTCAAGTCAAGTAAGAAAATCTATATTATCATACATCATACCATTGTCACCGTAAGATTGTAAAAACCGTTAGATTGTAATCTAACGGTTTTTATCTTGATACATTGTAAACTGTCGAAAGATTGTGAGCAGCTCAATGTTCTAAGTGTAAATTTTTGAAATATTCATTGTATTTAAGTTTTCTTGTCTCTTTCTTGTAGGTTAGGTTAGGGTTCGTCATAAAAAATCAGGTAGTGCCATAAGGCAAGTGCCTGACTGACTAGTATATGAGAATATTAACCCGATAGAACCTAAGTGGGTTCTATCGGGTTAATATACCTAACATATTACAATCTACCGAAAAATAATGTATTATACTGTAATCTTTCGACAGTTTACAATCTTGCGAGTTAGATTATAATCTAACGGGTTTTACAATCTTACGGTGACATTTATAGTTATATAAATGCGAAAAGTGTGTTTATTTGTTGTTTTGTCCTTCAATCACACAGTAATAGAGCAACGGGTCGACGTGATTTTTTGCATGAATACCAGGAGAGCGACAAAGGTTTTATCCCGAAAAGTTAAGGAGTTCCCGCGGTAATTAAAAAAACTTATTCCACGCGGACGAAGTCGCGGGCATTAGCTAGTAATATTATAAATGCGAAAGTTTGGATGGATGTTTGTTACTCAATCACGCCAAAACAGCTGAACGGATCTGGATAAATAGATGAACAGATATAGATTATAGTCTGGAATAACCCATAGGCTACTTTTTAACCGACTTCCAAAAAAGGAGGAGGTTCTCAATTCGGAGCGTATATTATTTTATTTTTTTTACCGCATATCTCCGTGGTTTCCAAACCGATTTGAAAATATTTTTTTTTCAGTGGTCGCGAAATGGTCCCATAAAAAAATCTGACTCCAAACCCTCAATCCTGATGCTGTAGGAATACCTACGACCAAAACTAGGGAGTTAGGCAGTTTTGATGGTGAATTCATATAGTAGGTATCAAGTCACGTGTATACCTACGATTCAACTCTGAGTCCCAACTCCTCAACCCTGATGCTGCAGGGTACAGAACTCCTTAAAAATAGCGATTTCAGATTTTTTATGGGGAATTCATATTGTAGGTGTCAAGCAACGTCGCAACGACTTCATACTTAAACCCAAGTCCCAACTCCTCAACTCTGATGCTGCAGGGTACTGCACTCCTTAGCCGTGGGGATTAAGACTACACTAAAAAGTTAAAATAAAAATTATTTCCAGAGCCACTGTAAAGTAAAAAATAATTTTGATTTCTACACACTATGTTGAAGTCGGGCGAGTATAACAAAGATAGGCAAAGTTGACGCGTCAGGCTCGCCCGACTTCAACATAGTGTGTAGAAATCAAAATTATTTTTTACTTTACAGTGGCTTTGGAAGTCGGTTTTTTGGACAGATTTTTTTATCCCATAGCATCAATTCACTTGGTCGAAGTCGCGGGCATCAGCTAGTACGAAATATAATAATATGTAGTTTATGAGCAGGGATCGCACATACTACGAATTTTCCTGGTTCGTAAGTTTTCATTGTTGCTCCGAGCCAGTCGTATTCAGCGTCCGGATCTGAAACATTTCATTACCACTTTACTACCTATACAGCCTAAATTAATTTACAAATACTAAATGCCCTCTACATAATACTGAAAATCATTATTGTTCTACAACTTGATATTATAGCCTATAGGCAATAAAGCTAGTGGACCCCAACAATAATTCCTCAGACGACGAAACTTTACAGTAAGTATCATGAGTTTTTACAAATATCTATAAAAAATCAGAAAGGAAGTTTAAGGTTTTAGTTAAGGCATTATCCCTAAAACGCTAATAAAATCGGTATAAATATCGATGTTCTGCATGATTATTTCCTTTGATATTTCGGTTTTGACTGTAGCGGACGTAAACGTGGACTAAGAATTAAGTAAATATTATACTTAGTGAAAAATTCACACCTGATGTTACATCCCACGGGACTTCAATTTCTTTAGCAGGTGAATTGCCTTCGCGATTGAATTCAAAAATCTTTCCGAATTGATCGGCTGCCGGAGCACTTATTAAAAACCTGAAAGAAGCATGTTTTGATTTAGTAGCCAGACCGCAAAAACTGGCAGTTAAGCCAGATACATGAGAAAATTGTATACCATCTATCTATATATATAAAAATGAATCCCTATTTCCCTTGGTCACGGCATCACGCGTGAACGGCTGGACCAATTTCGCTAATTCTTTTTTGTTGTATAGGTGAGGACCTGGAGAATGACATAGGCTACTTTTTATCCCGGAAAATTAAGGAGTTTCCGCGGGAATAACAAAAAACTTAAACCACGCGGACGAAGTAGCGGGCAACAGCTAGTAACATATAAAAATATTAAACACTAGATGATGCCCGCGACTTCATCCGCGTGGATTGATGTGTTTGGATTCCCGCGGGAACTCTTCAATTTTCCGGGAGAACAAGTATGTCCTTCCCTGGGATGTAACCTATCTCTGTACCAAATTTCATCAAAATCGATGAGTAGTTGGGCCGTGAAAGCGTAGCAGACAGACAGGCAGACAGACAGATAGACAAACACACACTTTGCCATTTATATTATTAGTATGGACTAAATGATTCCCGCGACTTCGTCGCGTGCATTAGGATGTTTGATTCCCGCGGGAGCTCTTTAATTTTCCGAGTAAAAATTTCCCGGGATACAACCTACACCAACCTACCTACGGGATACCCTGTGAAAGGGTAGCAGACAGACAGACAGACACACTTTCGCATTTATAATATTAGTTTGGATATAAGGATTTTCTGACAGACAGAATTTTCAGAATTTTTTTGACAGAAGGATTTTCTCTCAGTATAGAACAGTACCTACTCTGCCTGTGGTGTCAGGCTAGTCATGTCTAAGTTTAACTTAGTACTTACTACCTATTCTGTGGTTCAACCATGAGAGTGAAGCGAAAATTTTAAAATAATTCTAGGGATACGCGCCTGTACCTACCTATTTATTTGCCTTTGCCTACGAGTTACTATATATTTTTATTCTGTCGTCTTCGTGGTAGTAGATTTTTTTTGGAATTCCAGACTTATTCCTAATCCCTTTTACATTCTTACATCTAGGCCCACTTGCACAAGGGTTTTTAAATTGATTTACTTAAATATTTTAATGCAGTCCCTTTTTGGCAACTACAATATGCATTCGCTTAAAAGGGACAGCATTACAAAATTTAACTAAGGTGATGGGGGCAAAGTGCGCCATACTTTTTTCATAGTTGACTTTGGTGCAATATTACTTGTGCTTAAGTTCACGAGTGACACTAAATCATGGTACCATAAGGATCTGTGATGTTTTGCAACAACAACTAATGTCGTGTCATTAGAATCTGACGGCAAATTAATGAATTTTAGCATAAAATTTGAAAACAGTCTGACCCGGCGCACTTTGCCGACAAATCGGGGAAGTGCGCCTTGTATTAATAAAACGCAATAATAAAGCATCAGAATAAAAACAGCCCTATATTATTTTAAGAAAACAAGCAACAAAACGCATGCCATTTTTTGTTTTTTCATAGCCACATTCTAGAAGAATCTATGTATTTAAAACCAAATTTCGGCTAAATGCGCCATACAATCTTAAGTCAGAGGCTATGAACCTTTTTTCTAAATATTGATAATCGAGTGTCAAGTATATTTTTTCTTTTATTTACGATGGGAATACCATGGTTTGGAACTACTTATTTGGTATCAGTATTATAAAGGGACTGAAATAAGAAGTTAGTCATTGAAATTAGTTATTAAGTGTAATATTTATCATAAATTCTTAACAAAACTAGGTAACGAAAAGAAAATCAATGAGAAACATCTTCTAAAATATATTAGTTGTAATTATTCAATTATAACGCTTTTTGAAGCTTGAAAACCAATCTTTACCGGGAGTACCATCGTTGAAAGGTGTTTTTAGATCGTTCTGTTTGACATATCCCTCAACAATATCTAGAAATTCTGTACGAGTCAGGCCGAAGCCATTTTTTTCCATTATATGCAAACATTTTGCCATCATTTTCTCTGTCTCATATTTAAGTACTGGTGGTCTGCCTAGACTTAATGACTTGGGTGTGGTGTGCATGTATGTAGATTAGCCTCATAGCACAATTACTAATATTTTGGCAGTTAAGGTTTCTATGACACTCGGATGACAAGATTTGAAGTAATTCCAACAATAGCACACACTTCTCATGGGATCAAGAATTTAAAAATTACAGTGGAAAAATTACAGTGGTGTCGAACTAGTCACGTACAAAAAATAAATAAATACTTAGTAAGATACCTACATTTTTAAAAACAAACTTTTATTTAAGTAACTATTTTAAAAAGAATGTAAACTTTATGTCAAATCAAAACCACCAATGCCTACAAAATTTAAATTAAAAAAAACGTATATGCAAATTACATCTTAATCGGTTTAAGATAACTGCTTTACAATTCATTTGCAAGATTTCACCCGAACATACAAACAAACAAGTAAACAAACATTGCAAGTTAAATAAAAGCTTGTAAAAAAGACACATTTTAAAAAGTTTGTAACCTCTGGATTGCGGCGAAGTGCGCCATATAAAAAGTCAGTATGGCGCGCTTCCCCGACTATATAAATTTGAGGTTAGAATATTTAACTTGCAAGAAATATATACATTTTACTAGATAGGAGTGAAATAAAGTCAGAATCTTAAAGCAATATATTTAAATTGTGCACTTACCTCACTCGTATAACGGTAAAAACTCGATTTCTTGAGATTTACGACGATGATCACGCCATAGTCATCTCTCCTCACCACTTTGAATATCAGTGAAAATAAAATGGCGCGTGTCTCAAACTCACATGACTAGAGCCATCTATGAGTTTCACCAAGAACTATGATTTAGTTTGTAGCATCGATATAAGTGTCACTACTAGTATCAAATCGGTAGTTTTCGAGATATTTGTGGTAGGTGCACTTGCCCGCTAGGCGCACTTTGCCACCTTCACCTTAAATCAATTTAAATGTCCTTGTGCAAGCCGCGGGGCCCTATACTCTATAATATTATAAAGCTGAAGAGTTTGTTTGTTTGAACGCGCTAATCTCAGGAACTACTGGTTCGAATTGAAAAATTATTTTTGTGTTGGATAGTCCATTTATCGAGGAAGGCTTTAGGCTATATAACATCACGCTGCGACCAATAGGAGCGAAGCGACGCGGACGAAGTCGCTGGCAACAGCTAGTAGAAAATAACGGTTCAGAGATAACTTACGATTTTTCATCACTTGCCATGCTGTAACCGAAAAAGGCATCTTTTTTCAAAGATCCGGGTGGAGTCTTGGTTATCATCGTTTGCTCGTGGAAAAAGCCGAGGATCGGTAAAATCGCCGTTAAAAAGATCGCCGTAATTTCTAGAAAAAATATGTTACATTTCAAATTATAAAAAGAACGGTAGGTGGTATAGGTACCTACTGATACGGCATCTCAGAAAAGGGTCAAACCAAAGCCTACATGATAATCATAGATTATACCTTATATAACACGGATAGTACGCAACATAGAGCAATACTGTGGCAGAGATTAATTATGTCGTGTTACACTACGTAGTAAACCTAGACCTAGTTTAATATATAGCAAAAAAAGGAATCTTTTTGTTATGAAAGGTAGGTAGGTAGGTACACTTCGTAACCTAATCAACCGAGATTTCATTTTAAGTCATAAGTCATAAATATTTATTCAATTTATGAAGGTACACTACACTTATTGACGTCCAGTTACATAAAAATATGATTGTGATAATCTGTTACTGTACCTATCTTAAAACTAAAGCTACGAGGGTTCCAAACGCGCCCTGGTCTGAGAAGAGCCCACATTATGAACTGAATCTCGATGAAAGACAGCTAGGTACCTATAGGACGGTCATGGACATCACAAAGGACACAAGGGACAAGCTTTTACTTATTTAACTTGCAATGTATCAAGTTAAATAAGTACTCGTAAAAGTTAATAAGTTGTTACCTTAAGCTGCATCACCACTTGCAAGCAAGTCTGATTGCAGCCAAGCGCAAGCCTATATAATATATCTATATATAAAAAAAAAGTTTATGTCAAACGTCCGCGTGGATTGAGTACATAACTATAGTTCAATCATTCAAATATTCATTTGCTCAATTTAGGTACACTGTAGATACACATATTGACGTCAATTACATACCTACTTAAATAAAACATGATAGTGATAATTAGTTACGGTATCTTAAAACTAAAGCTACGAGGGGGGGAGCTATAATCTATCTTTGTGCCAAATTTCATAATAGATCCGTTCAGCCATGCTCGATGATTGAGTAACGAACATCGATCCATCCATCCAAACATCTCATTCATAATAATTAATAGTATCGATTTTCCTTTTAGAAAAGAGCAACCGCTGAATATCTTAATTCTTAGCGGCTCTTCGTAGGATCAGCTTTTCGAATCAGGTGATAAAGTCCAGCCTTATCATATTATGTACTTAGGTACCTATATTTTTTTTTCTTTAGGTATTTTATGATATTTTATTATCACTTCACTTGGTGGTTTTGTCGCCCAGACCGACCCAGATTTAACATAAAGTGACACAATAAAACATATTTTCATTTCATTATGTTGATGATTGGAATGCAGTGGTAGATTCATTCGACTATTCCTATGCACTTGTAAAAAGTCTATTTGAATAAAAAAGATTTGTATTTTGAGTTTTTTTTAATTGTGATTATATTAGGTATGTAGGTACCTAGGTACGGCTAAGATATATTTTTATACTTAGTCATTACCCAGTCAACTTATAAGAAAAATAAACTATGTACTTACTGATCATTATGTCCACTTCGAATTAACATAACACTTTTTAAACAATTGATTTAATCTTTAAAATGACACTAAATGACGAGGTACTTACAAACATTATAGTAAGCGACTCGCGCTTTGGTTTGGTGGTTTCAGGAAAGATGACGTAATGAGTAATGAGTCAGTACTTAGTTACTGTAGTGTATAATAGGTACCTAAATAGTTTTTCCGTTAATAAATGAGGACAAAGTTATTAATATGTAAGTACCTAACTAAGATATTGGAATGGTGAATAATAATAGCTATTCAGTTTTAGGCAAAAAATCACGTGCGCCTCATGAATTAGGATGACTGGAGTCTGGACAAAGAGATATTCTGGAAGTTTTCGCAACAAAGTTTGGGAAGTAGGTACCTAGAAATATTAGCACTAATAGATAGATGAATTCTTTATTGCCACACATAACATAGAAATAACTTTAAAAAGGAGCGGCATAGTAACTATATGACTATGACTAATATGACAGGCAAGAAAATACCTTTTAATCAATCTGATATAAAAACCGCGCTGACAGACTGGTGGTAGACGCCTGGTCTCCTATTCAGGGTTTTGGGTTCGATCCTCGGCCACTGAACTCTAAGGGTCTCCCCCAAACCTATCGACGTTGAACCGCCTTGACCCAGTCACAAAAGCTTAGAGTGAAAACGCGGCAGATCACCGTTACCGTTTTCACCCTTAATACGGTGAACATAAAGCTTTTCTCAAGCCGGTTCCGCATCGATAGGTTGTAGAAGTCCCTAACTTCGTTTGAACGGTGAAAGAAATCATCGTGAGGAAACCTGCATTCTCAAAGGTGCGCGAAGTCTCACAATCCACACTTAGCCAGCGTGGCTACGATCATTAAGATGTTGTGGTCAAACTACTCTGTCCAAACAATTTACCTGACGTCAATTGTCTGAGCAAATCGTCATCATTTGACAACATAAAACGTATTACTCGAACTGTTTATGGAGTTCATACATGCTTTTTGGCGTGCACGCATCTACGACCTTCAAATTATCCGTTTGACACATGTTTACGATTATGAAGGAACCATAAGTTTAGTTCGCTATAATCCACGACAATAGGCAAATCTAAGTGGTAGGTACAGTGTGTATGTGTCACCGTAAGATTGCAAAAACCGTTAGATTATAATCCAACTAGCGATATTGTAAACTGTCGACGGATTGTGAACCGTTCAATGTTTCGAGTGTCAATTTTTTTAATTTTTAATGTATTTAAGTACATAATAATATACCTACATTTAATATACCTAACAGATTACAATCTACCGAAAAATAATGCGTTAAATTGTAATCTGTCGAAAGTTTACAATATCGCTAGTTGGATTACAATCCAACGACCTTTGCAATCTTACGGTGACATATGTATTATGTATCCCGCATTTATAGCTTAATGCTTATAGCCCGCGATATTCCCCACACCACAGAAATCTTCCAAACTACTCTCAACGTAGGTAACGTTTCACTCCGATACCGGAGCATTTTCAGATGTTGACTCGACAATGCACGAGTGTACCACATAGATTTGCGTATTGTTGCGGATTATAGCTAATTAAACTTCTGGTTCCTTCATTGTCATGGACTGCCGCAAAGCAACGCCTGCTTCTATTATGATTTTCTTACTCAGTTGGGGAGCAGGCTTGGTGGGACCATGACCCCAGAACAAGACCATCTCATTCTGAGAGGAGAGGAGAGGAGACACTTGCTCAGTTGTGAGCCGGCGATGGGTTGGAGTAGGTGAGTGAATAAAACTTCAAGTGCAAGTATAATTATGCAGTAGTTTTATTAAGTGTCGAGCCCGGATGGTACAGCGCTACGCCGGGGCCGCTACACTATCGACTACACAGATAACTACAATCTGTCTCAACGCGCCACAACGCCGCACTCTATAACGGGACAACACAAGAAAATAAAGTATTCATACTTCGAGAATATTTGTAACGTATGTACAGGTACCAATTAATTAGAATGACCGTACATATCATCGTTCTAATGTAGGCTTTAAGACTCTCGGACATTCTAACTTTTTCAATGATTGTAGAAGTCACCATTTTTAGGGTTCCGTACCAAAATGGTAAAATGGAACCCTTATGGTGCGACTTTCTCCGTCTGTCTGTCCGTCTGTCCGTCCGTCACACTCTATTATTTCAGTAACTACCAAAGCTATCGACATGAAATTTGGAATAGTTGTGTATATTAGTGGCCCAAAGACACTGGAATTAAAAAAAATTGGAAATTATTTTTGTTCCTATTTAAAAAGGCGGGAAAATCTGAGGGTTGAAATTTAAAAGTGAGATAACTGTACTGTGTGGGGTATCATATGAAAGGGTTTACTTTGTACATTCTAAAACAGATTTTTAATTATTTTTAGTTATGATAGTTTTTGATTTATCGGGGAAAATGTGTAAAAAAATACCGTTCCCCCCCCTTATCTCCGGAGTTTACCAATCGAAAAATTTGAAATAATTATGGTCAATAGGAATTTACGTATATTTTACAGGAAAACTATAGCCAATGCTCTAACTAGCATAGTTTTTTTGATATTAACAATAAACCTCTACAAACAAAGTTAGTCTTGCGGTTCATTAACAAAGGTAATTATTTATTAATAATGGTACGGAACCCTTCTTGCGCGAGTCCGACTCGCACTTGCCCGGTTTTTTTTTTTAATAATGTGGCCAATCCAAATCTTGACAGTAATATTACTGGCATTTTTATAGATTTTTGTATTGTAATTTGTAATATATGTATAAACCTTTTGATAGAGAAAAATTGCGAAAGTAAACTAGTATTTTTGCTCGCCACTTTTCTGTATCAAGACTAGGTAGTAGGTACCTATATTACAATAAAAATATGTCTAAACCATAAAATGTTATTGCCAATGACGTGGTTTGGCCACATTTCCCAAAAATATGCTTGCTGTATGTACTTCTACAATCATTAGAAATGTTTTGAATGTGGGAGAGAAGGAAACTTAGAATAAAGGTGCCGCCTTACGTCATGTTCTATAGATCCATTTATGATTATCAAGAAAATTGTAGCTTTAATTTTAGCGATTAGCTCTAAACATTAAACAATAATGGACGGTCATTCTAATACAAAACTGAAACAAAAATAGTATTAAATATGTCCTGTAATAAACTGCGGCATTGCAAACATCGAAATCCAGAATAACGATAAACAAGAGTAATCTAGACAATAATTATACAAACATCTATTCTAGATTACTATACAATTACATCATGTCAAACTTTTACATTAACAATACCATCGAGAGTTCATAAACACCTACCACTTGACCGAAAAAATACCATTTTTCTTTAGGGTGACGTCGTAGGTTTAGGGGAAATTATCACCTTTGCGAGTAAATAAATTAAAAAACTTTCGGGTTTACACACATCTCTAAATTGAAAGTGTCAACCTAATTACTTTTAGACCTTTCAATTTAGTGTAATATGTATATGTCAAACTAGATCCCGTCCGCGTTGGTCCCGGTTACTATCACTAACATCTGATAATTATCGTTAGAAACCTAAGAGTTGAAATAGTACTCTTAGTCGAGTCGTATGCGGAAGGACCTGGGAACCAGTGGCGTGCACGACATAGAGGCATAAAAACACCGCTTACCCTAGTCAAAAGCGCTCAATGCTTATTTATCATCATGACATGCTTGAAAATAGGTATTTACCTAACCAATGCCTACCCTGGCTTTAAACCCTGTGCACGCCACCACTGGGAACTCACCGCATTATCATCCCAAGAAAACTCCTGCCATTATGTGATTAATTTAAAGGGATCATAACCCTCAGCAATGAGAAATACGACGTAGAGAGAGAGAGATAGAGAGAGACAGAAAGGGAGATGTTAAGCAATCTTAAATGTTGATCTTGAGTAACTAGCATATGGCAACTAATGATGGATCTCAATACTTTGGTCAAGTAGCAAGCATTTTCTAGACAGGTTGCATATTATCCGTGTGGCCGCGATGACGCTAGAAAATTATTACATTAGTTTTGGCAGTTCGCAACAATGGTAAAATGCAGCTAACTCCGTACAGACAGAAACACGTATCAAATATATTTACAATCGCCCGTCTCTGTTTACGGTCACAGTTTACGAAAACCAAAGAAATCCGTAAAATAAATCGTAAATCCGTGACAAAACAACTAAAACTATACATACATAGTACGAGCCTTTGCACTCGCCGGCATTTCTATTCCGCGCGTTAACAGAGCTATGCACGTATGCAAACTGCGAATTAAAAAGTCGACGCATTCAAAGGCTCTAAGTGCCATAGCCCACTAGCGCAGCACGTCGCGTGTTGCGGACCGCCCGTGTTTTTTTCGGACGCACGAACTCGAGCGCGACTGGATGTGGCAAAAACACAGTCAGTCTAAAAATAGAAGTCTTTTTCTTTTTTGTATTGAGTATGCTGCGTAGGCCCTACGGAGGGGTTGGGCGAGCGCTAGGGGTCGCCGAGAAATGAGCCCTAGGGCTCGAAAACATCGGGGGGACAACGTCTTCCTGAGGGCGCTTCCTGTGGGGCTCGGACTTCGGCTTAGGATGACGTTTAGACGAATGGGAGGTCGGTTGGACTAGACTAGTCCATACGCCCCCGAGGCCGTGCGTTGAGAGCTTGAGACCACGTCCGGGTGACGTAAGAAATCGGGAAAATTGAGGATCGCAGCGCTATACAAATGGTCCGCCGCACCGCCGTCTTAATACAAAAGGTGCTTTTAACACGATGTAAAAGGACTTTCGCCAGCACGAAGAGAACTTGTCCAAGAAGTCACGCGCATTACCTCATTCAAATAATGCAGAAAAGAGTGTTGACAGTTTCATAAGAAAACGCACGACGGCCCGCGACTAGTCGCGCTAGTGTGATATGGCACTATAGGACGAAAGAGGAGCATTATTAACGTCCCTACTTTAATCTTACAGTGAACATGTTTTGGGCGTTATGAGAATCAATACAGCCATCAGGTTTTAATACCTAAGTTAATAGTAACTTAAACACGACTATCAGTGCACAGAATACCTATTATTTACAATACGACTGGTACATAAGAGTAAACGTAAATTGTCTTAAGTCTTACATTACAAGAGAACGTCTTAGTTTTCTTATTTCATCATACACTTTTTTTTTGTTTCTAAGTAAATAAAGAACACAAATGACAGAGATTAAATGAATATTATTATAAAGTCTTATCACATTTTACTAATATTTACAACGAGAATAAATCAAAACCTTAAGAGCATGCGCAATTTTCAGATAATCCTTTTATATAGTAAATATCGTCTCCGATATTATGAAAGTTGTTCCAGACCCTTAACCCTAGGTGCCTCCGAAAACATTCGAGCGTGCTTTTACACCTATAAGCCCTAAACTGACCTTAAATTTAAAAGGAAATCAAATTCAAAAATATTAGGGCTAATTCAGACAACGAAAACCGGGCGTTTTAGATGTCAAATGAGGCATATATCACCACATCTCTCTCCTGCAGAACCGCAGAAAATTTTCTCTTTAACTGCGGTCAAATCATTAGATTTGCATCCGCGCGTTTTCTTCATGTCTGAATATGCCTTTACAAACGACGCCTTACGAACTAAGATCACTTGTGTGCTAAATGAATAATCGTGTAAGTAAAACTTAAAATATACGAGATCTCTGAAAGTCTGGAAACGTACGTACAATTACATAAAGTAAGAAGCGTGTACATCCGCGGGGCAGTTATAGTATATGCGACGTTAAAGCCAACGATCGACACTACGTTATTATGTACAACAGACAACATTACTTTGTCCTTTCTATAGGTATATTTTATTTTCCCACGTATAGGTATTATAAATCCTCTAGACTGCAAAGCTTTGCATGATAATTAACTATCATTATAAACTAGCTGATGCCCGCGACTTCGTTTGCGTGGAATAGGGTTTTTAAATTCACGAGGGAACTTTAATTTTCCTTATCAACCAAAATCCATGCAGTCGAAGTCGCGGGCATCAGCTTGTTATTAATAATTCAAAGTTCTTAAACCAAGTTCTCCTTTAGTACGAGTCCCAAACTCGATAACGTTGAAAGATTTCGAGTAATGCACTCATTGCAGAAGTAGGAGAGGGGGGTGCGATTGAGTCCAATAAAAAAATTACGCCTAACGGATCACAGTGACAGTTTTCTGAGTTATAAGGCAAGGTGGGGTCCTATGCGATTCCGTTAGCATTTCATACACAATGCGCATTGGTCACTATGAACAATTAAGCCTACTCCACACGGTACAATTTGATTGGCTATTTACCATTACCGATCAATTTTTTTTTGGTGGTGGAGAACAGTTGGCGATGAATCGACTAACTTAACTCACACACTTTTGATTTCCAATCAAATTATTAAGTTTAGAATAGGCTTTATATTAAAAAAGTGATGACACTCCCCATAAAGTACTAGTACATAAAAACAATACGTAATCTGTAAGAAATGCCTACTGACTCGCTTCCTTTTGTACCATCAAACGCATCCGACTGTACCATTACACGGTTAGATCAGGGTCATCTACAAAAGAGACTCTTATGCAAACGGCATAAAGCCTATTTTCCCTTGTCACGGTACATCGAACTCGCCATTCTAATCGTGCGGATATTACAACGGCTTATATACCAAATAATACTAGAGTCTAACTAAATCTACGGCCTTATTTATTTACAATTTTTATTATTTTATTATTTTATATAGCTTTGAACTAGTTTTAAGGCTACGTCTCTTGACACGCACACAAAGTTTCACCTATATAGGTACTATTACATGTTAGCAGCGTGATACATATACCTACGTTAACAAATGGAAACATCAATTTCTTAAACAAAAGGTTATATTATCTCAAACTATTTAAGTATAATTTTTCGATACTCTCTTAATGTCACGCACACTAACACCACAGAATATAGGGGCAACAGATGGTACGCTCGATAGATCACACGAAAACAGAAACACCCATAAATGTGGTAGGTACCATATTTCGGCCACGGCGTTCGGCATTCCGTGCCGTTCCGTTCCGTGCGTGAATTAGCGTGGGAGATATTATAATGCGGAAGGGTATGAGAAAACAGGTACAATTTCTCTTCCTTTAATCTAATAGATCAGACGGCAATCCAACATGACAGGCAGAGGACCGACGGCTTTACTTGCTCTCCGAGGCACGTGGATGGAACACCGCCAATTTTCTAATTCCGGCCTAGTACAGAGAATTTCTTATATACCTGTGCGCCCATACACAGACGCTAGTGAAGGCTAGCTCAGTCAATTCACTTTAGCCAGCAATTTGCTGACATGTGCTGAACTGAGATGCCTATCACATCACACCCCGCGTATGTACACGTCTATAATCTATACGTAGGTAAATGTCGGGCGTTGTATCGAGCGGGCCTTCTGTTACGTCTCTATACTCTATGCTAACATACCAGTATATTATTATGTATATCATCTTGTATACACTATAAATGCTTGAATTCAATATGTATGAGTTAAATTTTACCTCGCTATACATAATATACACTACGGGCGCGTATACTATATTTTTGCTCACTATTTCCTTGTGTAATGGGTACAATTAGTAATAAATTCTAATCTATCCTAACTACGTAAAAATGTTCAGTCGATGTTACATACAAATGGTGCTTAGAGTAAGCTTAGATATATTACAGGATAAAGCGTTATATAGAAGTCGGTGGCGTGGTGATTCTCGAGTTGGCGGGATACAACTGTCGTCTACATGTTAAGTACGATTCCGACGTCTATACGCGGCCTTATGAAAGAACACAAAAATTATAATTCTACTAAACCTAATATTAAACTAAATCCAAGTAACAATCATGTTTTTTTTATTAGTTTCGCTTTCTTGACCACCAAAAATCTCTATTAGTGACGACGGTCTATTAATAACCACTTCCCACGAAAGGCCAAAAAAGGAATATGCAAAAATATCGAAACTATAATTCATGACATCTTGGTACGTCTCTTAAAGTCAATAATTAATATTTTTCTATATACCACGAACATTAATTAAATAATCATCAATTCGGAACAAAATTATTAATACGATTGTGAATAATAATATAATTAATTATATTGCAACATTTATTGCTTGCAATGTCCATACAATCAGGCGCACACAGAAACCTACTCACACACGCGTATATAATATAGAATCGCAAATATAAATGAATGTAACTATTCCTAAGAAGCGAAATGATTACATTTATATAAGACATCTCCACTCATTTGTGCGACGCGGTATCCCCTGTACGCTTACTCTGAGTTTTTACATTGCAAATTCGATTAATCGCATTGAGCGTTCGCTCACATTAGCGTTAAAGTAAAATGAACCTTAACTGCATTGGCTTAGAGCTCGTTTCATCATTTCGTGTATTTATTCACAGCCAGCGCTCCAAACGCTGAATTAGCTTTTGGGTCCATTTTACTTTGACGCTAATGTGATCGAACGTTCAATACGATCAATCGAATTTGTAATGTAAAAACTCAGAGTAAGCGTACTGAAAAATCGTGATAACAAACTTCCTCTCACCCACGATTGAGAGTAATATTTGTCATTTAGGCGACCTTTACTTTAAAATTTATCTGATAAGGTAAGTTTTACACGTTTTACAGTTTTACTTGCATCTTATTTTTTTTATTATGATGTAAGTCGAAGCGAATACTTTCAAGATTTTCTATGTGGTTATACGTATCTGTCACAAACGTGACTAAGGTCCAAGCACGAGATATTTCCAAATGCATAATAATAATTATTTCCAACTTAAAAATAAAAGGTAGAAAATTGGAATGTCAACCTCCATAGAATGTGATATAGTTATTTGTGTTACATGGGGCCAAAGAAAATTTTTGTTCCCCGAGGGCGCTATTTTGAATTCAGAGCGAAGTGAAGGATTCTATAGTAGAATCCAGAGCGTAGCGAGGAATTCAATATACGCCGCCCGAAAACAAAAAACTTGGCCCCGAGTGACACACATTATTTTTCATCATTACGTATGAGAAAAAGCTAGGAGTATCAACCTACTATGTATGGACATTACCTATACGTTTAAGCACCAATCAGAAGCACGAACGCGGACCAATCAGAACAGAGAAATGAAAAGTCCCATGGGCCTAAAAATTACATTTTGCTCCCGCTATCCTCTGAAGCCAATATTCGTTTTTCGAATAGGTATGATGAAAAATATGTTTTGACGTTGGTACAGACATGTTTGCGAAAACGTATTGATACATGTGTGACTTCCTAAAAGAACGTACTTATTGTATTAATCACGCACAAATGAGTGATGAGTGAAACAATCTTTATTATTATATGTCGAGGTATCTTTATAGTCGAATATCAAACTTTTAATCCCACGGATTCGTCAGATCTGCGATTCTTTTCGTTGTATGTTTTCTACTGCGTTTTATAGTACAACTTCATTTATGGATTAATATACATTTTAACTATTTCCTTGCAATACGATATTATTTTTTTCAGTTCAGTTTTCAAATTCAGTGTAGGTAGTATAACGAACATATATTTTGGTCGTATATTTTCCATCCATAGTTCCATTTCAAGTTGCAAGGATCGTGGTCACGATGGGACTCAACTGGGTCGAATTATCGACGAGTAAATATAATCATCGTTTTTATCGTGGTGCGTACTCGTTATTACTTTATATTATGTCATATTGCTATCGTCCTACAAAACGCAGTAGTAATAGCCGGTCACCTTTTCCAATAACATTTGCTACCGCTTGTCTTCCTTCCTACTTTATATACAAAATCACTACCGTAACCTAGTTAAGCTATTAAGCTAATCTATTATAAAATAACGTTCGAGTCAGGATTATATTTGGTAGCCACTAAAGTAGTTTTATGCTGAGATCTATAAAGCGTATTTTGACTTGGCTCAGACTTTACTTAGAGTTAAAACGAGATGGACTTAGGTGAGTAACATAGATCTGTCCCGTTTTAACCATGTCTTAAGTCTAAACAAAGTCAAAGTTCGCTATATAAGATCTCACACTTAGTGTCGTAGCCTTCACACACGATGTTTTTGCAAGTAGTCGATTGAAAAATGGATCAAAACAAAAGCAAAGTCAACACAATTTACTTAAAGTGGAAACACATATTGTTCGCATTTTATCTATTGAAAAAAAAAAGGCTATTTTGTATGAAATGCGTTACGCTGCATTACTAAGTGCCAGCAAGTCAAGTAGTCTGTAAAAAAAAAAAAAAGGTAATAAAAATTAATAGTTACTAGTTATATTAAACTGCTGTAGTCTTTGTATGGTTAATGCTAACAGCATCGCGGTCAAAAACGTAACTAAATCAGCTTCACCTGACTTCAAAATTGTATAACAAAACTTCGAGCTACTTCAGATAAATTTTGTCACCACTTGCGACATTTTTAACCGACTTCCAAAAAAGGAGGAGGTTCTCAATTCGGCGCGTATCTTTTTTTGTCGTTCTTGTGTGGTCCGTCTCAACAGTCACTAGTTTCGTATTCCCTGACTGCAAGTGAAAACGTCATCGTGTGCAAAGGCTTTAAGAATCTAGACTACGACACTTATTTGCATGAATGGCGTGTGTGACATAATTATGCCATTCATCTTGCAAATTACTTACAAAGTTACTTCGCTTACGAAAGTTTTTTTTTTTTGCCCATACAATCTTTTTCCATCAAATCTAAATACGAGACTTTACGCCGACTTTCGTTTATCCATAATAAGCAAAAATTAAGCTTAAATGCATCATTCATCGTAGCATATGACCTCACTCTTTTTTTTCTATATCTGGCAGTGAAATAATATAATGAGCAACACAATACATAACAAATAATAATGTGGAATATTTTAATTTGATTTCTATGTTTAATTTACATTCGCTTATGTTTTAAGCACACGCCAGTATCCCTTACTCTTGTAAACAAAATAACGTCGACTGCGTCTGTGAGAGACATCTTCATCTCATCCTTCTTAAACTAAATTATACAAAAACGCTTAGCCAAATTCCATTGTTGATTCCGTGGCTAGTGCATTGTAGAGAAATTGAGATCTAACAATGTTATTAACAAGGTCGATTACCGCATATCATTTTGAGCGGTGCAGCACATACCTAAAATGTTCTCCAAGGTTGAAAGAATGCAGAGTATTTGAGGTCTTATCACGTCAGCGGTATGGTCGGTTATCGCATGTCGGCGTATACGGCAGATGCGTCGCTTCCACGTATCTTCTTTTCCGTGCAGTGTTGTTATCTTCATTTCTTAAGAAGCTCCAAATTAAGAGCTAATTGTGTTTAAAATTGTGGAGGAGTTGAGGTCTAATTGCATCAGCGGTAAGGTCGGTAATCGCGTATCAGCGTATACGACATTCACGTCGTTTCTTGTCGTGTTGAAATCTTCCCGTAAGCAAATAAGTATACAGTGTTTAAATTAATGCAGGCGAAATGAGGTCTAACCGCGTTGATGATAGGTTCGGTTATCGCGTGTCGGCGTAGACGGCGCGTCGCTTGTCGAAGCCGCGCTTGGTCTCGCGTCATTCCCACTGGTGCGGTGAAGGCGGCAGTTCGGAAGGGTGCGCGACGGTAGAACTGCAATATACGCGCGGTTAGAACCACGTACTGCGTGCGATTCCCACACCCACGAAAGTTACGTGCTGGATTTGTGACGTCATCATTTCTTACGAACATGTCATCTTCGAATTAAAGTAGGTATAATAAATTAAACTGTCTAATGTTAGAATAAACGTGTCACGCTACACATTCGTGGCTTACGCAGTAGTTAGACAAAAGGTCCGGTCGTAGAATTCATGTCTAAATAGACGGTGACACGGTTTATGATTAAAAGACCAGTTTCGTCATATTCGTTACACAAAATCCAGCACATAATTTATATTTGACCATGCATGAATTAAAAAAAATATAATATATAAAAGTATTAAATTTAAAAGTTTCGTCTATGATAATAAATGACTTGAACAGCAAAACTGCATCACAATTCAAACTACTGCTTCAACTAAATACTTGATAAGAAATGTCAACAACACAATATCACCACAACCGAGTTTCTGGCACTGTGCACCGAGCGTGCATTTTGCGTAAAAAAAATCGATCACTACGGGTATGTTCCGATACACACTGCGAGCACTGTAAGATGTGACGTCAATTTAGTATACTGCGAAGCCGTTCCTTTATAGTTAGCTATACAGGTTACTGTTTAAAACGGAACGCAGTCAGCACTGAGAGCACCTTACCTCGAAAACGCCAGTGCTCACAGTACAAAAATGGCGACGATTTATGATGTCTATTTACCTAGTATACTGCGGCAGTATACTGTCAGTCCATAACGGAACGAACTTCTGCCCAGTAAGAGCACTGAACAGTGCTCGCAGTGTATATCTGAACATACCCTACGTTAGCGTTTATGTTCAACATTCATGGGGGCAAGAATAACACCCCTGTCAGAATTTGTCCCATGACATTATTGACAATTAGCGATTCCAGTTAGGCCTACTCCGAAATCAACGTAAACTATTTCACTTTGGATTGGCCAACATTCTTTCACTATTGACAAAAATCCATCGTTGCAGCTAGAGTACCAAAAATTCAGCCAAGCCCGATTGGTATTAGAGCAGCAAAACAGCTCGTAACGAAAACGTAACGTAATTATCATTGCTATGCTGTATTTTTATGATTGACTAATTGTATGTTTTGTTAGTTTAGTGCATTTTTGCACATACAAAACATACCTACTCTGATGAATTACATAATCTGAGGCATAGTCTGTCAAACTTATCTGACCGGCAGGGCGACCGCGTATCTTTTGCATCAATCATTGATACATCGCAATCACATCTGATTGGCTGAATTTATGGTATTCTTGCTGCGTCAATGGATTTCGTCCAATAGTGGAAGAGTGTTAAATATATAAAAACTAGCGCCGCTGTCACCGGCAGGGCGACCGCGTATCTTTTGCATCGATCATTGATACATCGCAATCACTTCCGATTGGCTGAATTTATGGTATTCTTGCTGCGTCAATGGATTTCGTCCAATAGTGGAAGAGTGTTAACCAATCAGAGGTGATTGCGATGTATCAATGATTTCTGCAAAAGATACGCGGTCGCCCAGCATGTCAGATAGGTTAGTGGGACTATAGACAGCATAATAAAATACTGTCATCAATCTCCGCTGATGACATGACAGTTTCGTAACAGATAAGAGATAATCAGCTCAGCTAGAATCGCCAACTGTCAAAAAAATTAAGAGGACCCTTTCATTAGATGGTTGGATTTGAACTTAAACGCCATA
The DNA here is from genome assembly GCA_963932025.1 of Erebia epiphron. Lineage (NCBI taxonomy): Eukaryota > Metazoa > Arthropoda > Insecta > Lepidoptera > Nymphalidae > Erebia > Erebia epiphron. Next base: position 39,968,094 of record OZ009948.1, on the reverse strand, counting down.
ATATTGTGAACGAGTTCCGTTTACCCAAAAACGTACACTTGAACCTCTGTTCTCAATGACTACGCATGCACTACTACATGGATACCACGAAAATAAATGCAATAGCTGTCTTCGATAGATAAACCCTTAAGAAAAGTCCTTTACCAAGCCATTATTCCAAAGATGTTGAATTTGACCTTTTGAATTTTATACATAAGCAATAATTATTGGTTATAATGAAATACGAAATTTTAAATCCATCGAAAACAGCTTTAATATATAAAAATAGACATTCCAGACATTACAATTTTTGGCCCATTTGAGATACTTGTAGTTATTGCATTCCAATTATTTAATGGAATTATAACGGAGAATCATTTTATTTGAATTTATTTTAGTTCCCAACTGTATAATTTATAGAGGATTCGTTAGCGATCGTTATATCTGATTTTCATTTATATATATTTAGTGAATGCGATGTAACAAAACAATTTTAAAATTTAAATAGGTACTTAATAAGATTTCAAAAAGGTATATTAAAAAGCGAAATCAATCTACAGGCGAATTACAAAAATATTAAAGATATAGAGAACGCTAACTAATATAGATGGAGAAAAGTCGCAAAATTGGAACAATGCATGCATTGCAACCGACCCGGTGCGTGAACGGAGCGTACTCCGACGATCAACCCTTTTGAAATTACGGACGGCTTTCGTTCGCGCAGGCAACACATAATTAATTATAAGGTCTTAAATTGCCTCAAACGTGGGAAAAGTTGAAAAAAAGCTTATGTTATTATTATAACGACTCGATAAAGCGGACGTTTATAGGAACATTTCATTCTGATACAAATATTTGCACCTTTTGCGTAATTATTTTTTTGAAATTGCAATTCAAATAAGAAGAAATTGGCTACGTAAAATGAATGCCTTTTCACATGAAGATATGACGATTTTTCTCGACAATTCTTCACAACGGATTAGTATTTTTCATTTTGTACGTATTCGTTATTTTTCACGATTAGTAAACGTAAACCAGTAACAGCCGAACAACTGCTACCAGACGGTGAATACGCTCACAAGGACATAAACGTTTTGTCTCACAAGACATGTCTCACGCGCTTGAAAATCAGAATCGCTTTTAAAGTGAGTCAAATAACCAACTTTGTGTTCATTGTCAATCAATAATAGTCAACTTTACGGTAATACAATTGTTCCTATAAACGCCGTATGGTGGGAACGCGTGCCTTGTCGAACGGCGTCCGTGTATGCATACACGTAATGCCCTAGAGACAACACAATACACGTGCGGGGCGCTTACGGGCGGGGCGCTAGGCGGCGCACAGAAATATCACGGGCGAGAGCAGCAAATATTTTGCCGCGGTCTTGAAAGGGGAACAAACTTTTGCTTTCGGACTGGTTCTACGGCTGCCGCAAACACACAGAAAAAGGCAAAACGTTATTCGGGGCTGTTCATTTATTAAGGTACAGGAATTAGGCTGGTATCTTAAAGCTTCGGAGGGTTAGGGTGAATTTAGTATAAAAGTTTAAAAAATCAGGTCATAAGATCAATTTACAAAGCTGGCGCAACGAATCGCGATGGCATATAAATAAGAGTCTATTACGATCTGCATTAACCATAACTGGTTGAGGCTTTAAAACTCGTCTTCAACAGTCCTATGGGAATCATCATTAAAATAATATGCCATGACAATTGAAAACGTCAGAATTGTAAATTTGAGTCTACCAATGTGATAATGATATAAGGGGTTTTAAGGAATTTGCTAGACAATTGATAAACACCCATGTTACAAGAAGATGTATTGAAATAATTTTAAGATCACTTTTATATTTTACAAAATAAGAGTTTAAGTAAGAGGTAGAGAAGGGGGCATAATTTGGAAATAAGGTTGGCTTTTCTACTGGGGATTTAATGGGGATTGGAAATTTCTAGGGGAATGCGTGGTGAGGGATGTGACCGACCTATAGGATCATCTAAATGAGTTCTGCTTGACAATGAGGTGTCCCGATTGTTGATGTCTTCACAATCGTCCATCACAACGTGTAACATACTCGTATCCCTAGTCTAAATATAAGAAATTTTACGTAATAAATGAACAGCCCTATACAACACACGATCTACTAGAAATATGCGAACCACCATTTCAAGAGGGTTGATGATATATCTCGATATATAATCGCTTGAACTGCGGTGGTGCGGACAACTGTAGCTTGGAAGCGGAGAGAGAGATAAGTAGGTGTAAAGAAAAAAAATTAAACCCATGCACAAATCGGGCTTGCAAAATCCAGCCCGAAGGCACGTAAGGAAATCATAGCCGAAAAACTGGTGGAAATTTTTGAGTAGATACTTGGTAAAAGCAGAAAGTAAAATAGAACCTGTACCCATTCTGAGTAATGCAAGTACTGAGTAAGTCTGCCATGTGGTCCGTGACGGATTCATCACTTTAATTTATCTTTTGGTGTTTTAGATTGCCTTAATAGTCTGTCAGTGTAACACAAAATGGTCTCTTTAGGCGCGTTTTAAAATGATGTTAATCTCGTGCGTTGTACCGGATTGATAGATTTTGACAGCAACATCAAGGCTGTTTTAACAGCAAACTCATTAATTTACTTAAAAACTGTATGGGGCAAGTTAAAACATCCATTGCGTTATCCTGAAAGCAATTTTAAACAAGGTCTTTACCGTGGTCACCAAATCACGAATCCACAGCGGACTAACTGGCAGATGTACTCGTAGAGCTCCATACTCAGAATTGTGTAGGTATCATATTTTCTAACTCTCATCTTTTGTGAAGTACATCCTCAAGTATTCCCACCGCATCTAAGGCTACTAATTATTATTTATTTTTACACCCTGCAAAACATAACTACAAAAGGCTTTTAGGGAGTGGACAAGGAACGGGATTCTCGACATAGGCTTACTTTTGCGACCACCGTTCAACTATTACTATAAACAATACTGGATTCCTATTCGTTTCGACTGTGACGTCAAAATTGACAGTTCTTTTCAGAAAAGACGTCACATTTGACGAAATTAAAAGAATAATATCGCGTGAAACGATTTAATATCATATTATAGAAACAGAGCCTTGAATGTAAGCCTTGACTCGCAACTAATTCTAGTTGCGCGTTTTTTAATTTACGGGGGACAAATACATGATAAACGCTATCCTAAAAGAAGCTTGTTAGTAACAAATCGTAGTTTTTTCCAACTACCTACCTTTAAACAAGCGTATGTAGTCATAATAGAAGAACCTTACAGTGCCACCAAACATATCTGGCAAGGGCGAAAGTGGAACTACAAAATTTGTCCAATAAGTGGGAGTTTCTTAATTTTTTCCAAGAAATGATTTGATGACAACAATAAAGAAGGGTTCACAGATAGATTGCTGACACTGTAAGATTTGAGTTGACATAAAATACGTCGTATGACTTTTTACAATTAAACGTGATCTGGCAACTCTGTCATTCAGTATGGATGGGAAAGGGACAGAAATACACTAATTACCTACCATACAGTAGGTTCCTAAACAAAGAAGAGAAGAAACCTTGACTTCAAAACGTGTGCGTGCCACTAATTATGAGTACACTCAAGGCTCTATCTCTATATCTATATGTCTATATCTAGCTTTACACTTAAGGCTCCGTGTCCCGGTGTAACATAGACTCGTGTATAGAGAACATTAAGGCCGTGACACAGACGTGCATGGACGCTACCGCACCGTGCCACACTGAGTTGTGATGATCAATTGCTTAAGTCCGTTTTATTATCGCCTATCAGACGTGCAGACAACAGTTTCTAGTACTTTTCTATCATAATCTACTATAGATAAAGAAACATAATCCATTTCTAATATAACGTCGATTTTAATATCATTTCAAAATATTGCTACAGTGCAAACTACCCACAAAAATACGAAATATGTTATTGTACTTAATTTGGATTTGTTTTAAGACATGACATTGTCCACACGTCAAAGAAAATAGCGTGGCCGAATATGGGTGCGGGGTGGTCGATATATATTTAACTCAGCGTATGGTGCCTACTGACTTTGGCCGGCTGTCCATATTATATAAAAATGTTAAATAATAATAAAATTGGTGTATTCTCTTGTCCGATAAAAATGCTGTTTGCTCTTAAACTAAAAATATCTGTGCATTTGAAAATAGTTTAAAACAAACCATCAGCTATTATAATTTCGATAAATATTATTTCAATAAAACAAAAATACTCGACATCGTCACGATATAATAGTTAAATAATATGCCAACAATAATTATTAAGTTGACATTAATCATTGACACGAAAAAAAAATATTACCAAAACTGAGTATCTAACATGTTATTGTACAAGTATTGTACTATGGTACCGGTAATTTAAGATGTTGCGCATACAATATGTTCCGAAAAGTAAACACGTGTCAGATATTTAGTGTCAGTGATGCTTATTATTACGGAAAAGAGACGGCATCTTTAAACGATAGGTTTTCCATCAGTCTATTTCGTTCATCATGGGTGATGATGATGAATCATACTGTAGACTATCCGTCAGCCTCAGTAGTGATTGTGGTAAATCTGACAGGAAAACCTGTCGTCTAATAAACATATACCAAATTAACTGTGCGTGTGGTGGAGGCACCACTGTCTATTAATCAAAACTTTAGCATCAACACATCTTTTTTTTTTAATTCATAGACTGGCTGCAATCAAACTTTTTGGCAAGTGGTTGACGCCTATGATGCATATTGACTATTGATTTGAAAATATTAAAATTAATTCTATTAGTTCCGTTTGTCGCCACACGCAAAGATAATCAAGTCAGTGAGGTTGAAAGTAAACAGTCAGCCGGCCAGGAGCGTAGGCACCGCTCGGTTAGGTTATATCGCAAAGAAATCACCTAGTGTCGGTTGGTTGCTGGGTGGCGTTGGGCGTTGGGCGTTGGGCGGTGGGTGGTGTTGCGGCGCCTTACCTTGCGAAGCTCTTGAATGCGGCCGACTGAGGGTTGATGCACAGCGGCACGCGCGCCGTTTGCAGTTGCTCCGCTATGAACTTGTGGATCTCTTCTGCGGGCACACACCGATAAACATAATTAAGAATTTAAATGTAGTTAGTTTTTTAAAATATCAGAATAGGTTTGCGCTTGACTGAAGTAACCAAGAATCAATGAAATTATGAATTTATCTAATGAAATAGGATTCATGGATTATAAAAAACGTATTTATTTTTCAATTTCGAGTGAGATTGCTGTTTATATTGATAAAATAAAACTATAAAAAACAGCAATGATGTCACAATTGTTTGTTTTCGAGCTTTGAAAATCACACTATTGCTTACTGCACACACTGCATAGAGTACATTGGTAAAAACAATAGTGACGTCACAACGACGCCATGACACCGCCGAACGTTTTGGCGTGAATTTTAAAATTTAAATTTCAAATGCTAATTTTATCTACCAAACTTTATTTTTCTACTGAAATAAGATATTTTTTCGAAATAGTAGATACTTCCGAACATAATCTGACCATTTTTCAAAATCAGTCATCATGCCTATTATGCTATAGAGCAATGATGAGGTCTAGGTTGGAGCTTTTTCTTGAGCACCAATTCGATGATGATAATTTGGAAATTATCAGAATATCTAAAGAAGTTTTTGTACAAAACTTGGCCGGAGATCTTCCCCGATGTTTGGATCAGATGAGTTTCTTAAAGACAACTAGGACCAGGAGATTTGGACCACCAAAATATCTGATACAACTTTTCGCACAAAGATTGTGCTGACACATTTTCTGTATCAGAACAGCTCACAGTTGGATGAGGATCTACCCATACCTTTAACCTGATGCACAGAAGTAAGTATCCTCTCCCAGCCGTCGTGGGCATGTGGCACGACAGGCTCCAATTCTGGTGAGTAATGTCGTGCAGCGGATGGCGCACTACCAACACGTCTTAATAACACACGAACATATCGAAGACGTCCCTAGCGATAATGCGGATCAAGTGTCTTTGGATGGAAAAGAATACCGAACGAGGATGTTTGCTCAAAAGTGGGTCTGAGATCTACGGTCCTAGATCCACGTTGCTAGGTGCAGATGAATGTAATGGAAACGTCCTATAAAAATACGCCCATAAGAACTTCGTTTACCTTTAACCTGATGCACAGAAGTAAGTATCCTCTCCCAGCCGTCGTGGGCATGTGGCACGACAGGCTCCAATTCTGGTGAGTAATGTCGTGCAGCGGATGGCGCACTACCAACACGTCTTAATAACACACGAACATATCGAAGACGTCCCTAGCGATAATGCGGATCAAGTGTCTTTGGATGGAAAAGAATACCGAACGAGGATGTTTGCTCAAAAGTGGGTCTGAGATCTACGGTCCTAGATCCACGTTGCTAGGTGCAGATGAATGTAATGGAAACGTCCTATAAAAATACGCCCATAAGAACTTCGTTTACCTTTAACCTGATGCACAGAAGTAAGTTTCCTCTCCCAGCCGTCGTGGAGAGCGTGACGCACGAATATGTCAAGGACGTCCCTAACGACATGTGGACCAAGTGTATTCGGATGGAAATTACAAGAATATGAAACGAGGATATTATAGGTGCTATTTAAGTGCAGATCATTTTAATGGAAACGTCGTTTACCTTTAACCTGATGCACAGAAGTAAGCTTCCTCTCCCAGCCGTCGTGGAAAGCGTGCGGCGCCACAGGCTCCAGGTCGGGCGAGTAGTGTCGTGCGGCGGGCGGCGCGCTATAGCAACACTTGCACATGCACGAGTGGTAGCGCAGCCGGCCCTCCTCTAGGTACGGGTGAGCGAGCGCGTCCACTACTGTGATGCGTTTTGCCGGGTCGAACACTAGCATCTGAAATTGTTTTTTTTTTAATGAGCCAACCGGATCTAGTGAAAATATTAATTAGCTGCACAGAATTTCACATTGTTAAAAGCTTAAGTTAGGTTAATAAATATTTTTAAAAAATTTGCAAATCTGAAATATTTGAAACAGTTTGAAAGGTAAAATGTATGAAATATAATTGCCCTGAATCCTATGATGACCCTGCTCTACTAAATTTTTAGAGCACCATGCATACTGCCCTAAATAAATAAAACTCACACTATTAATTAAATAAACTATTTTAAAACAATATTAGCTACTCTCTTCAGCTTCTATCGAACAAAATTTCTAAAAACCTTTAGTGGCAACCTAAATTTCAAGTATCTAAACGCAGCGGGTTTAAAAAATTATACATTTATGATAACCAGCCAGTTTTAACGCACAAAATAAGATAGGTAAAATAATTACTTCAAGTTTGAAGGCTTCCATTTCGACATCGAGCGTCAATATAAAACGTGCTTGATACCAAAGCTAAGGGTGTGCACGCTTTACCGTGGGCACGTGTCCCGATGCAAAGGGTCGGGGGGCTATAAATATAGCGAAGTTTCCCGGGAAACCCGTGGAACTGGTAAACAAGAGACTGTTCTATTTAACAAGTCTCTGACCTACCTTTGTGCCGATACTCCTAAGCGTGTAATCCAATTATTCTCCTTCGATTTAAACTCCTTATTGACTTAAGTTCTGGAGTATTACTTACAAATAATAATATCCTATCGTGTTTAAATATAGTAACATAAGAGAAATCGGGCGCAGGATCTACGGCCCCGTGCCTCCGAAAACACGTAAGCTTTCGGAGGCACGGGGATGAAACACCGCTAACTTCCCAACTCTGGGAATCTTACAAATAACGCAGTTGCGAGTAAAGCCCCGCCACATGAATTTCACTGATATACAGATATTTTTTGAGTTGGTTACAGATAATTATGCTCGTATCCAGTTGTTTTTGAAACTTCCTTCCAGACACCAGACCTCTTCTGGAATCTTTCCTCAGCTGTGCCCTCATGGGTGGACTGCACGGAAAGCGTATATTAGCGTGGCGCGCGTCGAAGTCCCGCTTTTCTTCCAGCAACGGCGTGCCGAAGAGCTCTAGGTTCTTTTGAGTTAGTGACAGATACGCTCGTGTCAAGAGTGGTAACACTGGTTCTGGAAGGTTCTGGAATGTTTCCTCACCTGCGCTAGCAAGTACACGGCCTCATGGGTGGCCTGCACGGAGAGCGTATAGAGCGCAGCGCGTCGCAGGACCGCATGTCATCTACCAAAGACGTGCCGAGGAGGTCCACACAGGTTATTGTTAGTGACAGATATGCCCGTGTCAAGAGTGGCAGCACTGGTTCTGGAAGTTTCTGGAATGTTTCCTCACCTGTGCCAGCAAGTGCACGGCCTCATGGGTGGCCTGCACGGAGAGCGTATAGAGCGCGGCGAGCGCGGGCGGGCGCGGCGCGCGCCGCAGCATGTGAGCGCGCGCGCCCGCACACGCGTACCGCATGTCTTCTAGTGATGGCGTGCCGAGGAGCTCCGTTATTAGCTCCAACTGAAAATGTTACAAGTATTCTATTAATTATTTCTTCGTAATGTGACCGGCTTGAAAAAACACTAAGTTGTAAGGATATAATAGCTACATAATTTGTTATGTGATAACCTAGAATTTCAAAATGTTAGTCACACTTAATATTATAAATGCGAAAGTGTGTTTATTCGTTGGATTGCCCTTCAATCACGCCGCAACGGAGCAAAGGGTCGACATGATTTTTGGGATCAATAGAAAGGACAAAAGGCTGCGAGTCAGACTTTTCGTCACTTATCTATGCAACATTTTGCTTGTGATTTTCGTCCACAGATTTCGCAGACTTAGTATAATTATAGGTACATTTAATTACACAGATAAAGTAAGTGGACATACCATGATAGTAGTTTGAGCCGGCTAGAGGAAAATCCGCGAACCATTAAGCGTTGTGCCCATTAGGTCCTCCAGCTAGATGAACCGACGACACAAAGAAGGTGGCAGAGGTAAGCTGGGACGGGTGCGAAGGCACTTATTAAACAAGCTCATGTCATGAGCATTCACAGGCTGAAATGATGATAGGTACCTGTTGCACGGGGCTCTGCGCTTGGAAGAGTATGCGCCGCCCGAGCAGCTCGCCGAATATGCAGCCCACCGACCACACGTCGACCGCCGCCGTGTAGTGGTTCGCGCCCATCAGGATCTCAGGCGCTCTGTAACACATATTATATGAGTGGTTAAGAAAACATGTAGGTAGGTATACTTTTTTGAAGTGAAAACTTCTTTAGGCGCGTTGAGCAATTTTTGGTAGGGGGTAAAAATGTGGAAACGCGTGACCGACACCGTGACCGCCACCACCGTGAATCGAACCGTATATTCTCTCTAAATCCGTTTTCTCACGTAATTTTATTGAATTGGTGTAAAAACGGAAGCCGGGGAGGTAGGGAAAGCAATCTAACATGACTAGAAAAAGTACAGTTGTAGGAAATTAGGGATAACGCCTTTACATACGAATTGCTTGATGCAAAAATCCAATATAAGTTATTCACCCGATATCGAACCGCGGGACTTTGTGATGTGCAACCTGCTAGAAGCTAAGACTAGACCAATGAGCCTACACACATATTATATGCACATACATCATCGTCGATATGAAGTAGTAGCTGATGCCCGCGACTTCGTCCGCGTGGATTGAGGTATTTTGATTCCTGCGGGAACTCTTAAATTTTCCGGGATAAAAAGTAGTCTGTGTCCTTTCCCGGGATGTAACCTAGCCCTGTGCCAAATTTCATCAAAATCCCAAATTCAAAATCGGTTGAGAAGTAGGGCCGTGAAAGCGTAGCAGACAGACAGACAGACACACTTTCGCATTAATTATAATATTAGCATGGATATGGGTGACGCATCAGTTAATTTGGACCGCTTTGCGTTAAGTTAAAAACAGTTTGTAAATGTTTGTCACAATAATTGCTCTCCTATCAAACGAACATGCGCATTCAGATGTACATATTTCCAATTTAAATTATAGTAGGTTAACAAAATATACAACGATTCAGTTAAATCCGGCATAAACCACAATCAGCGAGGCAAAATTGCGAAACGCAAAAACACTAGGTACTGCACGCCGCGGCGTTGCGAATTTCGTGACAATATTTTAACTTTTTATTTGCTTAATTATCACGTATTTGCCGTACTACATGCTCCTGTGAAAGGAATTTATTGTCTTTAAATAAAATTAAAAAATACATATATAGACTGATGAACACATAACCCTGTGCGTTCCGCAGTCGGGTAAAAAGAAAGTAGGTAGTTTTTAAGCCGCTTTCGGTTTGACAGTCTTTAAGCTTTTAGAGCCCAAATAAAATTGGTTATAAAGTGGTTTCAGGTTTGCTTACGACTTTCTACTTAACAAAGTAGGCGAGACACTGACGTATCAATATCTAGATTCTAGAAGAAAAGAAATAGCTTCTAGATAGATTCTAGAAGCTATTTCTTTTACCGATGGACGGACCAGCTATTATCATCATTATCTTTAGAATCCGATGAAAGAGTATGAAAATTTATGGGGAGTAAAATCTAACTTTCTCCGTTACGTTATTGACTTTATGTTTCCATGGTAACACTTGTATATGTTTCCATAACTAAGTAATGTATTTTGATGAATATAAATTTTATAATTAATATAAATAAATGTATCAAGCATGCTTTCAGTGATATAAAAAATGCTTTCATTTACCCTCATGTACTAATCTCTATATATGTCACCGTAAGATTGTAAAAACCGTAAGATTGTAATCTAACGCTTTTTTTTCGATAGATTGTAAACAGTCGAAAGATTGTGAACCGTTTAATGTTTTAAGTGTCAATTTTTGAAATATTCATTGTATTTACGTTATCTTGTCTCTTTCTTGTAGGTTAGGTTAGGGTTCGACATAAATAATCGTAAACCTAACAGATTACAATCTACCGAAAAATAATCCGTTATATTGTAATCATTCGACAGTTTACAATTTCGCGAGTTAGATAACAATCTAACGGTTTTTACAATCTTACGGTGACATATATATTTTATAATCGTTCGTAAAGAGTAAACTCCAGTCGTGCGTCGGAGCTGACACAAAAATTTTATTATCTTAACCCATCGCAGGTACACTACTGAGCACGGTAGCCCTATTATGTAAAACCTGAATCAATCATTATTACAGTCTCAATAGTTGTTATTGGCTGGATTTATGGCATTCTTGCTGTGACAGTTGATTTTGGTCAATAGTGCAAGAGTTAACCAATAAGAGGTGGTTGCGATACTTACACTGCAGCAATAATAATCTTTACATCTCTCATATTCGGTAAGTAGGTCCTTATTACCCCCAAATGGGGCTTGTAGGTGACCAATTAGCGCTCTAGGGTATGTAGCTAGAAAAGCCCTAGGGCGGTAAGTAATTTAAAAAAAACTCTTCACTCTTTCAAAAAGTTCGCGTACATCTAACCATCATACTGGCAATATACATCATGCATTCAGCCCAATGACAAAAGAGGTCGCTTCGCTTTTCAGCCTTGTCTTCGTATGAGTATAATATTCATCAATTTTAAATATCGAACGGCGAAGCTCAATTTCGTTCTTGAAAAAAAAAATGTTAAAAAAAAGATGAAGAAAGGCGGTAAAAGAAAACATTTACTTTGTTTGCTTTTGGGATTTTTTTATAATTACGTGCTAATTAGGAAAAAAACATGAGTTCTGCAAGTGATGAAGATATAAGCTGCACTCCCGATTCACTGAAAATGGAAGCTGAAGCAGCAATTAACAATATTTTGCCTGAAAGTTCTAAAGAAAGATATTTGAAAACTTACGACGAGTTCATGAAGTGGCGAAAATAAAAACGAGTGAAGTCTTTATCTGAGGCTGCTTTCTACTTACCTCACAATCGAGATGTAAAGCAGAATAGTTAGCTCGGGTGTAAGCATCAATTGCACCCTCGAACTATAGGCGCCCTCGCTACGCTCGTGCGCCTAAATATCTCGGGCTGCAATTGATGCCTTACAGCCCTTGGCTACTAATCTACTTTTACGTATAATAAGGCCACTAGATCCCTATCTTCTACCACAGTGAGAAGGGTTAATGTCATACACTCAATAATTATTGTTTTAGTTTAAGCACAGTAGCAATGGGATATCCATAATTTTCGAGAGATCAATGGAATAAGCAATAAGTAATAATGGCCCAACCAATATTAATAGGTAAATCGAAATTGGGATTTCACTGTGCCAGGTAGTTAGTTCGTCTATATAAGTTGATCCCCCCCATGACTGCCTCGTTGGTGTAGCGGTTAGCATGTTCGACTGCGGCTGACGTGGTCCCGGGTTCGAGTCCCGGGTCGGGTCACAACAAGTACCTATTGGGTTTTTCTGACAATAAATTCTCAGTACTAGCCCGGAGTTAGGAAGTTGGCGGTGTTTCACCCCCGTGCCTCGGAGAGCACGTTAAGCCGTCGGTCCTGCGCCTGATCTCTCACCGGTCGTGTCGGATATTCCGTCCCATCGGGCTATGAGAGTAAAAGGAACAGAGAGTGCACCTGTGGTTGCGTACACACTTTGACTTGTGCACTATAATATCTCCCGCGCAGATGGCTAATCTCTCAGGAGATTGGCAGCCGTGGCCGAAATTCGGTCGGGAGGCCATTATTATTAGGTTGATATGGAAGTCACGATTCACGTTATTATATTATTCACAAACCGCACGAAGCCGAGCAAGCCATGGCCCACTTGCGAGCCGCGGTCAGAGGATCAGAGGTCGTTCATTCATTGCGTCGTGCGCCTCCACTCCACTCCGCTCCGCTTCCAAATTAAACTAACGCAGCTTGAATACAAAACACTGATTTGATAGAACGCTCACGGAATACTTGCCTACATTTGACTACCTCTATGGCGCAGTGGCGACTGCCTCGTTGGTCTAGTGGTTAGCATAGTCGACTGCGTGTCACGAGGTCCTGGGTTCGATTCCCGGTCGGGCATAAAAGTTAGGTATTGGGTTTTTCAATTAAGAAATTCTCAGTGCCAGTCCGGAGTTGGAAGTTGGCGGTGTTTCACCCTCGTGCCTCGGAGAGCACGTTAAGCCGTCGGTCCCGGTTACTATCACTAACATGATAGTAGTCGTTAAAGCCCGCCAACCCGCATCGGAGCAGCGTGGTGGGTCTAAGCTCTAATTCCCGCTCTCCTATGAGAGTGGAGGCCTGTGCCCAGCAGTGGGACGTTAATAGGCTGTAGTGTGTGTGTGTGTGTGTGGCGCAGTGGTGAGCGCTAGCCATACCAATATTCACGGAAATAGGATAATGTCCATCCTTTCGTGTCTGTACTCTGTTCCAATCTAACTGTTTAATTTATGTGGTAAATTTGGAACAGACTACTCAGGTAGTTGGAAGGTTTCATACCGGAGCTGGTCATACGCATAAGCGGATTTAGTAGTGAGCATAATCTAGTAGTGTTCCAATGGTAAAAGATTTACTGTATTGCTTGCACCATGCGCCTCCGCTATTTTCTGACAGCTGCCCTCTTTGGATATTAATGTACTGTGGGCGTTTACCTTTAACACCGAGTAGTAAACCTATTGAGAGCTAATAGCCACATTTTCGCTTTGAAACACATCTCACCACTTTCAGGCGGGGGCCGAGGTAATAATAGCATTTCTCATTGGCTGACTCAAGGTCAACTTTACACAGTTAAAAGTACAAAGTATATGTTACCGCGGCACTTGGGCTGCCCGCTGCGCCACAAAAATATGTCGATAAAAATTAACATTGGAAAATCAATACAAATAATTGTTTTCAAACAGCAATATACAACCATATGTATGATTATGCATAATTATCTGATACTTATATATTTTTTTTTAATTGCCCAAGTTCTATACTAAAGAACTTAAGTTTTCAACAACTACTTTTAATCAAATAAATAAGAAACCTGTTCTTCTACTTCAGAATTGTTCGGAATTTAATGAAATATAAGTTTTTACTCAATAAATTAATTTATTGGTATTCAAGTGGTCTAAGGCTATCGATATAATTTATCGATAGTTGCACGGGCTACACTGGGCTATGCGTGGAAGAGACGGAGATATGTAGAACTACATGTGAAAGACAAAGAAATACTGAAAGACATCAACGGGTTCCTTTTCATTTTTGTAAATATTTTTATTTCTTTGCGTATTGATGATTTTTATTTATTATTACAAAACTACACTTACTTATGAAATGTTATCCCATCCTTTACATAGCTGGACGTATTGCTTCTCTTTCCACGCCATTTAATGCTACAGAGAGGCCTAATTTTCGTTTTATACTAGATCAATTTCCGAGCACTGTCGAATACGGACTGAGGGCGACTATAGGCACAAAACGTAGCGTTAGCAGTCATACTGCTAACGTTTGGCTGGTGAGGGGGCACGCTATGCTCAGTCAATTGGTTGTATGGTCTGTGACCTTTAACGATCTGTCCACCTCGCAGACGATACGCCACGTGTTCTCGTGGCCTCTACGCCCGCTCTATCGTCAAGAAAGAAAGTGAGCAAGCCTGTAACCGTGAAGGATAGACGCTGCTTGATGTAGAAATCTTCAAGGCTGGATTTGTCGAATTGACGGCCCACGACACTCTCAACAAAGCGCTGATGAAACCAATAATCTCACCTATAATACTGCGTGACGACCTCCTGCGTCATGTTCTTGGTGGCATCCGGTTCCTCGACCCTCGCGAGCCCGAAGTCGCATATCTTCAGCACGCAGTTGCTGTTCACCAGAAGGTTACCGGGCTTGATGTCTCGATGCAGGATCCGCGCTGAGTGAAGGTACTTCAAACCTGTTGACAAAGATAGGAATAAATTGAGCAACATTTATTAATACGGCAATGTTAGAAACAAAGATGGACGAGCTTTTGTACGAGCTCCTAAGAATGGATTCAGAATAGCACAGGGTGAAATTTGAAACTACGGCCTTTTGGATTTCGTTTCCCAGTAATGCCCTGATAACAAATATACCGTTATACAGGGTATAGCACAAGAGTGCTAACCCGGAAAGGATCATAATGTTGAGAGAAAAAAAAAAGTGGAACATTTGGCACGATGACACGTCTCTCTCACGAGAGAGAGAGAGAGAGAGAGAGAGAGTACCGGTATGTTATTATTTTACTCAGTGATGAACATTTTTAACACTCCAAAGCAGCTTTCAGTAGCTCACAAAAGAACCGCGTCAAAAATTCGCAATATTGTATTTTTTATAGAATAGCGAAATTATCTATGTTCTTATGGGGTGTCCAACAACACCACACGGCTTGTTATATTTTTTTATTGCACTACATTCGCAAGCTATCTTCAATGAAAGCAAAAGGTACGATTAAAACGAGACCAGTTCAACATACTTTCACGAAATTAATGGCAATTGTCGATGCTAACCGACGATATTCGCGCAAAACAACATGATAAAATAAATATTTAAAATTATTCGAAAAGGAAACACAATATTATTGAAGTCAGGAATAAAATTTTCATCAGGAGCGGAATAAATGTCTCTCGTTTGCAGTAAATCATATACTGGTTTCTGTCAATTAAAGCATGCATGTGATCACTAGGATTTCGAGACACGCGTTGTACACGGGGATGCTTGAAAATCGAGCAACTTCAGACGAAAAAAAAAGAAATGTTAGTAGGTACTTATGCAATATTTTTTTGCGTGATTTTTAACTGAAACTGCATAAAGTTTCAGTTTCGGCCCGCGATACAGGTTGATAAAATGCCGAAAACTGTATCAATCATTATGACAACCTGAATGTTAGTAGTGATATGTCTGAATTTACGGTGTTCTGGCTGCGACGGTGGATTTTGGTCAATAGCGAAAGAGTGCTACGATTGTAATCGCAAGCAAACTTGTATAAAGAACGGCCACACTCTAGGCAGCTTGAACTGTCGATCGTGAAAATGGCTCAAGCAGTTGCCACCTCGCCTGTACAGCCTTCAGCTCGATAAGTTGAGTTCAGTCAGTTTATTTCTATCAACTGCTCGACTGCATGGTTGTGACTGACTCGAGCAGTACATTTGTCAAAAGATTGTTCGATATGAAACCGAAGCTTGAATCATCGTAACTCGTCTTCACTTAATAGTTTATTTGCATTTACCATAAACTAGAAACAAACACATTCCAATTTAAATATTATAAACCGATATTAAACGTAAACCAGAAAAATTCCGCATGTGTGGGTAATTTACGTTTCTTGCAAACATGCATTCTAGCAAGGAAGTAGTTTCAACTGCAACGAGTGAGGGTCATATAATAAGACGATGTATCTGCAAACTCGCTGGGTCCCGTTAGTTTAATCGTCAGCTCAATATCACACACGGCCTTTACCGCTTACTGACGCATGGCGTATGAACGAGTCCCTATTGCGAGTTGTATTAGTTTTCGAAAATAAAATTCGATGTCGAGTATAGACGTGGGGAGTACTATAACGCTTCAAATCGTTGCTTAAGATTTCTATTCAAACATTGGCAATCAATTTCACCCCACTTACAGACTGCCTCGTATACATTTGGGCCAGTGGCCATAGCAATATGCCTGCCCTTGTCACGAATTTTGCTACGATTGTGCCGCGATTTTTTGAAGACTTAGCTAACATTTAGCCAATGCCCGCGAAAGGATTAAAATTAAAATGCTTAGCTAATAGAGGAACTATGCGCAACACACATGCAGCCTAAACTCATGATGATTATAAAATCCATCGTAAAGAATATTTGTTCACACCATAAAAATTTTCGAGAAATGAAAACTCGCAAAAGGAGTCGCGTTTTCTGAATGGGTGGATACAAGATACATAACAGTTTGTCTGAATACACGTACCTATCTTGTGCACGCAGTTCAAACGCGTCGTAAGAAACAGTTTACTGGAAACACAGACGATAGTCTATAACTTCTTATAATGCCTTAACGGTAAGTAAACATTGTGATTTACAATATAGCATGTAAAGATTTCCAACCACAGTATTTTTTGCATTGTAAAATATAATGGAAAAGGAGGCTTTACCAAGAATAGAAGCATAATATAGCAATTTGGCATGCAAGTAAATCCTGAATTCATTTGTTTGTAGTTGTTCTCTACAACAGAAAAAATGCTGCCACTTCCTTAAGATTTGCATCCCATTTCGATCACCCCAAAAACGCTTGACTACTTAAAGACTTTTGGAATTTAAGCACCACACATCGTTTGCCAGAATGAGCTGGAAATCGGGTGCTTTTCGCCAATAAATTTCGGTGTGTACACGAAAACAGTGCACCCGCTGGGAAATTAAACTCGTCGGGACGCGGCGAGCTGCCGTTAATTTGTTTTGACGTCGCGTTCACTCTCGACGTAAGAAAGAGCGCACTAGTGGGCATGTCTAGACAAAGAAATCTACCCCACAATGTATACCACTTTGTAGAGAAGTACAAGCTGCGTCGTAAAACCTAGGTAACTTTAAAGTAAAGTAAAGTAAATATTTATTTGGTACTAGCTGATGCCCGCGACTTCGTACGCGTGGATCGAGGTTTTGTGGTTCCCGCGGGAACTCTTAAATTTTCCGGAATTAAAAGTAGCCTATGTGCTATTCCAGACTATAATCTATCTCTGTGCCAAATTTCAGCCAGATCCGTTTAGCTGTTGGGGCGTGATTGAGTAACAAACATCCATACATCCATCCATCCATCCATATGGTACAGACAATGTTATTAGATCAAAAAGTACAAGCATATTTTATCGTAGGTATATCGACTAGTCCCAAAAAAACATTTTGTCCATGCAGGAATAGGAGAAGTGATTGGCGGCCCTTGAGTGACAAAATCCACTTAGATCATTTCCTCTTATATTAATTATCAGAAGTAATAATAATTAATAGTAATAATATTAATCATTTGACAGTTTAAAACGTATAACTCGAACTATTTAAGGAGTTAATACATGCTTTTTGACGTGCAGACGTGCATCTATGAACTCCTTAAACAGGTCAAATTATCCGTTTGACAAACAATTACGATTTCCTTACACAATCGGGGAGCTGGGGCCATGCTGCCAACGATTAAAACCATATTGTTTCATTATTGTTGACTTTCGTGTTTTAGAATTATAATCCTTATTTTAGGAACGTCAAGGTACGTGACATCAAGGTGTAATTTTGAGTAATATTGTTTTAGTATTGCTTTATGCGTTGACAGTATGGCCCCTGATCCAATACATAAAGTTACCCATATCACAAATGCGCGAGTGTTTTTGTTTGTTGGTTTGTCCTTCAATCACGCAATAACGCACCAATGGAGCGACGTGTATTTTGCATGAATATTCATAGTGGATATCATAGTTAAACAACTGTATAATGATACTTTCTATTCCGGCAAAATAAAGAGTACCTACCCACGGAAATTTTACTAACCTAAATCCAGGTGGACGACATCGCGGGCGCGTTTTTTTTTCATCAAATAATCTGTATCAGATCAGTCATATCGTCCTTGCGTCCTAGCTTATATTATCAAAAGGCTAAAAGTTTTGAAACAAAAATTCCCTAGTGTAATCTGCATCAGAATGTCAAGCGGGTGACGTATTTCGTGTTCCCTCAAGGATTTCGTGGGCGTCTAATACTTGCCTCCTGCCTGCGAACCGCCAACCTGTCCGGAAAATTCAGGATAAAATGGTTGACTTGAGAATTTCTCAGATCACCCAATCAACGCTTGGTTGTTCAGAGCGGGGCGGTTTTAATATTTTATCTGCATATATTTTGCGGCGAGAGAGCGTACACGTATGGAGTCTATACCCACGTACTCAAATTCAATGTCAAATTCATTTATGTCTATAGCTATATTATAGAATTTTACAATGAATTTTGTTTTCGAAACTACGCAATGAAAACTAAGTACCTATAGATTATATAATTTTCATTGAAGGGACCTACACATTTTTTATCTTTTTTAAAGCAAAAATACACTCACATACCGAAAATTACAAAATATTTCGTCGGTCCGGAAAAATCTGTGCTACAGCTTAAGATAAAAATGCGCGCGCGCCTAAGTTTTGTCCTGTCCTGTTAGTAGTATGTTTTCGCCCTTAGTATGTCTTTAGTGAACTATCTATCTAGTATAACAATAGTTTCTAACTCTACTATCATATCAAAAAAGGCATAAATGCTTAATTAAAATACTTCACGTAAAGAGACCATTAAAGAGAATATCGCATCCTTGGCATCTATTATTTATGACTGGGAAATCTGGCGCCCGGGGCGGAAAGAGCCCCATATATCCTTAGTGGATCTTTCTCGAGCACACACACCCGGGAAACCGTAGCGCATTATATGGACCTACCTACTTGACGACTTTAGGCCTAGGCCGCACTACGGCTTAACCGTATGACTTTGTGAGTTAAGCAAATGAATACAAGCGGCCTCACTTGCGGTTTTTTCCCGCGACTGGTTTTAAAACCGTGGATTGTTACAAAATGCTCGCGGGTAAAAACCGCGCTAAAATTTGTAATCCATAGAACTTAGCTAACGCGCACGCACTGCCGCGGGCGGTTTTGCCAGTATTCGGCAGACCGACAGAATTTTATCGAAACTGGCTACTGACACCCGATAGTAATTTTAAAAAATCTCGGGATGTTCTCCTAAATCTTGATACTTCTTATGAAATAAACCTTTCTTAAATCTACGGCTAGTGCGTTGACGTCTTCTTTTTTAACCGACTTCCAAAAAAGGAGGAGGTTCTCAATTTTTTTTTTTAATGTACCTATGTCTGTGCATATATCCGTGGTTTCTGAACCGATTTGATTTTTTTTTCTATCAGTCGTTAGCGGAAGCTCTCGAGATGGTCCCATAAAAATTGTGACTCCAAATCTTCAACCCTGACACTAAAGTTAAAAATAAAAATTCTTAATCAAAAAAACGACTTCCAAAGCCACTGTAAAATGAAAAATAATTTTGATTTCTACACACTATGTTGAAGTTGGGCGGGTATAATAAGGATAAGCAAAGTTGACGCATCAGGCTCGCCCGACTTCAACATAGTGTGTAGAAATCAAAATTATTTTTCACTTTGCAGTGGCTTTGGAAGTCGGTTTTTTGGAAAGAATTTTTTCTATTTCTTAGTATTAGAGCAACAATACATACTGCTCTCTTGAAATCCATCTTCAATTCTGTGAAAATCGGGGGCGATTTCACGGTTTATAATCGTAGTGTGTGCTTCTCGAGTGGTTTTGCGTTTATAGCGGCTAACCGCTCGCTGGAAAAAAACGCAGTGCGGCCTAAGCCTTAGATTGAAAACTCTCCAACTGCATGTAAAAATTTTTTTTTTGGATGGTTTATAGTGACACAATTTGTCTGTCTATTCTCTTGGTAGAAACTCACTATGCAGTCTTAAATGGAATCGGGCCAACCTGAAAGGGAGCTGTTAATTTTTGCGATCCCATGCCTTTCGACATGAATTTTAGTCTTTTATTTCGTCATCTCTGATAAATCTTTAATTTTGGATCCTCGCGGCATCTCACTAAATGGTTAATAAATAAAATTTAAAAAATCTTTATTCGGAACTATCAATGACACAGATAAAGTACAATACAAAACACAAAATTACTTAAAAGATAATTCCAAAAAGGGCATCGCCTCAGCGTGATGCTGTTATGGTGTAGATACGCCATAACAGCGCTGATTTTCAGGCGACCCCTGAGAAATTTTCGACGTCCGGGCCCGCTCGGGCCGCCCGCTAACCCGACATCGCTGGTAACATATTTATCGCCACTATAAGACTTAAACTCTACTTAACTAATCTATCCCGCACTTTAAACTAATTACATTACACCACAATTTACTAAACTTACATATATTTTAAAATAATTGCTATACTATACTGTACTTTCCACTATTGTGTGGACCTCTCGTATTAATTTAAAGTAAAAATAAATCGCGTCTTTACCGATAGGCTGGTAAAGTGGTAACAAGCCACCTCCTACGGCTACCAGCCCTCCTATTCTCAAACTCTTTGGCATTAAAAAAATTAAAGCTACTGCCATGTTTTTTTTAACAATTGAATGTTTGCAATACAATCTTTTGTACTAGCCAGTTGTTTATGTTTGTGCTATATTTATTTTGTTTATTAGTCTCTTTGTAATATATGTATACTTTTTTTTATTCATGAATATTGTTGGCTGGTCTAATAATAATAAATAAATAACAATATTTCATAGCAAACCTTCAATGGATAAATGTATATGTCAGCGGCTTTCAGTTTTTGTTAGCCACTGAGTTAGAGAATCTCTATCTGCGTCGTATTCCTCATTACTGAGGGTCGTGACCCCTTTTCATTAATCGAATAATGGTAGGAGTATACTTGGGATAATAATGCGGTGGGTTCCCACGTCCTTCCGCATAAGTTCTGCCGGAGTTAGAAAATAGGACTGCAGAAAAGACCAGATACAATATAAATTACGAATTCCCAAACTGATTTTGGTGGAAATCGGATCACTTGTAAGACCACATCGCTCACTGCGCCACGGAGGTCGTCAGTCTGAGAGACTATAATGCTGAAACATTCTATAACTATCTGCATTTGAAAACTAGTAGGTTCTAGTACTAAGCCAACAAGTGTAGAATAAACCAGATAAGAAAATTGATTACTTTTAACCGACTTCCAAAAAAGGAGGAGGTACTCAATTCGGCGCGTATCTTTTTTACGATTCGATTTTTATTAGATCCACCTCGGTACGGTTTGTGGTTTTCAAGTAGTTCCTAGCAGTTATGACTTACTCCAATAAATTACTAATTACCCACACAATGGACAATAAAATTTATTAAACCGACGGAATATGAATGTAGTGTTTACATCATAGATTAATTATAAACCAAGTATAGATTGCTAACTCCCATATAAAAAATTTTCTAGGTTAATACTATCGATAGGTGGCGCTACCAGGCTCGCTCGACAAATGATTATAGTAAAATCGGTGAAATATCGTATTTTCTTGGTTCAGTTTGTATTAATTATTTATATAAAATTATCAAAATACAAAAATTTGATAAAATCACTTAAGCAAATAGCAAATTTACATTCAATTAATTTTAACAAAATTAACTTGCAGAAGTAATTCGATTTGAAACAAGTTCTGTGTATTCTTATGTTATAATCAGCTAGTGGACCATGCAGTTATGCTGCATTCCTATAGATGGCGTCACAAACTGACGATACACTAAAATAATTTTTTCCTCTTGTTTTGGTGCCGGCCAAAGACGATATACTTATAAACCAGGTTGGTACCTGGTATTATAATTAACTAGCTGTTGCCCGCGACTTCGTATGTGTGGATCGAGGTTTTGTTGTTCCCGCGGGAACTCTTTAATTTTCCGGGATTAAAAGTAGCCTATGTGCTACCTATTCAAGACTATAATCTATTTCTGTGCCAAATTTCAGCCAGATACGTTATGCTGTTGGGGCGTGATTGAGTAACAAACATCCATACATCCATACATCCATCCAAACTTTCGCATTTATAATATTAGTAAGAGTAAGATCTATGGTGCCGGCTCAGTGAATTGTTCGTTTCTTGTGTTTTTAGGGTTCCGTACCTCAAAAGGAAAAAACGGAACCCTTATAGGATCACTTCGTTGTCCGTCCGTCTGTGTGTCAAGACCCTTTTTCTCAGGAACGTATGGAGGTATCAAGCTGAAATTCATATCAATCAGGTCTACGGTCCCTTAGAGCTGTGAAAAAATCAAACTTAAAAGCCTACACAATCAAAAGATACAGCCGTTTATGCTGCAAATTTTCGATTTTTCTTGCACTCGCGAGGGAATCAAAACCTACAGGGTACTTCCCGTGAACTTAGAATCTTGAAACTTGGTACGAAGCAACGTCTTATAACACAGATATATAGGAAGAATTGCGAAAAGCATAAATTTTTAGTTATATCATTTAATTAAAATATTTTTAATAATTAGGGTTCCGTACCTCAAAAGGAAAAAAACTGAACCCTAGGATCACTTTGTTGTCCGTCCGTCTGTGTGTCCAGACCCTTTTTCTCAGGAACACATGGAGGTAGGTACCAAGCTGGAATTCATATCAAATACCTACTCAGGTCTACTGTCCCTTGGAGCTGTGAAAAAATCAAACTTCTAAGCTAACACAATCAAAAGATCTACAGCCGTTTTTGCTTTGCCGTCTTTCTACACGTGCAGTCTGTGTATAGACTATACGCAGCGGACCTACAATGCTCTGCGTGTTCAATATAACAATGTGCTGAGGGCGGTGCTGAGGAGGCCTCGACACTGCAGCGCGTCGGCCATGTTCGCGGACGCTCGCGTGGATGATTTCTACGCGATCGTGCGCAAGCGTGCTGCGTCTATGATGTGCAGGCTAGTGAGCAGCACCAACACCCTCCTCAGTACGTTGGCTACTAAGCTGGACAGCCCTCTCTGGAGGCGCTGGAATGGTGCACACATTCTCATGAGGAGGCCTCAAAGAGACCTGTAAATGTGTCGAGGCTTAGGTTTGAGAGTAGGGTAGGTTAGTTTAGGTATTTTATGTTGTTCTTTTACTAACATAGGTTAAGTGATTGTTACTAACAAGTTATGGGTGTTGAAGCCTGAAATAAAAAGTTATTATTATTATTATTATTTGCTGCAAATTTCGACACTCGCAAGGGAATCAAATCCTACAGGGCACTTCACGTGAACCCAGAATCTTGAAATTTGGTACGAAGCAACGTCTTATAGCACAGATAAAGGAAAAATTGCGAAAAGCATAAATTTTTAGTTAAATCCATACTTCCATACTATATCCATACTCCATACTATAATATTATAAATGCGAAAGTGTGTCTGTCTGTCTGTCTGTCTGTCTATCTGTCTGTCTGTCTGCTACGCTTTCACGGCCCACCTGTTCAACCGATTTGGATGAAATTTGGTACAGAGATAGGTTACATCCCGGGGAAGGACATAGACTTCCGCGTTCAAGAGTTCCCGCGGGAATTAAAAAAAAACATCAATCCACGCGGACGAAGTCGCGGGCATCATCTAGTCATATAAGAAAAAAAATATTTTTAATAATTTTAAACTTACTTCCCCTTTCCGCATGAACGCGTAGAGGTATTAAATTGAAATTAAAATATTAGTTGAATAAAAATACTATAACTTTTACTTATAGGATATACCTACATGTTTGTACGGAACCCTCGGTGCGCGAGTCCGACTCGCACTTAACCCGTTTTTTTTTTTGTTTGTGACCGTGATAAGACTAATGGACTCCGAGATCCTGCTACTTAAGAATACGTATCCCCACTAACCGAAATTTTAAGAACTTTTGATGAGCTTTGTGCATGATATAGTAGTATTATAACAAAAAGAAAATTAAAACATTAAAGTTTAATCCCTCCTTAGTAGAATGTTGCAAAAAAAATATTAATTTTATTGAAATATAATAGTGAAATTCTCATTCTTGCGGAATACGTTTACCATTTTTACACTTTTAGGCGATACTTTTGACCCATATAAATCCAAGAAAAATTGTAATAAATGACTTATAAAAAATATTAATATGATAAACACACTCTTAAAATTGGACTGTTGCAATTCGTTTTTAAACGTTCTATACAAAATTAATTCATAAAAAAATCAAATCAATGTGCACGATTTATCAAAATTTACGCGTCATAATAACCCCTATTTCTTAAAATGTTTGGCGAATTTACTGATAAAATAAAATTTCCCATGAATGTTTAGTATTTATATAACATAAATTGTACAAAAATACATTTCTGTAAAATACCTATATGACCAAAAAAAATATCAAAAGTCTTATAAATTTCACGTGTAAAATGCTACGGCAGACCGCACGACCGGCATACCGAGCCCAGCGCTCTTCGAGGGTGGATGTGTTGCTGGATGGGCTCTTTTGTATGTGTGCGTGAGCTCTCTCACAAGCCTTTGTAAAAACGTGTTGCTAACAATACATAGCGCGACTGCCTTAGTTTGATGAGCAGAGAATATTAGGTTCTTGATCCGATTCAATTGATATTGAATGAATGCGTGATACGTATTTAATAATAAGGATAAATTTTTTATAACTATTAAATCATTTTGAACGATACAATATATAATCGCATACTGTTTTTCTCGTATATCGGGATTTAAGTATGCGTAATATTTGTATGGGTTTTGAATTTACTTTCCTGAAATATTATATTTTCTTTGAAATCGTAATTGCAAAACTCAACGTGGCATACGTTGTTGCTGAGAGATTTTGGTAAATACAGTTTTCATAGCATTACTTATATTGAATTTTCATTTATCCACTACAAGCTTAGCCCTTGACTGCCATCTCACCTGATGGTCACTGATGATTTCTATTCTACGAGGCATCGTACTGGAGCGCTCAAGGGCTTGAGAAATTATGAATTCCCAAATTTATCGTAAACAATCATTATATCACGGGTCAATAAAAAGTACCTATTATAAAAAAAATTATACGACTGCCTGAAAAAAGGATTATATTGTTTTCAGGGTTCATGTATGTATGTATGTATGTGAGTTTGTATATTCCACCATAACTTTATACGCCTGAACCGATTTTGATAAATGAGGTATCGTTAGAATCCCTAGCTTATTCCGGGTGACATAGGCTAGTAAAATTTTCAAAAAAAAGTGATGGGGTGACCATGGTCTCGCATTAAAGACTAAAGTAGATTTTTTTTTTCGAAAATAAGTTTAACTATATACTCATCATCTAGAAAATGATGAGTAGGTTCCAAAAATATATACTAATATAGTTCAATATCCAGTGATTCCCAAAAAATATCATTTAATAAAAATGTGAATAAGACTCCATTGTTAATTAATCAATGACTGTGGTATCGTTACGTAGTAGATAGTTACGGGCTACGGCAGAGCAGTCGTATTTATTAATAATTTTAATTATATTCACTTGTTCATTGTTTACATAGATTTTATTTATTCTTTTACCTTTCTATCAAAATACTTAACAATATTATATGAATACAATTTAATTTGTACTTTATCGTAAGCTGCATAAGGTATATATTGCAATACACATTTTAATACAATATCATTTCTTTTACAAATTTACTTAGAGTAACAAAGCTCAATGGTCATAAAGTTTTTATTTATAGCATATTGTTTCGTTTGAGATACTCTGCTCTGCTCAACACTTCCAACAAAACCATACAAGTTTAGTGTTTTTGTTTTTCTGACCTTGGCATCTCTATATGGACTTTGACATTGTAATCAGTGAAAATAATATTTAGGCCCTTGCTTTGTAATTGGATTGGAGTATTCGCTTCTGGATTTGATTTTACTTGTTTTATATATCACAAGGTAAGATCAACATACTTACTTACTAATATTATAAATGCCACTTTGTTTGTTGGTTTGTTGGTTTGTCCTTCAATCACGCCGCAACGGAGCAACGGATTGACGTGATTTTTGGCATGGATATAGTTGAGGACCTGGAGAGTGACATAGGCTACTTTTTATCCCGGAAAATTAAGGAGTTCTTGCGGGAATAACAAAAAACTTAAACCACGCGGACGAAGTCGCGGGCATCAGCTAGTTATTTTATATTCAGTAACCTGAAAGTTGCATAGTCACTAGCCACGGCCGAAGCCTTCCACCAGACCAGACCAGAGCAGAAAATATTATAAATGCGAAAGTGTGTTGTGTCTGTCTGTCTGTCTGTCTGCTACGCTTTCACGGATAACATTTCAGCTATACAACTTAGTAGAGAAAACGAAGCTCTGCTGTTTAGGAACAGCTGGTTGAACATGAAAATATCAAAATTGGAAGATGCGGCCTTTGGGACTCTGTTTTTTTTTTTGGGTGCCACGCCAGATGCATTGTATAGTAAAGAGATAATAGAAATAAAATGTCCCCAATCTGCCATTGGAAAGGATCCTGAGGATGCCGTAAAGCAAAATCAAATAAAATAAAATATGGAAAGCAGTAAATCAATCAATGACACAAAATAAGAGCTATGGTATTACCAAATTAGAGCCAGTTACACATAACTCAAAAAATTATTATACTTATTTACTTCCAGAAATTTTGGATTCCTGAAAAGCTAGATCTATGCCTCTCAGAGACAGTTTTATGATAAAAATATTTATATAAGTATACTATATAAGAATATTTAAAACTCAGCCCTTGACTGCTTTCTCATCTGATGCTAAGTGATCATGCACCCTAAGACGGTAGCGGGCAAACCCGTTAGGGATGTCATATCCCTAATCGGTTATAACCCATAACCCTATAACCCATAACCCTTATCGGTTTCTAAACGATATCGTACTGGAATGCTTACTCCCTTGGCGGCTCATCTTTGCAGATAGGGTAAAATATAGCCACGGCCGTAGCCTTCAACTAGACAATACCAGACAAGATTTGGAAATTGCAAATTCCGGAAATAACCTTGCAGTGGTCAATTTGTGAATTGAAAATAGGGTTAGGATTTATTTATATCTTTTAACTAATCATGATTACAATTGAATTTGTACTTTATCATAAACTGCATAAGGTATGTTTTGCAAAGACATTTTAATACAATATAATTGGTAACATTTACATTACCTGATACCTGAGAGGGTCCGCGTGTTTGTGATATTATTTTTGACCAATCCTCTGCACGTGCTAACTAACTACACCTGCGTAATACACAATACCAATCGCTTATCTGTGAGTTGTTTTCAAAATAACAATGGCGTTTTCGAGACAACTGAATTACTCTAATGACCCATGTAGTAAATCTTGATCAATAATCGTGTACCTTAATTGTTAATAACAGTCAGATAGCCGTATGGGTTTTAAAATTTAAAAAATCATAAATTTTAATGATAAGTAAATAAACGAAAAACTTGTAGGTGTATCTAGTTTTTAGTGTTACATTATGATACCCGTGTGCAAACTTATTTTATAAAAGTTTATGTATGCCAAATAAACATTTATCAAACGGGAAAATAATATTTAAGTGATAACTAAGATTATACAATTTTATTAACATGGTGAAAATATTACGAACTTGACTACACAATTTGACAAAGTATCAAAGTAGCTTTATCGGCCTATGCCGTCTTTGTGTGAGTGCAGCTAACGGTCTTGCTGTGCGGTATACCTACAGATTCCAAAATTGGCTGAGCTCGCAATTAGGCGGGCGAGAATACGGACCCTTAACTGCTGACCTACGCTTGTTCTGGACTCTGAGATTCTGCTGCTATACGATTAATCTTTGAGGTTAAGTTTGGCAATTGTTAGGTATTCTTTAGCCATTTAGCTAATAATAATATATTTATCGACATGCAGGGTTCCGAAATATGTAAATAAATAAATATAATATAGATAATTATTTTATTTATAGCTAGCTAATTACAGTAGAAGTCTGGTTGATGGCGATATAATTTAGGTGGGTACTTAGGTAATAATCAAGAAAAAATATTTACAGTAGGTATTGTGCATTATTCAAGAAATACTTGATAAAAAAACTAAATTTACCATTACTCTAGAGTCTACCTACTTCAGAACTATAGGCACATGAGTTCTGATCTGCTTAGAGCCTTCGGTCATGGCTAGCTATAACCCTACCGGCGAAGCCAAGTGCTGCCAAGCGATTTAGCGTACCTAGAAATCGATTTGGGGTTTATTATAAGTACCAAGCCGTTATACCCCTTCTTATTAGCCCACTACTATCTTAGGCTACATCATCAAATACCATCAGGTTGAATCGCAGTCAAGGGCTGACTTGTGAAAGAATCAAAAAACAAGAATAACTAACATATATAAGAAATACTTTAAAAAAACACAAAAACAAGTGATCAAGATTGTTTTTAAAAAAAAATATATAATTAGACACGTTTACGTGCTCTCCGAGGCACGGGGTTGAAACACCGCCAACTTCCTAACTCCGGGCTAGTAATGAGAATTTCTTGCCAGAAAAACCCAATACTTGTTATGGCCCGACCCGGGACTCGAACCCGGGACCTCGTCGGTCGCAGTCAAAGACAATATATAAACCTGTATTATAATTAATCTATTGTCGCAGTCCAACATGCTAACCACTATACCAACGAGGCAGTCATGGATATATAACTATACGTTAGATGGCACTAGGTAAGTTTGATCGAGTTGATGATTCAACTACTACTCGTTAGATGGCAATAGCTATGTTCGTTATTAATTATTTTTCAGCTTGCACAGTTACGCCATCTCAGATAATGCGAAGAACTACAAGGTACCGGCGACTTTAATGCGCATTTAGCGAGCTTTGATTTAATGTATGAAGAGAACAGTCTTATACTGGTATATATTGTCTTTGGTTTACATTGAGTAATTCGATTGTTAATGCTGTTGTAATTGTAAAAACGAATGATACTATCGTCTATTTCAATGCAC
Organism: Erebia epiphron; assembly: GCA_963932025.1. Lineage (NCBI taxonomy): Eukaryota > Metazoa > Arthropoda > Insecta > Lepidoptera > Nymphalidae > Erebia > Erebia epiphron. Next base: position 39,938,766 of record OZ009948.1, on the reverse strand, counting down.
ATATTGCCAACATCTCAACCAACTGCGAGGTAGATGGAGCAAACTGAAAACCAGCGCCGTGTATTGTTGTCAATGCTCGGTAATGCTGAGTTTTCTACCTATTGCTTATTGTTAAACGATAAGTGCTTAAAACACATTTATTTGTGGTGTTAATTTGTTGGCATGTTCGACTGCGGCCGACGAGGTCCCGGGTTCGAGTCCCGGGTCGGGCCATAATTGGGTATTGGGGTTTTTCTGACTAGAAATTCTCAGTAGGTACTAGCCCGGAGTTAGGAAGTTGGCGGTGTTTCACCCCAGTGCCTCGGAGAGCACATTAAGCCGTCGGTCCCGGTTATTATTACTAACATTATAATAGTCGTTAAAGCCGCCAACCCGCATTGGAGCAGCGTGGTAAGCTCTAATTCCCTCTCTCCTATAAGAGTGGAGGCCTGTGCCCAGAAGTGGGGCGTTAATGGGCTGTAGTGGTGGTGATGGTGGTGGTTAATTTGTTAAATTAGGTTCCTAATTCGAATGTCTCTGCCTTCCTATTTTTGTGCTTGACTTTAATCTTTATTGTTTGATGGGAAATATTAATTAGGTTTAGTTTTAGGACGCTCTTGCTTCGAAGATCAACAACAACCACACTTATTCATGGAGTAAACATGGAGTATGAAAATATACTCATACCCTCTTTTCATCTTCTTTTATCAGTTACATCCCGTAATATCCCGTACGTCCCGTGAACATCGTTCACTGCAATAGGTCATTATCCTACTTGATGATCGATACATAAGACTTTTATACGTTTATATTATTTACCATTAGTTATCATATAATTGAGATCGTCCTCATCGTTTTAGCCAATCCATCAAATAAATATTATAAATGCGAAAGTTTGGATGGATGGATGTATGGATGCATGGATGTATGTATGGATGGATGTTTGTTTCTCAATCACGCCCGGAACGATCTCTACAGAACACTACTCAAACGGTTCCCGGCGACTCGCTCTAGATCGTTCGTCTGCTGTAATTACGATATGCACTTGTTACACGGTGTCACTTGAAAATCGTTGGTGTAAAAACCGTCATTAGTGAAAGTGCGGGTCGACGGCCGCAGTGGGAGTGCACCCGACCGCAACCACATCCTTCCAACATATTTCGATGCTTCCAACATAAAAGTTGTATTTATCTAATATACTTCTAATAAAAACTCCCTTTTTGGTCTAGCCACCCAATGGCTACCATATTGGGTTGCGGTACATAGGAAGCCGTACATCGAACCCGAGAGGAGTTTGTTCCGAACTTCGAATACTGTTTTGAGTTTTTACTGCTATACTAACTTTGATGAAATCTGGCAAAAAGATAGGTTTCATTCCAGGGAAGGGCATATGCCTTTTAATAACGAAAAATTAGAGAATTCCCCCACGAGAACCAACATCGTTCTACCCACGCGGACGAAGCCAAGTCCATAATCTAGTATTACACTAATTCCTACGCCCTGCGACCAGTTCAGAAGACACTAATGGACAGGTAGATCAAAAAATTACACCTAAGCTAAGATTCTAAGAAACTTCATTAACGTAGTTATAGGGGGGTCATCGTTCGCAACGTAGGTACCTACTATGTGCAGCCTACCGCGACCGTCCGCTATAGCAGCTAGTCCTTTGCAGTACCTAACTGCAGGACAATGCACCATCTGCCATGTTACACAAACACTAACAAACATAAGGTACACATGTAAGTTTAAGGTGCTCGGATGGACCAATCAAATCCGGATTTCGTAGTCCCATCCGCTTTTAATATCGGTATCTTCAAATCAAGGGCATGTTTTCAAGCAATGGAGAAGTTTCATGAAGTTTCATGATGTTGTGAATATCATATTTAACACAACGGAAGTAAAATATAGATTAAAACTAATAAATCTGTGGTTTTTTTTTAAATCTATCAATAAATGACAGAAATGACGATTTAAAAGATTAATTATTTAATGTACACCGATTGCTGTATCTTACCGATTACTGTATCTTCACACATAACTTAAGTGCTTTTAATTCAATTAAGTCAATTATTTCTTTTATTCGGCTATATAGAGTCGGTTGATAGGGAATTATGACGTCACGTCTCCCGTCTTGCAAGCGCAACTTTAAAGTTCCATAACTTTTTCATTTGTTAAGATATTTTAATGATTCTTTCATATTTTTGTTTTATTTTGTCTTAATTTTCATAATAAATTTAAAAAAAAAAAGTAATCTTCTCCATTAGGCTGGATCACCTATTGCCAGCAATTTTGACTGCCACGGTGGCATGCCGCCACACGCTAGTCAAATAAAAAAAAATTGATCGACTGATAGATCATTGCTTTCGAACTTATTTTTTCAAATTAAAATCTATTTTTTTTAATTCTTGTATATAAAGTTTATCTAACTGTCACATAATGTATATTGTATCATAACTGACTCTATAATCGCGAAAAAATTAAGGACGAAAAAATTATCCACCCCTTAGAATTGACACCTCTTTTCACACAACACACGCTCAAATTATAACGGTTTACAGTACCCAGGTGTAATATTTGCTTTGGTGATGCAGTCGGCTTTCTCAAATTAGCGCTCTACGTCGTTGGGTGTTTGCGCCTTAAATGGACCAGTTTACAGTTGAATATCCTTGGTGACAATATTAATGTTTATATGTGTCACCGTAAGATTGTAAAAACCGTTAGATTATAATCTAACTCACGATATTGTAAACTGTCGAAAGATTACAATGTAACGCATTAATTTCGGTAGATTGTAATCAGTAAGGTATATTAACCCGATAAAACCTAAGTAGGTATACCTGATTATTTATGTCGAACCCTAACCTAACCAACCAGAAAGAGACAAGAAAACGTAAATACAATGAATATTTTAAAAAATTACACTTAGAACATTGAACGGTTCACAATCTTTCGACAGTTTACAATATCGCGTGTTAGATTATTATCTAACGGTTTTTACAATCTTACGGTGACATATGCATAAAATGTTACACCATATTTTGAGTTAGTGGCGGTTTGGATGGCTCACAAAAATAGGGTTCAACAAGTGAGTCAAGTGACTGAATGAAATAAAACATTTCATTTCACAAATTCTCTTTTCTGTAGAAAGTGTATCATTAATCTGGAACAATGGGTGAAGAATTCATTCATACCGGTGTAGTAGGTACTCAAATGTGAACATAACAATGTGGTGATTGGAGCATTTGTGCTAAATCTGACGTTGGGAATGAAGCACAACTTGCGTGAGGATTACACATGCGTGATAAACATTATCAAAGGCAAGCCGAAAACCTGCGAAATATATGATTGATTCCACTGAATACGTAATTTATCTATTCAGTCATTGATTCCGTCCCGTCCCCTGGCCATCGTTGTATTATTAACTAGATGATGCCCGCGACTTCGTAAGCGTTGATTTGGATTTTTTATTATTTTGAAGTCCTTAATTTTAAAACCGGCCAAGTGCGAGTCGGACTCGCGCACCGAGGGTTCCGTACAAACATGTTTAAGTTTTAAATTATTAAAAAAATACGAAAAAAACACGTTTATTGTATGGGGACCCCCCTTAATATATATATTTTTTTAATTTTTAGTATTTGTTGTTATAACGGCAACGGAAATACATCATTTGTGAAAATTTCAGCTTTCTAGCTATCACGGTCTATGAGATACAGCCTGGAGACAGACAGACAGACAGACAGACAGCGGAGTCTTAGTAATAGGGTCCCGTTTTTACCCTTTGGGTACGGAACCCTAAAAAGGATCTTATGTCCTTCCGGGATACAACCTATCTCTGTACCAAACTAAATCGGTTGAAAAGATGGGCCGTGAAAGCATAGCAGACAGACAGATGGACATACAGATATACTTGCGCATTTATAATATTAGCAATATAACAAATGAATTAATTATTTGCAAGTATCTCTGAAGCAAATCAGCTACAAAAGGGTCGATCAGTTCGGAGCAATAACTGGTGCAGTTTTGAAAATTGGTATCTACAGTTACTATATGAAGTGTCCATACCAAAAATAGAAAGGTTTTTTTCTATTTTCAATCTTTTTGAGATTATTAACTAAATTCTGAAAAACTAGTCATTCTGCAAACATGTCCCCTACGTTCGGCCAACCGTGGGGTAAGCGGGATTTTTAAATGAAGCAATTTTCAAAACTACACCATTTACAAGTACTTACTTGGTCTGATTTCATAAATTTTCTCAAAAACAGCACGAATATTTTCTCCCTCACGGTTCCTAAATATAAATCTGATTTCGTACCTCTCACCGTCGATACTAATATTTGACGTAATAACAAATAAGTACGCCATATTTACTGGAGGAGGGTTGATATGTGGTGAGTGGTGACGGCTCCGAGAAAATTCCATTAGTGGGGCGCTGTAGGAAATAGCATATCAATAATTGCGATGGCGGCTGTATCCGAACTCACATCTTCGAGTAAAAATTAAGGCTAGGGAAATTCCGCAAGCGGAAAACGTGCACAGGATGTGTCTTCGGCATCTTGTCCACGCAGTCATCGGCGCTAACCCAACATTTCAATACCTATGCCACTTAGCGAGTTGGTATAACGAAATTCCATCTACAGACATCGCTATAGAATTGGAATTCTGCTAGCTTTTTTTAATTTTATTCTCCTACAAGTAACCCTTGACTATAATCACATCTGGATGGTATTGGTTAGCGGCGATGCAGCCTAAGATGGTAAGTTTATGGTAGTTATATTAAGTAACTAGCTGTTGGCCTCGACTTTGTCCGCATCAATTTCTGTTATTATGATCGCAGCGTGATGTTATATAGCCTTAAAAAGCCTTCCTCGATAAATGGACTATCCAACACAAAAATAATTTTTCAATTCGAACCAGTAGGTCCTGAGATTAGCGCGTTCAAACAAACAAACTCTTCAGCTTTATAATATTAGTATAGATTACCTAGCCCAAATCGGTTTCTACACGGCATCATACCGGATCGGTAAATCGTTTGGCGGTGCGTTTTTAGGAGGCACAGCCAAATAACCCTCAGACCAGACCAGAGATAATAGGGAAATTCCAAAATGACACTAGCGGGGATCGAACTCGGAACCTGGCACTTATAAGACCACTGCGCCAGGGAGGTTGTAGATTTCATGCTAGCCTATAGCTGATCAACCGTGCCCCTAGGCTAAGCTTTGGCACGTGTGGCTAAGCGTTGGCGCATTGAAGACTGTTAAGTAACTCTCCGTATGTTAGTACTCAGTAGTACTCTTAGTATACTCCGTAGTTTGATATTGCTGCAGAATCCATCAGCTAGTCATTTTATATTTCAGGCACGATCTATCGATAATTAAGGCGTCCGCAGAACTTATATTTTACTTACTTAAAAATATAATACTATATATAATATATATAATATAATACTTAGAACTTATATACCGGTATTTTTTTAGACTTTTTCCCCGATAAATCAAAAACTATAATGACTAAAAATAATTAAAAATCTGTTTTAGAATGTACAAAGTAAACCCTTTCATATGATACCCCACACAGTACAGTTATCTCACTTTTAAATTTCAACCCTCCGATTTTCTCCCCTTTTTAAATAAGAACAAAAATAATTTCCAATATTTTTTAATTCCAGTGTCTTTGGGCCACTTATATACACAACTATTCCAAATTTCATGTCGATAGCTTCGGTAGTTACTGAAATAATTGAGTGTGACGGACGGACAGACAGACGGAGAAAGTCGCACCATAAGGGTTCCATTTTACCATTTTGGTACGGAACCCTAAAAAGGGTGTGGCTATACGATAATTTATCAATCCGACTCATGGACCTACAGCTCACATTGAAACTAGCGCAAATACACCTGTATATAAAAATCTAGCGCATAAATAACTTAGAGAGATACAATATGGGAGTCGCAGACCCCGGAGGCGCCAGCCGCACCGCATTACCATAATTTTGCTCGTTAGGACCGCTCGCCGGCTCCGCGATTATATCTCTACGTTTCGTTTGGATAAACAGAATTAATCTAACTTTTTTTTTGTTTTGGCTTTAGTTGCCATTTGGCCATTATCATTATATTATACATTCTGTGTCATTATACGATTTTCCCAGACCCCAACTATTTATATTATTTCAAAACAGTGAATTGACGTTATTATATTTATTATATTCAACTTCCCTCTTTCTCAAAAAGGTATTATTGGCCAAAAGCAGAGATAACTACTAGGTAATTAGTTTGCGATAGGTATGAAACCTTCTGTAAGGAGACATTTATCTAACTTGCCTAGTCGTAAGGTAAGATGTGTACGAAAAATATCTTATAATTCTAATTTTAGAACGAAAGTTTAGTCACATATTCTTAAATTTAAATCATCATAATATAAGGACCTTCGTCCAGCAGTGGAGTTGGACGTCTATAGGCTGAGACTACGAGGACGATCCGTTTGCTCGAAATATTGTAAACTATCAATTGTATATTTTTCGAAAAAGGCGTTGTATTTATGATAGCATAGTTTAAGCATTTATAATAATATGTTCCCCTACTTTAGGTGGACGTGTGGTCATAATGAGCAAAGCGGCACAAGATGTTTTGTCAAAATCCTTGCAAGAGCCAAAAAACCACCAGTGGACGACTACAGATCATCGATATATATGTAGGTACTAGATGGGCCCTTTCATAGATAAGTGTTGGGCGCCCGACTTGTAGGGCGTGCCCCTCACCTGTATAAGCCTGTCCTTGTCCCGCCATAGCGCTGTCCCGCTTTTCAGACTAGATGACGTAAGAAAATAGGTCCACATTATTTGTTTGACAGGGTCCGTCTATGTAAATGTAGGCCGTTGCTACAGATTGGTAAGACGATCGAGCAAAACAACCATCGATATGTACCTAGATGGGTACAATCGAAACAGTGGAAGGTTTGCGCTTGACCGACCGCGGCCGTGCAGCGCTGCATACATAATTGATATCGTACGCAGAGCATTAGCATACCTACCTAGCTCGTATCTAGTAACGTGTAGTAGCTGGGATATCTGCCCTCGACACGACCGATTCGTACAAACCAGCGCTTCCTAAACTTTGATGTTTAAATTATATTTTTGCGCTACCTTGCATTAACAAAAAACATCAACAAGTTTGGCCATTAAAAATCACGATATTGTATCACGCTTTTTGGTCGCGAAATGTTTGTAGCAAGCATTAGTACAAATTGAAACTTTCTACTTACCGAAAATTTCTTATTGAAACTTTCTACTCACTGAACATTTCTTAAGTATTTCAATGTATATAACGGGTACATACCACGATTAATTTTTGTTTTTATTTGTCGATATTTCAACCCAATTGCACGGGTCGTGGTCACGACGGGACTGCGGTGCTGCGAGAGATCTGTGGGACTTCATCTCTCGCAGCACCGCAGTCCCGTCGTGACCACGACCCGCGCAATTGGGTTGAAATATCGACAAATAAAAACAAAAATTAATCGTGGTATGTACCCGTTATATACATTGAAATATGTCGTTAAACCACGAAATAAGCTTAAAATCATTTCTTAAGTACTTATGGTTATGTTATATACGAGTCTACCGGGAAGACTTAGGACTAACGCAATTGTAGAGTGTTTTCTCTACTTCTATTCTTTACTCTTCCGCGTTTAAATTGATTACAATGTATAGGGTTCAAGCCTAAGTAAACGGACCAAACTGTACTGTTACGGTAAAATGACAGCTACAGTGTAACGATCCCAATCAGCTGTATTGGCCAACTCCCTTTCGCCAGTGGCCAAAATCCAGTGTCGAAGTAAGCACAACAACAAAAAAAATTAGATTTTAGCAATAATTGTCGCAGCTTTATCAGAATGGGCCTAGCTCTCCATTGCAGGATCAAGGCCACCCATTTGAGAACCGCTGGCTCTAATCGGAAGCCGGCGATGCGTGAGCGTGCGCCTAACATGCTATTGTGGAATGCTTTATCGATATTCAAAGGATATTGAAAGCGGACCGAGATATATATTTATTTAATCTTAATTATTTCTTTATAATATATATTTATTTTATTCTTATTTATTTTATTCTTATTTATTTTATTTTATATTGTTGGGCGCAACAAATTGTTCAGTTTGTTTTACTTTAAAGGTAGTGTAGGACAACGATTTGGTTGATGTGAGAGTAACATCATTTCATACCCACAAGGAATACAGTTTTGAACGGTGGCATTTATAGAATGTTCAATTAATTTCGATACAAAATTATAATTATAATTGTATGTTTGGTATACTATTTCACATTTCTATAGTTAACTTAAAGTTAACTTTATTGGATTTGTGTTGTTATGAGCGTTTAGTATAATTCATTTTTTCATTATAATTCATTCATTTAAAAAAAAAACGTTTTAAATATTTTAACGTTTTAAATATTGCCAATTGTTAAATGTTTCTCAAAGTTTTTAGTAACAAAAGCGTAATCATACTATCAATTAATTAAAAAAATATAATAGATATTATAAACCTAGTTTGTGTGGGAAAAGGAACAGAACAAGGTCTTTCTGCGTTTTCATTTACGTGAGAAAAGACGAAAAGTATAGCAAAAATATCCGTTTTCCCGGGTGAATGTACCTAGTCCATTTCAAATGAAATAAAAAAGTCCAAAGAACCGAAGGACAGGCGTTTGTCCTGAAATGGGGCAGCCACAGCCTACAATGCTTATAAAATGTTTTGTATAGGTCGGGCTTCTTACGAAATCTGTTGTTTTTGTGCCTTCAAATGTAAAATTAATTAACGAAGTTCCAGAAAACTTACAAAATGAAGAAATAAAGAACGAAGTTCTTTTATGAGTAACTACAATATCCATAAAAGAGGTTTACGTAAGCGTAATCTAAAATAAGGAGTAAGTATTCACCTACTAGCTGATGCCCGCGACTATCCATACATCCATCCATCCAAACTTTCACATTTATAATATTTACTAGCGAATGCCCGCGACTTCGTCCGCGTGGATTGTGGTTTTTGGTTCCCGCGGGAACTCCTTAGTTTTCCGGGATAAAAAGTAGCCTATGTGTTATTCCAGATTATAATCTATCTCTGTGCCAAATTTCATCCAGATCCTTTCAGCCATTGCGGCGTGATTGAGTGACAAACATCCATCCATACATCCATCCATCCATACATCCATCCATCCATACATCCATCCATCCATACATCCATCCATCCATACATCCATCCATCCAAACTTTTGCATTTATAATATTTATTTGATTTGATTATGTGTAATATATTTTCCTTAACTAGAAAAAAGGTAAACTATTTAGCTTATAATATCTCTGAAAGATTCGCTTTGTCGCGATGGATAGAAATTTGTTACCATAAACTAACGATGAACATACGAGTGAAAACCTAATTCGAGAACGTCATGGCAAAGTGCGTCGTTACGCGTTTTGTAAAGGATTCTATGATTTGTTTACCTCTTCTATGTACTATTATAGGTACCTAAAGAAAAATAGACGATAACCCGAATTCTGGGGCTATCGCGCCGTAAAACTTGATTATTTTTATTATCTCTGCCTATAAATAAAATGGCCTATTGAAGTTAACTAAGCACTGCCTAAGTACCTAAAGAAACCAACATTCTTGGTAATTTTGGTTCGATTCTATATTCTAGGCTGTTGTGAAGAGAGCAAGAGCCACGAAGGGGGTCCGCGTAGATAGGGTCAGAAATAAGCCTCGCCGTTTGGTCAGCATGCTAAACTAGGTTTTGTCCGCGGCTTCGCTCACGTTATATTCGATTTTCATACAAATTACAAAGTCCTATTTTACCCCCTTAGGGGTTGAATTTTCAAATATCCTTTCTTAGCAGATGCCTACGTCATAATCAAATTTTGAGCTGTGCGTTTTTGCGACTTTTATATACTCGTATTTAGAAAATATGTTAGGTCAATGCGTCGCGACTCATGCGGTCGGCAATTAGGTTGTATCGCACTGTACCTGATATAAAACTCATTTATACCTATAAAGTAAGTCTCCATCATTATTTTAACATAAAATTGTTCTCCTCACAATTCACAAAACACAGCTAGGAAATCTTTGGTGTACCAATTAGAAAGAAAATTCCCCCATATTTTCAGAAGGCGCAGACAAAAGTAGGTAAGACATGTCAAAGGACATTCCCAACGCCAGTCGGTACTCGGTACCACTAAGGCAACTATTAACTTTTTAATTAAACTTGGTAGCGCCGGCAAGCTAACGATCACATTTTTCTAGATACCCTCCTATCACTGCGTCCCACTCGGGGGAAATCTCACGGCATTCGCAAGAATAATTGCCGGGATTAATAATATCAAATCGGGCGAAAGGATGACATCGTAAATCGCCTCTAATCTTTTAGGTACATTCTGTACCTAAGGGTTTAAATAATTGCCAGTATTAAATGCTACTAAGGCTTAGTAGGTGCAGTATTTTTTTTTCCATTCTAGTACAAGTTAGCCCTGACTGTGACCTCTGGTGGTAAGGGATGATGCAGTCCGAAATGGTGGCGGACTAACCTGTTAGGGTATGACAGTAATATTAAACCCATCATCCCTAATCCGTTTCATACATGGCATCGGAACGATAAATCGCTAGATGGATACCGGGAGAGTGGTAACTTGCCACGACCGAAGCCTCCCACCAGACCAGACAAAAAAAATCTGTAAATATAAATTCCCAAATAGTCTGCCGGAGATCGAACCATCTATCTGTCTGCTACGTTTTCCCGGCCCATCCTTTCAACCGATTTTGAACCTTAAACCACACGGACAAAGCCGCGGGCATCATCTAGTATTGATATATAACTTTCATTATGAGATTACCGTATTTCATCGGCTGTATTACCGTAAAGTACGAGAAAATACGCAGTGAAAATTTTTAATTGCTAGGAAGTAGGGGACTCTTAGCATTAAGCGAAGGTAGTTGAAAAGTTTGCGCTCTTACAATAGGTAGTTTTAATCGATTTCAGCAAGGTGGAAATGGAAAAAGCTGGTACAAAAGTAGATTCGGCTATAACTTTGAGATGGTCACGGCCGCTGATTTGTTTAAAACTTAAATCTGCATTTTCATCGAGCGCTCCCCATGCAAACGAAGTTTAGTTCGTAAGAAAAATTCTGAGTTTAAGCTCATTTTTAACCGACTTCCAAAAAAGGAGGAGGTTCTCAATTCGGCGCGTATCTTTTTCTTTTTTTTTTTTGTTTAACAAACTAAATGTTTTTTTTTCGGAAATCTTACGGGTGTACAAATTTCATCATTTCATTGAGTTTCATTGATTATTTTTTAATAGCTTCGTTTTAGTTTTAATACTGTAATTATTATTTCCACTGACATATTTAAATAGAAGACGTGGGTCGTGGGTTCAAAATATGTAGGAGTGCTACCAAATTTGATAAATTAAAAAAAAAAAATGATAAATGAGTTTTGACTTTTACGGTAACGAATATTTCACATATGCTTTTTTTTGACCAACTTCAAATATGTGAAAGTAGTTCACTACAAAGTACAAATAAAGAAGCCCGAAAGTATGACCTTGTTTCCCGACGTTTGTTCTCTAGTGGACACGAACATTCGTCAATTTGGAAACTCCTATTTATAATTAACTAGATGATGCCAGCGACTTCATCCGCGTGGATAAAGTTTTTTCAATTCCCGCGGGAACTTCTTAATTTTCCGGGATACAAACTACCCCTGTAGCAAATTTCATCAAAATTGGTTGAAAGGATGGGCCGTGAAAGCGAAGCACAGACAGACAGACAGACACACTTTGGCATTTATAATATTCGTACGGATACGATGAAAATTATAGCCATTTATTTATTTAATTTGCGAGGCCATAGTGTAAAGGAATTGTAGGAGTTAACCGAATCGTACTCGTACAATTTGAATAAATTACTTGTAATCCATTCAGGTAAGTAGGTATCCATCAGAACCCAAATGAATTACCTAAGGTTTATATTTTATTGAAGAGCTCGGGAAACATTGTAATTAATATTCAAGATACAAGGTAATTCGAGCTGTAGGATTATGATTCTTTGCAATAGTTTCAAATTAGATGATTTCGACCAAACACCAAGGTCGAAAAGATCTAAAGGAAACATTTCACGCGATCTTATTTACCACTATCAAATAAATATTATAAATGTGAAAGTTTGGATGGATGGATATATGGATGTTTGGATGTATGGACGTATGGATGGATGTATGGATGGATGTTTGTTAAGCCCCAACAATGGCTGAACGGATCTGGATGAAATTTGGCACGGAGATAGATTGAATGGAATAACACATATGCTACTTTTTATCCCGGAAAACGAAGCAGTTCCCGCGGGAACCAAAAAACTCAATCCAGGCGGACGTAGTCGGACATACTCACAAACTTTCGCGTTTATAATATTAGTAAGATAGTAAGATATATATTGTGGTACTGAACGCCACGTAAATTGTTTCCAAACGCGGGGTGAATCAAGCATGAATCTGTTATTTAAAATGAAAATGAAAAAAATTTATAGCGAAATGATTTATTTCACGTAGGACAACTGTGCCACATGATAAGTCGCTTATGATCATCATTAAGTCCTATGTCCCCCCTTCGGGGCAGAAGGCAGACTACTCTTTTCCAAGCCGATCTGTCGGACGCCTTATGCTTGAGCTCGCCCCACGTTAGGCCGATCTTCGCCTCATCAAGTATATAGTACGCCGCCAAGTCTGTTTTGGCCACCCGCGTTTTCTTTGACCTTGCGGGTTCCAATCCAACGCCTGTTTGGGATATGGTCCGGTGCTCGACGCAGTGTTTTTTTTTTTATCCACTACAAGTTAGCCCTTGACTGCGATCTCACCTGATGGTAAGTGACGATGCAGTCTAAGATGGTAGCGGGCTAACCTGTTAGGGGCATGGCAGTTATATTATTAAACCCATACCCCTATTCGGTTTCTACACGGCATCGTACCGGAACGCTCAATCGCTTGGCGGCACGTCTTTGCCGGTAGGGTGGTAACTAGCCACGGCCGAAGCCTCCCACCAGGCCAGACCAGGGAAAATTCAGAAACTATAAATTCCCAAATTGACCCTGCCGGGGATCGAACCCGGGACCTTCGCACGTTAAGGCAACAGCGCTACACACTGCGCCACGTAGGTCGTCAACCCGACCCGGTGTATGCCCGATCCAGTCGCTTATGATAAGACACCAAAAATATACGCAACAAAAGCATTCCAGTATAGAAAGGTAGGTTAAGGGTATACATACCTCTGAGGATCTGGTAGAGGAAGACTTTGATGTGGTCGGCGGAGAGGTGCTGCGGTGACACGATGATCTTGTGCAGGTCGCTCTGGAGCAGTTCGGTTATCACGTAACTGTTCAATGCTGGGTTAAGGCAGTTTCGAGTGCAAATATATTGGAAAATATTATAAATAACATTGGAGAAATTCCTTCACAATGGTACCTTCAACAAAGTACATAGATAGGTACCTCCAAATCAAGAGTAAATTAGGCATTTTCTAGGCAAGCGCGCTCCACCTTAGGCTGTATCACCACTTGCAAGCAGATCTGATTGCAGCCAAGCGCTAGCCCATTTAAAAAAAAAGTTTTCTATCCCGCTTAGCCAAAACAAGAAAAAAGTTGGTCTATAATAATGCATTTACAATGTAAATACTTCAGAATTCGCCCGACGACAGTTTTCTTCTTTTGGTCAAAACCACTATTTTAACGATATCATAATGATCAGAAATAAACTTAGATTATGGAGATCGCAATGAAACACTGAGTTATTTTGGAATACGTTTAAGAGCGCAGTTTATTAGAAGTTTAGCGTAAATGACAAACATTTAGTTATGTTTAATGATAAAGTTATCTGTAAAATAAACGCCACAACAATTATAAAGTCTCTTAGAATCTCGCAGACGTTAATTACATTATTAAAGAGGATTTGAGAGATCATAGCTCAATTTAGTTATTCATTTCACAGACACACACACATTTACTAGTGCTTAGTATCATAATAAATCACAATTTAGCGCAAAAGCGTTAAACAGTCAACCGTAGTGTTAATTCAGAGCGGTTTTGCCCATTAAAGCTCTAATAGGACTTTCACAAACAAACACCTACGTTGGCCGCGCTAATGAGTACAAAACCAACCGAATTTAGTTAGTACTGAACACAGCCTATAAAAGAAATAAAGGTACGTGTCGCTCAGTCAGACTGAAAAAACTGACACTCGAAAATTGCGACGACCTACAGTGGAACAATGGAATAATAATTTAATATAAAAAAATCTTTTTAAACTACCGACTTCAAACTCCCGCGCCAACTTTACAACAACAAGCACACGCTATACAAAGTACTTATTTTATTGTTGATATTTTAAAAAGCGCTCGACCGATTTCGGTAAAATTTATATGGGACCACTTGGGAAGTATGCCCTTTCAAATAAAAAAAGAATCATCCAAATCGGTCCACCCAGTCAAAAGTTCTGAGGTAACAAACATTAAAAAAAAAAACAGTCGAATTGAGAACCTCCTCCTTTTTTTTTTGCATCCAAATCGGTATACCCAGTCAAAAGTTCTGAGGTAACAAACATTTAAAAAAAAATACAGTCGAATTGAGAACCTCCTCCTTTTTTTGAAGTCGGTTGAAAAATGATCGCAGTCACCTGTATTTCAACAACATAATCGATAATACACTACTCGTGATAGTATGCACATATGGATTCATTTGATGAATAATTATTAATCGTAGGTTTTTATTAAGTGGATTATACAATAATATGACATACTCGTAAAATATGTATCCCTATTCTATGGTAATGCTTTACTTTGCATTGTAGTTGGTTATTTTAACCAAGCCATACTAGTTTTCTTCTTTCCCACATGAAAAATACACTTTATTTAAACGGCCAATCCTAAAATTGGTATAGAAGTAACTTAACTCCTTTTTATACCGGATATCCAAAGAGATCTCAAGAGATTTTAAATCCTAAACCTGAACGCTGGCATCATGTACTTACATACTTAGTTTTTAAAAATAAAATAAGGATTACAATATAGTTATCTCAAGATATTTGTTCAATAGTTACGCGTGTCAGAAACGAACCTTAACGAGTAATTTGAACACCCACACGGAGGGATGAGTTTTCCAGCCACGGGGAACGGAATGTCTATTTCTCCCTTGGGGCTCAAAAGGCTCGGAATTCTAAGGACCATACGCTATCTCGCTTATCTACGGCCAGTCGTCCCCGCCGTCGCCATTACCGAAATTACAGGACACACCGGATGTTGAAATTATGCAGTACTTGTTGCGGTGGCTTCGAAACTCAGCTGAGCTAAGCTCTCGAGGAATTTCCGTCTAATTCAGACAAATTGTCGCTCGCTGGAAAATGTAGTGGAAAATAGTTTTGTACAAAACATTTCTTACTGATGAAAGTATTTCAATTTTCTTCGAATTATGTGAAAAGGCATTGCCTTTTTGCTCAATTTTTATTACTAACTAGCTGATGCCCGCTTCGTACGCGTGGTTTAAGTTTTTTGATTCCCGCCAAATTTTGCCAATCTCTATGCTCAATTTTGTCGAAATTGATTAAGGGGATAGACAGTGAAAAGTAAACAGACAGGCAGGCAGGCAAACACACTTTCGCAGTTATGTGTGTGTTGAGGACAAATAAATATGTATAAAAGTATGGATAACATTCACGAATTTAGTGATTTTGGGATGCATTCAAGCCCTGCCAATACCTTACTAATTGTCGCCCCTTCCAATATTATTATTCAATTTATTTATTTTATTCTTTTTGTACTAACTATGTTTAACTTATAACTAACAGAAAATAAGTGGACAAAGGTAAAGCATATCTCTCGAATAGAAATTTCTTGCAGCTTTCATTGAAAGTGTGTAACGTGAAATGGGTGGTATAGGTCTAGGTACAAACATAATTATTTTAGTTAAATTATAGAATTCTGCAATACATTATACACAATCAATAGGTAGGTACACAGTATTACTTATATAAAATCGACATAAATACTGTTCCTTTAAAGGAAATAGACTTGTATTGGAAATCCTTGATGTTCAATGCCAGTACGTTGGCCTTCGTCACTGTCATGTAATGTAGATTTCTGCAGTATTAACATTTCTTCACGGAGAATCTCAATACCATCGCAATTTGTTGGATGCTGAAACTAAGTCTTGCAATTTGGTTTTAAAAAATCTGCCTTAAAGCTTTAATCTAGTAAATATATCGCTGTTTCCTTCTTATTTCTTTTTTTACTATTTACTTAATGAATTTATAGTCTTTCAGGTTACGGATAAACGTAAAATCTTTCAAGTGTTATTTGCAAAAATGATTTTTGGAAATGTGGTATTGGTGGTGGTAGTGGTAGTAGGTACATTATATGATATACCGTTCAAATGCTTATGGAGGTCAGACAATAGTGCTAAGTGCTGGCACTGCAGACAACAATAAAGTCCCTAAGGACAAAAACCAGACATTCATTCCCCAACGGATCAGCAAATTCCAAATTAGTAAGCAAATATTCATTTTCTTACCTCCTTTGTGGAATTATCAATAATCGTTTAATAATTATTATGAATCATTATTACTGATGAGAGATGAAAATATGAATTTACATAGATTGCTTGAAAGGATTTTAATAAAAACTTTTACCATTCATAAATGAATAATATGCAGATAGGGGTGAAAGAAAATTATACATTTCTTTATCATTTATGTATTTGTCGTTTTCAGTGGGTAAGAGCAGTATATTTAATATTTATTAGCAATGACGCCTAAAAGTCAGCCGGTTGATTTATATCGCCTGCTCTAAAATGGACGGCCTCCCAGGGGGCTGATAGAGACGTCATTGACCGCTGAATACCTGATAACGCGTGTAACACATATAACCATAGAGGTAGTATAAGGTAAAGAGTACTACTATCGCACCGCACTCCTTGTGCGCGGCGTAGGCAAGTGAACTATAGCTACTAATATTTATAGATATGTAAAAAATAGGGATGGGCAATAGTGCGCTGCAAGTGCGAAGTCGATAAAATACATCTGAACGGTACGGTACCTATTGTTTGTGTTTGTTTGTACCCTATCATACTAATATTGTGAAAGTGTGTTTGTTTGTTGGTCTGTTCAATCACGCCTCAATAGTGCAACGCAAGACGTGATTATTTGCATGGGTATAGTTGAGGACGTGGAGAGTGATATTTATCCCGGAAAATTAAAGTGGTTCCGTGGGAATTAAAAAAAACTTATTCCACGCGGATTAAGCCGATATGTTTTTTAATGATCGATCGTATATCCATACTAATATTATAAATGCGAAAGTGTGTCTTTCTGTCTGTCCGTTCGTCTGAAGCCCGCGACTTCGTTCACGTGGATTGATTTTTTATTCCCGCGGGAACTCTTCATTTTTCCGGGATAAAAAGTAGCCTATGTCCTTCCCCGGTATATAACCTGTCTCGGTATCAAATTTAATCAAAATCGCTTAAGTAGTTGGGCGTAACTGACAGACAGACACACATTCGCATTTATAATATTAGTATGGATTGATGTATATCCGATGTATATCGAATGCATAAAATATGTAAGAAAAGGTGCAAACCTGTGTTTTAATGTGCAATTATAAAATAAAAGTATAAGTTTGATTCTTTGATTCTTTTACTATAAAAATATCGAAAATAAATTCTTTCATAACGTACGTTAATATTTATCTTTAGTTTCTGATCATAATTTGAGTAACAAAAAAAAAATTCACTACGGCTGGCCTTTTTTAATTTTGGTAATAGATACCTCTTTTGTGATCTCAGGGAACTCTATATATCGATTTTGAACGAAATCGGCCCGATAACAAAGAATTTAAATATGGCGCTGGCCTTTTTCAATTTTGATAACAGATACCTCTTTTGTGATCTCAGGGAACCCTAAATATCAATTTTGAACGAAATCGGCCCAATAACAAAGAATTTAAATATGGCGCTGGCCTTTTTCAATTTTGATAACAGATACCTCTTTTGTGATCTCAGGGAACCCTAAATATCGATTTTGAATGAAATCGGCCCAATAACAAAAAAATTCAATATGGCGCTGGCCTTTTTTAATTTTGGTAACAGATACCTCTTTTGTGATCTCAGGGAACCCTAAATATCGATTTTGAACGAAATCGGCCCAATAACAAAAAATTTCAATATGGCGCTGGCCTTTTTTAATTTTGGTAACAGTTACCTCTTTTAAGATATCAGGGAACCCCAAATATCGATTTTGAATGAAATCGGCCTAGTAACAAAAAAATTGAATATGGCGCTGTCTTTGTACATTTTCCTCTTTTGTGATCTCAGGGAAACCCAAAATATATCGATTTTGAAAAAAAAAATTCCCAACCAACAAAGAATTTCAATCTGGCGCTGACTTTTAAAATTTATGATCTCATGGAACCCTAAATCGAAATTGAATCGTAATTTGAACGAAATCGGATCAGCAATAACAAATTTCAAAACCTATGGCGCTAACTTTTTTTAAATTTTGTTAACAATTTTCTCTGTTGTGATTCCAGGGAACAGCGATATCTGTGCCGGCGCCCGAGTCGAATGTATCACATCACTATTCGATTCGGTGAACAGTCGGCTATCGTAGCGGGGTTGCGGGGCGGTGCGGGCGGTATTATGTTACCTTGCGTCCCACGTCTGTATCACCCCCGCGACACGTATTTCTATTTTACATGAAAGTTTAAAAAATATGACTAACCGGTGAAATGTGATGTTGGAATTATGTTTACTACGATAACGAGTATCATGTTTGCATGTTTCTATGCCACATTTAACCATTTTTTCCAGTTTAAAAACGGAATTTCGGTCCCGAGTTCGCGATGGGCGCTCTCAGCGCTAGCGTTCCTTTGACTAAAGAGCTTGTTGACGGAACGATGCTATGTTCCTACCGGTGCCTACTGTTCTTGCTTACAAGCACGCACTCTATAGGCTATACTACCTCTGTGCATATAACACTGTCGGATTATAAATGTTTGTTTCCATTTATCTTGATCTAAATAAATTTAGCAATTTAAATATGTGAATATATAAAATGGTTTATTTAAAGATCAAACAAAGTTTTTTCATCATCATCGTAACATTCATCAACGCGAAAATCTGAAAATAAATGTTTCGTCTGGGATTTTAAGACCTAAATCCTATTGGAGATATCGGATTCCACCACTACCTACAGTGTCACGTAGTGATTTTAATATCACTTGGATTATATTGTATTCCTTAATATTGTTGAAAGTACCTTAGCGACATCTAGTGTCAAGGCGCAGAACGTGTTCGGTCGATGCGCAGGAGTTCCCATAGATGGCGCTTGTTGTCTTTGGTCATAAGAACACGATGATATTTTTTTTCTTTTCTATTATTTTTTTTTTTTTTATTATTAAAACATTGTTTTATTATATATTTTTCGAGTTTTTTTTAATTATTGGAATTCACGTTAGTCTATGGTGGAGCATTTCAGAATGCGGCCACACTCGCTGTGGGTCTATGGCAACACCGAAGATTCGGATGTCAGATTCCCGTCGAGCGCTCAACATGTGATAGCCGTTTTTCGGGAGATCTCAAATTCCAGTTTTCTTCATGGCTTCGCCTGGAAAATTAACAATAATGCTGTTGTTATAGTCATCTTAACAATTGCCTATTTTTCCACATCAATTTTGGTGAGTGATATGAAATTCGATATTCGATTTCACGTATGACATCTTTCTCAAGATGGCGTACGTAGCTAAGGAAAAATTATAATTAATTGGTTTTGTTTGTCTTCTCAGTTCCCATATTATCCCGTATTATTTTGAAGAAGGATGGGATGGGTGGCCTATCCTGGAATGTTCAATTTGCAGGATGTCCTTGGTAAGTTGTGTGAAGTGGATAATTGTACACGTGTATGGTGTCAAAATGCCTTTTGTTAAACTCGCTTCTCTTTTGTTTCAGGGTTTTCGTTTTCGTTTTATGTTTCCTTTTGTTAATTTACTACTGAGACGATTCATTTTTATATTTTGATATCCTCGATATATTTCCGAGATTGGGAATTCTCATGATGAATGCATTCCAAGCACAGAGGTAGTGATTCCAAGGATTTGGGTTGGTGAACTGACGAGGCCGTTCCCTGGAAGTAGACCAAGTTCCTGATCCATGTATTCAGGTGACCCCAAATTCACATTCAGCAAGTAAGGAAATCTTTCTTTTTTTCCTTTCCGAACATATAGTGGTTTTAAATTCAGTGTTCTCAAAATAGTGAGTCAGATTCCGTGAACCCCCTTTTCCGCTGAGCTAAATAAACATTTTAATGAAACTTTAATATAGTAAATTCAAGGTTTTTTTTTAATAATAATCTATCTGGACCCCAAGCGTCCCCGATAAACTTCAATTAACTTATGTATCTGTGTATCTAGGGTGTTTAATTAAGTAGCCTTAAGTTACTTATTAAGATTTAACAATAAGGTGTATTATATATATACCAACAGTAAAGTTTGCCTGAACAAGAACGTGTATTTATTCCATCTCCCTAGATAGGTACATTTTACCATTCTGTAACTTTGTAAGTGGGTGATTACTTTCGAATCCGGGTAATTTCCATTCTGCCCTAATTACCCCCCTTACAAATGGCGCCCGAACGTTTTTTTTAATAATTATTTCAGTATATTTTGAGAAATTTTGTTAATTTTATAAATTGTACTCCGCTGATTCTACAATTTTCTAAGATTTTCTAAGTAGTGACTCACTGCAAAGAACACTCACTTGTTTTATGGTTAAATAATTAAATAACATTTAATAGTTAAATTTTGTCTGATAATTTAAGTAATTTTCTGAGTTTTATTCTCATTAACGTCCCACTGCTGGCAACAGGCCTACACTTTCAAAGGAGAGAGGGAATTGAAGCTTAGACCCACCACGCTACTCCAATGCGGGTTGGCGGGACCGACGGCTTAACGTGCTGTCGGAGGCACGCGGGTGAAACACCGCCAACTTCCTAACTCCGGGCTAGTACTGAGAATTTCTAGTCAGAAAATCCCAATACTTAATTATGGCCCGACCCGGGACTTGAACCCGGGTCGGGCCATAATTAAGTATTGGGGTTCGATTGCGGCCTCGTCGGCCGCAGTCGAACATGCCAATTGCCAACCACTAGACCAACGAGGCAGGCATATCGGATTGCTGGAGAATATTTCCAAGAAGTTGATGTCCAAGTAACTAAGTAAATACTTTGTACCGAATAACTACATGATTAATGTCAAAAATAAAAACGGCCACTTTTTTTTTTTTTTTTATCCAGTACAAGTTAGCCCTTGACTGCGATCTCACCTGATGGTAAGTGATGTGATGATGCAGTCTAAGATGGTAGCGGGCTAACCTGTTAGATCCATGGCAGTTATATTAAACCCATACCCCTATTCGGTTTTTTACACGGCATCTTACCGGAACGCTAAATCGTTTGGCGGCACGTCTTTGCCGGTAGGGTGGTAACTAGCCACGACCGAAGCCTCCCACTAGGCCAGACCAGGGAAAATTCAGAAATTATAAATTCCCAAATGACCCTGCCGGGGATCGAACCCGGGACCTCCGCACGTTAAGACAACAGCGCTACACACCGCCACGGAGGTCGTCAAAAAGTGACCGGCTATCAGGGCAAAAAAGTGAGTATACAATAATTCTATGGGAATACAACCCGCCCAGACGATGCCCAGACACTTATACCCCGAAGGCATGTTTCGTTCATGCATTTGGCGGTTGTGGGTGGCGTGAAATGTATATTGTATATTTCAGATTGCATATGCAGCGCACACGACTATGCAAGCGCCGTCTTTCACGAATGCATGTCCATGATACGTGATATGGGTGTGGTTCACGTTGGACACACTTCGCCTAGCATATAAGAAAGGCGATACAATAAAATTCCGCTTCCAGAATTGTAAAATATTGAGGGAAATATGCGAGGGAAATGACCGAAGAAAACATGCGCGAGATCTTTCCTTACGTTTGGCCTTGAAGTTAAGTTTTTTTAACGAGAGTGCCGTATAGCCTACGGAAATCTATTCTCTACTAGATGATGCCCGCGACTTCGTCCGCGTAATTAAGCTTTTTTTAATTCCCACGCGAACTCCTTAATTTCCCGGGATAAAAAGTAGCCTATGTTCTTATGTCAGGATACCTACTTCTAGACCAAATTTCATAAAATCAGTTGAAAAGATGGGCCGTGAAAGCGGAGCAGACGGACAGACACACTTTTGCATTTATAATATTTGTAGGTATAGTTAAAAACAATTACTTATCCTCATGTTAGTTAAATGAATAATATGTACAATATCAGAAATTACCATTAACTAGAGCCTCAAAAAATGTTTACACGATTTTGAATGCAAGCTCTAGTTAAATAATTCATGCAAGTGTCGGGAGACCCCACATAATAGAAAAGGTTCTACATAAACGAATAGAGTGAAGAAACTCTAAAATTAGGCACAACGAAAATTACAGCTGTTAGAAAGAATAACAACTTGAGACTCGAAGAAAATTGTATTCGTTATTTTCGTTTTGATCAACGAAACTTTTTTCAGAGTACGAGTAAAAAATAGTTTTGTAAAGGCTTCAGTAATAAATAAGGCTGGCAGGCAGCTTTTGACCCATTTTTTACTGTATAAAGAGAATCCACTAGTACTGTTTCTAAGTGGGCACACATGCAAGTTTCATCATGCGAACTTGAAATGCAAATTGTAGATGAAAGGCATTGAGTTAGCTTTTAGACACATGGAGGAACAAACCTCAACTCTAGATAAATCAAGCTTCGGAAAATCTCAAGCACCTAATAGTCGCATACTTCTCTAATTTGGTTATATTAGTATTATTATCTATGGTTGGCTAATACGCACGTCACACTTTTGATACCTACATAATAATTGTACCATTTATATTGTTGATTTACCGTGAGATTGGCGTCGCACGATAAAGATGTTTGTTTACTTTAAATCAATAAATAATAGCAGCTGCAGCGCCAATTTGACAATAAAAATGATTGGGAATTTGGTAAACTTATACACCGAATAAGTTGGAGTCGTCCATTTTGCTGCTCTAATATTACACAGCTTTCTGATAATATAACGTAGAATTCGTAAGCAAGAAACGCCGTGTTGAGGCTACAGTCACGTTCATAATTTAGCAATCCATCTTTAGTGAACACCCTTGCGACTAAACTCAGGAGAATTTGGACGCAGGCATAAATAAAGCCATACTACAATCTGAGAATGCATGCGCGGTTTGTAATATTAATATGTACATTCAGGTTATGAAGACTGAGTGTGAGATGTATAGAGCGAACTTTGACTTTGCTTAGACTTAAGACATAGTTAAAACGAGACGGATTTATTTTACTCACATAAGTACATCTCGTTTTAACTCTGAGTAAAGTCTGAGCCAAGTCAAAGTACGCTTTATAGATCTCAGCATGAGTTTTCTCAAACAACACTACCCCACTAAAATACAAGTTTTAAAAATCTATTTTAAAACGAAATTCCATTGCAATTTCATGTCATCTACTAGCAAGTCCCATCATTTTCCATTGAAAAGTGAATAAGAACCGGCTGGTGGTACATAATATGGTAAGTTATTATGATTTTACAAAAAGGAGTTATTAATAAATATTACTTTGAATGACTTTATTATATCGAAGCACACGAAAACCACCAGTTTTCCGCTATGTGCTAACTCTGAGTAAGGAACAGCCCCCTTACTATGAGCTCTAAAAGCAGGACAGAAATTGAACTGCAACACAGTTCAATGCAGTGTCTGCCTACCAGTTCAGTGCCTTGAAGTTAAGTGCAGTTCAATATCTGTCCTGCTATAAGAGCTCATAGTAACCCCCCTGTTCTAACGAAACCATCTCACCAAGGGTGTGACCTTTAGGATAGAAAAAATTCAGCTGTCTGCGACTGATCGTAGACTTATAAAATGTACCAGAGTATTTACGCCTCCATCAAAACACGGCTTCGATTTCTTCACTATACGCAAATATGATGAGATGTATGCAGTGCTAAAAGCAGAAGCAAAGTAAAGAGTACTAAATAGATCAAAGACACGGCCACAGAACAAGGCATAACTACATTTAAAAAAAAGAGGGATCTTAAAGTGGATACAATTAAAATTCTCCGTGAGTTCAGTAATGACTAGGGCGAAGTTAAGTCTATTCTTCAGGACTCCCAAAAAGCGGATCCAAAGGAAACTCAAAAACCATGACGGCGCGGGGGTGCCATGTTTGGAACAGGGTTGACGGTAGGGTTACCACAAGACAGAGATCAATACATGATGCTACTCTTGAAATAAAATCATGAAAGGCAACCAAAATTTGAAAATTCAGAAAAGAAATCTCATCACTTTTAACTAATTCAGAATGATGACCATTTAAGAAAGCCATAAGCCAGCATTTTACCGCGTCATTTGCTTTGTTTTACTTCATGCGATTGAGGTCATACTCAACGACCATTAAGAGGCTTCGTTTAAAAAATATATGGAGACATTAATTTCAGTTTGGACGTGGTAACCCTATCTGAGGGGATGCGCCCTCGTGAGCAGACGTAATTATTTACAGAGGGGCTGAGATTCCATCCCCATTCTATACTATACACATTGGCAACACGTCCCTTATTGCAATCACATAAGAACTAAAATAAACAAAAAACCCAAGTCTGGCACTCGTAAAGTTTGTAGGCACTCTGGAGTCTTGCACACGAAGGGCATAAGCATTTCGGACTTGTTGCGTTAACTTAGACGTATATTTTATGAGAAGAACCGTGCAGTCGCTCAAACAGCAGTCTACATTCAAGGACAACATAGCACATCTAATAAGATTCAACGAGATTAAATTTTAAGAGAACCTTGCTTCTGACGTCAAATATTAGAAGACCTAATACTTCCTGCAAAAAGAGACATCTGATACCTAGATTAGATTAATAGTAGTTAAAATGACTAACTAGTGAATATTATGTAGGTCCTACTGTTATCTTTGTTTGGACTTTGGATGAACTTTGACCGCAGATATTATAATTTAATATAAAAAATTCTTTTTAAACAACCGACTTCAAACTCCCGCGCCAACTTTACAACAAAAAGCACACGCTATACAAAGTACTTACTTTATTGTTGATATTTTAAAAACCGCTCGAGCGATTTCGATAAAATTTATATGGGACCACATGGAAAGTATGCCCTTTGAAATAAAAAAAGAATCATCCAAATCGGTCAACCCAGTCAAAAGTTCTGAGATAACAAACAAATAAAAATAATAAAAAATACAGTCGAATTGAGAACCTTCTTGTGAAGTCGGTTGAAAATGAATGAACCTATCTCCCTGAAATGACCTGCATGATAAATTGCATTTTCACAATGAATCAGTAAGAGTAGAGTAGATAGTTAGCTAGATATAGAATAAAATTTTAAAGTGTTTAGGTGTATTAGAAAAACCGGATGATCAGTACATTTGGATCAACCCTAGCCTAAAGACGCTACTTCTGTGGTCCAGTATATTTGCCCGAAGCGTTTTTGTTTGTCAAACGCGTGTGGCTGTTACTGATAGCCGGGTGCACAGCTGCACCGCATCCGGGCCTGTGCAATGCCTGTATGTCCGTTCCTCGTTCTAATAAACACAAGTGTCATACTTTAGTACGAGACGCTTGTTAATAGCTTCACCAGCACCAGCAGCTTTAGAACATTCAATTTCTATTATTTTATTTGCGTTTACTTAATACAGATCATTAACTTTCAAGCATAAACTTATTATTATAAATTATACTTTCAAGTTACTCAAGTTAGCTTTATGCCAACGACTTAACAAACGTATTTTTTTTTATCTTTGATTTTCTTGTCTAGGCTATGACAAGTAGCCTATGTTGTCTTTGGATTGTTACAAGCTATCTCTGTACATTTCGTCAAAATCGGCCAAAGTTTGAACGGATGGACCATTAATTGATACTACATATTAGTTTCACTAAAAGCATTTAAAATATTATTCCGGACTTCTGCTTGAAAACAATAAAAAAGAGAGTCCCGCTATATATATCTTTTTACGTCCAGCAATAAAATGAAGAACCAGCCAGGTTGTTCTTCAGTTTATAACTTCGACGATACGGGGATGCGCAGTTTCCTTTGTTATAGCATTTCCTTTGCCGTCCGTCGTTAAGAAACAATCACTTTTCACATAACAATCACGCATAACTATAGCACAATGTGACTAATTCTGTTGTACACAATCTCTGAAGTTAAATGTCAGGTTTTCAGCATTGAATTTAAAAAATTATAATATCGGGTGGTTTAATAGCATATTAATAGTATAAAAAATAGAATAGACACATAATCAGAATTTTTATGTAGTAAAATAAATTAAGTAAGTAGAATAGTTAAAATCATACTTACTATACTTATACTTATACTTACTATAATATTATAAATGCGAAAGTCACTTTGTTTGTTGGTTTGTTGGTTTGTTGGTTTGTCCTTCAATCACGCCGCAGCGGAGCAACGGATTGACGTGATTTTTGGCATGGGTATAGTTGAGGACCTGGAGAGTGACATAGGCTACTTTTTATCCCGGAAAATTAAGGAGTTCCCGCGGGAATAACAAAAAACTTAAACCACGCGGACGAAGTCGCGGGCATCAGCTAGTAATGGATAAGCTACTATATGACTGACATATACATATTGTATAAAAGCCCTTGAAAATAAATAGATAAATAGAAGATTTAAAAAAAAAATCGTGTATCTGATACATGACAAATGTAGATTAAACACCCAAAAAGCAAATATAAATGACACGCCAATAACTATTCATAGGTTCGCAGGGTTCCAGTCTAAACGGCTCACCCAACTTTACGCATGGCTATTCCGTTTTCCGAAGTAGTTAATGTTTGAGGCCACGAAGGCATTGTCACGTAAAGGCGAGGCTATACAATAAGCGTTTCATCAGTAAGTCCTGCGCCAGTGTCTCCATTCCTAATTGCCGTAGCGCGCTCATGAATATTCTACCAGTCGGCACAAAGAGCTGCTACATTTTGTTCGTCACCGTCCGTCGTCATAACTCATAATAGGTATCTCACCAGTAGCATTCTTGGTATAAGTACTTCTAAAAATATGAATAGTTATACGTTCTTGATAGTTCCTGAGCGAACTACCTCGTTGTCTTTTTATTATTGCTCCGAATTTCACCGAGTTATTAAAACTAGAACAATTTTCATGCTATTTGATAGTTTAATAAGTTTTAGTTAAAAAAGTTAGTAACTTGACGTAGCATGAGAGACACCTAAGTCCAATCTAAACTAATATTATAAAGAGGAAAAATTTGTTTGTTTGTAATAGATAAACTCAAAAACTACTCAACCGATTTTAAAAATTCTTTTACCTATAGAAAGCTACATTATCAGCGAGTAGGTAACATAGCTATATTTTATTTAAAAAAAATTAGAGATCATTACGAAAATTGCAATAACGTGAATTAAGTCGGAAAAATTCACCTAATTTAACTTTTTACGTTAAATCTCTATTAATTCAGACTGTCTTTTATGTCATATTTGTCAAGACACTTTTATGTCATATTTTTCAAGACAAACATAATAAATACAAGAAAACTTACCAACATTGTTTTTAAACATTTTAATATCTAACTGCTGTAGACAGACTGCGAAAAGCCAGCTGAGATCAAGGGCTCAACTTTCTAAACATAGTTCCCAGGCGAGGGCAGTGAAAATACGTCGTATTGGAGAATCTTCATTTGAAAATGAAAATCGTCTTGCAAGTCAGAGAGAATACGTGTCGCAATCGCGTGCCACCTGGGGATTAAAAACGGATACCGACGGGTGCTTATAATATAATAGAAATTATGTAACATTAACAATGTAAACCTCATCTGTAAATTGTTTACTTTGGTTTTTTTTCACGATAAAATTACAAATTACAATTACCCGTGCGTAGCCGGGGCGGACCGCTATTATTAAATATACAGATATTTGGGATTGATGAGTACCTAAACTATGGACTAGTACCTATCTACCTATTTAAGCGATTAAAACGTGGCCTGATGGTCTCCAAAGCACTTCTCATGCGTTCTTTGGGAAATCAAAAAACCCTATATTCATTATTGACTAATCCTAAACACTCAATCATGCAAAAAAATAATCTGAAAAGAGAAATCCCCTGAGAGCCCTACTTGCCTCGAAAAATTACTAGCTTTGTTAATCAAGTTTTGGCCCCATAATAGCATGTTTACCAAACTCTATGTAAGCTGATAGCAACAAGCTATAAAATTACCATAAAAGGAGAACAACAACATCTAATGGCAAACTGGGTTAGATTCATTGATAGAACGAAGGTGCTTACTCGTAAGCACTTTCGTTCACGACCCACTGCTTCGTGCATTTGCGGATTAAATTTAAACTGTCCTAATTTCGGATCTAGATCCTAGGCGGTAGATCGCTATCAGCAGATTTATTTCTCCTAGCGATACCTAACATTGTTCTTCATCATCATCATCATCATCATCATTACAGCCTATTAACGTCCCACTGCTGGGCACAGGCCTCCACTCTCATAGGAGAGCGGAAATTAGAGCTTAGACCCACCACGCTGCTCCAATGCGGGTTGGCGGGCTTTAACGATTATTATCATGTTAGTGATAATAACTGGGACCGACGGCTTAACGTGCTCTCCGAGGCACGGGGGTGAAACACCTCCAACTTCCTAACTCCGGGCTAGACTGAGAATTTCTAGTCAGAAAAAGTCAATACTAAATTATGGCCCGACCCGGGACTCGAACCCAGGACCTCGTCGGCCGCAGGCGAACCTGCTAACCACTAGACCAACGAGGCAGTTTTGGCAAAGGGCAACAAGCTATAAAATTACCATAAAAGGAGAACAACAACATCTAATGGCAAACTGGGTTAGATTCATTGTTATACTCGTAAGCACTTTCGTTCACGACCCACTGCTTCGTGCATTTGCGGATTAAATTTAAACTGGCCTAATTTCGGATCTAGATCCTAGGCGGTAGATCGCTATCAGCAGATTTATTTCTCCTAGCGATACCTAACATTGTTCTTCATCATCATCATCATCATCATCATTACAGCCTATTAACGTCCCACTGCTGGGCACAGGCCTCCACTCTCATAGGAGAGCGGGAATTAGAGCTTAGACCCACCACGCTGCTCCAATGCGGGTTGGCGGGCTTTAACGATTATTATCATGTTAGTGATAATAACCGGGACTGACGGCTTAACGTGCTCTCCGAGGCACGGGGGTGAATCACCGCCAACTTCCAACTCCAGGCTGGCTCCGGGCTTGTAAAACCCAATACCCAACTTTTACGCCCGACCGGGAATCGAACCCAGGACCTCGTGATCCGCAGTCGACTATGCTAACCACTAGACCAACGAGGCAGACATTGTTCTTAATGAAACCAAAATAATAGCACCAGAGTTTTATTTTAGTAAACAGCCCGAAATCAAAATGGATTACGATACAAAATGCGCAGGCGAATACAAAAACTGCTACATACTACTGCACGTGTGAAACTCCACAAGAGGAAAATTCGTAGACCAGTGGTCCCTATTCCCCTCGTGGCTTTAGTTTTAAGATACCGTGGTTATTATCACGATCACTTATTATACTTTGTAAACGTGACGTGTAGGTACCAGAAGGTCAGAAGGTGAACTTTGCTGATACCAATTTTGAATAACATATACTTTGAGTTTGAGTTTATTCAGCAGTGGACATCTATCAGTCAAAAACAACAACGTATTCGATCTGTCGATTTATACGGCTCTTGTGTGACTATTACATAAGAGACGATGTTCATGATTAACCAATTTTTGTCGCTTATTCTAGAGCAGACTATTCTTGTAAAAAAGGTTACACTCGATAAAAAACAAACTAATAGAAAATAAGTAAATTGGATGACAAAAACAGACAAAAACCGGAGTCGAGTCGGTATAGCGACAAATTTCCGTCAACGTCACCGCCCATGCAATCGCCGCTGAATTAGCAACGGGAAGTCAATCCAGATTCTAGATAAAGAGATTGACATTATGATGAAAATGAAAAAGCGAAGAAAATAACAAAAATACTCTAATAACACCGCCTAAATAACATACGAACCTTAGTGGGACATCAACCACGACAACGAAACTTTAAAGCTAAAGTCAAGTCAAGAACTGTTGGATAGAAGCAGACGTTACTTTGCGAAAGTTTATTGTAAGTACATATAGATTTGTCTATTTTAGGGAATTAAACTTATTGTGCTTTGGTTAGCATTTATCAAGTCAAGAAGTCACATGTGGTATTTGACTAGGTCACACACAGAATTTGACTAGATAATGAGAAAAACTCGTCCACGTAGAGTTAAGTTTTTTTAATATAATCCTGTGGGGAACTCGATGATTTTCCGAGATGATAAATCCAATTTGCCTATGTCCGTTCCCAGCATGCAAGCTAATATTCGTACCAAATGTTAAGCAGATAGGCCATGAAAAGGTTGCAGACAGACAGGCATGCTTAATTATAATATTAAGTTTGAATAATTAACCAAAGACCTCGTTGAAAAGACAAACAAAATAGATGGCGCATCATAGGAAAATCTATCGAAAATATTTTTTACATAACTGCTTCTAACTGTATTATGTATACCACTCTTGAATGATACAATTGAAAAACTTAATGAAATAATAAGTAAACTCAACAATAACCCGGTATGGTCTAGCTCTAGGATTTACTTTACCTTTTCACAAGACCATCATTTTTATCTATAGGGAAATCTTCGGTAAAAGCCAGATATGCGAAAAGGCACTCGTTTGACAAAGAAAATTTTATTATAAAAAAAAACATGGCGCAGCTAAAACGACAGCAGCAAAAATCCATCAACATGCAAGCACATGAACATATTCTCTTTGTACAAAATTATTTTAATGACCGTCCATAAATATACTGATTTACCTACTACTCTCAAGTGAATCACGCGAACTTCGGTCGCAAACCAAAATTGTCTTCGAAAAACGAACCAAAAACAAAGGGACACAAAATGAACTCTGACTCTTATGACTTATAAAAAAAAACCGGGCAAGTGCGAGTCGGACTCGCGCACGAAGGGTTCCGTACCATTATTAATAAATAATTACCTTTGTTAATGAACCGCAAGACTAACTTTGTTTGTAGAGGTTTATTGTTAATATCAAAAAAACTATGCTAGTTATTACATTTACAGTTACAGTTACAGTTAGTGTTAGTGCATTGGCTATAGTTTTCCTGTAAAATATACGTAAATTCCTATTGACCATAATTATTTCAAATTTTTCGATTGATAAACTCCGGAGCTAAGGGGGGGGGAACGGTATTTTTTTAGACATTTTCCCCGATAAATCAAAAACTATCATAACTAAAAATAATTAAAAATCTGTTTTAGAATGTACAAAGTAAACCCTTTCATATTATGATACCCCACACAGTACAGTTATCTCACTTTTAAATTTCAACCCTCAGATTTTCCCCCCTTTTTAAATAAGAACAAAAACAATTTCCAATTTTTTTTAATTCCAGTGTCTTTGGGCCACTAATATACACAACTATTCCAAATTTCATGTCGATAGCTTCGGTAGTTACTGAAATAATCGAGTGTGACGGACGGACAGACGGACAGACGGACAGACAGACGGAGAAAGTCGCACCATAAGGGTTCCATTTTACCATTTTGGTACGGAACCCTAAAAAGAAGTTCATAACTTCAAAGTGGGAAGTCGCAAAGCGCTGGCGTTTATCTAAAGCCGTCAAGCAATAATTGTGCTTAGGAGAAGACATGGCACTATCGTCAATTTGAATATATATACTCTATGATGGATCCTATCAATCAATTGATGTAGAATTTTAGTACCTATATCAATCACCTAAACTTACCTAATTCTAAATTTACCTGGCAGAGATTGCTACTTACCGATAAGGCCTTTTGTGTACTTTCTTCTTCATGTTTCTATAATATGTCTGCATTCCATACCTTGTATTTTGCTGTAAAAAGACGTCATACATAAAGTATCTAATAATAGTATATTGTGATACAAGGGTGGAAAGTAGGTTATTGCAAACGAGCTGTCATTAATAAGCCCGAGCCGAAGGTGAGGGTTTTTAATGTCACGAGTTTGCATTACCCTTCACACCCGTGTATCACACGACGTTTTTCAATACAGTTGTGGAAAATAGTACTTAATAAACAAATCAAAGAATTACAAGTTTATTTCAACATACATACGTACATAGTATTTAATTCTGAAAATTGAGAGTAAAGCTTGAGCAATTACTAAAATTCAGTGAAATTTGCTGCTGTGCACGGGTTGAAGATCGCTCAAATCATATAGACTCGGTAGGTTTTCTCGAAACATGTAGTTTAACTGAATTTTAGTTGCTGTGACTGCCGTTTCATGAAAGCTGATAATTTTAGGTAACTTTGGAGATCTATGTCATTATTTGTTTTGAGAGTAAGTAGTTTTTAACATGGAATAACTTGACCACAAAATAGATGGTTTATATTTTCCACTCAATTCATGAAAATAAGCTAACAAAACATTTTCTGAGAATGACTTAGTTTTTTTAAGTTTTCTCCATGAAATAAAATTACTGTAAGCCGTCATATATCTTTCTCGAGATTTTGGGGGCAAAATTGAAAATTCCATCTTGCGCAGTTTTCGCCTCAGATAAAATATCTGGTGGAGTTAATTCAATTTCATCATTAGTACTAGAACTCATATTAACAAAAATGTAATCAATTTATCACATAAAAAATAAAAAATTTCAGCAAATGGCGCGTATTTATACCTGGACATTTTTTTTTTTTTCAACGAAACTAGGCTACGGGTTCGTACCTACGCGTATACAGCCTATTAGATTTTTGTTAAATGTTGAAAATAATTAAATTAAAACTGGTAATTAAATATAATCAATAACCATTTAAAAGAATTTAGGAAATTCAATGCTAAAACGTACGGATTCATTCATTTTTCCTCGTAAAAGGCCTATGCGATTATATTCTATGTATGAAAACTCCTTGCTAATAAACTTTTCTAATTGACTTGGAAAATTTAAAACTAAACTGCAAAAGTAAGCGTCGAGCTTGTAAAAGTAAGTCACGACCGTGTAAAAGTAAGATGCCTATGCGAAAGATTCAATTTTCGAATCACAGCCTCTGAAAGTGCGCCATGTTTGACAACTGTATTGAAAATAATAATGCATTATACTGTCGCAACACTTGGAAAATAGAAGGCTATACTAGAAAACAATGTTGAAGTACGCTTTTAGCAATGTTGTGTTACTACGTTCATATGAATTTTGGTTGCTATACATATTGTCTATCATGATCGTACGGTATATTCCTTTTCCTCATACTTAGATGTCAAAATTGATGTGTTTTTAGTGCAAAGACAAACAGCAACAATCACGCTTTTTGCACATCTAAATATTTTTTAGATCTTGTGGTTCCATAATTTTTCCAGAAGGAAGCCATTGCGTATATCCTCTCCCCTGGTTGGGAGGGCCCAGGGTGTAACTTTTCGGTAGCATTCATCTAAAGCCTATCGGGCAAGTTTCCAAGGCATTGCTAAAGGGAACAGAGGCGGGGGTAGGAGGGGATTTTTAGAGCGCAGCCAAGATGCCCCTCCGGCCATCTCATGCCAAGTGCCATCGTCGACGCTTATATACGTCTCGAAAATTATATAACAACTAGCTGATGCCCGCGACTCCGTCCGCGTCGTTTAAGTTTTTTTTATTCCCGCGGGAACTCCTTAATATTCCGGGATAAACTAATACCCATGCCAAAAATCACGTCGATCCGTTGCTCCGTTGCGGCGTGATTGAAGGACAAACCAACAAACCAAAAAACCAACAAACAAACACACTTTCGCATTTATAATATTAGTATGATTCGTGCAGCCAATTTTATACAGAGTAATAGAATTTATTAATTCTAATAACTAGATTAAATATAATACAAATTGTAGGTCTTAAATTGTACGTTGTTGTGTCTTTTTTTTTTCAAAAAATTCTAATTGAAAAGAATTCCTCAGAAAAGGCAAAAATCCTTATCTGAAATTTGGCATGTCTTAAAATTCGAATTGACTGGATTCAAGATAGCGAATATCATGTAAATAATACAAAGAAAAAGGCGCCACCTAACACAAAACTTATCTTAAACCCACTATTAAATACGTTTCACGCCGTAACCCTAACATCATCCTCAGGAGATTTCAAACAGAACAAATCCAAATAAAAAAAACTGAACTTTTAACTGTGTAACGAAAAATCTCATTTCTACAATGCTCAACTTTAAAAAAGTACCTCTACTACCTACGTACGTTCTAGATAAAACATGGGTTGCGACCATCGTGGGACAAAATCCTTGCATAGATAGGTATCTAGTTGCGAACTACGGACGACTCTCGGGAGAGGAAGTTGTACGAGTAACTAAATAGGGACCGGACCAATTCAACCGCAACCAGGACGCTATATTGGGATGGTAAAGCTAGAGCAAATATATGTATAAGTATAAAGTAAACGCAAAATATTATACAGTACCTATAATTATAACACTAGCAGACAAATGGGAATTCGATAGCGTTGCATAGAAGTATAAAATTGTACTAAATATACGTAACTATGATATCCACCAGCGGCTATACTGCAATCGCTTAAAGCGTAATATTGTTTCATTATTATTCACTTTCATGTTTTAGAATTATAATCCTTATTTCAGGAACGTCAAGGTAAGTGGCATCAAAGTGTCATTTTGAGTAATATTACATAAGTATTGCTTTATGCGTTGGCAGCATGACCCCTGTATTTGGTAAATCGTAACACATGAAATCATCATTACATTACTTATTATACCATATAACTATAAATAGTAATAGAATCGATATTTCAGTAATGCCGACTCCAACTTATTATTTTGTATTTTCAGTCTTTGTGAAATTAATATAGTTATTAATATTAATAGTTTCAAAGTTTTCGGTTGATCCAAAATATATCATACTAATATTATAAATGCGAAAGTGTGTTTGTCTGTCCTTCAATCACGCTGCAACGGAGCAACGGATCGACGTGATTTTTTGTATGGGTATAGTTGAGGACCTGGAGAGTGACAAAGGCTACTTTTTATCCCGGAAAATTGAGGAGTTCCCATGGGATTTTTAAAAAACTTATTCCACGCGGTCGAAGTCGCGGGCATCAGCTAGTCCTTTATAAAATGAAAACGGTTTTACTGTAATATGTGGGCAAAACTTCATACACCTATTGATAAGGACACAAAGTAACGTTATTGAGAAACGTAACGGTGAAACGAAGCATCGTTAAAATATCGTAACGTTATATTAACGGTCGCATAAATTTGCAAAATAAAGCATATTACCATCCAAACTGTATAGGAAGTACTTAATCACTTTGTATGCAATGTACATTAATACATTGAACATATTGCCTCAGAAGGTAGTTCAACAATAATATAATTATTTATTTATTTCAAGTGACAGGACTCATAAATTTCACCAATTAATTTCACACAGTCACAAATCACAATATTACAAAAATACAAATCAAAATATTAAATACGTACTTCATATAAAACATTACATCAAATTACAAAATTTAATCAGATTATATAAAATATACAATAACTATAGATGATGCCGGCGACTTCGTCCGCGTGGATTGTTTTTTGATTCCCGCGGGAGCTCTTCAATTTTCCGGGATAAAAAGTAGCCTATGTCCATCCCCATGCTGTTGGTGCTCCCCCGCGCTCGCCGAACCAGCGAGGTGCCTCGCTTGCGCATAGAGTTATAGACTATAGAAACAATCTACGCATGCTTCGGCAAACATAGCTTCTTCTTCTTCTTCTTCGGGTGCCTCTCCGATCAACGAAGGCTGGCAGTCAGCTTTGTTTACTCTTTTCGGTTCTTCGCAAGGCGAAATAATTCTGTGGCACTTGCGATTCCGGTCCACTCCGATGTTGCGAAGCCAAGACTTTTTTTCTGACCAACGCCTCTCTTTGTAACATAGCTGACAACATACAAACATAGCTGATGCGCTGCAACATCGAGGGAGCCTTAACAACGTTCTAAATGCGATTTTGTATATTGCAAAACGCATTCAGGATGTTGTTGAGGCTCACACAACAACATCCTGAATAGTCAACGGTATGAAATAATAAAATTCCGGTTGACTCCACTGTCGGACTCATTCCTATTTACTAGTTATAATGGTGACTTCTAACAATATAGAAACTAGCAGTAAACGAAGGTAAATTTGTGCTGTGCATTGGCAACAATACACAGTTCGAATAAAAATCGACGCAGGGTATTTTTGTCAAATGCATGAGTACAGTAATTGAACTAAGTAAAAGTTGGCGATATATGGCGTTCATTAAATAAAAAGTAGCGTATCTAAAGAACTCAAAATACACATAATAAATAATATATAAAATTAAAAAAACCATTTATTCACCATATCTAACTCATAACTAAATTACATTATTTTGTGATAATTACTTAATTTACAAAGTGTAACATTAAAATAATTGGTAGCATTCTATTAGTATTAAATTTACAAGATATGGGACCCTTCTCGGATAAAGGCCTGCCCCAACCTCTTCCACCTCTCCCTATCCGCGAAATACACATACGCGCATATAAACTGAACGTCCACGTATCCTAGTAAAAAGTAATAAAAAATAGAAGGGTACAAATTTAATCTGCCTAAAGCTCCAGAATCCCTTCCCGTCCCGAGAGCGTGGGCGTTAGCAAAATTGCTGGAATACATTAGCGGAGGCCGCCCTATCTCAACAGCTCACGGGGTGAGCGCTTTAGTGTGACAAAACTTAGCTCTGATAACGGTGATACTTTCGAAGAAGAAGAAAAGTCCTTTAGGCGTGACTTGAAAATAGCTCGGGGCGTTTTCGGAAGGAAATCACCCTCATATAATTCATATATATACGTCACTGCGCCGAATGTGGCCACCAAATAGAACTGCTGTTTTGAGGCCGCCAATTGTTGCCGGAATATCGCCAAATAGCGCAAGCATTTTTTATGTAACTAAATTGTAAACGCTTTATTTAGATTAAAATATGCTCTATGGTAACGTATGGTGGTCTGACGACCTCTGTGGCGCAGTGTTGAGCGCTGTTGTCTTAACCTGTAGAAGTCCCGGGTTCAATCCCCGGCAGCGTCAATTTGGCAATTTATAATTTCTGAATTTTCCCTGGTCTGGCTTGGTGGGGTGGCTAGTTACCACCCTACCGGCAAAAGCGTGCCGCCAAGCGCTTAAGCGTCGCGGTACGATGCCGTGTAGAAACCGGATAGGGCTATGGGTTTAATATAACTGCCATGCCCCTAACAGGTTAGCCCGCTATCATCTTAGACTGCATCATCACTTACCATCCGGTGAGATCGCAGTCAAGGGCTAACTTATAATGGATAAAAGGTGACAAACATTCTAAAGAAATTAAAAATAGCAAAAGGAGATTGCTGATCAGAAATTCCAAATGGTGTATAGTAGTTTCTAATTAATTAAACAAAACCAGCGTACGCAGACCTTAATCATATCATTTTCTCACATAAAAAACAATACCGTCGCGTAATAAAACCCGCCGCGCCATAACTCCCCAGGTTATGCCATTAGAAGAAGTTTAATGAAGTCATGGAATAACATAAAAGCGGTTATTTACGACAAGATTCTTTCGCCTTAAACGTTCAGTCAGTACATAAACCCAAGGTTTAATGTTTCACGGAGCGGTATATAAGCCTGGCACACACCATTGCAATCATAATCATTAACGCAGAAATTAGAGCAGAAATGTTCCAAGTAACATTGGAGAACGCGAAGTTTTGAGAACCTTTTAGGTACCAGCCGAACATTTAAGTAAAATGAAGAGATTTTCATTCCAGGGGCACGATTATCATAGTAATATTATAAATGCGAAAGTGTGTTCGTTTGTTGGTTTGTCCTTCAATCACGCTGCAACGGAGCAACGGATCGACGTGATTTTTGGCATGGATATAGTAGAGGACCTGGAGAGTGACATAGGCTGCATTTGATTATCCTCAATATGTGAATATCGAGTAGGTGTGTGTAATAACCTTTAAATTCACGTTATGAGGCAACTCAATTTTTAGCATGCCTTTGTTGGTGGTTCTCATTGTTGTTTCTAGATAAAGTAGCAATATTACAAAGTTAGCCCAAGGTATATGCTAACAATAAATAACATCTTCGCATAATATTAGAGTTATTTACGACTATAATAAAATAAATTATCACTAGTCTGTCTAGTGTTAGTTGAGAGTGCAAAATGGCTGAAAATTATAAAAAGCACAGGTCGGCTATCCCCAAAATGTAATTGTTTTTTTTTTGTTTAGCTTCGAGTTTTGTATAGTGCAGTGTTGCCATCATCTAAAACTCAGACTTTTATTTCTTTGATCTCGAAATGGTGTTGAAGACTGGACTGTTTAGGATAATCATCATCTCCACCCATCCCATGGCCGGCCCATAACCATGATATAGGTATTGAATGCTCAAAACGCCCATAACAAGAAAATATAGAGGCGAGAGCTTAAGATTTGAATCCCGGCCCCCGAATAGTAGGGCGAAGTCTTAACCACAAGGCTATCAGCCTATCATCCACCGCTTAGAAGTAATAATATGCCTACTAAAATAGGTAATTATTTCTATCAATATTCCCATATCAAGAGCTGTAAATAGATTAACATTATAATAAATCCACAGAAAATATGTTATATGAGTTGTGACTTGTGACCCACATGAGTTCACAACTGGTTCTATTCCCGTGTCGCATTAGGTATGGTATGCGTAGGTATAAAAAATAGTTTACCACTTCAGAGGATGCATATTTCTTGAATGCGTCACTTAAGAATCGTGAGCTCTGCGTGGATTGGCCATGTTTATGCGGGAGCGTTTTCAATAAGTATGAGAAACATTTAATGAACTACTATACTACCAATTTTCTCTCACGAATCTACACTCAAAGCCCGCTGTGCTAGGTGAGAGACAAACGCGACAACGCGACAGTATCAAACAATAGCTGATCCTTCTACGTTGTCGCGTAGACACGAGTACGTCTGTCATTTTTGGCCGCGTCGTATCCCGTCTCGTCGCTTTTGTCGCTCACCTAGGACGACGATACTAATGCAAGGTACCTCATTCTTCGAAGCCAATAGTTAAAATGGTATAATTTCGCTGGTACACAGCGCGTTTAATAAAGCCAGATTTGCGCTTATACTCGTAGCTGTAGATCACAATCATCAATGAAAATATCATGTACTACGATGGTTTTGTATGCATTCCCTATCGTATAATCTGAACCGACCCTAAAACCAGATGGCACGATGCATGCTTCATAAACATAACTACTGATAGGGCGAGAGGGTGTTTGCGCACACGTGCCGTGAGGATTGATCCGGTGCCGTGTTAGGAGAGTGGCAACCCTCCTCACTTAGCCAGTTTATACACGACCCGGCAGTGTAGTCTCTTTCATCAAACTGTCGCCGGCATACTGTAACTTTGCGATACGCGTGAATTGATCAGTACAATTTCATTTTTTTTATTGCACTAAGAGTTAACCCTTCGATCTGCGATCTCACCTGATGAGAAGCGAAGATGCAGTCGAAAATGGTAGGTGGCTAACCTGTAGGTGCGGGGTATGGCAGTTATATTAAACCCATACTATACACAGCATCGTACCGGAATTCTAAATCGCTTGCCGCCACGTCTATACCTGTAGGGTGATCACTAGCCACGACCAAAGCCTCCCAGTCCCACCAAACTCTTGTCTGACAATATAAAATTCAGTAATTATAAATTCCCAAATTAACCCTGCTAGGAATCGAACCGAGCTCCCACGAATAAGACCACAGAGCTCACCACTGCGCCACCCCGTCACAACCCGTCTTCCGTGGCCGAGACGAGCCAAGCAGGAAGCCGGCCGGCATCAATCCGGTCAGTGCTCTCGATCAGTCCACCACCGGATTGATACACCCAGTCGGTAAGTGTGGAACGGTGCAAGTACATA
This sequence comes from Erebia epiphron, assembly GCA_963932025.1. Classification (NCBI taxonomy): domain Eukaryota; kingdom Metazoa; phylum Arthropoda; class Insecta; order Lepidoptera; family Nymphalidae; genus Erebia; species Erebia epiphron. Next base: position 39,898,626 of record OZ009948.1, on the reverse strand, counting down.
CAACGCCCACCCTGTACCGGCCTGGTTCTGGACGAATACACATGGCACGTGTGTTGTGTGCACCTAGACACACAATGTACGATCCTGGCGTTCATTGCTGTCAATTAGTGCCTGCGTCAGAGCCTCGCCGTGAAAAGTTTACTCTTGTATTATTTCATTCCGTTATGTGCAGTGCTAAAGCGGTCGTTAAACGAGTAGAAGTCAAGATGCTGCCCAGAATGTTAAAAAAAAGTTTGTGGTAATGAGATGTATTCATTAAGAGATACTTGTCATTTATTGAATACAAACGAAAAATATACGAAGAAATAGAAAGAATAAAGAATACTTAATTCTTATGCCATTTTCTATTTTGTATTGGAGTTCATCTATAATATATATAAAATTCAAAGTCCTGACTGACTGACTGACTGACTGACTTATATATCAACGCACAGCCTTAAACCGCTGGTCCTAGAGACATGAAATTTGGACGGTGTGTTCTTTGTGAAGAGTAGGTATCCACTAAGAAAGGATTTTTCGAAATTCCACCCCCAAAGGGGTAAAATAGGGGTTGAAAGTTTGTATGAAAGTCCGTCATTTTTCAAGTTATATCTACAAAACTTGGTATTTTGGTTTTCGGTAAAAAAATAAGAAGGACGTGTGTAACAATTTTTAAAAATTCTACCCCCAAAGGGATTAAATAGGGGTTGAAAATTTTATGAAATTTCGTCGTTTTTCAAGCTATAGCCATGAAACTTGGTATTTGGGCTTCCGGTTAAAAAGGATGAAATACGGATTTCACAATTTTTTAAATTTCTATCCCCAAGAAAGTCAAATAGGGAATTTGTCCTTCAATCACGCCGCAATAGAGCAACGGATCGGCGTGATTTTTTGAATGGGTATTGGGTATAGTTGAGTACCTGGAGAGTGTCATAGGCTTCTTTTTATCCCGGAAAAGTAAGAAGTGCCTGTGGGAATTAAAAAACTTATGCCACGCGGACGAAGTCGCGGGCGTCCGCTAGTTAATGATATGTAAAGCATGACAAGGTGATAGAGTAAAATAAACAAATATTCTTGTAGACTTGAAGGGTATTATAATAAACAATTTTTTATTAACCAATTCCAAAAATTTACATCCAGTAGGTATACATATAATATGTACATGTAATAGGTTTATAACTACTACCACTTTTCAATAATAGCCATGGTTTTTGTGTCTCTTTCTTAGAATGAATAGGAAAATGGTTTCCACTTTAGCAGGACCTGTAAATAATTTTATGCAAATTTAAAAAATGTGATATTTTTACGTAAAGCTCTCATAATTTTATCACCACATAAAAAGCATCAGTAATATACCTGGGTAGAGGTACAGTCGACGTAAAAAGTCCATATCATAGAATAAGCAAACAGGCTGATGTCACCCTCAAACTTACATAAATAATATTCATCTCGTAGGTTGACATTGTTGACAATTTATGGCAATAACCTAAGACCTAAGCAGTATTGAATACCTAATAATCATTGATGTAGAATTTTAGTACCTATAAATAGTAATGGTTTGAACCTAATTGTTAAATTAAGGTTTATATTTATATTAAACTAGCTGATGCCCGCGACTACGTCCGCGTGGATTGAGGTTTTTTGGTTCCCGCGGGAACTCCTTAGTTTTCCGGGATAAAAAGTAGCCTATATGTTATTCCAGACTATAATATATCTCTGTACCAAATTTCATTTAAATCCGTTCAGCTGTTCGGGCGTGATTGAGTAACAAACATCCATCCATCCAAACTTTTGCATTTATAATATTAGTACCTATAGATCAAATAGTTTGAACAGTTTATGGTTGCGTAGATGAGTGATTCAGATTGCTAGCACACTGTTTTAGCAGGTACTAAGCTATGTAAGGACTTTTGTCGTCGACCGTACATTATGGTAAAAAGGCAGACTAATATTTCACAGGGAGCCTGGAGGCGGACCCCAAATCAGCGGCCATAGGCCCGGCAGTAATTAAAGCTGCCCGGGGAATGGCCGGGAGGGCGCAGGGGCGCCGGCATAAGGGATGACACCGCTAGTATTACGTATACTAGGAGATACTTCATACTGCGACTGCTTTGATGTCTTTGCTCATATGTATGTCACCGTTAGATTGTAAAAACCGTTAGATTATAATCTAACTCGCGAAATTGTAAACTGTCGAAAGATTACGATATAACGCATTATTTTTTGGTAGATTGTAATCTTAATATATATAAATCTCGTGTCACAATGTTTGTCCTCAATGGACTCCTAAACCACTTAACCGATTATAATAAAATTCGCACACCATGTGCAGTTCGATCCAACTTGAGAGATAGGATAGTTTAAATCTTAAAAAAACATCAATTCACGCGGACGAAGTCGCGGGCATCATCTAGTATGTTATGTATATTAACCCGATAGAACCAAAGTACCTACCTGATTTTTTATATCGAACCCTAACCTCACCTACAAGAAAGAGACAAGAAAACGTAAATACAATGAATATTTCAAAAATTGATACTCAGAACATTGACAATCACACACAATCACACACAAATCACAATCTTTCGACAGTTTACAATCTAACGGTTTTTGCAATCTTACGGTGACATGTATAAGCAGTACATGAGAATATGACTATGAAAGAAAAATCAAACTAATATTATAAATGCGAAAGTCAGTTTGTTTGTTGGTTTGTCCTTCAATCACGCCGCAACGGAGCAACGGATTGACGTGATTTTTGGCATGTGTATAGTTGAGGACCTGGAGAGTGACATATAGGGCTAATTTTTATCCCGGAAAATTAAAGAGTTCCCGCGGGAATCAAAAAACATATTCCACGCGGACGAAGTCGCGGGCATCAGCTAGTTGTAATAAGTGGTTGTGATTTTGAAATTTAATTTTAATATGTAGTTGGTGCTATCCAAATTCTAAAGAGGGAAGCCACTAGCCAGAACTTTCTTTCTTTGTTATGAATCCAGTTTGCTACAGAGTCCCAATAGGCATGATGACTGATTTTGAAAAATGGTCAGATTATGTTCGGAAGTATCTACTATTTCGAAAAAATATCTTATTTCAGCAGAAAAATAAGGTTTAGTAGATAAAATTGGCATCTGAAATTTAAATTTTAGAATTCACGCCAAAACGTTCTGCGGTGTCATGGCGTCGTTTGTGACGTCACTATTGTTTTTACCAATGCACTCTGTGCAGTGTGCAGTAAACAATAGTGTGATTGTCAAAGCTCGAAAACAAACAATTGTGACGTCATTCGCTTCTTGGTGTTTTAACCAATATGGCGGATTGCTGTATTTTATAGTTTTATTCAATCAAAATAAATAGCAATCTGACTGGAAATAGAAAAATTAATACGTTTTTTATAATCCATGATTCCTATTTCATTAGATAAATTCATAATTTCATTGATTCTTGGTTACTGTCATCATGCCTATTGTCTAAGCGAATCGTAATCATTTGACAGCGTAAAACGTATTACTCGAACAGCAGGGCGACCGCGTATCTTTTGCATCAATCATTGATACATCGCAATCACCTCCGATTGGCTGAATTTCAATCATTATGGTATTCTCGCTGCGTCAATGGATTTGTTCCAATAGTGGAAGAGTGTTAACCAATCAGAGGAGATCGCGATGTATCAATGATTGATGCAAAAGATACGCGGTTGCCTTGCTGTACATGCTTTTTGACGTGCAGGCATCTATGAACTCCGAATCATCTGTTTGACAAACCATTACGATTTCCTTACACAATCGGAGGGCAGACCTTATGTTTCTCTCACTATTGTAGTAAGTAGGTAATAGGTATATTTAAATAGTGTATATGTTTTACTTCATTTATGAAATGACTAGATGGTTTTGGCTGCACTGGAAAAACCAAACGGTTACCAAATGCTTTGCTGTTGTAGTAATTCGGTTTTTTTTTCTTTTTTTTATCCACTGCAAGTTAGCCCTTGACTGCGATCTCACCTGATGGTAAGTGATGATGCAGTCTAAGATGGTAGCGGGCTCTACACGGCATCGTGCCGGAACGCCAAATTGCTAGGCGGCACGTCTTGCGGTAGGGTGGTAACTACCACCAGGCCAAAGCAGCTGGAAAATTCAGAAATTATATGTTCCCAAATTGACCCTGCCGGGAATCGGTATGGTAGGTAAGTACTTACTTATATATTTCTTTTTTCATTTTCAGCTTTTGTTTTAGCTTATAGTTAACCTAAGTTCTTTGTTAACGTCTGAGTCACTTAATATCCCGTTGTACGTTGACTGATGATTCACGGGCATCCATTTATAATTTAATGGAGGCACTGACGTGTCCTACATCAAATTTTGATGCGGACTGCCACGAAGTGTCACGGATTTCAAGAGTTTATATTCTGCTGTTGCGATTGTATAATTCCAGTTGCATTAACGTATATTCTAGTTGCAAGTGTGTATAGTCCAGTGAAAATTATTACAAATAATCTAGTTGCATTTACACATATTCTAGTTGCAATTTCGTATATAATTTTAGTTGCAATTGCTATTCTAGTTGCAATTTCGTATATAATTTTAGTTGCAATTGCGTATACCTACACGTAACATTTGCTTGAAAGATTTTTAGTTGAAAGACAAGTGTACCTAAGCTCTAAAACTTCCATTTAACAAATCATCTTCTCTTGCCTGTATTTATAATTTGTGTACATACTAAAGCTTTTAAATACACAAACGTTGTTCGTAAGCTCAGAACAGTTGCGGTACAATGTGCTACCGGCATCATAAAAGATGAAATCTTATTACGCGGGGGAAACTCACGCCGGCTTCAAGGGCGATGCATCTAAGTGTTTACACGTAGACTCCACGACTAAAATATATTTAGACCGTAAAAGTAAGTACCAATTCTAAGACAATGAATACCTATCCATCGAGGTGTCTCAGTTAACTTTGAATAAGACTCAATGTTTTTGCCCAGGCGCAGTGGTGAACGCTGTGGTCTTGTAAGCTGCGGGTTCAATACCGGGCAGGGTAAATTTTTATAATCTTTCTAGTCTGATACCATACCAGACCAAAGCAAAATGAAATTATTAATTCCCAAATTGACCCTGCCCGGGTTCGAACCCCGGACAACAGCGCTCACCACTGCGCCAGGAAGGTCGTGAAAGCTGTGGTCGTCTATCGGTTGAGAACGATGATGAGTGACGGACCCACCGTTTGAGCTGTGTGTGCACATTGATTTCCATTAAGAAGTGTATGAGAAGAAGCGCCCATTTTAATGGCCACAAATCACAGGAAAGGACAAAGCTAACATTGGCGGGTAACGCGTCGAGGTCAAATCAGGTCACTCGCCCACGCGGCTAATTAGACGCGCGCGCGCAGGGCGCTGCAGCGATGCGACTCTACACACGAGACAAAGAACTAAAGTCACATATAAATCCATACTAATATTATTAACGCGAAAATGTGTCTGTCTCTGTCTGTTACCTTACCTATAATATGGTCCACAACCCATGACGGTTTAACCGATTTCGTACAGCCGATAACCGACAACACCGACATTTCGCAATTAAGTACAGACAGACAGCTTGGTAGGCGATAGGCTACTTTTTTATCCAGAATCCTAGAATATCCATGAGTTCCCACGGGATTGTTAAAATAACTTTAATCCACACCGACAAAATCACTGGAATCATCTAGTAAAAATAGAAACCAGGAAAAGCAAAAGTATTTAGAATAGTGATGTATCTTTCGCTACAAAGAAACAACCTGAAACGCCTGATTATACTCAGAACTAGATGATGCCCGCGACTTCGTCCACGTGGATTAGGGTTTTCAATTCCCGCGGGATCTCCTTAATTTTCCGGCATTAAAAATTATTCCCCGGAATACAACCTATCCCTGTACCAAATGTCATCAAAATCAGTTTAACAAGTGGGCCGTGAAAGCGTAGCAGACAGACAGACTGACAGACGGACGTACAGACTGACACACCTTCGCATTTATAATATTAGTATGGAAGTATGGATTTAGATACTCAAAAGCAACAAAACTGAACATCAACCTAGACTTGTTACATTCAGAAATATGTTTAAACCAGGAAAGGGAAAAGTTAGTAGTAAAGTGACGTCCCTACCGCTACAAAGAAACGCTGAAAATGTGATGATACTAATAATTTAGAAGCACACAAAGGGACATATTTCAAAGTCCGATGAGCTGCACGGCACAAAATTCAAGGTCCACTTTACGACACCCGCTTGCAAAATTGCCGTCTAATATTAGCCGTAACATCCATAAACCGAGGCGCGATCTCTGTGGGGCTAACCTTAACAAAGGAGTTTTAAAATTATTATTGGCGTCTAATTCTGAATTGTGGTCTAGGGAATTCTGAATAATATTTGCAAAGATCTTTCTTGCAATTTTCAAGTTGCTTTTTGAGCACTTAAAATGCAATAGCTATTGATCTGAGCAACAGCGAAAAATTTCATGGTATCTTAGCATCGGTCATTACTATAAGGCTGAAGAATAATAGAATCCATACTAATATTATAAATGCGAAAGTGTGTCTGTCTGCCTGTCTGTCTGCTACGCTTTCACGGCTCATCCGTTCAACCGATTTTGATGAAATTAGGTTTTATCCCGGGGAAAGACATAGGGTATCCCGGAAAATTAAAGAGTTCCTGCGGGAATCAAAAAAACTTAATCCACGCGTACGAGGTTGCGGGAATCATCTAGTGTTAGAATATTTCTTTAACAAAGCCGCGTAAAGCCAATTATTGGTACTTAGAACAGTCATCACTCAGCGCACCAAACTGCCAATTTGCCTTCTTTGTTTTCTAACGCCCAGATTGGTGCAAAAAGACGTTCGAATTACACAGGCATTCCCTTTAAAATTCCAGTCATCCCTTTTAGTTAACTTTTGATTTTGAATCCATTTTACCTTTCAGTTGGAGAGGGGTTTACTCTTTGAAGATCCCTTCAGAGATCAGGGCTTTCACAAATAAACTTTTGTAACTTTCTTAATGAGTTCTAGAGGTGGACCTATGAACAATGAACCTACAACTATTTTTAACTGGCTTCCAAAAAATTGGTTCCCAATTCGCCGCGTATCTTTTTTTAAAAATGTATGTCGGTGCATTATATCTCCGTGATTTCTAAACCGAAAAAAAAACAGTGGTTAGAGGAAGCTCACGAGGTGGTCCCATAAAAAAATCTGACTCCATATCCTCAATCCTGATTCTGTAGGTGTACTACCGTACAACAAGAAATTCTCAAAACTAGGGAGTTAGGAAATTTTGATGGTGAATTTATATAGGTATCAAGTCACGTGTATACGATTCAACTCTGAGTCTCAATTCCTCAACCCTGATATTGAGAGATAGTAAATTGAAGACAATATTACGCAAAAAAAGTTACGTAGTTAAAGCATATCGACAAGACGTTAAAACGGGCACGAATAACTACACAGTATCTAAAATAGTTTTAATACGTATATCTGGCATTACATTGTTGAAGGTTTGTAACTTTGAGCCGTAAGACATGAAGAAAGAAATATGTATATCAATAAGGTGTCACACTTATAACAACGAAGTAACACATTTAAACCCCTTGAGAATTACTCTACCAGAAGATGTAGCGGACGAAACCTTAATAAATATAATACATTGAATAATTTTATAGAAAACCTATAAAAAATAGATACTGCAAAAATAACAAAGTACCTACTTGAATTCAAAATACATTTTCAAGCCAAAACGTAACGCCCAAATATTATATTGAAGTCACAGAGCAACGAACACGGAGAGGTAACAAACAAAAACGTTGCACTTCAGTGTCAGCGGACGGGTGCACTTACGTCTATTTCTGTTATTCCCGATGCAGCGGAAAAACTTCCAACAGATGAATATGATTAGTCACACGGTTCAACAAACAAAGAGAACGATATGACTGAAACGGAAAGTGCAAGAAAATTACTGAAAGCACAAGCAAAATAAATTATTTGGAGCGCTAACTTGTAAATACCAAAATAAGTGTCACAGAATTACGAACAAACAGAGGTTACAAATGAAAGCATCGCACTTTAGTGTCAGCGGGCGGAAGCACTTACATCTATTTCTGTTATGCCCGATGCAACGTGAAAGCTCCGAACAACGCGTGAATATAAACAAGTCATCGTACCGCTTTAAACATGCGTATGATTAAGATTCTTCGCTACAATTTCAAGTGTTACCTATTCATTATGATTTATTAGTTGTTTTCTTGTTATACGTTTATGCTCTTCAACACGTGTAGGTCATAAGTTATCATAAATATGTACATAAAACAATCCATAGCTTTTGGTAGATATTTCCAATGTTTTTACAGGTTTTCTGCTCTACTACTTAGTAAAATAATAGCTGAAGAAAAAATTGAAAGAGTGGGTAAGTGTCATGATTTTTGAGTCTTTGACTGTAAGAACTAAATATGTATATATATAACAGCAAGTGTAGTTAGCAAGTCGATTTTATTGATAATACTAATATAATATATTATAATGAGGCAATAAATTCAAATTCCATTATTACCCGAAGTTATTGCTCGGCGAGTGTAAGACGCGACCAAAAAGACAATTTTACGCTTCGGCAGCTTTATTAAAGAAAGCTTTATGAGTTCGCTACAGGGGTCCCGGGAGGTTCTAACCATCGCAAAAAGATAGGGCAGCCCGAAACACAAAAAGAGCAGGTAGTGAACATGTTGTATATCCGACAAAATTCCCGAATTTCACGTTACCAGATAGTTAATAATATACTTTGCATTTTACAACGTTTCATATAATATAAGGCTGCCTAATGTTACCTTATTATTTTGTAACATTTTGACTATCTCAAATAATACCGAATGATGTATGATGATCCAGTGTAAGATCGAACACCCATATCAGAATGAGGAATGACCGTATAACCGTTTTGACTGGTTTTCTATTAAAGGTATTAGATGGATATATCTTGACGTGAAGGAAGCTAAGCTAACCTATCAGGCTACCTGGATTGATCACAACCAAACTCAACATAAAAGTTCTAGAATATTTGCTATGGGATTATTCAAGGGGACGGATCAACAAGGTCCTGAAAAGCTGAGGACCTATTACTAAAATATATCGCCCCTGAATGGCTACGCTAACAACACTCCCTATTGGCCAAAATCCATTGTAGCAGCAATACCATAAATTCCGTCAATCAACAGAGATTACGACAATGATCGATGCAGGTTTTACAGAACAGGGTTACTTTTACTTGTATAATGTATTTGATGGCAGGCGAAAATTATTATTTCATCAATATACTCGTAGTTCTACACAAGGCGAGAAAAGGCCGATGCAGACGAGTGCCGGCCGAATTTCAATAAAAGCTGTAGGGGAATAAATCGTAGGGTGGGGTGTATATTGTGTTCGCCAGCTGACGTCCCCTCCCCTCCTCTTGCCTCTCCCACAGTACCCCGCTATCACGAGCCGATGGCGAAAAATAATGCAAGAGATAATTTTATTAATTGCACACTCGGAAGCGTCGAATTGCTGTAGGCATTTTATTTAGCCGAACACAAATCCTGCACCAATACAAATAATTGGTTGGTCAAAAAGCTTTTCATTATGTCCCTTGCGGAATAGAATTAAGTAATTAAAAACACTTTATTACATAAAAACAGATCACAGAACAGAGAAAACACAATACGTGACTCGGGGGACCTCCCAACAACTGAGAACGCAAGAAGTGTATCAAACTATGAGATGGTTATTTTTGACGCTTCTCTAATTAAGGTATCAGTTCCCACTTGCTCTATCTTCAGTATTTTATTTGATCCAACGAAATCGGGGTAAAACTAGTTGGTTGGTCTGTTAATAACTGTGATCGAATGAGCAAAAATTGGGCCCTACACCCCAAGGCAAAATCCGGAGGCCGAACAAAGATGTACAACGAGACAAAAGGGCGAATGTCCTCAGGCGGGCATCACACATTCCTCAGAATAAATACACTCCTCGTCCTTGGGAGCTCGGACATCTCATTGCGTTACCCACACATAAATATAATATAGAGTAGGATTGTCAAAATGTGAATAGGTTTCACTTTTTTTATCCACTGCAAGCCCTTGACTGCGATCTCACCTGATGGTAAGTGATGATGCAGTCTAGGATGGTAGCGGGCTAACCTGCGGGGCATGGCAGTACTTGTATTGTAAAAAAGAATATATTAAATAAATTTGTAAAAATCGCAATCATTAAATCGACTCCTTTAATTCGGATAATCACTGATTGGTTGACATACCTTCACTATTTTGAAATAACTACTTAATGACAATTTGTGTTGTTTATTTTTGAGTACAAAATATAGATTATTATTTTTGTATTTAATTTATTTTAGTGGTGACCAGTTTGGCTAACATTATTTTTGCACCGGATTAGTGTTTTTCTATAAATAATATAATCAGCTACAATCCTACAAGGAATACTTCAAAGGATACATTTCTTGGAAGAAGTCAAGGCTTGGCGGCTGGAGGATGTCTAACGCCGATAACACCTGAAAACAAAGTCTTGTATTACTTTTCGTTATACAGACACTTGGCTTAATATAATTGGGCTACTTAATGTATTATCCAAACATTTAAATTTGTGTAAATAAAAACAAAAAATTATAATGCATAGGGTGGGCTCCAAATTATTTTTATTATGGCATTTTATTGCATCATCATCACATGAAAAGGACTCGAACATGAAAAGGGATAAACTAATGCGTAATTACTTTTGACTGAAGCTACGAATAAATGGTCGGGACTCGAGGCTACCAGATACAATGCAAGAAAAGTTAGTTACAAAAAGAAAAGCCTTCTATCTTTAAGATCTTATGTTAAAGGAATTTTATTATTTTCAAAGAAAGACCCAAGTTGCACCAAATAGTGATAGAATTATAACTCTACATGCGCAACTAATAATACGATATCTTGACGAGCCAATGGCAGTTATCGGGAGATAATTGCAGGACGGTCGTTCGGAGCATAATTTAATCATTTTCACTGTTTGCGTTATCGATCATCGTGTTATGTGCCGCGGCTTTTGTCGACGTGTCTGCATGGGATTTACATTGGAACCGAACATTTGAAATCACATACCCAATCGCCAAGACCGTGGAATTTTGAGGCATCGTTCTGGGCTACAATCGAGTATCGACCTAATCTTGAACTAAGTAACGACGTCGCTAAAGGGGACTAGGCTTAGCTGTAACCTAGGTTAAGGGAGTTGCAGTTGCAGGATCTGCTAAATTAGGTCCCGAATACCGCCCAGCAAGGCGGTGGCATTCATGATACGGTACTTAATACCTTACACTTTCACTGTTTGCGTTATCGCTCAACGGGCAGTGCGGAGCTTGTCACCCTGTTTGCACGGGATTTACATTGGAACTGATAATTTGATACCACGTTTGGGTACGCGGTATTATTACATTTTCAATTCCAATTTGCCCAATTAGCAGTTCTCCAAGAAAGACCGAGGAATTTATGAAAATTTGAGTCTTCATTGTCCGCTACAATCGAGTATCGATACCTAGGTATAGGAACCTCTTCAATACTTACGTTTTCATGTTTAAAGAAGCAGAGCATCTTGAGCTCGCGGAAGACGCGTTTGGAGGAGACGAGCGACTGGAACACGTTGGGCAGCTTCTTGAGAGCCACGCGGCGGCCATCGCGTGGGTCCGTCACTGCCCTGGGGACAAACAAACATACATGTTTAAGTTCAGATTCTTTAAAAAGTGTGTGTGTGCAATTCACACACGGCAGAAGTGTAACTTCAGAAAAGTAGCCTACGAGAGAATAAGACAAATATATAACTTGTATTCTATCCCATTCTCTCGCAGGCTAAAACCTGTTATGAATATGTTTGTCTCTTTTTGGTGCCGCTATTTAATTTCATCGAATTTTCAAATCACAACGATTTAAAAGAAGTTTCACCTCAATTATTAAATTTAAATTTTAAATTTATTCAATTATAAAAATTTTGTGTGAGGATTTTGGAATTCGTATAGAGTTCTTGTTTTTTTTGTACTTACCTACTTAACTACATTAGATTAGGGAATGGGTTTTTATATCAGAAATACTCATTTCTGATATAAAAACCCAATTTACAAGTTTCAATTTACAAGTTATCTTACAGCATTATATTATAGTAATTAAAAAAATGATATGACGAACTGAACTTTAATTAGATGTAACGACTAATTTTAATTAATTAATTTTTTATTTACTTAATTTTATCCGATTTGATTGATTAATTTTTTAATTAATTACACTTGGTTAATTTATTTAGATTTAGAATATTGCATGCCGTAAGGTGAAAATTGGCCTGACGCTGAATTATCCATACTAATCCATACTAATATTATAAATGCGAAAGTGTGTCTGTCTGTATGTCTGTCTGTCTGTCTACGCTTTCACGGCCCTGTTCAACCGATTTTGATGAAATTTGGTACAGGGATAAGTTTTATCCCGGGGAAGGACATAGGCTACTTCTTATCCCGGAAAATTCAAAGTTTCCCGCGGGAATCAAAGTAATTATCTGTTCAACCGATTTTAATGAAATTTGGTACAGGGATAGGTTGTATCCCGGGGAAGGACATAGGCTACTTTTTATCCCGGAAAATTCAAAGGTTCCCGCGGGAATCGAAAAAACTTGGTCCACGCGGACGAAGTCGCGGGAATCATCTAGTTAATTATAATTTAGAATAAGACAACTCCGTACCCAAATTTGCAATAAAATTGATTGATTGATTAAATCGTGCAGTGTTTACAAACCACACCAATGGGACTCAATATCAAAAAGAAAACTGTTTCGGTGGCTTAACAAAAAGCGTGAAAATAAAACCAAACCCGGCAATCGAGGAGCCGCTGAAACGATCCGACAGGTATGGCGATAACAATCGACGTTTCACACGCCGAAACCATTTCGAACACATTTCCATCGCCCATCGCATAGGTACTTTTTGTAAGTAAACTGTATAGTGTATAAAGAGTGGAGGCTTACTACCATCGCCTAAAGGAGTATTAGTTTAATATTTATGACGCTCTTGTTTTCCTTATTTTAGGGACGTGAACATGTGATTTTTAATTGCTTAAAACGTACCTACCTATATTATCATTCCGAGCCTGGGACTGCAACCCTGGGACGATTCCAGAGGTCGAAGTGTCATAATTTAGTACCTACTAAGTATAGGTATAGTTATACTAGGCTATCATCCAGTTTTGATCACATAAAATTTCTTAAAATTTTTAGAATACTTATATCCTATTTTACCAAATCATCTTAATAAGAGCAAAACAAGCAACTCGAACCTTCTGGTTTTATTACAGTACAGTCAAAGGTCAGAAACCTTAACACAATCGGGTTACGATACGATAACGAACTTCGAAACAATCGAATTCACACAAACAATCGATTCGAACAGGGCTGAATCGATGTTATTACTAAAGGACACTGTCCAAATTCGCCTAAGAATCAACATACTTTTTAAATATACAGTAATTCTTAGCTTATTTTTTAACCTTTATTCCAAATATTAGAATTCAACGGACACTTCAAATTAACTAAAAAATAAATAAATGGGTATGAAATTGATTACCGTACTTTTCTGTCTTTCGATTATTATCCACAGATCAATAACTTACAAGTTAAAATAATAAACAATACCATTGCTTGAGCGCTGGTTCCGTAACATAAGAAATAACATAAAAGCAGCTTGAAGCGCTGAATGCGCTAGTATTCTGAATCTCGCAACGCCATCTAGTGAAAGTACAATAAATTAATCTGGGGACACGGGAGTGTCCCCGCCAAAGACGAGCCAAAGGAAACGGGGCACTACCTACCTTTTCTCGAAGCGTTTCGTCGAATTTTCGAACCGTCATAGCTTCGGTCCGAATGATATTTATTGCGCCATCTGTAATGTTTTTGGTGAACTACGACGAAACTTGTGTTTTCTACATACTGTTTACAGCTATATTGCAATTGGATAAAGATGATATTTATTTTCCAAGCAGATTGAGTGGAAATAATCTCAAAATTGAAAATATTTTTGGTAATAAATAAAATCTCTGAAGTGTCCGTTGTTTAAATCTACTTACAATAGTATTTATGTGTTATTTTGAATCCGTTATTGTATGTTTAATGACTGTTGGTTCTTAGGCGAACTTTGTATGGGCGCTGGTCAATGTCCTTTAATTGATATTACACGCCATTATTTCGACACTCCCATACATGGACGAATGCTCAAGTCCCGTTTGGGCGAAACTTTGAAAACAAAGACAGAAAATGTACTTACTTCGTATAGAGATAAAAGAGTTGCAGCAATTTTATAAGCTTTGATATGTAATTCGATTTGAACATCCCAAAAAATGCTGCTTAAAATTAAAATGTTTCCGGGATTCGATTCCTGCCAAGGGCAAATAATTTCTAAGTTGCCTTTGGTTTTGTCTGGTGGAAGGTTTCTGTCGTAGCTTCCACCCTACCGTAAAAGCCTTGCTGCCGTCATAACAGTTTCAAACCTTTCTATGTTTTTTAAAATCACATGCCTACAACATATAGTTAGGAGATATTCCGACCTTGTATTAAGTAATGGCACAGAATAATAACTAGTACTGTAATGGTGCAGTCTAAAATAGATGCCCTTTAACCTGGATAGGGATATGGCTTTTTTATCGAACCAACGTAAAGAATCTCTGAATAGATTTTGAATGACAAGACATTAGGTGGTAAAAGTAACAAGACCAAATCTCAACAGATTAGAGACAATTTCAAGATCAATGCCTAAATTGTTCCAGTCAGGAATCGAACCCGAGAAATACTGGAGGTCATTGCGCACAATACTATGCAAGAGGAATTTATGCCCTTGTTCAAATACAACATGAATTTTAATTTGGCCTACGCACCATAACTTAAACTACACATCACGGCACAATAGTCTATTTTTTCAGCTCCATAAACATTTGCGATACTTGTAAATATTTGGAAACGCATCTTTATGAGCAAGTTGTATAAACATACGGCCGGTTCCTGAATTGAGAATTTCATGTTGAGTCTCAAAGACTACTTAAGGACTAATTAAGCAAATTTTTGTGTCTGAATTGATATTGGGGCGGTTTCTGAATTACGCATTCAAGCAAAAACAAAACTCTCAAACGTTACACAATATTAATTCAGAAATAAAAAATTGCTTGATTAGTCCTTAAGTAGTCTTTGAGACAGACCCAACATGAAATTCTCAACTCAGAAACCGGCCGTAATAAGTAGTATGTACAATCACTGAATTCAGAACAGGTATAGAACTGGTAAAAGATCGTGAGTTTGTCGCCGCCAAGAATAACGCCCACTGATGTTTCAGTTGACTAAAACATCAGTGGGCGTTATATTGTATGAACAAAACAGACATATTTACGTAAGGATATTTGAAGTTTACACTTTCTCACAATTTTAGTATGAGTTTGTTATCAAACATCGGCAACAAACTTCAAGCCGCCGCGCGCTATCAAGTCATTTAAAACGTATCACTATACACTTTTTGGACGTCAATATATTTTTTATTTTAATATTTAACAAGAATTAGGAACGTGATGGTTATAATTAATTAATCACTGTATCTTACGCACAAGAAGACCAAGAAAAACTCAGCCGCGTATATGTTTTTACTGTCGTTTAGTAAAACAGAAGAAACCATTTCTATTTTCTTTTATTTTGGAATTCTGTGGTAAAACAATCTCCTTCTATATTATGTCAAGCTAACAGTCCAATGCAAGTAAGCGAAGCGCGTCGCCTCCTGAACGAAATGCTAGGAAAACATAGTTTCCTAGACAATAAATATAACTAAATCGAGTTTAAAACTTGTGTTTTCACAGCTTTAACCTAGTTAACTCAGGCATTACTTCTTGTTGTTAGTAAATACTACAGCAGATTATATCAGGAATTAGGGCTTTTATTACTGCTAAAGTTGCATAATATTATCTGTTACTTTCATGTTTTCCTCTTCACCTGTATAGAAGTATATAAAAGGTATTTACCTATGAAATTGCGGTTTTGTATGGAATAAGTGAAGGTACTTATTTTTTTTAAACTTTTGTTTCTGTTATTCGAAGTAATCACCCATGCAATCGACGCATCTTTGCCAACGCATTGGCAGTTTATTGATGCCCTTCTTGTTAAAATCAGCTGGACGGGAGGCAACAAACTCTTCAAAGGCATTTTGTACTGCCTCTCGGGAATTGAATTTTTTACCCATTAAAAAGTTGTCTAAATTTTGGAAAAAGTAATAGTCGGTAGGTGCAAGGTCTGGTGAGTATGGCGGATGAGGGAGAGCTTCCAACCCCAACTCTTGCAGCTTGGAGACTGTCTGTTGCGCAGTATGGGGTCGCGCGTTGTCGTAAAGGAGCAGTGGGGACGACCGATTGACCAAAACTGGTTGCACATGTGCAAGCTTCTCCATCATTATCTCCAGTTCTTCACAGTACACATCTGCAGTAATGCTCATGCCGTTTTGTAAAAAGCTGTGGTGAATCACACCCGCACTAGACCACCAAATAGTGACCATCACCTTTTTAGCGGTCATTTTTGGTTTATGGCATTGCTTTGGTGCTGAGCCTAACCAACTTGCTGAGCGCTTTCGATTGTCGAACAGAATCCATTTTTCGTCGCACTTAACAATTTGTTTTAAAATATCCTTCATTTCTTTGCCTGTTGAGCAGCGCAAGGCAGGTCTCGACGCGTACGTTGCGCTGGCGATCTTTAAGGTCGTGGGCACCCATCTATCAAGCTTTTTTACTTTGTCAATTTGTCGCAAATGGATCAATATTGTTTTGATGCTTACATCAAAAGCTGCTGCTAGCTCAGCTGTAGATTGAGTTTCGTCAGCTTCCAAAATCGCCTTTAATTCATTATTGTTGACCAATGTCTCCGGACGACCACGAGTTTCATTTTTCAAGTCAAAATTTCCAGAACGGAACCGGGAAAACCAATAATGGGTGGTGCGTTCATTTGTACAGTTCTCTCCCTAAACGTTTTTGATGTTACGTGCCGTTTGTGTCGCGTTAGTGCCACGACGGAACTCATATTCCATAATTACACGAATTTTTAAAGTATCCATTATGACGAAAAATGTTGAAATGTAATGAAAATACAACGCTAATCAAAAAACAAAAGACTGAGTTTGTAAAAAGAATGTTATTGTTTTTAAAACAAAATTAATTTGATTTAGAATACAGAGCCATTACAAACTTTTTTTTATTTGAAATGACCAGTACCTACTGAAGAAAGGCAATTTCATAGGTAAAGACCTAATATTAACCAGAATTAAACAAGTTATGAGTAGACTTAAGGCCCTGTGTAGCGTAAAAGGGGGTTTTTAAAAGCAGTGTATCCATCAAACGGTGACATAATGTATCCTTGTAAAAATAATTTAATGTTTTCAAGACCTTTAAGCAGCCACTGTCGCATCTCAAAACATAATTTTTAAAAAATCTCAGCATAGAAATTTATTTTAAACACACCTCTAAATTTACCTTTTAAAGCAATTTTTCTCCTTATTGAAACCAATAATTAGCTATAGAAATATATTAGGAAGACATAGAACCTCTTTATTAATTTGTATTCCTATGTTCATATTTAGAATGAACGTATTTTAAATATGTGTTTGACATATTTCTTTACTTCACTTCAATAAAAATCCTCACCAACAAATGGTTATGGGCCCAGAATTTTTGCCAAAATTAAGTAAAAATTTTTATAAATAGCCAACGAATAGTAATTTAATTTTGTTGTTAAGTTCAAAAATGAATTCGGTACGAATTGAAGTACTCAACAAAACCAATTACGAGAGCTGGCGATTACAAGTCGAGGCGTTATTGATAAAGAATGACGCGTGGGACTACGTGAATGGGAAGAAACCTAAGCCTATTGAGGAGAGTGCATTAAAAGAATGGGAAATTGCGGATGCGAAAGCTAGAGCAGATTTAATACTCTCTATGAGTTCAACCGAATTGAGGCACGTTGTTGGTTGCCAAACTTCAAGGGATGTGTGGTTGAAATTAAATGCTGTACATTCTTCGAAAGGACCAGCAAGGAAAGCTACGTTACTCAAGCAAATAATGCTACAAAAGTTGAACGAAGGCGAGGATGTCCAAGAGCATATAATGAAATTCTTTGAAGCAAAAGATAAGCTGAATGAGATGCAGGTGGAAATTCATAAGGATCTTCTATCAATAATGCTATTATACAGTTTACCGGCTAGTTATGAGAATTTTAGATGTGCGATCGAATCGAGGGACGAACTTCCAGATCCAGAGAATCTTAAAGTCAAGATTATTGAAGAGCATAACTCGCGACATAAGTCGGAACCCGAAGTATCCTTTGTAAAAGGGAAATATAAAGGAAAGTTTATTAATGCTCATAAAGTAAAACCTGATGTCGCAAAGGTGCAATTTAAGTATAAATGCTTTAGATGCCATGAACCTAACCACAAAGCATCTGAATGCACGAGGAAGAAAAAGCAAGATAGGTACTGCGAGTGCGAAGTGTGTTACACAAAGCGTTGCAAAAGATGACACTAACATTAATTTTACATCATTTAATTGTACTTCCAATTCTGTTTCAGATAATTGTTATGCTGCGAGCGGCGTGAATGGAAACTGGATTTTGGATAGTGGGTGTACATCACATTTATGCAACAATCGTGACAAATTTATTGATTTTCTTCCGATGCACGGTACATTAAATTTAGCGACAAACGAAAACACAAATGTATGTGGTAAAGGTACAGTAAGATTGTTTACATGCAACAATGATTCTTTAAATGGTATAAATTTATCTGATGTGTTATTTGTTCCTGACTTGCGATGTAACTTGATTTCAGTGGCTAGAATAACTAATAAAGGTTTTAGTGTTATATTTAAAGATAATTTTGCTGTCGTAAGTGATAGTAATGATAACACTAAGTTAGTCGCAGAACGTAGGGGTAATTTATATTACGTTAGGGAGCATTGCAAGGCAACTGTTTCATTAGTTTCTTCTATTAAGAATGATGAAATATGGTCGTGGCACGAACGTTTGGGACATTTAAATGCGAAGGATCTTGTTAAAATCTTGAATCACTCTGGGAAGAAATTAAAATTGTCAGATGTGAGCAGATTGTATGACTGTGATATTTGTGCGAAAGGTAAGATGAGTATGTTATCTTTTTCAAAATCTAGCGGACCATGCGAAGAAAAACTTAAAGTAGTTTATTCTGATGTAGTAGGGCCTATGCAAAATACGGCGATAGGTGGGGCTAGATACTTTGTTACTTTTATTGACTGTAGTACGCGATGGTGTGAAGTCTATTTATTGAGTAAAAAGAGCGAAGTTTTTACTGTTTTTAAGATTTACAAGAGTTACGTAGAGAGATTGACAGGTAACAAGATTAAATATCTTCAAACTGACAATGGATCAGAATATTGTAACCGCGAATTTGATGATTTCTTACAGAAGGAAGGAATCATGCGAAGATTAACAGTTCCTTATACTCCACAAATGAACGGGGTAGCAGAAAGGATGAATAGGACGCTTGTTGAAATGGCGAGGTGTATGATTCTTGCTTCAGGGTTAGCCGCAGGTTTTTGGGCAGATGCTATTTTGACAGCATGTTATGTTAGAAACCGATGCCCGACAAGCAGTCTTGGCGGAGAGATACCTTTTGAAAAATGGTATGATCAACCAGTCAAGCTGAGTTATTTGCAAGGGTTTGGATGTAAAGTATATGTTTTGAATAAACAACCAGGTAAGGATAAGTTTGCAGCTCGAAGTGTTGAAGGTGTTTTCGTAGGTTATCCAAGAGATTCTAAAGGTTACAGAATATGGTTACCTAATGATAGAAAAGTAATAGTTGCTAGGGATGTCAAATTTCACGAAAGAAAGGAAATTGACATTGATTTCAAAAGCGAAAACCTTCAATGTGATCCTTTTGAGCTGGTAGAAGAAAGCCATGAACTCAAAGCTATAGAACCGAAGGTTGTCGAAATAGAAATAAACTCGAAAAATGTCACTAATTCTACGGAAAACGTCGGAGCAGGTGATTGTCCTGTCACTTCAAGAGTATTAGATGCTGATCTACAACCAGAGCCTGGACCGTCAGATCAAGTTCTAAAAAGAGCTCCTGGCAGACCACGACTGGTGAGGGGTCACGTAGGTCGTCCTAAGAAGATCTACAATACGGTACAGATCGAGACAGAACAAATACCGACAGAACAAGAAGATGATTTCGAAGACTGTCAAGAGTTTATTGGAATAGCTGAAATTAGTTTAAAAGAAGCTTTGACCGGTGATGAAAGCTATGCATGGGAAGAGGCTATTCTATCTGAAATCAGAAGTTTATTGAAAAATGATACATGGGACATAGTAAGGAAACCGATGGAACGTGATGTAGTTGGATATCGTTATGTTTTAACGACGAAATTAAATGTCGATAAAACTGAAAAGAAAAAGGCGCGTTTAGTAGCAAAAGGCTATAGCCAACGATTTGGAGTTGACTATCATAGCACGTTTGCCCCTGTTGTTCGTCTGGAAACAATCAGACTTTTGGCGGCGCTTGCAGTTGAACTCGACATGGAAATTCATCAATTAGACATAAATACAACGTATTTAAATGGTAATTTAGATGAAGAGGTTTATATGCAAGTTCCACAGTTATTAAAACGAAGCTTAGAAGAAATTATCAAGCATGAACATGATTACGTTATAAAGAAGCGAGCTGAGAAAATGTTGAATGATTTAGAAGCCGGTGGGGATGTATGCCGACTTAAACGATCTTTGTATGGTTTAAAACAAGCTGGTCGTCAGTGGAATATAAGACTGGACGAGAAGCTAAAGACTATGGGGCTTCAACAATCACTAAACGAGCCACGTCTCTATTTCAGCAATCATGGAGGAATCAAGTTCTTCGTTTGTGTATATGTGGATGATATTCTCATAGCTTCACAGCAAAGAGATGTCATTGAGAATTTTAAAAAGGATTTATCAAATGAGTTCGAATTGAAAGACTATGGTCTTGTAAAATATATTTTGGGAATTGACATTGTCAGAAGTGACGATTCGATTAAGTTGTCACAACAACAATATATTGAAAATTTATTGAAGAAATACAACATGATTAACTGTAAGGAATCAATTACGCCCATGGAAGTGAACAAACAATTTGAAACCAATAAAAGCAATGATTGTGGGGAAAAGTGTCCGTATAGGGAACTAATAGGTTCGTTAATGTATTTAGTAACAGGGATGAGACCGGATATAGCAAATGCAGTAATCAAGTTGGCACAGTTTACTGATAAGCCAAGTGAAGAGTGTTGGAAAGCAGCAAAACGCGTGCTGCGTTATCTAAAAGGAACTGCAGATTACGGTTTAACTTACAAAAAGACAGGTAAGCCCCTAGTGGGATACTGCGATGCAGATTGGGGAAATTGTTTGATAGATAGGCGCTCGTATTCAGGATACGTTTTTATCTTAGGGGGTGCGAGTATTTCATGGAAATCGCAGAAACAAAAGTGTGTTGCGACTTCTTCCTGCGAAGCTGAATATATCAGTTTATCATTAGCGATGAAAGAGGCTATGTATTTGAATAGTCTGCTCACTGAAGTCAAGTTACCGCAATTTGTAAAAGTAACATTGCATGTTGACAATCAGGGGGCGTTACATTTAGCTAATGATCCTGTATTCCATTCACGAAGCAAGCACATTGATATAAAACATCACTTTATAAGAGATGTTGTTAGAAATGGACAAATAGAGTTAAAATATCTGTCAACACACTTAATGATCGCGGATATTTTAACGAAACCATTGCCTAAAGAAAAGCATAATTTATTTATAAAAAATTTAGGACTTTTGTAATGTGTTTTGTGTGTATTATGAATACTGTATTCATATGTGAATAAGATGTGAATACAAATTAAGGGGGTGTATTAGGAAGACATAGAACCTCTTTATTAATTTGTATTCCTATGTTCATATTTAGAATGAACGTATTTTAAATATGTGTTTGACATATTTCTTTACTTCACTTCAATAAAAATCCTCACCAACAAAATATAAGATAAAATTCATATTTCTATATCAAACACATTGTCGGATTCATTTGTATTGAAAAGTAAATATTAATTTTTTTACAAATGATTTCATGCATTTTTTGCGACATACGCTTGCTCGATTTCACCCCCCCGCGCCTGTGTTTTTCATCTCGTGAGCTCACAGCGCCTTAAGAGTTTGACTGTGAAATAAAGCATATAATTCATTACTTACTTCTATACGACATAAATAGGAAATCTGACAGCTTATTAATAAATTACGATTTATTTAACATCTACAAACTTCATACTTTGCATGTAAGTTTTCTGTATGACATAGAACCCAATAAGAAAGGATTTTTAGAATACAACCTAAGCGAAGCTGGAGCGGGACATCTTGGCATAAAATCGATTAAATGGTTATACTTACTAGCATAGAGGTAGGTAATATAGTAGCTACTATATTACATACTAGATGATGCCCGCGACTTCGCCCGCGTGGATTGATGTTTTTTGATTCCCGCGGGAACTCTTCAATTTTCCGAGATAAAAAGTAGCCTATGTCTTCCCCGGGGTACAACCTATCCCTATACCAAATTTCATCAAAATCGGTTGAACAGATACATTTTTTGATACCCGCGGGAACTCTTCAATTTCCCGGGATAAAAAGTAGCCTATGTCCTTCCCCGGGATGTAACCTATCTCTGTACCAAATTTCATCAAAATCGGTTGAGTAGTTGGGCCGTGAAAGCGTAGCAGACAGACAGACAGACAGACAGACAGAAAGACAGACAGACAGACGGACAGACAGACACACTTTCGCATTTATAATATTAGTATGGATTACCTCTATGCTTACTAGGTACTCACGCGCTTAACACATTTAAAGGTATCGTTGATTTACGAGTAAATATGTAGGTAGATTCTCATTTCTTAATTGCGGTTCATCTTAATTGCAGTCCATCCACAAAACAAATATAATATAATGTGAAAGCAATTAATTATAGTATTTACCACATTCATAACACATATATGTCAAAATATACTCAAAAGTAAGAATTTTAAAACTTTTCTGTCTGAAAAGAAAGACGAATAAATTCGTCAAGTGTCCCCAGACTTTCTTGTATTTTCAAAACACACAAAGCTATAAATTTTTCATTAGAGACAAGACGTTTATTTCGAATTCACGATCTCTTAAAAAAAACAGGACACATTCGGGACTTCTAGCGCAACGCTTTAAAATTACTAAAACATTTGGAAATGTATATGTATTTTAATGGAAAGCGGCCCGATTTGGCAACGGCAGTCGGCAGCCGAACACGATGTCTTAGGACCAACGCACAAAGGTAGAGCGTAGAGAGGAGTCTTTTTAATAACTAGATGACCCGACCAAACTTCACACGGGTATAGAATGTATAAAAGTAACTATGCACGGGTGGGTACACCTTATGTACTGCCTAAAACGTTAAAAATCTACTTTTTCTTAAACTATCACATTGATCACGATAGATTTGCTGTTACTCTTTGAGTAACAAAATTCAGAGATAAAGAATTTAAAAAATATATTTAATGTAATACAGAAAATATCGTCAAATGACAGTTTTATTATAAGTAGGTATAGATTACCTAACTCAGCTTAATGTAGTTTGGCCTATCGTTGAAATTGTACTAAAATCTTATGCTGAAATGCTTCGGCGTAACTGGACACTACACAGTTAACTACTAGTATGTCACAGTACAGTAGGTAAATAAAGATTAGCTTGAGTTCTTATCAAGAAAGACGCTCACAGTTCTCGTCCAATGACAGTTTTATTATAAGTAGGTATAGATTACCTAACTCAGCTTAATGTAGTTTGGCCTATCGTTGAAATTGAACTAAAATCCTATGCTGAAATGCTTCGGCGTAACTGGACACTACACAGTTAACTACTAGTATGTCACAGACCACAGTACAGTAGGTAAATAAAGATTAGCTTGAGTTCTTATCAAGACAGACGCTCACAGTTCTGCCGGTGTGTCTTACACTTTACTTGTAGCTAGGCTGACGCAATACTCGCAATCCCACCGGATACGTGTTATTTCCTTCCCGCACAAATGTATATAAGTCACAAATGTATATAAGCGATCTGCGATATTATATACGAGAAGACGAGATGTATCGAATAAGATATTTTTCCCAACGGAAGCGAATACCTAAAGAGTTTGTGTTTGGCATTCAAAATCAAAATATTGTAACTAATGCGAAAATAAACCTAACCTCTACGAATAACTCTTATTAGCTTAGCTATAGCTCTTCTCAGTAGAATCATCTTTCCGAACCGGTGGTAGAGTCTTGACGTATCACATAAGTGACACAACTTGTCCTATGTGAAATAAATAAATCATTTATCATTTATCATTTAACTTTAGAGAAAGTATAATAAAGTCGTTTTGTTTTGTAGATCGCAAAATTCTATATTCTATGCTAGCTAATTTTAAAGGAGAAATGCACCACTGCCATACCAGTCCAACTAGTTATTACTTACCTACTTAAATTGGAGTTTTTTTTCTTGAAACAAATGAAGCTCTTACACTACCTACCAAAGACTAGAAATTACTCACTACCAATACAATAAGAAACAAGGTAGATTTTCATACAACAAACGAATGTAGTGTCCCCGATGAATCAATTGTTTGTTAATACTCAGCAAGAAACGCCCTCGAGCCTTTGATCTGAGTGTACTCGAGCGTACGCCGACAAAAATAAAGGACACTAACTACTGCAAAGATCAGCTCCTTGCACAAATAGCTGCGATCTCTGGACACAACACATGAGTACAACTACTATATTTTAGCGAGAGAAATGTTAGTAATGAGAGTGTATGTTAGAGAATGTAGGGTAGCTACTTCCACATTTATTCAAAATGGAACTATACTTTTTGAACGTCAATCTTATTATTTTAAAAATTACCGAATTAATTGCAAATGTTGATATAATTGGGTATTTGACTACTATTCAAATAAATTATTTTTTAGTGATTATTAAGTTAAGTCGTTTAGACTTATCTATTTTAATTTCAATTTAATACGTCTACGCGTTCATGCGGAAAGGGGTAGTAAGCTTAAAATTATTAAAAATATTTTTATTATATGATGTACCTAGAAATTTATGCTTTTCGCAATTTTTCCTTTATCTGTGCTATAAGACGTTGCTTCGTACCAAATTTCAAGATTCTGAGTTCACGGGAAGTACCCTGTAGGTTTCGATTCCCTTGCGAGTGTCGAAAATTTGCATAAAAATATTTTTATTATGTAATGTTACAAAAGATTTATGCTTTTCGCAATTTTTCCTTTATCTGTGCTAGAAGACGTTGCTTCGTACCAAATTTCAAGATTCTGAGTTCACGGGAAGTACCCTGTAGGTTTCGATTCCCTTGCGAGTGTTGAAAATTTGCATTAAAATATTTTTATTATATGATCTAACTAAAAATTTATGCTTTTCGCAATTTTTCCTTTATCTGTGCTATAAGACGTTGCTTCGTACAAAATTTCAAGATTCTGAGTTCACGGGAAGTACCCTGTATGTTTTGATTCCCTTGCGAGTGTCGAGAATTTGCAGCATAAACGGCTGTATCTTTTGATTGCGTTGGCTTAGAAGTTTGATTTTTTCACAGCTCGAAGGGACAGTAGACCTGAGTATTTGATATGAATTTCAGCTTGATACCTCCACTCCATGCGTTCCTGAGAAAAAGGGTCTTGTCACACACGGGCGGACAACAAAGTGATCCTATAAGGGGTCCGTTTTTTCCTTTTGAGGTACGGAACCCTAAAAAGTGAGTCGAACTTTAATGAATGACGTCACATTTTAGAATTTCACATAAATCCCATACAATACATAAGTTGTTGATTTGACTATTTGTCAAATACCCAATTGTTCCTACATTTGTACTTCCACATTGCAATTAGCATTTTTTGGCGGTTGCCGTTAATAATTATGGAACTTCATAGGCGTGCTTATTTTGCATAGTAAAATAAATAAATGGTTGGACGATAAGTCCCACATTATAAGTACATAAGTACATAGGAACCATAGCGTTCTGCGGTAGAGAGATAAGCCGCGGGTAGCGTAGCTGTACCTATTCACCGGTCTCTTTCCATGTCGGGGATTTGCTCCCGTTCGCCGTTACCTATAAAGCTCTACGGACTAACGGAGATTTGCCTTTTGATACTTCGGAGTATAGGAAGTACCAACTATAGGTATGGTACCGATTACACTTGGAACTAATACCTATTAATCAATGATGATTGAATATTAAATAAAAACCGGCCAAGTGCGAGTCGGACTCGCGCACCGAGGGTTCCGTACTCAAGAAGTAGGTATAATTACCTTTGTTAATGAACCGCAAAACTAACTTTGTTTGTAGAGGTTTACTGTTAATATCAAAAAATTACGTTTGTTGTATGGGAGCCCCCCTTTAATATTTACTTTATTGATATTTAATTATTTATTTTGAAAGGTAATATACAAGTTAATATTCTGTGAAAATTTGAACCGTCTACCTGTTACCGTTTTTAATATTGAGCAAAAAAATACGAAAAAAACACATTTATTGTATGGGGACCCCCCTTAATATATATTTTTTTTTAATTTTTAGTATTTGTTGTTATAGCGGCAACGGAAATACATCATTTGTGAAAATTTCAGCTTTCTAGCTATCACGGTCTATGAGATACAGCCTGGAGACAGACAGACAGACAGACAGACAGACAGACAGACAGACAGACAGACAGACAGCGGAGTCTTAGTAATAGGGTCCCGTTTTTACCCTTTGGGTACGGAACCCTAAAAATTATTAACACGAAGTTACATAAACCTAATACAGAGAGATCATTCTAGGCTTTCTTAATTTTTGTTTCATTGATTGTTTTTTTTAAATAATTTTTGCCCATATCATGCCAATAATTTAATAATTTTTGTTTCAGCCAAACATCTCTGTACTTACTGTATGTACATTTACAAACCTAACTCCCAAGCCCCAAACTAGGAGGTACGAATCTTGGAATTCAGTGTCTTACAGGAAGTGAAAAAAAATTAAAACAGTAAGTACATAAATAACTATAAGTTGGAAAGAATAACAATGTTATCTATTTATTAAGTACTATCGGTCCGCCCCGGCTTCGCCCGTGGCGTATAGCCTATAGCACTCAGGGAGCACGTACATATCCAACGGTGAAAGAATTTTTGAAATCGGTCCAGTAGGTAGTTCCTGAGATTAGCGCGTTCAAACAAACAAACTCTTCAGCTTTATAATATTAGTAGGTATAGAAGTATAGATTCAATAAATCTCCTTATCCTTCGGTTGCTAGTTTCATTCATTCATTCATAAAAGATTAAAAGTACTTAATCATCGTTATTAGTTACAAATAATCCAGACACCATTTTCACAAAACAATTTTATGAAAAGTAAAACGGGGAACGGAGCAAACAGAACTTATTACGAAAATATTGTTGTCGCTAATTATAACATTTCATCATGAAGGCGATACGCCAAACTAGTGATAAACAAATTCATTTGTTACGAATAAAATAATACAAGGAAACTATCGACTAAAACAAACACAGGAAATATTAGTTAGTACCCTTTCATGTTTCCCTTTTGTAATAACACGAGTTATACGGTCAGGGATATTGAGAATTCATTTCACAACTCCCCAAATCGCTGGAAACAAAAACATGGCGTTGGGAAACTTTCCGGCTTGCCGCTGGGTTGCAAAATAAAAAGCGGGACATCGACATTGGAATACGAGTAGGTATTATTGTTATTTGCGAGTGTGTAAGGCTTGAACTTCATGGAGCATTCCGGATTCCTACCGGAATACGACCGGCCTAATAGTGACCAAGTCCATTTCCAACTGATTGATATTTAGAGCAGAGTTGTCTAAGCGCTTGTTTGATGGAACCCATGTCCTGAGATCTGTCTCTTATTTTGGAAAGAAGTTAAGATTCATTCAGAGTGGTAATGTTAAGTATGATTTCAATTAAGAAGGCCTAGTGCCCGCTTTCATCAACAATGCCTAAATTTAAGTTGCGGTTTAAGTTTAATTGCGGTAAGACCAATAGGTGACAGTTTTCACGTACAATAACTCTCACCTAGTGATTAGGCTAGGCTTAGATAGGCAGGCGTTTCGGGCATTGTTGGTGACAACTGGCATAAGACACTCAGTGACAGATCTGTAAACAAACTAGCTTATTGCATAGGTCAAATTTCTTAAATAAGAAATTAAATTCGTTTAAAGTTTCAAATAGGCCTGTTTTAAGGCTTTTACAAGTACGTCTCAGCTAGAAAAATAAAAAGTAGGTGTCGCTTACGCTAGCACTTTGACCGTTTCCGTTCACGCCCACACCCGCCCAAAACAAAAGACTAAGCAGTCTCCGGTTCCAAAAAACACTCTTTGATAAGATAAAAAGTGGGCGTGTTAGAGGAACTCGTTTAAAGTAACAAAATGTTAGCTTTTTAAGAATCGGTGTAAAACCGGTCTCCGTGCAGTCCAAGCCTAACCGGAAGTCCACAGATCTATGTCAATGTCGCCGCATCGTGGACTTGGCGTTTTTGGCACATTTTTTGCGCGCCACTCAATGCCAGGGCAGGTATTGCTCATTCTGTGTCACCTACGCGGAGTGAGATGAATTTGTAAAACTAGGCAGAATTTTGCATAACGTGTTGTTTAATATGGTACTCCGTAACGTAGGTATAAAATATTGTTATTAACTTTTTTACTATGGCTGGATATTGTCCTCTGTGGTTCTTATCTTATCGCCAGTTTAATTTTTATGAGATTTCAGGAACATACCTATCATACAGAGTGTTATAGGTATTTTCTGGTTATACCTATTCAGTATATATATATACTTAACAAATGAAATAACCTATTTAAATTTTAATTATATAATACAAATGCGAAAGTGTGTTAGTTGGTTGGTTTGTCCTTCAAACACGCTGCAACAAAGCAACGTATTGACATGATTTGCTTGGGTATAGTTGAGGACAACCTAACAGGCCTAAGTTATAATTCCCTCTCTCCTAAGAGAGTTGAAGGCCTGTGCCCGTGGAAGATGAGAACTTACATAGTAAAAGTCGTTAAAGCCCGCCAAACCGCATTGGAGCAGCGTGGAGGGCCTAAGTTATAATTCCCTCTCTCCTAAGAGAGTGGAGGGCCTGTGCCCGGCTTAATGGGCTGTAGTGGAAGATGAGAACTTACATCTTACTTCTAATATTATAAATGCGAAAATTTGGATGGATGTATGGATGGATGGATGGATGTTACTCAATCACGCCGCAACAGCTTAACGGATCTGGCTGAAATTTGGCACAGAGATAGATTATAGTCTGGAATATCACATAGGCTACTTTTAATCTCGGAAAATTAAAGAGTTCCCGCGGGAACCACAAAACCTCGATCCACGCGTACGAAGTCGCGGGCATCAGCTAGTAGTAAAATAAATAAAACAATATGTGCCGTATGTTCGCAAAGCAATTTCCCGAACACAGAACGAAAGCAGCAGAGCGTCGATTTAATAGCAGCTGATCCAATACTGGACCGCTATCATAATAACATCGTATTTTTCTCGACTCATACACGATAACCACTTATCTTGGCCCTCCCGCTAAGTTTGTTCTGCAGCTTAAGAGTTAGGTGCCTGACTTTTTATCCGACTTCGAAAGAAATAACGATGGAACATATAGAAACAAGTGAATATAATTAAAATTATTAATAATTTAATATAAAAAATACTTTTTAAACAACCGACTTCAAACTTCCGCGCCAACTTTACAACAACAAGCACACGCTATACAAAGTACTTATTTTATTGTTGATATTTTAAAAACCGCTCGACCGATTTCGATAAAATTTATATGGGACCACATGGGAAGTATCCTCTTTCAAATAAAAAAAAAACCGGGCAAGTGCGAGTCGGACTCGCGCACGAAGGGTTCCGTACCAGTATTAATAAATAATTACCTTTGTTAATGAACCGCAAGACTAACTTTGTTTGAAGAGGTTTATTGTTAATATCAAAAAAAACTATGCGAGTTAGAGCATTGGCTATAGTTTTCCTGTAAAATATACGTAAATTCCTATTGACCATAATTATTTCAAATTTTTCGATTGGTAAACTCATCATACAAAGTACTCATTTTATTGTTGATATTTTAAAAACCGCTCGACCGATTTCGATAAAATTTATATGGGACCACATGGGAAGTATGCTCTTTCAAATAAAAAAAAACCGGGCAAGTGCGAGTCGGACTCGCGCACGAAGGGTTCCGTACCATTATTAATAAATAATTACCTTTGTTAATGAACCGCAAGACTAACTTTGTTTGTAGAGGTTTATTGTTAATATCAAAAAAAACTATGCGAGTTAGAGCATTGGCTATAGTTTTCCTGTAAAATATACGTAAATTCCTATTGACCATAATTATTTCAAATTTTTCGATTGGTAAACTCCGGAGATAAGGGGGGGGGGGGACGAACGGTATTTTTTTTAGACATTTTCCCCGATAAATCAAAAACTATCATAACTAAAAATAATTAAAAATCTGTTTTAGAATGTACAAAGTTAACCCTTTCATATGATACCCCACACAGTACAATTATCTCACTTTTAAATTTCAACCCTCAGATTTTCCCCCCTTTTTAAATAAGAACAAAAATAATTTCCCATTTTTTTTAATTCCAGTGTATTTGGGCCACTAATATACACAACTATTCCAAATTTCATGTCGATAGCTTCGGTAGTTATTGAAATAATCGAGTGTGACGGACGGACACACGGACAGACGGACAGACAGACGGAGAAAGTCGCACCGTAAGGGTTCCATTTTTCCATTTTGGTACGGAACCCTAAAAAGACTCATCCAAATCGGTCCACCCAGTCAAAAGTTCTGAGGTAACAAACAAAAAAAAATACAGTCGAATTGAGAACCTCCTCCTTTTTTTGAAGTCGGTTGAAAAATACGACTGCTCTGTCGTAGACACACATACATACACGAACCCTAAAAACATAACACTCCTTTTTTGGGCAGTCGTGTAATAAAAAATCCCCCTTGAATGGAAGTACGGCTACCACACTATGTAATGATAGGTACTAGGGCATGCAGTCGATACTGCTTCTGAGTACCGGGAATTTTCGGACCGATACTGGCATAGAACCGGGAATTCCCGGTACATTCGATACTTTCGATACTACCATAAATTATCACAAAACAAGGCAAATACATTACAGAAAGTATGAAATAGACCAACTATTTGACATAATATATAAAATGTCGCGTAATATTTCCACACAGGATCATAAATTCATGATTTTTAATGAACTTGTGCAATAATTCGCATCGTTCCAAATTTCAATCTTTTATTGTAGTTCAACGCGAAGGGCCGGCGTATAGGTTTTACAGTGATAGCGTGGGACATCTTGTCTGAAAATACACTTCGAAAAGCTGTTTTTTTGTATCGTGATAAGCTTATAATTTTATTTTTATAGCAATTAAATGCCTCAATCAATTTATTACAACAAGCAGTTTCTAGAAAAAAGCCTTGAGGGACAGAGGGACAACAGAGTGATCCTTAAAGGGTCGTTCTTTTTAATATAGCATACGCAGTAACCTCACCTCAACGAATAACAAATATAAATCTATCAATTGGTCAATTGGTTGGTCGATTTTTTGGTTGATTGGTTTGTTAATCGGTTGGTCGATCGGTTGGTCGATTGGTTGGTCGATTGGTTGGTCGATCGGTTGGTCGATAGTTGGTCGATTGGTTGTTCGATCGGTTGGTTGATCGGTTGGTCGATTGGTTGTTCGATCAGTTGGTCGATTGGTTGGTCAATTGGTTGGTCGATCGATTGGTCGATTGGTTTGATTGATCTGTTCATTGGTTGTCCGATTGGTTGGTCGATTGGTTGGTCGATTGGTTGGCCGATCGGTTGGTTGATTGACCGGTCGATCCGCAGTCGACTACGCTAACCGCTAGACCAACGAGGCAGTCATTCATACTTACTGTAATATATTTGCCTTGTTTTGTGATAATTTATGGTAGTATCGAAAGTATCGAAAGTACCGGGAATTCCCGGTTCTATGCCAGTATCGGTCCGAATTTTCCCGGTACTCAGAAGCAGTATCGACTGCATGATAGGTCATCCGATTAGGATCGGTTGGTCGATTGGTTTGATCGATCGGTTCATTGGTCGTCCGATTGGTTGGTCGATTGGTTGGTTGATCGGTTGGTCAATTGGTTGTTCGATCGGTTGGCTGATTAGTTGGTCGATCGGTTGGACGATTGGTTGGCCAATTGGTTGTCCGATTGGTTGGTCGATTGGTTGGTCGATTGGTTGTTCGATCGGTCGGCTGATTGGTTGGTCGATCGGTTGGACGATCGGTTGGACGATTGGTTGGCCAATTGGTTGTCCGATTGGTTGGTCGATTGGTTGGTCGACCAGTTGGTCGCTCAGTTGGTCGATTGGTTGGTCGACCGGTTGGTCTATCGGTTGATCGATTGGTTGAACGATCGGTTAGTCGATTGGTTGGTCGATTGGTTGTCCGATTGGTTGGCCGATAGGTTGTCCTATTGGTTGGTCGATTGGTTGGTCAATCGGTTGGTCGATCGGTTCATTGGTTGGCTGATTGGTTGGTCGATTGGTTGGCAGATTGGTTGGCCGATTGGTTGTCTGATTGGTTGGCTGGTTGGTTGGTCGATCGGTTGGTCAATTGGTTGGTCGATCGGTTGGTCGATTCTGGGTTCTGGGTGGGTTGGGGATACTGGGTTCGGTACCTCTTAGTATTTCTATGTCTCCAACCACCGTCCTCTCCGTGTGTGTCCACTATAGGATCTTCCTATCATGTTTCCTATCAGCCACTAAGAGCCTCCAGTATACTGTCCAGAATCCAGTTCCAAAGATTGGACTGACCACAGTCTTGGTTTTTTCACTAATTATCTTGGTATATAAGATTTAACGGAAAAACGCTGAGCATTTTAGAGAATTATGAATTCTTCCCCTCTGCCGTTGGTGTCAATGACAGTGGAGTCAAAAATCAAAATTTAGCAGCCATAATCCTGGTGCTTATGAGGTATATTACAGTAAACTCAGTCATTCAATTTTCTTTCTTTTTTTTTTGAAACTAAACTTTGAACTGAAATATAATACGATTATCAGAGTAGCATAATTAATCTACTATAACTCATTAAAGCAGAACAAATTTTATTGGAGTGAAATATCCGCACTTAATTAGAGAAGTAATCTATTTAATTCGAGTCTCGAAAGTATCAAAAGTACCGGTTTTGTGGTGTGGAGAACCGGGACTGAAAATATTCAGAAGTCTCGGGAATTCCCGGTACTTTTGATACCGGTAATTCCCGGTAGCATGCCCTAATAGGTACCTCAGTTATTAATTACCTTTGGAATCTTATTCACATTTTTATTAAATGATTTTTTTTTGAGAATCACTGGATATTGAACTTATATATTTTTGGAATCTGCTCATCATTTTCTAGATGATGATTATATAGTTAATCTCATTTTCGAATATTTTTTTTCAAGAAGCAATTCGATAAAAGCAAGGGGGATACTGATCGTGGGGATCAGTAGTGGGCTGGGCAATGATAATAGTGGCAATGGTATAATATATAAACTGTAGATTTACTTAAGAATAGTAGAAAAATATATATGAGGCAGAGGGCGCGGCGCAATATATAGGTTTTTTCTGGAATGGAGCAATCTGAAAACCAGCGCTGAGCATTGTTGTCAATGCTCGGCAATGCTGAGGTTGTCTCCAATTGTTTTGTTGTTAGTTTTATTTTTATTTTTATTTTGTCTTAAGATAAATTGTATTCAAGCACTAACAATAATGTAAACAATAAAGCTTTTATTTATTTATTTATTTATTTATTTAATACAAAACTCTTGATAGAATTTGAAGCGTTTAGGTCTACCACGTTGACCAATCACAGATCGGCAATTGGCATAAGTTTGAGAATATTAAAGCCAAATTTCATCCAGAACCGTTCAGCCGTTCTGGCGTGATTGAGTAACAAACATCCATCCATCCGTCCATCTATCCACCCAAACTTTCGCATTTTTAATATTAAGTAGTACAGAAGTATAGATAAAATATATCCATCATAGTTCTCTAGCTGCACACGTGCGTGCATGCGTATGTCAGCAATGCCATGATTTATATTTAGCGGCGCTCGGCCGGTATCGCCAGGAAGCCACTTTGGCGCCCGTGCTCGACCCAGTAATGAAACTAATTACTGGAAAAGCGATATGCTTAGCGATAATTAATACGAAATCGTTCAAAATATAGTGCTGAGTAACGAACTAAAACATAAAGTAACAAAACATGGTTTGGTTTGATAGCTACTTGTATTTCTGATGCCCGCGACTTCGTCCGCGTGGTTTAAGTTTTTTGTTATTCCCGCAGGAACTCCTTAATTTTCCGGGATAAAAAGCCTATGTCACTCTCCAGGTCTTCACCTATACAACAAAAAAAAAAGAATTAGCGAAATTGATCCAGCCGTTCACGCGTGATGCCGTGACCAAGGGAAATAGGGATTCATTTTTATATAATAAGGCAAGCGGACGCCCGCGACTTCGTTCGCGTGGCATAAGTTTTTTAATTCCCATAGGCATTCCTTAATTTTCCGGGATAAAAAGAACCCATGAAAAAAAACCCGTCGATCCGTTGCTCTGTTGCGGCGTGATTGAAGGACTATTTAACGTCATTTGGGATAGAATTTATAAAAACTTAATTATGTATGCGGGTTGGCGGGCTTTAACGACTATTATCATGTTAGTGATAATAACCGGGACCGACGGCGTAACGTGCTCTCCGAGGCACGGGGGTGAAACACCGCCAACTTCCAACTCCGGGCTGGCACTGAGAATTTCTGAATTGAAAAACCCAATACCTAACTTTTATGCCCGACCGGGAATCGAACCCAGGACCTCGTGATCCGCAGTCGACTATGCTAACCACTAGACCAACGAGGCAGTCAATTGCATCCCGCATTGGAGCAGCGTGGTGGGTCTAAGCTCTAATTCCCTCTCTCCTATGAGAGTGGAGGCCTGTGCCCAGCAGTGGTACATTAAGGGGCTGTAGTGGTGGGTGGTGGCTTTAAAATTACGAAAATTATAAAAAGCACATCGGTCACGATTTATTTCAAAGCATGCATAGAAACCATTGCTAAATGCTAACCCATATCGCCAACGGAGCATGCACAATATATTACGCAGACGTAGTACAAGACCTGATTCAGCGAATTAGGTATAGCAAATTGCCTAATTTGTCGTTCCCCATTATATAATACTAGCTGATGCCCGCGACTTCGTCTGCGTGGTTTGAGGTTTTTTGGTTCCCGCGGGAACTCTTTGATTTTCCGGGATAAAAAGTAGCCTATATGCTATTCCAGACTATAATCTATCTCAGTGCCAAATTTCAGCCAGATCCGTTCAGCCGTTGGGGCGTGATTGAGTAACAAACATCCATACCTACATCCATACATCCATTCAAACTTTCGCATTTATAATATTATAGTAAGATAAGATTATGGACTTCCGATGAGTAAAACCTGCTTCTATCCAACATTTGACTTTGTTATGATTTTCCCGGTTCCTAAATGATTCGACTTCAAGACTTTTAGAAATTAGAGATTTCTCGCTCATATTTTATTTCAAACCATACCCTATAGCAACCATGGCTGAATGCTAATATTGCTAAACCATATCGCCAACGAAGCATGCGGAATAAAGTTAGCAAAGAATGGGAAATTCAGTGGCCTCCATCTGTCAACTGTTACTTTAAAATTACGGTTTGCAACGAAAATGATACTCTACTACGAGTATCTATGATGATTCGCATATGATACTCATCACATTGCTTCATATTGTATCAACTACTTCTTTAATACCTGCTCACTGCAAAATCGACCTGAAAACGGAATCAAAAAATATGTCCATCTATGGCATACCTAACAATAAATAGAAACCGGCAGGAGGACTTGGGTTCCTGACCAAAACGTTTAGTAAGTTAAGGTGGCAATGGGCAGGTCATGTTATCGTAAGGGTTTTGGCTACTGGAGTGTACACGTCCTAGAAGGAAGATCGCGTAATGGTAATAAGCGTAGTGGCTTCTCCAGCTAGATGGACAGACGACATAGATGGACGATGGAAAGCAGCTGGATGAAGAAGGCTGAGGACAGGGTGTGGTGGCGATCACTAGGGACGCCCTATGTTTTACTGTGGACGTAAGTAGGCTGATATTAGATGATGATGACACCACAATATTGCTAAAATTAATTCCTATACTTACTTTGGACGCAATATAGACGCGTATTGTACAGTGATCACATAATAAGCAGCGTCTAATTTTAGCCGCACTCTGCAGAAGTAGGTCTATTTGTCGTACGCTTTGCCCTCATTTCACCCCTACGTGGGGCTTCACTACTCACTACTCAGCCTAAGCTCATAGTTTGTGAATCATAGTTGCTATGATAAATGATAAATGATAAATGATTTATTTATTTCACATAGGACAACTTGTGTCACTTATGATACGTCAAGACTCTACCACCGGTTCGGAAAGCTGGTTCTACTGAGAAGAGCCGGCAAGAAACTCAGCAGTTGCTCTTTTCTCAAAAAAAGAAAGAGGTTACAATATTTAAGCAATACAATACATACGCAACGTTACAAGTATTACACCGACTTGTGGGTCACTGGATTCGAGGCCGGTTGCTTCCATGCAACTTTGTCGTTAATAAAATCGTCGATAGTATAATAAGCTCGACTTAACAAATGCTGCTTGACACAGTCCTTAAATTTATGTAATGGCAAATCTATAAACTCTTTTGGAACCATGTTATAAAAACGTACACTCGACCCCACAAAGGATTTCTGCACCTTTATAATTACAAAGTATGATCCTAACGGTTATGATTTTGTCAATAATGATTTATTACAAGATCTGTATACTGACTTATAGCTGATATCTATCAACACACAATTTAACTAACCCATAGAAATAATAAATAACTATATGTAGGTACTTACCTACTAAGATAGTTCCAGGACCGAAATCGCTAGGATTTCTTACCCAAATACCTTTGTATAACGTAGACACTCACTAAGATGGGAACATCGGAAATTTCACCGCTAAATGGGTACAAAAGTCCGCAATTTCACATGTTATATCAATGAAAATTGGTATCGTACTAGTTATCTAGACTTTCGATAAAAAATAAATGTAGTAAGTAGATATATTGATAAAAAATAAAGGTATTTCAGGACTCGCAAATTCCATTCCAACTGGGGATAAGGGATGAAAGTTTGAATGAAAGGTCGTCATTTAAATTGGTATTAAGTATATTTTGGGTTTTCGTTAAAAAATTAAGAAATGACTGCTTCACGATTTGAAAATTGAAAGCAACTCAAAAGATCGTCTTATGTAAATTAGACTAACTACGCCCACAGTTTCTTACCAAGGACAAAGTCAATGGTGTAACTGTAAATGCGTTAGTCAGTGAAGGGATATTTTAATCTTACACAGGTAATTAAGAAGGTCGTGAGTCATTAGCAGTAACTCAGTGTATGAAGCGTTGGGACGTTCCGTGGAAGCCTGATAAGGTATGAACAGCTGTTGGGGTAGTATCATGTAACAGTCAATTAAGTACGATGAGTTTTCTGTACATACTTGATCATTGATACAATTAGACGTTAAAAAGACATGTTACATTACGAAAACTGATCATAATAAATAACTTGATGAAATGATACAAATGAACTACATCCATAACATGACCACTCAGTAGGTACATGAAATTATTCAGCATCTGACAAGTCTAGACTATACTACTTATTGGTTCGGAAAGAAATTATAAAAGCCGACGAGAAAGTCGAGTAACTCCACAATTCCCATTTTTTATCGAATCAAGGTAACAAATAACAATGCGCCTGAATGATGTCTATTGCCCGGTTCCTATATCCCAAAAACGAAGCGTTTTGCTTACGGATAGTCCTACTTGTTACGTAGCGTACGTCAAAACCGTTCCAATAAAACACGCTTCGCAAGCTAAGCTACCGATAACTTGCTGCGTACGGATGGGAGGGTTACCACTAACGAACTGTAGCAGAAATGTATGAAGATAACCGCTTTGAGTGTTTCTATAAAAATAAGGGAATCATAACTATGATATTCTGAAAATGCGAAGAAAATAAAACATCACATAACATCATTGGCATAAGCGCTACAGGATCAAAGAGAAACACCGCCAAGTGAGAGAAATTTATGATTATAATAGATAGGTAGCTATTGTGATTGAATATTAAAAATGCAACAGCAACTTTTCACTGTCAATTCAATCGGAACATACATAAAACGACCTTACGTCGTTCACCTAAGAGACATATTCGTTTAATCAAACGTAACGACTCACGCATACAATCATTCGTGCGATAGATTTCGTGACGACAAGTGGTCCGGGAGCTTAGTACGAGTTTGAATATTTTAGAGCGAGTATCGGAACTGGAATCAAAGTAAAAGTAATCTAACCTCACGTGTTTTAAGACCCGAGTTCGTCCTAATATCTACAGAAAGAACTATGGAGAATCTTCATTTGAAAATGAAAATCGTCTTGCAAGTCAGAGAGAATACGTGTCGCAATCGCGTGCCACCTGGGGATTAAAAACGGATACCGACGGGTGCTTATAATATAATAGAAATTATGTAACATTAACAATGTAAACCTCATCTGTAAATATTGTTTAATTTGTTTTTTTTTTTTCACGATAAAATTACAAATCTGAATTGCACCCGTGCGAAGCCGGGGCGGACCGCTAGTAAATAATAAATTCGATGCTACAAAACTCTATCAAATCTTACGTGGTAGAGATCGCTTCAAAGCGAAAAGGTCGCTAATTGGACCGAATTTGATTAGTTAACGTAATTTTATTGCTTAAGTATATTACGTATTTATATTTTTTGGTGTACAATAAAGTATTCATTCTGTGTCATTCATTCACTCATTGACACCGGCTTGCGTTTTGGCGTAAATTTTAAAATTTACATTTCAAATGCCAATTTTAATTTTTATCTACCAAACCTTATTTTTCTGCTGAAATAAGATATTTTTTCCAAATAGTAGAAACTTCCGAACCTAATCTGTCCATTTTTCAAAATCAGTCATCATGCCTATTCTATCAAACGTTTTCGAGATGTAAACTTGTAGTAATGGCGCCGCAGTCGTAGGCGATCCCACGTCACTCGGCGCGGCTATGACGAAGTCCGCGTCACATACAGCTGATCGCCTCGGCTCGCGCACTGTAAACAAATCATAGTAAAGTAACGCCCACGCTACTAGTATATGGCGCCCGCGACTAATAGCCGCATTGATATTTAAAACCAGCTGAAGCTGCTGCCCGTTATTTCATCCGCCTGGATTTAGGTTTCGTTTTAAATCTCGTGGAAATTCTTTGATTTTTCAGAATAAAAAGTAGTCTCCACGATGAAAGAACTTAAGCTATCTCTGTTTATTCAGTCCAATTCATAAAGGTAACAAACCATGGACAAAGGACGAACATGATACTTTCGCATAATATTATAATCATCACGAATATTTGTATGAATAATTGATAAAATTTCTACAGTTTTGAGGAGCTTCTAGGCGCAATGGCGAGTGCTGCGGCCCGTGATCTACTAGGCGTGAGGTCCATATTTGATTAATAGTAGGAGCAATATGGATATTTTTAATTTCTAAATGGTCGAGCGATCGGGTAAAATTCCGTGTAGAAATCGAGAAGGCCCATAGTTTTAATAAAACTGCCATATCCGTGTCTTCTAAGCTAGCCAGTCCGCACCCCTGACTTTCCAGTTTGCCTGCTTAGCACTTGAAAATACATAATATACCTAAACAAAATAAAACTGACTGAAGATTGTGTGCATCTGCCCTTGTAACTACCCCAACTAAAAGCTGAATGCCACATTCAAGTAAAGCACTTCCCTATGCAGTTTCTCTATAAAAAGCTCTATCCACGGTAGTTTTTAGGGTTCCGTACCCAAAGGGTAAAAACGGGACCCTATTACTAAGACTCCGCTGTCTGTCTGTCTGTCTGTCTGTCTCCAGGCTGTATCTCATAGACCGTGATAGCTAGAAAGCTGAAATTTTCACAAATGATGTATTTCCGTTGCCGCTATAACAACAAATACTAAAAATTAAAAAAATATATATATTAAGGGGGGTCCCCATACAATAAACGTGTTTTTTTCGTATTTTTTTGCTCAATATTAAAAACGGTAACAGGTAGACGGTTCAAATTTTCACAGAATATTAACTTGTATATTACCTTTCAAAATAAATAATTAAATATCAATAAAGTAAATATTAAAGGGGGGCTCCCATACAACAAACGTAATTTTTTGATATTAACAGTAAACCTCTACAAACAAAGTTAGTTTTGCGGTTCATTAACAAAGGTAATTATACCTACTTCTTGAGTACGGAACCCTCGGTGCGCGAGTCCGACTCGCACTTGGCCGGTTTTTTTTTTAGATTACAATAGAGTGTATTGGTTTTTAGCTGCACAATGTAGCGAGACGCAGGTGCGTCGAGGGAGGTGACAGCGGCAGGTGTGCGCAAGCAAACCATTACCACTAAAAGTATTAGTAAGATAATATTATGTGCCTGGGAAGTGAAAAAGTTCAGCGAAATAGGAAAACCGTAGGGAAAACGTTGAATAAGTTCATTGTTCCATTGAATATTACTTAATAATACTTTCCGAAGTTGGCATCTTCGATTTTTACCTGACTGCACCGGGTAATGTTTTTTTATTCTACTACTAGCTGATGCCCGCAACTTCGTCAGCGTGGTTTATTTTTTTTATCCCTGCGGGAAGCCTATGTCGCTCTCCAGGTTCTAAACTGCCATCCAGGTTCTAATGCTGCCCATGCCAAAAATCACGTCGATCCGTTGCTCCGTTGATTGAAATACAAACCAACAAACACACCTTCGCATTTATAATTATAATTAGTATGGATAAGTTAGCCCTTGACAGCTATCTCAC
The DNA here is from genome assembly GCA_963932025.1 of Erebia epiphron. Taxonomy (NCBI): domain Eukaryota; kingdom Metazoa; phylum Arthropoda; class Insecta; order Lepidoptera; family Nymphalidae; genus Erebia; species Erebia epiphron. The sequence continues at coordinate 39,857,463 of OZ009948.1, read as the reverse complement.
CTGGTGATAAATTATAAATATTACATGCATTAACAGTCTACGTCATTGTGAGAAACTTATTGCAAAATCTCAAGTTTTTAGACTATAAACGTCTAATATTAACGATATTGTCTAATATCGTTAATATTGCAACGGGTAGCCGTTATGTAATACGGCGAATTCTACGAATTGGCGACGACATCAGCTATATTATTATAGACATTTGAATGTAAGCCACGTTTCCATTATCATCTGAGAAGTGGCAAGTTTCCATTGTCACGCGCGCCGTCACAGCAGACCTACTTACTGGTCACATAAGCAGTGATGTAGCTGTGACAGCAAAACTGCGGTTTGACCCACATTCGCACTCGTTATTAAGGGTGCACTACAAAAGTGCAAACAACGTGAATTTTACCGCAAAATTCTGTGACACAATTAAATCATTTCCGTCCGTAAGACCATCATTTCAACCGATTTTGATGATATTTAGTATAGGGATATGTTGCATTCCCGAGAAGGACATAGGCCGGAATTTCGGAAAATTAAGGAGTTTCCGCGGGAATACAAAAATCTAGTTTTCATTTATTCAGAATACTACTTAATAATTATTATAAATGCGAAAGTGTGCTTGTTTGCTGGTTAATGGTTAGTCCTTCAAGCACGCCGCAACAGAGCAACGGATTGACATGATTTTTGCACGGATATATTAGTTAAAGACCTGGAGAGTGATGTGGCTACTTTCTAGGATGTCTACAGTAGAACATAGTATAGTAGAACCTTTTCTAAAGATCATACTCAGACAAAAGACCACTGAGCACTGAACTGCCTGGATGGTCTAGTGGTTGGTATGTTCGACTGCGGCCTACGAGGTCCTGGGTTCGAGTCCCGGGTCGGGCCATAATTAAGTGTTGGGTTTTACTGACTAGAAATTCTCAGTACTAGCCCGGAGTTAGGAAGTTGGGGGTGTTTCACCCCCGTGCCTCGGAGAGCACGTTAAGGCGTCGGTCCCGGTTATTATCACTAACATGATAATAGTCGTTAAAGCCCGCCAACCCGCATTGGAGCAGCGTGGTGGGTCTAAGCTCTTATTCTTATTCTTATTAGCGGACGTCGGGGCCTACCATTGCACCTATGTATTACAATAGCCATTATGTCTAGTTATAACATTAATTTTCAGTTCTAAGTATAGTTTATTTTATATTGTACAATTTAAAGCGCCTGAGCGCGGGGCATTTATTTGGAGGCTCCGGCCGATGTATCAAATAGCAGACGTCGGGGCTTACTATTGCACCTATGTATTACAATAGCCATTATGTATAGTTATAACATTTACGTCCAGTTTTAAGATATTTATATTGTACAACTTTATTGTTTTAAGTTTTATATTATATAATATTATCAACTTATATTAGTTCATAGCGAAAATGTAAATATGTGAACAACTATTGGAACGGGGATCTGACGTATCGAATAGCGGAAGATCCCCGTCCTCTAAAACATGTGAATAAAGAAAAGTTGTGTGGCTCAATTAAATTAAGATATAAAAAAAAGCTCTTATTCCCTCTCTCCTATGAGAGTGGAGGCCTGTGCCTAGCAGTGGGACGTTAATGGGCTGTAGTGGTGGTGGTGGTGGTGGAGCACTGAACACTAAACCGGGCTTCAGCCATCCTCATCCAGCCACTTCGCCCTACACTCGTCCATCGTTCGGAACGCACACCTCACTATGCTAAATTCGAATAATGATTGTGATACTTGTTTTTTTTTTCATGTTTCACAAGCAAACGAAAGTAATGGGGATCTGCATTGCAGCAATTTACCTCAACAATTAATTAATGTTTCTAAGCCCGCTGCCAATCAATTAAGTAGCTCCGTCATGACGAAAGACCCAATCAGGCTAAGTAATAAAGTTACCAAATTTTTTGAATATCAACTTTCCCTTTAAATTCCATACCGTCGTTACCTTCCTGAAACGTATAAACGAAGTCCTGATTTACTTTATATCTTTCAGGTACTTTGACAAAACTCATCCATATTTTTGGCCAATTTATTTTTTTATTTAACTACAAGTTGAATAAAAAAAAATACGCGCCGAATTCAGAACCTCCTCCTTTTTTGGAAGTCGGTTAAAAAAGACTGCTATCTCGTCTGATGGCATAGTCCCACATACTATCTGACCCGGTAGTCAAAATCAAAATTAATTTTTAATCCTGTTTAGTTTAAGTTAAAATATTTTCTTTTTCGTATAATTATATGTATACTAGCGAGACTCGTTCTATACAACTAAACAATTCTCGTCGTATACAACTAAATTATACAGCCTCTCGAGACATTCGGAAAAAATCAATTGATCAATTTTAAAGGAACTCTCGCAGGTAAAGAAGCTAGGTATACTTTTTATCCCGACAAACTACCACGCCTACGAAGTAGACGGCAAAGACTATTAAAATGCATACTAATATTATAAATGCGAAAGTGTGTCTGTCTGTCTGCTACGCTTTCACGGCAAAACTACTCAACCGATTTTGATGAAATTTGGTACAGAGACAGGTTACATCTCGGGGAAGGACTTTTAACTTTTTATCCCGGAAATTATCGCGGACGGAGTCACGGGCATCATCTAATATATCTATACTAATATTATAAAGAGGAAAGATTTGTTTGTTCTTTTGTTTGTTTGTTTGTAATGGATAAACTCAAAAACTACTCAACCGATTTTAAAAATTCTTTCACCTTTAGAAAGCTACATTATCAGCGAGTAACATAGGCTATATTTATTTTGAAAAAAATTAGAGATCCTTACGAAAATTGCAATAATGTCAACGAAGTCGGAAAAAGTCGTCTCTTCTGAGAGCTTACGAGGCGTGCGCTGACTAAATAAGTAAAGTTACACAAAACCAATGTGGCAGGTGTGGTGAGGACGGGGACGGACGTACTCTTACAATGTAATATGTATTAAAATGTAAAACCTGCCCACTGCCCACTGCCCACTGGCTACATTGGGTATCGACTATTAGGATTATTAGTGCTACCCGTGCGAAGCCGGGGCGGATCGCTAGTAATAAATAATTACATCATCATCATCATCATCAGCCACTACGCATCCACTGTTGGACATAGGCCTCTTTTAAGTAGCGCCAACGTGCTCTTTCCTCGGCTTTCCGCATCCAATCGATGCCAGCCACCCTCCGGATATCATCGCTCCACCTTGCTGGGGGGCGCCCTACGCTCCGTTTACCAAGACGCGGTCTCCACTCGAGGACCTTTCGACTCCAACGTCCATCGGTCCTCCGACACACGTGACCAGCCCACTGCCACTTCAGCGTGCTAGCCCTAAGAGCTATGTCGGTCACTTTAGTTCTTTGGCGAATCACTTCGTTACGGACTTTATCCCTCAAAGAAATTCCGAGCATAGCTCTTTCCATAGCACGCTGAGCGACCTGCAGTCGGTGTACCAGTCTCGCTGTCAGTGTCCACGTTTCGGCACCGTAGGTCATTACTGGTAGGACGCACTGGTCGAAGACCTTAGTCTTCAGGCACTGCGGTATGGGCGACGAAAAGACTCGACGAAGTTTACCGAATGCTGCCCAGCCTAGCTGTATTCTCCTATCGATCTCCTTCTCGAAGCTGTTTTTACCCAATTGGAAAATTTGCCCAAGGTATGTATATTCCTGAACAACTTCGAGAATAGACCCATCGACATTGATCGGCTCCGGAGCGACCAGGTCATTTAACATGACTTTGGTCTTGTCTAGGTTCATCCGGAGACCGACACGTCGGGAGGCAGCGTGGAGGCTATCAAGCATCTGTTGAAGCTCCTGCAACGAACTTGCGATGATGACGATATCATCGGCAAATCGGAGGTGTGAAATGTTCTCTCCGTTTATGTTGATGCCATGCCCTTTCCAGTCAAGCGTTTTGAAGACATCTTCCAAAGCATTAGAGAACAGTTTCGGGGATAAAACATCCCCCTGTCTCACACCACGATGCAATTGGATAGGTCTTGTAGACGCACCCTGTACTTGGACTGACATATATGCTGAGCCGTATAGGCATTTCAACACTTCGATGTATCGCCAATCAACTTGGGATCGCTGCAAAGAGTCCAGCACAGCCCAGGTCTCGATGGAGTCAAAGGCCTTCTCATAGTCCACAAAGGCGAGGCACAGAGGCTGATTGTACTCATAAGACTTCTGTACAATCTGCCTTAATGTGTGTATGTGGTCTATGGTGCCGTAACCACTCCGAAACCCAGCCTGCTCCGGTGGCTGGAAGTCGTCGAGCCTTCGTGATAAACGGTTTGTGATGACCCTGGAAAACAGCTTATAGATGTGGCTTAAGAGCGAGATGGGACGGTAATTTTTAAGGAGTGTTTTGTCACCTTTCTTAAAGAACAAAACAACTATGCTCCTATTCCACGCCTTTGGAGTTCTCCCGTTCTGAATAACAGAGTCAAAAAGCCTCCGTAGCTCTCTAAGTAGGGGCATACCCCCTGCCTTCAAGAGCTCAGAGGTAACTCCATCTTCTCCCGGGGCTTTTCCATTTTTCTGCTGTTTCAGGGCCAACACAATCTCGTCCACACTAATTTCCGGGAGGTCATCGGTGTAGTGGCGAGTTAACTTGGCTCTGGGATCTTGGTCACAGGCCTCAGGCTGTGGAACTTGGGTGTCATACATAATTACGATTATTCTTAATCCCGTCACGGCACAAAACGCGATTTGGAGACGGAGAGCGTAGCAGTAGCACCCAGGCGGCAGAGAACCTGTCATCTCACAGGCCAGGTACTGGGTAGGCAGCAGCTTTATCGCGGCTTTTTAGGAAATTGCGTACACCGCAAACAAAGAAATTGCGAGAGATAAGCCGTGTTACGCCCATAAGCGTGCCGCATTGTTTGAAAACGACGTAACTAACGCCCGTTTCAATAAACCAACATCCATCAACTAAATTCAAATGATTTTTATTCAAATAAACTTTTACAAGTACTTTTGAATCGTCGAGTGATTCCACCACTGGTTCGGAATGACATTCCTACCGAGAAGAACCAGCAAGAAACTCGGTGGTTGCTTTTTTGAAAAAAATAATAATTCAACTTCATTAATTTGTAGAATACATTAAGTAACAGCTGTCCTTAGCATTGCTGGAGCGAGTCAAATCCATGCTCCTTTGTCATCTTCAACAGTATAATAAGCTTTTTTCAGGAGCATACTTTTAATGGACTTCTTAAACTTGTGTAAAGGCAAGTGTAAGATAGGTTATGGAATTTTGTTATAAAATAGAATGCTAGAATACTAAGAACACTTTCTCATACTTTCGTTAAATCTATACTTAAGACCGATAACTGAGATCTTGTTCTCAGTTGATATCGGTTCATCAATAGCGAGTCTCAACATTCGTTTGATTATTATTTGATCTCACGAGAACTTCATCCGCGTTGACATGATCACGTTTCATTGTGTTAAGTACGCAAAGTTTTCGGATTACTAAGCATAAAACACGTATGTATATACAACAATCATCAGTTTTTGAGTCCAAACTACCGAGCTGCTGCTCATATTAATTGCTGTGAGGCTACATGACGTCACGCAGAGATCAGCAGAGATAAAGATGAGACTTCTATCCACCCTAAAAGCGCTAATCATATTACGTTGGCCGTTCAAAGCGATACCAAGTTATTAATTATACTAACATTAGGTATCTTCTAAGATGAGACACGTAGCTAGAAACGGTCGCCTGGGACACGAGGGGTGGTATAAATAGATAAAAGGATGAGGGTGTTAAGGGAGGTATGCTCGACGACGTGATATTTCGCAAACAAGCCGAGAGACTAACCAGGGCGTAGGGACAGCTATCTCGGCGCCAACCGCAGTCGCCTGCGTCGCACTTCAATAAGGGAAACTGTAAATAAAGGTATTACTCGTTTCACTATGTACTGTTACCAAAGAAACGAAAGTCTAAAAAAATCGGGTCCAACGCGATCAGTCAATGTTTCTGGCGAACGGGTAAAATCCACTTGGCACATTAGGTATAATTTTATTAGCAACAAGGCCAACGCTGGTCAACTTGCCTTTAGAAAATAATGATCACAAAAAATCTCTTAACGGCCAAATTATGTTAATAATGTGTCTGTTATTTTGTGCCCTTACGAACAATCACTTGACGATGGTAAAAAGTTGAATTCAAAGCTTAGTTAGTAGGTATTATTTTCCAAAATTCTAAGATTGAAGAACGTAACTACGTATTAAAAAACACAGTGCGCCCCATTGCTCTGAAGGAGTGGGAAAAAAACTCCCTACATTTTTAAATTTATAGGTTCCATATTTCCAATAACTACAGGTGCCAACAAGTCAATTAATCAGCCCAAAGTTCAAGGAATTACCTCTGGTTCTCTACATAAGGCATATTATATACCACGTCTTGTAGGCACTATAAAATCTTGGATTTTATTACACCTTCAAACCGGACTAGTAAACTTTTACGTTAAAGAATTTTACTAGAAAACTAAGACCTTTTACTGGAGCAGGACCAGAAATGAATAACGACCAAAGTACGAGTATTATTCGCAAAATCACTAAGTTATTGTACGCACTTTGATGCACAAGCGTTGTGCACTCAGTTTATTATGTCCACAGCATTACGCACTAAAGACGGCTTCTGATGTTCTCTAGGACATACATATTTTATCAATTGCCCTCACTACTGACGTCATTCTTAATGCCCCTTCCACACTCGCGCCGCGAATTACGTATTGCACCTACCTAGCTCATCACGCAAAAGCTTCTCTGCTTATAGCCGCAGCTTGGGCTACTAAGCGATCCCCTTATGTCGTCCAATCAATGGAGATCTGAAGCTCTCTTGCCTGCATTTCTTCCTTTCAATACAATCATAGTATTGAGCACAGGGCTAACTCTGAAGATGTCCAAAGAAAGTAGTTACCAGTTGAGTTTAGACGAATTTAGAATTGTTGCTGAGTTCTCTCTTTATGTGCACTAGTTCCAGTACCCTTGGTGATTAAATCGATCTTTATGTCGACCGTCACATTATTTTTTAATTTGCCATTTTTGGTATACCTACTGGTAGCTGTAGGTACCTGATGGCGTTGTTTGAGTTGTTTCGTTACGAATAGGTACTGGTGCCTATCATAGTACAAGAACAGCCATTAGCGGTGCCTTGGGCGACATGGCACCGCTCGAGAATTGCATTTCATGGTAGTGCGACTCGAAAACAAAATCGATTCCGTTTCAGTCCCCCTCGACACTCAATAAATACAACTAGCTATTACAAACAGGAATTTGTGCTTGGGTAGATGAAATAGTGAACTGTAGCATCGATCTAAAGCTTTAATCGTATAAGTTTTATAATCTTATCAAGTTAATATTTAAAGTCTAATGTTGTATTAAAAGTCAAATAACCCTCAAAGTATGTCTTAGAAACTGTCGAATACAAAGTAGATCGAAAGATCTGTAAACTGGAGTGGAAAAGTAGATCAAAATAAATAAAGTAAATCTGTGGCATTCAGCGAGGCACATATGTAGTTCGAAAAACCGATAGGAGTTCGGTTCCCAGGACGCTCGAATGGCGGCCTTGCACCGGAAAGCGCAGCGTCAGACGACCGCCCACTAGTTAAATGGACGATCTCAAGCGAGTAGCTGAGAGCTGGTAGAAGAAAGCAACCTTTTGTGGAATAGCAGTGGATGACTATCGACACGACAAGTGAATAGAATTTTCCTTCATTTGCGTCAGGGAAGTCTTCAAAAGTAATTATTTAGCATTCAGCTTTATTCAAAAGTATAGGCTTTATAGAATTAATTGAGATTAGTCAAGAGTCACGACATAATTAATCCTTAGGACCTCAGTAGACAGTAGTATCTCAATACAACAGCCAGTAAACATTGCCAGAGACGACAGGCGAAGGACTCTAGATAACAACGCAAGTTTGAACTAAACACTTTTGAAAACTTTTGCTGTGGCCACAACAAGTTTTACTGTAAAACAAAGTCTGATGAAGTTAGTACTTCTTTATAATAAAGAAAGACAATAGTTTGCGAAGTTAATACAAACCCCTGATTAAGATACTACACTTTTACTGCGTAGGTATGAAGAGCTGCCCCCTAGCCAAGTTACAAACGTTTCGTGTCCATTCTTTTTTTTCGGTAACGCTTAACGTCTATGCCGCGGAGAAAAAGATTTAGTAAATAGTCTATGGTTAACGTTTTTAATCGCTTTCGATAGAACGTTAACGATTTTAGAAAGAGAATAGACATGGAACGTATGTACTTGGCTAGGGGGGCTGGTGTTGTGCCAGGATACCCTTTTGGTCCAACCGTTGTACTTAATTTAAATTTTGAACGGTATAGGGCTATTCTCAGAAAACTTCGATATTGCGATGAAGACTGGTAAGCAATATCGAAGTCTTTTGAATACTACCGGTAGGTAGTATTCATAGATTCGAATAGCGCCATCTAATTTACACCGTGGGAGGAATAATCTGTAGCGCCGGCGATGATGATATGATTGATAATGATTATGATAACTCTTAATTCAGCGTTTTTCAGATGAGTGGCCTACCTATTATGAGGCTTTGGCAGTGCGCTGCTGCTAAACAAAACGAAGTAATCAGATAATTTTTCACTATCTCGCGTCTTTCGCAAATGAAAATGCTTTCGCATTGCAGATGTGAAATAAGTTTGATAAAATTAATATGTAAGTACTTTGTCGTTATACTGGTCACTCGGAATATTGCTAGTTCGTCAATTTCAATATAATACGCCGTTATCCGTGAGAACGGCGGACTGGGTGTCAAATAACGTTGCAAAATAAACCGTTTCAAAATATAGTCTGCGCGGGCGCTTGGGAAACTTTACCCAATGTTTTAAAATATTACAAGTGGGTAGCATTCATTATTCTTCACTAGCTGATGCCCGCGACTTCGTCCGCGTGGTTTTATTCCCGCGGGAACTCCTTAACTTTCTGGGATAAAAAGTATGTCGTTAAAGCCTATGTCACTCTCCAGGTCTTCAACTAGGCCCGTGCCAAAAATCACGTCGATGCGTTGCTCCGTTGCGGCGTGAATGATGGACAAACCAACAAACAAACACACTTTCGCATTTATAATATTAGTATGATTTAAAATGCCTTTGTAAAGCGCACACAATAGAAAGGACCAATAGATAAAAGGGAACAGGGATGTTGGAAGGCCAAAGACGATGGATAGTGGATGGATAGTGATGAGATAGTACAAGCTGCAGGGAAAGATCGCTCTGAGCAAGGACAGAAATAAAAGCAAAAGGTTGGAGGAGGCCTTTACGCGCAAAGGGGCTCATCACATATATTAGCAAACTATACAACACTAACCATACTTAATTAGGAAAGGAGGAAGAGGAGATATAAGAATGTAAGGCTTTCTTTTAATTCCTTTGCTTATTATAGGCTTAAGTAGGAATATCAGTTGGCAGTTTAAAGTAGTATGAAAATTAGTTCGCCAAAGCTGGGTTCATGACTTAATATATTAAATAGTTAGTAATTTATATTAAAATATTTACTAACTATTTAACACTAGCTTATGCTGCCCGTGGATTTTCGGGGAATGAACTCCATGGGGAATATACTCCAGTTCCTCAATTACACCCATGCATAAAATTACGTCGATACGTTGTTCCGTTGCGGCGTGATTGAACGACAAACCAGCAAAAAACACTTTCGCATTTATTTTATTAGCAAGGATACTAATCGGCATTTCTAGCATGGCGATGCGAAAGTATTGAAAAAACCTAAACAACGCATAAAGTTTGTTGGTTCGATTCCAGTCTCCACCATTCATGAAAAAATATTTCTTTTATATTTTTTTAAAATTGTACGGATGCAATCTAATAATGGGCAATAATATACCTTGGATTGCTGAAAACAAAAGCGATGGCAGAGTCTGGTTTCATTTATTTAGAAATCCAATAACCAATCGGCCTTGGTTATCAATAATTTAGTAATAAAGCCTGGAACCGGCTTCTTACACGTGTAGTTCTATGGTCTTATTAGGAAATGATCTAGTTACAAAAACAGGAACTGGCAGACAGATTTACACGTGTTTTGTACCTAATAAGAAAATCCATTTCAATATCAATTATAAGCATGCGGCACTGAATTCAATCGTAAGTGCTAAAGAATGTAACAACAATGTACTGGGAGTAAGTACTACCTACTTATAATATAGCGTGATGTATTTTTAGGGTTCCGTACCTCAAAAGGAAAAAACTGAACTCTTATAGGATCACTTTGTTGTCCGTCCGTCTGTGTGTCAATACCCTTTTTCTCAGGAACGCATGGAGGTATCAAGCTGAAATTCATATCAAATACTCAGGTCTACTGTCCCTTGGAGCTGTGAAAAATTAAACTACTAAGCCAACGCAATCAAAAGATACAGCCGTTTATGCTGCAAATTTTCGACACTCGCAAGGTAATCAAAACCTACAGGGTACTTCCCGTGAACTCAGAATCTTGAAATTTGGTACGAAGCAATGTCTTATAGCACAGATATAGGAAGTATTGCGAAAAGCATAAATTTTAGTTACATAATAAATAATAAAAATATTTTTATTCAAATTTTCGACGCTCGCAAGGGAATCAAATCCTGCAGGGTAGGTACTTCCCGTGAACTCAGAATCTTCAAATTTGGTACGAAGCAACGTCTTATAGCACAGATAAAGGAAAAATTGCGAAAAGCATAAATTTTTAGTTACATCATGTAATAAAAATATTTTTAATAATTTTAAACTTACTACCCCTTTCCGCATGAACGCTTAGAGGTATTAAATTGAAATTAAAATAGATAAGTGGAATAAAAATACCATAACTTTTACTCATATACCTAAAGGTTTGTACGGAACCCTCGGTGCGCGAGTCCGACTCGCACTTGGCCGGTTTTTTTTGCTAGAATTTATCACCAGTTTTACCGGATGCGAAGCAATTTTTTTACAAAATTAGTGATGCCGCGAGTCGATGGAATTGAGAATCGATTTGAGATCATTTAAGTCTTCTACCATTTTTTAGTGTAAGTGAATAATTTAATGTAATAAATTTCCACATTTTGACTATTTTTACGTAAGGAAACGAGGAAACTAGATGCGAGGAACTCTTGCTAATTAGTGCGACAACAGAAAGCGTCATACAAGCGCATGATACAAGATTGGTGCTAAATGCTAATAACGTTTGTACTCAAATCCCAAACTTAATTGAATTGACAATTCTTAATTTCAAATAGATCAGGTACATACCGCAGAGCATTTGTGACAACGACTTAACCCTCTCATTAAAACATATCAGAGTATTATAACAACTTAAACCTTAATATTAATTACTTTTGCAATCGAAATCTAAAGCGGAAATCTTTCATACCCCTACCCTACTGGTGCATAGTTCCCTGCTAGTGCCGTTTTGAAAAACAATACGGAACTGGTAGATTCATGTAACTACAACAATGGTGCGTTTTAAACCTTCACTAAAATATCGATATTAATCGTACGAAATCGAATCGAGTAACCCTTTAGAGAATTCATGATTCGAATACGATAAGTGCAATAGAGTCACCTCACTTTCCGAAAGCTCTCCTAGGGTCTGGCAGATGGGCAGGTGCGCCGCGTGCCAGCTGTCGCAGTTCTGTCCCGAGCCATCGATAAACCTTAACGACTTTTCGTTTTTGCTGTATACATTTTATGCTATTTTTAAAAGGCAATACATCGGAAATAAGTTGCTTGCCTCAGGATTTATGTTTTTAGCACTCTCATATTTTTGCATACTTTTAGTTTCAGAGAAGGTATTGTAATTTAGTAAAAAGAGTTTTTTTTTGTTGCCTGGTCATCATTACTTACTTACATATTTTTTGCAAGACCTTACATAAAATCCTTGGTGTTAGGAATAGTACCTAATAATTAGGTACAATCGGTTGGGTTAGGAACACTCATAAAATAAACAAACAACAATATAGGAATACTGAAATTGGCTTTTGGTATTTACAAATTAGGAGCATTTTTACACTCATAAAATAAACAAACAACAATATAGGAATACTGAAATTGGCTTTTGGTATTTACAAATTAGGAGCATTTTTGAATGGCAAGGTAGGTACGAGGTACAGGGTACTGTCTGTCTCACTAAACTTTGGTTGTAACTAAGCCGAGAAGAATTTCAGCATTCCACATTGTATTCCCGTCGATGTGTTTATAGGCCCATAACCCATCTTACTTCTTCTTACTAATATTATAAATACGAAAGTTTGTATGAATGTATGGATGTTGGAACGGATCTGTCTGAATTTTGGCACAGATATAGATTATAATCCGTAATAGCACATAGGCAACTTTTTATTCCGGAAAATTAAGGAATTCCCGCGGGAATCAAAAAACCTCAAATGCAGACGTCGCGGGCATTCGCTGGTCAAGAATAAAAGTTAGTAGTATTTTCCATTAAACATTTTTCATATTTATTAATTACTATGCATGTGACTAGCAGATAGGTACTCCATGCAATAGGTATCCTTCATTTAATGCATAAAACATTTCCGTAAGCTCTAGGAGTCTAGAGTCTAGTCTAACTTAAAGTACGTGATCCAAGCATGTCTGGGATGAAATTTCGGTCTGTCCACTCAATTTATTTTACAACTTTTTACGAGTTGCAACCAAAACTCATTAAAACTTGGCACGTAAAATCTTAAATATTTGCCCGACAGAATTTTAAGAAAATACAACAAACGCAAACGTTTTTAGACTACCTACTTATTTAAATCTCTTTGAAATGTCCCTTAGACCCTTACTTAAATGGATTTTTATTTGCATCTAATCTAAAATGTACTGAAATATTATACCGTATATACCTACAAAATATGATGGAAATAGTAATAAAGCTATAATAATATTATGATGGAAATAAATAGACTGCAATATTGTAAAAATTATAGACAAAGATTGACTTTTGAAAGGCATAAAAGCGAATATAAATTAACAATAACTGATTAAAAAGAATTAACTACCCAACACCAAGTCGCAAAACTTACATTTTACGCATAGTTAAACATTACATACCACACGTAGTTGATCATAATATAGAGTGTAATGTAGATGAATTACCTGTAACAATAACAAAAGAAACATTATGTAGTTATTTAACAAACAAAAATTTGTACTAATGGCCGGAATGACAATCGTCAAGATTCGCCAATTGTGACAAAATTAAGTACCTACTACTTATACTTAAAATAAAACATAAAAAATTATTATACTCGGAGATTGAGAAACAGGCTATTAATATAAAAAATGGAAGAATAAAAAAGATTAAACTATTAAAAAAAAATTCGTAAGCGGGACGACATTTCACAAACATGGGTCATCCCATCAGTAACAGGCAAAAAGGGGCTAAGGACGAGAATGACAAGGTACGATCCAACGTTTTTATTCGTCGGCTTACCGTGACAAAACGAGCTTATCCAAACCTCAGAGTAGAGAAAAGAAAATATGGATGGAGTCCTTGAAACAAAGGTGCTCATAAAAATTAAAAAAGGTAGAGTCAGAAGATCACACACGCGTTTTGAGTTGGGTAATCTTATTACTAAGGTCACACTGCTGAGCAAAGCAAAAAAAACCCTACTTCCAAGTTCCATGTAAGAATGAGAGCATGCCAATTACTCAATCAATAATGCTTTCAGGAAAATGTCATAAATTGATTGTTCTTAGATGAATATCGCGGTCGGTTTGCTATCTATGTTTTCATTTAGTCTGCAATCCAGACAAAGCGATTTATGGACTGACCGATACACGTGAATTTAAAAACCGTGCAGTGCGGCGTCCGCACGACGCGCTAGAGGCACGATCGTTTCAAGTAAATATTTACTCTGCATTTATTTATTGTGCCTAGCTGTGATGTTTTACTTGAAATAACAATATCAATAAGTGTTTAACTAGAAGTGAAAATAGTATTGCTAATGAAGGAAACCAAACGGTGGGTACTGCGAAAGCAGCCATTACGAGATAATAATGGTAGATCACGTATTAAGTACAAATATGAAAAAGTTTTACAGAACCCTATTTATTGTAACTGAGATAATTTGTGATCTATTGCATTAGTTCAAACCGAATACAAACTTCAGGGTTCAGATAGAAGTAGAACATAGCGCTGCCGCTTAGTACATGCTATATGCACCTAAACATAGCCATGCAATGAGGATACAGAAAGTATGACTCATTTAAATATACACAATTAAAATAAAACCTGGAGATTGTCCTCCAATCTGAAAGCTACAATAAGACTTTGCGAGTATATTTGAGGCAAGAGGGAAATTAAGGGACGGGGTGAATACAAAAGATCTCGAGGGGTTGAAGTGCATCCGCCTATGCGGGCCTTGTCAGATTATACGTAGACCCAATCAATAATGTTATAAGAGTTACAAACTATAAAGTCTCACAATGCCCCCGCTGGGTATTGAACCTAGGACAATCCGCTTATATAATTTAATATAAAAAATTCTTTTTAAACAACCGACTTCAAACTCCCGCGCCAACTTTACAACAACAAGCACACGCTATACAAAGTACTTATTTTATTGTTGATATTTTAAAAACCGCTCGACCGATTTCGATAAAATTTATATGGGACCCACTTGGGAAGTATGCCCACTCGAAAGTTCTCAGGTAACAAACATAAAAAAAAAAACAGTCGAATTGAGAACCTCCTCCTTTTTTTGAAGTCGGTTGAAAACCATAGCCACTCAACTCAAACGTAGGACGTTCAAGACCACAGCGCTCACCAATGCGCCAGGGAGGTCGCGTCAGTCACAATCACTAAATGGGTCGAACTTAGGTTGCCAATGTACCACGCCAAGCATTCAGATGGTCGCGATACACAAAGATATCTAGGTTAATGACACAATTAAAATCAGGTCCTACATTAAAGTCTAAATTACTAAAACACAAAGTAACGAAGCTGGAACTAGGAAGCTAAGGGCAATTTACTCTTTGCTTTCTAAGAGGTCGGCTCTCAAAGAACTGGATGTCGTTCGTACGTTTCTGGGACGAGTCTGAAACGCTAATGTTCGTGGTTAGACGTAATAATTATTGAGTTCATTTAGAACTAGGTTTAGCCGAATTCAGAAAAGGAGGAGGTTCTTTAAGCGTCTTTTTTATTTTTTATGCCGGGTAGGTGGTAACTTATAACTCCACTTGATTCAAATCTGAAACCATTCAATTACTGAATACATATGTATAATTTTCATTAAACATAAAAATAAATATAACAGTCAAAAAACCTCGATTAGGTACTTACCTACTCTAGTTACGATAAATGGCATTGTACTCCTATTAAATTACTACAATGATTATACTCAATTGTTATAATAATTTATTTAGCATAGTGATTACGAAAATATGTTAAACTACTTCATTGTTATTTCTAGAATATCACGCCCGTATTAAATTAAAATTTAAAATTTAATATGATACCTAATTATTCGGTTGTATTATGCGTGCCAAATAAAGTAAAAATGAATTATTACTTTCAGGTATTATATTTTTAACCACTTAGTAACTAAGTGAGTAATATATAATATGTGCTAATGATATTTAATGAAATATAATGTAGTTTTTATTTTGAAGGTTATATTTTGAAACATAATGAGTGTTTTTCAGAACAAAGTCTGGTACCTTTGTGTAAACTCCATTTACTAGCCAGAGATTCACAAAGCCATAGCAATCCTTATTCACATAATTTTATTTATTACTAACTAGCTGATGCCCGCGACTCCGTCCGCGTGGTTTTAGTTTTTTGATTCCTGCGGGAACTCCTTAATTTTCCGGGATAAAAAGTAGCATATGTCACTCTCCAGGTCCTCAACTATAACCATGCCAAAAATCACGTCGATCCGTTGCTCCGTTGCGGCGTGATTGAAGGACAAACCAACAAACCAACAAAAATAAACCAACAAACCAATAAACCAACAAACCAACAAAAAAACAAACAAACTGACTCTCGCATTTATAATATTAAGTATGATACAGCCAAAATATCATTAAACTAGACAAAACATTGAAAATATTAAAATATTGCGGACCCATGTGCTAGCGAATAAGCAAAAGCGATCAGGGAGTAAACACGCACTAGGGGCTTAGCTGTAGCTCTATATACTCATAGATATCTCGGGTTCCTGGAAGGGAGAGATGATTGATGTATTTGCTTATGTATAAGCTTACGTACATTTTATCTTTCGCGTTTTTTGCCAGTGGTTAACTGAATAGAATTTTAAGTATACCTACCTTTAAGTTTTCTTTTTCACTAAAAGCTTGGATAGCATCAACGCGTACTTCATCGTTTTAAAACAGCTTTCTGTACGGATACAAGGCACAAATGCCAAGTTTCATTTGAATTAATTCAGTAGTTTCGGCGTGATGGAAGGCCAAGATAGGTACAGACAGACAGACAAAAATGAAAAGAAAAAATAGTTTTGGCTTCAGTATCGATTATATAGTGTATACTATACATACTATACACTGTATAGAATGCCCTCATTGTATAAAGTGCCCTTGAAATATCTTCAAAGTACAGAATTGGACCTGTTACAGTTTTATTATAAGTATAGAATATAGATAAATGCATTTTCAGCGATAACGTCGTCTTACGATTCATGGGAACCCAATTAACTTAAGAGATTAACTAACGATGCAAGACCGGAGGACCTGGGAAAATGATCAGTCAACGGATTGTCTCGCGTCTCAATGCAAGTGCTGAGCTTAAAATTAATGGCGGTTAATAAAGTGAGATAAACGTCCGCGCGTAACGAAGTACACATTATAAATGACGAGTATCAGTAGTTACTGTGGTAGTTAGCTGCTCGGTTACTCGCTCGTACACGTGAGCGTCATTACTCATTACCAAATCTCGAGACTAGCTAATACCTGGCTGGTACTGTTGCACGAGGCGAACAAAGCTTTGAACTGCAACAGTGGTTAATGCTATTAAACAACTGACGTTCCTGTCAGGGTATTCACGGGGAATATTTTTGAACCCTAATGATAACTGCTACTAAATTATCTAAGGCCTACGGCTATAGGTCGGGTGATTTTCTTGCTTCGTCTTCTTATTACAACGTTGTCAAAACTGCTTGTCGCGCTGGTGATGCTGATCGCATACATGTAACATAATAGTTAACAAGGAAGTAGACCAATAGAAGCCAGCGCTTCGAATTTATAAAACAACATGGACCCGTGGAGTAGAGGTGCTAGTACGCCCCCTTTATTATGGACGTACCTACAGTACCTACTCCTCAATGGGCAATGGTGAATGTCTTGAGGTGAATAAACATAAGGAACTACCTACGAAATTATCTGTACCGATCTAGTTGTTAGCCAGAGACGATAAAGAGTAAAGTCAATGAGTATAATATATCTGTGTAATAGATTATTTCAATGTACGTCAATTTTGACAGGCCTCTTTCTTCTCTGGCTGCTCAACGATAACCATGGACTTGCTTGTGTTCTTTATAACTAAATAAAACAGTTAAAATATGGCTTCCACATTCTTTAATTTATTCTGATCTGCCATTACTAGTTTAGTAGCACATATTGTAATGTTACGTACCAAGACGAATTAATATTAACGTCGCGTGTAGCTGCCGTCCCGAAATGTGTGCCCAAGCCCCTAATCTTACGAATGCACTGGTTTTAATTAAACCCAAGGTTTGCCGAAATGCCAATCCAATAATAATTGTTGTAACTTGTAAGTAGTTTTTCTACCTAATATTTAATAGCTAAATAAGTTATTGTAAGTAATTCATGCGAAACTACCTTCGTGCGAGTGTCAGGGATTGCGTGATAGGTATAACAATATACTGATTATAGAGTAACTATATACAGCCGTAATTCATAATATGGTAACATGTTTTTTATATCGTTAAAAAATCTAAATGAATGATCTTGGCGTTTAATAGTTCTCTTTTTAGTGCAAATTAATACCATTTAAATATTATGCTAATATTTTAGTAAGAACTTATACTACTTAAGTCACTACTAAACTGTGTTACATATTGTAGTCGAAGACTAGATACTTATACATATAACTACTATAGTTTGTTTATGTAGTCGAAGAGTCAGCAACGAAATTCCTTTTTCACTAAAATATTCGTTTAAATAATTTTTATATTTTGAAAATTAAGGAGTTCCCGCGGGAACCAAAAAACCTTAAACCACGCAGACGAAGTCAAGGGCATCAGCTAGTTAGGACATAAAGCAAATCTCTAAGGTGTAGGTACTTAATAGGGGCTATATTTTAAGGACAAAAGCAAATGTAGTATAAATAATACAGGGAACGGATAATGAAAACTCTACGGCTCTAAGCTAACCACAAATATACATATCCTAATAGCCAATACCGAAGTTCAATTCGCTTGTAAAAAAACCTGTGCTGACATTGACAAAATCTCAAAGTAATTTATTTTCAGCCAACTGGCAGCCAACAACAATTTCAGAAGTAGTTATTGCATTTATATAAATACTTATACATATATATTCTTCAGGTACCGAAGTTATCGCAAAGTTTTCAGTCCATAGGTATAAACATCTAACAAACTACACAAGTAAAAAATAAATTTATAGCAAAAATGTATATACATATATTAATTTAAACATTAATTTGGTCGAATCGCCTTCCATTATTGCATGGCACGTACGACCAGTCTCGTCACATAATATAGTATTATGTATAATAACCTACGTCCTACACACTGCATCATAATTAACGTGATTTTTTATACAAGGTCTCTACCTGGATCCGATCGCCCTCGTACAAAGGTCGACGCACCACTAGCCTGCAATAATTGCCTTTTAATACAAAACGTCATTCATAGCCAATGACCTATGTAGTATGCTCTTGGGCGAATGGTTTCGATCCTTCCCAGAACCGGAATTTTAAATTATTTTGTGGTTTTATGTGGTGTGTGGATAGGTTGGGAGTTTGGCTTGAGGAATGCATTATAGGAATTGCACCGTGCAGCACGTTATAAAATATAAAATTTTACTTTTATTTACTGGAACAAATCTGTAGATCCGGTTTAAGTTGAGAAAATGTTTAAATCTTTGCAACTTTTACATCCAGGAATTTCCTGTCATCTTCTTTAGGTACGAGTACGTCGGTCCATGGTGCTGAAGGTCCACGTTTACGTAAACTTAGAAATTTCGTGAGGAGCTTACCACAAGGACAAGCATGGCATACCCATTGCCACCTCAGCCACCTTATCCTCTAACTCAGTGGCTATCGAAAAATGAAAGCCACTTACATTTATTTTTTATCCATTGAAAGTGTACTATGAACTCATGTTTATAACTTCGTAGCAAACCTTCAATGGACAAAAAAAAATGTAGTTAGAGAATAGGGCCGCTGGCTGCGTCAGTGACTTTGCAATTACGGGTCTCTTCTCTCTTCATAATATTTTTCTAATAAAAGTCACTCACGCCTTACCCATACTAGGTTGTTGACACATTTCTTGCAACTGCACCTTTTAATTGCCTTGTTAACGAGCAAATACCTCGCAGAGATAAGCGGATTTTTTTTCTTTTCGCAA
This sequence comes from Erebia epiphron, assembly GCA_963932025.1. NCBI lineage: Eukaryota > Metazoa > Arthropoda > Insecta > Lepidoptera > Nymphalidae > Erebia > Erebia epiphron. Next base: position 39,837,902 of record OZ009948.1, on the reverse strand, counting down.
ACTGAATTATTGCATCCTTTTCGACCGTCTGGCCTGTAGGATATATCAACGACTTTTGCAAAATATTTTCGTACAGTTTTAGCGCTTTGGGGCACAGACCATGAACGACGGAAACAAAATATACTATGCTAGGAACCTACCCACGGATATGACTGCGTCCTTGTGGTTTTAAATTTATTGAATCTTGTGGAAACTCGGTTGAAATTTTTGTTTTAATCATAGTTCGGAATGAAAGTCCTATAATATATACCATACCATATGCCTCCGCTCCAATATCCGGAGATTCACAGAAATAAAACACAGGAAATGTTCATAAAAGTGACACTTCTGATTCTCGTCTTTCATCGACTTTTTATGGATTTTGTATGGAAAAAACGCCAATTAGTAATTACTGACTTATCTCCGAACGAGTTTTTTTTTTTTACAGACTCTATTCTGGCTGTACTTCCTCGCTGTTTATGATAACAGAACAAAATGAGAACAGCTCCTTGTGTATGATATCAGTACACAGTTGCACGGAGACTTTGTAGATAACAATGCAATGCACCACTCTGTTATGCCGACGTCAGTGTCGAGGAAGTGGGTCGAGCGGCGCACTGGCTGCCAACGTTGTATAAGAGCTCTCGGGTGATCACTACGCCACGCACAAAGGTCTCTGGGTTAATGGAACGATTATACTTAGAAGTTAAGCTCCCAATTCCCAAACAAAGTGCATTGTCAATCCATTGCAGGGTTCATTTCTGAGCACGAGTCTCTTCTCGGAATGAGAAGGGTTTGGCCACTGTGGCCAAGTGCGGGTAGACAGACTTTGCACACCTTCGAGAATATTATGAAGAACTCTCGGTTTCCTCACGATGTTTTCCTTCACCGTTTGGAGCAAGCATATTTGAGTTATTCTTAAAACGCACATAACTCCGAAAAATTAGATATGTGTGCCCCGGAATCGGGTGACTAGACTATCAAATAAAGTGCTTGTTAAGATATTAGTTTGACCCAATGATATTATATACATTAGTTTGGCCTCTGACGATGGTTTAAACTGCCGTTTGAATACAATACTCGCTTATAGCTTGGCTACCTGTGATGGATAATTAATTGGTAGTAGGAAAAGGAAAAATCAAAAAGCACATATACATTGATGTGTTTATATCTATATATTTAAAAATGAATCCCTATTTCCCTTGGTCACGGCATCACGCTTGAACGGCTGCACCAATTTCGCTAATTCTTTTTTTGTTGTATTTGTTTGGACCTGGAGAGTGACATAGGCTACTTTTTATCCCGGAAAATTAAGGAGTTCCCGCGGGAATAACAAAAAACTTAAACCACGCGGACGAAGTCGCGGGCATCAGCTAGTACTTAATAGTTCTCAAAAAATATCTTTCAAATAGCGCAAAAAATCATATAGCCCGTCTCGAGCGCTGAAAAGAATTTACTGAATCCAGCCACTGGAATTATGTTAAACGGCCATTAGGTAATTAGAAAAAACACATTCCGCATGTTTCTATTACTTGCATGCATATAGAGTTAAAACGATACACTGTACCTATAAGCCATATTTGTAGAAAACACGAAGGAACTAACAGTGTATTTAATAAAGTGTGTGTGGATAATTTATATGCAATAACTACATATACTATAGTTATGTACTAGCACAATAATGTCGCCGTCACTCGTCGGTGACAGACAAGAAACTAGAAAGTGAGTGCTAAACTTCTCTCGAGCTATCAGCTGATCACGTTGTTTTGTATATTTAACTAGATAATGCCCGCGACTTCGTCCGCATGGATTTACTTTTTTTTTTATTCCCGCGCAATAGAGCAACAGATCGACGTGATTTTTGGCATGGGTATAGTTGAGGACCTGAAGTGTGACGTAGGTTACCTTTTATCCTCGAAAATTAAGGAGTTCCCTTGGAAATTAAAAAAAAACTTATTCCACGCGGACGAAATCGCAGGCATCAGCTATTCGTTGTTAAAACACGAACACAACGCGAAAATATTATAATCCGATGGAAAAAAGAGAGTCTTGATAAATTTCCTAGCGGACGAAGTAAGGCGAAAGTTACTACATATTTTGTAGTGGCGCCAATGCTCTAGCGAATGTCAGAGTCTGAACGTAAAACCAATCCGTGTCAGCTGCGTGGTGCCGTTAACCTACTTATACGACCAGCTCCTTGCCCGGAAGACCACAGACAAAGCGCACGTTCTTTACCCAATGGAGAAGTTTACCATTTTTTTTAAATTTATTATGAAAATAGACAAGATAAAACAAAAATATGAAAGAATCATTAAAATATCTCAACATATGAAAAAGTTATGAAACTTTAAAGTTGTGCTTGCAAGACGGGAGACGTGACGTCATAATTCCCTATCAACCGACTTTATAAAGCCGAATAAAAGAAATAAATGGACTTAACGTCACTTAATTGGATTAAAAGCACTTAATTTGTGTGTGAAGATTTCGAAGTATTAAATCTCGGCCACTCACAAAATTTCTCACTCCAGTAAGATACAGCAATCGGTATAATTAACTTTTAAATCGTCATTTCTCACTCATTTATTGATGGATTTAAAAAAGAAAAACACTGATTTATATTTTGTTTTAATCCATATTTTACCTACTTCTGTTGTGTTAAATATGATATTCACAACATCATGAAACTTCTACTTTGTGAACTAAGCCGCCATCTTAAATTCTCCCGTTTCTGGACCGGGGTATGTTTATTATCTCTACCTAGATTGGACAGGTAACCCAGTTTTCATCAAAAACGATTGCCATCTTGTATTCGTAGTTAGTAGATGACAGAACTATGAAGCTATTTGTAGAGATTAGGTTATTTAAAGTCTGCTAAGATCTTTGCGGAAGGACGTAGGAAGTGGGAACCCACCGCATTATTATCCCGAGAAAACTCTTACCATTATGATTAATGGAAAGGGATCACGACCCTCAGTAATAAGGAATAAGACGCAAAAAGAGAGAGAAGATCTTATATTCATATCAACTTGGAGTTGAAATTCTGTGCTTAGAATAGGATATGTCAAAATTCAAATGTCAAGAAACTCAGCAAATACTTTATGCAATATGTACTTTTGAAACTTTACAACTTGCAAGCAATCTTGCAAGTGCCAACAAAATTCAACTTTTTATGCCTTTTTGTTACGAATGCTTTAAAAACCAGACACCTAATTAACTATGCACGTAATTACATATTCATAAATTATTAAATTTCCGTCACATGCTATCCATATACATCAAAATAAATTAACACGTCAAACAATTCGCTCCAGCTCTAAGCTAATTACGTACCGATATAATTGCGAGCACACTGAAATGTTTGACTGCGATAAAATATAATAACCGTTCATGTGTTATTTACTTATCGCGTTACAATGAGGCACCCCTTACCCCCATTTTCCCACCATACACGAGTACACCCTCGCAAAAAACCGACATATTGTTTCAAAGTTAGGCCTTTACTATATAAATCCAAATACATATCCATACTCAGTGATAGTATAAATGCTATTGTGTGTCTGTTTGTCTGCTATGATTTCATCGGGCTTCCGAATAGGATTTCGATGAAATTCGGTATAGTAACAGGTTTTATCCCGGGGAAGGACATGGGTATAAATTTCATCCCGGATAGTCAGGGACTTCCCGCGGGCATAAAAACCTTATCTACGCGGACGAAGTCGCGGGCATCACCTAGTACGTAATAATTATACTACCTACTTAATCAGTGATCATGGTCAACAAAGTACACGATAACATAATAAGAAAGGTTACAGAATTATTAAATCTTACTCCACAATCGGTATGTAGAACATGTATGTATTTTTAGACTTGGGTCCAAATGTAAGCTCCGCTCTGTTTGTCAAGAAATGACCCAATTGTTATGATTAGCCTTATCAGCAGCACTTCGTGTAAGCGGTCTTTAAAACTGTTTCGAAATGCAAACGGCATTGTTATAATTCCTTTAACAATATTATTGTTACAACAGCAAACGCTAATGTTGTATACCTGCTTGTAAGATTGACTCATAACTTAAGTCATAACTATAAGGGTTTATTTATTAAGTAACTAGATGATGCCCGTGACTTCGTCCGCGTGGATTGATGTTTTTTGATTCCCGCGGGAACTCTTCAATTTTCCGGGATAAAAATGTAGCCTATGTCCTTCCCCGGGCATGTAAACTATCTCTGTACCAAATTTCAACAAAATCGGTTGAGTAGTTAGGCCGTGAAAGCGTAACAGACAGACAGACACACTTTCGCATTTATAATATTAGTATGGATATAGTAAATTATAGTAAATATAGTATGAATATGGACTAGAATCTAGATGATGCCCGCGACTTCGTCACTGTGAATTTAGGTCTGAAAAATCGCGCGGGAATTTGTCGATCTCAACTTCCTGTTTCGTCGTTGGCCGACCGTAGTTACGAAGTTTTTTCGTGTACAGACGAATTAATATGGCCTGAGGACCTAAAATGTTTTAATTGATTAAACCTATGCCGAAATTAGATTATTTCTCTACCATACAATTAAACCTTAGTTTCTGCTGATAAACGTCTCATCAAGTCATGTTAATTGCTGCTCTTAACACAAATCTATATTCGCGAATATTAAAAAGTAAAAACCCACATTTAATAAAAGTTCTCAGAACCGATTGTCGTCTGAACTCCGAACAATAAATTCGTGAACGTTTTAATAGAATTATGTTGTGATTCATCCCATATGGTTCTCTTTGATTAACGATCTATAGTTAGTGCCTTATTAAAATAATTTATTTCATCGAAAAAAATTTATTCACGAACAATATAGTTCTGAGAACATGTTTATCCTCATGTTGCCCTTTTTTATGATAGAGCAGGCGAAAACAGATGTTTTGATGAATTTTCGGAACGACCAATTATTAGTATCATAAAATTCATCCCTTTTATATCAAAGACAATAATAATAATTAAAGTACTTGTGTAAAACAGTTAAAAGTTACGTTTTTGGACATACTTACATTACATCATATATTTTTAAGTTGACTGATAGTTATTTAAGCCTGAACGAAGAAGAATTTTATAGGGATATAAATTATAAAATAAGATTAATCTTAGCATCAAAATGCTATTCTTGGCTCGGGCAGTGCATGGCGTATAAAGTCTTGGGCCGACAAAATGTGTCGCGGCATCTAAAGTTGTATTACAACTGAGAGAATAGTGTGAAGTATACAGTACGTACTAGCTGATGGCCGCGACTTCTTCCGCGTGGTTTAAGTTTTTTAATTCCCGTTGGAACTCCTTAATTTTGCGGGATAAAAGTAGCCTATGTCACGCAGGTCGTCAACAGCTATACCCATGCAAAAAATCACTTCGATCCAATGCTCTGTTGCGGCGATTGAGGGACAAACCAACAAACAAACACACTTTCGCATTTATAATATTACTTAGCATAATCATATTATGATGATACACTGCGGACTGTTGTCCTTCGTAGTAAAAAGGGCCAACGGATGACCGACAGTGGCGGGGATATATTATGATATCTTATATCCACGCCACGCCATAATATATTAGCTTCAAGCTTGGATATATGATTACACAACTTTTCAAAAAAAAACGAATGACAAACAATGCACATCCCCCGCCTCCACCGTTGCGGCTCTTTTCTTAGCATTCTCTCTCTCTCTTAGGTTCTCAGGCACTAAAAATATTCTATCGAACTGTGAATTCCGCCGCGCTTCACGATTGCCCAGGCCTTAAAGTAACGAGTTTTCATTATCAACGGTCTGGGGAGCAGTAAGAGTGGCCTGGGATGGCTCTGTGAACCTAATTGCCGAGGAATAATCGATTTGCCGTGTCGATATTGTATGTGTTAGTAACATGAAGGTACAAGGTATTAACTAGTACATTTTGCCTTCGCCTCCCAAAAACTTGAAAAATTTGCTGTGTTGTAGATGTCACCGTAAGATTGCAAAGGCCGTTGGATTGTAATCTAACTAGCGATATTGTAAACTGTCGATAGATTACAATTTAACGCATTATTTTTCGGTAGATTGTAATCTGTTAGGTATATTAACCCAATAAAACCTAAGTGATCTAACTACCTGATCATTTATGTCGAACCCTAACCTAACCTACAAGGAAGAGACAAGAAAACGTAATTTATACAATGAATATTTAAAAAATTGAGACTCAGAACATTGAACGGTTCACAATCCGTCGACAGTTTACAATATCGCTAGTTGGATTATAATCTAACGGTTTTTGCAATCTTACGGTGACATAGATACCTAATGGTGTAGGAAGGTGGTGTATGGAAAAATGATATTTTGATATTGTTTATATCGGTGGAGAGATGCTTTTTCTATTCCTTCTTTGTCAGGCGTAAGCCCTTGATTTTCGTCTATTATAGGATTCATAGGACAAAGTTAGGTCTCCTCATGTGCACGCCATCTCAAATGCTGCAAATCAATAGCTAACTAAAATTTTAACTAACATTTACCAAAAACTAATTCAATATCGAAGCGGAGGAAGAAAGTAACAGGGTGGAGAAAAAAGACACGAACCCATAAGGGGCCTTATTTCCGTTGAATACCACCCCTAACGATGCTAAGCAATAAGCTGTTGTTCACCAGACTAGGCTCAATAAAAGCTAGAATACCTACTTACCTGTTTACGAGAAACGAAATTAATATCGAAGCGGAGGAGGAAAGTAACAGGGTGGAAAAAAGACACGAAACCATTAGGGGCCCTATTTCCGTTCAATAGTCGTTTGTCCTTCCCACCATTCTTGCTTGGCAAAGGTCGCGAACCCGCGAAGGGCGCTGGGATGAATGGGGCTGCGAGGCCCGGGAGTCCGCCCCCCTCACCCCCGCAACCCCCGCCCCGCCCTGCCCCGGGGAGCAACAACCCCGAAACCTTGTTTGAGATAAGCCCTAGAATGAGGATGCGAATTTGAGGTGGGTGCACACTTTATCTTAATTTAAAATAAGATGATGATGATAATTTATCTTCTATACAAAATTTGAACAAAACGCTTTGATGTATTATTTACTAGCTGATACCCGCGACTACGTCCACGTGGATTGAGTTTTTTTGGTTCCCGCGGGAATTGCTTAGTTTTCCGGGATAAAAAGTAACCTATGTGTTATTCCAGACTATAATGAAATGAAATGAAATGAAAATCTCTGTGCCAAATTTCATGCAGATCCGTTCAGCCGTTCGGGCGTGATTGAGTAAAAAACATCCATCCATCCAATTTATTTGATTTGATTTTTTTTTGATGTGCAAGATTATTTAAGAGTCATCATGTTCCGAATACGTTAACTAAGTATTTAAATTCTTTAACGCACCGATTGGTGAATAATGTCCTATTTTTAGGGTTCCGTACCAAAATGGTAAAATGGAACCCTTATGGTGCGACTTTCTCCGTCTGTCTGTCCGTCACACTCGATTATTTCAGTAACTACCGAAGCTATCGACATGAAATTTGGAATAGTTGTGTATATTAGTGGCCCAAAGACACTGGAATTAAAAAAATTGGAAATTATTTTTGTTCTTATTTAAAAAGGGGGAAAATCGGAGGGTTGAAATTTAAAAGTGAGATAACTGTACTGTGTGGGGTATCATATGAAAGGGTTTACTTTGTATATTCTAAAAAAGATTTTTAATTATTTTTAGTCATGATAGTTTTTGATTTATCGGGAAAAAGTCTAAAAAAATACCGTTCCCCCCCCCCCCCCCTTATCTCCGGAGTTTACCAATTGAAAAATCTGAAATAATTATGCTCAATAGGAATTTATGTATATTTTACAGGAAAACTATAGCCAATGCTCTAACTAGCATAGTTTTTTTATATTAACAGTAAACCTCTACAAACAAAGTTAGTTTTGCGGTTCATTAACAAAGGTAATTATTACCGTTTTACATCTTTGGTCGTTACAGTTTTAGTCGTGTTACATCTACAGTATTACGAACGAATCTTAAAAGTACCTAGCTGTAACTACCTTTTACAATTTTTATTTTTATTTTTTTTTTTAATACGTCATTAATCGTAAACTGAAATTTACCTTTCATACAATCAACTCAAATATTTAAAATAAAAATATTTTTAATAATTAAAACTTACTACAGGTTTGTACGGAACCCTCGGTGCGCGAGTCCGACTCGCACTTGGCCGGTTTTTTTAGACTAATAATGAAGATAATAAGCAATGCAGACTATGAGCCAGAGATAGATCTCTTTCCACTCTCTGAATTTCTAATTATTATAACCACAAATTATAACCAGATAATAAAAATTATGGAAGTGGTGTTAAACCAAATACCTACCTACGCATGCGAATCTATAAGTTCTATAAGTGGATAACTGTTTTTCTTATGGGGGGTAAAGATGTAACCGATGAAAATGGAGGTGTTCGATAACCATGCGATTTGCTTAAACTTATGCATATATGTCAGCGTAAGATAGCAAAGGCCGTTGGATTGTAATCTAACTAGCGATATTTTAAATTGTCGACAGATTACAATTTAACGCATTATTTTTCGGTAGATTGCAATCTGTTAGGTATATAAACCCGATAAAACCTACCTTTTGATTATTATTTATGTCGAACCCTAACCTAACCTACAAGAAAGAGACAAGAAAACGTAAATACTTACAATGAATATTTCAAAAATTGACACTCGGAACATTGAACGGTTCACAATCTGTCGACAGTTTACAATATCGCTAGTTGGATTACAATCTAACGGTTTTTGCAATCTTACGGTGACATATACTTTTCGTGTGAAGTACCTAAGTCGGACTCATATTGTTACCTGATGCGATTTCCGGCGGGCATTCCAATTGCGACCGTAGACGCTTCGCCGATGCGCTGGCGGCACACTACCATCGCTTAAATCCGTATTGTTTTAATACTATTGCCGTTCGTGTTTTAGTATTATAATCCTTATTTTATATAGGGACGTCAAGGTACGTGTCATAAAACTGTCATTTTGAAGTAATACTGCTTTAACCGATGCAATGGTAGTACTAGAACCCCCTGAACTGTGCCGCTATTGGTTGTTTTGTTATGTTTAACAATTCTGTGCGATGTTTACAATAGAGCCTTTATTTCGCATAAAAAACGACAGACTTGGGCCTTTCGCAGGTATAAATTGATAAAGAACTACAACCGAAATTAAAGACGCTCCGAGATCTAAGAAAATATCAGAATGGCACCTGAGTCCTGAACTAAAGTATTATTTCATGTCAATTTTCAACCGACTTCAAAAAAGGAGGAGGTTCTCAATTCGACTGTATTTTTTTTTAATTTTTTTTTTATGTTTGTTACCTCAGAACTTTTGACTGGGTGGACCGATTTGGATGATTCTTGTTTTATTTGAAAGGGCATACTTCCCATGTGGTCCAATATAAATTTTATCGAAATCAGTCGAGCGGTTTTTAAAATATCAACAATAAAATAAGTACTTTGTATAGCGTGTGCTTGTGCTAGCGTGTGACAACTGACTTCAAACTCCCGCGCCAACTTTACAACAAAGTTGGCGCGGCAGTTTGAAGTCAGTTGTCTAAAAAGAATTTTTTTATTTCTAAATTTTACACTTTACGGTATCTTCAACCGTGACAACCACATTTTAATCGAGTATTTAAAAAACAAAAAGTCACTCTTAAGTAAGTGTTTATTTGGTTAGCATTATGTTATGTTAAGGTTAGGAAGATAAGTGTGAAAAAAATTAACAAGATATCAAAATACACGCTAATGATACAAACAACAAACTTATTTTGAGACATGATCGAATGCCTATGGCACGTATTAATTTGGAATGCAGTTGTAAGGAATGCATTTTCAATAAAAACGCTATCCCGTAAAAACGTGCTACATCTAGATTCTAGTCCGGAGCGAGTAAAGTTTTTTTCTCTTTGCCATAAAGTTCCATTACAATTTTATAATGGCAAATTTAGTCTAGCCTAACAACTATACCATCTAGCCTACTATGGGCTAATAAGTACCTAATATTAATTTAACTTAAACTTCTACTTAAATTAGAGCGCGTAAAATTAGCAAAAGTTCTTCATTATAAGGGTATCCCTACATGTATCGACGCGGAGCCGGCTTACTGGGGAGAGGTAACTGAATAAATGAATGAACATAATCTAATAAATGAATAGACTTTATTGCACACCAAAATCTATACATACAGAGAAGAATAAACACATACATATAATATCTAGTACCAACTTAAATAGGTCCAGAGGCGGCCTTATTGCTGTGAGCAGTCTCTTCCAGGCAACCCTTGACTACCTTATTTGATGACGGGTACTGACTTGTGTTACAAGTAGATATAGTCTTTTGTTAATGTTAAAAAGTAGATAAGTGGGATGATGACCGCGACTTCATCCGCGTGGATTTAGGTTTCAGGGGAACTTTTTGATTTTACGGGATAAAAAGTAGCCTACGTCACTCTCCAAGAACACAATTAGGTAGTTATACACATGCAAACAATCAAGTCGATCCGTAGCTCTGTGGAGGCGTTATTGAAGGACAAACCAAGAAACAAGCACACTTTCGCAACAATATTCGGTTCAGTTTTTCTTCAATAGATTACGAAGGTTTTTTTTTCTCGGACGCTTTTCAATTTACCTAAGGACTGTTATATCGCAGCCTTGGGTAGGAGAATAGTTACTTCGTACAGTCGTTCCACGGAAACGAATTATTTTTGACGTCAGACGCCTAAATTGCGTGATCACAGGGGCGGGGCAAGACGGGGCAGAAATTATGCCGAATGGCAGAACAAACTTTTATTATTATAAAGCTCAGTAATGTATCAGTCGTTCGGGTAACTATGTACTTATAAGTCTGTTTTCCTTAACTAGGAATAAGGCAAACAAGCAGCTTATCGCTAAAACCGCAAGAGATGAGCTTTGCACGGCGGGTAGGACACAAACATTTATTAGGTACAGCGAATTGACGACAAAATCGTGATATATGAGTGAAGTACCTGACCCGAGAACGTCTAAAGCGCCGGGCAAAGAGTTACGCGTTTCGTAAAGAACGTTTACCTGCGTTTTGTTTACATGTTCTATAGTTTAGTTTCTCTAAAGAAATCTAAACTATAGGTGCAACGATCGATCGTAAAGCCGGCTCGTCTGCAAACGTGCCCACGTCGTTTCACTTTTTTTTTAATCCACTACAAGTTAGCCCTTGACTGCGATCTCACCTGATGGTAAGTGAGCATCACTTTCAGTATTTAATGTTTTTGTTCCGAGAGCGCGTTTCGTGGAACCGGAAAATTGATTTGCGGATTTGGATTTCATGATACATCTCAAAACCCCCAGTTTTTTGCAGCAAAAGAATTAATGTGAAAAGCTGTTTTGATTATTATTATTTTTTATTGACTACAAGTTAGCCCTTGACTGCGATCTCACCTGATGGTAAGAGATGATGCAATCTAAAATGGTAGCGGGCTAACCTAGTAGGGGTATGGCGGCACGTCTTTGCCAGTAGGGTGGTAACTAGCTACGGCCGAAGCCTCCCACCAGGCCAGACCAGGGAAAATTCAGAAATTATAAATTCCCAAATTTACCCTGCCGGGGATCGAACCCAGGACCTCCGCACGTTAATACAACAGCGCTACACACTGCGCCACGGAGGTAATCATACTGAATACAAAGCGATGATGAGGTCTAGGTTGGATCGCGCTTGCCTAGAAGATGCCTATTCACTCCTGCCTAGAAGGTAACTTAAGTTATTCGTACTCACTTACTCACTGTACGTTTTTACGCTGTGGTAGTTAAGTCTTGGAAGTTGGAGCCTAGCCGTGAGAACTGAATTACAATGGCGCGTGAAAATCAATTACTGTAAGCAAGGAATATTGGAAAATACATTTTCAGATATTAATTGAATAAAAGAGTGGAATAAGAATCAAGAAACAACACGCTACGACCTTTGCTTCATTTGTCTCGCTGAATTCTTGTATAGAAAGGCAAGCTTCAATAAATCAGTAACGAGTAATGATTGTTATACTTGTACGTTGAAAATATGTACATTGTATTAACTACTAGATGATGCCCGCGACTTCGCCCGCGTGGATTAGGATTTTTCCATTCCTGCGGGAACTCCGGGAAATTTTCTGTGATGAAAGTAGCCTATTTCCTTCCCCGGGAGACACCCGTAAAAAGCCTATACCTGTAAAAAGTCTGTTGAGCGGATGAGCCGTGAAAGCGTAGCAGACAGACAAACGGACAGACAGACACACTTTCGCATTTGTAATATTAGAATGGGTATACAGTAACTATCAGAAGACTTTGATGAAAGTCAGATATCTGGATTTTGTTTTAGGGTTCGTTATACCAATTATGAAACTGACTTTGTTATAATTTCCAAAATGTTCACCATTATTGATAGCTTTACAGTTCAAATTCTCTCATCAGTTAAAATTAAACATAATAAATTGAACATAATCAGGTAAAACAGTAAATTTTTAACAACAGTAACTGAAAGGACCTTGGTTCGATTTTTAACTTTTTACTCAGCGAAGATTAACGTGCGAGCACTCAATGTGAATAATAACAATGGTTTGCGAAAATAAAGTATTGTAACAACGAAATTAAGTAATAAACATTGGTACTTAGTTACTCGAATAACAATAGGTATAGATTGTTAACAACAGGCATTAAAGCTTACAGTAACTAAGTATTAAGTAATTCATAATATTAAGCATAGGAATTAAACCGATAGAAGTGAACTTAGTTAGTTTTGAGAAGTTTCACTACCTACGTAACCGATTTAACTTAGATATTTCTTTGTTCAGGACCTTGAAGACTTGAGTTGCGTGCTAAAAATTCGTTTTAAATTCATCCGGTAAGTAATAATAAATACATAATATCATATACTAATGTTATAAATGCGAAAGTGTGTTTGTTTGTTGGTTTGTTGGTTTGTCCTTCAATCACGCCGCAACGAAGCAACGGATTGACGTGATTTTTGGCATGGGTATAGTTGAGGACCTGGCTGACATAGGCTATTTTTTATCCCGGAAAATTAAGGAGTTCCCGCGGGAATAACAAAAAACTTAAACCACGCGGACGAAGTCGCGGGCATCAGCTAGTTAACGTACAAATTGAAATGTAAAGGTACTGCTTGCTTGTAATAACATGTAATAAAACCTATGCGTTCAGATTAACATCAACTTTATTCTTCCTCACTTATTTTATTTAAATCTAATTATTATTCATTCTTTTCCCAGACTTTTTTGACATGTCTCTCCAGCTTGACCATAGATCATCAGCCTCCCTATCTTTACTTTGTCTATAAAGCTAACTTCACATCAACTATTACCAATACAAAATAACAAATCCTTATCACATAAAACACATAAAATTAGATAGTAAATACAAATGCCTAATTATCAACTTAGCAACCAAAAGGACAAACCCTATTATTTGTGCTTATACCTTAACATCTCAAAATAATGAAATACCTATTATCTGTGGTTAACATGCTTATATAATCTGTGGTCACGATACCCTTGTAAATAATTACAAGCTAACACATGTTAATAGGAATACATAATAGCGTGAAAATAATTGTACTCAACTGACTTATTCAATCTTATCATTTATCAATAACTTTCAATCGCCGCCATTCAATTCTAAAATCGACATAAAATAAACGAAGGCTATCGTAACATGTACAAAATGTTAATTGTATGTGTAAAATGCACGCAATAAACTTCATAGCTCTAGATATATAACTATTACAACAGACACCATATTGAATTGATCATGACGTCACGGCCGAAATAAATAATCAATCTATCTGTAATCTGTCAATGAGTTGCTTAGCAACGTTGCTATTTGACAAAAATGACAATGCATATTTTGACAAATAAGTTGCTAAGTAACATATCGACCGATTACAAATAGATTGATTTATTTATTTCAGCCGTATGACACGCGGAACTCTACGAAGACGAACGACACCTATTTATTTAAATCTAATGAGTTGTTTGGTAATCGTAAGTAAACCGATAAAGCGTCTAACCAAAACATTATGAACCACCTTCGAGAAGTGCACCACATGTCCACATATTATATAGAACCATTGTATAGAACACTTAACTCTGCCGTAGTCTGGATAAAAATAGTCACTAAATCGAGACCACACATAGGCTTTACAATAGTAGATGTGTTGCATTTAAAGTAGATCCAATTTGAAAGTAACAAAAAGGAATAATTTGAATCAACATGTACATAATGTAAGCACTTAAGTATCATAGAAATATAAAACACTAGAAAACATAGCAAAGTCATGACCACGGGCTTTGTATCTCTAGATCAATGGTGCATGTGGAGGCAAGAAGCACATACAAATAAGGCCGAATGGAGACAATCTGATAGATGTGGTGCATTTAAAGACGATACCCTACACACCGGAGCGTGACCAACGAGACACGACAAAAGCATTATCGATTCCGAGCATCGAAGCGCAGCTCCTACGTTTTTTAAGTAGATAGGGAGTAGGGAGTAACTCCGAGGAGAGATTAAGAAAAAGTGCGCTTATGTCTAGATAGTTTTTATCGTATATGAGTTTCTGCTTACTTAGCGAATGTAAGTCCCGTTTTATTAATTCTTCAGACTTTTTACGACTTATTAAAGACATTAGTTTAATTGAAATACTTAAATACTTAATAAAGATAAATAAATAAGGAAGATAATGTACCTATTCAGTTAAAATACAGAAAAAAAGTCTGTAAAGCTATAGAAATTAAGATATTTCAGACCGAGTAAGCAATTAATGATCGGATAGATAAATACATAGTAAGATACTAACAATACTCTACAAAATATACTTCAGGATATTTAAAAAGAGCCATATACAAATGCACTTAACTATTTTCTATTTCGGATAAGAAATTATAATTCGTTCTAAACACTCATTGTGTGCACATTTTGTGTTAACATTTTCTTTATCGCATTAAAAATCTGAGAGCATTATCAATAACTTTCATTCACAGAGTTTCTATAAAAAGACGAAAAAAAAACCCTTAGGAGGCAACTAAAAGCTCATATTTTACGTGCTTCGCACAAAATTCCACCCCTTTATGCTCACTTTACAATACTCTTCAGGCACGTCTTTTGTAAGGATGCCTACAGGCCCGTGAGAGTATAGGTAATTTTGAAGAGATGATTGATAATAAAAACTGAAAGTTAGCTTGGTGGACTTACCAGCAGATTCGTGATGGTTTCAACTCTCAATACTTTCGTGAAACACTTGGGATTGATTGCCTAATCATCTACCATGTTCTTAGAATACCTCATATACTATATAAGTACAAAATTAAAATATTATCACACCAACAAAGGTCCTTTAGGTCCCTTTTGTGCTCGGCAAATTTCACCTGTCAACAGGCAGAACTTTACCACGCACACGTGACGCAATGCAAAACAACCGCCTCAAAATTGTTCAGCTAATATAAAGAGTCACCTCAAATTACCTATTTGCTCTCAGTTAGACAACTTTGTGAAAAGGACTCTTCGGTTTAGTTAGTAGAGGTAGAGATCAACCATTTCATCTACGTATAAATTATATGCGCTTGCCTGTTAAAAACCTGTTTTGATCGTTCGTTCTAAGAAATTCACAGCAGTCGAGCTTTTATCTTTAGCCGTTTGTGACGATCATCGAGATTACTTCTTTATATCGTACATCACCAGAGTGGTGTACTTGGAATTTTTGTGAGCTGAGAACCTTTAGCCTATTTTTGAGGTAAAAACATGGTAAAACAAAATTTTCAATGTATCTTTAATAGTATTAGAATTTGTTCAGATAAATGTATGGACTACACAATTTACAAGGTCCACTAGTTATTGAAATGATTGAATGAAAGAGTGACAAAATTACAAACAAAAAAAAAACTAGGCCAGATTTGAAAGTTTGCTGCAAATGAGCCTTAAAATATTATATTTAGTAAGTAATTATACTAATGATAAAGCAACTAGCTTGAAATTATGAAAACTGCCAACGCAATCACAGGCCAACTGAAAACATTCTTCGAACCTCCGCTTGCACGATATATTGACTGAAAACGATTAGTAAGCGTTCGAGAAATCGCTGCATGCTATTGGAATCGGAAACGTATTAAGAAAATATATACGGGTACAGCGAGATTGCCTGCAAATCGAATGTAGAAACTAAAACGAGACCTGATCAAACTACCAACAGTTGGGAACGGTCCTGGCCTATGAGGACAAAAAAGGTTATTGGGATTAAAACTTTGTTACTCGAAGGAAAATTTTAATTGAATTCCATTTAGACGATGGTTATTCATTCCTTTCAATAGGCGGCAAGCTTTTCAATGAATTCGCGTTGGATTTTATAGCACCCTTGTATTATGCATACTTCGGTGTCGCAAAAGTAGCATATCTGTTCCTCGAACGAACATGTCACTATAGAGATCATTTTGTAACTGATGATGAAAATGGAAAATCCTAATTACATAATATGAATTAGGATATTAGATACTATCTGATTACCTAAGTTAACAGATGTCTATCGTCAGACGCTTTGAATCGATATGATATCGTATAGAGTACTATAGATTGTAGATTGTACACAGTACACCTTCATCTTATATTATTTGACAGCCGCATTTTTGTCGCCCGCAGGGCAAGTAATGTGGGTACTGGGTAGTGAGATTCTACGTAAAGCACAGCCCCCCGGCTAAGATGAAAATATGAAAACAGATGATATTAGGCGGGTCTTTGCACTTTGGGGCTGGATCGATCGCGTGCGGTGAACGCACCCCTAACTGAGCGGCGCACCCGGCGACAGGCTGGCGAAGGGTTGGGTACACTCTTATTCTTTTACAGCAATGACGTCCAAGAATATCCGTTACAGATTGTTTAGTACATAATTATGATAGTAATTCAAGGTATCTTGACTGAAACTGAGGCCGCCGTAAACATGACATAAAGTTTACCATATCCTCGATATATCTTGTTTTAAAAAAAAATATATATTAAGTAATACTGATCTAACAAACAAGCGTGCCACCTATGACTATCGCCATATTTTAGGTTCCACAAGCAAATGGGTTACTTTTGATTGTAACTATTTAAGTAAGTCGAGATTGAGTTAGACTTCGTTTAGATTTACCATGGCCAATTATCACTTATATTTCCGAAAAGTAATTTAAAAAGGGTTTTCTTTCGAAGTACACATTCCACCATGCACGTCTCATTTGAATTTAGAACATTAAAGGAACTTAATGGCGTTTCGACAAAGGGTTTCTCAACCGTTTGGAGCCAGGTCTGTATTATATAGGGTTAATGGGCAAGCGGCACAAATCCCTGTCCCCGTGCTACTAATGACCACTCCATATTATAGCTAGGGAGCTGGTAGCGTTGAGTTGT
The DNA here is from genome assembly GCA_963932025.1 of Erebia epiphron. Taxonomy (NCBI): domain Eukaryota; kingdom Metazoa; phylum Arthropoda; class Insecta; order Lepidoptera; family Nymphalidae; genus Erebia; species Erebia epiphron. The sequence continues at coordinate 39,820,492 of OZ009948.1, read as the reverse complement.
GCCTGCTTATAGCATTGCAAGGGACAGGTTCTATATATTAACAGGTAATTACGCTGCCTGAAAATTGGATATACGCTGCCTGAAAATTGGATACGTAAGTGTATCTACCAGGTATTTCGCCTCATTTTGTTTCCCAGTTTCCTAAGATGATGTTCTGCTTCAGTCAAGTAAGTATATAAGCCTTTGCAATCTTTTTGGAAAAACATTTTTAAAAACATTCTGCACACTGCTGCACAAAAGAACACTCGATTAGCTGTTTATATATAACGAATAAGATGCTATGAAATATTTTTACAGGTTCATAACTCGTGACTCCACCGCGATCAATAATATCTACTACTTTAAACGATATATTATTTAATTCTTGTTTCTAATTAATCATAATTTTGAAACAAGAGCGTCTACAATATTAAAATAAAACTGCTTTAAGCCCTCTGGCAGGCGTGTCTAGATTACGATATAGTATTGTTATTGTTAGATTACAGCAATCGGAATCTATTAACTTTTGAGATTGTATTCACAAAATAAACTTTTTCCCACCAACTCCTGGACCGAAACGGGAAAATTACACCACACCACAACCGCCCGAATAGATGGGCCCGGTCACGACGCAGCTCCGGTTACTGATAAAACTAAAAACACCGTTTATTTCATAACAGAGATAAAATTACACGTAAACATCAAGAAACGCGGTTCAATCATCGATAAAGAAAATATTCTGGTCGTAATATAGATTCGTCAAACACGTTTGTACGGTAACTGAAGTCAATCTCTGTTAATTAGTAATTATTCAGACGCGTGATCACTTATATTTTGACTGGAGATGTATTGCGGTTTGTTGATTGACTGTAGCTTGTATGAGAGAAGACATCAGCTGCCGTTAGTTGCCAGTTTGCCACTCAATACCACCAAAGAGGTAGGTATCTACTATCTATTCGGTTTTGATCCATAACTTCTTATTGCATCTGTCATCAATATCAATATATTATTATTGCTTTGGTTGGTTATGATCTAAGAAAGAGGATTGGAAGCGGGAGCCTGAGCTATTTATTCCACCTAAATATAGTGTCTTGCAATGCTTGAAAATATCCAAACATTGCATCCCCGAGATTGCAAGTCATATGTAGGTAATAGGTAGGTATGCTTTAAAAATTATGGTTATTAAGGTACGCTTTATTCGCATTAACATTAATCTGTTCCGTTTACCCATTCTCTAAAATACGCGATTTATGGGCCATCACGAGTTGCGGGTGCGTTCGAAGACTCGGAAGGAATGCGGCGGCCAACCGAAATGGACAATTCAAGTAAAAAGAAGCATTGTTTCAAAGAATACTTAACAGCACAGCTACAGTAGTAGGCGTGTTTTAGTAAACACAGCACAAAAAGCGAATTGTTATACGGCACATCCAGCTGCGTCCCCGGGTAGGTACGAGCGGCGAGTCAGTGACCCCGGGCGCATCTGCCCGCGCTGCCAGCCTTCCCCTGGCGCGTAACGACCACACTCCTCCATTGAAATGGTTTCCACCCGACGTGTTAATGTTGCTTTATATAGAAGCCGTTTGTGAACGGGAAAGTAACCCGTACTTTTTAAACTATGGATGATATTAATAAAATAACGCTACAAGTACAACTGCAGGGCGACCGCGGAACTTTTGCATCAATCATTGATACATCGCAATCAACTCTGATTGGTTAACTCTCTTCCACTATTGGACGAAATCCATTGACGCAGCTAGAATACCATAAATTCTGCCAATCGGAGGTGATCACGATGTATCAATGATTGATGCAAAAGATACGCGGTCGCCCTGCTGGTCTCTTCTCAGAATATTAAGGGTTCACAATAATTTTACACCAATGCAATGGCCAAATGCAAGTTGGCAATTTTAACACACCTCTGAGAATAGGACAGGTTATTTTCAGTGAAGAAAGGTAGAAAGTATGCATTTAAATTGAAAAGACATGAGAATATTACATATGTACATACTTATCTTCCAAAGTCTTAGTGGTCTTAACTCTGTATTTCATTGCTCGTGATCTTATAAATAACCAAACAACAAAGGTTTGCCGTGAGATAGCGGCCTTAATACGCAATTATATTTAATGGGTTTAATTGGACAATAATTAGCAAGGTACTTAGGAAATTAATAATTATATTATGAGGAGTTGAATGATAAACACATTTGGTTAAAACATGTCAAGTGGGTCTCTTCTTTTACACGATTCATGAACGATATTTACTTTAATCATTAATTAAGTAATCAGCTTGTAACTATACGTATCTTACTATTCAGTGGAAAATAGGTAATTATTAAAAAAAAAAAAAAAAAAAAAAAAAAAAAAAAAAAAAAAAAAAAATTATATTATATTATAATAATAAAATAATAGTAAAGTAATATTAAAACGATAATAGAATGGTAGTATAGTATGGGTGTATATGATCACGCGACTACAAGCTTACGGAGAAGTTTCCCGTCGTTCCGACCGCTCGCCAAGGGTGGGTATGGCGGTGGAGTAGGAGGGAGTTAGCGCTGTCAACATCTTGTTGTGTTTGCGCGTGGTGCGATACATAAAATTAATATATTGAGCAGGTATATTTGCAATAGATCGTTTGAATGCACTGTGTTGTTGGATGCTGTCTAATGTGAGGACCCTTAGCGGACCTAGTTTTAGAGCATCCGACGAAATCTTATCTGCCTCTGGTGGATTTATATACATATCATAACTACAACATATTTACACGTATATTACTAAAACAATTATTATCGCAGGTCGGGTCAGGCTGTGGGGCGTAACGGTGTCTCGCTTCAGCGATGCCTCAGCACGGCTGGTTCTGTCTGGATGTCTACCTAGTTGGACGATCAGATGGGATTGGCTTGTTGTTGAATCAGAGAGCTTGCTTTCTGAGCGCAGTGCAGTTCGAGTATACTTCTACGTTCCGCAAAACGTCTGACTTTACCTTGCGATCTACTTATCTAAATTACGTACGTCGTTCGCAATACTCGAACGATAACTGACCATGGTTGGAAGGACGCTGTTTATTATTGCCGAAGGTTGGATTATGCGTACGTTGCGCCTGATATCTTACTACATTTTGCACTACGCTTGATCAGCCTCGACACTTCAGTTTCATGGATTCACAACCCATGTTACTTGTAAAAGCATAGCTTCACGACCTATGCTGCGGCACATTGGCTAAAAACCATGTTACGCACAAACGACATTCTATCACCCATGGTGGTTCCGCGCTGTATTTGGTATAACATACTATTACTGAAGGGTGCATCACGCCTGTGGCTCTGTTACGTTGCGACGAACGACCCTGCAGTGCGTCCGGTGTATCCTTGAAACCTATTACAGGTATATGTGGGAGTGCACCACTCTAAAAATGCAATTATCCAGCTATACGCTGACATAAGTGGAACGCACCACTCTAAAGTATGCTCGTACATACGTTGCGCTGGCCTTCGCGATTGATGACCAAGTGGTTAAAGGGGGGGGGGCTGTTGACTTTTGGTATTCTTAGAGATGTATTAGTCCATGTATTGATGTGCCTCTAGGGGTACCAAGAGAGGGAAGAAGCCTACCGTTGGTGGCGGGGAGGAGCCAGCCAGCCATCATTTATTTTTTAGAAATATAAATGATGCCATACAAAGCATCTTCCTTTTCTTTATAAAAGGTTATAAAAGGAAGGTGCTACCACTTGGATTAGTTCGTAAATATCCCGAAGAGATTTATCTCTTCGCGATCACGTTACTTAATGCCTGTTTTAAGTTAACTGAATTACATCTAAAATCTGTTTACAACTTAGTCGTTGGGTTGATTGAATTCGAGGCTTCCGAAACTCTAAAAGATCTTGGTTTATTATGGACACAGCAATGTTGTGAGGGTCTTACTGCTAGATGTATCACGTGCCATTTTAAAGAAATATTGAATTTTATAAGTAGAGAGAGGTGTAGATGCTTAGGGACCCCGTCAGGTTGGTTACAAGCTTACTCTTGCAAAAACCTAAACAGTGCTACAGTAGTATTTGATCTTACGTCATCAATAATTTATAATTATCTAGTCGCACGAATCTCCCCTCAGAATGAGACGGGTTTGGCCATAGTCCACCACGCTGGCCAAGTGCGGTTTGACATCTTCACACACCCTTGAGAACATTATTAAGAACTCTCGGGTATGCAGGATTCCGCAAGATGTTTTCCTTCACCATAATGAAGCAAGTGATATTAACTTAATTATTTAAAGTATACCTAAATTCCCAAATACACCCTGGCGGGGATCGAAAACGAGTGGCGTGCACAGTATTAGGAGCCAGGGTAGGCATCGGTTAGGTAGATACTAGATACCTACTTTCAGGCAGGACATGATGAAAGATTTAGCATTGCAACTAGAGTAAGCAATGCTTTTTTATGTCGTGCACGCCATTGTCGAGCCCGTCCCTTATATAAGACAACAGCGTTCACCACTGCGCCAGGGAGGTCTTTTATGTACCTACGTTGTCGTCGCTCTATGGAGCCTAGCCCACAGCAAGGGTCGTAACCGGCTCTAATCTGATCAATTCCGGCTCCAGTGAGTGCAGGCTATCTAGTTTCTACGGTGTAGGGTTTCTGGCGACCGTCGCGCGCACAAAGGAAACCCGCTCTCTTAATGCGGTCTCACCAGATGTAACGTATACTATGTTGTGCAGTTGGGAAAATGTCGGCGCCTGCAGCTCCCAGAGTTTGTACTGTCATCAAGAAAAATCTAAATCTGAGTAGTTAATATGTTGGTATTTACTATTTACTGCACTTGGAAAAAATATCGGCCATCTTTATTTGGTAATCGTGGTATTGGAAAAGTTGAGCAAGATAAGCTAGTGACGTATTAGTGCCGTTTTTACCCAACTTCCAAAAAAGAAACTCTCAATTGTTGCGCGCGTATGTTTTTTAACTACGCCAAACCAAAATTAGTTTAGGCAGTAGGAATTGTATTAAAATCATAGTCGTCTAAGGAAGACATTTGGGGAGAAAAGAAGCATTTTGCTTGTAATAAAAAAAGTAATAATATAATTTCAGTCAAGTCCGCTAAATTAGACGTAATAACATTGTTGGGTATAAAAATATCCGGCTCAACGTGGCCGAGGCACTATGGAGGTAATTACAGGGTCGTCGGCGCGGTTGAGGGAACAATCATTAACTGAACACCTGCTTCACCACCAAATTATCGCGTTATAAAAGGAATATTGTTACTAAAATATGAGCAGAAAATGGTAACACTACAGCTTAGATAATAAATAAGGATCATTATTGTTTCTTTTATTCGATGACAACCGGCTAAGCGTTTCAGCACTATACCCCGTAGAAACTGATGAATCAAGCTGCCATACCCCTTCTTAGTTAGCCCGCTTCCAACTTTGTATGTGACTGACTGTACCATCACCAGTGCAGTTCAAAGAGGCGGAAAAGCACTGCTTACCCACGATGAAATAGCTTATTGACTGGCTTAGACCCTGTTTACGCCACTGTTCATCTGTTTCCACCAGAAGGGGTATCAGTCGAGGACTAATTTTTCATTGAATAAATAAAAATATGTTAGCGCTTGACTATGATTTTACCTGAAGATAAATGTCATGACGCTAATCCGGAAGAAGTATGCTTAGTTTATCGAACACTTATTACTCCACAGTGCCCTGGAACGCTAAATCGCTTGGCGGCACGGCAACCGGGGCTCAGTTATTGAAGATGAAAAAAAATTAACAATATAAAAGAATTTGTTAAGAGCATCCAAAATGTAAATTTACTTAGTTTACCTTTCTCGTAAGACTTAAACCTAAAAAAATATTGTTGTGAAGCTTACCTGAAACAAAAGAAATAAATAAAAGTTAATTAATGAAGTACTTTGCTTATTACAGAAATCCTCAACTTGCTAAATAATTCCAATAGATATGGAATTTATTTAGCTGGGCTAAGGATATAAATAGAGAACTGCCAAGAAATCTAAAATGGTTTTCGTTTTAGTACTTAATGCCATATCTGAATAGAATAACGATGCGCCAGGCGCGCGGTGCGAAATGCTAATCCAATCCATTGACTTACCAAAACCATCAATGATCCAATCACAGGCGGGAAGCTAGTCATTTGGCATAAAGCTAGCAGGAGTATATAAGTACCAGGGTGATACCAAAGCCTGGGAGATGTATGAAAATAAGACGCGGCTTTAATTCCAAGTCACGAGGCTTGGTGCGAATGCAATCACGGGCGGGAAGTTCATTCCGGCTGCATCTCCGGGCGCGACGCTGCAGTTAAATTAAGGATTCCGAGCCATTGCTGCTAGATGACGAACGGTATATATCGCATTTGGTTATATAGGTAAAGCTTGCCCGGTGATGGATTTAAAAGTGAATTCTAAATTTGTTATTAAGTAAGCAATATGATAAATTACTTTGATAATATTTTATGAAATGATACTAGTTAGTCAAAGATTTTTACATGCGAACCTGGACATGGCATGGCAGTTCTTCAAATCCCTGAAAAACTAAGCCGAGCAATAAACCTTATCTCTTTTATAGCTTCTAGGCCGAAACATAAAAATTCATGCCTTCAGCAACATGGTTGCCTGGTAGAGACTGCTTTAATTCGCGACAAGATCTCTGATTTTACTTAGTTTTATAAGTATTTACATCTAAGTTGTAAGTCATATTCCTTGCGGCGAAATTTTTATATCCTCCCACTACTAGACAACTAGGGACCAAAGATTTATTGAATATATTATAATGTTCAAAGTTCACAAAGTGAGGGAGGAGGACACACAAAGGAAATTGGCGAAATATTAAATTTCTTTCGGTTCAATAGTTCGATAGAAATAAAATTAGACGACCTGAACGTTTAATATTAGTTACGTACTTGCTTTTAAACATTAGCATGGCCTAAAAAACGGAATATTCAAAGGCTAAGCTCGTTTTACTAGGAGTAATGAAATTCACTTGGGCACCCAAGGTGGGGATGAGGCCTGAGGGTGAGTTAATTGAGAACTTTTATTTTTATTATTTTTGTACAAAATATTGTGTTAAAACTAATAGAAAAAAAACCGGGCAAATGCGAGTCGGACTCGCGCACGAAGGATTCCGTATCATTATTAATAAATAATTACCTTTGTTAATGAACCGCAAGACTGACTTTGTTTGTAGAGGTTTATTGTTAATATCAAAAAAACTATGCTAGTTAGAGCATTGGCTATAGTTTTCCTGTAAAATATACGTAAATTCCTATTGACCATAATTATTTCAAATTTTTCGATTGGTAAACTCCGGAGATAAGGGGGGAGGGGAACGGTATTTTTTACACATTTTCCCCGATAAATCAAAAACTATCATAACTAAAAATAATTAAAAATCTGTTTTAGTATGTACAAAGTAAACCCTTTCATATGATACCCCACACAGTACAGTTATCTCACTTTTAAATTTCAACCCTCAGATTTTCCCCCCTTTTTAAATAATAACAAAAATAATTTCCAATTTTTGGGCCACTAATATACACAACTATTCCAAATTTCATGTCGATAGCTTCGGTAGTTACTGAAATAATCGAGTGTGACGGACGGACAGACAGACGGAGAAAGTCGCACCATAAGGGTTCCATTTTACCATTTTGGTACGGAACCCTAAAAAGTGGACAAAGTTAAATAAATACATCTCTAAAAAGAAATCTCCTCCAGCCTTCCTTGAAAGTTAGCAAGGTGAAATTGTTAAGTGGTATAGGTACAAAAATAATATATTTTATTGAAATTATATAAAATTCTACAATAATTATTATACTTTTATTAACATATTTTGTAATGATTTATTTATTTGACGTAGGATAACTTGTGCCATTTGTGATAAAAACAGACACATAGACTAGAATGTAACTTTACTAAGTAAGTACTTAACTAGGTATTTTTATTTTTTTTGTCTAACTAAACCAATTGAAACTCTAGTTTCAGATTTGAAGATTGTATTATCAGATTTACATGCTCAATTTTGATAATGGCAAAGTATTAGGTTAGATCTGCTTGAAAGACAATCTTACAATATAATCATTGATTGATCGTAATAGACGTGGTTTCGAGCAAAAGAAACTGAAATTAGAGGTCGATAACAAAACATGCAACCAAAACTAACGTTACAAAGTAAGTAAGTTAAAAACAATAAATTTACCAGTTTACGTTCGTCAATAGCCATTAAGTTAACTCGATCACGTGCAGTAAACTCACGTTATCATACGGAATGTAATGTCAAGGCGGGGTCCAAGAGAATGACCATGAGACAAAACGCCAATTCGCTAATTAAACGATTTTCGTTTACGTTTAACTAATAATCGCGTAAACGATATTTTTATTTTAACCATTGAATGAAGTTTAAAAGGGATCTCATCAACACACTTCACAGAAGCTTATAATTTTAGGATACTTACACCAGATTTTAAAATAATGTATGTGGACTACCTAATTGCAAATTAACTTGAATCTGCTAGAATCATCATTTCCTAGAATCTGCTCTCCATAACGGTGAGTTATAAGAGCCACATACTAGACATGAAAACTCTTTACTCGAATTAAAATGTCTAACTTATTAAATTGAACTCTCTAAAAGATGAATCTCTCTTAAAATCTTATAGAATTTTTTGTCTGGTATTTTAGTGTTCAGTAACAAGTCAAATCAAATAAATTTTTTTGAGGATTTGATTTGATTTTAGGCGCTCAATCAATACTGATTCGTCTACCACAGCTTATACTTTCACCATATGTAGTTAGTAATATAAATTTCCCTTCAATACAAATGCATCAATACCAAGTACATGACGTGCTAGAAAAAAATTACTTACCTACCTAATCTGGTTAAGTATCGTTTTAAGTAATGAGAAATGCCTGGAAACCACCAGACAAAGAAACTTAATCAGATTTAGTTCATTAGTGAAACCCTAACGCGGCAGGTCAACGACTGAAATTCGGCATGACCGTATATGACGTCAGTCACATTTGCGTGAGGTCTTGAGTTCCGGCCGTGTGACGATTAATGTAGGTCTTAAACGAGGTCACTAATATGCTCAGTTTATACGAATTTAGGTTAAATTAATAATTCTCTAGCTCGCTATATTTAAATTATAGGTAGTTGTCATGGTGGTATAAACTATGAACTATGGTTTCTCGTTGGTTGGTGGTTATCATGTTCGACTGCAGCCGATGAGGTCCCGGGTTCGAGTCCAGGGTAAGGCCGTAACAAGTGTTGGGTTTTTCTGACAAAAAATTCTCAGCACTAGCCCGGAGTTAGGAAGTTGGCAGTGTTTCATCCCCATGCCTCGGAGATCACGTAAAGCCGTCGGCCTTCGTCCCATCGGACTATGAGAGTAAAGGAACAGAGAGTGCACCTGTGTACATCCGCACAGACTTTTTAGCTATAATATCTCCCGCGCAGATGGCTAATCTCTCTGGAGAGTGGAGATAGGCCGCCGCACCGTGGCCTAAATTCGGTCGAGAGGACATTATTTATAAACTATGAAAGTCAGGCTACACGGTATTGAAAGTTACAAAAGATAGTTTCGTAATTCGACCCCAACCAATGGGAATAAACACAGGCCCTTTTGCACCGTGACAGTTTCGTAAAAGTGCTGAATGAATAGACGACAACCCGACCAACCGAAACGGTTTACTGGTTTGACCACGAAGAAGTAGCAAACAAACAGATGTGACCAATTCACCATCTGATAAAATCAAAATCAAAATCAAATTATTTTTATTCAAAAGGACTTTTTACAAGTTCTTATGAATAGTCAAATGAATCTACCACTGGTTCGGAATGACGGATAGTCCACCAAAGTTCTCAATCAAGAGCATGTAAAGCAGTCTTATGCCTGATCTCTCCGCTTTCCTCCAGTCGTGTCGGATTGCCGTCTCATCAGACTGTGAGAGACATGTAATAGCATAGGATTTGCTCATAAACTTGCAAACTAATATCTAATGCATAGTAGGGCAGCTACTAGTAAATTGCTGTCATATGGACAAAATTAGGTTACAAGGACATCCCTATTTCCTCCTCACCTATAGTTATTCGATGCAAGCCTTTATAAAAGATGTTGTTATTAATGCAGGACACTAAAACAGTTTAATCCATACTAAGTAATATTATAAATGCGAAAGTCTGTCTGTCTGTCTGATACGCTTTCACGGTTCATCTGCCCCCCCAATCATGTAAGGATTGTCGATCAAACGTCTAAGTTCGGTTTCAAAGTAAAATAAACCATAACAGCATTGATTTACAGCTTAATTTCGTGTATCCATTCTCATGCGTTTAGGTATGTACGATACCCTAAGAATCCATAAGTAAGAATCAATTTCGTACACGAAATTGAGCTCTAATTTAATGCGGTTATGGTTTATTTTACTTTGAAGCCGAACTTGGACGATTTGATCGGCAATTCTTACATGATTGCACCTCTGTTCAACCGATTATAACGACATTTAGTATAGAGGTAGGTCACATCTCGGGACATAGGCTACTTTCTATAACGGATAATTAAGGTGTTCCCCGGGAATTTAACAAACCAGGAGGACGAAGTCGCGGGCATCATAATATAGTTATTAATATTATCATATTATATCAGAAACACCTTTTCTGTACATGATGTCAAGGCCTCGTCCGCATTGTGATCAATAAAACGCGGACAACCGCGAGGACCGGATTGAATTTCGGGATAAAACGTAGGTATCTCGTGTTGGTCTGGCTTGATTAATTGTCCATGTGTCAAGTTACAATGGCCTCCGTTGATCTCTGCTCAGCACTATAATAAATAAGACTCGAGTTACGCTTACAGATTGAAAGGGTTAATACTGAATGATATTATAGGGATATCTCAGTCTTTACTCGATAACGATACATCCCCTTGTCTGGATAAAGCTAGATGACCAGGGGCTGCAGTAACAAGATGATTTTGATGATCTTTAAAATAATGAAGTACTTAGTACAGATGTAATTATAATTTCAGTCGATTCTCGACGATCAACTCTACTACATACACAAATCGAATCTTAGCCATAAAATAGTTAATAGAACAACCAAGCACATAGTTGCGTAAAATAATAAATATAGATTTGAATGAATGGAATTTGAACTTGCAAGTTGTCGAAACAAGAACGAAAGTAACTATGAAACTATAAGTTACATCGAACCCATTCGACGACACAAAAGGATACCGGGTAAAAACTAGATACACAAATAGGACTACATAGCTCGCATAAAAGGTATTTGTATCCACAAAGCATCCCAGGTACAGTTAGCGATGTCCATAATAACGCAGGGTTAGAAACTGGTCGGCCGGACCTGCCCCGGAGGGGGGTAGAGTTTTGCAACGCAGGTAGACGTAGGCGATTTCACGTGTAGATCGTTTTCACGTCGCCCTTGTTATAGGGGAATACCGACACGCTAGCAAAATACGAAATCGGATGAAAATAAAGTAAGTCTACACTTGGCCTTTAAAAGCCATAGTTATTAGTTACTTAAAATTTGAGCATTTTTATGGTGTTTTGGATCTTCATCTTTATTCTTAATCAAAGAAACATTAGTCTGTTAGTAAAAATAGTCTATTTTATTACTAAATTGAGTTAATTTGACTTGTTACTGTACTGAACTTTTGAAAGTAAATATTATAAATGCGAAAGTTTGGATGGATGTATGGATGGATTTATGGATGTTTGTTACTCAATCACGCGCCAACGGCTGAACGGATCTGGCTGAAATTGGCACAGAGATAGATTATAGTCTGGAATCGAACATAGGCTACTTTTTATCCCGGAAAATTAAGGAATTCCCGCGGGAACCAAAAATCCTCAATCCACGCGGACGTAGTCGAGGGCATCAGCTAGTAGTTACCAGAGAAACACAAAGCTGAGCAACGTTACTCTAATTACGATTAATTACGAATTAACAACACAATATATAAATGATAGGCTTAAGGAAAAGTAACAATAATTAAAACTCAATTCAGGCCATTTGTTTGAGTAAAGTGCAATAGTTACGCAAGTAATTACTTAGAGCGGACAAAAACGGTTGCGCTGCGCTATCGCGAGCAAAAAATGACTGAATTCAGAAACAAAAGCGGCAGTTAGTGGCATTTCAATGTTTCCCGTCTTCACTTTCTCTTTAGTAATGACCATGGCTGGAAATTGAAATTCCGTCATTGTACGATACATGTTTTTCTTTTGAAATGACAGATGTCTGCAACTTCGCCATCATAAAACTAAGGATGACAAATGACAAACAATGTGAGTTCTTCGCATCGCATATTTCAGTCAACCAAATATTTCTTCATTCCAGTTTTATGTGGATACTTAAGTCTTAACCCTCGAGTTAGTTACTACGTCCAACTGAAATGTATTTAAAAACCTTTAAATTTTAAAAGTAGTGTGGCTTTTGTCTTAGATAAGGAAATCAAAACGTCCTAACTATTCAATAGTTATTTGCATGTAGAATACCTGTAGTACCATTTGGCCGAAAATAAGTCAAGGATATTGTAAGGTTTCAGTAACATACTTATTCCTATAAGTCACTCCACTTTGCCATAATATTTTATTACTTACTAGCTGACTTCGTCCGCGTGGATTGAGGAGTTTTAGTTCCCGCGGGAACTCTTTAATTTTCCGGGATAAAAATTACCCTATTATTTAATCCGGACTTCTAACTTTACGTCTGCAAAATTTCAAAGCAATCGGTTCAGTGACGGCGTGAAAGCGGAACAAACATACAAACAAACTCACTTTCCCATTTATAATATTAGTAAGGATTTGGTTTTAAAGCCCAATCTACCGTTTTACCGGGAATGTTGCCCATAGCTTCAACCCAAGAGTCAAAGCCGGTGGATAGTTAGCAGTGGCGTTGAAAAGATCCTAAACTCGATGAGGAAATGATTGATGTTCTACCGTCTACATCACAGCTAAGCAGTCTTTGTAGGACTTAAAGAAGATAGACAGGACGTCACTTCCTGCTATATAACCTTCTATGAAGTATATTGTTTCCATCATAACCTAAATCAACCGTTCACCCGAAATGTTACTATTGGTCAATAGAACCGTCCTACGGTTCAAGGCAGCTGGATAGCTTGCAGAGGCGTTCAATAGATCACAAACTCGATTAGTGTATGATTGATGTTTTACCGTCTACATCAGAGGACGTAGCACAGCCTTTGTAGGATTTACAGAAGATAGACAGAATGTCACTTTCTGTTTAAATATGACATTCCATGATGTATTTTGTTTCCATCAAAACCTAAATCAACCGAAATGTTACCAATAGAACCGTCCTAAGGTTAAAGGAAGGTGGATAGATAGCAGAGGCACTCAAACGATCATAAACTCGATTAGGAAGTGATTGATGGTGTACCGTCTACATCAGAGCTGGGCTCAGCCCGGGGTCTTCACGCACAACAACGACGCACAACAACGAGGGTGCGTTCTGGGTCGATATTAATAAGGGTGCGTAGATATTTTCGAGCATTTTCGGGGAAAACAAGAATTCCCAATTAATGATAATTCATACGAACGACACATCGAATCGTAGCCAGTACTTTACCACAGTCCATAGTATAGACTATAATGTGTCAATTCAATTCAAATAAAGTTCAGCACTAAACTTAGGTTATAGGTTTTTTTTAGACACTGCGATGTTGAAACTTGTGACATTGCATTGCGTCTTACGCTGACGCATTTACGGAAAATGTTTAAAATTTACTCTTATGCTCAATAAAACCGTGATTGCTTAGTAAAATATTATAATACCCAATAGGTATAATAGTGTCAGCCAATCCGCAAAACTTCAATTATAAATAGGAGAAACCGGACTCAGTAAAATCACCTTTTAGAACCGTATTGGTATTTAAAGGTATTGTAGGTACAACACTGGTACAATGATCTATAACTTCGAGAGCATGAGTTGAGTTGACTTGTTTAAATTATTTTTCATCATACCAATTCGAAAAACGAATATTGGCTTCAGAGGATAACGGGAGCAAAATGTAATTTTTAGGCCCATGGGACTTTGCAGGTTGATACTCCTAGCTTTTTAGGGTTCCGTAGCCAAATTTGGCAAAATCGGAACCCTTATAGATTCGTCATGTCTGTCTGTCTGTCTGTCCGTCCGTATGTCACAGCCACTTTTTTCCGAAACTATAAGAACTATACTGTTGAAACTTGGTAAGTAGATGTATTCTGTGAACCGCATTAAGATTTTCTTACAAAAATAGAAAAAAAACAATAAATTTTGGGGGTTCCCCATACTTAGAACTGAAACTCAAAAATTTTTTTTTCATCTAACCCATACGTGTGGGGTATCTATGGATAGGTCTCCAAAAATGATATTGAGGTTTGTAATATCATTTTTTTCTAAACTGAATAGTTTGCGCGAGAGGCACTTCCAAAGTGGTAAAATGTGTGTCCCCCCCCCCTGTAACTTCTAAAATAAGAGGATGATAAAACTAAAAAAAATATATGATGTACATTACCATGCAAACTTCCACCGAAAATTGGTTTGAACGAGATCTAGTAAGTAGTTTTTTTTTAATACGTCATAAATCGTAAACCGCAATTTACACATGAATTTTTAGTTACATCATATAATAAAAATATTTTTAATAATTTAAAACTTACTACAGGTTTGTACGGAACCCTCGGTGCGCGAGTCCGACTCGCACTTGGCCGGTTTTTCTCATACGTAATGATGAAAAATAGTGTGTCACTCGGGGCCAAATTTTTTGTTCTCGGGCGGCGTATATTGAATTCCTCGCTACGCTCAGGATTCTACTTAAGAATCCTTCACTTCGCTCTGAATTCAAAATAGCGCCCTCGGGGAACAAAAATTTTCTTTGGCCCCATACAACACAAATAACTATATTTCACAAATTATAGGTACTCGTAACTATAGGCAGGTAAGTACACTCAAACGATCACATAAACTCAATTAGGAAGTGATTGACGGACTGCATCGGGGCAGGGCTGGGACCAGGGACCGGAGTGCGTTACGCACAACCGAATCAATAGTTTGGGGTGTACCTAGAATTTTGGGGAATTCATATCAATTGATACATTAAGTAATATAAGTAGCGATTATTTCCGCATTTGCACAACCAATATTTGTTTAGATAGGTATTTCTTTTAGATAGTGTAAATAAGGCGATATTATACACTTACATATTTGATTTTTACTTTTTACGATTTGAGAACTTTTTAAAACTAGTCTGGCAAAGATCGATAAAGCAGCGTTTTGTATTATGATTCCTACTTCTTTATATGAAGTTGTGTTGTGGTGTAAAAACAAAGAGTAATTAACTAGTTAGTACTAAATATTTTTAGTAATTAAGTACTTTGTTTGTCCATGAAAATATTAGGATTACACTATTTTTCATGCGACAAGAGAAAGCAAGGAACTCATTTTTAATTTTAATCAATCACTATAACAACAAACAGAAAATCAATGTGGATAAGGACGCAAAATATCCCATTCGCAAAACGTCCTACCTACCGTTACAAGAAGGTCCCGTTCACAAAACGTCCTCTGTTCGCAAAAGATCTCGGGGACGTCTAGCATTTAAATTTTAAACGATCCTAAGTACCTATATCTATCCCATAAACTTTCAAGTTCAAAACTTTTTTAAAGCTCTCCAAGTCTTGTTCTTGTTTTACATCTGGGACATCAAGATATATCAAGTTGCTAAGGCACAGCAGCTATCTGTCATCTGATATCTCGACCTTTAGGTCGTATGTCTCATAAAATGTAGGAAGGTTATGTAACATGATCGGCGACTGGGTGTATTTATAGCGTCTTAAAACGTTATACAGGTTTAATATTAATAACTAATAACCTCTTAAGGGTAACTTTTGCGTTTAATATTGAACTTCTTAAAATTCCGAGAAGGCACAAATAAATTTTTTCATACAAAAATAAAACTATTAAAATTCGTTGCTCTAAGACAGAATTAACCATGTTAAAATGTGCGAGAGAGAGGGGACACCGCGGCGTGGCAAACTCAATACGATCTGTGCAACTTGAGGACGTGCCGAAGGACATGTAGTTAAGGACAGACATGTAGTGACCGATAAGAGCAAGGTGATTGTGTTTTGAGTCAAGTTTATTAGTGGACGTAACTAAGCAACTAAATATTCGCATAACTAAGCAATAAAACATTCGATACTATTTATATTTTATATATAATACTAGATGATTCCCGCGACCAAGTTTTTCGATTCCCGCGGGAACTCTTGAATTTTCCGGGATAAAAAGTAGCCTATGTCCTTCCCCAGGATACAACCTACCCCAGTACCAAATTTAATTAACATCGGTTGAACTGATAAATTTTTTGATTCCCGCGGGAACCTTTGAATTTTTCGGGATAAAAAGTAGCCTATGTCCTTCCCCGGGATACAACCTATCCCTGTACCAAATTTCATCAAAATCGGTTGAATAGATGGGCCGTGAAAGCGTAGCAGACTATTAAAATAAAAATTATTTTATCGGTCAGGTGGGTATAACAAGGATAAGCAAAGGTGACGCATCAGACTCGCCCGATTTCAACATAGTGGGTAGAAATCAAAATTATTTTGTACTTTACAGTGGCATTGGAAGTCGGTTTTTTGGAAAGAATTTTTATTTTTAACTTTTTAGTGTCAGGGTTGACGATTTGGAGTCAGATTTTTTTATGGGACCACCTCGAGAACTTCCTCTAACGACTGATTCGTTCGGATTCAAATCGGTTCAGAAGCCACGGAGAAAAAAAAAATACGCGCCGAATTGAGAACCTCCTCCTTTTTTGGAAGTCGGTTAAATTTAGTACAAAATTTTTGTTTAATAAGCCGTACCGTCCTACATTTAGTACTTACTTAATTTAATAGTAAATTCATACTTATATTATTTATAAGTGCGAAAGTGTGTCTGTGTGTCTGTCTGCTAACGCTTTCACGACCCATTTGTACAACCGATTTTGACGGAAGATACACAGATACCAAGCATCCCGGGAAAGGTCCAGGAAAATCAAAAAAATAAATCCACACGTACGAAGTCGCAGCCATTATCTAGTAATGTCTACTTACCCGGTGTTCATGGAAGCAGAGTCAAACGACCCCGTCAACCGTCATTTATTTACACGGTGCATGTGCCTCTCTCCGGACTTCCGCAATAAAAATATACTGGTCAGAATAAACGGATAAAATCTAAAAGTTTTAGTGCACGCAGTTTCGCATTGTGCGTGAATCGTGTCCGGAAACACAATTCCTTTAACAAAGTGCGATTTACGTTTGGTAGCTGTAGATCAGGAGATTTTTTTATGTAAAAACTTATTTTAGTACTACACAAATCTAATTAAATAGTAAAATGACAATATTGTTTGCTGTTAGTGTTGTTATGTATGTACTTAGACGTGTGAACTACGTACGTAGTAGACAGAAACACTCGTTCAGATTAAAAATAGATAAAAGCGTAAAATTTAACAAACGCTATTTTTATCTAAACGCGAAAACGTGAGCCGGCACGTGCGATATACTCGTATTTTTGATCGGCGTTTTGGAGACTTTCACGAGACTCTTTCCCCATTTGCACATCATGTCACTGTCACACAGACGTGTTGACACAAAGTACTCTGTCTCGCTTCAGATTAAAAATAGAAAACGGTTACATATAAACGGATGAATAAAATTCGTCTATTTTAGGGGAACTCTTTTTCATTCTGTCGCGCGTAACTACCGAATGTCAATATCGAACGACGCGCAATGTGCGAAAAATTGGACAGATTGAATTTGACAGTAACACGACAAGCTTCAATTCTTTGGATTTAGTAGACTTTTAAAAGTGAACGCATTGGATGATTGTTTTTGCACCCTTTTTTTGAATTCTGCCGTCAGTGTTTAGTATTATTTTGTTATTATTGAAAAGACGCAAGTGGTTAAAGCGGTAGACTGGGCTTAGCCAAAATTAAAAGCGGCTTTAGAGAAAAGCTTTTCGCGTGATGTCCGCCAAACTTAATTACGAGTAAGGCTCGATGAAGATGTTGAATATATTTCTATTTATTGTTTTGAATACCTAAATGTGACACGAAAACAAGAACTAACAAAGTTAATGTCTAATAACTAGGGCATTGTTTTTGAGTCAATCAGGAAATTATCAATCTTTAACTTGTAGTCATCCTTTCTGCTGGATGATATCAACGACATGAACATTAACATTTTCACAATGTACACACCATTTTCGCAAGTATCGAGAAAGCTACCAAATAGTTAGTAAGAGCAACGTAACAGAATTTTGATTTCAACCCGATAGCGCCTGCGTATCTCCTTTCACAAGACGCCAAATAGCGGCGGGTGACGAGTGAAGACGCAAAAACGCCGTGATTAATGGCTAACTTGGTTGCGAATACAACACCAGCCTCAAACCTATTTCTGGACGAAAAACTACACAACGCGCAGGGCCACGGCCTTGACGTATAAGCTTATTGCGGCGCGACAAGCGACAAATACTTAGTTATAGTTACACAAGTCCGAGCAATAGAGCGTTTTTATTAGATATATTTTTTTAAATTCTGAATTATAGGCTTACGATTGATCACAATCACACATGATGGGAAGTGATGGTGCGGCCTAAGATGGGACGCGTTTGCCTAGCAGATGATTATTCCCTCTTGATTTAAAGATACCCAGATTGTTAAGAATACCGAGTTTTTCGGCGGCTGTCTTGGCTTTCGCTTCGATAGACCTCCCGAAGTTGATCGTGATATCGAGGCTTAGGAGATCAATGTGATCGGTAATGGGTAAGGTATGGATATGTCACCGTAAGATTGTAAAAACCGTAAGATTGTAATCTAACGCTTTTTATTTCGAAAGATTGTGAACCGTTCAATGTTTTAAGTGTAAATTTTTGAAATATTCATTGTATTTACGTTTTCTTGTCTCTTTCTTGTAGGTTAGGGTTAGGTTAGGGTTCGACATAAATAATCATGTAGTGGCACTTAGGTTCTATCGGGTAAATAAACCTAACAGATTACAATCTACCGAAAAATAATCCGTTATATTGTAATCATTCGACAGTTTACAATTTCACGAGTTAGATTATAATCTAACGATTTTTACAATCTTACGGTGACAGATACAAATTTTCAATGCCTAGAGCACATTAAGTTATAACAGTGTTTGTAGTTGCCCTGAAGTAAAGTTGCTAAGCTATTCGTATTGCTTCGAAAAGGCATTTCGGATTCGGAGATGTTCGATCAATCAGTAATTATCGTCATCATCACACACTATACTTAGCTGTCTTTATTAGAGAAAGCTCTTATTTAATACAACATTATAATACACTTTGCGACCGGTTTCTGAATTGAGAATTTCATGTTGAGTCTGTCTCAAACACTACTTAAGGACTAATTAAGCAAATTTCTGTTTCTGAATTGATATTGGGCCGGTTTATGAATTAAGCATTCAAGCAAAAACAGCAAGTTCCAACTCTCAAACCTTACACAATTTCAATTCAGAAACAAAAATTAGCTTAAGTAGTCTTTGAGACAGACTCAACATAAAATTCTCAATTCAGAAACCGGCCGTATACCTATGATGCCCGCTACTTCATCCGCGTGTTATTAGGATTTTTGATTCCCGCGGGAACTCTTTAATTTTCCGGGATAAAAAGTCGCTTGTCCTTCCTCGGATTACAAACTATCCCTATACCAAACATCAAAATCGGTTGAACAGATGGGTCTCAAAAGCGTAGCAGACAGACAGACAGACACACTTTCGCATTTCTAATATTAGAACGGATTTTGTTTAAATAAATCGTGATGATCGTTTTGGTTAAATAAATCGTCACACACGTGACACAATTTTTTTCATTTACGTAAGTAATTAGTTCTTTAAAGTCTGATTAAGTTTGAATTTAATTTACGGCCGCGTTATGTCCAGCTGTACCATTGTGCTATTAATTCATAAACTTAATAGTTCTTAAGTCAGAGTTAAAATCAGAGAGAAAAGTTTTCATACAAATGGGTTTCTCAGGATAATTGCAAGCTCGGTTCAAGAAAGAAATGAGCAAACAAAGGCGTTCTGCAAAGTGGTACGAAGGTACAAAAGAAACTGTTTTGTTTTGCAAACAGAGATTATAAAGGTCGTTATGGAAACCTCAATTCCATGCTTTATAAAATACTAGGTGATGCCCGCGACTTTTTCCACGTGGATTAAGGTTGTTTGATTCCCGGGATAGCATATGCCCTTCCTCGGGATACAACCTATCCCTGTACAAAATTTCATCAAAATTAGTTGAACAGATGGGCCGTAAAAGCGTAACAGACAGACAGACACACTTTAATATTAATATTAGTATGATGGACTAGCTGATGCCCACGTCTTAGCCCGCGTTATAGGTGTTTTGGTTTCCGCGGCAACTCTTTAATTTTCCGGTACTAGCCTATGTGTTATTCAAGACTATAATCTATCTCTGTGCCAAATTCCATACAGATCCGTTCAGCCGTTCTGGCGTGATTGACCAACAAACATCCACCCAGACTTTCGCATTATATGTATAATATTAGCAAGTATAGAAAACAAAATAAAGTGAGAAATAAGTACTTATAGCTCGTACTCTTCAGTTTAAGATACTGCCGTGACTGATCATTACCATCATATTCTATAAGTAACTGGACGTCAATATATCATAGTGTTCCTAAACTGAATAAATACGCTTCAACTTTATACTAATTAAACCGCAGCTGAAAAATACATTCACAATTCGCAATCTTATCTAACACAGTGATTCTTGGTTGGGTTAGGTTAACATTTCAATAGGTAGATAGTTGGTTAGGTTACATTAAGTAGTTAAATACGGTTATTACCTAAACGGATTTCCACAAAATTTTACCCTCAGCTTATATTATATACTCTTAACTTCTAACTATAAGCCTTGATCTATTTACAATAAAATTAGACTCAATACATAGGTGGTCAAGAGAAAACCTAACCTCGAATATTGAAATGGAACGGTAACTAATGTTTTAAGTCTGATTTCGTTCGCATGGGCAATAGAACTTAGTCATCATCATCATCATCATCATTATCAGCCGACAGACGTCCACTGCTGGACATAGGCCTCATGCAAGGATTTCCACATGCCGCGGTCTCGCGCCGCCTGGATCCAGCGACTCCCTGCGACTCGCCTGATGTCGTCCGTCCACCGATCTCTGCTTGGGGGTCTGCCAACGCTGCGCTTCCCAGTGCGAGGTCGCCATTCTAGCACTTTGGGACCCCAACGTCTGTCGGTTCTTCGAACTATGTGCCCCGCCCATTGCCACTTCAGCTTCGCAACACGTCGAGCAATGTCGGTTACTTTAGTTCTTCTGCGGATCTCCTCATTTCTGATTTGATCGCGCAAAGAAACCCCGGGCCCTTCAGGGCCTGAAGACCAAAGTCTTCGAACAGTGCGTGTTGCCAGTGATGACCTATGGATGCGAGACTTGGTCGCTAACTATGGGCCTCATAAGGAAGCTCAGGGTCACTCAATCAGGCACTGAGGAATCTTGGACGAGAAGACATCTCGAAGCTTCCCGAACGCTGCCCAGCCGAATTGGATTCGGCGGCCCACCTCTTTCTCGAAATTGGACCTACCTAGCTGGACCGTATGGTCCAGAACTTAGTACTTACTTAAAATGAATATTAAGCTTCTAGAGAATCATAAGTTTATTCTGTTATTTCATCGTTCCAATTATCTGAAAGTGCTTTCAGTAAACAGTTATCGAAATTAATTTCGTAATTAAGTAGTTAATTAAATCTTTCTGTGATGGAATTCATTTCAGTGTTTAATGTTTTTGTTCCGAGAGCGCGTTTCGTGGAACCGGAAAATTGATTTGCGGATTTGGATGTCATGATAGTATCTCAAAAAACCCCAAGTTTTGTGCAGCAAAAGAATTAATGTGAAAAGCTGTTTTTATTATTATTATTTTTTATTCATTACAAGATAGCCCTTGACTGCGATGTCACCTGATGGTAAGTGATGATGCAGTCTAAGATGGTAGCGGGCTAACCTGTAAGTTAGGGGCATGGCAGTTATATTAAACCCATACCCCTATTCGGTTTCTACACGGCATCGTACCGGAACGCTCAATCGCTTGGCGGCACCGTCTTTGCCGGTAGGGTGGTAACTAGCCACGGCCGAAGCCTCCCACCAGGCCAGACCAGGGAAAATTCAGAAATTATAAATTCCCAAATTGACCCTGCCGGGGATTAAACCCGGGACTACGGCACGTTAAGACAACAGCGTTACACACTGCGCCACGGAGGTCGAATTGTTTTTTATTTTGTATGTATATAATATTTGATTACAGTTACAGTAATTGTTAGCTACAGTTTGCTGAATCGAACGAGCTCCCCGGCCCTTTTTTTTTTCATTCTAGTACAAGTCTATACTTAGGTAGATATAATATGTATCTGTCACCGTAACATTGCAAAAACCGTTATATTGTTATCTAACGCTTTTTATCTCGTTAGATTGTAAACTGTCGTAAGATTGTGAACCGTTCAATGTTCTGAGTGTCAATTTTTAACCCCCGACGCAAAAAGAGAGGGGTGTTATAAGTTTAACGTGTCTGTCTGTGTATCTGTGTATCTGTCTGTGGTATCGTAGCTCCCAAACGGATGAACCGATTTTCGTTTAGTATTTTTTGTGTCATAGATAATTTTATCCCGAGTGTTCTCAGCCATGTTTCATGAAAATCTGTTCATCCGTCTGAAGGTCATCAGCTTTTTTCTAGTCGGGGGTTTTTTAAATTTGTTGAAATATTCATTGTATTTACGTTTTCTTGTCTCTTTCTTGTAGATTAGGTTAGGGTTCAACATAATTAACCAGGCAGTACCCGGCCGCAGGCCGGGCACTTAGGTTCTGTCGGGTAATATACCTAACAGATTACAATCTACCGAAAAATAATGCGTTATATTGTAATCTTTCGACAGTTTACAATTTCGGGAGTTAGATTATAACCTAACGGTTTTTACAATCTTACGGTGACTTAACTAACTTGCTACACATTAAAATATACCTGAGTACTTAATTGTGTTTTTTTTTTCAAAAGAGCAACGTGCAGTGGTAGATTTACTTGACGATTAAAAAGCATGTGTGAAAGTTTATATGAATAAAAAACCTTTGAGTTTAAGTTTGAGTCACCAGGGTCGTAAGCACCGAGGTGATCGTAAGAGATGAATGATGATAGACTAAGATGGTAGCAGGCTAACATGGTGTGGGTATAGCTGTTATATTAAACCTAATCAATTTCTACGCACGCGGAATTGCACCAGTGAGTCGCGTGAGTCGTGACCAGACTAGAGAAAAACAAAATTATTCAATCCTAAATTGTACCGGGGATTGAACCCGGAACTTAAACGATAGCCAGACCAATGCTGCAAAAAGCTTATTACTGGATCTAGTTATTAGAGTAATTTAAACCAGAGACCAGGCATTAATTCAAATGACGAGAATTGCTAATTTATTTGACAACGCCGTCCGTAAAGAAAACTTAACACGTATTCATATCCATAGGACTCGAATGTTAAAGCGACTTCCTGACCTCGTCAATATGTTAATTGGGATTTATTTCCAATTTTTTCCTTGCACACGACAGAAACAATGTAAACCAAACTTTATCTCTCCCACAATAAGGTCCCTTTTAATCTGTTCCTCAGTTTCAGGTTGTTTAAATTATGTCGCGTCATGTAATGTAACGCACGGTGGAAGCGATTCGGGTTCCCATGACCTGGTTTAAAGTAACCGGGGCAGTTGTAACTTCGGGCCGTTATCTGCACTTACAACTCTCCTGTTGCCGATATCCCAAATTGTTTGTGATAATGATAAGCCGACAGGATAGGTAATATAAGTTAGGCATATCAAAATAATAGGTGACTAATCGTAGTGAGTTAATTTTATTTATCCCTTCTGACAAAGCCCTCGTAAGTAATATCATACTAATATTATAAATGCGAAAGTGTGTTTATTTGTTGGTTTATTGGTTTGTTCTTCAATCACACTGCAACGGAGCAACGGATTGACGTGATTTTTGGCATGGGTATAGTGACATAGGCTTTTTATCCCGGAAAATTAAGGAGTTCCCGTGGGAATCAAAAAAATCTTATTCCACGTGGACGAAGTCGCGGGCATCAGCTAGTAGTAGGTATATTATACACTAGCCTATCACTCTCCAGGTCCTCAACTATACCCATGCAAAAAATCACGTTGATCCGTTGCTCCGTTGCAACGTGATTGAAAGACAAACCAACAAACCAATAAACCAACAATTAAACACTTGCATTTATAATATTAGTATAATAGAACTTCACGTACAGATAAGTTCGTTGGACAACTTTCATAATGTCAAGTATGTTAGGTACTACCTACCTGTCGGGCAGGAAGTTACCACCTGCAATCACCAGTTACCTCTCCTTACCTTAGTAACTAGATACATTACTTAAGTAGCTACCTACCTGCTCAAGAACAAAACTGATAATGCCTCGTCTTACTTAATTACTTCGCTTCGTTCCTGTAGGAATTTCGGAAAATCAAAGCTTTTTTCTGGCTTACAATATATAGAGAACCTTTGTCCATAATTTCAACTTTCAAGGTTCATCATGGGTTTTCGCTTAGTGTTGATGTATCAGTCAGTAAGAATGTTAGGAACTTTTTTACTTTTAATTGTACACTAGTTTTTTTTATTGATTAATTTTTTGTATTCCAGCGGGAACTCCTTAATTTTCCGGAATAAAAGGTGGCCCCGTGATACGAGTACAACTTATCTCTGTACCAAATTTCAACAAAATCGGCTGGAAAGATGGGCCGTTAAAGCGTAGCAGACATACAGATACAGACAGACATACTTTCGCATTTAGCTTATCATTGTACATTTACATGAAAGTACATATTGTAGGTACTTAAAATAATACCAAAACCGCTATAGTAAGTTACCACGGTTTAAATTGATAGATCACAGTAGGTAAATACTAGTTATACTTAATAACTCTAGACAGGGTTGTAAGTTGTAACTTGTAAAGTAACTATAACTTATTATGTAATGTACTTTGAATAGAAATTTGACGACCTCCGTGGCGCAGTGTGCAGCGCTGTTGTCCGTGCGGAGGTCCCGGGTTCGATCCCCGGCAGGGTCAATTTAGGAATTAATAATTTCTGAATTTTCCTTGGTCTGGCCTGGTGGGAGACTTCGGCTGTGGCTAGTTACCACCGTACCGGCAAAGAAGTGCCGCCAAGCGTTCCGGTACGATGCCGTGTAGAAACCGAATAGGGGTATGGGTTTAACATAACTGTCATGCCCCTAACAAGTTAGCCCGCTACCATCTTCCACTGCATCATCACTTACCATCAGGTGAGATCGCAGTCAAGGGCTAACTTGTAGTGGATAAAAAAATAAAAAAAAGCATGCGTCGAATAGGTAGTTAGTTCGCTGAAACCCGTTGGTAATAATCAGTTATCAACGCCATTGTTTGTACACGTGTGGGACTGTTCTCTGTACCCAACCTGATAAGCTGACTGCCGTTCATGGGAAACTGAACGCTATCAAAACTATCCCTCTCCCTCCCCTCCCCCTCTATGAGTCAATACTAATTATAACCACAGAAGTCGTAACAGTAAAGGCTTTAACTAATTCATAATTCATTTAGTGTCCAGAACATGGTACATTATAATAGTAACCATATTACAGATGTTACATTAAAAACATAGTAAGGTATTCTACCGTAGCCGGTGTACAATTTTAAAGTTTTCTACTTAAGTATTTGATTTCATTTAAAAATTAATTACATAAGCTTGTAAATGTAGGCCTACCTAAATTATAACTACTGTTTTTATTGGAATGACTACACTGCGCATGTTCAATTCGATTTTGGCATACACACTAAGTAATATTATAAATGCAATAGTGTGTCTGTCTGCTACGCTTTCACGGCCCATCTTTTCAACCGATATTAATGAAATTTTAGGTTGAAACTTGTATCCAATGGAATGGATATCTGGCTACTTTTAATCTCGGAAAACATCCGACTTCAAACTCCCGCGCCAACTTTACAACAACAAGCACACGCTATACAAAGTACTTATTTTATTGTTGATATTTTAAAAACCGCTCGACCGATTTCGATAAAATTTATATGGGACATACCTACATACACTTGGGAAGTATGCCCTTTCAAATAAAAAAAGAACCAAATCGGGTCCACCCAGTCAAAAGTTCTGAGGTAACAAACATAAAAAAAAATACAGTCGAATTGAGAACCTCCTCCTTTTTTTGAAGTCGGTTGAAAAAGTTATCCACGGCGGACGACGTAGTCGCGGCCCGCGGGCATCATTTAGTTAATTAAGTAGGTATAGGTATTTTGTGCTAGGTAGGTATTCGGTAATCAATAATCATCGAGTCTCTTCTCACGGATCAAGGCGAAATTTGCAAAATGCTGGGACTCATTTATTTACTAAACAAGACTAAGCATCCCTGATGGAATATGAAGTTCGACAAATTAGTTACGTAACTAGGTAGGTATAATGGGCTTCATTTCTTTTACAAGTCTACTTGAAGTCTCTCGGTAAGTAGGTTAATGACATAAGTTACGACCATAGAGTTAGAATTGGTCTCCGCTGCGCTCCAAGCGCAATCCATCCTAAATCTATGGTTAGACTTACAAGGCATTAAGTTTCTGCGGGAAATAGGCTAAACAAGCATAACTTATCATGAGCAATATAACTAGTTTAGATAAATCAATCTTTAATAAAAACAATAAACTCACCTGTCTCATACAATCACAACTTAACAATAGGTACCACCGGCACCTGCCAGCGCCTATGCGTAGGTAAACCTTCGATAGATCGAACAAATGTAAGCCGATACAACTCATTCCCAGAACATTTCCAATAAGTTTATTGTTCTCTCGGAATGTTTTTGCAGGTATAACTAACTACAGTTACCTAGGTATATCACACTCGTATTACTATACGGCAAAGGTATGGACGCAGGTAGATATTTCTCAGGTAGGTGTAACTACTAAGAAAGGCAAATCTTATGACATGTAAGGAATTCCGATCTTGAAGTACTACAGCTTACGTTAATAAATAATTTTGGACCTAGGTACATACCTATGTCCTTTATACCAACTTAATTATTTCAAATTGATTTATTTACCGATCAAGAGTAGATAGCTTATTAACAAAAACGTTTTATTTCTGTACCAACTTCCATGTAGCTAAATCGCAAAAAGTGATACCAATATTGTCTTGTCACTTGCAACTTGCATCAAGCATCTCGCCGTACGCACAAAGCCAAAGTACCTACCCACGCGCGTAACAGACAATAATGTGCGAAGAACCCAGATGGAATTACTTAGTAAGCAAATTCAAATGTTTTTTTATTCAAATAAACGTTTACAAGTGCTTTTGAATCATCAAATGAATCTACCACTAGTTCGGAATGCCATTCTTAATTTCCTACCGAAAAGAACAAGCAAGAAACTCTGCAAGAAACACAATAGCTACTCCCAACTAAAAGGCGAATTTCTAAAGAACTTGGCTCAGAATATACCAAGAATTTAAAATGAAATACCGTCCAGGGAGACTTAGAAAATCTTATAATAACAGACGTGCCAACACTTCGGCTTGAAATTTCGCTTGTAGATTCTTTCAATAACGTAGACTAAGTAAGAAGTGATTTTTAGAAAGTCCAACATACCATTGAAACCTTAAACAGTTATTACAGTCAGTGAAGTTACATCTGTATGAAAAATTAGTAATCGAATTGAAGAGAAAGAACTTCTTCTTAATTAGAAATTGCAAGCTGGCATGTCAGAACATCTAGACGCTGCAACACGAAATACCCCCAGAAAAGGCATTGAAATAAGTTAAAATGTTAATTTTAAAAGATACCTTATTTGCATTCATCGGGCGAGTGTAAAACTCCTTGGTTCAACATCGAGCTTTAGCGCGGGCGCGGGCAGACTCCGAGCCAGGTTTTAGGGCCCTCGACCCGCGATCGACTCGATCTCGGAATAATCAAGCGTGCCTCCCCTCGATGCGGTCGTTCACATTCACACACAATCGACGCGCCTAGCCCCATGGCCCTACCTACGCATTATGAATAGGGTTGGTGAGCTCATCGACAAAAATCCCATAGGGCTACGAGTATTTAGAAATTTGACCAGACAGACATAGTCGCACCATAAGGATAGGTACGCAACCCTAAAAAGACGCGCTCAGAATTCCTCTGGCGATTTGTTGCGCAATCTGCGTAGGCATGATCACGCAAATGATGACAATGTTACTAGACGCAACTGTATTTCAAGCCTGCTCCAGGTTTTCAAACCTTTTTTAACATTTGGGACAAAAGATTGCTTCAAAATTTTGTTAATTCGGGGTTTTCTCGGTTGACAGCCCTTACGATGAATCCGAACAGCCACCCATACCTAACATAACATCCCTATCCCTCGCCGAACAATGCAATAAAAGGTGGACAGCCAAAGACAAGACGACCTTACAGGGAACATAATAAGACCTTATTCCCATTAAAAGTGGGGGCAGCCGTTGCATCCATATTTTTGTTAACGGGAAGCGGGTCCAATGGGCTCCAGCGAATCAAAAACGAGACAAATGCGGGGCAATAAAGCGCAGAATCGTTCAAAGTCGGGCCCATGTCGTCGACGCAATGTGCATTCGATTGAAGAAATGTTGAATAATGAAAATCACTCTTATGTTGTCCGCAGTGGATCGACTCCACATCGACAGATGAGTAAAGTAAGCACGTGTTTACAGAGGACACTATCGTGCCTAGATTAGAGATACCGAACTTCCCAAGTTTGTGCACGTGTTGTAAAGTGTAAACTTTTTGGCGAGATATACGCGATGAATTTAGGTTGCAACCTGCATGTTTACCTAAAATAATCTTAGCAAATTTACCTTATAATAATGGAATCGGGAACGCCTACAATGAAAAGGGAGCCTTCTTATGCAAAGACACAGAGCACTACATAGGTGCATAACATATAGATAATGTAGAATATAAATTAAGGTAGAAACCAGAATAATTATTCATGCACAGCGCTGTATTCGCAAAGCTTTTAATATTATGGTTAAAAATCCAGTATGTAAAAACAAGTTATTTTTGTATGCACTACCTACCAACAAACTTTCTAAAGGAAATATGCTTTTGTTAGTAACAAACACAGCTACCTGAAGTGCAAACGTATTATTTAAGCCAATATTACATACTCATTAATTACTTGAGTAACTAAGTATGTAGTTGATTTAGCTCTCAAATACAAACATTGATTTCTTTAATCCAAATTTAGGCAGTTTGTCAGCTAACTACGCTCAAGACTTAAAAATATCTAAAAGTAACTTAAGTAAATATTCTATTACTACTTGGTTACTCATTTCAATTTGATAAATAGGTAATAATGACTTGAGATTTGTACTTTGTAGGCACTCGGTTTTTAGAGAGACTAAAGTAGGTACTTAACTAACTATTAAGTAACAAAGTGAAGTATTAAAATATTAAGGTTTGAATTAACTAAATAAGTAACTAAGTACTAAAGAGTATTTATTCTTTTAAACTGATTTGACAAACAAAAAAAAGAGACGAACAGGTTTGCACATGTAGTAAGGAATAATTGGTTCGATAAAGCTTAACTCTTTTAGGCTAGGTTGTTCCTGAAAATAATAATCACAACTTATTTTTGTGTAAGATCTGCATGGTTCAAATAAGTATTTATAAGTATAATAATATCTAAGAAACTGTTGCCAAGGGGAAGCATTCTTTACTAACAAATTAGCAGAGATTAAATCTCACAAACTAACTCATAGTATATCATCATGAAAATGTGTGAAGTTTTACTGTTACTATTTACTTACTTAGGTAAGGGTAAAGTTAGGTCAAATCCAAAGTGTATAAAATGACATGACCAGTAACTGCCCTCCGATTTGGCACAATGCGCAGGATTTCCGTTTTTGCAGTAAGGTTTAAAAATTAAAACCGAAATTACTATGGATTTATTATTCCGAATAAGGTCAGGGTTAAAATGTCTAAATAAAACAATAAGTTTATTGTTTAAATCTTTAGCATCCGATTTCCTCTTTTAGGCACTACTCCATTTTGTTCTACTCCACGTTCCGTTTTATCCATGCCTAATAATAATCTTGCAACTCTACATGAATACCATTAAAGTACCTTAGTCACTATATTATGAGTGATTTATTTTTGATCAATTAAACAGTTATGAAAAGGAAATGTGTGTTTTGCACTGGTGATGCAAGACCTATGTCCAGCAGGAGACATCTTTGTGTTTATACCAATAACAAAACCAGGGAGCTTAACTAAATAACTAGTTGGATAGGGTGTTATGTCTTGTCATGGATAGTCCAGCTCAGTCTCCCAGTTCTTGGTGTCCCGATAAAAGATGAAATTGACTCCAGTAGAATTGTCTACAGGCTTTTAAACAGGTTGTACTCACAACTGTGCTAATTACTTCCTTAATAATTTCTAAACACAGGAAGCTTCTAAATTCATAAGGCAGCTCAAAATAAATAAGTACTTGAGTAACTAAGTACTTCTGGAATACATTGTATGTGACTATTTATTGACTCCATAGATTGATACTCAAATCTCAAAATCTTCATACCAATTGAAGCTGTCAGCTGTTTATATTTAAATTGTTTGTTTTTCTTTTGTAGATGTGCCTAATATAAAAACTAATGCTCTTGAAATATTATTATATTATATAGCATGTTTAAAAGTCCACTGTGCCTATGTTTCTGGTTTTCGTTTAAGTATCTAGGTACCTACTTAACTACTTAGTAGGTAAGTAATTTCAGCTAAGTAAGTTAGTAACTAGATATTATAAAAATCGAGCTATTTTAAAATATAAAGGCAATATATGAACCAAACTATGACGGCAATCTTCATCTTTTTCTCAATCTGGCAAGCCTAGATAGGATGGGGGGTTGCAGCAAATGACTAACCATACGACTCCGAAGGCGCCGTAGCCGATGGGGCGGTCGGGCTGCACGTCGGTGGGGATGGCCGGCGTCTGGTAGTAGGGCGCCGCCGCCGCCAGGATGGCGCCCTGCGGCGCGCTCTGCGTACCGCCCTGCATCAGCGACATGGACACACTCATGGAGACGCGAGAGTGCCGCGCGGGGCCGCTGACAGCCGCCATCCAACCGCTCCGCGGCGGGCCGTCACCGTGGACTCATCACACGCCGACGGGGCCCCGACACTGCGCCCGGATCACCAGACCGATCCCGGGGGACACGCGACGCTAGCACCGGCTACTTCTTTATTATTCATGCTCGAACGACTATGCGGGAATCACTCGACACTCGACGAGTCGACCGTCGACGCACCACGAAACACGGCCCGACGGGACACCTGTCAATTTCACCAGCGAAATGCACGCAAACCGAACGGCTGTCAATGGCACCACAGCTAATTTTTGTTTCTATTTCAAATATTTTGAGGACAAAGGATAAGACCGTGGTAAATTATTATTATTCTCGAGCGATACACAATCGTCCACACGCCACGAAAATCGAGCGAGACTGGCGGGCGACGGGCGAGGGCGGGCGGCTCCGCGAGGGGGAGGAAGCAGTAAAAAGAGCGAGACGGAAAACAACAATGGCGGCGACGCAATGAACAGCTGCTCTGCTCTCAGACCAAATATAATACATGGACGGAGCATACTTGAAGTTGAATCGCGTTTTAAGATTAAAACGTGATTAATCGATGTATAATATGTGTATCTTACCACGATAATACAAAAAATAAAACTGTTTTAAAAGTTGAACTCATGCCTAATTCACCTTCTGAAAGTTTTTGACACTGGAACTGGACGATTAAGTACTGTTGATTAAAATTATTAGCATAAATGGCAGCTTTACATTAGAATATCGATACAGAACTAGGTATAATTATTTATTGAAGTGAAACTCCTTTAGAATCGTTGTGATTTGAAAATGAAAATTCGATGAAACGAGAAACGAAACGAAAAAGATTTGAAGAAAAGAATTCGTATTGTATTTAGTTATTATATTGAAGTGAAAACTTCTTTAGCCGCGTTGAGCACTTTTTGGTAGGGGGTAAACTTGTGGATTCACGTCACCGACGCCTCGCTCCGACGTGCTCACGAACAGCGACATGCACGCGTTGCGAAGACAAAAGGTCTTAAATATAAATTTACTAGTTACATTCTTAATTAAACTTTAATCCCTTAGTTTTAAAGTTTATATATATATATATATATATATATATATATATATACATCTAATTTTAATATTGGTTTCCACTTAAGACAGTCCCTATGACTGCCAATTTTTTTATTGTCTATTATTGGTTTGATATTGTTTAAAAAAATATTTGAATATGGTTGAAAAATAAATTAATTGTGCTGCCTGAGAAAATATCCTAGCCCATATTACATATATGGAATTTAGCCTGCTAAAGAATGAGATCTATAGAATATAACTATAAGTTATATTTATCTCATTCACTCGTAGGCTACTTTTCTGAAGTTTCACTTCTGTCGTGTGTGAGTTGCACAGCAGACATTGTCTGTCTGCTACGCTTTCACGGTGCATCTTTATACAGGGATACTTTTATTTTAGAGGGATAGGTTTCATCCCGGAGAAGGAAGCTAAGGTTTCTGTTTATTATTAAATACCTATATATTTCATGGTCCTTATGGAGATATTTCATGCTAACTGTGGAGTGTAGAAGATAAGGTTTAACATCTCATACGGAAGAAAAGTAGAAAAAGTGTCCAGTGGTTGCTATAAATAACAGTTCAAAAACCTTCCACAGTGGCACTGGTGTAGCAAAGGGTATGGTATGAACACAGAGGTTGGTAGTAAGTATGAATGTATTGAAGTGAAGTAGGTATGCCGAGTTAAAAAAATATCATTGTCGACTATTGAAAATTTTAACAACTTATGTTGTACAAAATAATCATGAATGTTTTCTTTCCTTGTTTATTTCTTAAACCTACTCTAATAATATTTGGCGCTTCCTTTTACCTTGATGCTAATGTGGCGCTCCCAATTTAATGCATTTCGACCATTCGACGGACACTTTTTATATAGGTACAGAGATGTTGACTCCTTATCTTCTACACTCCATAATGCAAACGGAAGCAATGATTTGAAGTTTAGGAAATATTTTGCCAATTGATTTAAATACATGCAAGCGACGCGCGGGACGCCTGGTAGGTATACAGAGGCTGCGAGGCACGGACGTCGCTATCATACTTCCAAGGTCACGCCGCCTCTCGTTATCGCACCACCTCCCAGATTTTTACATTTTTGAAAACCTGGAGACGCTCGTTATAAATATCCTAATAAAACCTTTTTTCTTTCTACCATCCAATCTTCAAAATCCATTAGGACCCCACGACACGCTCGAGTAAATCCATATTTCGCATCGTGGGCTCCCCTACTATCGAATTATTTTAAATTGCAACATAATTCACAAATGAGTCGGTCACAAAGTTGACCCGATTATGAGATCTACAAAAAGTCTGATGTGGCCCGTGCGTGGAGGGCCCTATACTGATCACCACTGAATAGATAAATCACTATCAGTCTAGGAAAGGAAGCTACTGGACCCCAACAGTAATTCCTCAGGCGACAAAACTTTACAATGGATTTTTTTGTAGACCGTAAAAGTTTTGGTTCATACAACTACTGCTACAACCCTGCCAAGTTCAACGACTGTATGGAAAATCGTATCCCGCGCCTTGGTTATGTAAGTTTTTGACGACCTCCCTGGCGCAGTGTTGAGCGCTGTTGTCTTAACGTGCGGAGGTCCCGGGTTCGATTCCCGGCAGGGTCAATTTGGGAACTTATAATTTCCGAATTTTCCCTGGTCTGGCCTGGTGGGAGGCTTCGGCCGTGGGTAGTTACCACCCTACCGGCAAAGATCGCCAAGCGATTTAGCGTTCCGGTACGATGCCGTGTAGAAACCGATTAGGGTATGGGTTTAATATAACTGCCATGCCCCTAACAGGTTAGCCCGCTACCATCTTAGACTGCATATCACTTACCAACAGGTGAGATCGCAGTCAAGGGTTTACTTGTAGTATATTTAAAAAAAGCTACGTGCTCTACTTACGTAAAAGCTTACAAGTGTAATCGTGACCTTAACTTTATCTTTCGCCTTCAACTATTTTTCCAAATGAATTATTTAGCTAAATTATTGTTTGAGGTTTAGAAGAAGTTTATAATAATCATAAATTGGGGAATAAAATGAAATGTCCATTTATAAATATCAATTGTTTTATCACAGAGAATCACATTGTGTTATACAACATATTATTATTTACGTGGCTAGTACAAAATATTTCTTACAATGATCTAAACTTATGTGTAGAATAATATTAGTAAATACAAATAAGGTCATATCTGGACTGGTAGCCTTAGTTTAGCATCAAAACTACGAATTTTTATCGGTCGGATATAATCGTTGGCGACCATACGAAGGTGTTATATTATCGCTAAACGGTTAAACGGTTAAACGGAAAATGATAGTAAACAATCTTTACTCCTGTGCACTAGCGAGTGAAAATAGTTATTTGTTATACAAGAATGAAAAGTTGTTTTTTAACCGCGTGCTCAATTTTGATGACCGAGCAAGCGAAGGATTCTTGCGCTCGTGATTCAAAAATTAGAATCCTGAGCGTCAGCGAGGGAATCAAAAGAGCACGAGGTGAAAAATCTTTTCACTCGAGTGCAACACGTAACTTTTCATCCCACCTCAGCGAGGAAAAAGGTTACGAGTGTGAGTTTTTAACAAATTAAAAACGGTTGTATGGAAATTCGGCACCATAGAGGTAGAAGTAAATAGGTTTTAATGATGTTTTGAATTCACAAACTTCATAGACGAGTGATATTTACTAACGTGCACACGATGTTCTAAATTCAATTTACTTTATCCTCAAGAGGATAATAACGGCTTTTGCATTCAGATATCGAAGAGTAAAAATACTCTTACCGAGATGGTGGGATGAAAAAAAACATTGTTTTTTACTACCGTTTGTACCGTGTATTTATAACACCTCTAAATTACGAGAGGCAAGTTATAGACGGTCAATAAATATCGCGATATATTATTGTGATACCAGTTTAAATATTGAATGATAAAGGGTTTGTTCCGATATACACTGCGAGCACTGTTCAGTGCTCTTACTGCGGAGAAATTAGTTCCGCTTTGGACTGACAGTATACTGCCGCAGTATTTAGGGTAATACATGACGTCATAAATGGTCGCCATTTTTGTACTGTGAGCAGTGGCGTTTTCGAGGTAAGGTGCTCTCAGTGCTGACTGCGTTCCGTTTTAAACATTAACCAGTATAGCTAACTATAAAGGAACGGCTTCGCAGTATACTAAATTGACGTCACACCTTACAGTGCTCGCAGTGTATATCGGAACATACCCATATCATCAGATCATCAAATATCGGAATTACGATGAAGATGACGTTAATAGCTGAGGTTGACCAAAGCATGAAGTATGGGACATGTCACATGGGATATTATTTTAATGCTCGTTACTGCATGCATGTAGCCACGTCATCGTATGTCGTCGTCACGTACCTACGTCGTACATTCTTTGCAAATAAATGATTATTTATTTATTTACGATCTCTGGACAAACCATCCGTCAAATAAGTCAACTATTGATTCGTCCAAGGTCAACTACAGGATTACGAAAGTGGCGTTATTTATTGACCGTCTCGCCTTTCCAGCCGATCAGTCCGGATTCGTCCTTAAATTACAGTGAAAATGGAAACACGACTACAAAATACGTACTATCTTTGCTCAACATTTAAAAATACAATATAAGGGTAGATTACAGACGACCAAAAGAAAATTGCACTAAATTATAATCATAATAACAGAACGTAAACTTTCTTAGTTTAAATATAAATATATCTAAAAATTTACCTACATTTACATACAACATTGTGTTTTTGAGAAGGTTACATAATTAGTTTTTCATTACATAGAAGATGTATTACGGCACTTTGTACCAATACGACACTAATACATATTGGTACAAATTCCTGTGTTGTTGTAGGTTGTAACTTGTAACTTACCACACAATCTAGCGCGGCGATCGAGCGATAGTAGGTGCGTCACGACTACGATTCAAGTGCGAATATTTATGTTAAATATGGTATTTGCAATCGTCTTTGACCGCAACGCATTACAACGACTTACGACACTTCGTCCAAGTACGACACACAGTAATAGTGCTTGTGCCTTCCATGCAACGAATGAAGTATCCAGACTTAAAACAAAATACACATCCAAATATTATGCAGAAGTCTTAAACCAAAGGAGATCATGGAAAATCTTTGGCGACTTTAATAAAAAACAAACTTTGAATGTAAAAACTGGCGACTTTTTGTATAACGTTAGGCTATAATACACTCAATATTTCTAACTCATCGCGATCAAGACTCATGATCCACATGAAAAAAAAAAATTTAAAATAGTGAACATTGAGTGTTGTAAATAATTGTGATCCAATTACAAAACTGTGTACAAAATTACGATTCAAGTTCGTGATTAAAATTAAATATCGTGATAAATATTGAGCGTGTAACATGCCCCTAAGAAGCATAATATGAAAATGTAACAGAAACAGCTGAAACAGGAAAGAAAAAGATTAAAGTTAAATTCAGATTTTCGTATCCAAATCCAAATGGAGGATGTTCTAGCTAAAATTTCACCTTAGCTAATCTCATGATAGACAATTATCGTAGATTATAATCTATCAACGAAGTTGCACACAACGCACTTTTTTAACTGACTTCCAAAAAAAGAAGGTGCTTCTCAAATCTGCGCCTATATTTTTTAAATATTATTATGTACATCGATTTCTCCGAAGTGTCTGAACAGATTTGGGGTCGCCCGACTTCATTATAGTGTGTAGAAATCAAAATTATTTTTTACTTTACAGTGGCTTTGGAAGTCGGTTTTTTGAAAAGAATTTTTACAGTATAGAAAATGTAGATGACGTCTTCATACTATCCCGAACCGCATGCGTAGAAAAATGCGGCTGCGAAGTTTGGCGCTACCCGCATTTCTTTGCGAAGTTTGGGACTACCCGCATTTCTTACGACGATGGGCATCACGTAAATATTTAGCACCGCAAAATTTTAGTTATAACTTCCTCTAGAACATTCTATATTGTGCGTTTATAGCCATATAATACATACATAATACGAATGATTCCGATTCAGCAAAATACCTACGAAGATTCACAAAAGCGATTATGTACAAATTAATCTATTAACGATCGGTTAAATATGTACTAACAAATATGCACCCTGAGTGCCTAGTGGGAGATTTTCTTCCTATTCGATCAACGTTAACAACGATTTGTATAGAATTGATCGAGCGCCAGCTGTTTGGCGCTTGTATAAATGGTTGTTAACCTTAACGTGATCGAATACGTAAAACAACTCCCACTCAACATGCTGTAAACACAAAATCTATATACCTGTGTCAAGATGTATGTCCACTAAACCAGAGTTGAATAATAATAACCATTCATAAGACCAATCAGATTTATAGGTGACGGGAACAAATATTATCGTTTGCATAATATTCCATTAATTCTTAAGCAAAAGCTAATTGGAAGAAGCAAAAAAATTATTCGAAATGACCCATCTAGTGTTCCAACAACGACCTGTATAGGTGTAGTTGTCACAACAATAATAATTCGACCTGTTCATTGAGTTCAATGATGCCTGCACGTCAAAAGGCATGTATGAAGTTATGAACTCTTTAAAGTTTAAACAGTTGAATAACGCGTTTTAATCTGTCAAATGAATACCATTTGCTTAGACAATCGGGTCTATGGTTTGATTAACTCATCTTCTCTCCGCTTCGCTTTATTGCAAATGATTATCCTAAAGGGGGACTCACACGTAAAGATGTTTGCGCAAACCTCTCTCATGAGCTATGTGCCTGGGTACAAAACAGATGCGGTATTTTTTTTCGTTTTCGGTAATTTTTAATTTCTCTAGAACAGTGACGTGCACGGTATTCGGAGCCAGGATAGGCATTGGTTAGGTAAACGGCTATTTTCAGGCTGGGCATGATGAAAAATAAGCATTGAGCTTTTTTAACTAGGGTAAGCAATGCTTTTATGCCTCTATGTCGTGCACGCCACTCTAGAATTATGTAAGAAGATTTATGGAGCCATATGCGGAAACTGAAAACTCACTAAAAGACTCGCTTCATTTTCGTAGATCAACTGAGCTAAACTTTTGAAGTGAACTTTTTCATAAACTTGCGCAAACTCTATGCGTGTGTTGCCACCCTTACACATAATATACACGGTTACATAAGTGTAATTTATACAAAAAGTTATTTGGAAATCACTAACTGATCACGATCTATGAAGAAAATTACAAAAATAAAACTCTTTTTACGAAAATAAATTTAGGATCTTTCAGTATAAAATAATTCACACTAAAATTAATATTAATTAAAAAAAAAAACTCAAACGAAAAGGTCTCTATGGTTTTTCTTACTGCCAGCACATAAAAAGGAAATTCAAAAATATAGGTACAACAGCCTAAAAGTTTTGATATTGTAGAAAAATTATATTGATTTATAATCTGTATTTCTAAAAAACTAGTGACTTTAAATATTACAAAATTACCAAGGTCAAGGTTTCTAAATAAAAAACCATTTATGATAATTTAAAACACTTCCGAACCATACAATATGTACCAAATAGAAAATCAATCGGAAAAATATATCTAGCTCGCTCGCACTAGAGCACATTCGTCATCCGTGCAAGCGAGATAGCACTGAGAAGATAACGTGACAGATAATTGGTAGAGTTGATAATAACCAATTTTTCTTCTATTTGGCTTAAACCGTATATCCTTATTGTCACGAAAGGTGAAACAGCGCAGTAGAGTTGATATAACAACGCCCTATCGTACTGTGCCAGTGAGGGAATAGAGCAATTTAATATGTCCAATATGCTTTGACTAGTCTCCGTTGAAAGTAGCCGCCGTGGCCGAAATCGAAAAATTAGTACGACAACTTGTATGAAATACCAACTTGTGACGTCATCAAAATTCGTTTTTTTTTACTTTTTTCGAAAGTTTAAGGCCCCTATTAGTAAACCGTCATTGGGTAAGAGCAGGTTATCCGATGCAAATGGTAATCAAATTTAAACAAACAGAGGACGTCCATTTTTCGTTTTCTAGATATATTATCCATACTAATATTATAAATGCGAAAGTGTGTCTGTCTGTCTGTTTGCTACGCTTTCACGGCCCATCTGTTTTCTGAATTTATCTGTTCAACCGATTTTAATGAAATTTGGTACAGGGGTAGGTTGTATCCCGGGGAAGGACATAGGCTACTTTTAATCCCGGAAAATTCAAGAGTTCCCGCGGGAATCGGAAAACTTGGTCCCGTCATCATCTAGTATTCAATAATCGCTAAAAAGAATATTTTTGACATACGCAACATTCCTATTTTACGCATTAACCGCTCACTGTCCCAACTTTCGTGGCCAGTATCGTATCAATATACAGACAATCACTAACTTAAACAACAGTTTATTGTCTATGTACACCTATCCGTAATTTTGGACTGAGTTCGCTAATTCTTTCAGTTTCATCAAATTCGTTTATGTTCTAAGGCATCGACCTCACTTTAGTCAGAGTTCTAATTCTGTGTTCCGCTCACAAAACCTTACCAATAAAAATTTATTAAATAAACTAGCTGATGCCCGCGATTTCGTCCGCGCGGATGTAGGTTTTTTGTTCCCATGGGAACTCCTGAATTTTCCGGGATAAAAAGTAGATTGTGTGATTCCAGACTATAATCTATCTCTGTGCCAAATTTCATCCAGATCCGTTCAGCTGTTCTGGCGTGATTGAGGAACAAAAATCCATCCATCCATCCAAACTTGCATTTATAATCATAATACTAACTAATATTATAAAAGCGAAAGTGTGTTTGTTTGTTGGTTTATTGGTTTGTCCTTCAAACACGCCGCAGCGGAGCAACGAGTCGACGTAATTTTTGATATGAGTGTAGTTGAGGACCTGGAGAATGTCATAGGCTACTTTATACCCCGGAAAATTTGGAAGTTCCCGTGTAAAAAAAAACAACTTAAACCACGCGGACGAAGTCGCGGGCATCAGCTAGTATTAGTATAGATGTGTACAGTGCCACCCAATTTACACTGAACAGTTTTGACAGGGAAACGCAGAACTCTAGAACTCTGACACTGAAATCAAAGCCTTTAAAGTACGACTACTATTGTAGTCGCATATAGTAGTGATAATGACTAAGAGAGTTCGAAGCCAGTGTTGCTATTGACCGCATACCGAAGTTTGTCGCGTAGTGTGCTCCGTTTTTGGTAGTTGGGTAGTTTTAGTAGGTTGAAACAAGTGGACGAAGTTGGTAGTCTATTGAGGGGATCCTTCTTTCTGATTGTGAAAAATCCTCTTATAACGCTACCTGCAAACATGGAATAAATATTAAACAAGCTGTAAGTATTACAGCCTACGGATTTTTTAGGGGAATCACTTTTTTTGGATTTTGCATCTACAGTAAAATGTAGCCTATGTTACCCGGACTATCATAACAAATCGAGACATCTCATTCATCAAAATCGGTTAAGTAGTTTCGGCGCTACGGTGGAACATACATAAATACAAACATACATAGGCTGCTAAAATCATAACCCTTCCATTTGAATTCGACATAGTCGGGTAAAAATCCATAACACAAAATAGGTACTCCTAACAAACATGGAATTTATCGGAAGGCTCTGACTCTTAAAGGTTTCTGGTATCTCGATCTATTTTAGTTCCTGGGACTTGCGAATTCTCGAGCCGGAGTTCTTCCGGAATTCTCGAATTTTCTCGAGATAAACGTGCAATCCCTTATGACATACTAGCTGATGCCCGCGACTTCGTCTGCGTGGAATAAGTTTTTTGATTCCCATGGGAACTCCTTAATTTTTTGGGATAAAAAGTAGCCTATGTCACTCTCTAGGTCCTCAACTATACCCTAATCACGTCAATCCGTGTCAGCGTGATTGAAGGACAAACCAACAAACAAACACACTTTCGCATTTATAATATTAGTATGATAAACAATGCTACGAAAATTCCTGACCCCAAAGTTGAAGACTGTTTCAAGTGTAACTCACCTATAGTATCGCCGGTATCCTCGTCGTCGCCAACTTCTACGCAACGTATCGAGAAAGGAGGCTTGAGATGAGCGAATCCCAGCACCGGAGGCTTAGAGCATGACGTCACGAACTAGAATATTAATTGATTTAAAAACCCCCGACACATTAAAATTTAAAACGAACTTATAAAATTAGAAAAGAGCTGATTATCTTTAAATGGCTGAATAAATTTTTTTGATCACTGTATTGAAATTTCATCAAAATCAGTTGATCAGACCGTTCAAGCGTAGCAGACAAACTGATGGACAGACCGACACACTTTCGTATTTATAATAATATGTAATATTACAATATATATAATTATAATATTTATAATAATGGATGGTTTTTTAATAATTAAACCTAACTGGGTTTCTAATTGAGTTTAAACGATGTTGGCCCGGACATATTATGCTGAATCATAATAATTGAAGCCAGCCAACCTATTTTCGTGCCGATATAACTACACAAATAGGTTAAACAAAATAATTAGGGCTATTGGGAATAGCGAGAACACATTCGCATTTATAATATTAAGGATAACGCTTTATAGAAACAGCAAAAAATACCTTAAGGAATATAGCTCGCTCGTTTTCAGTGAAGTCTCTCTGAAGAACGTCCCATAGCCAACAGACTACGCGATGCGAGTCGTGGAACCCGCCATAGTATTGCGTGTGACGACGCAAGTCACGCAGTTCTAGTGGCACGTTATCACTTATAAATATTTAAAAAGTAGTAAAACTACTAAATACCTAAGGAACATAGCTCGCTCGTTTTCAGTGAAGTCTCTCTGAAGAACGTCCCATAGCCAACAGACTACGCGATGCGAGTCGTGGAACCCGCCATAGTATTGCGTGTGACGACGCAAGTCACGCAGTTCTAGTGGCACGTTATCACTTATAAATATTTAAAAAGTAGTAAAACTACTAAATACCTAAGGAACATAGCTCGCTCGTTTTCAGTGAAGTCTCTCTGAAGAACGTCCCATAGCCAACAGACTACGCGATGCGAGTCGTGGAACCCGCCATAGTATAGCGTGTGACGACGCAAGTCACGCAGATCCAGTGGCATGTCTTCATTTTTTAAGATAAAAAAGTAGAAAAAGCAATATATATCTTAAGGAACATAGCTTGCTCGGTCTCCGTGAAGTCTCTCTGAAGAACGTCCCATAACCAACAAACTACGCGATGCGAGTCGTGGAACCCGCCGTAGTATTGCGTGTGACGACGCAAGTCACGCAGATCCAGTGGCACGTCTTCATTTTTTAAGATAAAAAGTAGAAAAAGCAATATATACCTTAAGGAACATAGCTTGCTCAGTCTCCGTGAAGTCTCTCTGAAGAACGTCCCATAACCAACAAACTACGCGATGCGAGTCGTGGAACCCGCCGTAGTATTGCGTGTGACGAACGCAGTTCTAGTGGCACGTTATCACTTATAAATATTTAAAAAGTAGTAAAAGTACTAAATACCTTAAGGAACATAGCTCGTTCGTTTTCAGTGAAGTCTCTCTGAAGAAC
Organism: Erebia epiphron; assembly: GCA_963932025.1. Taxonomy (NCBI): domain Eukaryota; kingdom Metazoa; phylum Arthropoda; class Insecta; order Lepidoptera; family Nymphalidae; genus Erebia; species Erebia epiphron. Next base: position 39,777,703 of record OZ009948.1, on the reverse strand, counting down.
GTCCCATAGCCAACAAACTACGCGATGCGAGTCGTGGAACCCGCCATAGTATTGCGTGTGACGACGCAAGTCACGCAGATCCAGTGGCACGTTATCGCCACTTATTAGACGTTGAAGCTAGAAGAGACAACAAATCTTTACGAAAAAAATCGTTGGTCAACCACGTTGGGAAAGATTGACGGATTGGCACATGTCACTCAACTTTGAGGATATTATAGAGAACTCTCAGGCATGCAGGTTTCTTCACGTTTTCTTCATTGTTAGAGGACACGTTTGACCAAACAGTATCTTAGACGCGCCAATTATTTAGTCGCGTCTGAAGTTTTCGTGCGTAGTGCGTTAACTTAAACAGTTTGTATACAAGCACTCGCACCTCAGCTCAGAGACGACTATTTGTCTAGCTATCGACCGTAAAAGGCGACTTTTAAATTTTAAAATCAAAATGCGCTGATTTTAAAATTATACAGTTTAGTTCATAGTTGTACATCACTTTCGGATTTTCTTTGAAGCATTAGGAAAATTCAAATAAGGCCACCTATCTGGCTTTTCTGGCATTTATTGCACAATACTAATAAAAAACGTAAAACATATTAAACAAATATTATGTTATTATCGCAAGACCAAATAAAATTAAAAAGTCTGGCACAAACTATGACTAATTTTACTCAATAGGTAGTAGGTACACACCCCATTTATTTTTAAACAACAAATTTTCTTTAATCAGAAAAATCTGCCAAAAAATCATCTTACCTCTGGCGTGGAAAACAACGAAAGCCATTCTGGATTTATTATGGTTCTAAATCCTTTGATAAAAGCGTTAGTTTGGTCCTTTATTTGCGTGTGCATGCGAAAGTGGGCCATCAAGTGTATGTAGTTTATTCTGAAAATATTTTTGAAAAATCTGGTTATTATTTTCAATTTTTTCTTCTGAGTACTGTCATTTTATAATTTCTGTTTTTTTTTTCTTTTATGGACGCATGTCGCGGAAATAACCATGCAATTCTGAAAAACCTTTCAAATTCAATTTTTTTTATCTAAAAAAACTTTTTACAAGTGCTTTTGAAAGGTCAAATGAATCTACCGCTAGTATAATGAACCTACCGAGTAGAACTAACAGGAAACTCGGCGGTTGCTCTTGACTTTTATTTTGATGAAATGTGGTTGCTTGGATGCAGCTTGATCCTAGTTAAGAGCAAAAACACACTATTGACAGGACAAAAGTTTTTTTTTTAATCAACTATAAGTTAGCCCTTGACTGCGATCTCACCTGATGGTAAGTGATGATGCAGTCTAAGATTGTAGCGGTCTAACCTGTTAGGGGTATGGCAGTTATATTAAATCGTACGGGAACGCAAAATCGCTTGGCAGCACGTTTTTGCCGGTAGGGTGGTAACTAGCCACGGCCGAAGCCTCCCACCACCACAACGTCTGTCCCAATTTCCTGAGGACGCTGAGGAGGAGAAAATGGTATTATTTACTTGTTTTCATTGGTGACAGGAATCGCCTTTCCCCCGGGCACTAGCTCGTGAGTCACAATCTCACCCAAGCGTTCTTCGTCCACGGAGAACGTGAGTTCCAATGTTGAGATATCACCCTGAAATATAGTAAATTCGTCGATTAACATGTTTTTGTGATAAAATCCATACTAGTATTATAAATGCGAAAGTGTGTCTGTCTGTCTGTCTGATAACTAACTACTCAACCGATTTTGATGAAATTTGGTACAGAGATAGTTTACATGCCGGGGAAGGACACAGGCTACTTTTTATTCCGGAAAATTGAAGAGTTCCCGCGGGAATCGAAAAAATGTATCTGTTCAACCGATTTTGATGAAATTTGGTACAGGGATAGGTTGTACCCCGGGGAAGGACGTAGGAATCGAAAAAACTTGGTCCACGCGGACGAAGTCGCGGGAATCAGCTAGTATTATAAATGCGAAAGTTTGGATGGATGTATGGATGGATGTTTGTTACTCAATCATGCCCCAACGGCTGAACGGATCTGACTGAAATTTGGCACAGAGATAGATTATAGTCAGGAATAGCACTTTTTATCCCGGAAAATTAAAGAGTTCTCGCGGGAACCAAAAAACTTCAAACCACGCAGACGAAGTCGCGGGCATTCGCTAGTAGTTAATAAAGTTAATATGAGCTTTTATAATAAATTCCCAGAAGCTAATTCCAGCGGTTAATTATGTTATTATTATAATATATTGTTATAATCTTATTAATTAATTTACGATATTTGTGAGATGGCGATAAGTAATAAAATAAACCCGGTGTGACGTAGCTGGTTTGGTGTGAAGAAAAACACAGCAAGTCAACACAAGAGTTTATTTAGGTAGTTAGACAAGTGGGTCGTGGGACGAGAGTGCACGCGGAAATCGGTCGTCTGCGCTCGAAGACTCTGACCTGCAGAAGTGGCGCGGCCAGAGAGCTCAGGTGTGGAAGAGAGCCACAAACTGAACGGGACTCGCAGGAGTGGCGAGTCACGTAGCTCCAAGCGGGGTCGAGGCGCAGGCCGACGAGATACCAGAAGGAGGAAGGAGGAACTCCGTAAAATGGGGTTTATTAGGTTCGCTGAGAGAATACCTGTTCCAGATTTATGTGTCGTTACTAAATTCGGCAGACCAGCCAGCGTATGGACACTTCCGTATGAGATTTTTGAACGAGCTCGCGTAGTAATCGAATGATCAAGCCTGAAGCGGCAGCCACGCAAAACAAACCGGTCCAGCGACGCGAGCTGCCCGCTGAGTTACGCGTCTATGCCTACTTATATTTACCTAGCTAATAGGTTTTTATAATATTATAATGTGTCTTAGTTAATGCGTTAAAACATGTAACGGCTTTTACAACGTTACACCGGCTGAGGTTGTTGTGGGCTCTTCTCAGACCAGCGCGCGTTTGAAACCCTCGTAGCTTTAGTTTTAAGATACCGTAACTGATTATCACCATCATATTTTTATGAGTAACTGGACGTCAATAAGTGTACAGTGTACCTAAATTGAATAAATGTACTTTGACTTTGACTTTACCCTGTGGAAACTTCTTCAGCTTACCTGAAAGTGCTTGATATAGGTCAGACTGCGGTACAGGTCGCGGTCCAGTGAAGGTAGCTCGTCGATCCAGCTGTATAGCGCCTGCTGCGTCTGCCCCAGAACTTGGCTCAGGAAGAACGAAGCGAACGGCACGTCTACCACTATACCCTACGAAAAAAAAGAGCCTAAACAATGGAAATTATCGTTGCGAGTTAAGCGGACTGATTAATGACCCCGCTCATTTCGCGGTCGAGCCTGGGTTAAACCTGTTTTGTCTACACAGAGTCCGTTCCGCTTAGCCATTCCCTGCACATTACCCTTTTGCACGCTTTAGCAGTTGCGTGCATGCGTGCTGCAATGAGCGTTTACATTGTGTTGTTATACATACATTAAACGAGTCAAGCTAGTTTTGATATGGTACCTTAGTCACATTTTCAACATTGAAATCGGAATATTAAAAAGCCATATCTACTAATTTTATAAATGCGAAAGTGTCTGTCTGCTACGGTTTTGTCGTTTCCTGTCCAACAGATTTTGACGAAATTTGGTACCGAGGTAGGTTGCATCCCAGGGAAGGACATTGGCTACATTTGTCCCAAAAAACCAGTTCCCAAGGGATTTTTCAAAAACCTATAATCCGCGCGGACGCGGAAGTGGCGGGCATGATATAGTTTAATTATATAGTTATTTGTTTAAAAAAATCTTTTAACTAAGAGAGGTAGTAAAAAAAGTTCCGAAAAAAAACATTTCTTTTTTTACATCAGAAGTGGGATAACCTAAACAGAGGTCCAATTGTCTAAGCAAATCATAATCAATTGACAGCCTAAAACGTATTACTCCAACTGTATAAGCAGTTCATACATGCATTTTGACATAAAAGCAATTATGAACTCCCTAAACAGGTCGAATTATCAGTTTTACAAACAATTACGATTTCCACACACAACACAATCGGGGGGCTAGCCTACTTCATACACAGCTTTCCCCAGCATGCGACCGATGAACTCAAACAACTGCAAATGGTTCTCCTGGACACAAGACGTGGGCGAGGGGTACAGCCGCTCTTCACTCGTCACACGAAACAAGTTCAGGGACGGATCGAAGACGCGTTTGATCGTCTCTTCCAGGAACTCTGCAACAATATAAAAGATTAATGCCTGGTTCTTAACTGCAAGTCGCAAGTTTTTTAAAATGTTTGATAGCTGCAATCAGTCGACTGACTATAAGCAGGTTCGTTGAGTTTTCAATGACTTTGCCAGACTAAAGTGCACCTCCTCTATACTCTATGGTGTCAACTCGCCTTTGAACACTCCGTCCTGGTCGATGCCGGCTTCATCCAAGCCCTGCTCGTTGATGAACCGCACTCGCACCACGCCCCGCAGCGCTCTACTCGGCAACGCCGCCAGTTGTCTGTAACCATCCTCCACTAATCTGTTCCTCCGAACCGTTACTAGTGTGGATCTACCCCCACATGCTCGTTCTGTGAGACCTAGTACTACCTAAAAAGACATTACAAACATTGAGGCTAATTCTGCTCTACACTTCGGCTCTAAATCTAGTGCTGCTCGTTTCTGCAGGTAGTGGTATGAAAGGTATAATTATATATATGGAACTGTTAATTAATTATTAGTATTATTAGTAACGCATAGAACATAATTGACTCGAGCTGTAAAAGTAAAATTAATGGTTGGACAGATATAGTTTAGTTTAGATAGTGTACAAGATAACTAGCCACATTATGTAGCAACGCATTACAATCCATCGAAGTGTATCATCGACAGATGTTAACAACACAAAAAAGCAGAAAATTTTGCCTCAAAAGTTTTTGGCATTCATGGCACTCGCAGACATTTTGAATTCGCTGTTGTCTACCAAAAAAGCATGAACTTCCTACGCTTCAAAAAATAATGCATGTGCACTGTTAATGGGGTTATATTCTGTAGGAACCGACCATATTTGCAGACAAATATTTGCTATGGAAAGCAGAGCGATTCTAATTTCCAATTAAACATCGTAGTAACTGGACACCCAATATACGAGTAGTTATTAAGTGGTTAACAATCAAATCTAACCTTTTCATCAGCCACTGCACGTCTAAACAATCTCACACGTTCTCCATGGGCAATCATATGAGGTGTCTTTTGTACCAGAACCTGTAAGAATGATTAGGATGAAACAGGACAGCAATTAATTTTACGCTTCCATAATATTAATTAGCAATCAACGTGACTAATAATTGCTAATAATTATTTTAAGTTTGTAGGTTTATCACGTCTTTGAGAGGTGATATATAGTGAACGGCCCGAGGAATAGCGTCAGTTTTTATACTGTTTACATAGGTACTGCGCAAACTTTAATACTGTACAAGAATCAGCCTTCCTAGTTATTGTTCATTTTTGGTAACCATAACACGTCCATATCTAGTAAAAGGCTCTGTTTCTGTTAAGGGTATTTATTCTCACCTGCTGCGGTTTCTTGCCTTTCTCGAGGTCGGCCATGAACTGCGAGTCGCGGATGTCGCGCACGAGCCAGTGCTGGCTGGGCGCGTACGCGCGGCGGCAGTCGCGCCGGTACAGCGCCAGCAGAAGCGTGTGCAGCGACGAGAACACCGCGTTGCTTTGGATGGTCTTCAGGTCTGCGACAACACGACAGTGACCGAATTAGCACTGGGATGGAGGGAGGAGTGAGACAATGTTAGGCCTTCTCGAGATCGGCCATGAACTGCGAGTTGCGGTCAGTCGCGCCGGTACAGCGCCTGCAGAAGCGTGTGCAGCGACGAGAACACCGCGTTGCTTTGGATCGTCTTCAGGTCTGTAGTAAGTGATCGACTTAGAGCCAGTCCACACAGCGCATTGCGTCACGTTGCGTCGTCGCAACGCAAATATTTTGACGCATAGCCGGCCACACAGGCGCTGCGCCACCGCAGCGTTACTACGACGCAGTCGTAACGTTCCGTCATCGCAGCGGCGTCGCACAGCTGCGGCGAGCATTTTGTAAAAGTAAAGGTATAAATACGATATATTTTATGGTCGACAAGCGCAAATGATGCTATAAGTTCCATTCTATCGATTTCTGCTCAAGCTGTAGGTTCAATCAATCCCTAAAATCATTTGAAATATTCACATGAACGGGAGAAGTACACGCATGTACGCACGCGTTTTCGTCCGAGATTTAGATATTCTGTAGAAGTTTAAACACTAATGATTTTAGGAAAAATTGCTATGTGCACTCACCAAACAATTGTCCTATAATTGATTTGTAGATGAACATGTTCAGAAAGTGTGACATATTTACAAAGTCTTGTAACTTGAAGGGATCCTGCTTTTCATACATTTCCATGTCATCCAATATCCTGAAAAAATATACAATACATGTATCATGGCTATCGAAAAAAGAAAGTATGAACATTAAATTGATGGTATGTTACCAACAATTTGACGACCGACATCGAGTGGGATAGTAAAATATTATAACCTGCTAATACTCCCCCCTCCCCCCTAAGACTTCATCCCTACAAAAATTGTTTTTCTGCAAAAATAAGATTTTCGTCAATATCAGAAGTGGGATGCTGTCTCAGTAAATGAAAGAAATATTGTAAACAAATCAACAACTGATTATCAAACGAAACGCGGATTTAGTATGGGATCTTGTATGAATATTGGATTCTATTCAAATAAATTATTTTTTCAGTGATTATTAAATAGAGGACCTTCCAAAAGTCGTAATATCCTCGTCCCCTGATATTTTTATTTTGAATAACCATATTAAACAATCGATTAAAGTAAAAAAATGCGTCGAACTTTAATGACGTCACATTTCAGAATTTAATATAAACCCATTCTTAGGACGCGTTTTGACGTTTGAATAAAACTTGCTGACTTGACTGTTTGCCAAATACCCAATGGAGAAGTTTCATGATGTGAATATCATATTTAACACAACGGAAGTAAACAAGTGAATATAATTAAAATTATTAAAAAATACGACTGCTCTGCCGTAGACACACATACATACACGAACCCTGAAAACATAACACTTCTTTTTTGGGCAGTCGTGTACTAAAAAACCCCCTCGAATGAAAGTACGGCTACCACTGCTACTACGCAACGATACCACAGTCATTAATTACCTTCGGAATCTTATTCACATTTTTATTAAATAATATTTTTTTGTGAATCACTGAATATTGAACTATAGTGTTATATATTTTTGGAATCTACTCATCATTTTCTAGATGATGATTATATAGTTAATCTTAATTTCCAAAAAAAAAATCAACTTTAGTATTTAATGCGGAACCATGGTCCCCCCATCAATTTTTTTTTAAATTTTACTAACCTATGTCACCCGGAATAAGCTGGGGATTCTAACGATACCTCATTTATCAAAATCGGTTCAGGCGTATAGAAGTTATGGTGGAATATACAAACTCACATACATAAATACATGAACCCTGAAAACAAAATACTCCTTTTTTCAGGCAGTCGTATAAATATAGATTAAAACTAATAAATCAGTGTTTTTTTTTTAATCCATCAATAAATGACTGAGAAATGACGATTTAAAAGTTTAATCGTTTAAGTTTAATTATTTAATGTACACCGATTGCTGTATCTTACTCGATAAGAAATTTTGTAAGTGAGTTTTAATACCTAGCCCAGAGATTTAATACTTCAAAATTATCTTCACACACAAATTAAGTGCTTTTAATTCAAGTAAGTGACGTTAAGTCCATTTATTTCTTTTATTCGGCTTTATAAAGTCGGTTGATAGGGAACTATGACGTCACGTCTCCCGTCTTGCAAGCGCAACTTTACCATAACTTTTTCATTTGTTGAGATATTTTAATGATTCTTTCATATTTTTGTTTTATTTTGTCTTAATTTTCATAATAATAAAAAAAATGGTAAACTTCTCCATTGTCTGTCTCTAAGAAATGTACACTGCAAAAGGTAAACAGCAATTTATAACTCACGTAACATAATGTGTCATGCAGTCGCTAAACAGAATAAGCATCTGAAACTCGGGCGCGGAGGCTTTGGTGTTAAGCGCGAGGAGATCCAAGAAAGCCTTCAGTCCACTGTTGGGCCCTAACGTACAGAGGAACTGCCACAACGAGTATAGTATTTCATCCTGGTTGCAGAGACCTGGAAAAATCCATACATACCAATATTATAAATGCGAAAGTGTGTGTCTCTCTGTCAACTATACTTTCACGGCTTTAAACGATAGCATGGATTTGACTCGCCCCAGCTATGCTTGGGACTGCAGTTACTGGTATCCTAACAATGACCGTAACCTTTGATTGAAAAGAGCAATCATCGAGTTTCTTGCTGACTCTTCTCGGTAGGAATGGCATTTTGAACCAGCGGTAGATTCGCTCGACGATTCAAAATCACTTGTGAAAGTTTAACTAAAAAAAAACATTGAACTTTCAATATTTGTGGGAAATCAAAGAGTTTCAAAGATTTTTCAAAATCCTTAACCTACCCAGACAAAGTCGCAATCCACATGTAGTTTAGACAATATAATGTCAAAGGACAAGAGAGTGATTGTATAAAAATTCAGTTTAATTTTCTACCATTTATACTTTACTTACCAGTTAATATGTCTAATTTAACTTGCGACATAGTCTGTAGCGCTGTATGATACATAGAACAAATTAATGCTACTTTTGTACAATCTGGCGACCCCAGTTTTCTGAAGTTCTTGCTCGAATTGGATCTGAAAAGACGATTTTATTTATTTAGTTAGATATATTTATTACACACATATAGTTAACCAGAAAACAATACAGAAGCAGTAAAAACTACGTAACTTTTTAGCAACCTTTGGTGGAAGGGGTATTTTATATTATTTGGAAAATAATAGCACTGGTTTGGTAATAAATGTTTATTGGTAACATAAACTTAACTGGCGATACTTTAATGTTATTTGGCTGGAACATTGCTAGAAAAAACTTAAAAAAACCGGCCAAGTGCGAGTCGGACTCGCGCACCGAGGGTTCCGTACTCAAGAAGTAGGTATAATTACCTTTGTTAATGAACCGCAAAACTAACTTTGTTTGTAGAGGTTTACTGTTAATATCAAAAAATTACGTTTGTTGTATGGGAGCCCCCCTTTAATATTTACTTTATTGATATTTAATTATTTATTTTGAAAGGTAATATACAAGTTAATATTCTGTGAAAATTTGAACCGTTTACCTGTTACCGTTTTTAATATTGAGCAAAAAAATACGAAAAAAACACGTATATTGTATGGGGACCCCCCGTAATATATATATTTTTTTAATTTTTAGTATTTGTTGTTATAGCGGCAACGGAAATACACCATTTGTGAAAATTTCAGCTTTCTAGCTTTCACGGTCTATGAGATACAGCCTGGAGACAGACAGACAGACAGACAGACAGACAGACAGACAGACAGACAGACAGACAGACAGACAGCGGAGTCTTAGTAATAGGGTCCCGTTTTTACCCTTTGGGTACGGAACCCTAAAAAAGACTTTGCCTGAGATTTTATACGAATGCGAGAAAATACGCGTTAAAGATTCGGATAGGTAGAACTTTTGGATTTGCCTTTACACAAATTTAAAAAAGTCGTAAAATAACACTTGTTGAGACTTTCTATTATACAAATGACGTATTTCTTAGTGAGAAAGTTGAATGGAAGCAATCGAATTTGGGTTCAGCACCCCACAGGATAGTATAATAACTTACACTACTGTATACCTACTTAATATAATGTTTTGCTTTTCAAAAAGAGCACCTGCTGAGTTTCTTGCCGGCTCTTTTCAGTAGAATTTATTTTCTGAACCGGTGGTAGAGTCAAAACATGACTTAACATAAGAGACACCTGTATGTCCTACATGTAATAAATAGTATTGAGTATTGTCTTATCCATCTACTTTTTTAATGAGTCCTTACCTACTAGTCCTGGCCTCTATGGCTCGTCGGATGAAGGAGGCGGGGTTACTGCTCTGAACGGGCGTCGAGGGCTGAGAGGGTCCCGCCCCCTCCTCCCCCGTTATACCCGCGTCCAACATTTCCTTCAAAACAAATAAGTTCTGATGCTCGCTACGTTACATATATTTTATTAGCTGATGTCCGCGACTTCGTCTGCGATGAATAAGTTTAAGATTTCCCTGGGAAATTCTTTTTCCGGGATAAAAAGCAGACTATGACATTTTAACGTCTAGCCAATGACACTTTCAAGGTATTCAACTATACTCATGCAATAAATCACTTCACGACAAACCAACAAACTTTCGCATTTACAATACTATGTATGAAGTATGATTTGGCAAAAACCCTTTTAGAAGTTTAAAACTAAGGTAAAGTGGGGCGAGCGAAGCTGTTGTCTATTTCACATATTCATATGAGCAATAATATGCACTGGTTTGATTCTCAACACTTGTACTATGTTGAGAAGTAAAGTAGTTGCGATTTAGGCCCCCGTCCAATAAAATCTGTAAATATACTTTTCTCCAAAAATTTAAATTTTTCCAATTAAATTCAAATAAAAAAAAAAAAATTCCAAAGAGCATAAATTGATTAATAATTTATTTGACTAAAATAAAGTGCAAGAGAACAGACCTTCAACGGAGTCCCTAGTAGCTTCTTCAGCAGTGGAGTGCCCCACAGCAGAGACAGCTGTATCCGCATGTTAGCCATAGCAGGGGGTAGATAAGCGTCCAATCCTTGAGCGAACCAACCTAGCACGGGGTGCCAGTTACTGAGGTTGCCCTTTTTGCATACTACGTACTGCTGGCAACTGTCTAGGAAACGGCTCACCACTAACTGTCATAGAATGAATGAATTAATGAATGAAATATTCTTTATTGTTCACCAGAGACATGGCAAAAATAATCAGAAACAATAAAAAAAATACAAATCGGTACAATAGGGATGATGACAACTCAATCAAATCAGCAACTCTTTATCAAACTCAATAACGCACTTAGGTAAGTATATGAAAACTGTATGAAATTCGCAGTTGTGACTTCATAAAATTTCAACGAACTTTTTTTCTTTAATCAATATTTTAAAATGGTTATCAAACTTAAAACTAACCGAGGATGTGAATTTTAGATCTTTTGGAAGGCTATTTTTGATATAGGCATCATCCCTATTGGCAGCCTTAAGCGATCTCTGCCAGGCAACCAAGTCACATAGGAATTAAAACCAAACAAAAACAATATGGTTAAGGGTTAGGCTGTCGTGTATGAAGTACTGTTTGTCACATCATCTTTTAAATACAATCGATTGTTTAAAATGGTTATCAAACAGAAAAGTAGCAGAGGACATGATTTTCATTCATTTATTAAAAGTGTTACAGAATTGCGAAAATATAATCGTGAGATTTTTTTTAGTTCAGGACTAGCCTAATAATCCCTAAAAAGAATTTATGTTTGACATAAGAAACATCCGTATTAGCCGAATTGCCTTACCACAAATGTAGGGTAGTATGTGTTGGGATGAGCATTCTCCCTCTCGCAGTAGGCCAGCTGTATGAGATTGGCGAGTAGGCACAACGCATAGTTGCCTTCCAAAGTGTTGAACACTATGCGCATGTTCTGATCCGCGCTCAGAAACTCCACACACTTGTCGAACAGGCCGTGCGTTCTGAATGCTGCTATTGACTGAAAAATATGACGAATATATTTTATCAAATAACTAGAATAACTAGATGATGCCTGCTACTTTGTCCGCCTGGATTGATGATTTTTAATACCCGCGGGAATTCTTCAATTTTCCGGGATAAAAAGTAGCCTATTTAAACCTAGCCTATATAAAATGTAAACTAACTCTGTACCAAATTTCATCAAAATCGGTTGAATAGATGGGCCGTGAAAGCGTTGCAGACAGACAGACACACTTTCGCATTTATAATATTAGTATGGAAGTACTAGGATAGGGTGTTAGCGACACAGTCGTGGAACTAGATCAAGCGGCGGAATTAAGACGGTCGCGTGGACCAACCGGTTAGGAGCGGATACGGCCGCGTAAAGGAGGATCGGTCATATACATCAAAACGGACAGTCGATTCAACATTTGTACAGCTTGTGTAACTTGTACTTCACGAAATAAATTAGTGGATATATACAGTCAATTAGTTTAATTGGATTCCCATATATCCCTAGTTTCAAGTATAGCACACTTGGTGCCGACAATAGGAGTATGTATTATGTAATAGATAACCGCGACTTCGTCCCCGTGGGTTTGTTTTTTAAATAATCCAGTGAGTTATTATTGACGGGATGTAAAGCAGTTTATTATGCCTATCCCTGAGATTCAACCTGTCTCTGTAATAATTTTATTCCAAATCGGTTGAATAGATGGGCCGTGAAAATATAGCAGACAGACAAATGCATTCACATTTTTAATTTCAGTATGAATTATCACTTTTATTGCATATAAATTGTCGTATTTACTTTTTTCTAGGGATATAGGTTTTTACAAGTAAGGAATACGTTCCACATTGAATTCATCAGCTTTAGACCTTATATCACCAGTCTACCAGTATTAGGAAACAGCAATCTTTATTATTTAAACTGGCTAAGAACACAACCTTTGGATTAATTTAAATAAAAGGCTGAAGAAATTACCACCCATTTCCCAGATTTTTTATTTTTAGTTACAAAAAAATATTTTAATGTTCTGTATATCCTTTAAAAAATTAAAACTCACCTCAGGCGATATCTGCTGCATGTGAAACACCAACGTAGGCACAGATAGAATCTGTATAATGTACATTGTGAGGAGTTTCTCAGAGAACTGAGCTGACACCAGCGGCCTCAGTGTAAGTGTTACTATAGCTGTCAGCGATATATTCTTCAAGCTGACTTTCTCGCGACATAGGCCTCTGAGTAGAAGTGACTGTTGAACGAGTAGAAATTAAAAAAAAAAACTTGGACAAAATGACATCTTAATTATGGCCTTCTATTTTACTAGTTGGAACTGCAGTTGAGAATCATAAGTTACCTTATGATGTTACCTTAATAATTTAATAAAATCACAACCATTACCAACCATACCAAATATCCAACCATTTCAATTAATAATCTCACACACATAATTAAATACATAGCAATAGACATAGACAGATACTCATAAACAAGATATATAAGTATTAAAGTTTTCACACCATATATAAAACTCACCATTTTGATCTTGTTACAAGACTTCACATCCCATAGGCTACTCAAAACAGTAGAGGAACAGGCTGTGCATTAACTATCGAAAATAGGTTCTAATTTTTGACAATAAATGTGTAAAACTGTTTTATACAAAAAGAGTTAACCTCAAGACTATCAGTATGCCAAATTTTAGCCCTCTCTGTCCAGTGGTTTGAGCTGTGTGTCGATAAATTGATAAAACGTCACCTTTCCTTTTATACATATATTTAGATAAGTCAATCTTACCTTAAGTGTTAAATAATAGCCTCTATGAAACAGCGAGCCCATAACATTAGCACACAGTTGCGTCATGCCACCCCTGAGCTTCTCAAAGTTCTTGAGCCTCGTCAGAGCCCATGTATTAGTAGCAGTGAAGGCTAGCAAAGTGTGGAGGTGAATGAGTATGCTCTGCATTTCCAAGGGGGACTCCGGTTTCAACTCTTCCAGGTATTGGCAGCATTTGTATAATAGATCTTTTATGTGAGCTATCCAACGCAAACTGGAAAAGGGCAATACTTTAAGTTTTATTTTATTGGCAATAACTAAACAGTACTTACTCACTAGTAAGTCCCAATATTGAACAATATATTTTGAGCTTGGTAAGTTTAACTTTAAACCAATACATTGATACTCTCTACAATTGGTACCAAAAAGAAAGCAGTTAGTCACTTTCCATGGTTATAATGAGTAGTTTTAGTTTATAATAAACTAGATACTGCCCACTACTTCATTTGAATGGATTAAGGTTTTGATTTTTCAGGATTAAAAGTAGCATAATCCTCTCCAGGCCTTCAACTATATTGAACTAAAATGTCACATTGATTTGTAGTTCTGTTGCAGTGAGATTGAAGAAAAATCAACAATCAAAAACACTTTTTTCATAATATTGAGTATGACTTACACTTTAGTGCCAAAATAAGATCTTTATTAGCCCTCATACTATTGTTCAGCTAAGATAATTTACATACCTGTGTTCTTTATTCAGAAAGACACCAACATAAGACAGCTTAACTGACTCAGAGTGCAAGCTCTGTACAATGTACTTGCACAGCTTCTCAAATCTCTTTTTATCTCTATGCTGTTTGAAGATCAGGAACAGACGGCAAGCGGCTCTGTACACCTCCAAAGCCTGAACAAGTTCGGGCGGTTGGGATTCATCTTGTGAGCTCTGGCTAAGCGATTCTGGGAGAAGTCTGTCAAAATCATCCCTGAAAGTAGAATGTATATTCTATATTTTTTACAAATATAGGTACACAGTATAGTGAAACAGGTCTTACACTGCTCATATTATAAGTACTATAACTGTCTACTATAAAAAATGGCATAAATGCATACATCAAAACTAAATTGTGTCTGTCTGTTATCTTTTCAGGATAACCAACCAAATAAATAAGGATGAAATGAATACAGTTGAATATCAATTTTTATTAAACTTATGTAAATATCTATGCATATATTGTCAGCAATGGATATATTTCAGTAAATACTACAGTTGCTGAGACTTTCAAGTAATATATTATATCTCATCTCAATTATATATAAAAATGAATTGCTGTTCTTAAGTCTTGCTAAAACTCAGAAACGGCTTGACAGATTCTGATGTTTTTTTTTTGTGTATTTGAGTGTGTCCGGGGATGGTATTATATATTCACAATTGGACCAGGTAGGGGAAGCTGTAATCGGATCCTAGGTTCATGCACAGGTTCATGGCAGGACAATGTAGAGATAAACCTTTCTGTTGTTATGCCCAAAATGGCGATAAAAATCAAATTGAAATCCAATAAGAAATCTAGCAGTTAACAATGAATACACAGAAGAGATAACTAATTAGTAAGTAATATTCTGAAAGGCAATTATGGGTTGGAGTTCTACTAGTAATTATGCAGGCCAACATCACCGCCGTCAGCTGTGCCTTGCCTGAGTTTGGCATGGCAACTGGCAGGCCTCATAGGAGCACATCGCAGACGCTAAAGAGTCGCCCTTAGCGGATACGCCAATGAGGACTTGATTAGATATATCATGTACTTACAAAATGAGCTTAATGAATCTATGTCTCGCGAGCCAACCGCGTACGATAGCTTGTATTTTAACAGCGGACTGTTCCCGTTTCTTTTCTAGCGCACGCTCCTCTCGTGCCGCCTTTGTTTGCTCCAGGAATGAATCCTTACTGGTTATGGACTTGGAAAACATCTTCAACCGCTGTATTGCACACAAAATATCTTTGTTTTCTTTTCGGACCTATTCACTGTCAAGACAAGTCATTTCGATACATGGCAAATTCGCAAACTTAAAAGGGCAACAAAAGCATATTAGAGCATGTAATCGATCAGATATGCCCTTTACGCTATATCATATCGCTGAGGAGGGCTTTTTTCTTTAACTTATTATTTTTTCATTTTTACTGGCGCTCTGCAGTGAGAAACTGAAACACAGACTATGCTGTATGCACCACCTATGCACTATGACTATGTTTGACGTTTGCGGTTTGACAACACTTTGACATTTTGTAGGCAGTGTTGCATAGAAGAAGAAATATAGGTTCTTGCTCTATCTACGCAGTGCTGTAACCACCACTTCGCATTTTACAAAAAAAATTGACACGTTTCTGGAACCTATGTAGTCTTTTAAGATCCACCTTTGACTGCTGGGAAAAAGATGTTTTGACAGATTGTATAGAAATCCTGTCAAAATTTCTTTATTTGTCAGTTATGGTTTACTTGACGATTGTGAAACAGTGGAAACAGGCCCTAAGTATTTTTGTAGTTGTTTGGGGTTCATGGTTCAACCACTATTCGATATTATGGCGACAACACTGTTTTTTTATTTATTAAGTTTAAGTCTATGGGAGATTTCGGCATATTAACGATTACATAAAGTAGTTGGTGGTCTGTGGCTGTTGTCGTCGGAAGTGACGGTTCAAATCTGTGATTCAAATTAAGTCGAGTTATGTAGGTACTTCCGTAATACCCGGCTGAGTTTCTTTATTGGGGCTGATTCTGTATAACACAATCTCTAAACTAAACTAAAATGGCAGCTTTAAATGCAGTTCTGTCCCTTTCCGTACGGAGTATTACGAAAGGGTTAGCAATATTTGTAATGCTCTAATTTTAGTTTAGTTTAGAGATTGTGCACTATTGGCTTCATCTTCGGGCTCGTTATGAACTCTCGTAGCTTTAGCAATAATTATTAGGTCCTATCACTATCACTATCACGTTTTTTATTCTATAGCTACTTATAGGTACGTTCATACACTTTCAAGTAGGTAGGTACATTACTATTTTACACTGCTACTACCTAATTTGAATAAATGCAATGAATGGCTTTTCTTCGAGAGTAAGCTGATATCAGATCTATCGTGGCTGATAAAATTGAGTTTCTTTTTTAGGTTCTTGGAATCCATTTATGACTCGCTAACCCGTTGTTTTAGGTGAGCGACGCGACGCGATACGACTGCATAGAAAATTATATACAGTCCGCGCACGAGCTCCGAGGAATCGGGGTCTGAAGAAGCGACGGCTGTACGCCACCCCCGATCGTCGCTCCATACCCAGCTCGCTCCCAGCACTAGTTTCGAGCTTGACGCGTGTTATTTTACGATAGCAGTATTGTTTTGTACTTTAAACAACTCTAGGTCATTACGATTCCTCGGAGCTCGCGCGCGGACTATACTTATCTACGCGACACCGTAAGCCATGTGAAGAGAAGAGCCGTCTACTGCCTATATTGTCGCGTCGCTTCGCAGCGTCTGAGCGGCTGACAAACAAACGTGATAACGGACTAATGCCGGAAAAAGAAGAGAGAATGACAGAGAAATCCTCAAATTAACCGTTTTCTCAATTGAAAACAATCCGGCGCAAGCGCTTACCACGTATAGGTACATAACTAACACTGCAAATTGATATAGATTCTCGGAAACTTGCGATATAATTGATTCTGTCTTTGTAGGTAGATGTGGGAACTAAGTATTTAAAACAATTTTGTATTGAGCTAAAGTCTAATCATTCCGTTGAAACCATGTTGAAACTTTATAAATGGGCATTGGGCAACTTTTTATTCCTTTGCTTGTAGAATTATTATCATTATCTCTCCCAAGCATAAAAGGTGATAAATAAAAGATCTGATTTAACGATTTCACTTTTTTCTTCCTACATTTATAGTATGTACTATGTACCTACTTATAAAACGTATATTGGGTAAATTAATTAAAAGGGTAGACATAAAGCTTTATGAACAGGAAATACTTCTCTCTTAGTATAGAGTCAATTAAAAGTTATGATGTTGATCGAAGATAATATCGTAGATAGTCCCTGAGTAGTACTTCATTTTCTGCCTGTGGACGTGCACTGTTGGACATAGGCCTTCCCTAATGAGCGCCACCACAACCAGTCCTCAGTATTCCTCATCCAGCCACTATTTCTGTAGTCGGTCCATCTCGCTGGAGGGCATCCCACATTTCGCTTAGGTACTTCCTCCGACGGCCATCATTCCTACGATAAACATGCAGGCCTGCCTATTGCCTATTCAGCTTAAAAACTAGTCTTACTTAGATAAAAAATTCATTCAGATACTTATCCACTGAGTAAGTCGATACCTATTAATATTGAATTGCATCAGATTCTCAACTCAAAACCTTCGAGCCTTCAACATGCAACTTCAACTTCCTGTTAAAACCTCTACTCGACGAACGCAGTCTTGGCTATTTTTACAATGTAAAAAATCAGGGTTGTGAATGTGACCATAGTTGGTTCTGTATAGTTCTACCTGTGGTTCTACTGAGAGAGATCATAGTGCATACTTATATCGAGAATAGAAAAGTAGGTATCTACTTCATAGCTAAGCTAGGCAAAGTAAGTACTCTACTCAGTACTTCAGTAGGTAATAATATTACAATAGAACCCCTTTTGTCCTAAAAACTAAACTCCCTTTATTCTCTTTTAGCTCTACCTATACCTACCTCGAGTCACGAAGCTAATAAGTTTTTCATGGTTTCTCATACATAATTTTATGTATTTCAAAATAGGTACTAACAATTGTTAGTATTTTGAAATACATAACTCAAAAAATTTGTCAAATCTTGAGGGAACTCTTTAATTTTCCGGTAGCCCATGTGTTTAGACTATAATCTATATCTGTGCTAAATTTCATCCAGATCCGTTCAGCCGATCCCGGGGAAGGATAGGCTACTTTTTATCCCGGAGGGAATCGAAATAACTTAGCCCACGCGGATGAAGTCGCGGTAATCATCTAGTTTATAATATTAGTAAAGATATAGATTTAATCGTAAATGACTTAATATCTCGAATTTTTTCTGTGGTGCTAAGTTGTTAATTAGCTGGTACTTATAAAGCAGATCAATTAATTTTATTTTCCTCAAGACAATTCAAGTCGTAGGTTCAGGACTTTATTAGGTGCCTGGGTACTTACAATGTTAACAAATTATAACAGTACTATACAAATTATAACAGTACTAGCTGATGCCCGCGACTTCGTCCACGTGCCCGCGGCTCCATAACTTTCCGACATAAAAAGTAGCCTATGTCACTCTCCAAGTCCTCAACTATAACCATGCCAAAAATCACGTCGATCCGTTGCTCCGTTGCGGCATGATTGAAGGACAAACCAACAACAACAAACACAATTTCGCATTTATAATGCGAATTAGTATGATGCGTATTGCGACGACGTTACTAGGTACCTTCGAGATATTTATTTATAATAGACGTCTTCTACTAATTGTCTGCAGGGCGACCGCGTATATTTTGCATCAATCATTGATAAATCGCAATCACCTCTGATTGGCACTCTTCCACTATTGGACGAAATCCATTGACGCAGCAAGAATACCATAAATTCAGCCAATCGAAGGTGATTGCGATGTATCTATCAATGATTGATGCAAAAGATACGCGGTCGCCCTGCAGATCTATATAAGATACCTACCAAACAAAATTGACTCAAAGGGCAAATTCGCGCAAATTCCACATATGTTTGTTATGTATAAGTACCTATTTATATGTACGTAGGTACCTATTTATGAGTGCAATAGGTAGGCACAATTTTTTTTAATACTTTTAGCGGAATTTGAAGGAATAGTATCTATATATCAAAGATCGGTGGACCACATCTTAAAGCTATACGGAACACCAAAGAGCTATCTCGCGGCCGCAGCGCTTTTTGTGCGTTATCATTTCAAAGATTATTATCGATTGCATCGCCCATTATCATCCATCGAGAATGCAGTTTCGAATTTTAAGACGGAAAAACAACTACAATGCAAACTTGATCTGGTGCAGGTTACGAATAATTGTTTTTTCCTAGAGCCAACGTTTATACGCCCTTCTACAGATAGCAATTAGGTAATTAAGATCACCTAAATGTTTCGTGGCTTTCGTACCTAAATGTAAAGTGAGTCGGAGTTATTATACACTTCAGCTATTTCAAACGGGGCATGAACGCGAAAATCCCCGAAAATCCATACCAATGCTAATAAGTAGGTACCTATTATTATAGGTGTAAAAGTGTTGTTATCTGTTTGTTTGCTAGGCTTTAACGGCCCATCTTTTCAACCAATTTTGGTGGAATTTAGTACAGAGATAGTAATAAAAACACCTTAATCCACGATGAAGTCGCGGGCTAATTGATGCCCAATAATATAGGTAACAGTACAAGGAGATAGTTAGGTATGAATACAATATACTTACGCTGTGATAGTATTATGATGAAACCACGGTTCGCACTCTGAACATCTGCTTGGTCGGTTTTTGAGCCTGTGGTAGAGTCAAAACAAGACGTATAGAGCAGTGGCGTGCAGCTCACAGTCATATAGGCATATTTACGCTGCTTACCCTATCTAAAATTGCTCAATTCATATTTTTCATTATGACCCAACGAATGCTTCCCTTGGTTAAGAACACTGCACGCCACTACTGATATGAGGCACCTGTATATATCTATGTCCTGAAATAATGAGTTGAGGTAGCGCCAAAATCGAGTGTCGAAGTTCATATCAAATACTCAGATCTACTGTCCCTTGGGGCTGTGAAAAAATCCAACTTCTAAGCTAACGTAATCAAAAGATACAGCCGTTTATGCAGCAAATTTTCGAATTTTCTTGCACTCGCAAGGGAATCAAAACCTACAGGGTACTTCCCGTGAACTCATAATCTTGAAACTTGGTACGAAGCAACGTCTTATAGCACAGATATAGGAAGAATTGCGAAAAACAAAAATTTTTAGTTACTACATCATATTTATACTTAATAAAAATATTTTTATGCAATTTTTCTACACTCGCAAAGGAATCAAAACCTACAGGGTACTTCCCGTGAACTCCGAATCTTAACCTTTGGTACGAAGTAACGTCTTATTGATATAGGAAGAATTGCAAAAACAAATTTTTTTGTTACATCATATAATAAAAATATTTTTATCCAAATTGTCGACACTCGCAAGGGAATCAAAACCTACAGGGTAATTCCCGTGAACTCAGAAACTTGAAACTTGGTACGAAGCAACGTCTTATAGCACAGAAATAGGAAGAATTGCGAAAAACATAAATTTTTAGTTACATCATATTATAAAAATATTTTTAATAATTTTAAACTTACTATCCCTTTCCTCATGAACGCGTAGAGGTATTAAATTGAAATTCATATTAAATACTCAGGTCTATAATACCTTTAACAAACTATTGTCCCTTGGAGCTGTGAAAAAATCAAACTTCAAAGCCAACGCAATCACAAGATACAGCCGTTTATGCTGCAAATTTTCGAATTTTCTTGCACTCGCAAGGGAATCAAAACCTACAGGGTACTTACTTCCCGTGAACTCAGAATCTTGAAACTTGGTACGAAGCAACGTCTTATAGCACAGTTATAGGAAGAATTGCGAAAAACATCATACATTTTTAGCTACATCAGATAATAAAAATATTTTTTATAATTTAAAACTTAGATACTACCCCTTTCCCCATGAACGCGTGGAGGTATTAAATTGAAATTAAAATAGATAAGTGGAATAAAAATACTATTACTTTTACCTATATACCTACAGGTTTGTACGGAACCCTCGGTGCACGAGTCCGACATGCACTTGTTCGGTTTTTTTATTGTGAGATAGGCTTACACTTGACGACAATCATGCTTATTGCAAAGCAATGATGAGATTTAGGTTGGAACACGCTTGCCTAGAAGATGCCTGAGTTATATATGGCAGGAAACATGTGCGCTGGGAGGGTTCCACATGCACACGGTTCGGATCAGAAACGTCGAGCAAAAACGTTTCATGCGAGCAGATTGGACGTCAACCACGTAAGGATGAAAACGCTGACGGTTTCTCGCTGTTTTGTGGTAGAACAGAGAAAGGAACAAAGTTTTGAAGTTCCTGAGCACACTCTCCTTCATCTCCTTGGTATATCAATAAAAACCCGATAAAGTCTTACTGATGTGCCAAAGCAGTGAGTTTTTATAGCTCACAGCTCCATGTTTTAATGTTAAACCATACCTTCTTGCGAAGATACAATCTTGTAAATTAAACACATGTGCGATACGGTTTAAAAAGGCCTCTTATCAGATATCGGAAATAAATTTTATATCTTTATTCGACTCTTACAAATCGAAGCCCTTTTACCATATAAAGTAGGTACTTGTTAATTCATTATTACCTACTTAGGTACTTTTAAACTTATCCGATTCTCTTTAGAGTTGGGAGTAGGTAACTAAGTAGTACGTATATATAACGTGCATATCAGTGACAAAAACCATGCGAAAACCATAGTGAGAAAATCTACATGCCTATGAGTTCCCTTGATCCTAATATTGTTAGACGTGTAAAGTGAAATCCGTACTTGATCAGCATTGTAATCTGTGATTGGTGAAGTTGATAATGATAATGACTACTAGCTCAGGCTACTTATGCAAGCGTTGTATGGAAACCCTAAAATAAAAAAACCGGCCAAGTGCGAGTCGGACTCGCGCACCGAGGGTTCCGTACAAACCTGTAGTAAGTTTTAAATTAAATGTTTTTTTTTAATATTTGAGTTGATTGAATGAAAGGTAAATTGCGGTTTATGACGTATTAAAAAATAACGACCAAAGATGTAAAACGGTAATAATTACCTTTGTTAATGAACCGCAAAACTAACTTTGTTTGTAGAGGTTTACTGTTAATATAAAAAAAACTATGCTAGTTAGAGCATTGGCTATAGTTTTCCTGTAAAATATACATAAATTCCCATTGACCATAATTATTTCAGATTTTTCGATTGGTAAACTCCGGAGATAAGGGGGGGGGAACGGTATTTTTTTAGAGTTTTTCCCCGATAAATCAAAAACTATCATGACTAAAAATAATTAAAAATCTGTTTTAAAATGTACAAAGTAAACCCTTTCATATGATACCCCACACAGTACAGTTATCTCACTTTTAAATTTCAACCCTCCGATTTTCCCCCCTTTTTAAATAAGAACAAAAATAATTTCCAATTTTTTTTAATTCCAGTGTCTTTGGGCCACTAATATACACAACTATTCCAAATTTCATGTCAATAGCTTCGGTAGTTACTGAAATAATTGAGTGTGACGGACGGACAGACGGACAGACGGACAGACGGACAGACGGACAGACAGACGGAGAAAGTCGCACCATAAGGGTTCCATTTTACCATTTTGGTACGGAACCCTAAAAATGTAAAGCTGATTTTTGGCACAAGTGTTCCTTGGGGTCTGAGAAGTACCTCTTAAAAATTCCCCCTCCCTAGGCCGCGGGCGTTCCCCCCAAACGTCTCCCCAAGCGCAGTTTTTTGTAATTTTCTCAAAAAATATTAGTGCTAGAAAAAAACCATTTATGGCGAAAATATTCTACATTAAATAATCTACCAAATGGCATTTAAATCATTATGATAGAACAAATAGTTTTGGAAATATGCCGGCTTATTTTGCGTATTTTTTATTTTTTTGAAAAATTGTTTAATTTCCTTGTGATTTACACGAACAGTATAAGAGCTAGGAAAAAAACCACAAGAACAAAATGAAAGTTCATAAAATCGTCTACAAAATGTTTTTTATTTCATTTCAATAGACCTAATACTTTCGGAAATATTACGATCGAAAATGTGCATGACATTTTATTTGAAAATCATCGATGCTATAATACAATAAACTAATAGTAATAATCATGATATCTTTATCTATCTATCTATCTATAAAACAACACCACACTTCGTAATTAATGGGGCGAGGGGGGTTGTGGGAGGGGGGAGGGGGTTGTGGGAGGGAGGAGGGGGTTGTGGGTGATGGAGGGCAAGGGGTTGTGGAGGGTGGGAGGGGGTCTGTGGGAGGTGGAGGGGGGTTGTGGAAGGTGGGAAGGGGGTTGTGGGAGGAGGGGATGTTATAAAAATATGTTACATTTATGGGTTAATTTCTATTTATTATGTAGTATTATGCTAAGTCTACATAACTAGCCACCGGTTCTTACACAACAGCAAGGTATATTTCGAAAACTATTTGTCTTATCAAAATAAACTAGACACTTTTTATAGGTAAATTAATAATATTTGTACTAAGTCCTGACAGCTTTTTTCCTAACTCTAATACTTTTTCTTGAAATTACAATAAACATTTACGGATTTTACAAAGGTTTAGTTTTTTATTCCAGTTAGGCAGCCATATTTCCGAAACTATTAGTTTTATCAAAATAAATTAAAAATTATTTTGAAGATAATTTAATGAAATTCATTTTTGCTTCTTATGTTTTTTTTCCTAGTTCTAGTAGTTTCTGTAAAAATTCAAAAATATAACCAGGGTTGTTGAAAAAACAAAAAAAAACTTGCAATATAGGTTGCCATATTTCTCGAACTATGGGTCCTATCTAAATTCACCATGAGACTTTTTTGTGGGTAATTTAGTGAAATTAATTATTCTTCCGAGGATTTTTTCCAGCTCTAATAGTTTTTGTGGAAATTGCAAATAACATAGGATTCTAGCAATTTTTTTATTTTTTTTCGTACACTATACATGGATATATATTCTAAATTTTCTTTATAAACTATTTTTTTTTTAAATAAGTAACTAAATGGTGTTTATTTTTTTCTGAGAGTTTTTTGCCTAGCTTTCTAGAAATTACAGAAAACATATAAAATTTTGAGCAATATTGCTTTCATGTTAACTATGACAGGTATATTTCCGAAATTATTAGTGCTATCAAAATGAACTAAATACTATTTTGTAGGTAATTTAACTATGTTTCTTACTGCTTCAATCAGTTTGTCCTAACATTGTATTTTTTTTTTCGAAAATTAAAAACAACGTACACGGTATTTGCATATTATTTTCTTTATTTTACACAATAGGTAGGCATATCTCCAAAACTATTATTCTTATTAAAATAAACTAAATATCATTTTATAGCTAATTTAATAGCCTTTCATTTTGCTTCAGACAACATTTTTGTAGCTCTATCAGTTTTTATGGAAATCACAAGAAACGACATTACAAAAAGCCATACATGCAAAATATTTTCTTTCCATGCATAAAGGGTTAACATAATATCTCCGAAACTTCGTCTATCGAAATGAACTATGATATTATTTTGTAGATAATTTAATGAAAATAATTTTTGCCATAAAAAGTTTTTTTCTAGCACTAATGTTTTTTGAGAAAATTACAAAAAACTTCGGTTGGGGAGACGTTTGGGGGGGGGTGGGGGGTAACGCCCGCGGCCTAGGGCGGGGGAATTTTTAAGAGGTACTTCCCAGACCCCAAGGAACACTTGTGCCAAAAATCAGCATTACATTTTTTTTTAGGGTCAATGTTTATTAGTCCCGTACTATACATCTTATTAACTTCTATATCAATATGAGACAAATTAAGGCGCTGTGAGCTCACGAGATGAAAACCACAGGCGCGCGGGGGTGAAATCGAGCAAGCGCATGTCACAAAAAATGTGAGAAATCATTTGTAAAAAAATAAACATTTACTTTTCAATACAAATCAATCCGACAATGTGTTTGATTTAGAAATATGAATTTTATCTTATATTTCTAGAGCAAAATATAAGGAAAAAAATTGCTAAAGTAAATTAAGACGTATGTTTAAAATAAATTTCAATGCAGAGATTTTTTTAAATTGTGCTTTGAGATGCGTCAATGTCTGCTTAAAGGTCTTGAAAACAGCAAATTATTGTTACAAGCATAGATAATTATGTCACTGTGCGATGGATACACTGCTTTTAAAAACCCCCTTTTACTCTACACATGGCCTTAAGATCATGCTTATTTTTGGGCGTAGGTATTTGTACGAGTATGAAGAAAGCGCTGTCCTACCGCGAGAAGAAAGGTTTTTGGACGTTTTTTCGCCTTCACAGTTGCATCATAAGCAATGCATGCCATTTTGCGTATCTACCTACTTGAGAGGGCGTTTTTATTACATACCTACTTAGTAAGATCAATAAAAATGAACGGATAGAAAAATCGATATAGATGACGTCACTTTACCAAATATTTCCTATCAATGCAAGAATATATGACTTGGACATAGCTTTTCTGATATACTTACTTATCATTTCCCCGCACGCAATAAAGGTGGCTTATCATCCCTTTGTCCTTCGCTTAGTCAACCCTGACCTTAATCACCGGAAACAAGCATTGCAAAGTTGTGACATGCCCACTAATGAGTTAGGAGCATTCTTTAGATAGCCGAGGCGTTACTGAATAATTTTAGCTTAGTTATGTCGTAGATTAATGTATTAGTAGGTATTAGATAAAGTTATTAGGTCGATAAGCTTTTAATGTAGCTTTCCCAAATCTCATGACGCAATGTATCGTGAGAATCTTTTCTATTACAAGTTAACCCTTTACAAACCCACTATGCCCTATTCCTATTGAAGTCGACTAGAAAGGATTAATAAATGAATAAATGATATATTTAGGTAACCAGAAGTGGAGTAAAGTGAAACTAAGCAAATATAACAAACCACAATTTATTCTAGTGAACGATTACAACATATCACACATAAAATAACCAAAAAGGAACACACTTAAATCTGAACACAATTATGACTCATTAAGAGTTTCACAATAACGCAGTTTACAGCTCGGAAGGTGACAAAAGAATGACTACGCGGTAATACAGAGAGCGCTTTTTATACACGTTCCTGCCCGCTTTTATAGGTTTTAGTCGGGTACCTACACTACTCACAATAATTTTGCTAACTCGGCCTATCCTGATTGTGCGCCGCCCTCGGCTGCACCGGAAACAATTTCATCAGAAGCAGGAAGAGCTGGTGTGCGTATGCCATCTTCATAAGCTCCCCCTCTTGCGGTGTCTCCTGAACTAGTGAGGGCACCCAAAGATTCACCCGCATCGTCACAGTTACTGTCATCAGAACCTGCATAAGACACAAATGGTTGATTATTCATGACGATGCACGCTATTGCCTATTCTGACAATCATCACGCATACGAGGCCCTCATTCAAAATAACAACTTTCGCTACACAAAATAAAACGCTTCACATTCAAAAGTATGCATACTTCTCCAGACATTACATCTCAGTTAATCTCATACCTGAACTTGCAAGTTCACACACACACCACGTTAAAAACGTGCCAGGACAGAGCCTGATGCGCATTCAGAGAACGCGACTTCCCAGGACAAAACCTGCCAGGACACAGCCTGATGCGCATTCAGAGAATGCGACTTCCCAGGACAAAACCTGCCAGGACACAGCCTGATGCGCATTCAGAGAACGCGACTTCCCAGGACACAGCCTGCCAGGACACAGCCTGATGCGCATCTAAGAGACGCGACTTTCGAAGCCAGCCACTCTAGGTCGCCAGCCTCGGAAGCACGCTGCATCGGGGCAACACCAGTCATACAGCTCGACCAGCAAGGCAATTCGCCTCACACCCAAATACATCAAACGTGCTACTGTAATCATAAGAAAACATTAAAATGTTCGGTTGAATAACTCTCGGGACACCATTCTCCTTTCCAAGGAACCATGTACTGAGCTGCAGAAGTCTTTAGTGCGCTCACGAACCTACCCAAAACCATGGGTACCATTGTGATTTTCAAGATGAACCGGGTCCATACTTGGCCCGAGGTTGACACACACATTCGTGTGCATCTCCCCGTCGGTGGTAGCCATTCTACCACCCACCTGACAGAGTGCTATGCTACACTCCTCGCAGGTCTGCCGACATAACCTTCTTCTCAATCTGCCCACTACATACAACGCTGTCCGCTGTCATCCACTAGCCTAAAGTAACCTAACCTAACATGTAAGCTTACATTTTGACCTAACAACTGAACTAATAAGTAGCCTAACGTTTGACCTAACAACTGACCTAACGTCTGATTTACGACTAACCTAACTTTACTAGAGAAAGCATGTAACTAAATTGGATGACAACAAGCAGAGCCATAGGCAATGTTTATGCAAATTAAGTTGAAAGTGTCTGTCACCGAAGAACGTGCCGCGTAGTCCGAAGCACGACTTCGAGGTACCACTCCAAGGCACCGCTCCAGGACCCCGCTCCAAGGCACCACTCCAGGGCACACCTCCAGGGCCCCGATCCAGGGCACCACTCCATGGCGCCAAACATGTAACAGAAATTAAAACCAAATCGTTATCACGAAACGACGTGATCATCGTGGCTATCCATACATAGCAGGTAGTCAACGCATAGTCAATTACCTTCACAAGCTCTCTGACTTAAAAGTTCATTACCAGCACAGTTACCAGTACCAGCACAGGTACCAACAAAATTATTTGACTGCTTCAGCAGAGCTCATACATACAAAGCCGATAGAACTCACAGAACCTGTGGAGCTCTCAATAGAGCTGGTAGAGCTCCTAGATACAGTAGCGCTGGTAGAGTACCAAGACACAGTAGAACTCGTAGAGAAACAAGAGACAGTAGAGCTGGTAGAGCATAACGAGTCAGTTGAGCTCATAGAGCAACAAGAGTCGGTAGAGCTGGTAGAGCACAAAGAGTCAGTAGAGCTCAAAGAGCAACAAGAGTCGGTAGAGCTGGTAGAGCCCTCACTAAAGGTCGCTCAACCATAGTACAAACTCACAGTTGTACCATGTCGAAACAACTTTGAACATTCAAAACATCAAACATCATCATCGATGAACACAGAAAATGAAGAAAGTTTACTCATACCAGTTATGTTCAACCATATCGAGTAGGCTAACGAGCAGCCTCGCGCACTATACAAGCACGCAGCCCTGCGCGACCAGTAGACGCGCAGTGTCACGCCTTAAGCGCGGCAGGCGAGTGCGCAGCATCGCACCCTAGGCGAGCGCGCAGCCATGCGCAACCAGGAGCGCGCAGCATCGCACCCTAGGCGAGCGCACAGCCATGCGCAACCAGGAGCGCGCAGCATCGCGCACTAGGTGGGCGCGACCAGTGGACACGCAGTGTCACGCCTTAAGCGCGGCAGGCGAGTGCGCAGCACAGCGCACTAGACAAGCGCACAGCCCTGCGCGACCAGCAGACGCGCAGTGACGCGCTTCACACACGCGGCATGCGGGCGCGCAGCCCAGCGTGACCAGAACGCCTCACACGTGGTGAGCGCCGAAGACGGAAGGAACATAGAACAGAAAATGAACCTGTGACCTGTAGGTCACAGCACACACGTCATGTCCATCACAGGTTCAGAGTACCTTTACGAGCAATTCATAGCATCGACGATCAATTGTCCTAACCAGCTGCCACTGTGCCTCATACATTCACAACTGAATTTTAACTTCATTGCACTTTATGTAATCCTTGTTTAGTGCGGATTACAACCATTTTGTTTATAAAAGCCTCGTATGTAAAATTACTAACGAGAAAAGATTCTGACAGGTAGGTATGTAGACTCGTAATCGATTTGTATGAAATCAAACTTTAACTATCCATGAGGGTAGATAAACAATACTTCTCTAATCAAAATAGAATGCAACATTCAACAACAAATTACGTAACCTGGTTCGGTAATATTAAAGAAAATAACCTGTAAAACTCAAGTTAACGTTTATCAGAACTATAAATATGTTTGCTCGTCCATACCTGACCTCAACAATTATTGTTTTGTGTACAAGCACTATTCCTTTGTAAAAGTATCACAGAAGCATTAACAAACCCCAAGGGATACTAGCGAGTTTAACAGGTTTTCTTAAACCGCTGTCTAACATCACGAATGCATCGCATCATTCGAAACACAGTGAGCGTTATTAAGAGACACTTTTTATAAACACAGCATGTTTAAAACAATTGAATCGTAAAGTGGGTATAATCTGACTTTTAACCGTCACGCATTTATTACGTATTTGACGCACAAAACTTTCTAAATTGCGGATGATTGGTATCCGATCGTAACTAGGTCAAGAGTTTTAAATAACAACCCTCATTTTAAAAACAAAAAACTAAATTACGCAAAAACAATTTATCCGTACATCATGTTTTAGCAAAACATTACTTTATGTTTCAAAACTCAGCAAACTTAGAGGTTTCAAGTTATGTATTCAAACTTAGGGTATGAGTCACCTATTTTTCACAAAAATATTTTTGTACCCGGTTGGTACCCACAAAGGTTCTACTTTTGAATAAGATGTTTCTGCTAGACACTTTAAACTGTTCACAAACTAGCATTCAGGGCGGTTTAGGGACTCAAATGTATGCGTTATGCCAATAACAACCACTGAGCCAACACAGCTTTCTAATTTAGTGGGAAATTATCATAAAATGGAAATCGCGTAAATACAATTGCGGTCTAAACCTTTTCTTAACACAATTAACAGTCAATTCAGTAACATGAATTACTGTCCATTTACTTTGTGGCTACGCTTGGTGGGTATTACATCCTTTAGCAAATAAATTAAATGGTCTTACCGATGTCGCAGATTACGTCATATCACCAGAGGCTCGATGGTGTCATCACCTCACCACCATTCCAGGCAAATGCCAGGCGTAACACAGGAAAGCGCGCAGCACCGCGGCCTCGAGGCACGGCACGACAGCGTGTCGCGCAGACTGAATCGCCCTCGTGAACGCTGCCCAGAGCGCCCACGTGGCATGCACAGTTGCACACCCAAGCGCACTCGTGAGGCGCCTCAAGCACACGAGCTGTGCAACACCACATCTCGGCCACACTCCGCGAGCCAGCGTTACCAATCACATGAAAACAAAGCACAACTTTAGCACACGAATAAACACTGCACATTACGCGAGTCACCCTTCGAGAGATATCTTGATCGGTCTCGTGATCAACTTTAAGCACTTTAAATTTGGGTATGTTCCGTTTTGGTTCATCTCGTATGTGGGCCTATTTAGCGGTCCTTTATCCCACTTCTGAATTTAGGTAACCAGAAGTGGAGTAAAGTGAAACTAAGCAAATATAACAAACCACAATTTATTCTAGTGAACGATTACAACATATCACACATAAAATAACCAAAAAGGAACACACTTAAATCTGAACACAATTATGACTCATTAAGAGTTTCACAATAACGCAGTTTACAGCTCGGAAGGTGACAAAAGAATGACTACGCGGTAATACAGAGAGCGCTTTTTATACACGTTCCTGCCCGCTTTTATAGGTTTTAGTCGGGTACCTACACTACTCACAATAATTTTGCTAACTATATATTTATTTCACGTAGGACAACTTGTGTCACTTTAAATGATAAGTCGAGACTCTACCACCGCCGATTCGGAAAAATGATTCACAACATAGTGACAATATAGATGTCACCGTAAGATTGCAAAGGCCGTTGGATTGTAATCTTACTAGCGACATTGTAAACTTTCGACAGATTACAATTTAACGTATTATTTTTCGTTAGATTGTAATCTGTTAGATAAATAAACCCGATAAAACCTAACCTGGTCATTTATGTCGAACCCTAACCCCTACAAGAAAGAGACAAGAAAACGTAAATACAATGAATATTTCAAAAATTGACACTCGGACCATTGAACGGTTCACAATTCGTCGACAGTTTACAATATCGCTAGTTGGATTACAATGTAACGGTTTTTGCAATCTTACGGTGACATAGACATACGAAACAGAGATTCGGTTGAAGATTCAAAACCAAAGGGTTATTAGTTAGGTTTGAGTAAAATAATAATTGTAATAATTTAAAAATAAACCACAATAGGTAATATTTTTTTTGGTAAAGGAAGGGAATGTCAAAAATATACCTTAATCTTAATATAAGTAGGAAAGGGAGGAATATTTTTTGGAATGTGCCGAAACGGAGCGACTTAATTTTTGTATTGATACCTACCTATAAATTGAGCATACCTACCTATCTTACGCTAGTTTTTTTCTCAAAAAATCGAAGAGCTTCTATGGGATGTTGAAAAACTTGTCCATCATCATCTACCTATAAATACCAACGTAGGTTTAATTACTAGGTTTTGCAAACGAACGCTGCAGTAGGTAACTGTCAAACTACACTAACTTGTAGGAAACTACCACGATAAACATCACCATCATATTCTTTAAATAGGTAGGTACACATTAATGATAGATGGTTAAGCGAAACAACATTGATGATGAATATTTTTATACTGATGTTACACCTGCTTGCGTCATAGGAGGTCGCATTTTCAATTTCCGTTTTGTTTTTAATACCTGTGTAAAAAATCTAAGTTTACATTGTGTTTTAGAAAATTATTTTTTCTTTAGGAAATGTATTTAGTAATGGTTATTAATTCTAAAATAGCATTCACCTTTGTTAAAAATTAAGTCTTTGGGAATACCCAACGTACCCAGGTAGGTACCAATTATACATTTTTACAACGGAAAATGATCACAAGATAGGCGTCCACTTTAAGGTAGGTAAGACACCATGAAATATCTAAAGGTGACATTACTCATTAAAAATCATCTCATGCTGATACCAGACGGTATTTCATTCATAACACACATTAACAATAGAGTTTTGGACATCAGCGCCTACACACGAAGTTCAATCGGTCCGATCACCTGCCAAAATATAAAGGCGGGCGGAAAGCTCAGGCACAAAGCCCAAAGCTTGTTTGGCAGCTAGAAGGCTTCGACGGTCGCCGCCATTAGCTGGCAATCATCCAATCAGAAGCCATGGGCGGAGTCATGCGCTTGCGCCGCCCGTTCGTATACGTCCTGTCAGTGTAAACTCAGCTGTCGTTTCGTCACCACGCGTCTTATTTTCATTCCGATACACGTTTGTTTTCAATTATGAACTTTTTATGATTATTACTTTTTCCTCGTAACATATTGTGTGTTGTTATTATTATAGCTATCACTTCTTGAACGGTTTTCGTGACTTTTATGTGTTATGTTTTATTGAGTGACTATAAGTGACTTTTGCGAAGGTTATTCGATAAATAAACATGATGATGGACCAGGCTCATTTCGGAGAATACCTGCTGAGGCAGCAAATGTTGCATGCAGCCTCGTTGAGTGGCCTTCGTAAGTTTTTATAATTAAAATTCTTTAGATAGAGGATGATAATAGATTCTATTTATAGCTATCATAGCTATTTTTGGTCTCTTATCTAAGTACGTGCTAATTACCTACCCCCATACCTTTACGTATTTGTTATTGTTCAGCACAGTTATACAGGTAGGTATCCTCTTATCTTTTTTACTCAATTATTTTTATCGCTATTAGTTCAGATTCTTAAATTCCCTACTTTTATACTATGAATTAATGTCATCTATTTCTATGATTGTAATTTGATACGAGTATATCATAAATTTTATTTTTTATAGCTCATCTTTCCTGTTTGTGGAATTATGCATTATTAAAAGTATCATATTATGCCTACCTCCATAAATTGGTTTGAATATTAAGGACCCAATGATATTAAAATCATAACCACATACTTGATGTACTTACCTACTATCATGGGCTCATTAAATCATAATATCTATTTATTACCTACTTTGTTGGTTGGTTATTGTTAGGTATATATTATTAAATATTTGACCTAGTTTTATTATGTAGATATATTTATGTATTATTTTGTTTTCTTTTTATAACTTGTACTTGAAACCATAAACTCGATTGAAAATAAAAATCTATGGGAACAACCGGCTACCCGCGCGTTGATGTCTTTTCTATGAACGCTACAGATTTTACATTAATAACTCTATAGATCATTTAATATCGGTTAATATTTACGTTTTCAATCCGTTTATTTCACCCTGGCTTAACTCTGGTTGAATTCGTAAAAAGATCTAGGTAGGTAAGAGTCGCAGGTTTAAGGCTTAAACCGCAAAAAACATTTACGAAAATGAGTTAAATGTGTTAAGTTCCAATAGATATAATTGACTAATAGTTAGAACCCCTATACCTAGTACTTACCTATCTTGTTACCTAACTCCATAATGTTTAGAGAAGTTTTCGTAATTTAACAACGTTCTCTGTACTTATTCTCTATATTTTTATTTATAAGACGTTAGAGAACGTTGTAAAATAATGACCAAATGATAATATGCAGAATATGTACCTATGATGCAATGACCAGTATTTATGAAACAAGTTATAATTCTAAGAACAAGGTATAGGGTGTGATTGAATATGAATGTAGGTAATTTAATTCTTTCAGTAACACTTATCCATACTAATATTATAAATGCGAAAGCTGTGTCTGTCTGTCTGTATGTCTGCTACGCTTTCCCGGCCCATCTTTTCAACCAATTTTTCTGAAATTTGGTATAGAGGTAGGTTATATCCCGGTAAAGGACATAGGCTTTTTATCCCGGAAAATTCAAGAGTTCCCGCGGGAATCGATAAAACTTGGTCCACGCGGACGAAGTGGCGGGAATCATCTAGTACTTATTAAAATGTAAAAAAGTGGCATGTGGACTACACATAACTATTAACTACTGTCTACTAATGACCTTACTTCGTATATTAAACGTTATATTCCGATTACAATTTACAAGCAAGTCTCGCAGATTAATATTTATTTTATTGCTTCCTACGGATGCTTGATGAGACACGGCGGGATCAAAGAGTCCGCTTGATTGCAATTATGGAGATGTGTACACTGGGCACTGGTCACTTGTACCTGACATAGAAGTTTATATCTTAAGATGTTGACTTTAGGATTGGTTTTGGTTTGATATAATTGAGCTGGATTTGCTATGTTCTCAATACATTGAATGTTACATGAGTGTGTATATATGAGTTTGGTATGTAGGTATGTATAATTTCGCATTTAATTGAGAACAGCCGACCAAGTAGGGAAGTATTTACTGCTAATTACAATGAGGTGGACATCTATTTATACATTTTTAATTAAAGTTATATCCCTGCCTATAGTAGCACTTAATAGTAGGTACCTTTAAGGTAGGTACCTGCTTATAAGTGTACTTCTATTTGGAGCTTCTATTTCAAGGTTCCACATGTGGACATTGGTACGAACGTTTTAACACATAATAATCTGCGGTTTCCCGCTATCCTATCAAGATTTTACATTCTTAATCACACCGAGACATTTCAAACTCCATTTTTAGTCAAAGATTGAATGGCTCTGTCAAAAGAGGAGCGATAAGAAGGCAAAGTGAATGTTTATCAATTAGGTATCTTAATAATAGGGATAATTCCATTAAATAATTATTCAGAGGCCGATAATATTCTATCTTGCGAGAGTTTTCCTGTGAAAAATAGAAAAAATTTGGAAAAATTTGGATCTTTACCATATTTTGCCATTATTTAAAAGAAAATGTAATATCAGCCACATTTCAGGGTATTTATGATTTATTTTGTTGTAGAACACAGAGTTGGTGCTGATGCAGAGCCGCCCGCATGCGAGACGCGTCTTCTCAACGGGGACTTGTGGCGACGCTTCCACGACATCGGCACTGAGATGATCATCACTAAGGGAGGAAGGTAAGTGATGTTCTTATGTCTAGTCATATAGCCTGTCCATACGCCTACACCGTTTTACCACGGAACAGCAAGAATTCGATAGCGCGTGGTTTACGTTCAATCTGTTTGTACGAAACGGTTTTGGTCTATGTTTCTGATACTAACCGCTAAGGCCCGATTTTTTATTATTTTCTGCCACAAATAAGTAGGAACCTTTACGGCTAGAGTAAATAGGCAGATTCTGGCGAAGCGCTGTCCAATCTAGACCTCATCATCGCTGTACTCAAGCGCAAAGTATATTTTGCAATTAATAAATACTCACATAGTCCATAGATCGATCCATAGTCCATGCATTGTTATTTGTTACTCCACTTCTTTTCGATCATCATTGCCGTAGTAGGTACTATTTGTGTGAGGGGTTGCGCACTAGATCCGGATTTTTGGATTCTATTCGAGTGTATAGGATCAAGTGCCAACACATCGCAAACTTTCATACAATTAGTACAACGGCTGCTTCGGATCGAGAATACTCGAATTCGGATCGGATGCCAAGTATTATAAAACTAGTGACCGCCCGCGAAGGTTTTTTTGGACGAATTTCAAAAAATCCGACATTATTCCTTGTCTAGAATAAAGGGAATTCCTCTGTATAAAATTTAGCTGGCTATAGATCCAAAGATTTGGGCTAGGCGTTGATGAGTTATAGTCATGAGGACCTAAGAATGGAACCCGACTCTCAAGGCAAAATATTTTGCCGACGGCATTCGTTCTTGAAACGATAGCTATAAAAATACATTATTTATTGATAATTTTTTAAAACACCTTTACCATTTATCTACATATGGTAAAGATTTTTAACTTTTTAAGGAGATAGTCCGCTATGGAATCAAAAAAAACCCGACCCTTGTTTCTTAATTAACGAATTTGCGGAAATGGGAGGAGCATATCCTTAAGATAAATAATAAAACGCGTGAAATTGGTCATTTCGTAAATTGACGTTTTTATCCTAAATATATTCGTATATAAGATTTTCCATGGTTTTGTCTCACATAACTTGCCTTAAAAAATTGGTTGAGGTAGGTATAAAATTCCACAGCTTTGAAATTGCTGTCACTCGGTTCCGCTAAAACATTCTTTTGGCCTATTATGATAACAACCCATGTTTATGTAGATATAAGTAAATAATTAGTACGTATGAATATTTTTAGGGTCACAATTGTAAGAATAATATTTAAGTAGGCGATTTCCGCGCGTCTGTACTTTTAAGCTGGAAATATACTAGCTAGCATGTCGTTTTGTGTTGTTACTTGTCAGAAGCCTGTATCGGTTTCACACATCCATGCTTAATAATAGTAAGTTTGTTGGGAAATGTATCTACCTATCTTACTTCATTGTAAGCTTGTCATTTTTGATAGTATGTACCTTAAATACATATACATATATGTACCTAAGTAAATAAATCCAAGATTTAAATTTTGATATCAAATAAATTATATTTCGAAATAAAAAGTTGAACGACAAAACTAAGTATTTTAATTATTTTTGTTTGAAATTTTAGCTCTTTATGTAGGTACCTAGATATCATGGTAAAAACGGTATCTCGAACCCCTAGGTATGCTATATTAAATTATATTATTATTTCCAAATTATCCACAAAATATCATAATTAATGCAGAAATGTGTATGTCTGTCTGTTTTACTGTCTACCAAATATAGTTCAGAGATATAATGCATCCCGGAGACAGATATATACTTATAGGTATTTTATCCCGTAAAATTGAGGACTTTCTACGGGATTCCTAAAAACCTATATCCTCGTCGACGAATTTATGGGTAGGTACTTATCATCTAGAAAAAAAAAGCAAGACTGTTGCAGAGCTATACGCGTAGACTCCTGTAATTAACCTAGCAAGCTGCTCATCCGTCATAAATTTCTATAAGGCAACAAAAACTTAACGAAAACCCATTAGGGCTGCCGAATCTGACGCGGGGCTTGTTAACGAATAATTCGGTCCCGGCCGGACCTCCGTCATAGACAAAACAAACAGCTGCCCAAATAGCAATTTGTGCATTTCTCTAAATGGCCGAGCACAAATTATAGCTTATTATAAGCTTGTTTGCTTTACGACTGTACCCCTTCAATTATTTTTTTTTCTTCATCAATAATGCGAGTGAAACGACGCTCGTGAAGAAATTATATGTTCGTGTCGAACTCCGCGCCTCCGACGTTTCCTGCTCGGAGCGCGGGCCCGTCATGCGATTTCCGCGCGTCTGTACTTAGTAAGCTGGAAATATACTAGCATGTCGTTTTGTGTTGTAACGTGTCAGAAGCCTGTATCGGTTTCACACATCCATGCTTAATAAGTACCCAATATTATAAATGCGAAAGTGTGTATGTCTGTCTGTTCAACCGATTGCGATGAATTTTGGTACAAGGATAGTTTTATTTATTTTTGTTCTTTTTGTAAAAAATATGTCTTATATAACTAACAGAAAATAAGTTAAGTGGACAAGTGGTTAATCTCTCGAATATATATTTCTGACGGCTTTACTTTAAAGTGAGTAAGGTGAAATTGTTGATGTTAGTGTAGGTTGTATCCAGGGGAAGGTTAAGGGCTACTTTTTAACTCGGAATATTAGTATTGACGCACCGAAGTCAGTTGAGAGCACGCCTTTAAGAACTAGAAGATACTTCAGAACTTGTTCTTGGCTGATGTCGGTTTATTTATATGGGCCTATGTACCTACTCGATATGGTTCTGACACGACACGCCACGGCCCAACACAACACGCTAGTATGTTTCTAGCTTCAGGCATGCACCTCGGTCTCGAGACTCTCGACCCGTCATTACGCATAACCTTGTACCTTCCGTCCAGGTCCGTCTGCTAAAAGAAGTATTATTAAGACCACTGATGACATCCAAGATAAGCGTCGAACGACAAATGCCACCCCGTGTCTCGGAACTCGATTAAAGTAAACTTTACAAATAAGAGTAACAATAATTATTCTGTAAGCGCATAGCTGACGTGCGGGCAGGCTGTTAGGGAGAGCTTTTTGCGCGTTTATAATTAGCCACTCTCATCTCCGCTCCTGTCATCTCCTACACGTTTTTTTCGTTGCCGCGAAGAGGGACCACCGTGCGGGCTGCCCAGTATTTTGATAATTTACCGCTTTATCCAGACTTTAGTGAATCTCGTTAACCGCTCGCACCGGTCTAAAGGTCAGTTTTGTTTGTTTTGTATTAATGAAGCCGCGCGAGAGGCCGGGGGCGAGCCGGCGCCGGCCCTGGCGCCACGGGAATCGAAATGGGTCAAAATATTTAATTTATTTCTCGTATTGAAGGCTAGTTGCGTACGCGCGTTAGCCGTAATTGAGTTATTTCACACTAGTCGCCTTGCGCACGTTTCGGGGATTGGGAAACTGTACAAATTGGTGTGACTCGTAGCTTTTAGCGCTCCAAGGAATTCTTTATCCAGAGATGGAGAGAGGAGTTCGGCTCGGGTTGTTGAATTGGAAGTGCAAACAGAAGGATTTGGGCGGTTCGTTTGTGCGGGCGACGAGTATATAGCGGAGTTAACACCTGCTGCATTCGGCTGCCATTCTATCGCTCTATGTAATACTGACGCTGGGGGATTGTAGCTCGTCTCCATCTTCCCACCTGTGCACAGTTGTTAATTAGTACCGTAGGCACAAAGCACACCAATCCAACGTCTATTTTCCAAGATTGCGTATTAACTTATCATTAGTATGTGAATGCAAAGAATGTGAACGATCGCTACGTTAGGATGGAAAACGGGAGTTTATTTTTAAATTTTGATAGGGTCATGAAGTCGAAGATAAATAAACATCGGCCCAATAATAAACCACAAAATGTACAAAGTGACATGTTACATCTGCCCTCTATTCGGAGATAATAGCGGCCCTCATAATATTACACGTACAAACAAACAAACTCTGGTTAGGATAGAATAGGTCATTTGTTTTTTCTCGAAACCGAAATATGACAAATGGGCGAGGCGCGCCGGCGCAGATCGCTCGCGTGTCGTCGCGCGGACCTCCCGCCATTTTAAAAACAAACAGACAACATAAAAACTTGTTATTTATTTTCGTGTTATTCCGAAGGGAAGGGCGCGCCCGAATTCGCTTGAAAAAATCGTAAGTTATAATTAAAAACGTCTGACTCTGAGGTCTTGCGTTCGCGTCTGCTTCGCTGTGCTTCGTTCGCTGGATTCTGGATTGCCGTCGGGATGAGCACGCACGTAAATTGTCATACTTAAAACTGCTCCTAAACGTTTGAAGATTCCAGACAAATATCTGGGGTGTGATTCTCTTAGGTAAAATATAATGTACAACCGTTGCAGTCAAAATCGATCTCTTCGATGCTACATCGCAGACCGCGAAATGTTAATAGTTAAATTAAATTTTTCTTAGAGAATCACACTGCGGCAGTCTGATTCATTACATAAACATAGGTAAACATTTACACGATGTATAACATCGAAGAGATCGACCTTGACTGCAACAGTTGCAAATTTTATTTTACCTTAGAGAATCGCATAGCTGATCTCAGTCATTGTGAGGGTTTCACTTGTGGATGTATGGGACTTCGCATTATATTCTCATGCTAGCCGACGGCGGGACGGGCATTCACGTAAATTTTCATAACTGCACCGAAATGTAAGAAGATTCCACACAAAAATCTGATATCAGTCATCGCGAGTGAATGTAGGGTCGTCCCGGCGCTTGTTCCAACAGAAATACCGATTAATTGATTTGATCTGTGTCGTAATTAAAATGGGTGATTAGAGCGCGGGGAGCGGCGCCGGCGCCTCAAAGCGTCTCAGTCAGCATTCCTTTTGTTTTACCACGGGTCGTTTGTCGCCTGCGTGATGCGTGGGTCGCTCGCCGTCCTGCACGCACGTTTGCGTCCGCCGGTACGGGGGAGTGAGAGGCGTGCGGGCGCCGACCTCCTGCGGTGCCGCCGGCCGCCCGCCGCGCGCCCCGCCCAGCCGACCAGCACTAATAATCAGATTATGAGAGCCCCAGTCTCAACTGCTTCCCCTCAGACTCCTCTCATCACTCTTCACTGTCTCCTGAAAATTTGACAGCAGTATTTCACTTATCAAATTGTTGCAATACCTTAGATCGAGAGATACCCTCGCCGGCCGACTAAAAATGCCCTGAGAGGGAGCCTGAGAGAAACTAGATACCTACTGCCCATTTATGATAAAATGTGTTGATATGAAATTATGACCGTTTCGATATTTTTATTTTGTTTTTTTTTTTTTTATATTTGACCCGGATAGACTCATAATCGGTTAATTACCTAATTGTTATCTTATTTGATGAATCTATGATAAACATGTAGAATTTAAAGAGTAGGTAGAAATTAATTACGATGCCAAAAAGCTTTAATTGCTTAATTCAATTTCACGCTATAAAGTCGCACCTAATATCCGTAAAAACGGAGTTGTTTGTGCGACTCGAGAGCTGATTGAAGTAGTTTAGCGTAATAAAGGCTTGGATGACGTAAGAATTGTGTCGTCGTAACAAAAAGCACGTCATTGTAAGTAATGGGTAATGCTGCATCGAGTGGGCCGGAATCCGAAGCACGCGCCGAGCTGCCGTCGCCACTGAGCGATCATATCGCGATGTCTCCAGGGAACGCGCACCTACCCTCGATTAGCTCACAGTTTGTCAGAAAAACAACTTACATCGCAGCCATTAAACGCGGTGACTGGACGCGAATGCACTATACATCGGCAATGTACCTACGACGCGCATCCCGGACGATGCGTAGATAGCCGAGCGAACGAAAACGCAACGTCACCGGCTCCCGCACCTTGCCCTAAAACAATCGGCCCACCAAAAAAAAAAGCTAATACGAAAACAATAAATTGAATTTAGAACTTAAAAAATGTGCGGACCTCGACGTCAGCGAGCGGCGCATGATTCCTTTTTTGCTGCGACCCTTGATGATAATTTCTCATTAGGTTATAACATTTTTGTCGGTCGAATCGTCGTAAATTCCTCGAATAATTTAGGGAAGAAAGTGGTCGTGTTGGTGATGTTTTGTTTTTATGGCGCCAAGGAGCCCGGGTTAGATCGGTATCTGCCGATACAAGCGTTTAACCCATGTTACGTGGAAGTCGGGAATTATTCTCACGGACTCCGAGGTTGTTTGCTAACAACTTGTAATATGCTGATAAACGATAAAAGGTTACGGCTTTGAGACGACATTTTTGCCACATTACAATTAACCAGTCGATTATACGGATCCATCATCGCGACTAACGATTACAAGGGATATAATTAACTTGTGTGCATAAGGACAGGACAGTCTGATTGAACATCGAAAGTAAAATTTAATTTTTAC
This sequence comes from Erebia epiphron, assembly GCA_963932025.1. Lineage (NCBI taxonomy): Eukaryota > Metazoa > Arthropoda > Insecta > Lepidoptera > Nymphalidae > Erebia > Erebia epiphron. The sequence continues at coordinate 39,736,251 of OZ009948.1, read as the reverse complement.
TTACTTTTAAGAAGGAACAGGAATCTGATCACGACATCATTATCATACCCACAGAAACCATTACATTTTAATTTTCTTGGGAACTTTTACGAGTAAGCCTAGTACCTACCTAGGTAATTATTTTAGCTAAGAGTTAGCCCTTGACTCTCAATCTTAATTAAGAATAAAAAGTGACGATGCAGTATAAATTTAAAGTCGGCGACTGATAGGCGTATGATACTTTTTATTAAATCCCTGAGGTATAAGGTACCTATCCGATTTTACGCGGCATGGATTTACACACTTTTTAACATGTACTTAACACTTTCTTCAAACCTATTTATTTGTACACCATCTCAGCACCCATAAGACTTGGGGCCCCATTAGCTAAAATATTCACGTAGTGGCCATTATAGCGGAGTGCGTGATCATAACTTCAGTGCCCTCTTTTATTTTGTCCTCTAGGAAATTCGACCATGCTGCAGAGAGTTTGTCTTTCAGTAAACGTTTGTACCTGGTCTCCCTCAGGGTATTTTTCTACGTATAAGTAGGATTAAAAATGCATGCAATCTTATGGAAGTTACCTAACGCGTAAAGGGTGTGACAATTTCGGTTTTCACGCGGCATCAAATCAAACACTTATTTTGTAACACTTTCTTCAAATCCATTTATCTGTACAAAATCTCAGCACCCATGACTTGAGGCCCCCATTACCCACAACGTTCACGTAGTGTCCATATAGCCGAGTGCGTGATCATAACTCCAGTGCCCTCCCTAGAACCCCCGTCATTAGGAGGCGCGGGCGCTTCACGTCAGTTATTGTCATTAAAATTTGGGCACGTACTCGTAGCGACAGTAAAAACATGACTTATATTATAAAGGTTTCGTGTTTTATTAAATTTAATTTTTATGCAGATTGGTGCCCCCTGATGCGTAACTATGGGAAGCGGTGGTAGTATCGTGGACTTCGGCTTCCTATTCCGGGGTCCAGGGTTTGAATCCTGGAATGCATCTGTAACATTTCGGAGTTACTCATGTGTTTTTAGCAAATAATAATATATACATATCACTGCTATAATGGTGAAAAAATAATCTAGGTACGTGATAGAATATTAATCTATGCTACACAAGTACGTATGCCATTCCGCCGGGCTTGGCCAGACAGCGTTCCAAATCGTTCCACCTTCGTTGGCCACCTTTCTAAAATATCTAAGAGGAGAGTAGATATAGTTAGTTGATTGGTGACAGGTTGACATAATTATGATGATGATGATCTGAGGAGGATTTGGGAAATGAGCTGTTTTTAGGGTTCCGTACCAAAATGGTAAAATGGGACCCTTATGGTGCGACTTTCTCCGTCTGTCTGTCCGTCCGTCACACTCGATTATTTCAGTAACTACCGAAGCTATCGACATGAAATTTGGAATAGTTGTGTATATTAGTGGCCCAAAGACACTGGAATTAAAAAAATTGGAAATTATTTTTGTTCTTATTTAAAAAGGGGGGAAAATCTGAGGGTTGAAATTTAAAAATGAGATAACTGTACTGTGTGGGGTATCATATGAAAGGGTTTACTTTGTACATTCTAAAACAGATTTTTAATTCAAAATTTAAAACAAAACAAAAACAAAAAATACCCCCCCCCCCCCCTTATCTCCGGAGTTTACCAATCGAAAAATTTGAAATAATTATGGTCAATAGGAATTGACGTATATTTTACAGGAAAACTATAGCTAATGCTCTAACTAGCATAGTTTTTTTGATATTAACAATAAACCTCTACAAACAAAGTTAGTCTTGCGGTTCATTAACAAAGGTAATTATTTATTAATAATGGTACGGAACCCTTCGTGCGCGAGTCCGACTCGCACTTGCCCGGTTTTTTTTTTCAAGTGATCGAGCTTAAAGGAAATAACTAAATCTACCGGAAAGTATACTTACCTACCCAAACTAGATTTTTTTTACCCAATTTGAAAAGTGGAAAGTGCCAAGAAAGCTGGTCCCCTATCCGTTATATTAAACATACCTAAGCCTGAATCTTTGGTTGATGAATCATCGTATCAAATGTAGGCAGAACCTTTATTTCTCTACTACTAATTACTTGTGCAGGTAAGAAATTTAACGAATTTATTTTAACGAAGCTTACGTTTAAAAAAAACTCAATACCAGGAAAATCAGAAAAGGAAACCTAACACCCTAAGGAAATTATTACTCCTTTCTCACACCTCAATATAATTACCGGTCGGTATAAATTTCGAACTTAATTTTTAAGGAGCCGCTACGCATCCACGTTTAGGGTTTCAACGAGATGTTATCCTCTTGGCCGGCAGTTGGACCCACAATGCTATGTAAATATGCGCCGGCGCCACTGTATCGCGCCCAAATCATTTGTCCAAAGAAACTGCAACGAAATACTCAAAAATGCAAATAATCCTTGGATATTTACGAAGATATTCATCTGCCGTATGATGTCAGACTTATTTTCACTAAATGTTTTGCGTGACTTCATTCGCGTGGAATTAAGTCTTTTTTAAATGCCGTGGGACTTTTTGATTTTCCGGGACAAAAAGTAGCCTACAGGTATATCTCTCCATGTCTTTATGAATTGTAGATATACATGCAAAAAAAACATAACATCACGCATCTTTGTAGGTACCTACTTTTTGTTTTTTAAAGTTTCTTGATTCACCATCATTTCTTTGGCGATTTTTCATTATATACGTTTTAAAATCCTGCGTGTGGAAATCCTTGCAAGAGGCCTATGTCCAGCAGTGAACGTCTATCGGTTGAGGATGATGATGATGATGAAGTTTTAAAAATAATCGACTTCCGTGATTATTTTTTAAACGAATGGTTTCAGCTATGGTTCTAACATTTATAGCTAAGATGAAGGATTGAAGATGAAGGGCAGAACAAGCTCAGCAAGTTCAGGTCTTTAAAACGAAAATAAATAAATAGGCAGCTTCAAAATGGATAGATATAATTCCGCGTGTAGATAGTTACTCAAGTCTATTTCTTGTCTCCCTAGTTTGGTGAAAGATATTGTCCAACAAATCGTGGCAAAGTAATGCTGAGCCACCCGTGCGCGCGATACGATCACCGCGACATCGCCGCATCGCGGTATCACGACACGATGTATATCTACCACCCGCTACCGAAACCGAGCATTGTCTTTCACCCACGCAACCAAAAAACAACGCTATAACAACTTTAGATAAAACCTACAATCCCTTGCATATCATTAAAATTATCTCAAAGTTCCACACACCAAGGAATTTCCTACTTTGAAATAAGCACAAAGAATCTAAATTCCTTTACGAAGGTTAGTTGGTTACAGGGATGGGTGAGGATACGAGCAAGTACTGCCACGATTTTCTAATAAAAGTATCACTTGGGTGTCATTGCAGCCCACTCTCAGGTTGTGAGAACAAAGTTGTTTATCACGATTAAGTATGAGTATGAAAAGGGCGTGATGTATCTAAGTGTTTACGGTACTTTCCATAAAGAACAACAGACAATTTAATCAAATTATAATAAAAAGCTTTTATATACTTACTCTGTATACATCAAACATACCTACATTAAAGATTAATCTAGCTTATTTGGAACTGAAGCTACTAAATATTGGTCATGACACCAACATTTTTAACCTAAGTATGTAGTTATTTAAAATACTAACTCACTGGTTTGAAGTTTTTTTAAATTTTCCGGGATGCAAAATGTAGCCTTTCTGAAAATGCAACCTATTTCTGTAGTAATATTGGTCCAAAATGGTTGAACAAATGGGGCGTAAGAAAAACGGATAAACCAATGACCTTCTATACACAAGGACATCGCACTGGCGCGCATATAACAAGGGACCAAGTAAGCGTGCTTAAGCTCGTTGCAAGCACACTTTTTTCATTAGTCGCATGTTCACTGCGAAGCTGTCAGGATGCCTAAGTGCGCGTTCAAAAAGTGCCGAAATAATACATTTGTATAGAAGGGCATTGCAATAAACGGACACACTTTCACATTTACATTATTAGTAGATATAACTAAGCAAAGATGAGATCATCTCCTCCACTTCCCTTATCCTTGCGAGATTTAAACGATGCTTGCAAGCCCCCACCGCGGTGGTAATTGGAATGAAACACTGTGGGAAGGATTTCAGCGTCAACTGATTGGCGTAAACTGTAAAGTGACGCACCGACATCACACGTTCTTCTCTGAAATATGTAACGATGGGTCAATGTCAATAGAGTGTCACCCGCACCGCTAATTGCGATGACGCGGCCGCGGCGCGTTTGAGCCGGGAGCCCTACGCGTTACACGATTCCCGGTATAATCGCCTTGATCACCCGCCTATGTTGCAAGCGATTAGCGAATCAGGCAATGATATGCAATTTTGAAAGAGGAGGATGCATCAAGACGATATAGAAAAATAACCGACGTAGCTCGAAGTGGTTATGGACGAAACACATAGGTGCTTGAATGACGGTCTGCCACTGGAAAGCGCAGTGTTAAACGATCCCACACTAAATGGGTGTAGGTACACGAATGATCTTAAGCGAGTAGCTGGTAGCCGCTGAACGCAAGCGGCACAAGACCATGTGGATTATCCATAAAGTACGTCACACGTTAAAAAGGGAAGGGGGTCTACGAAGTCTGACATTCTGTGACAAGGGATGGGAGGGGTCCTAAGTTTGGAAGTGGTGTCTTTATTTAATAATTTCTAGATGTAGGTACCTAAATTGTAAGATATGTGACACGTCACACTAGGGCTCACAAATGTGACCAACTGTGACAAGGACGGGGGAGGGATCAAAAATCACTAATCAAATTAGTGTTACCTACGTACTTTATGGATGACCCCATGTCATATGCCTTGCTTCTGGGTAATGCTCTCGGAATTGAGCATTCGCTGAAAGATCGCTTAAAAGTACCGGTTTTATGCCCATTTTCAATGCTCGATGTTCTACATTAATATCAAAAGCTCGCCGCTCGTCTGCTTGCGCCACACGAACCGAATTAATTTCAATTAACACACGCGGGCTTAATTGTGAATCGGGTGCGGATCGCGTGCAGCGGCCTCTTTGTCGGCGCGACTGAACTCCTCTGCCACTCTAATTCGCGATTCAAGGCGTTCATACACTTGCGATCCGCGAGATTGTTTACCAAGACTTCATAATCATCCAATATCATATTATGCGTACCTATAGGCATCAAATCTATCCAAGCTACAGTTAGTTAGTCTTCACCGAGCATATTATGTCGTTGCGACTTACAAAAAAGTTTCAAAATGTGCCAAGTAAAAACTTTATATATCCCCTACGAGAACGCATAATTTGTATAGAATGTCAGGTTCAATTTCTTTTCTGTAAGAATGAAAGCAAATCTTCCGGATCATCAGAAAGTTCTCGTATGTTCGGTAAGATATATGATGTGATAATTTCACCATACTAAAATTCTACATCAATGTATTTCATACAAGAAATATTCCGAAAGCTTTTCTTTATAATAAACTTTATTTTCAGATAAGTAATATATAAGTAGATAAAATTAAAATCTAAAATAAATCTAAATTAAAAATGCAATGCGCTGCAATGAGGCAGTGTGCCCAGAACGCTGGCTGCGTTACCCCGCTGAATAGCCAAACTTATATGTTGGCCGAGGTAACTGCCAGCCCTCCGGTCACCTGTGGACTCTGTGAGACGAGAAGATAAGTCCTTAAAAAAGGATCTGGCATCTTCGCCCCACGACCCCAGGGTTTTCAACACCAAAAGGCACAAAAATGGCGCAAGTATGAAATTATTTTCAATAATTTCATACTTGCGCCTCTTGGTTTTTTCTTTTGAATTTCTATTCAGCCTTTTCATTCATCATTCATTTCAGCTACTCGTATGACAGAAATATGACTTAAAACTTACGTAGCCCGTAAATTAACATTGTATAGATACTTACGTACCTAGGTACCTACTGAAAGAGTGAGCAAATTATGGAAGAAATTTATTGGGTTTACTAGCTAATGCCCGCGACTTCGTCCGCGTGGAATAAGTTTTTTTGATTCCCGCGGGAACTCCTTAATTTTCCGGGATAAAAAGTAGCCTATGTCACTCTCCAGGTCTTCAACTATACCCATGCAAAAAATCACGTCGATCCGTTGCTCCGTTGCGGCGTGATTGAAGGACAAACCAACAAACCAACAAACAAACACACTTTCGCATTTATAATATTACTAGCTGATGCCCGCGACTTCGTCCGCGTGGTTTAAGTTTTTTGTTATTCCCGCGGGAACTCCTTAATTTTCCGGGATAAAAAGTAGCCTATGTCACTCTCCAGGTCCTCAACTATACCCATGCCAAAAATCACGTCAATCCGTTGCTCCGTTGCGGCGTGATTGAAGGACAAACCAACAAACCAACAAACCAACAAACAAAGTGACTTTCGCATTTATAATATTAGTATGATATGATGATGATGATACTATTATTTTATCGCAATATCGGAATACAACGTAACTGTAGCAAGTGTGCTAAGAATCTTTACTCTGCCTTCTCGCTTCCTCGAAAAGCTTCCTAAAATACAGGCGCCGCTCTCCATACTTCCGCTTGGCAGTAATCGGCTCTGAGACACACATACGTTCCCAGTTATCCATAGAGATGAACGGTTCTAGGTACAGCGGCTTTACGCTCGACGGGCGGAGATCCTGCGCTTGATGGATGGACCGATTGATGATGCTTGCAACAGTTGTTACTTCGTACTTGGCCAACGATTCCACTGTTCAGCGAAAATATTATTGTTTGTTGTGGTTAACGTAAGGAACGTAAACGTATAGTGCCAACTCGTTCTGGTAAATAAAATAGGTAAATTCTCTACCGAACGAAGAGCTTAGAAGAAACTTAGAAAGTTCTATTATTATTATTTATTTAGTTATCTGGACAGCCAACACTTGATACACTAACATTGTCATATTTAACACGCATACCAATACATGATAAATGCTCAACGAATTATAATTCGGCTTAAATTAAAAATATAGGCTATCAAAACATACACAAAACTGACAATAATAATTATACCAAGATAATACAATTTCACTTAGATAGAAAGTCTTTAGCGAGTCTTTAGTCTTTAGATCTTTAGCAAAAAAAATTACATTAAACACTTTTATAACTTTTTATTTTTACTACCTATATTAAAAAAGTTTAAGGTAACTTTAGATATTTAACTTTATTAACTGTGTATTATTCCATAGCGTTCGGTTCTGGTGAACTAGTAACATCAGATATATACCTATTGTTAATTGCAGCAGTTATTTGGTGAAACTTTTCTTTATTTTTTTTTCAGTTTTCTGAGCTTTCAGACTCCTGAAACGGTTTTATCTGGAAACTATAAAATATAAAAATTGCAATAATAAAAAAATCTTCGCTGCACATTGATTTTTGACACCTAGGCAAGCTCTATTAGTTACACTGGTCAAAATCCTTTCAAAATTTTGAACCTACATGTTTAGTTAGGTTTCCCAATAGTTATTATTTGTTATTTGTTTCACTAGATAATGTTTTTGATTTAGAAGTCTCGTAAATTATTCACTCTCAGTATAGTCTCGTATTAGTAGTCAGAATTTATTATTTTGAATTTATGGAAATCAATGGACATACCAATTACCAACCAAATTAACTGACCCTTACAAGAAATTCTTTTATTTTTATTACTATTTTTAAACATTCGTAGATTTATTTTTCTTATTAGATATATTTTATTTCTTTCCAAAACCATTTTACAAACGCGGCATCAGATGCTGTGAATTTGTGACATTAAAAAAACTATACGCTACTAGTATCTTTGAGATCTCTGTCTCAGATAAAAATCTCCGCGTTTTGAGGTGATCATCAATTCTTCCCTATATCGCAGCTTTGACAGAATTATAATTAGAAACTGTCCGTCCTTATGGTTTGTCGTTTTTAATGTCGCTAGCCGGATCCCATACTGCGCTCGCATTTCATTAGAGGAGTTAAAAAATTGGAAGATCTCATAAAACGGCGTGATTTATGCGCGGGCGGGAGCTAACGAGCGATCGCTAGTCGCCACTGCTGAGTCCGCGTTATGAGTACTATTTCTATTCATATTACCTGTCATATTTTATTGAAGTAGCCTTCATAAGTTCCCATTAAAAGTTTATGTAAAAAAGTGTTGTCATCAGTTTTGTAACTGTTTATTTCAAAACAAACAGGATTATTGCTAGAAAATATAACATTATTACAGAATGATAGTCCAGCTATTCTAGGTGTTGCGTAGGATTTTATTATAGGTATTAAAAATTCACATATAAAATGTAGGTAATCATCGATTTTTTAATAATGTATTTTAAAATAAGATAATTAGATTATGTGGCCAATTCTGTTTATCACAATCTCTAAACTAAACTAAAATGACAGCTTTAATTTTTGTTTTGTGCCTTTCCGCAGGGAGTATTATGAAAGGGTTAGGGGGTAGGGATTTTTTAATGCTGTCATTTTAGTTAAGTTTATAGATTGTGTACAACAGAATCAGTATCTAAATATCTAATCTAGTAAAATAGGGCTTGAAGGCTTGAAGTAAGAATTGGAAAATGGCTGCTCTAAGATGACAGTACTCCACGCGACGATTAGTCGACGAGGCGAGCCGGTAATCGCTCGTATGCTGCTCCTATTTCTTACTAAAAACACTGTAGGTATTGCAGACTAGAGTGTACAACAAAAAGTATTTTTGGTGAATACCTATTAAGTTTTCTTCAAAGTTATAGAACAACTTACTTAATTATGTTCTAAACAACTCTCGTTTCAGTGTTATGTAGAGAAGTTGCACTTAAAAGTTTATTAATTAGGCCTGTGGTTAGCATATTCGACTGCGGCCGACGAGGTCCCGGGTTCGAGTCTGGTTTTCTGACAAGAATTTCTCGGCATCAGCCCGGAGTTATGAAGTTGGTGGAGTTTAAACCCCCGTGCCTCGAAGAGCACGTTTAGCCGTCGGTCCTGCGCGGTGCGCCTGATCTCTTTCCGGTCGTGTCGGATTTTCTGCCCCATCGGGCTATGAGAGAAAAGGAACAGCAAGTTTACATCTGTGTATGCGCACACACTTGTGCACTATAATATGAGAGATATTCACTCTCTGGAGATAGGCCGCCGTGGCCGAAATTTAGTCGGGAGGACATTATAGTAGGTAGATATTATTAAATTAACCCATACTTAGTAAAACACAAGGCAAAGGCATCGAGGGCATCGTAAATAAAATATTTGTTTCTTGCACAAAGATACCTTCGCGATCGAGATCGGAATCGGTCGGATGTATCTGTTGTTGTTATCTAAATGATCTGTTGTCCGCATCGATCGGCGTCAAGAGGCACATAATAGGCTCAAGATGCGGCCAGCAGATAAGCTTTGTCCACGCACGGCCGCAGTCCGCACTAAATGTCAACTAAATTACGGCATGTTTGTCGGTAGGATCGTGTCGGTGTTTTCGTAATTCAGGTTCCTTTTAGACGTGCCACAACCATTACCATACCAGGACTAGTCCATACCACAGAGGCGGTATTAAGAATTGTCGTAGTTCTAGTTTTAAGATAGGTAGCGTAATCTATTTTTAACCGACTTCCAAAAAAGGAGGAGGTTCTCAATTCGGCGCGTATTTTTTTAAATGTATGTCGGTGCATATCTCCGTGGTTTCTGAACCGATTTGAATTTTTTCAACCAACTCCAAAAAAGGAGGAGGTTCTCAATTCGACTGTGTATTTTTTTTTTTATGTTTGTTACCTCAGAACTTTTGACTGGGTGGACCGATTTGGATGATTCTTTTTTTATTTGAAAGGGCATACTTCCCAAATGGTCCCATATAAATTTTATCGAAATCGGTCGAGCGGTTTTTAAAATATCAACAATAAAATAAGTAGTTAGTTTTAGTAAAAAAAAAATGCACTTACCTACCTATGCGTAATTTGCAACGCGAAGCATCCAAATACCTGGAGAGGCAGCTTAATTAGATAATGCTGTTTTGATCTTTCAGGTTCTTTTTATTGATTAAGGAAAATATGATTTCAATTTGGCAAAATTACCTATTGTTTTTGTTTTTCATGTGTACAATACAGGTACAAAATCAGGAGCACAGACCAGTGATCAAGTGCACAGATTATAATTTATACAGAGGAAAGTAAATTGACACTGCCACAGAGGTAGTATAGCCTATACTACCTCTATGGACACTGCCATGATTAGGCCACAGACGAATTTAGAACATAAATGAGGTACCACACGAAAGTGGCGCCAACTTTTTTAACAGTTTTAATTGTTTTATTACAGTTATAATATTGTTTTTAATACTTATTTTAAAATGTGATAAGCGATATAGTAGTTTAGTTAATTAATGTATAATATTAAGGGATAGTGTTTGTAAGCATAGTTTTAAATCTAAGTAAGTAGTTAATTAATTAAATTCATCAGCAGTGATCAGGTTGGCGGGCCGCCCGGGCCGGTCCGGGGCGTCGAAAACTATTTTTAGGGATCGGCTGAAAATCAGCGCTGTTATGGTGTTTCTACACCATTACAGCATTACGCTGAGCCGATGCCCTTTTTGGAGTTATGTTGCCACAGTATAGTTCATAAGTTTTTTACTAGTAGGTACTTAATGTTTCTGTTTGTATTTTCTCTGTGTCTGGAAATTCCAAATAAAGATTTTATTTATTTTATTTATTTATTTACTTTGTATAGCGTGTGCTTGTTGTTGTAAAGTTGGCGCGGGAGTTTGAAGTCGGTTGTTTAAAAAGAATTTTTTATATTAAGTAAATTATTTCTATCAGTCGTTAGAGGAAGCTCTCGAGGTGATTGCATAAACAATTCTGACTCCAAATCCTCAACCCTGGCACTAAAAAGTCTGATGCGTCAACTTTGCTTATCCTTGTTAAACCCGCCCGACTTAGCTCATATAGTGGGTAGAAATCAAAATTATTTTGTACTTTACAGTTACGTTGGAAGTCGGTTTTTACTTTTTTGGAAATATTTTTTTTATCATTATCACGTACGTAGTTTTATCATCGTTCATTGCCGCAGTGTTGGATATTAGAAGACTTTGTCGTTTCATTTATTATTTGGCAAAAAATACAAAATTAAACCCGAAATTCTGCTCTCTTAGCGCGCAAGTTATGATTATCAAATCAAATTGATACAGTCTCCATTGTTGGAAATGCTGAATATTTAAAATCTGTATTTATTTTTACTGCAAAAGTGTATTTTAGTCATTCAAGGGTGATTGCGATTGTTACACTTTTAGCTGTCAAACTTTCGCTTTAGAAAGATGGCCACATATATCGGTGTCGTGTGGTCCGTCTGAATTACGGCATGTCTGTCTATCGGTATCTTCGCAATTTAAAGACAATCGCTTTGAGAGAAGGATCTGCCGGCGCCGGCGCTTTGGCTAGACTTTCCTCTTTGTCTTTTTCTCGATACTGCTAAGTGAAAGTATTAAGTCACCCCTTTTTTATTTTTGTAGAGCGTAGGCTGATATCGACAATAGACTCTTTTACAAAAAAGGATTGCAAAAATGTGTCATACTTTTACCGTACCTCAGGCTTACTTCTTAAAGTAGAAAGTTTTCTATTTTATATTGTGATTTAGCCAAAGAAGATGGAAATCAAGCACATTACGCAATATAAGATTTGAAATATTGAAAACAAAAAAAATGTTTAAAACGCAATATGCCTTTTAATAAAAGGTTGCATCTCTAAAGGTTCCGAAGCGAATTTAAAAAAACCGGCCAAGTGCGAGTCGGACTCGCGCACCGAGGGTTCCGTACTCAAGAAGTAGGTATAATTACCTTTGTTAATGAACCGCAAAACTAACTTTGTTTGTAGAGGTTTACTGTTAATATCAAAAAATTACGTTTGTTGTCTGGGAGCCCCCCTTTAATATTTACTTTATTGATATTTAATTATTTATTTTGAAAGGTAATATACAAGTTTATATTCTGTGAAAATTTGAACCGTCTACCTGTTACCATTTTTAATATTGAGCAAAAAAATACGAAAAAAACACGTTTATTGTATGGGGACCCCCCTTAATATATATATTTTTTTAATTTTTAGTATTTGTTGTTATAGCGGCAACGGAAATACATCATTTGTGAAAATTTCAGCTTTCTAGCTATCACGGTCTATGAGAAACAGCCTGGAGACAGACAGACAGACAGACAGACAGACAGACAGCGGAGTCTTAGTAATAGGGTCCCGTTTTTACCCTTTGGGTACGGAACCCTAAAAATGAGATTCAAAAACTTTGGAATCAATCCGAATAATCAATTTAATGTTAATCCAAAATTTATTCGACGTTAAAGCTGTAACACCAGCGAATTCGATACCCGATAATCGTGATCGAGAGTTAATTGCGGCGGTGATCACAAAAGACAATTTTATAATCTGCGAACGTATTACGAAACTGATGCAATTGCCGCACGCTACGATAAAACTTTTTTTTTTTGGATTTTAGATTTAAAAAAATAAGAGGAAAGTTTCGTTCTTACCGTGCACATACTGAAAATAAACTCGTTATACTGCAAGATGGTTAAAGTCGAAGAACGGGAACATTGAAGTTTAAAAAATAAACTCTCCAAACTTTCATAATATTTTTTACCAAAAATAAAATACAATTTCAGTTAGTGTCCCATTAAAATGAAAAAAAGAAATTTGATTTTTAAGCTTAATTCATAGACCAAAAATAAAAACTCGACAGAAAAGAGACCCAAAATGAACAGTGGTATAGTTTTAAGTCGATTTTCTTGCCAAAAATCCAATTCGCGTTGTAAAAGTTGTAAAGGCGCCGACGATGGGGTGATTAAAAATGTTAATTTCCGCAAAAGAGTCGGTGTTTGGGGTAGTAGTAAATTTAGTGAGCGGACATAAACATGTCGCAGGTGCGCCACGGGCGACCTTTGTCTGTCGCACGGCGTCACGTCGCCTTAACGCCTGTCGCACTAATCTAACAAGGCGTTATTTAACAAACTTTGGACATGTTTATAATTGTCTCAAATCATTTTGCGTCCTTTTAGATTTGCCTACCTAGTACGTGGCATACACGGCACGCGTGTAGTTAAGGCGCTGTGAGCTCACGAGATGAAAAACACAGGCGCGGAGGGGTGAAATCGAGCAAGCGTATGTCGCAAAAAATGTATGAAATCATTTGTAAAAAAAATTATTAACTTTTCAATACAAATGAATCCGACAATGTGTTTGATATAGAAATATTAATTTTATGTTATATTTCTAGAGCTAATTATTGGTTTCAATAAGGAGAAAAATTGCTTTATAAAAGGTAAATTTAGAGGTAAGTTTAAAATAAATTTCAATGCAGAGATTTTTTTAAATTGTGTTTTGAGTTGCGTCCGGTCTGCATAAAGGTCTTGAAAACAGCAAATTATTTTTTACAATCATACATTATGTCACCGTTTGATGGATTAAAAAACCTGCTTTAAAAAACCCCCTTTTACGCTACACAGGGTCTTAAGTAGGTATTTATCCTATTTTAGCGATTTTTATTAGGAACAGCATGCCTTTTATTAGGTCCATGAGCATGCCTAATTGTTTTAGAGTTGAAACTATACTATTATATATCTTATTGTTCTTAAAATATTAATAGAAGCATCATTACTATCGTCGCACTGCAGCTGCTACGAAAAGCCATTCTCCTTTTCCCTAATGTAAATATTAACCCTTTTAATGTTTAACATAAACAACCTTTGTTATTTATTGATTACAGTCATTATATTTATCTTTATGCCCGTCTGTTTCTTTGTCAATACAACTAAAACCTTTTGAAAAATAATTTCAATACAAATAGTCGAACGTGTGTCCGAATGTTCCGAAATTAATTTTTTTGCCACCTGCAGCCGCAGCGGCCGATAAAATAAAAACTTTTAAACTAAAAGATTTAAAAACGTTTTTGTCATGATCGCTATGATCGAAGGCGCTGTCGCTGATTTTGAACAAAGAGAGATAGATAATGCCCATCAATATGCTAATCCCGAGTTACGTCGGGACTATACCGAGCGTTTTTTATCCGTCCCCAAATTGGTTTATTTGTTTTGTTACAAGCATCTTTCCGAGTTGTTCCGAGTCTATTTGCAGAGGCGAGTGGCGACTCCACGGAGCATATGGAGTGTGTTTCTTTTTTAATTCTCTAAACAACTATGTGGACGTTTGTGAAAATATTTACGACTCTTGTTTGCATACAAAATTATTAGGTTGGTTTTCAACTGCAAGAACATATCGCTCTGAGCCGCCCTTTATATGTAGGTACCTGCGGATCGTGTAAGGTAATATATTATCAATAGGCAGGTTATTTATTGATTAAAGTTCCGCTTATACGACTTATTCGTAAGAAATAATTGATTAGGCAATAGGTTAATAGCTATTTATGCAACTGTATCGTAATGAGGGTCATTTTAATTCGAGTGCTGTTTTTTGATACGAGGCTTGCCGAGTATCAAAATAGGATAGTACGAGAATTAAAATGACTAATTACGTACAGTTGCATACAAGATTTTATCTACGACAAGGACGTCTTTATAATTTTTTACTTTATAAATTAATAAAAACCAAAAGTGCCAGAACCCAGAGCCGCTAAGCTATAGGTAATAGGTATCCTATTTATGAAGATAACCATATCGATACAGCTACGACTCATAACGATACAGCTCCCATACAACGTACTGTATCGTTATGAGAAGCAAACACGAAAGAGGGTTCAATTCGATATAGTTGTCAAATTCGAAATTGGAACTTTTCGATGCTGGAGTAGATAAATATTATTTTACTCTACATGTACTTACCTAATGCAGAGTAATATAATAGTTCTCTACATAATGAATTTTAAGAAAAGTTTTAATTTTATTTATTAAAAGTTAGCTTTTGTATTTCAAAGTCTTTGCTTATTGAAAAAACACTGTTTTAAAGTTTACGAAAAAAGATTTAATTTCGATCAATTTTCTTCCTTCTCTCACGAATATTTTGCAGTCCTATGAATATCCTTATTCGTTTCTTTCTCCATAATCAATTAATATTTATGTGTCCATGATGGTCATCTTATGGACTAATTTTACATGAATGTCCAATTATTTTTAAGATGTGAATGTTCTATAAATTTCAGAATACACATTATGATACTTAGTTGATAAGTCAATAACAAACATCGCCACAACATTGCTAATCAGAAACGAAACAAAAAGGGCTCCTCTAGCTGCGATTCTCACGGCGCGGGGTGCCCGCCGACTCCTCAAGCGAACAATTTGACACATCCAGGTGTTCGATTTTTTACATACAACACAATAGAGTAGGAGTGTTTGTCTGTTTACCCAGGCTCACATCTGGGACGGGCGAACATCTCATATGGACGCTAATGAACGACTATACGAAGTTATTCGAGAATACTTGGACATAAGAAAACTTGAACTCTAGTTAAATGTTCTAGTAATATGAAATGTTCTCTTAAATATTCTCGAACCAGAGAAGCCGATTTCAATAAAAGAAGCCAATCACTCAATGGGAGTTAGTAATTTACACAGTAGATATTATAACCTATGGTGCCAGTAACGCGTATTACCTAACCGTTACGTGCTTGTAGTGTTCAAAATTTTGTCCAATTCTAAACCTAGCAATCATCGTCAATAGAATTTTTTGTAGCAATTTGTGGGCTAGTATGTAAAACTGTTGCAGAATTGTTGTGACCATGTTGTGACGTGAAAGTATGATAATAAATGAGCCTCAACCTACATGCATTGATGCTAGTTCATACTTACCTACCACATAATTTTCATTCGTATTTCAAAGAAAAAGTGTTCTATAAAGTAGCTAAAGTAGCAGGTAATACCAAAATGTAGGTACTATAGTGGTTTATGGAGTTCATAATTGGCTTTTCGACGTGCAGACATCACTATCCGTTTGACAAACTTAACTAATTACGATTTTCTTACACAATTACACTACGGATTTGTTGAACCTTCACACTTTAATGAACACAATATTTTGTCCACAAGAATTCCGTGTTTATTTTACCTAGTAGGTACTTGTATGTGTTCAAGTAATCTCTTTGGTACTTGTAAAGTTAGGCCACTCGAAAGAGTTGCATCAGCTTTTTTATTCCTCACTGTCTTATACAAATGAAGCAGAGGACCAGATGTCGAGACAAGGCCGCGGTTGTCACGTTAACGAGCGCATTAGACCTTAACATTGAACTTGGCGATAAAACAACCATGAAACCAGTAGTAAAGATAATACAGAGACGTGGAGGAAGGTTAGGGATAGATAATTTTATAGCTTCGTCGAGTGATCTGATGTTAATGACACTTCATTGTGCTGCTACTGTGGTCTTTGTTACTCGAGATAAGTTTTAGTTTCTTCTCTCTTCTGTGGAAATACTTCTAAATTCGAATTATTTGCTGAAGAATTGCCTCGTCCATTAATTCAATGGTTAAAGTACTGAACGTCTATAGGTACCCAAAGAGGAAGAACGAAAGCTTAAAAAGCACAATAATTTATTCAAATAAATCTATGGATACAGATTTTATCACACTTATTTATTAGATACTAGCTGATGCCCGCGACTTCGTCCGCGTGGTTTAATTTTTTTAAATTCCCGCGGGAACTCCTTAATTTTCCGGGATAAAAAGTAGCCTATGTCGCTCTCCGGGTCCTCAACTATACCCATGCCAAAAACACGTCGATCCGTTGCTCCGTTGGGGCGTACCTAATTGAAGGACAAACCAACAAACAAACACACTTTCGCATAAATGCGAAAGTGTGTTTCATCATAGTTTTAATATTACAAAGTAATATTTAAAGTATGATTTACTTTAAATCTCACCTATAAACAGCATTTAAGGTAATTCTAGAGTATTTTTATTATTGTTTAATAACGTTTAACACTTTTGAACAATTTGTCACTGAAAAAGCGGAGTGTTGATTCAATAAGCGGCACCGAGTAGTAAACCTAAAGCGGATACGACTGGCCAAACGGCGAGCCGCGGCTCGCGGTCCGTTTAGCTAAGGTTTAGCTTCGATTTCGAGTGCGGATGCGAGGGCGGATGTGGCGGTTTCTTCCCGCGACCCGCTCTGTTAGCGCCTCCGTGCGGCAATTGGCAAGTTGTTACCGATTTATGACCCACTCTAAACTTTATTCAACACGATTTTGGTGGTCCCATTGTACTCCGCTAAGTCGCTTCCCACCGGCGAAGCCTCCGCGGCTTAGCGCGCCCTCCACCGCCTTTTATGGCGTTCCCTTTTTATAGGCTCCTTATTTCATTTGCATTGACGTATAACATATCGTTAAAGCGACGTGAACATTACATTCGTGATTGCTACAAGTAAATTTTACCCTTAACAGTTTTATTTGTCGAGGTGTAATGAAAGTTGATATTATTTCGTGTTAATCGTTGAAAACGATCGCTTAATAAATTTCGCGCTTTAATGAGGTCGAAAAAATTAATTTTTCTCCATCTCCGTAAACGCAGATATTTATTACGTTGCGGAGGAATTTTTCGTGTGCCGAAACAGTGAAATTTATTTAAAAATGAAACTTATAATAAAAAGAAGCTTTAAGATAACAAAACTGTCATGTTAATTACCTTCGAGGTATTAAGTTTAGCTGAGTAAGTATCAATAGCCAGGTCGTAAATGTAGCATTAAAAAGTATCTCGAAGATATCCAGAGGTTCTTCTCCGTGGTGGATTGTAATAGGCTTTTAAAAGCACTGCCGGGGGGCCGATTGCACATAAATTTTGCGCTTCGATCGTCACCTTTGTCGGTGCGTTCAAACGGGACGATAAATGGACAAGTTTCGATAAGGACGCCTCGAACGGTAGCAAGGGATTTGTCGAGGTACGGTCAACACGAGGCGTCGATGCCTACAAGTATTGAGAGTACATATTTGAGTTTGTACTGAGTGTTTATGTTTGAACAACGCTGGGACATTGGGTCAATACTGGAGACAGGCGACGCGCGACGTAAGGGTACGGGATTTTTGTTATTGGATACTTTACAGTGATGGCTTTATGTGACTGTTTAAAAAAGTAACATTTCATTGCACAGAGAAAAAAACACGTGTGGCACTCGGAGACTGCTGCGGTAAAGCTATTTGCATAGCATTTTTTATCAACTTACCTAACACTTTGGTTGCTATGACTACTTGTGTTATTGACATCAAATTATTGAAAATAAAAAGACTACTGACTATATGTTTGATAAACATAATTCTTTAAAATTATTTCATTTATATTCCAAATCATCTTTTCATAAAAATAGTCTTTTTATTTTCAATAATTTGAAGTCAACAACACAAGTAGGTAGTCATAGCAACCAAAGTGTTAGGTTTTCAATTTCGTTACGGAATTTCTGGATTCCGTCTCCACGCTCAAGGCCCGCGATAGAAGCTATGCAATAGCTTAAAAATTGTTTAAAAATACCAATACTTATGAGTACGACATTGAATGTTTTCGGTTGTCGATGTTTAGATTTGTAAAAATGTAAAAACGAAATAGTCAAGAAGGTTATAAATGATCTTTTAAACACTTCTATAAATTTAGAATTATAGAGTCAACTATCTCTCCCACTGCTTTTGCAATCTCTTCCCAGAATAGGGTTTAGGCCATAGTGTACTATGCAGGCCATATACGATATAATTACCCTTCACTGTTGAATCAAAAATTAATAGACGCACATAACACCGAAAAATTGTGCGTGTCTGGGATTCGAACTCTGCCATGGAATCTTCAAAATAGGCGGGCGTATAGCTATTGTCACTCATTTGATTAATTTTAACAAAACTTATACCAATATAAGTTCCATCGTACGACAAATATACTTAGACAGAAAGCAAGTGCAACCCTAAAAAAAAATCAATCAATAGAGGCGCTTTGTTTGTGTTCGCCGCTGTCCTTACCCAGAGTTCCATCGTCGCCTCACGTAAGGCGGTAGCCGATGTCGTAAAGTTTAAATGGAAGCTAATTTAGTGTGCTGTTAATTGTGTGTGTGTCGGCGTTATCGGCGTGCATTAGCGGCCTCCGCGGCGGCTGATAGCCGCTGTTATGACGGATGACTACGAGAGGCTGCCCCTGATAGCGACTGCTTTGATGCTCCGAGTGGATCTATGAGACTGAATCCAATCAGAGGAATTTGTATTAGATGTATTATTACCTATGTAAATTATTATAGATTGTTTTGTTATTGTGTTGTTAGTTGTTAAAATTCTGGGATGGTTCACTTCGATGAGCCGAAGAAACTCTAGTAGGTACCTACTACCATAACAATTTAGATTCTTCTGAATACGATATTATAAATTTAAGTTTACCTTGTTGGCTACATAAATTCTATCGTAGGTACAAATCTTACAAATTCCTATTCCAAATGCAAATAAGACTTGATTTTGTGCACGTGGACAAAGTTTCGGGGTCATCCAGGAAATTAAAACTCCAAGTCAAATAAATCCAAAAATAAAGATCAATAAAATAAGCATTTACATATTTAAGCATAACCATTAGGACATTTAAAAAAGGATATCACTGTCATTTTGACAAACAATAGACTATTCGCTATCTGTGGTGCACTATTAAAAAGTCACGTACCTACATTATAATATTAGGTATGATCGCTAAGTAGGTAGGTATCTTAGAAGCCTCCCGGGCGACCGCAGCATTCATGGTGATAAGCCCGGCGCCATCTTTATGAGTGACGACGACCCACGAACGGGTGCCAAAAGCCATTCCTCATTGATCAACACTTTAACTCAGACACACATATCTGTGCGTGTGGCGAAACACGGAACTAACTGAATCTACTCCTAAAAAGTTGATAATTAATAGACAGTGGCGCCTCCACCACTCGCACAAATAAGTTGGCCATGCTGTACTCCTATCACATCTTTTATACGCACGATAAAACACACTTACAAACATGCGCCTATTGTCTAATGGTAGAACCATTATACTTTATGGAATCTGTGGTCGCCGTCGTAATTTTATTATCGGCTCCTTTGTCCAACAAAGTTATCTATTGTACACTGCTAAGTGTTAGTTTTTTAAGTGAAGGTTTAATTTTGTTTTCTTCTTTAGTTTAAATTTGGAACACCTTGCGTATTGCCATGCAAGGCTTTACATTCGACTTACGACTATCGTACAGAGTTGATAAGCGTAATAAAATAATTTAACAAATAATCCTTAAAAAATATAAATTAACGTAGTTAGGAACTATTAATACCTACTTAAAAATACTTTGTTACTAAATCTTCTTTCGAAAAGGTTTTCGAAGGTTTTAAAAAAGGTCTAGATACAAAGCACTTCAGTAGGTACACTTGTCACTTACCTATAGTGACTAATAGACTGAAGTATTTTGAAGTAATTATGCTTATCAACTATGTACGATAGTCGAGAAGAAATTGAGGCAAACAGTAAAAAATACCTGGGAAAGACTCGCGGTTCATATCAACGACCTGGCATATAAATTGGAGGAAGAATGCAGCTCAGCTCCGCTTCTCCAGATTGAATCTTAATAGTGTCGGATCTGTCCCATAGATTCTTCAGCAAATAGGGAATTCCGTCAGTGGACGGATACTTGCTCTAAATTACAAATCTGTCACCTACAACCGCACGACTCACTGTCGCAAGACAGATTACCGAGACACAGAAATAGAAGAAATAGTCAGGGGAAATATCCTAATTGTTATAAAAAACCGTTCTACCATAATTCAGGTTGTTTCACGCCGGTGACTTGAAAGTCAAGGTGATAATTTGTATTATGTTTTATCACTAGAGTCAAATGGGAATGTATGATTTTCTAATAAAATTATCATGTATTTTATTGCCACTAAGTATGTATGTGAAGGCAGGTGTATAAAATAAATAACTGTATAAGGCTTAGGTACCTACTATGCGTTTTTACTATACCTAAAGTGTTTCTTTTTTACCACTAGATACAAAACTCTAAATTAAGGTGAGGACAAGAAAGAGGATTTCATATAAGTAGGTACCTAAGTAATTGTCTTCTGAGAGGACAATTTAGTTTCTCTAAATATACATTTAGTATGCATTAAAAATATATGGTGCTCGTCTTATTTTGATTGTATATATTTTTTTTGCAGTATCTACCGAATCCATACTGTCTGTACAATGTAATGTCTGTGCTACGCTTACACGGCCCACCTTTTCAGCCGATTTTAAAATTTGGTAAAGAGATAGATTGCATCCCGGAGTAAGCTACTTTTAAGGCCGGAAAATTAAGAAAAGTCCTGCGATATCACAAAAATTTAATCCATGCAGACTTAGTCATGTTGGAGTACCAATGCCGGAGAGGAAATACTAGGGCCTGTCTGCAATTATCAATCACTGTTGCAGAATATACAAAATATGCAGTTGGAAGGCATACGAATTTTGTAATATAATAAAATTATAATTATAATAAGTATATATTTTTAGTGTAATTTGACTTTTTAATTTAAACTTTGATTTTGATTTTTAAAATAATACTCTAAATTCTAATAATGATATTATGATAATGATATTGACATAAATTGTAAAAATATGGATTTTTGTTATCCGAAATAAATAAATTGAATTGAATTGAATTGAATTAGTCGCGGGCCTCATCTAGTTTTTACATTAGGCTGAATAAATTTCACGATCCAGTATTAAAATTAATAATTTTGTCCACAGACGCATGTTCCCATCCCTCCGCGTGTCGCTAAGCGGGCTCGATCCTCGAGAGGAATACTGTGTTCTTCTGGAGCTATCCCTGGTAGGGCGACGCCGCTGGCGCTGGGCTGGAGGCGCCTGGGCCGCCGCTGGTGGGGCAGAACCGCAATCCCCACGTCGGTTGATGCTGCACCCTGATTCACCAGCTCCTGGCCACCACTGGACGGCGAACCCAGTGTCTTTTAGCAAGCTCAAGTTAACCAACAATACCATGGATGCGCAGGGGCATGTAAGTGTAAAATAATCTAGTACTTAAAAATATTCTGAGTAGTGTGATGTTAATGATGAGGTATAGTTTTGCATTTTTGGTTTCTTAACCTGTAAGCTGCTTCCAATATAAACTCCAAAACCAAATCCCTTGTTCAGATATTAAATTATTTTGAACTAAAAAGAAAAGTTCGTTTCCGACAACGCGTACGCAAGTTTATTTCCATACAAAATCGTGACTATGTTGTACCACCACAAACTACACAGGCAACGCCTACAAAACCACTTCCCTCTACGAAGCATTGCTACGAAACAGCTCCGAACTATTTTTATTCTTATCCCACTAAAGATAGAACACAGAATTAAATGTTAACACTACGCAGCCGAAGAAAGTATAAAAAGTTAGGTTTAATTCACATGCCGCAATGAAAAATCAACTTTATCATGTGTACAGAAAGATAGTATTGACTTATTCATTTAAGTTGTATCAGTACGCCACAGAATGTACCACCATCATTAAAACAGGACTTTTTGTATGAAAGCTCAGCCAGCTATTGTAACAGAGTTCTCTTGTAACAATGTTTAGACTAGCGAGAGATGCGTTAATTAATCTACTGTAAAAACATGTGGTTAAATATTTGTCATTTTCGATTACCATTTAGTATTGAGAAACTTTTAAAGATGGGCAAAATAATTATCATGGTGCTTACATAGAAAGTTTTACAGTAGCGCACCAAAGCCACAGACCACAGTGAAAAGTTACCTATTAATAATTAATCGGTAAGCCACATAATTAATATAATTAAATCAATTCAAGTAGGTAGTCTTTAGTAATAGCAGCCCACCATTGTAAAAAATCGTAAAATTAAGCAGGTAACCTCGGCTTAGGTTTATTGTAAGAACTTCTTCAAACCTAAACTTTAGGCTTGTTGGAAAGCACGTCAACATCCCTCATAAAAATAACTTACCTTTTGTTTATTTAAAAAGTCTATTTGAATTTGACAACCGATCAAGTAGGTAAAACAGCCCCAACCCATACGAAAAGAACATTGATATTTGTAAACATGGGAAATCATAAAAACATACGAGATTATCATATGTCTGGGCAATCCCTTGCGCTCCGATGCGTACCTAATTTGTAACCGTGCAAAGGCGTGTAAAATAGGGCCTTTTTTGTATTTTTTTAATGGGACATATAGGTGATGATACTTTGGAAAAAGATGATATTATAAGTATAAAAAATTATTTTATCGCAATACTCATATACCTAAACGATAAAATAATTACGATTTATGCAGCGCTTTTAAAATAACTATAAAAGCTAGTTTGCTGTGCCTAATTTTATTTAAAAAAAATTATTATTAAAATATTATTCATCATCATTTTTAAAAATATGAATTGCCATAGCTTCAAATTGACCCTTTTTGCCTAGTAAGTTACAACGGTGTATACCTATGAATAAGTCCATGCTCGTATACTATATATTTATTTGACGATGTGAAAGTCCTTGTTCATTTGAATTTGAATAGAATACTAATTTATTTGAATCTATACCTACTAGGTATTTTTGTTCCATATATTATATCTACCTTTGGTATGTTTTTAACCTAAATGCACAAAAACATCCTGGTTATTTCAAAATATTCACAAAATAAAGAGTTATTAGTGTTACAAAAAATAGATATCACTTTTTTAAATTAAAATATATTACAGGCCCAACCAACCAAATTGTATTAAAAAGCTCTCTTCCTAAAACTGTAAGAAAATCCTTTTTTCTACTCATACGACAAAATATCATCGATATATTAGTAAAAAGAATATAAAGTACAGTTATTTCTCCAGTAGGTACTGCTTATAATATAACAAATACAGATGTCGGTCCTTTTGTGCACATCTAAAAGAATGGCTACCGATTCCCAAGCATATCCATTCTAGTAGAAACTATCTCGTACGCATGGCTTGCGCACTTGAGGTTTCGGCACCTGATATAAAGAAGCCTTTTTGGCATTATCCTGGTATTGTTAAACGTTTTTTAACGCTACATCAAAGCATCTCACAAAACATCACAATACATCCTTGAGGTTGCTTTGTGTAAGGGTGTAGCTAATTACGAGAGGGATTACGTTCCTATGCGCTAAAAAGGGTTATCGCGAAAGGATTTGGTCACTATCTTAATTCCTATGTTAGAAGCCATTTAATTTTAGTATTTTACGAATTAGTTAGCCGCCTTTGTACGTGTATGGATTATGTTACGTAAAATTTAGGGATTTAAAAAAAATAATACTCTACATTCTAGAGTTTACAAAATTGTATATCTTAAGTAAAACCAGCAGAGAAAATGGGGAACGAAACTTTTGACACATTTTCTAAATAAAACTAAAATAAAATAGTGCTGTGCTTTCTGTAGGGAAAATAATGAAAGAGACTGCAAAAAAATAATAAGACATTTGCCATTTCGAATTATTCATTGTATTTACGTTTTCTTGTTTATTTCTTGTAGGTTAGGTTAGGGTTCGACATAAATAAGCAAGTAGTGCCCGGCCTGCGGCCGGTTATCGGTTATCGGCTTATCGGTTTTATCGGGTTAATAAACCTAACAGATTACAATCTACCGAAAAATAATCCGTTATATTGTACTCATTCGACAGTTTACAATTTCGCGAGTTAGATTATAATCTAACGGTATTTACAATCTTACGGTGACACATATAATAAGTAGGTAGCAATACTGAGTTAAAGATATAAAATTCACGTGGACAAAGACGCGGGCATCAATCAACTTGTTTTATCAAAAAAAAGTTGTAAGATAAAGTGACATGCGAAAGGAAGTTAAAAAAAATTTAAAGCTTGTTTGCTCAACACATTCACCACTATCAATACAAGCAATCTCTGATGTTATACCTGTGGTTTCCGACGGAATCTTCGGGAATGTACGGAAGCGTGTAGATCCCCTATTAATTCAATTTTTTTAACATTTCAAATTAATTAAATAATTGGCGGGTAGAAATGAATATAATAAAATATAAATACACTTGTGTGATTGATGATGATATCGCGGAATTTTCGCGATACTTTTGTAGGTAATTAAGTTGTCATACTCATAAATGAAAATATGAAACTTGAACATTTTATAACATAATATAATTTTTTAACACAGTTAGATAATTATTTATATTATTATGTAGGTATCTTATTGTTGTATCTAAGAACAAACCTGACTTAAATTATCTGAAGCATACCTACTATCATCGCTTAGAGCCGTATTATTTTAATATTGTTGAAGTTCGTGTTTTAGAATTATAATTCTTATTTTAGGGACGTCAAGGTACACGACATAAAGCTGTCACTTTGAATTATTTCAATGGTAAAAAATCCCCCTGAAAGATAATACATATTGTGATACATTTTACATGAGAAATCAATCTGTCTGATAAACTTCTAGGAATTCGTTTTTTTTTTAAATACGTAGACCTGACACCTTTACCTTGCCTTTACCTACCCTATCAATTCTGTAGGATTTGTAGGTACCTGTAAGTAGCCCAAAATCAACAAAAAATAATGAAAGTAGGGATTTACTTAAATCTTCTAATCATTTCAATGTCACTAACATGATGATAAATAATCAAATGAGTAAAGCAAATTTATAGAAATTATTTCTATTTTATCAGAAATCTCCAAGAAAACGATGCAAAAAATACATACCTACCAATCCTACCATCATAGGGTTTGATCCCGTTATCTGTGACTTCAATCTCCTTTGATTGAGCGCATATCAGCGTGATGGACGAGCTTCCGAATACGGTGAAACTTTTATATTGTCCGTCTGTCAATCCGTCGCCGTCCACTCCGTATTGCATTTGATACGTGCCATCTAACCGATGCGTAGGTATCTATTTATCTTGCACTGAAATAAATTAAAGAGGACCTACGAGTACATTTATCCTACTCTATATAAAAAGTTAGTATTATTTAGGTTGGTTGGTTATTTTTGTCGTCCAAAAATTTTTCTTTCGTCAGTTTTCTTTTCAATTTCTATTTTTTTACTTAACTCTATATGGATTGAAGTCTGAAGAGAAATTAAACAAACACGCAATTTATTTATTTCAATCTAGTGTTAGGTACAATAAATTAATGCTAAGTTTAAGTATAGCCTAATATGGACCTAGGTAATTATCACAGTAATTTTGTATTTCGTATAATATTATCTATGACTATATTTCAGAACTTTTAGAGCAATACTAAAGTTATTACCAGAATTTAAAACCTAAAGAAAGGTGTAAGTAGCAAATCCACTGATATCTTTCGTTAAAATATGAAATGTAAACCAGCAATTTGATACTAACTTTTTATGTGTAGTTTAATTGCATTTTAATGTCACTTAAAAATGTAGGTAAGTAGTAAAAATATGTTAATTATTGCGCAAAGTGTAATTTGTATTTACTTACGTCCAAATATAAAATTTAATGGCGAGTTAAATTACATTAATTGGTTGTAAGCATCGATTTACCCACTTTAATCGATGGTTGTACGAATATTTATTATGTAAGTTTTTACTCTGTAGAGTACGTAACGTCGTCACAGAATTCAGAATAGGCATAGAATGGATTATCAGAATGTGCCCATAGAGTTACAGCTTGTTAAATACTTATGCTGCTTTGGAGTTGATGATTAAAAATTATATATTGAGGCTGATTCTGTACTACACAATCTCTAAACTAAACTAAAATGACAGCATTCAAAATATTGCTAACTCTTTCATAATACTCTGTACAGAAAGGGACAGAACTAGGTTTAGAGGTGTCATTTTAGTTAAGAGATTGTGTTAACAATTGATATTGATAATTGACGACATTGTCCTTTCCAATTTATTTTTTCACGTTTGAGCTACCAAAAATCTGCGACACGCTGTGTCCATGGGCCTTATGTTTGCTGTAGTGTAACGATCTCATCGCAATTACCAATGATAGGATAACACTCTTCTGCTTTTGGCAAAAATCTGTTGTCGCAGCAAAAAATACCATAAGTTCAGCCAATCACAACAATTGATATTGTACCATTGATTGATGCAGGTTTTAAATAATAGAGCTACGGTTAAGTACCTACACCTATACGAGTCATCAGATGCCATCCTAGAATTCTGTGGTAACGAGCATTGAGGTATAATGCACATACATATTACTTCAATGGTAACAAGTAAGTTGGCAGTCGAGCTTATCGAATGAAGTTTTTGTTTTTCAGTCGATTAATAAAACATTTAGTGAGCTTTTACGGAGTTAACAACCAATAAGTAATAATTATTTATGTTGCTCAATATTATCTTTATCTCTAGGTATACATGAAATAAAATCGTAGCAAAGTCTTAACTCTACCAAATTACGAATAGGATTTTTCTAGAAGATACGAGTAGTTACGTATTTCAACTGCATTTTATTGCTGCATACGTTCATAATAAGTTATTAATTTGATGTTTCAGTTATTACAATATACTATAGCAATGAGCAAACGTCAAAGCTTTTTTGATAGGAATTTGGAAGTTGGTAGTCGTGATTGACCTACGAAGCAAGTTAGTGATCAGACTTTAGTATTGTAATACTGATGGATTGCAGTAGGTACCTAATAATATTGTCGTTACTAAAGTTATAATATTATGTGACGAAGAATGGTGTTTGAATCTCATAACCGGAAAAAGTTTTATCAATTAGTTTAATTTAGGCTTATTTTATATTTTAATTTAGGTATATTTTCATACCCAACTAAAGCTATCAGCAAGCATAGTTCTCAGACCCCGTCGGCGTCGCCGTGGCGTCATGCGCAAATGATAAAAAACACGCAACCTGCAATTAGCACGTCTAGACGACGTTATCTCCCCATCGACTTGACACGTGTTTCGTGCTATACAGAGTGACATACAAACATGCAATTAGGCGCATTGGGACTGCGACGTGACTAGAAAAACGTGTCTTAGATATTTCTTATTTCAACTAGAGTTCTGCGTAACTTTGCGGGTTAAGACTTTTAGAACGCCTTCATTTTGGAGATCAGGATCTAGTACAGTCGAGGCACTTACCTAGTTAACTGCAAATACTAGATTAAAAATTGCATTAAAACATTAAACTTAAAAATACGTCATTAAACTCAATTTCACGCCGGTCATGGCGACAGCAAAAGCTTAGTGTATATTATTTATGTTGGAAGTTATAAAATCGTAGTCCGTGAAGATGAAAGATTGTTAAAGTTGGTAAGAATGAGCGTTTTCACATTCGCCGGCCCCGGCACCAGGACTGGACACGACGGTTTTACGTAGAAGGATGATTGTTTGTAACTGTACGAGTATGTTACGTAAAAACTATGTAGGTATACCTAATATAAAGGCATAATCGAAATTCTACGGACGCGTTCGAAGCTTCCTCGTTTCTAATTAATTCTAATCGCTAAGATATGGAATGCCCTTCCGGCTTCCGATATCCCCTCCAGTTCCACTTACTTACTTGTCAGTAAGTGGAAGTGTAGTGGAAGTGGAGTTACAGTCAGTTAGTATCTTCAAATCAAGAGTAAATGAATCTTCTAAGCAAGCGCGCTCTACCTCATCACCACTTGCCAGTTGCCAGCAAGTTTGATTGCAGCCAAGCGCTATTTAAAAAATATATATGAACGTTTGCACACCGGTGCGTACCAAACTCAGTTGATCTGTCACATCACTAAAATTATACATCAATGGTCTGTCACTCATCGTTATCATTGCAGCGTCATCATGGCGGGCCGTTACCGGTCAATGTAAACGTGCCTTATGGATGTTTGTTTGAATTGCTTAATTAGAACGAGTCTATGTAAATCTCATTTTAACTAACCGTAACACCAAAAATAACATGCTTTGCATGAAACCCCATTTAAAAAACTAGACAAACCTATTAACCGTGAATCAGCGAGTGACGTAAAACGCACGTCCCTGAGGGATACCTATTTGAAAATTGAACATAATATTTCTTGAGACATGCACGAAGATTTTCCAGTGGGATCTTTAACAGAAGCAAATCGTGACGAAGTCACGGAATAAGCTAGTATACACATATCCGGAGCTCAAATAGATCATGTTTCAAGTAGGTACAGTAGTCGCGTAAAAAAGGCTTTACAGCGTCAAAAAAGTGTACAAGTACAAGGAAACACAAAACAGAACCCTTTACGCATGAAGTGGCGGAGCGGCGCCCGCGCAGGTAGCAGCGCCCGTCAAGTACCAGATAAGCCCTCGTAGAGTCGTAGGGCCTCTGTAGGCCGCCTGAAGCCGCCCACCAATGCGTCGCCTACTGTTCTAACTTTTTAATTTGCCTCAAAAATCTTTTTTTGCACTTTTTAATCAGTATAATTATTAAATGTATGCTGCATGAGCTGTAGAATAGGTATAATCTTTAATAAGGTAGTACAAGCGACACGATGGCTAGTCGTAGTTTAATGTAGACAAGAATGGTCTTGTCTACATTAAAAAGGGTACTTCTGTGCAAAATTTCAGTTTTCTTACTCCACGAAAACATCGCGAGCGCGAAAACACTTGGCTAGCGTGGTGTACTATGGCCTATGGGCTAAACCCAAGAGATTCATGCGATGGGTTAATATTACAGTTCTTTGTCGTTTTCATCTTCAACCGATAGACGTTCTACATGGCTCTCTAACACACGTCGCCATCTTGCGCCGCCTGAATCCGGGAGCTCCCTGCGACAAGCTTAATGTCATCGGTCAGTCTATAGTAGGCAAAGACAATATATAAACCAGTTTATAATTAATCTATGATAGCAGGGGATCTGCCAACCCTATGCTTTCATGATGTTAAGTACATACATTAGTAGTCTCCAAATCCGTAAATAATGTTTGTCGTTTTCCTTCCAGATGGTGCTAACCTCGATGCACAAGTACCGGCCGCGCGTCCTCGTGGTCCGGGCGAGGGACGCCGCGGCGCTGGCGTGGGGCGCGCCGCACGCTTCCTTCGCCTTCCCGGAGACTGAGTTCATAGCCGTTACCGCCTATCAGGTAATTATCGTAATTTTTATTTCTTTAGATTATACTCTGCGGCTTTCCATTTTCATTAAAAATAATGTTTTCTAGCCTGCACTTATATCTAATATTATCTGAAATGAAGTTGTCGAGTTGTCGAGATTGCCCTTGATAAGGTCTTACATACTTATCCATATTCCAGGCACCTTTAAAGCGCCCATCAATGATAAACTCTTAGTAAAGCGACTGCGGTAGATAGTCATGTTATAGGAAGACCTGAGAATCATATAACTGTGATACCTAACTAAATGTTAGCGCTGAACCCAGACGACGGGAAAGGCCTAGACAAAGAGGGATACCAGTTACAATGAACGACCTTAAAACAGCCCTAATCGACACAAATCACAATGACGAACAGCTGGGAGAAAAAAAAATCCAAATACCATGGGATAAGGCTAGGTTAAGAGTAGATAGACTTTCCACCGACTGGCCTCGTTGGTCGAAAGCTGACTCACTTTAATTCCCGGGTCGGGCCTAAAGATACTGAGTTAATTCTGTCAAGTAATCCTCTGTAGCAGCTCAGAGTTGGAAAATGTGTTGTATTTTTATTACAAGATAGGCTTAGCGCTTGACGACAGTCACGCTTAGGATGTCTCGAAGAGAACGTAGGTAAAACCGTGGTCCTGCGGTTGATCGTCGGTAGTCTGTCTCGGACAAATTGACATCCCATCGGCTCACGAAAGTGAGGGAATGGAGATCACAAGCTTAGAATAAGAAGCTATTAATGCTTTCAAATTTCAAGAGATAAGAAATATCGGTTTTAATAAATTGTCGGTTCTCAAATCTCGGTGGTTGGTACAAAATAAAATTGCATTTGATAATAGCAAAAAACGACGACCTAAAGCTTGTCTTATGTTGAATAAAGTTTCTGCGCTACACAATGAAGATAGTAATCTAAAATCTAGAACTGAGACAAAAAATTACATTAAGTATTAGATTGGTAAGTGCTTTGAAATGATTTGACCAAAAACAAAGACTTAAAACTTAAAAGTAATCAGGGATAGTAGATTTTTTTGAACAACCAATATTTAATTTATTAAAAAATGTTAAAAGCTTTGAAATCTAAATATGTAGTAGGGAATTTGTCCGACTAGCCTTAATTGCATATTTTATATAGCTAAAGATCTCAACCATAGAGGTAGTTTGTGATCTCAACACCTTTAAGGGTAACCCCAGTAGGAAATAACCGATATGATCAAACTAAAGATCCACGAAAACGTAGTACGTTTCTCCGAAAACGATGCGATTCGCACTTAAGAGTACGAACCGATTTTTTTCGGAGTCCAAGGCGCCAAAGCTTTTACACCACACGCCGGGCAAAAAATCCGAGATTGCGCCGGCGACGTTGGTCATCGTCTTCGGTTATGAAAACAAAAGCAACTAATTTAAAAATTCGTCGGCCCGTTTGCTTAACAGTCCTGCATTGTGTTTGCAGTGCGAGATTTGGTGAATCAACAGTTAGACAGTACCTAACTAAGTACGTAACCGAGTAACGGCTTCATTGTTTTCAAGTACTGATAAGTTGATAACAGACAGTCCCATTGTGGGCACTTGGGCAGGTCAAGTGCAAAATACTAGCTTCTGGAATTTAAAACAATAACAATAAACAACTGTTAACATTCTTAGAATAGAATGTCCCAAGTCCCAACGAAACCGGCACTTTTAGTCTTAAATCCTAGACGAGATTAGCATTCCTTAGAGATAAAAGTAAAAAGAGTATTGGACAATACTTTATCGAAGTATTTATTGTGCCGTTTACCTTTAAGCGGCCTGCGTTGATACCGAACTTTGTACATACTTATACGCACTTTAATGTAATTTATTACAGCTGTCCGCACGGCAAATTGTAACAGATCTGCCGTCCTGCGGCGCCCTCCCGCTGTTTGTTTTCTCCAATATAGCTTTTTCCTTTAGATGCTCAACGGAGCGCGTCATTTTCTTGCATAATCCGTCGTACAGTAATTAGGTCGTAGCGGCTTGTACACTGTGGCGGCGAGTTTCATGTTGACGGCAACGAGGCGCGAACTCCTTCTCGCGTCCATTTACGATTACAATTACGGGACCGGCGGCTTTGTAGGATAATCCCGGAATTGTCCAAATAACGGGACCCCGTTCCCGACAATGCCCGGCGGCGTATCATTGCGCATTATCCCCGCTCAAGCGGACACGTACTCGCTCGGTTATTGTTACGAATTACCATCGAATTAGAAAATCCCCTTTGCGATAGCCGACGCCCATTTAAAAGCGTAACTAGGTGGCAGACCGATCCCCGTATAACAATACGATCTACCATTGCCACACCGAAAATATTTATACATGATTAATCATCGTCTAGACATCGCATGTTTGTAAATCTCCGGTCGATAATTTTGCCGTTTGCACCCGATAGCTGAGTCAAATTTACACAGATCCTAATTACACATTAGGAAAAAACTGGCGACGGGACAGTCGCAAATATGTGAAATAGTACGCTAAAAGTAAAAGCGACTGCAGGTTTGTGGTGACGTCACAGGCGACAGGGCGGGCCGGGGGCGGCGCCTTGCACATCTCGAGCATTTGTTTAAACTAACCGACCGACTTGAGTAGTGGTCTAAAGTGAGTTAACAGCGAGCTTTTAGCAAGCTTTCCGAACGTGGCAAGTTGCACGGTTATCTGGTGGTGCGTTAAGCAAACGGCACCCGCCGGCGCCGCCTTATCATGTCATGTAAACAGTCATTTACAAGTGACTTCGCGTATCGCGAGGGGACTATTTGCCTTTACGATTTCGCTAGATAATCTCTGATGGCACTCACGAAAAGTGCAAATATCGACGTTGCTTTTTTTTGTTTTCCAACTTTGTGCTATAATGGGTTTTAATTTACGAGGCCAGAGTTCGAAGCAAAACTTCTTCTTTTCTAGCTTCTAGCCACCTCTAATCTGCTCAGCTTTGCTGGAATACATAGGTAATATACATGAAACCAGTTTTGGCTCGCATAGCATCATTTAGTCATTTAGTCATTTATTTATTTATAGCTTTCATGTCTTACTTACTAATACATTATATTATTACATAATACAATTAGCTATTAGCATGCATGGACATGAGGCCCTGTCAGGGCGTTGCTACATGATAACATAATTATAATTATAATTACCTATATATATTTATACATAAATATCTAATTATTTATCTTTTTACATATTAATTTATATTTGCACAAAATATATTACTTAATAATATAGTAATAACAAAATTTCGGATATTAATTAACATATTTTTATATTTAATTTAATTTAATTTAATTGATCATATTTTTGAGGTCTATTCATTTAAAAAATCTTTTATGCTATAATAACATTTTTGGATTAGCCATTCTTTTAATTTACTTTTGAATTTTGTCTCTTTGATCTCGTCTGTGATAATATTTGGTACTACCAAATAAACTACCAAATTGGTAGTTTATTATAAATTACTACGGATCTAAAATATGAACTTTTTTGGGCTAATGTTATTTGGTTGAAGCGGGGTTCAACCAGTTTTTTGTTCTTGCGTGTATCTCTTTGAATTTTTGTGCTTACGAAAGTTTTGTATAGGTGTATATGTTTCCTTACAAACAGAGCCATCTCCATTATGTAAATGGAGGGTAAGGTGAGAATTTTTTTATTAATAAAGTGTGACCTACAGCTATCGCGTTGCTTAACATTTACAAGCACTCGTATGCATTTTTTTTGAGATATAAACAGGTCTCCTACGTCGGGGCTCTGACCCCATAGGATTATTCCATAACGAAGCCACGAGTAGGCATATGCATAGTATGCTGACAGCGCTGTTTCATAGTTTGTATTCGCCTTAAGGATGCTTAGTGCGTATACAAACCGTGAGAGCTTAGTCCTCACACTTTGCACATGCTGCTTCCAGTTTAAGTAAGTATCTATGGTTAATCCTAGGAGTTTGAACTCACTAACTACTTCTATGTTTATTTCTCTGGAGAAGCTATTTAAGTCAAGGGGTACTTTCTGGTATGGTCTGAATTGTATAAGTTTTGTTTTTTTTTTGAATTAATTTCCAAATTATGCTGTTTCAGCCAGTTTCGCGTGTTTTGTAGGTTTTCTGTTAAATGGAGTTTACATTCGTCAATGTCGGAGCATTCAGTGAGTAGTGAGACGTCGTCCGCAAACATAACTATCTTATAGTCAGGGTTAAGTGCCTTAGGTAGCTCATTTATGTATAATAAGAAAAGGGTACAACCAAGAACGCTGCCTTGTGGTATAGACCAGTTGCTAATGCTTATGTTAGATTGTACAGTAGTTATTTCGTGCTTCGTTTCGTCGTAATATTGTATTACGCATAGCATGCATAGCATTCGCAATCAAGAAACAATTATTGCGGGTTTCATTAGGTCTTAATGTAATTAGTCTTTTCTATGATCTAGGTATCTTCCCAAATCAAATTACCCCCTTCAAATCAAAATCTTTAAAAAAAGCTGCCAAAAGCCATTTCCAACTTTCCAGCATCTTTATACATACTAATATTAGGTCCTACCGAAGTGTATAAATTGAAAGCAACCGAAAGAAAAACTGTTTGATACCTTTTAAAGGCTACACCGCTTCTTATAACCGATCTTGACACAATACAGAATAAGTACTTTTTACTCCGGAAAATCAAAGAAATAATTCGGTATTTTCAAAAAACTAAATCTACGAGCGCGAAATATGGCTAGCCTACCTACATAGTGAAGTTAAAATGTATGTACCTACTAACAATTACATAAAAACTGCAATATAGCACATGTTGGCGTTACGGATAGTTGGAAAGCACGATTGTTGGCGCCGTCTTGCAGCAAAGATGGTCGGCAACAGCGCGACGGGCGGGCGACGCGACGGTGATGCGCCTCCACGCCATGCTAATTGGCCTGTCGCCAACACGCCACATGTGCAACAATTATCCTACAGCTTCTACAGACTATTAGCTATTAGCGAGGATGTATGCGGAAACGGATGTTTAAATTGCATTCCCACTGAGATAAGAGAGCCGTGCAAGGAGATACCGGCTGGAAGTGGAATTTGATTGGTTAGGTACCTACTGTACGTTATTTCCATATTTAATAGGTAGGTACGTACGACAATAATAATATTAGTCCAACGATCGTCGATTCAAATATTAGATAGCCCTAGGGACCTACATACTCGTACATACATTACACTTCACATTACATTAAAACAGTAACAATAAAGGTATTTCATTGAGATTCTCAACTCTTTGTCTTCGCCGTCGGCTTAGGTACCTACTTAGATATTAAATTAAGCTAGTCTCTTCTCAAAATGCGAAGTCTTAACCAGAAGAGTACATACATACCTACTTAGGTATCACCGCATATTAGGTTATAGTTATTTGAGTAGTTACCTAGTAGGTAAGAGAATAAAAAATAAGATGATTAGATAACTTAACTTGTAGGTGGGCCTCACGAATAGGTACTTACTACCCTAACCTACATAAAAACATATACCCACCAAATAGAATAATTAAAGTAATCTTACAATCGTGACCGCGTGTGAGGTTGTAAAGATGCAATCTTTATCTAATAGCCACCGCGAAGCTTAATAACTCTGTCAAATTAAAATTATCTACTGTACTCTTAATAGAAAATTAATATTAAATATTGTCTCAAATATAATTTCTTTGTCCACAGAACGACCGGATAACAAAACTGAAAATCGACAACAATCCATTCGCAAAGGGTTTCCGAGCCTGCGGCCAGTCCAAGTGCAAAAGAAAGAACGTAGAACCTGACAATCCAGAAAACCAAAATGAAACCACAGATGCCAAACGCCCGTGTTCCGATGCTGCGTCTTCTTGCTCTGAAGAAGGCAGCCTCCGGTCTTCATCCCCTAGATCCCCGCCACTAGTAGAATCACCTGCTCCTCTAATAGTACCAGAAAATATAACCCCGCCCCCTACATTCTACCCTCCTGAGTTGCCATATATGAATTTACACAATGTTATGCCAATGCCTTTAGGAATGTGGCCTGCTAATACCTTAGCTGGAAGTTTCCTCAGCTCCCCCTGGGGTGCACCTTTACCCCCTCCCCCCGCGAACATCACCCCACCAGCTGCCCCCGCTCCTTGCAGGCGCATCAAGAGTTTTACCATCAGCGCTTTACTCGGCGAAGGCTGATCCCAC
Organism: Erebia epiphron; assembly: GCA_963932025.1. Lineage (NCBI taxonomy): Eukaryota > Metazoa > Arthropoda > Insecta > Lepidoptera > Nymphalidae > Erebia > Erebia epiphron. The sequence goes on along the minus strand of OZ009948.1, from coordinate 39,700,123 downwards.
TTCTGATTAATTATTATAGACAATATTTGTTTTATCTGGATTTCCATAGAAATCTCGACGGGCATAATGCGCAATATTTGCTGTATTGTAAATATATACCTACCTATATCGATGTTACTTCCTAAACCTACCTCGTAGATCTTAAGGATTAGGATCGAACTTATATTTTTTCAATGTGATAGAAGTGCCTTACGTATACTTTTAATTAATTATGAGAAAAGTATAATAGATGAAAGTGTTTTGTTTTAGAAAAGTAGGTCTAATTTATGTACTTAGGCTACGTGTACATAATATAAAAGTATTTATAAGTAAGAATATTGAATAAATAATTTTTTTCCTATTTTTTCTGGTTTTATTCATCTCGGCAGCAGTTTCCTAGTAATGAAAAAGAAAAAAATATTTTATATAATTTTATTTCTATTGTCAAAAATCAAAGTGGTACTAAAGTGACACATTAATTATTATGCTATTATGCTAATTCACTATTATACTGCGTATTACGCTGCGTATTCACTATTACAACAACAAGAATAATACGGATTTACTTTTTATTCTTACAAATTGAGGATAAGAATGCAATTCTGGTGTTAGGTTGGTTGGTTGGATTCATTTAACTTAGGATTAAATCTGATGAGAAATTTTGGAGTGACCAGTGACCAGACGACAGTGAAATGGTAATTTATTTAATACTTTCCATAAATTTCTCACCAGCCTTTAAGGTAGGAGCAACTTGGTGTGCTTGAAAGTTAGAGAAGTTGTATGAACAAAACGACAACATATAATAACCATCATCTAAATTCATCACCATTCCAATAGTGGGCCCCCTCTTTTAGGATATGAATAGTTTAGGCAATCCGCCATAATCAAGCCATAATCAACCTAGTGTGTAAGTGTGGATTTGCAGACTTCACATACCTGTGAGAACATTATGGATGACCACAGGCATGTAGGTGTCCTCACATTTTTCTTCAAACACACCAAAAATGTCTATCTTTTATAAACCAAACTATTATAATACCTGACCAAATTATTATTAAGACATCTAATTCACATTTAGAAGCACTGGCACAAAAACAAAATTGTATTAAAGGGTAATCAACAACATAATGTAATAATGAACATTGGCAATACAGCCTAACAGATAAGTCACAATGTTACAATCATTTACTACAACATAATAATAAGCTATTCCTATTAATTAATAAATATTTAAGTAGGTATGTCACAAGAAATAATTTCTAAATGCACATGGAATACAAATCTGTGGCACATCTACAAAACCTGCTACATCTTTACAAATGACACATTAATTTTCTTTTGTAATGTGATCTTTGTTGTTAACGAAATAAACATAATAACTAGGTATGATATACATATAGAAATAAATAAAACAACCAAGTGTAACTAATATGGTATTCATAGCCATATTGCATAATTGCATAAACTTATAAATTGATCGAACACCGTAAGCCATAGAAAATGTACTATTATTATATAGTTGATAGAAAGATACCAAATTTTATAATGCACATACTAAATAATGTAACAGGTTTGGCAAGTGCATCAATAATGTACAAAAAAAAATATTATTCTTATCAGAAAAAATGTGCCTTATAAACTAACATTTATTTATAACATCTATAAGATTGACTATCCAGTGACAAGATTCTGTAACTCAGATGTCAATTCTGCCGCATCAACAGTGGGTTTTGAATTAGATGTAGTAACGGGGACACTGGATTCTCTATTGCAGGCCTTTTTATGCACAAACCAGTGCAAACGCTGGCACTCCCTGTCGCAATACTGCACTGTTTTGCATTTGGAGCACTTTTTGGCTGGTTTCTCCTCCCCGCAAGTGCTACAGTAAGGGATAGCATCAACAAAACCTCTCTGACCGTTAATAGTGCAGTTGACAACTGACAAGGCAGGCGGAGGGTCTTTACTAGTCAAAGAAGAGACCATTTGGTGGAATGTTGTACATTCTCTGTAGGGGAATTCCCGCACGCAATCCTTTAAGAAAGAATCCATTAGATCTAGAGATACACCATCTTTCCCAGGCTTCAAGAGCTTCTTAGCGAACACTTCAACAATGTCATGTTTCTTGTCCTCTTTGTCTGTATTGGGTTTCTGCTTGTCCCTTATGTTATTTATTTCCTTTATAACATAAGCAAGGTAGTGGTATTTGAACGCCATAACTTCATTTGTATCACTACCCCTAGTCATTTCTCGTTTACAAAGCATCTCCAGTACTTTGCTAACTTTATCCGCATTGTCTAGTAATGCTGGTGTATATTGTAAGTTAAGGGCTAATCTTACAGGATGAATGTTTACTCCGAGAACGAATCTGTGTAGTGGTTCTACCAAGAAAGGTGGGAGGTAAGGTTCTGTTTGTTGTCCTTGGGGGACAGAGTAGAAGGATATTTCACTCAATGGCACATAGTTGTTGATGGTTGCTACAGTGTGGTGGTTACCTACAAACGCAGCCATTTGGGAGGCGGTGCGGCCGACTGAGTTAGTTGCAATCGGCTTGGCACCCGCGTCCAACAGCAACTTGCATACCTCTGAGTTACCAGATAGCGCTCCGAAGTGCAATGCCGTGTAATTGTACTCATGTTTGCCGGAATTCACGTCTGCGCCCTGCAAACAATAAAATACAGGTTAGTTGTTCAATATACCCAACTAAACAGTAACTACCTATTCAGTAGGTATTGTAAATATCGTGACCCGGTTAAGACTACTTGGTACTCACTCTGTCAAGCAACAGTTGCACCATTTCCTTGCTACCCTTATAAGCGGCGTGTTGAAGTGCCGTCATGCCATTTTCGTCGAAGAAATCGACGTTGCCTTTATGTTGGGCGAGGATGTTCTTAAATTCCACCAGGTCACCTTGCGCTATGGCAGTGAATATTGTTTTTTCAGGAGTAATTGCTTCTTCAAATTTGTTTTCCATTTTTATTCACACTTCTTTATTTACTGACAAGATAAAATAAGAAATATTTACTTTAATGAAATAGCACAAAATTAAAGCTTTTGCAAGCTGTCAAATTAAACTAAGTCAAGTGACATCTGTCATTGTCAACCACTGCGAATTGTCAAAGTTCAAACGTCAAAAATATTTCAATATCTGGCTTTACGGCTCTGGATTCCAGGCCTTTTATGGCAACGTAAAACCACAGTCATTTGAAGAACATTTTGAATACCGTATGGCGGCGGCGGTCGGGACTCGGGAACAAGACAAGACACTGACAGCATAGAATAATTAAACCTCTAGAATCAATGCCAGCGTGTAACCGAAAGGGATAGGTAATACTTAATAGGTAAAACGCTGCAATGCACCAAGTACAATAAGTGCTTTATGAACAAAACAAACTAAATCCGTGACACGCAGAAAGGGATAGAAGAAATCATATTTTGTTCTCATTCTATCTTGTGTAACATCTCAACACTGCATCTCTTTCATGTGGGAGTGAAAAGGAGATATGGCTTGGTCTATATTACTTTCTCTGTCTACGCTGATAGCTTTAGTTTGTCGTTCAGGGTATGGTGGGTATCATTGGCGGGAATATTCAAAATTCTGTTCCAAGTAGGTATCAAACAAAACTAAATAACGGCAACAAAACCTATAGTTATTTTCACATTTATTGCATTTAGCATTGAATTTTGGAGAGACATTATTCAATTCATTTAAATCATTAATTATTGATAGCGGAAGTCAAGAATGGCGGGACGAGACTGAGGGATACCTAAATCACTTCGCCTTGCATATATCTACCTAAACTCCATGCCTAAGGCTCCAGTCAGATTTTCGGTTCGGTTTTCGTTTATTATTTTGAGCATACGAGAAATTATTATTATTATTATTATTGTTTAATTCTTTATTGCACACAACTAAATACAATAGAAAGATACATACAGAAAGTACATATTAAAGAAGCTTAATCTAATAGCAGCGTGCAAATTATTACAAATAATTAAACATGATTTGAATCACCCTGATAACCCAAAGAAGGAAGTAGCCTAATAATTAGAGTCTAGTGGATCATAAGTGGTACAGATAAAACAGGATATTATTTTAAAAAAATATAATCGGTAAATTGGGAGAAAACTAGGTATTATATGATAATAGGCATACATACATAAAAACATGCATGCCATGATGCCATGATTTCCAATAAATTTTCTACAACTTATGTACCTACCTACCTTTCTTAATCTGGTGGCTTTGTGTTTAGGTAGTTATAGTAATAGTTGGGTCACCCGTGCACCCACTGGATTCCTCCCACCAAGGAATCTCCTGATTACCGATGCACCCACTGTAATATACTCTAAGTCATTAAACGGTCTTCTAGCTTCTCGGTGAAACCCGCATGATAAGGAGTTATACATAATGTTCTCAAAGGTGTGTGAAGTCTGGCAACCCGCAAACCATTTTCTTTCTGAGAACTCGTACTCGGTAGTGGGCCGGCGAAGGGTTGTTGAGATGATGATTATGAGAACGAGATATAAGAAGTAACAATCAGACGCATATTTGCATTTAATGATTGTCGTCATGCGCAAGCCTTTCTTGTAGGTAAGTAATAAAAATTAAAAACACAGTGTAAGTTACGTATAAACTTTATTCTATTAATTTAAAACCAATAGTCATAATGGCTGGTATGACTATTGATTAATCAAAGTTTAGACAACAACAGCTAGGAATATAGAATAGGTGCATAATTTTATGCTATATTACGTAATTACATCGATATCTAACATGGAAAAGAGAAAATCGCTAGAAAATTGGTATTTTCAAAAGTGCATTACTTGAACCAACTACTTAGCGTATAAGTAAGCATTAAATTCTCTAAGATTAAACATTAAGATTATACCTAGTGTAAATTACCAATTAGGTACCTACTCTACACAATTAACAATTAAAAAATGAAATTTATCTAGTAGGTACATATTAATAATTTATATTTTGGTAAATATAGTTGTTAAAATACATTGAATATTAAATAGAATTAAGGTTACGAACGTAAAATACAGCATGGTAATTTGTGAACAGCAAAATGGCAGAGTGAAGTGGAGTGAAAGATGGGTTCTAATTTTGACAGTTTGATTAAGTTTTGATTTTGACAGATGAAGTTAATCATAAGAATTTTGTTGCCTTTTCCATATACTCGACACTGGCGAAACAACCTGTGCCCCTGTGGCATACCTAAAAGCCATCAACTGGGAATTGAATTGAAGAATTTTGTTTGAATCCTCGATAAAACGTGTCTGCTTGAATTTTGAAATAGGAAACCATTTAGGTACATTATCTTTCACCGGCTTTTCTTTTGAAATATACCTACTGTAATTATGAGAAAAATGCGTAATTAACCTTTTTAATAGCTTTAAGTATATAATAACCTTAAAATCGCTACATAGAAGCGCTAGGTACATAGATATGAACTGTGTCGTGTAGAGCATTCACCTAACCTTACAATATACTTCATACTTTCATCAGCATTGACCTAACCTTACAATATACTTCATAATTTGGTCTCCATTTAAAAATCTCTAAAAAAAACAAATAAATAAAACGTACAATTCATCAATCCGCATTGCCCATGACGGAGTGATGAATGGTAGCTAAGTTTGTATTTCATATGCTTATAAAAAATGGAGCACCTAAATATTTACAATAAAATAGTACATTTAACAGCGAATAATCACAACATTTAGAGATTGAAAGTCTATTATATAATATAGTGGTTAATAAATTGAGATTACCTAGTTAATTATAAATGCTTAAATAGTTATTAAGCAAATACTCTTATGTAGATAGCGAATACTCTTGAAAAATAGTAATTTCAAAATCTTCTTAACACTATAATAATTTTACGTGGGTATATGAACTACAAATTTATTATATTTTTACACTGACTACTTAAAACTTTTTTACTTATTTTCTACTTTTCTATTATCTACACAGCATTTATTACCTAAATTATAAGTTGGCGATTTTATCGACCTTCTAAAAATAATAAAAACTTGTAATCATAGGTAAATTAATAATAGGTAATTAAATTAGTGTCATAATCTTATTCTACGATTACTCCCTACAAATTAATTTAAAAATAATTTCTCTATGCATTGTTAATTAAATGAGTGATTTAATTAGAAAATATAAATGTCTACAAAATGTAATTTTTACCTATTAATCATTCTAAACTCTAAAGCATTCGATACATATGCCATTGCCGCCATTGTATGCCGCATTTTAATTTCATAGGAGAAAGAAGACATGAGAGCCAGTTCTTTAAAAAAAACACGCAGCTGTGGATGAATTACAGAAAATCATTATCAAATAAATTATATGCCTAAGATAATTAATAATAAACGCATATAATATTTTTCAGGAATCTGTGTAGCGGCTCATAAATTAGACTAATTGTTCCAGCTTCAACCTTTTGCGCTTTGGCTTGCATAAGCACAGTCAAAAAAATCTTATGTACGATGGACCGAATTTTTTCTGCATTAGGTATACTTGTATACTGACATGAATAGATGATACCTACTTAAAGAGTAAATTTTATTAGAGCTGGCCAAAATTTAAAATTTGTAGCACAATGAAGTTAATTTTGACTTGTGCATGCAAAGTCTTTATTAAATACCTATTATATTATGTAACTACATCTACTTAAACATGACGGCTTGCTGAATTACCAGATTTACAGACTTAGGTACCTACTATGTAATCTTAAAAAATTATCTGTGATAAGTCAAGTCAAATACTCACTATGTTTATAATGAATATCCACCTCTTATCAACTGTTTTTTTTTAAGTTTTTTCATTTTGAAGACCGTAATAAAGACACAAATAGTTATCTTTACATAACTTACGTTAAAAAAGAATGTAATTTTTATCTCAGAAAATATAATCTACTTACTCAAACTTTATTGATTTTATTCATAGTAGCTGCTGCTTTTTAATTATATAAGTATTTTAAAATGAGTAAGATTTCTATTAAGTATAATATTGTATGTAACGTACCTACTAATGTTTTTTTTAAAATAATAGAATCAATATTTACAATATAAGAATTGTATGCCTATTTATGCCTCGTCATGATTCGAGTACCACTATGACATGGTAATTGGAGAGGATACGGATATTATAATATCGTCTCCAATTTATAATATAACTTTCGTTTTTTTTAAATAATACATCGATATTATTAGTTATATACCAACTCCTATGTATATACTCTAAAATATATCTTTAAGTTAGGTAAAGGTAGAATTATTATGTAAAATTCCAAATTTAACGTCTATAGCTTCTGAAAGCGTAGCAAAACAGCTAAGGATCGCTCCTACGATTCTACGATGGAAAGGTAAACATATTGTCATAAATATAGTAATTAGATAGGTAATATTGTTAAATAAATGATTATTTTCAACTAATCAAAGGATAATTCCGTAATGCATTCGTAGTCAAAACAACACACACAGTCATACACAACATGGCGGTAATTTTGACAGTTGAAATTAACTAACTTGAATAGTGGTCAGCAACTGTCAAAATCACAATAATTCTACAATTTAAAAGTAACAATTAGGAAATACAAAGGTTCTCAGAACTAATCTGGATTTATCTAAACAAAATATTAGATTTTGATATAGGTGTGTAACTTTAAACAATCAATACAAACAAAAATAAGAACCTACTTCGAATTTTCAGTGAAAATTTGACGAGTTCTCTCTATAGAGTGATGTCTACTGTCTATGTTATCTACAGCCATTTTCAGGATACAAAGTTTTTTTTTAATTTTATGAATTCCGAGGTCTACACATTAATTATGATTAAAAAATATTCAAGTGGCCAATTTTATTGCGCCATCAATGAGTTGCCATACGCCACAGATTCAATTGAATTATTATGATTCTATTTAATCGTAGTGTTATATGTATCATAGTGCTATTGAAACGCTGGGATCTATCATAATTTTCACCGCTGGTAAAGCATTAGTACTAAATTGTCCTGTGCACTGTGAGTCTATACGTAGTACACATCAAAGGAGAGCGTTGCTCACACAAACTCGGGATCGTCTGGAGGTGCGGTGGGTGCGTTTGGTGCGGTGGGTGCATTTGGTTCGGGCGTAGTGGGTGTCAAGTCACGTGACACGTGCGTCACAACAGTGGAGGTCAACCTGACTCCGCCGCTTAGCGATACGACCATTCCGTTGCGGTATGTGCTGCCACTGTGTACCGTGTCAGCGTACGGTGTTGTCAAGATGCGTAGACGCTGGAATTATAATAACTTGAAGAACATTTTTGTCCAATTAATTACACATAGCAGCGGTAAAAGTATAGTGTTTAAGATTTAAGACTTCGGCCGTCGATGCCTTAAGATGACGATGAATTATACAAGTGTATGTAAATTTCCACTTCGGATTTGTATAGAATAAATAGACTAATAACAGACTTTAAAATTTTGTCATAAAAATACGAAGTAGTCGTGCATACCTCAACGAAACTTCCCTTGGTGGTGAGGAGTTTGTAAATGGCGACCGTTGGAATACAGATGACACTGGACCCAGCGATGGTCCAGCCCAAAATGTTGGCCCAGAGCGGGTACACGTAGTCCTCGTACTGCAGCGGCTCATAATCCAGTAGGCCGTATACGGTGATGAAGAGGAGGAACGCAGGAGCCGCGAAACGCCAGCAGATTCTCCAATACAGACCAGGTCGGAACCCGATCATGTCCCTGATGTCTTCGCAGAATCTTTCTGTACCTGTGCAAGAAGATCTTAAGCCATCCAGACTGTATGATTTTCCGGTAAATACTATTTATCTGGCTCCAGGATGAAAGGTATCTATTGTGCCAAATTTCGTTATTTTCGGTTCAGTGGTTGTGCTTATATTTTGGGAGTATTTAAGAATTCAGTTATAAAAAATCCATTTCAAAGATCAGTTTAGGAAAAAGCATGGGATCTGATTTGTCAGTAACGTAAGTTCTCTATTTTATTTCCAACCATGATGCAGTGGTCAGAGGGTTCACGAGTAAACAGCTCCACTGCAACTCTGAGTAATTAACCACCAACTGCACCCACTGGTGGGTGAATTTGGTGGTTGCACGGTTCGCAATTCAAAATGAGATGGAAAGTTCTGGAGTGGAAACTCGGTAAGCATGCTGTGTGAGCCATTGAGATGCCTTTCATCGCGATGGGTCGACAATAATATTAAAAGGGTGACTGAACGAAGATCGGTGTGGCTCTATCGATCTTTGGCAAACCCCTACGTTCGGCATTAGAAGTCCAAAGAATATCAAGTATTTGAAAAATAATGACTTACCATAGATCCAAGAAACCGCGATAGCTTCGAAAAACACAGCAACCAACATAGAGTAACCAGCCGCGTACCGATCCAGAAGTTGGAAGAAGTAAAACCCGCCAGTAGTGCATGAAGCCAGGCCGACTATGAAGTACAGAGTGAAGAGACACGCCACAAACACCTCCCTGTTTCGACCGATCGGAGGATATTCGTCGCTCAGGGCCGTTATTATTGCTTCTGAACCACCGAACTGAAAGGAGATCAAACAAAATATTATGTTCTGATTGAGGAGAGAAAATATGTAAACTATGTCTGACAGAGAAAATTAAGCATAATAAAATCATCACGGTATAGTTTTGCTCGTAGACAAAACTAAAATCAAAATCATGTTCATAAAATAAGATTTTTATGGTACCTACTAGTTTCACAGTGGTCACAACTCACAACTCGTGATTTAAAATCTACTAAAAATTATAAATCGCGAGTTGTGATTTGAGCGTTGTAGGCAGCAAGCACCAGCAGGTCCCTATTTGTGAAAATTACTAATTGTACGAAATTACAGTCCCACAGTTTGACCCGGTGGCCAAAATTGGAACGAATATTTATGCCTGTTTTTTTTTTTATTGTTTTTTTTTTTTAATAAATACCGTTACCGGGTCATCTTATTATGTGGGACTAGACGTCTAAGTTTAATTCGTTATTTTTTCGAGATCTATGAAAATAATATGACAATGTCCAAATTCAAAACTATGTGTCTAATCTTTATGTGTCGAAACTTTCGATTGAAATGATACCAATGAATAAAAAGATGCTCACTTCTCATTAAAAAGAAGTCAACTTCTTGATCTTCACAATCGTTACTGATTGTCACGTTGCCTCGTTCTTATAGTTTGGCAAACTTAGCTGTGCGTGTGGTAAACGGAATTGTTTATTTTGTGTTCATATTCGTATTATCGTTGAAATAGATTATCAGGTTAGCCAACCTTACCAAGATGTTAGCGGGCTAACCTGGTAAACCCATGTATCCCTTAACATAAGATAGGCTTCATCATCATTTGTTAACGTGTGATCGCAGTCAATGGTTTACTTTTAGTGGACAAAAATGTATTGCAGAAAACCGACTTACAGAACTGTCCAAGCCCAAGGTCAACAGCATCATAAAGAATATCAACGCCCAGAAGGTAGAGCCGGGCATGGTAGCGATCGCGGCCGGGTACACTATGAATACCAATCCCGGGCCTTCCGTGGCCACGTCCTGGACGTGTCTGCCTGACGCGTGGGCCATGTAGCCGAGCACGCTGAAGATCACGAAACCAGCAATGAACGACGTACAGGAGTTTATGACGCTGGTTAGCAGAGCGTCCCTGAAAAAGTCGTAACACATAATAGGCATGATAACAGTAACCAAGAATCAATGAAATTACGAATTTATCTAATGAAATAGGATTCATGGATTTAAAACGTAGGTATTTATTTTTCTATTTCGAGTAAGATTGCTGTTTATTTTGATATAAAATTATAATCCGCCATAATAGATTAAACACCAAGAAGCGAATGACGTCACAATTGTTTTTTTTCGAGCTTTTACAAACTATATTGTCTGCACACTGCACAGAGTACATTGGTAAAAACAATAATGACGTCACAAACGACGCCATGACACCGCCGAGCGTTTTGGCGTGAATTTTAGAATTTCAAATGCCAATTTTATCTACCAAACCTTAATTTTCTGCTGAAATAAGATATTTTTTTGAAATAGTAGATACTTCCGACTATAATGTGACCATTTTTCAAAATCAGTCATCATGCCTATTTTAGTGACAAGCTTGTAATGTTTAAAGAAAAGTTTATTAATATTTACGTAGGTAGGTATATATTTTTATGTCATATGTTTTTTGTAAGTTTATCATATTATGCGCTCTTCTCAGACGAGAGCGCGTTTGTAACCCTCGTTGCTTTAGTTTTAAGATACCGTGGTTAATTATCACCATCACGTTAAACCTACCTATACTTTGAAAACGTGACGTTCAGAAGGTGTACTGTGCAGGTACCAATTTTGAATAAATATATATTGAATTATAATATTAGATATTTTCATTTCAAGCATTTTCATAAATTCCACCTCATATATTTTGTTGTACCTATTCGTCGTTTACGACTTTCCCATTGCCAAGGGCCACTGCTAGAGATCTCTTGTAGAGATATATAAGCTTCCTTTTCCACTATGGTCTATTTATCCACGTATTTTATAACATTTTGGTACAAAAAAGGCGTTTGAGTTAATTCCGTGAGATCACTCTAGTTGGGATCTGGGATAAAAGTAATAGTAGGTTTATACCCTATGCTAGCATAGTGTATCACTATATGTATTCTGTGGTACTTATATATTACAAATTTCGCTAAATTCGTATAAATAAACGGATGGAACCATGGCCCATTTAGAAAAGGTTTACAATTTAAAGGTTAAAGAGTATTTTAATGTGCTTTTTATTCGTGTTTTTTAAAGATACGTACTTGTAAACGTTGTTGTGATATTTGTTATACGAAGCGTAAGCCAGAAGGACGCCGAATCCTGGACCCAGTGAAAAAAATACTTGCGTTGCTGCATCGACCCACACCTTGAAAAAGAAAATTCTTCTTTGTACTCAATTATTTATAGCTTTAAAAAAGTCATCGTTTAAACTGTCGTGAGTGATATTATAATTATAAAAGTCGAACTATTTCATATATAAACCGGTTAAATCCGTGTATTTTGCCTCAGTCCGGAGCCTTATTCTCGCATTGCGTTCTGCATTTAAATCAATAGTGCCAGCCATGCAGGCCAGCAGCTGGAGATGTTGAGAGAAGACCTCCGTAACTTTAGCCCCCCCATAGCAGGCACTACATGTCTATTGTCTTGCCATCCGGGCAGTGCGCAATCTGCGATGCATAGCCTCGCGTACTGTCTCGTAAATAAGGACTTTGGACGGGTTTGAAATTAGTTGAGCAGATAAAATACGTGGGTTTCATCGAGTTTGTTGTATTCTGGGTTATTAAAAATCATTATTTATGATAAATACCTGCGGTTGCGTTATAGCTTCGAAATTAGGGCTCAAGTAATAAGCGATTCCAGTTGCAGAGCCCGGCAAAGTTATGCCTCGCACCAAAAGAATTAGAAGAACGGCGTAAGGGAACAGAGCTGTGAACCAAACGACCTGCCAACAAAGTCATGATCAAAATAAATAAGTATAAAAAATTAGATAATAGTTTTTTTAAAATTATTTTTTTAGTTTTTCTTTTGTCGTAGGTATATGTTAAAAGGCACTCGTCTATTCAAAGCGCTATTAATTCATGTTAAAACTAAAACAAAAACTCTTTTGTTCTTATACACGATTGTCTTAAATAATCGCACTTGATTGCTGATACCCACAACGTCGTTCGTGTTGATTCGGTTTTTATTAAATTTCCGTGGAATTACCTCTTTAATTTTTTGGGATAAAAAGTAGCCCCATGTCCGTCTCTAAAGACTTATGCTATCTCTGCACCCGTCAAGATCGGTCCATTAGTAAAGCTAGTAAAAAGTAACAGACACGCTTGCAAGTTTTTATAAATAAGATCATACGTACTTTGCCAGAAGTGCTTATGCCCTTCCACAGCGAAAAATAACAGATGACGTAAACGACGAACAGACAGAGGGCCATATCCCATTTGATGGAGCCCAAATCGTGAAGCCCTTCGCTCCTGTGAAGTTCTAGAATGGCGCGGCTGAAATATTTAATAACAACTAAAATCAGGCTAATATGTAGCAAATTGTTCAATCTTTTTTTGGGAGTTCCTAACTCATTTCTTGCGAAGAAGATAACCCAACTCTACATTTAGATGGACGCTCCAAAAACTACACTCTACAGTTTTGTTAAGTACCTAATAATATGTTACCAATGTTATGATGATGAAGTGGTTTATGAACAAATTTTTTTTTAATTCGATCCCTCTCTTTTTTTTATTTTTACTTTAATTTTTGTGTTAAATATAAATGACGTAAACGACGAATAGACAGAGGGCCATATCCCATTTGATGGAGCACAAATCGTGAAGCCCTTCGCTCCTGTGAAGTTCTGGAATGGCGCGGCTGAAATATTTAATAACAACGAAAATCAGACTAATATACATAGCAAATTGTTCAATCTTTTTTTGGGAGTTCCTAACTCATTTCTTGCGAGGAAGATAGCCCAACCCTACATTTAGATGGACGCTCCAAAAACTACACTCTACAGTTTTGTTATGTACCTAATAATAAATGTTACCAATGTTATCATGATGAAGTGGTTTATGAACAACATTTTTTTCAATTCGATCCCTCTCTTTTTTTTTTGTTTTTATTTTAATTTTTGTGTTAAATATAGCAATAACATTTTTATTTTCCACTGAAATTGTTTCCCAGAGCATCATACTTGACTTTTAATTAATAATAAGTAGATACAATTAAAATCTAAATTAAATCTAATTTAAAAACTAAAAATATTAGAATCGAATATGCGAGAATTATTATTAGATACGTTAAATGCCTACGCTTTGTGAATCCTTATCTGCGCCGTAATTATCACTCTTGAGATTCATCCTTTTTCCTTACCTACCCTCATAATATTTATTAAATACTAGCTGATGCCCGCAACGGACATGATGACGGAGGTTTTGTGGTCCCCGCGGGAACTCTTTAATTTTCCGGGATAAAAATTAGCGTATTTGCTATTCCAGACTATAATCTATCGTGATTGAGACGTGATTGAGTAACAAACATCCATCCATACATCCATACATCCACACATCCATCCAAACTTTCGCATTGATCTCTATGGATTTATAATATTAGTATTAATTTAGATACTTTGCTTATATGCGTTGTGCTTTTTCAATTAATTATGCATCATAAATAGAAGAAGCATTAAATCAAGGAAAGATAAATATACTAATAGCTCTAGAAACTAAAAAAAAAAGATGTGTGGCACTCGGAGACTGCCGCGGTTAAAGCTATTGCATAGCATTTTTTATCAACTTGCTATGACTACTTGTGTTGTTGACTTAAAGTTGTTGAAAATATAAAGGCGAAATAATTTTAAAGAATTATGTTTTCAATAGTCCGGGTGTCCAAGGGGAATCAAAAAACCTCAAACAAAGAGGTTTTTTGATACCCCTTGGACTATTGAAAACATAATTCTTTAAAATTATTTCGCCTTTATATTTTCAACAACTTGAAGTCAACAACACAAGTAGTCATAGCAACCAAAATCATCTTTTCATAAAAATAGTCTTTTTATTTTCAACAACTTGAAGCCAACAACACAAGTAGTCATAGCAACCAAAGTGTTAGGTTTTTTTTCGTTGCGGAATTTCTGGATTTGGTCTCCACGCTCAAGGCCCGCCGATAGAAGCTATGCAATAGCTTAAAAAACTGCAAGATACAATAACTGCTTTATTCAGGTATAGTAGGTATGTGAGAAATATGAAACTGGTACACAATAATATTATATATACCTAAAAGGTGAGTGTGACTTACTTAAAGTATTCAGAAGCGGCAGATGTGAATTGTGTGGTTTGTGCGGGGGTGTTGGACGCGGAGGTGTTGTGGCGTGTTGATCTGTTAGCGTTTACCCATGTCCAGTTAGCTTCGAACTACAACAATAGCACACTACGTTACTTAGAGATAAAGCTGGCGCCAATCATTTAGTCGGCGCCAATCATTTAGTCACGTGACGCGTCTGAAGTTGACCGTAAGACGCTTCGCATTAGAATATTTTCGCAGGTAGTATGAACGTTGACTTCGACAGTTTGTGTGAGTGCTGCGCAAACAAGCACTCGCACCTCAGCTCAGACAGGAGTCACGACTATTTGATAGGCGCTAACCACCGAGTAGTAAACCTATTGAGAGCTAATAGCCACATTTTCGCTTGGAAACACATCTCACCACTTTCAGGTGGGGGACGAGGTAATAGTAGCATTTCTTATTGGCTGGCTCAAGGTCAACTTTACACAGTTATAAGTACAAAGTTTATGTTACCGCGGCACTTGGGCTGCTCGCTGCGCGACAAAAATCCTATATCGATAAAAATTACCAGTACTTATTGGAAAATTAATACAAATATATTTTATTCAAACAGCAAAATACAACCATATGTATGGATAAGATAATTATCTGATACTTATATATTTTTTTTATTGTCCAAGTGCCCAAGTTCTATAGAAAAGAACTAAAGTTTTCAACAACAACTTTTAATCAAATAAATAATAAACCTCTAACCTGTTCTACTTCAGAATTGTTCGGAATTTATTGAAATATAAGTTTTTACTCAGTTAAATAATTTATTGTCAATTCAAGTAGTAATAAGGCTATCGATATAATTTATCGATAGTTGCACGGGCTACACTGGGCTATGCGTGGAAGAGACGGAGATATGTAGATAACTACATGTGAAAGACAAAGAAAAACTGAAAGACATCAACGGGTTCCATTTCATTTTTGTAAATATTTTTATTTTTTTGCGTATTGATGATTTTTATATATTAGTAGCAAAACTACACTTACTTATGAAATGTTATCCCATCCTTTACATAGCTGGATGTATTGCTTCTCTTTCCACGCCATTTAACGCTACAGAGATGCCTATTTTTCGTTTTTTACTCGATCATTTTCCGAGCACTGTCGAATACGGACTGAGGGCGGCTATAGGCACAAAACGTAGCGTTAGCACTCATACTGCTAACGTTTGGCTGGTGAGGGGGCACGCTATGCTCAGTCAATTGGTTGTATGGTCTGTGGCGCTAACTATACTACACGTTACAATACTAATGATCGCTTGACGCTTATTCTGTGTTACTCAATTTTCAGGTCTAAAAGAAAATACACTGCGAAATATTTGACTCCCAAGAACTGTCTTTTTAGGTAATCAATGACGCCAATTCTCTTGACCACACAATTTACAAACGACTTAAGTAAACGAAGTAATTACCTACCTAGTAATAGTATTGGGGTACTAACTCCAGTATACATAATAGGTATAAGTATTACCTGTTTTCATCGCGTAATTTTACTACAGTAGGTAGATTAGTTAATTGCTAATATGGCACCTTAAAGAAACTAAGACTACATCATATACATAAGGGTAAGAAACCACTAAACATTAAGTAGGTACTATTACCTACTAAAGAATATTTATAATTATTATCCTGATACGAAGGGACTAAATTCTAGTACTAAAAATATGAAAAATATTCTTACCGGTTGACAGGATTCCGTATTCCAATCATTGTTACAATTCGTCCAAGGTAACATGGTAGTGAAGGAAGCAAAGAAGAAACGAAGAGCCCACGCGATTATAACGTTGTAGTAGAAGTCCACATAAAAAGCTATTAACACCACCGCGTATCCAATACCTAAGGATAAAAAATCTGTATAAAACAAGTGAATCCTTGTTACATTAGGTATATGACCGAAAATATAGGTATCTCTAAACCTTTAAGAACATTTTGGAGAGTTCTCAGGCATGCGTTCTTAGGAGTTCTGAGGTTTCCTCGCGATGAATTTTCCTTCTTTGTTAAGCACGTAAAAACGTACGTAACATAATACCAAAAGGTTAGGTTAGGTTAGGTTAGGCCTGTGTAGTGTAGTAGTGTCGGGCAATCGAAACCCGGACCCCACGAATAGGAAGCCGAGGTCTACAAACCTATGCCAAAAATGAAAGCGGTAATACGTTAAAGGTAGGTACAACACCCAACCCTTCTTAAAGAAAAGCCTTGGAAAAGCGTCCTTTCCACTCCATTACCAATTTTATTCTTCTAAAATCATATCGTTGGAGCCACTCTAGCGGGACGTGACAACTGAAATGAAATCACCGGCCATAAGCCGGCCTCGCAAATCTGCCGAGTCCTTTCAAAGCGTATGGAGCACTTAGGGGTGTCGAGAAATGGTGTCAATTATGGGTGTTAAGTGCAAGCCTTGGGAGTACCCCACACGCCGACGCGATTTGATCTTTATTTTATTCTCAAGCAATGACTAAAATTGATTTTTATGGTACGAAACTCGTAGGGTTCGCAATTGAAAAACCTATATGATCAATTAAATTCATTCTAATTCAAACAGAGTTCTTACTACATTTTTGAAACATTTGGTAGACTGATATCGTAGACTCGATGTGGTGACGATGATTATGATTTGATTCAAGTGAACATAATTTCAAAAAAAAAACATCGATGTTTTTCTAAACATTTATAGCCAGTGTCACTCGCGAGCACAGCGGGAGGATTTAAGGATTCTAACGATACCCCATACATCCAAAT
Organism: Erebia epiphron; assembly: GCA_963932025.1. NCBI lineage: Eukaryota > Metazoa > Arthropoda > Insecta > Lepidoptera > Nymphalidae > Erebia > Erebia epiphron. The sequence goes on along the minus strand of OZ009948.1, from coordinate 39,682,513 downwards.
CTGTTCATGCATTTAGAAGTTATGGTGGAATAAAGAAACTCACATAGCTAAACATGAACCCTGAGAACATTACACTCCTTTTTTCGGCAGGCGTGAAAAAACTGCTTAATCCTTCATATTTTGATCGTCACCTTGTTTTTTTGCAGTCTCTCAGTTTTATTATTAGAGAACGTAAGTAATATTATTATCATTGTGTATAGAATTCAACCACTGAGCTACTGAGTTGTAAGTTAAAACTGCTATAACTCATGATTGCAAAGACATTGAGCGTTTCAGCGACTTCTACTTGGGACTCGTGACGGTGTAGGTCACGTAGACGATTGGAGTGGTCATAAATTCTCTATGATTTTACGTCGCCGCTGTATAGATACGCTATTTTATAAAACTATGTATGAATAGGAAAATACACGTAGCTGTACAAAATCGCAACGGTACAAATACTTATAGACAGAAAAATAATGTAGATCAGAAAACAGCTTAATCTTAATCTTTAATCTTGTTAATATACTATAGATTATAGTCTGGAATAGCACCTAAGCTACTTTTTATTCCGGAAAATTAAAGAGTTTCTGCGGGAACCACAAAACTTCAATCCACGCGGACGAAGTCGCGCGCATCAGCTAGTCTTAATATATAAAACAAAGTCGGGTTTGTTCGAACACTTAGGTATAACTCTAGAACGGCTGGACCGATTTTCGTGGTTTTTGATTTGTTGTATTTGTCTTCGTCCCGAATAACTATTAAATACATTGGAAAATTGAGGAAAAAATACAATTAAAGAAAAACATTTTCCCTTGATTTTCCCATACTAAAAACCACGCGGACGAAGTCGCGGGCATCAGCTAGCAAAATATGAAACGATGATGAAAGTTTAAAACAGTGCTTCTGAATGTGTGATACATAAATATTAATAAGTAGTAATTAGTTTCAGTAATAAAATTAATAACAAGGAATCAAATGAACACATTATTTTTATAATAATTCTTACCAAAGCACCACGATAAATTAGCTTAGTAAACATATTATAGTCCTTACCTTTAAACAGCGGCACGAGCCTACCCCAGCAGGTGATGGCGCCCTTGCGATGGAACTGTCCCAGCGCCAGCTCCATGTAGAATAGTGGGATCCCGCCCACCACCAACATGATGCAGTATGGTACCAGGAATGCGCCTGTGGAATATACGAATCGGAGATTTGTAAGGTACCTTCGGTACGAATTTGCTCGTCACCCAAAAATGGTTTACATAGCGTGACAAAAGAACCTAGCTCTTTAAAATATGACATCATTTGATAGGCTTCAAAATTAAACTCGAAAAGCCGGCTTCTAAGTTGTGCAATTTAGGTCAAATACCAAGAAATAAGTCCAAACTTTTATTGGTTTTGTTGGAGCATGTTTAATGCTCGAACTGATGATGCAGTTCCACACCACCATAAAAAGGTTTTGGGCTTTGAAATAAATACGCAGTAGGTACATTGCATAGAAATAGTTGCATTGGTTTTTGGCTTATTATACTGTTTCGTTTAACGTGCACAGTCTTGACTAAAAATGTGAGACAAGAATAGGATGCAGTTCCACGACACCATAAAAAGGTTTTTGGACTTTGAAATAAATACGTAGTATTTACGTACTTAAGTAGGTACATATGTAGGTATATAGATCGTTGCGTTGGCTTTAGGCCTTATTATACTGTTACGTTTAACGTCCAAGTGTCTTGACAAAAATGTGAGACAAGCTAACTGTGCCAATCTTTACAACAGAAAATTAAACTAAAGTAAAAAGTAATTAAGTGGTCAATAATTCCTTCATAAATATTAATTAATGCTAAAGACTTAAAATATAATACCAATAGATACCAAGACCAGCAATAATTAATTAACAATGCCTTTAAAAAGCCCTAGAGATTACAATAAAAAAACCAAAAGCACAATATTGTCTCAATTGGTCTGCTAAGCTACGTAATCCTCTTAAAGTGAGGACATTTTTCACTCTATTTCATTCGAGAGGGCAATCTCAGATCGCAGATCGCAATGCTCAAAGCAATAATTTCATATCGGCGGAGGGCGGAGGACGGAGGGCGACGCAAATTGTGCGGTAATTGGCCTTTTAAGTCTCGTACTTAGAACAAGCTTTTATGAGCTCCGAGACAATGCAAAGGAATATTATAACTGCGAAAATTTCAAAGGAGTGTGAAAGTTCTTAATATTTATTATCAACTGTTGTAATTTTCGTCTTATGGACTCCAATCCTATTTCTACCGAATGAACCTAACGGCCAATTTATGAAAGTTTGTGTCATCATAATAATATAATCAATCGAAATTCTGACCAAAATCATCAAATAATTTAACCAGCAAACTTCATCATTATCATTTTTACTGCCATTTATTTCTTCTTCTATTTCTTATCCTCATCATCAACTTTCTCGTATCTTTTTCTTTAATCCCTTCATCGTTAGTCTCCATCATTACCTTTCCTTCCAAGCTTTTCTTCTTTCAATTCATTTGGTGTAAAAAATGTTTGTCTCCAAGAATGCGTAGTAGTTACTTCTTGCTTAGAAATTGAATACAATTGCTAAATAGGGATCTTCCGTTAAAGACTTAATATGGTAGTAGTTGTATACGTAATGACCCTATCAGCACCAATTTACAACCATAATGTTGCTCATCAGTGATTGAAAGTACCTACTTGCTTATTCTTTTGTCTGCTTCATAGAACCGGCACTGATACTTGAAAACCTCATAATTCTTTATTTTGAATATTGAAGAACTATTAATTCCTTCTCTCACAACAAAAAATGATTTACATTTTCCAATTTTTTGATTATAACTTTGTTCATTTTCCAAGCTTCGTATAATTTTCGGAAAATTAATAATATTCCAAAACTGGAGGTTGCAACTCAATCATGTGAGACCTAGATTGCATGCCTATTCTGTATAGGCACAATACGGATTTCGGTCTGATATCCACCAAAGCAGAGATGGGCATCAATCCAAAGATATGGACCAATCAAAGATTCGTCAGATAAATGACGTGATAATTATTTCACGTATCATCTCTGATTCGCTCCCCTTTAGTGGATTCTATTAACTATCACCGGAAAGCATTAGATACATAAGCACTGTAGGTAATATCGGTGAAAGATGGGTGAAAGACACTGATAACTTTATGCGGACCGCATCATGATACTTATAAGAGTATCATGATGCGGTCATATACTTATGATCATCGGATACGTCCTTCGTATTGTAAAACTAAATAACATAACCACTGAAATACAGGGTCTGCAGAATTTATTGTTAAAGGTTTAATCTAATGTTACTATCGATTTAATTTCAATCGTTGTATAATAAACACATTTCCGATTTCCGATCAGCTATAGCCCAAGAATGATTTAATGCGTAGACGGTTTCCGTTGGAAATCTCGTAATACCTATTCAATCATCCGAGCCCCGTCGGGAATTTATCTTCAGTTCACGGCGATTTTATTATCCTCCAGTCCAGATTCCGTTTGTAAAATTCCACGACATTCAAAACTTAAATTCAACGACATCATAGTACCTACCTATTAGTTGAATTATTTTTTAATGGGAAACCATTTTGACTTTAAAATGAAACTTGGAAGCAAAGAAAAATGTTTGCTCACTTAAAATACCAACCTAAAGGAACCGCGTACACCTTTGCAAAGAAAAAGCAATTTTGAATATGGGTTCAGAACTTCAGATGGAGTTCGCTATAGCTCTTTACTTTACGTGTACTCCGTACTCGTAAGAATTAAGATGCTTTGATCCCGCGACCTGTTGCGCCAGGCGATAAAATAAATCCATCCAGCTTCCCACCCTCTTACATTTCATATTGAACGAAACCTTTTCCAATGGATTTTGTGATAACTATATACGAGTATAGGTAACATTGTTTTAGTTCCCAGAATATTTTTGCTGAGAAATGAAATATCTTGCACTTGCAGCTTGGCTATAAAGTAACTTATAGGTATATATAAATAGTGTAGTCTCAGACATGTTTTGATGAGGAGAGAGGATAGAGAAAAGGAAGAAAAGAAGAAGATTGAGAACTAGAAGGTCAGCACGAAGTAATACCAAACAGTTCCGTGCTGACCTTGAAGAGGTTATTTTAGGTTATTTTAGTCCGTGCAAGCCGGACATGCCCTGCCAGTAGGCAGAACTCCCTCCCCAGATTTTTTCTCCCCCGAAGGAAGGGGGGGAAAAAGGCGCGATTAGAGATTTATTTGTTGAAACTTTTCATGGTATAACTTAAGTCAAAACTAAAACTCCTACTTCAAAATATACCTATAATTTACCTGATAAATAATTTGTCATCTATTTAATAAAAAATAAAATGATATTTAAAAAAATGCTGAATTACCTACTCCATTTTAAATCAGTACCTTAATCTGCACCTACTGCTGCAATTATATTATAATGTGTACTTAGATGTACTCTGATGTATCGAAGCATAGTAGGTCAACATTGGAGTTCACTCGTAAAGCGTTAATCAATTATCCTCTGACGCGTCACCGTGACCGTACCGTGACATGCCATGACAGATGACGGGGTCACTAGAACGCCGGGCATATGATGAAGTGCTCCACAATCAATTACGGGTTACAGATTGCATATAGGTACGTAGGTACGTACGCACTTATCAAAGGGGTGACGGTTGTCTTTGAAGTGTATGATCAAATGATTAACGCCTTGGGTGTCTGTTTAGGTAACGAGCATCATCATTTTCAATCCATTGGCGGCCCACAACTGAACACGAGTCCCCTTTCAGAATGAGATAGGAGAAGAATATTGTGAAGAACTCTCGGGCGGGCAGGTTTTCTTACGATTTTTTACTTCATTGCTTGCCTAAAACGCACATAACTCAGAAAAGTTTTTAAAAATGCCTGCCAGAGTATCGAATTTCCTACCATCCGATTCCGAACAGGAGGACGAACGTTTTGATCTAGAAACCACTAGACTATCGCCGCTTTAGGTATTGCCTAGAATAATGTCATGATAGAAAATAGGCTTCACTCATTAAATGCTAATCAATTACCCTCCACTCAAATCGTCACCGTGACAGAGTCGTAGCGAATGTTTGGCGGCGTATACGGACATCACGCGTATGATGAAGTGCTCCACAATCCATTATTACCATAGATTAATTATAATACCAAGTATATAATTATTGTCTTTGATTATTACAGAGCCAAATTACTCGTTCCAGACTGCATATAAGTACCTACATAACAAACGGGTCACTGCCGGGTAATATGTGCTGCTGTGGTGATACCTCCTTTACTTTTGAAGATTTATGATTGGCTGATTAGTAATATACGAGTACGTTTAATTAATGCGTACTTAGCTTGTCTGATTAAATTTGGGCGGCAGCCAGATTGGGGGACGTCTTTATTGTGATGTATTCTATGTCGATCTTTGGGGATTAAAATTTAAAAATTACCATTTCAGGGTATTTTGTTGTTTTTAGGGTTCCGTACCAAAATGGTAAAATGGAACCCTTATGGTGCGACTTTCTCCGTCTGTCTGTCCGTCTGTCCGTCTGTCCGTCTGTCCGTCCGTCACACTCGATTATTTCAGTAACTACCGAAGCTATCGACATGAAATTTGGAATAGTTGTGTATATTAGTGGCCCAAAGACACTGGAATTAAAAAAAATTGGAAATTATTTTTGTTCTTATTTAAAAAGGGGGGAAAATCTGAGGGTTGAAATTTAAAAGTGAGATAACTGTACTGTGTGGGGTATCATATGAAAGGGTTTACTTTGTACATTCTAAAACAGATTTTTGATTATTTTTAGTTATGAAAGTTTTTGATTTATCGGGGGAAATGTCTAAAAAAATACCGTTCCCCCCCCCCTTATCTCCGGAGTTTACCAATCGGAAAATTTGAAATAATTATGGTCAATAGGAATTTACGTATATTTTATAGGAAAACTATAGCCAAAGCTCTAACTAGCATAGTTTTTTTGATATTAACAATAAACCTCTACAAACAAAGTTAGTCTTGCGGTTCATTAACAAAGGTAATTATTTATTAATAATGGTACGGAACCCTTCGTGCGCGAGTCCGACTCGCACTTGCCCGGTTTTTTGTTCTAATTAAAACTATTTGGGAATTTTGTGGGTTTTTCTGATCTTCTTTTTGTCACGAAATTGAGTAGCTCTACAAAACTAATTCAATTGATGGTTAAAAAGTGCAGTTTCAGTTTAACTCAGAATAGGCAAACCATCAAAGTGTCCAGTGCCAACTATCCAAAATTGAATTAACTCCGCTCTAGCCGAGACCGGTATTATAAACGCGTTCTGGCGCTTAAACAAATTTCCGCCGTTGGGCCTTTGACGGGACTTCAAAAGATATCATTGCTGCGCAGAATTGATATTTAATTAGATCAAGAGGGGGTACCGATCGGCTACAGAAGGCTGCGATGACCTTCCCCCTCCATTACATTATTACCGCTATTATATTACTAATTTTCCTGCACGTCGAGTAGCAAGCTAACGAAGTTTCTCACGACGTCGCTTAAAGGGCGGGTTTTGATTGTCAATTACTGAGTCTTGGACGCCAAAGACGAGTGACAAAGAGGAGGATGTCATTAGTGTTGGAGGAACTTTGTTTCTTGGTATAAGTATTGTATAGTTTATGAATTGATCGAGTGTGCTACCTACGAACTGAACTTGAATTACTGGAACCCACCCAAAAGTTGGTGATTGTGTCATATGTGCACCCTTGAAAATCGCAGTTTAAAGAATAATTTGTATTAGATCTATGATAAAACTTTAAGAGAATATGGGGCCGTGGAGTCTTTAGTGGCAAAAATGTTTTGTGAGACATTTCACTGCGGTTAATTGCCTCAACTGGTGATAGAATGGGTGGCTCATTTTTGCGCAAAGCGTGGAAATGCAGCCATCATTCCATGCGGACATGATTTGGTTAGGTAAGTAGCGAGCTTTAAGTTTTTTTTAATGTTGTTTTTTTATAAAAAAACCTTAAAAAAGGGTTCGTTTATAAATACCACTAGATAGGGACATGTTTACAGTTTTTTAGGTGTTGTTGGGGTTTAAACTCTCCAATAAATCAAAAAATTCGATGACGTTTAATTTTTCCTACATCTTATTTAAGGACTCTATAAAAGATACGCAAAATATTAATAAGATTATGATAATATTCCTTTCAGCAGAAAGGAAGATCAAAGAACGAAAGCCCATTCGGTCGGTTTCCGGCAAGTTCCGGACAAGTCAGACTCCAACGCGTTGTGAACACAACTTCGGTTGCCCATTTCCGTCTGCGTATAACAGCCACTTATTTAGTTCTACTTTGAAAACATCATTAAACGAATTAGGAAAGAACTTTTACTGTGTCGTTTGTTTTCGAGGATAATACTGTCATTTCATCTCCTTATGTTTGCAGAATCACATTACGCGGGCTCCAACCGACCACCGCCCATCCCAACGTCACCTAAGACTGAGCATCTAGGGGTACACTTAGGAAGACGTTGCCCCCCAAAGTCTTAGGTCCTAGGTCTCACCTCCCAATTCTTTTTTAATTCTCACTGAAAAAAAAAACAACTTTCAACTTAGGTACTACGTTTTACTTACTTACTACGTTATCGTAACGAACGATGTTTATTTTCGAATTTCGAACCATCAAACGTGTAAAGCGTAATACCAAATTATATTTAATTTGATTTTCCTAAATTTTACATAAACATCTGAATAATTTTTTATTTTGTTTGGACTATAAAATTTCATTAGATAAAAAAAAAAGTATAATATTTAAATGAAAGTCGACATCAGAACTTACAGTAATTTATACGATCTCTGACCCAATATTCAATTAGCATTAAGCCTATCTAAAGGCAGTTATCGGCAGTCAGGTTCGAGGGTCCTTACAGTCTACACTAGGTGTGGGTGCAATTAGACATGCACAGTGGAATGCTGAGTCGAATGTTGTTATGTGAATTGTTAGGGTGCATACTCTAGATCTAATGGTATGAGTAGGAATTTCAGAATCTGTTACGATGATAACCTTTCAATATAATTTCACGCCAATAAGTTGATGTTTTGATGAAAATATAGGTAAGTACTGTCAATAAAAAATGTCTTAAAAATATTGGGTCCTTTCAAAGTGAGTACAAAAAATTTGCATTACCTTTTTAACTAGGCTAAGCTCATATTGAATCTTACCCTTCAGATAAGGACTGATTTAAAACTGATTTTTTGAATGTAAAAAGAGCAAAGAAACCATTTTAAACTTTCTTAAAATGACAGACTCATTTTTACCAATTATTTATTATTAACGTATTATTTATCATTAATAACGTATCTGAGTACACAGTTAGATTTGTATCCGTTTATATGAGTAGATGAAGCATATACTGTTTTAAATATCAATAATGAGCAAGTAGGTACAGTATACTCGTAGTTCACAGGTTGAAAGCCCGTCTTTCAGGTCGGAAACAGGCCGACAATTAGCGCGGCTAGAGGTCACAAGAGGTCGTAAGTGGTGGCAAGAGGCGGCAAGAGGCACTTAGCATTCACGGCGGTGTTTCATCACCTCGCCGCGCCACCTCTTACCCTGTGACTTAGTCGGGATAACGTAATAATGCCGGGATAAGTGAATATAGGCAGGAGATTTGATACACACCTGCTATTATTACGGACGAATAAGTGAGAACATTATAATGACTGTACGTAAGTAACCTGTTTCCTACTTGAAAGAAGACTAATAGGTCTTAAATTGGTGAATGATTTTGGGAGACATTTTTCAATACGATTTCATATAATATATTGTATGATACTTGATTGGAATAATAAAGTATTTTAGCGATCCTAGGATAAACTTAAATGTCTTTGACAAAAATGTAGGTCGGTAAGTTCAAACAAAATAGGACCGACGTTATTTTAGATTAAAAGCCAGTTTTAATCACAAATACAATATGAAAGTTAGATTTGTAATAGATAATATTATTTTGTCCTAGAGACGAATCTATGATAATCTCGATTTTTGAGGGTTCTCAGCAGCGTTTTAAAATGTTTTGGACTCAAGTTAATGGAAAATTCGGAGTGTAGAAGTTCACCAAGTTAAAACAAACAAAATTGGTTACTAGAAGGCATTGAATAGTTCCAAACCTCCTGGTTCCATCATCAAATAAGCTCGAAGGAACTATTATATTGTTGTATTTACATCGGTATTAGTAAAACCATAATACAGGTTGCAAAGTTTCAAATCGATACTTTTTAGAATAATTAAAAGTTTGTCAAAATTCCTCTTCCATGATTTGAAAACTTAAATATACACAGACACTTAACAGATGAAACTAATAAAAGAGCGTGTTAAAAAAAGGTCAACTTACCCCCTCCATTCTTGTAACAGAGGTAGGGGAAGCGCCACACGTTGGCGAGGTCGACGGCAAAGCCGATGACGGAGAGCAGGAAGTCCACCTTCTTCCCCCATGTCTCCCGCTCGCCGGCGCCCGGCGTCTGGGTCTTCAGAGACATCCTACTACTTGTCCCGTTGCCGCCACAAACTGGGACAAAAGCTTTGTATTAATCGTGATGTAGAGTCAAGACAAGATGTGTAAGAGATATCTAGAAAGAAAGAAATCGCATTTATTCGCAAATGGTGTTACAGACAAACATTTGTCATACTTACATAGCTGTACACACAAAAATTATGTTTGTCTGTGACACCACCTGGAATGGGTATACAGCTCCAGCCGTGTGCCGCATCGTACATACAAATGCATGCATGATGCCGGACGCTGATTTTCAGCTGTGACCCGGGTGACGTCACAGCCAACGTATGCCTTATTTGTTGCGAAATAAACTGATCTAGAGTGTGATAAAGCGGTAGTCATAGACCACGGGCATGCTCGGGGACTCTCAAGTCTCTTTACGTCACCAAATCAGAAATGAGGAAATCCGTAGAACTAAAGTGACCTACATAGACGGGTTGCGATACAACGCCGAAGTAGCAATGGGTGAGGCACATAGTTCGAGAAGTCGGTAGACGTTGGGGTCCCAAGGTGCTGGAGTGGTGACTCCAGACTGAAATCGCTGTGTTGGCAGACCACTTCACTGGGACCTAGGTGGACGGATGACATCAAGCGAGTTGCACCCGATGGACCCAGGTGGCCCAAGACTGCGGCGTTTGGAAGTCATTTCAAGAACCTTAGTAGGTAGGTATAGAGCTGGCACCAATAATTTGTTCGCATCTGAGTCGAATCATTTTTGCGCGTAGGTATGAACGTTGACTTCGACAGTTTGTGTGAGAGCTGTTAGCGCTAACTGCACTAAAAAATGTCCTGCAGTGGACGTCTATCTTTATCGAGATAAAGAAACTGTCTGCAAGATTGCCATTTCCGTCCACACGTGCGACTTAAATCCCATTTGGCTGTCGTTTGATGCTAAGTGGTCTTTTGTGCATGTTTTTTAGTACTTTTTCAAAACAGTCTTCCCTACTCCGGCGAAAGGTAAATAATTGAGGAACGTAAGTATATCGCTGGACAGCCAGGCTGTGTTTTTAATTTAATGAAGTTGGTGGTCTCACCCCCGGGTCGGGTCGGTCGGGTCGGTTTGCCGTCCCATCGGGCTATGAGAGTAAAGGAATAGAGAGTGCACCTATGTTTGGATACACACTTGTGCACTATAATAACTCTCGAGCAGATCTCCGTGGAGATTGGCTGCCGTGGCCGAAATTAGGTCGGGAGTACCTACTTTATGTCTTCCATAAGTCCAAAACCATATTGAATACAAAACAAAACACGGTCATTACATTTTCACTTGACCTTTAACCGGTTTAATTAATACGGCAGAAATAATCCCGGTTTGGAGGCCTCTCCATTACCAACATGGCGGGTGAAGTGACAAATGTTATATCACGCCTCGTATTCAACAACCCTTGGCTGACCAAGCTGTCCGATGGGTCTAGGGCTGTCGCTGACAAGTAGGGTTATTTTTGTCTATATTTAGGTTTTAAAGTACCTACGATAAAAAAGGTACAAGTAGGGTTATTTTTGTCTATATTTAGGTTTTAAAGTACCTACGATAAAAAAGGTAGGCAGTTATGAGTTATCGTTATTTCGTTCCTTAATCTAGATTTTATTCTCTGCATGAAAAATTAATTAGTGATCCTTCATTAAAATTATTATTATAAGTGTCATTTCAAAAACAATAATATACACTTCAAATATAATGCCTTTATAATATCCTTGATGTAACGATTAGGTAAATAAAGGCAAAAAATCAATTTGTTACTATACGCTTCGAGTTATACATATATACGATTTGTACCATGTCAATAGGCATGATGACAGTAACCAAGAATCAATGAAATTATAAATTTATCTAATGAAATAGGATTCATGGATTATAAAAAACGTATTTATTTTTCTATTTCGAGTGAGATTGCTATTTATTTTGATAAAATAAAACTATAAAATATAGCAATCCGCCATATTATATAAAACACCAAGAAGCGAATGACGTCACAATTGTTTGTTTTCGAGCTTTGACAATCTCACTATTGCTTACTGCACACTACACAGAGTACATTGGTAAAATCAATAGTGACGTCACAAACGACGCCATGACACCGCCGAACGTTTTGGCGTGAATTTTAAAATTTAAATTTTAAATGTCTATTTTATCTATCAAACCTTATTTTTCTGCTGAAATAATATATTTTTTCGAAATAGTAGATACTTCAGAACATAATCTGACCATTTTTGAAAATCAGTCATCATGCCTATTGTTATTCATATTTAAATTTAATCCCGCTATACTAGAGTACCTATCTGTCACGGGTACTGAAATTACCTCTGTTCTAAGTGCATCCATGATCCATACTAATATTATAAATGCTAAAGAGTGTCTGTCTGTCTGCTATGCATTCAACCCATCTATTCAACCGCCCATCGACCCATCCATCGCCCATCTATTCAACCGATTTGGACGAAATTTGATACAGGGATAGGTTGTATCTCAGTGAAAATTAAAGAGTTCCCGCCGCATCATCTAGTAGCTTAATAAATAGTAAGATTTATAAATTCCACAGAAGTTTTAAACCTGATAAAACAAATTATGTACCTACTGAAATTGTGTCAACCCTATCTGAATTCAATCTCGCTTAACTAGAGTAATAACCAGACGGGCAGTGTATGATCCCCGGGAAAAACACTGTGTCATCACAACAGCACTCAAAGTGCAAGCCAATTGGTTTCCAATAATCTGTCACACCGAAATTGCCACCGCCGTGCTCAGCTTCATAAATGGCGAGACATGAATTGTACGGAATATTGTTTAATATAGGAACTTAATAAAACAAATAAAATATCTACTGTTAAATTGTGCAGTGTCAACCCTGCTAAATTCAATCCCGCATCTGTCACGGGCACTGTACGATCCCCGGGAAAAACACTGTGTCATCACAACAGCACTCAAAGTGCAAGCCTAAATTGGTTTCCAATAATCTGTCACACCGAAATTGCCGCTGGGCTCGGTTTCATAAATTGCTTTGCAAGTTGCGAACTTCAATGTACTTACATCGTTTAGACTTTAGACCCATATTCCAGCTTATATATTGGCTTATGACTACCAACTGTATAATATCAGGAATAATAATAAAACAAGTGAATATAATTAAAATTATTAATAAATACGACTGCTCTGCCGTAGCCCGTAACTATAGTACCTACCACGTAACGATACCACAGTCATTAAACCTATGGAATCTTATTCACATTTTTATTAAATGATATTTTTTTGGGAATCACTGGATATTGAACTATGTATATAGTGTTATATATTTTTGGAATCTACTCATCAATTTCTAGATGATGATTATATAGTTAATCTTATTTTCGAAAAAAAAAAACAACTTTAGTCTTTAATGTGGGACCATGGTCACCCCATCAATTTTTTTTTAATTTTACTAGCCTATGTCACCCGGAATAAGCTAGGGATTCTAACGATACCTCATTTATCAAAATCCGTTCAGGCGTATAGAAGTTATGGTGGAATATACAAACTCACATACATAAATAAAACAATATACCTACTCCTTTTTTCAGGCAGTCGTATAATTAATGTAGAGACATCAGACGTAATATATTACAGTCCCACAAACTATCTGACCCGGTGGACAAAATTTATTTAACTTTTGTTTTTATTTTATTTTTCACTAGTGGGCCCGTATTTTCTCACCGTTTAAACCTTCCACGACAAACATTTCAAAACCAAAATCAGCTAAATCGGCCCCGCCATTCTCGAGCTTTAGCGAGACAAACGAACACCAATTGATTTTATATATAGATATAGATATAGATAATCGACGCTGTCACTGGGTCATATAAGTTTGTGGGACTATAATGTTCTTTGAAGTGAAGTGAGGATTGGATAAATTATGACAAGCAGTTTTTTTCAAACGTCAAACGCGCGCTAATGGGGTGCTGTATGAATACTTGCTTGTGACGTCATCAAAATTCGACGCGCTTTTTTTACTTTAGCAAATCGATTTTTTAAACTGGGTATTAAATTTAAAATTAACAGGGGACAAACTAGATCCTCTATTTATCACTATAAGATAGTTTATTTTTGACAGACAGCATCCCATTTCAGATTTTTCAAAAGCTACAAAAACAGTCTGACTGTAGTTATGGCCTAAAAACCTACTAATATTCTATTCTAGTAGTAAAACTTTCTCGTGTAAAACACTATGACGTATTAAATACGAAATATTATTTTAAACTAGAAGGGTGTTTTGAAAATCTTGTAGGAACAACGCACAAAAATAGTAGCTCGTGTCCTTCCCCGGGATACAAACTTTATTTACCGGTTTTAAACTGATAGACTATGAATAAGTAGCAGACAGATAGATAGATAGACGGACAAACATTTTCAGTTTTGACAGTTTTCATGTTCAGGCCTGCATTAAAAATGATACAGCCGTTTATACTGCATTTTCGACACTCGCAAGGGAATCAAAACATACAGGGTAGTTCCCGTGAACTCAGAATCTTGAAATTTTGTACGAAGCAACGTCATATAGCACAGATAAAGGAAAAATTGCGAAAAGCATCAATTTTAGTTACATCATATAATAAAAATATTTTTTTGCAAATTTTCGAGACTCGCAAGGGAATCAAAACCTAATAATAAGTAATATAATAACCTAACGTAATAAAAATATTTTTAATAATTTTAAACTTACTACCCTTTTCCGCATTAACGCGTATAGGTATGTACTTATGTGTGTTTACCAGCTTTGTGATATTTTACACAAATGAGTTGAGCGTTGAGCAATAATATTACCCAAAAAAATTGTGTGAAAAAAAAGTAACCTTACACATTGAATTTTTCTCATCGTTACACCATTTTAGAGCATAAAAATAATGTCCTCTTATTTAAGTATGTTTCATATGCAATTTAATCAAATTGAGTAAGTATTGAGCACAAAACCGTTTGATTTTTAGAATCAAATCGAAAGCTTCCTCTTTTTTAAAACAGATAATAATATGTAATTACGGAGTTATCTCTACGGCGTAGAACCGAAAATTCTTGGAAAACACACTATCTATATTATTTTCTTTCTGTCGAACGTATTTAATATGCATAATTTTTTTCTATGCTGTAATACGCAAGGTTAAGTGTACCTACCTACTGTTTACTTAAACGATTAGGGTTATGATTAGGGTACACTGATCGCTATCGATTTATTAACCGACTTCCAAAAAAGAAGGAGGTTCTCAATTTTTATTTTTTTAATGTATGTCGGTGCATATCTCCGTGGTTTCTGAACCGATTTGAATTTTTTTTCTATCAGTCGTTACTCGTTAGAGGAAGCTCTCGAGGTGGTCCCCTAAAAAATTCTGACTCCAACCCTGGCACTAAAAAGTTAAAAATAAAAATTCTTTCCAAAAAAACCGACTTCCAACGCCACTGTAAAGTACAAAATAATTTTGATTTCTACCCACTATGTTGAAGTCGGGCGAGTCAGCAGCTGATGCGTCAACTTTGCTTATCCTTGTTATACCCGCCCGACTTCAACATAGTGGGTAGAAATCAAAATTATTTTGTACTTTACAGTGGCGTTGGAAGTCGGTTTTTTGGAAATAATTTTTATTATTCCTATCCAGTGAGGATTTCCGTCTCTGAAAATACTCATCATATTTTCATCACATTTAAATGAAGTTTTTAAGAATAGGTACATTATATCCTACTAGTAAGAGCAGCTTTACGAGCAAATGTTTTGTAAATGATTTAAGTATTAATGAACTCGGTTCATATTTGATAGTCTATTGGATTTCTTACCAACACCAGCAAAAATTAATTCGCGTCAGTTAAATAAATGTAATACTTAAATAGAAAAAAACAGGTCAAGTGCGAGTCAACTCATGCACAAAGGATTCCGTACCACCACACAATACAAATTATTTTAGTAAATAACAAGGAGATGTCTTGACAACACCTAATCAGCTGTGATTTGTGAATTAACTGGTATACATAATTATGGTGCTAAATTTGTAGCACCTGACAAACAATTCACCCTATGAGTTTAGTATGGAACCCTAATTATCGATTTTCGGATTTTTCCTATACTTGTGCAGTGAGAACTTGCTTTGAAATTTGGCAAGAAGCAAGGTTCTGGGTCATCTATAGGTTTTAATTTAGTGGCGAGTGTCAAATAATGCAGCATTAAAGGCCGTATCATTTGATTGCTTTGACCTAGAAGCTTGAATTGTTTACAGCTCCAAGTACCTTATACTACCTCTATGGCTCCAAGCACAGCTCCAAGGGACCGTACCTGAATCTAAATTGTTATTCTTTCAACTTGATATCTCCACGCGTTCCCAAGAAAAAGGTACTTACCGCAAAATTAAGTACTTATATTTTGGTAGGTTTATTGCTAAAAAAGAGACTTCGTTATATTTTTCCTTTATTTTTGACATTTAAAACTCTAAGTATCGACCTAATTATTATTTCAGGTTTTTCTTTAACCAAACATCGGAGATAAGGAAAATTTTTCATCAAAGTAAAAAATATATTTTAGGTAAGTAGGTACCTAATAATGAAATGAACCCTAAAAACAATAAATTAGAATAATAATAATGATATTTACCATTTTCAGAGAAGAGTGTGACAAAATTATAATATGGTCCCTTGCTTTTAAATAAAAAAATAACTTTTGAAAAAATGAATCGAACTTTTATGAAAATACCTATTTTAGTAAATTATTCAAAGCTTCTTGTTTTACTTTTAATCCTTTTTGACTTATTCAACTTTGAGAAAAACACTTAAAATAAACTTAAATTGGTAAGTTCTAAAAAAACAACGAATCTAAATTCGAATGCTTGTGGGAAATATCATAAGGCGGGGTACTCACGTGCGGCTCGGTGGACGCAGCACTCGCGCCATGTCCGCGCGCCGCGGCGACCGCAGCCAAGTGAGATGAGTTTTCCACAACCCCTCTGTGTCTGTGATTCTGACCGATCCTGGGGGCGGGTCACGCCTCTCAGCCTGTAATAGTCTGGAACCAGCTCTGACCTAGTCTCTTTCTAGAAAATTCAATAATTCCGAATGCTTTTTCTGTCTATAGATTTTTCTTTGTTCCAATCTTTTGTAAATAAGCATAATATTATTTGGAAGTCTGTTTATAGTAAAAGCTAAGAGAATGGCGGGAAAGGCATCAAAAAAATTTGGTTTTATGTATCCCCAATAATTGTTTCTTTAGTAGTTATGTGTTTTTGTTCAAGGGCTTAATTTTACAATAGCCAAGGAATAAAGTCATTTTACTAGTGCCAGAATTGAATTCAAAATGTTTAGAAAGTCAAAATGTTAAAGTTTTTTACTTAAAAAAAATTCACGGCTGAAAAATAAGCCTTGTAGTCAATATATTTCTAATTTCGTCATCATTAGGTTCAATACTAATAAGTTTTCCAATATTGTATGGAATCTCTCAATCAAATCAAAACATTCCATTTGATTGATCGGGGTTCCAGGCACTCCAGAGTCCAGCAAAGACCGAAGGTGTCGAGAATTGGGTTCCACACTTCCGGAGGAACGTATATAATATGTTATACTTAGTAGAGGTGTAGAGAGCCTGGCAAGCCCACGTCTAGCAGTGCAATTGACTTCATCTTGAAAAGCGTCATTTCAACAAGTGATTGAGAAGAAATTAAAATACAGCTTTAAATCTTTGATCATTTTCTGAAATCGATTGAAAATACCTTCTTATAGGAAGACTACTATGTAGATTGTAGATGCAGAACACATAAAGCAGTGCAATTGACATAATCTTGACGGAAAAGCGTCCTTTTAGCGACTGATTGCAAAGTAGGTCGCGGGGCGTGCGCTCGAAGCCCCGCCTAGCGCGGGCCACGCCACGCCTAGCGTTAATTGTATTGAATTTTCTCGACATCTGCGGATGTCGTGTGTACTCGGCTTTTTATCTATGTTAGGTCATCTCTCGAGTTATCCAAAATAATCTCTGTTTTGTGTATATTAATACATATGTAGGTACATACCTTCATACAAATATTGAAAATCCGAAACTTTGTCTGTTTGCTATGCTTTCAAGGTCAGACGGGGTTCAACCAATTTTGATGAACGGACATGACCAGTGGAACTATGGGAGCTTGCCTAGATATCAAAAATCAATGTGCAGCATTGATTTCTTTATTAAACTTTCTAATATTTTACTTAGGTAAAATATTAGGCAGGTAGGTATATTACTGCCTTAAAGTCGAAACATAAACCTATCGCAAAGCTGGTAACTGAACGACCAAAATAGACTTATTTTGCTATTGGTACTTAACGGCTAGATACTTTCTGATTCGTATTTATGTTATAAGCATTGAAATAGAATGAGTAACTAAAATTCTACATCAATGGTTATAAGTTTTCACTTCTACCGGCAGTCCCTATCTGCCATTTTTTTTTTATATTTCCATTCGTCGCATGAAACTCCCCTGTTGTGCTGTGCCAATGGGCGCAGGCCCTAGGTGTGAGATATTTTCGGCGTAGAGGTGCTGGTATATTTGTGCGTTTTTATAGGTGGGAGTCGACCCGGTTTGGAAATTATAATTTGTGAATTTACTCTGTTCTGCTCTGTGGGGAGACTTCGGTCGTGGCGTAATAGAACCCGATTAGGGGTATTCTGGCCACGCTAACTCTGCACCGGAATAAAAGGGCAACACTTAAAAACATTCGTCTAATCTGTTTTCTTACATTTGTCAATTCAGGTGTCAGGTTTGTTTATGTTCGTTATAATATTTCGAAAATAAAAGTGAAATAGTGAAATAATGGTTAAACCTATGCAAAGTAACATGCGCGAGTTATTATATAACATGATTCTTAAATTTCAAGACGTAAAGGAAGAACACGATGCTGCCTTTAGCCAAAAACAACAATGTTTACAAGAAATCGAAGAGTTAACAAGTAAGCTGACCAAACGGTTTTGATATTTTGCTTTTCGATCTTTGCATAAAATACTTCAATCAAATAATAAATATTATAAATGCGAAAGTATGGATGGACATGATGTACCTATGGATGGATGTTTGTTACTCAATCACGCCCGAACGGCTGAACGGATCTGGATGAAATTTGGCAAAAAGATAGATTATAGTCTGGAATAACACATAGGCTGTGTTTATTATTGTAAAATAAAATAAATATAGAACTTAATGCTAATTAGCCTAACCTAATTACTATACATAAATTATGCCCGCGTGGAATTATGGTGGCAAGAATGCTGGCTGCATTTCCGCGCTGGACAGCCAACATATAGGCACATAGGCTACTTTTTATCCCGAAAAACTAAGGAGTTTCCGTGGGAACCAAAAAACCTCAATCCACGCGGACGTAGTCGCGGGCATCAGCTAGTAAGATTATAATTTACATAAAACGTTTAATCGGTTCATATTCACCTGTATGCATACATGCAAAAAATAAATTATTTTCATTTATTTCCAGGTGT
Organism: Erebia epiphron; assembly: GCA_963932025.1. Classification (NCBI taxonomy): domain Eukaryota; kingdom Metazoa; phylum Arthropoda; class Insecta; order Lepidoptera; family Nymphalidae; genus Erebia; species Erebia epiphron. The sequence continues at coordinate 39,663,518 of OZ009948.1, read as the reverse complement.
AAGCGTAGGAATCTTAAGAGTTAGGTACTAAAATGAGGGCCAATCTAAAGAGGGAATCTGGTGGACTTCCTACAAAAAGCGTTCAGCACGGGAAATGAAAGTCAATATTGTCAATTTTTAGCTTTTCTCAGACCAGGATCAGTTTGGAACCCTCATAGCTCTAGTCTTAAGATACTGTAGTTAATTATCACCATCAAGTCTCATATTTAACTGACGTTCAAAAGTGAACAGTGTTGGTAGGGGAAAATGGGGTAATGAAAGTCAGTGGGCAATGGGAGTCACCCAAATTTCTACAAAACCACAAACACTAATAACGCGTAGGTACGCGACTTCCCCGACCCGCTATGTACCCCTCGCAGTTGGTGTGAGTCGCTCGCGCCCGTATGGCTGCCACACCGGCAATGACAGGAGTGTTTGGTTCGCCACGTCGATGTAATTTTTCAACGAAGTAAAATAAACGGTAAGTGTCACATTTATTTATCTATTTACTTACAAATTTTATACACGTTTATACGTTTATTATAAACCCACGTTGGGCGCCATTTGTAAGGGGGGCAGTTAGGGCAGAATGGAAATTACCCGGGTTCGAAAGTAATCACCCACTTACAAAGTTACAGAATGGTAAAATGTACCTATCTAGGGAGATGGAATAAATACAAGTTCTTTGTTCAGGCAAACTTTACTGTTGGTATATATATAATACACCTTATTGTTAAATCTTAATAAGTAATTTAAGGCTACTTAATTAAACACCCTAGATATACAGATACTTAAGTTAATTGAGGTTTATCGGGGACGCTTGGGGTCCAGAAAGATTATTATAAAAACCTTGAATTTACTATTTTAAAGTTTCTTTAAATTGTTTATTTAGCTCAGCGGAAAGGGGTTCACGGAATCTGACTCACTACTTGAGAACACTGAATTTAAAACCACTATATGTTCGGAAAGGAAAAAAAAAAGATTTCCTTACTTGCTGAATGTGAATTTGGGGTCACCTGAATACATGGATCAGGAACGTGGTCTACTTCCAGGGAACGGCCTCGTCAGCTCACCAACCCAAATCCATGGACTGCATTCATTACCGGAGAAGGCATCGACGAGAATTCCCAATCTCGGAAATATATCGAGGATATCAAAATATAATAAAAATTCTTTCCAAAAAACCGACTTCCAAAGCCACTGTAAAGTAAAAAATAATTTTGATTTCTACACACTATGTTGAAGTCGGGCGAACCTGACGCGTCAACTATGCCTATCTTTGTTATACTCGCCCGACTTCAACATAGTGTGTAGAAATCAAAATTATTTTTTACTTTACAGTGGCTTTGGAAGTCGGTTTTTTGGAAAGAATTTTTATTTTTAACTTTTTAGTGTACTCTAAATCCCTACGGCTTAGGAGTGCAGTACCATGCAGCATCAGAGTTGAGGAGTTGGAAATTGGGTTTAAGTATGAAGTCGTTGCTTGACACCTACAATATTAATTCACCATAAAAAAATCCTAAACCACTATGTTTAAGGAGTTCTGTACCCTGCAGCATCAGGGTTGAGGAGTTGGGACTTGGGTTTAAGTATGAAGTCGTTGCTTGACACCTACAATATTAATTCATCATAAAAAAATCTTAAATCGTTATTTTTAAGGAGTTCTGTACCCTACAGCATCAGGGTTGAGGAGTTGGGACTCAGGGTTGAGGAGTTGGGACTCAGAGTTGTATCGTATACACGTGACTTGATACCTACTATATGAATTCACCATCAAAACTCCTAACTCCCTAGTTTTGAGACGTAGGTACACCTACAGCATCAGGATTGAGGATTTGGAGTCAGATTTTTTTATGGGACCACCTCGTGAGCTTCCTCTAACCAATGTAAAAAAAAAAAACAAATCGGTTTAGAAACCACGGAGATATGCACCGACATACATTACAAAAAAAAAAAAAAAAGATACGCGCCGAATTGAGAACCTCCTTGTTTTTTGGAAGTCGGTTAAAAATGAATCGTCTCAATAGTAATAATAGCAAAAATAAATTAAAAAAGGAAAAAAACCCTGAAACAAAAGAGAAGCGAGTTTAACAAAAGGCATTTTGACACCATCCACGTGTACAATTATCCACTTCACACAACTTACCGAGGACATCCTGTAAATTGAACATTCCAGGATAGTCCAACCATCCCAACCTTGTTCAAAATAATACGAGATAATATGGGAACAAAATTTATGTGGAAAAATAGGCAATTGTTAAGATGACTAGAACAACAGCATTATTGTTAATTTTCCAGGCGAAGCCATGGAGAAAACTGGAATCTGAGATATCCCGACAAACGGCTATCACATCTTGAGCGATCGACGGAAATCTGAACTCTAAAAATTCGGTGTTGCCATAGACCCACAGCGAGTGTGGCCGCATTCTGAAATGCTCCACCATAGACTAACGTGAATTCCAATAATTAAAAAACTCGAAAAATATATAATAAAACAATGTTTTAATAATAAAAAAAAATATTAATAGAGAAGAAAAAAAATAATATCATCGTGTTCTTATGACCAAAGACAACAAGCGCCATCTATGGGAAATCTTGCGCATCGACTCAACACGTTGTGAGCCTTGACACTAGATGTCGCCAAAGTACTTTCAACAATATTAAGGAATATAATATAATCCAAGTGATATTAAAATCACTACGTGACAGTACGACTTTAAACCTAAATCATCTGAATAACTAATACGTGTTTTTTTATTTTATTTTTTTCTCACTATTGTAGTTGCGGGTAATGAGAGTCGGTTGACCCCCATTGTCCGCAAGTGACATGAAGTATGAAAAATAACATGAAGGGCCAAGGAAAGAAGACGAAAGTGCTGAAGAAGGGATCAAAGAGACAAGTTCTTCGAGAATCAAAATGATACCTCTGTATCAGATGTGGGAACAGAATATGATTTATGCCAGTATAGATGATGATGATGTTTTTTATGACACAGAAAACCGATGCGCAATCTGCGGTGAATTCGGATGAAATAATGAACTGTGGTATGATGATGTACCTCATGTGGTTCATGGGCTCACGCGGAGTGCACTGGGTGGGAGTCGGCCAAAGATAATCTAGCAATAATCGCTGACATAATTGTCAGCGATTATTGCTATGTCAGCGATTATTGCTAGATTATCTTTGACCCTCATTGCCCGCAGGCTGACCACAATAAAATTATCCTCACCTCGGTGCAATGGGAGCCAAACCTGTTTTTTTTAACTATTATATTTTTCAAAGTTGGAAAGTGATTCTTATTGATCTCAAATGCTAGTTAACTAAGCAGATTTTGTTGTAAGGCGGTTGCAATAAAGATTATATTTCCTATTTTATTTTTATTTCAATATTTGCACTCCCATTACCCCATTTTCCCCTACCTAGGGATTTTGAATAAAACCGCTTTGACTATTGACTATGTGTTTCATTCATTTATGCTGTCCTTAAGTAGGTAGGTAGTTCAGAAGATCTCCCCTTATCAAGTAATAATTTGTTGTTAATCTTTAGCGTCAGTTGATTCACACTAATATGAAATACGAGAGTAACTGTCTGTTACCTTTTTTTGACTCAACCCCTGAACAAAAATATACGGTTCTGCCTGAGTTTAAAGCCGAAATCCACGCAGACGAATTCATGCATGGCGAAATAATATATAAAATTTATATAAATATGATAAATAAATACGGGAATCTATATGCTCTACCTTAATATTACGCTGTCAAAACTGTATATAATGTACAAAACGCCCTATTTACATTTTTACTCTTTTAAATGTACTAAAACGACCAATGACCCCAAGAAAGCAGATTAAAAACAAAAAAACACAAATATCAAAAATGTTTTTGCGCATTACAGTCTGTGTTATCATCAACAGATTTTCAAATTCTACCATTCTACCAGTGCTGCAGACTTAGCGTAGTCAGACTATAAAACAAAAGATTTTAAAGCTTGCCACACTCAATAAATTGGTAGTTTTATATAACGTCTACATGAAAACACTGTTTATTTCTGATTGGCTCCTGACTTTTGACATAACATGTTAAGAACCAATCGGAAACCAACAGGCACAGCCACCAGTGACCAGGCAAACAGGGGACTAGTCATAGATAATACCTATATACTAGGGACTAGTATATGAGTGATCTGTGGGCAAACAGTGTAAAGATGTCGGCGTAAGTGTTTTCGTCTTGAGTGCTTTTAGCTATTTATCAGGCTAAAACGCGGGTGCATTACGATAACAAACCTAAATTAATTTAATTTAACTTCGCATCGTTTCATCGACGTGACAACACCATAATCAGGTAAAGATCGCCTTGTAAATCGACCCCAAAATCACTTTCACTTCCCGTGTGACAGATGATCTGTTGCAATGTTTTTTTTTAATTTGTAAATAAAAACAAAGATAACGAAATCCCCAAGGAATGACACGTTATTGCGTTTATATTTATAAATAAAGTCTTTGTTTTTATTCGTGCCTATAATCTAAATGAAAATTTGAAGGATTCCATCAAAAAAAAACCATTACGAGAATCTTCTATGAAATGGTAATTTAAGTCGTATTACGCAGTTATGGGCGATGAAATGGACCCGTGTGAATGCCTGTGGAACCATGAGCTGGCGATGCGGCGGCTCATCTCGCTGGTGAGTCTTGCAATTCATGACCTTGTACAATAATTTATCAAAAGTGGGCATAATTAGTGCCTTCATAGTAGGTACCACGTCTACACCAATACTGTTGCGGAAAAATTAAGTGACGTAGTTACTAGTTACGTTATACCAGTTTGTTTATTAATCACAATGAAAATGACTGAATCTCTGAATAAAAATCCAAAAATCTGGTTCTGTTACTTAGCTTATCAATATCTCAATGACAAAAATTAATGTGACTGATATAGATAGGCGCCATAGCAAGTACTTAATAGTATGCTATCTACTTTATAGTGCCTGTGACTTTGTCAATGTTGATTAAGGTTTTTGATTCCTGAGGGAACTAGGTATATTTTATTTTCCAGGATAAAAAGTGGTCTATATGTGAATTCAGGCTATAAGCTGTCCATTCTAAATTTCACACAAATTCATGCCAAAGTGCTTTCAAATTATCACTTGATGATTGGTTGACTTGCTGATCCCTACGCTTCAGGGCCCAGGTTCGATTTCTGGCAGGGTAAATTTGGGAATTTACTATTGCAGTTTTCTCTGGTAGAAGGCAAAAGATGTAGCGCCAAGCATTTAGCATTCCGGTACGGTGTTATGTAGAAACTGATTAGAGGTATTGGTTTAATATAACTTCAGTACTCCTAACAGGTTAGCCCGTTAAATCCATCTTAGACTGCATCATCATTTACCATCAGGTGAGCCATGAGATAGCAATCAAGGGCTAACTTGTAGTTGAATAAAAATGATGTAGTAAAAAATAATGAAATGATCTCAAAATTCTCAGATAAACTGTTTCTTTTATACACTGCCATTTATAAAAGTTTAAAAGTTTTATTGAGCAATTAGTCATGCCACACACTAACCATGGCTGTTATCAGTTCTGATATGCCAATTATGCAGACTTGTTTATAATCGTTTTGTGCTTGTTATGTAGGTTACATTAGGTTTTGAATATAAGTTCTTGCTCTAAATACATAATTATTGTTTATGCAAATTCAACACTTTCTTGATAATACAAACCTTGGATATAAATGCTTATTTTTTCTTAACCATGAGTCTTCGGTGTTATCATCGAATTAAACAATAATTGTTTTGGCATATTCAGTGAAAGTAGCAGTTATAGCTTAGTGGCCTTCCTATTGGGGTATTTGCGGGTTCGATCCCCGGGCTAACTTTTTGGAGTGTGTTTAAAAAAATTTAATATCACTTGCTTTGACAGTGTCAAAGTTCTTCATAATGTTCTCAGAGATGTTTAAAGTCTACCAATAGCACTTGGTCAGAGATGCGACTCATTCTCAGTAGTGAGCCTGCAGTGTTGAAGTGATAATTCAGGGAATGTTTAATTACAAATTTTTATCAAATCTATTCAATAGTTTTCAAGAAATCCATACTACGCGAAAGTGTGCCTGTATGCTGATTGCTGTGCCCACAATGACAATAACTGTAGTACCTTCTCTATGACTTTCATAGAGAAGATAGAAGAAAATCAAATTATTCCCATACACGATCGAAGTCACAGGCATTAACTAATTTCCAATGAATTCAAAGACTATTAGATCATTGATACATCACAATCACCTCCGATTGGCTGAATTTATGGTATTCTTGCTGCATCAATGGATTTCGTCCAATAATGGAAGAGTGTTAACCAATCAGAGGTGATTGCGATGTATCAATGATTGATGCAAAAGATACGCGGTCGCTCTGCAGATCTTTAATCCACTACGTTAATTTTTTGCCAAAAACCGTTAAGTGCCCTCATCTGAAAAAGAAGACATGTTGTCCCATCGAAATCAATCACTGGTATGCCCCAAATATGTCCCACTGCCACGTCACAGCCTCGCCGTTTGCGCGCCACATCCTTGTCCGTCGCCTCTTCTGTTTGTCCCGCCGCTAATACTTATATCAATCTATACATATAAAAATACAATATTTGTTATTTGTATTTTCTGGTGATGATGACTGTATTACCAACAGCTCCGTCAAGGACAATCATACTGCACGGACAGCGACTGTATCGACCAACTGCCAGGGCTGCCGGCGCCGCCCGAGTCGGCTGGCAACAGCTTCCTTGTGATGTTCCTGATGATGGCCCTGGCTTTAGCCATGTACATGATGCGCCCGAGACGCAACCAGATACAGGACGCGGCCAAACCCACTGCCAACTCTCAAGTAAACGCTTTTTCTCATAACATCATGTATTTACCTATTGGGTATTTGACAGTTGGTCAAATCAGCAACATTTTTTAGGGTTCCGTACCCAAAGGGTAAAAACGGGACCCTATTACTAAGACTCCGCTGTCTGTCTGTCTGTCTGTCTGTCTGTCTGTCTGTCTGTCTGTCTGTCTCCAGGCTGTACCTATCTCATAGACCGTGATAGCTAGAAAGCTGAAATTTTCACAAATGATGTATTTCCGTTGCCGCTATAACAACAAATACTAAAAATTAAAAAAATATATATATTAAGGGGGGTCCCCATACAATAAACGTGTTTTTTTCGTATTTTTTTGCTCATTATTAAAAACGGTAACAGGTAGACGGTTCAAATTTTCACAGAATATTAACTTATATTTACCTTTCAAAATAAATAATTAAATATCAATAAAGTAAATATTAAAGGGGGGCTCCCATACAACAAACGTAATTTTTTGATATTAACAGTAAACCTCTACAAACAAAGTTAGTTTTGCGGTTCATTAACAAAGGTAATTATACCTACTTCTTGAGTACGGAACCCTCGGTGCGCGAGTCCGACTCGCACTTGGCCGGTTTTTAAAACTTCAAAACGCGCCCTTAGTTTGGGATTTTGTACGAAATACTAAATTGTGACATCATCCAAGTTCGACACACTTTTTTTACTTTAATCAATAGTTTAAATTGGTTAAATTCAGTGGCGGCCTTAGGGGGTGGCGAGCAGGGCAACCGCCCGGGGCCTCGCGCTTACAGGGGCCTCGCGCCCTCGCGGCCGACAAGCCCATGTAGAAAAAATCATTAGGTACTAATGTGTATTTGAATTTTGCGTCCGCCGCGCATTACAAAACAATAAAATATTACTCAAAATGACAGTTTGTGTAACGTTACCTTGACGTTCCTAAAATAAGGAATACAATTCTAAAACACGAAGTCGAAGTAAATTGGATGAAAATTCAAAATTTATTTAATGCTTTTTAGTACGTTTTAACTCTGTTCATTGTTTGTCTGTTTTTTTTTAAGTTTTATGTTTTACTAGCGGACCCGCCCGCCGCTGCTTCGCTCGGGTGAAATTTCTAAAAATTCCTTGGAGGCGGAATTTCCAAAAAACCTCAACCACGTGTTTCTTATTTTTTTTATCTAAAGCCCAAATGCTAATTTTCAGGGTGTAACCCAAAAATTTAAGAACTTTCTATAACATGAAAAATATTTTGAGAAATGAGGATTTTTATACAAACTTTCATCCGCTATTTCACCCCTTTGGGGTTGGAATTTTCAAAAACTGAAACACGTATTTTTAGGGTTCCGTACCTCAAAAGGAAAAAACGGAACCCTTATAGGATCACTTCGTTGTCCGTCCGTCTGTGTGTCAAGACCCTTTTTCTCAGGAACGCATGGAGGTATCAAGCTGAAATTCATATCAAATACTCAAATCTACTGTTCCTTGGAGCTGTGAAAAAATGAAACTTCAAAGCCAACGCAATCAAAAGATACAGCCGTTTATGCTGCAAATTTTCGAATTTTCTTGCACTCGCAAGGGAATCAAAACCTACAGGGTACTTCCCGTGAACTCAGAATCTTGAAACTTGGTACGAAACAACGTCTTATAGCACAGATATAGGAAGAATTGCGAAAAACATAAATTTTTAGTTACATCTAATAAAAATATCATACTAAAATAAAAAATGCGAAAGTCAATTTGTTTGTTGGTTTGTTGGTTTGTCCTTCAATCACGCCGCAACGGGGCAACGGATCGACGTGATTTTTGGCGTGGTTATAGTTGAGGACCTGGAGAGTGACATAGGCTACTCTTTATCCCGGAAAATTAAGGAGTTCCCGCGGGAATCAAAAAAATTTAAACCGCGCGGACGGAGTCGCGGGCATCAGCTAGTTTTTAATAATTTTAAACTAACTATCCCTTTACGCATGAACGCGTAGAGGTATTAAATTGAAATTAAAATACCATAACTTTTACTTATATACCTACTGGTTTGTACGGAACCCTCGGTGCGCGAGTCCGACTCGCACTTGACCGGTTTTTTTTATTTCTAACCGGCAGCTCACATACCAGATTTCATGGATATAACTTGAGAAACGATGGACTTTCGTACAAGTTTCACCCCCTATTTCACCCGTTGCGGCTTTCGTACGATGAAACTTGATTTTACAAAAAAAAAGGTTACTGTATAAATTGTAGGAAATTTTCTCTAGTTTAATTTATTACATAACTATTTTCATCGTAAAATTAGTCCGAAAGGAATTATCGTTAAAAAACTGTTTTTGGGCGCCATTTTTCCAATATGGCGGCGAGAGCGGCAAAGATACTCGTACGAGGTGGCAAAGTGAAAATTCGGAAATTTCACACGGCGAAATCTATAAAATACACCAATTTAAAAAACTCGCGAGAAGCTTTCCAGGTAAAACTACCGAATGACTGGGTTACAGGTCCAATGCTGTAAGTTGAAAAAATTTGGAAAATTTTTTGGGGGGCACTCTCGATACTGAATCCAAAACTGTAATTTTTTTTGATTTTTGTTTGTTTGCATGTATCTTGGCCGCGCATTATACCTAAACAACTGCATTTTATGTTACAAAGGATATTCTTTAAAGATAAGTAAATATTACCCCCTTAATATTAAGTCCAATTAACTTGAAACTCGAAATTTTACTTGAAATTTTGAGAAAATATTTTCCGTTATTTTTCAGGTTATATCCATGAATCTTGGATTAAGAAATACGTGAATTCAGTTTTTGAAAATTCCAGCCCTAAAAGGGGTTTAATAGATGATGAAAGTTTGTATGTGATTTTTAGAAATCTAATTACGAGAGTTCCACGCGGACGAAAGTTAATGAACAATATTAAAACTCTAAATTTAATTTTATTTATAACTTCTGCATTTCTCGTCAAGCATAAAAACACTTTCAATTCACATAAATTTCACAAAGCATAAGGGCCTCGCAAAAATCTACCGCCCAGAGCCTCGCAATGGCTAAGGCCGCCACTGGTTAAATTCATTATAAAACTAACAGGGGACCTGGATATTACTACTTTGGGAGATCCGCTATTTAATAATCACTAAAAAATAATTTATTTTAATAGTAGTCAAGTACCCAATTACAGAGGCATTTCGAATGACCTGCGAGGTCGGACTTAAAATCATTATAAATCATTATAATAACTACCACATAGACAAAAGACATAACATTGAGTTTGCAATTAATAAGGATAACCGCAATGGCTACCGCATTTAAGTCTTATATTCAATTTGCAGTAAAACTTGCAGTAATAAAACCACTCCTATACTGGTAGTCGATTGCGGCAAAAAGATAGCTACAGTGTGACGATCGCAATCACCTTTGAATGTCCCACACTGTCTCACTACACTAGTGGCTGAAATGCTTTGTTACAACAAGAATACTAAAAATTCGGTCAATCATAAGTCTTAACAATTTGAGATTGCAGTAATGATTGATATACAGCTTTACTGTAATCAACCATGGGCCTTTTTACGTAAAAATGATTGCTACAGTGTAACGATTGAGGCTGTAACAATGATTGATGCAAGTTTTACATAATAGGCCTAATTGATTACGACCAATTTTATCTTTACTACGTTAATATTATAAATGCGAAAGTTTGGATGGATAAAACTCAATCACGCCAGAACGTCTGAACGGATCTGAGTGTTTGGCACAGGGATAGATTTTATAGTCAGGAATATCACCTAGTGTATTTTTTGTCCCGGAAAATTAAATAGTTCCCGCGGGGACCAAAAACCTTAATCCTTGCAGACGAAGTCGCGGGCATCAGCTAGTAATATATAAACGTTTGTACTTACTATTGACGATCATTATGATGTTAATTATAGCTGATATCGATGTGGGCGGATTATATCAATGTCGTCATGAATCAGCACCAATTTATCATTTACACTTTGTGTGTGACTAGGGGTCCTACTCAAATAAGACCTACTAACATAGTATTTTTCATTCCTAATCTATAAAAAAATACTACTAATAGTCCTCGAATAACACCTAACATAATATTATATTATTGCGTTCTTGATTTACAAAAAATACTACTAATGTATCTAAATCCAGATCTCGAAAGAGTCGAAAGAAATACATAGATGGAAAAGATGTACAGATAGTACAGTTACATTCGTCGGATATTATTATGAACTTTATATATTTTTTCAGGATCGTGACGGTGCCCCGCCGACGCCACCAAGAATTTAATCGTCGCCCATCGACTATGTTCTTCATCAAAGGTTCACAGCTAAAAGTAAACCTCGGATCCCGTATGTATTATAGATTAATTGTTAACTGCATAGCAACTACAAATAATAAATTAATATCTCAATAAGTATAGCAGTTTAAGATCTATATAATATATAGGTATAACATATAAATTATTAATATTATAAAGTGTTTTAATAAATATTTGGAATTTTCTAATAGATGTTATGTTTCGAACATTCTGAACCTATGATAAGAGCAATTTATCTATCATTCCATAAAACGAAATTGTAATATAGATGCAAAGTTATAGTTATTGACTGAATAGATCTGTTACATGAACTCCAAAACTATTTACATTCATTGCATCATAAATCATTTTCTGGTTAACTGGTGTAAGTAAATTTTTTAATTTGTCAAAAGATGACCTTATTTAGTGCCGGGTTTACTTCAAAACAATTTTTTTATAAAAATGCCTTCTTTCTATTTCATTTTAGGTTCTTATAGAACCTAAATGTCACAGGCATACATAGGACCCATTTGGTAATTATTATGGAATGTAAAAATATGACTCCATTCATAATCCCTTAACAAAGATATATCACAAATTATAATACTCAAGTAAGGACTACTTAATGATTGAGCAGGAATACTATTTCATATCAGGCTTGAATCCGGCACAGATTAATTATTAATTTTATATTTTAAAATGAATACTGATTTTGCGAACACATCACAAAGTAAAATGCGATAAAAAGACCATATAACAATACTCACCTTTGTGAAACAGAACTAAATTATTATTCTCTAGAATCATATTTATTTTTACTTACTTAATTATAAAAATATTGAATTATGTCTTCACACAATTAGTTTATTATATCACCCAATTTGCATGAGGCTTTTCCATGCAAATTATGGGTTGGGTAAGTGCATGAAAAGCATGATAAGACGTGTTGCCGATTGTGCAAAATAAATAATAGACTTGAAAGTGTGTGGGTCATTACTCATTATGCTATTAGGATAGTAAAAATAGGTTTATCTCTTTTCCTCTTATGACTACAGTCACTTGAGACAAAAGGATCATATGCTAACTGTCGTCCTAATAGCATCTGGATATGATAGTAATGTAATTTTAAAATGCAATAAATAATTTTCATAGTAGCTACTTAATACGAATTTGTTATTAAAATTTAACTGGGTTATATAAGCATTGCTCATTTGATTGTGTGCCAGCTTATTCTGTTTAGTGAATGGCCAACAATTTCTCATTATAATATTTAAATTGTGTAAATAATTACCGATTTTATACATTCTGTACACAGCAATTTTTACTCAAAATTACTGTAAGCTGTGTATGGTGTAACATCATTTTTACTACAGATAAGCTGAAATAGTAGTTGTACTTTTCACACATATTTGGGGGCAGGGTAGACCAAGTGAGTGAGCTTACTTGTAAATACAAGATTTGCACAGGGACAGTAAAGATACTGCAACACATCTTAGTGTGAGATCTATAGAGCGAACTTTGCTTAGGCTTAAGACATGGTTAAAACGAGACAGATTTATGTTACTCACATAAGTCCATCTCGTTTTAACTCTAAAGTCTGAGCCAAGTCAAAGTACGCTCTATAGATCTCAGCCTTAGCGCGGGGCGTTTTGTAAATATTATGCACTTTTGATTTCTGTTGCACTCGGACGACGACTGCCACAATTCAAAGCTGCATATTAAGAAGCATGCGCACACAGCGCCGCGCGCAAAAATTAGTTGAATTATCTGTAAAAGCTTAATTACAACTTGCACAGTGCAAACTGCTAATTTGATCGTAGTTTTTAGCTGGTCATACAACAGGCAGCTACAATGCCAGGCGAGTAGGTCCAACACAGCGATCTAGTTTGATTAAGGTGCCAACAAAACAATTTTGAACTTGTCGATTTGTCACGGGCAGTAACTGAACCCAATGTATATCAGCCCTAAATATATTTAATCATTTTTGATTATTCTATCAAGTTGTTACTATGCCAGTTCATGTAATGAGCATATTTTCTATATACATATTTTTTATGTAACATGGCTAGCATCTTATATCTAGCCGGTTTGTGATATTCCACTAGATTTAGTAGTTTTCGTTTATTTTGGGTTGGGTTTTGAGTTTAATTATGATTATAATATTATTATTTGTCACGTATATTAATTATTCATGCTTACACATTGACAACTCCAATCGATATTGTATATTATGCAAAGAAATAAAGATAATTGTGACACTAATTTTATTACGATTGTTTTATTTACTTATCTGGGTAAAATGTGGTAAGGAATAAATATACACCAGAAATAAAAAAAGTCAGATTTATGTACAAGTTTTTCAGAAATACCCTTTCATGGAGAAAACATTTTCATGTATTGTACTTAACCATAACATGGTTTGTACTTGAAATTGTGTAGTCAGTGTGTTTAGACATTTGGTAAAAAAATATCATTTTAAGAGTATACCAAACACACTGAAAAAATGCAACTGTAACATCATAATAATAATGGAACACTCAGAAATGTTCAACTAAAAAAACTTATCCTATATGTACCAGAACGTTTTCATGTCTTGGTTTAAAAATTTGTTTTTTTTCTTCAATTAAATGTGTTCACTACTATTAAAAATCAAGTACAAACTATCCTCTATGCGTGACGAAAAATTCAACGCGTGGAGGATTCTATTTATACAATGGGTCTGCAAAGGAGTTTTATGATCCACCATATCATGAAGTAAAATTTTGTGTCCGATCGCAGGTCGATTTTTAAGCCGAAGAATAGATTAATTGATCGGCCGAAGCCGAAACCTGGCAATGCCGGCCGATCTTCGATCACAGAAAAAAAAGTGGATACAGTAAGTTAGTCAGACTCGTGTCCCACCAATACTTCGCTCAATTCAAATTAGTCCGTGCATTGCCCGCTAGTCTGTGACAGACCGTCAGCGCGAGAGCAGTTAGATTCGCGTCGCATAATATTGCAAAAATTACATTACATTACAAACATACGAAACCGAGCATTACATTTCATGAGTAAGTACCTTTTCAAATACAATATTTTACAAGAAAAAATAGTTTATAATTTAACTTAAATTAACCTGGATGGAAAAAATGGAGACGGCTTCTTTATAGTTATTTATTCCACATCTTTGAAAAACAGAAAGTTGTTTCGCAAAGACTTCATTTATATTAGGGAGAAATTTGAGATTCAACAATAAAGTCTGCCAAAACCTGATGCTGCTGTGGTATTGCCCACCTAAACTGCGTGGATTTAGGATCTACCGATTGTCAACAGATATTGTTGGTATCAGGTTTAAACTGTCACTAATCTACAGGATCTGCAGATTGTGTATAGAATTTGTTGCTACCAGTTAGCTAGGTAACAAGCTAGGTTCCAGGGCGCGTTTGGAACCCTCGTAGATTTAGTTGTAAGATACCGTTTGATCAACAACTAAAAATACTCTAGGTTCCATCTCCTCAGCCTCATGCTGTAACTACTTTCACAGTCATTACAACAGGGAAGGATCTTAGTGTGTTTTTAGGTTAAAGGCTACCAAGCAGTGTAGATATAAGGGTTTTTCAATAGGGACGGGTCAATTTTTACAGTCTGTGGCGGCCATGTTGTTATGGTGGCGCCTGTCAAATCTTTTGTTTATTACTGAGTTACTGATACCAAATCACCATGGCAAGTTACACAATCCAGCAGCACGTCCAAATGATAAAATTTTACTATCAAAATGAGTGTTCGTTAGTGAAAACGTTGCGCGCGTTGCGTCCATTTTACGGCAGACGCGGTGACCCTTCCAAGTCGAGTCTCCAACGTTTCGTGGCTAAATTTGAAACAACTGGTTCAGTTAACAATCAGCCAACACCTGTACGTAAAAGGAACGCCAGATCAGCCGAGAACATCGCCGCTGTCCGTGAAAGTGTGCAGGAGAACCGGAGGCAGTCAATTCCTCGCCGGGCACAAGAACTCGGCCTTTCGCAGACTTCAATTTGGCGAATTATTCGTCGGGACTTGGGCCTGCATCCGTATAAAATTCAACTCAACCAGGAGCTTAAAGTTAATGACCATAGACAACGCCGTTTGTTCGCTGACTGGGTTTCGGAGCGTTTGGAAGAGGACCCCAATTTTGGACAAAAAATCATCTTCAGCGACGAGGCGCATTTTTGGATGAATGGCTTTGTAAACAAGCAAAATTGTCGTATATGGGACGATACCAACCCGCATGAAGTTCACCAGGTGGCAATGCATCCCAAAAAAGTAACCTTTTGGTGCGGATTTTGGGCCGGCGGCGTCATTGGTCCGTACTTTTTTGAAAACGACGTTGGTGAGGCCACCACCGTCAACGGCGAGCGCTACAGGTCAATGATAACCAATATCTTTTGGCCCAATTTGAATGATATGGACATGGAAGACATGTGGTTCCAGCAGGACGGAGCTACGTGCCACACAGCGAACGCCACAATGGAAATTCTCCAGGAACGATTTCAGGGTATGATTATCTCTCGCGGAGGTGACGTGAATTAGCCACCAAGATCGTGCGATTTGTCCCCGCTAGACTTTTTTTTGTGGGGTTTTCTGCAATCGCAGGTCTATGCCAACAAGCCACAATCAAACCATGATCTCAAAGTCAACATAACCCAAGCCATCGCTCAAATTCAGCCGGATCTATGCGGCAGAGTCATTAAAAATTGGAACTCTCGAATCCGTGCCACAGTACGAAGCCGTGGCGGACATTTGAACGATGTTATATTCACTACATAATGGCATTGACGAGCCTTTCAAATAATATAAGTATTTAGTTAATACCTCAGACACAGCTCGTTTTATTCCCTTTCAACATCGACCCGCCCTTATTGGAAAACCCTTTATTAATTACAGTTGTGACTTTTTAACAACATAATTTTTTTAGTACTATTTCTTTTCGAGTAGATTTCCACGCTCTGCAGAGAGGCGAGAAGAATAGACTAAAGCTATTTTTACGAGAGATCCCGATTGGAGACCTTCAAAACGTTCCTCTATTTGTTCATTACATTTTCATGTATCGGATTTTTACACAACCAATAAAGGCCTACGGAGATAAAAGAAAACTGCAATACCTAAATACAAATTACTGGTGAGTAGGTATATAACTAAGTATTTATGCATTGCTGCTAGCTCACAGAATATCATTTTCTATCGCGCCTTTCAAAAAAAAACTCTTAATGAATCGTGTATTTTTTGAAGAAATAAGTAATAAACGTGGATAGATCCAAAAAACCCTTACAAACTAGTTTTACTTAAATTTAGATAAATGACAGATACGATGGCTGCAAGCAGGAAGCCAGGAATATTCTTTTGGTATTTAGGTCGCTAAGTTTTTTATCTAAATAATCAACTGTACCATTCTTTATAGTTTCACTCCGGCCGGTCACAACACCCACAAAATCTCGAGATATTCGAAATACACGAAGTACATCGACTCAAGGAAACCAACAAACCACCCAACCTGTAAATGAAGTGATTTGTACAGAAACATCGACGACGATCTATAGAAACGATGTTGCTATGGATGTTGATTTATCCAAGTACACTGGAAGAGTTGACCCAAAAAACGATCAATGGAAAAAATTACAATGTCATCGTTACCACATTGCGAGTATCTGGAATCATAATATCATACACCTCCGCGGCCATTGCAAACAAATATAAATTCTCCGAATTCGTCTCATTCGGATATAAACTCTTATTTGGAAACTCCAAAAAAACACGCTCTTAAACTCAAGTTAACACTTCTCGCAGATCTTCGGTTGAAAAAGTTACAAAAACTACAAAGAATAAATAGAAAATGTATAAAACACAACTATTATTCCTTACGAGAAATAATAGGTAAATTATCTAAAAAAAAAGATAATATAACTTCTGACGTTGAACAAATCTTTCTAAGAGTAATGTGGTAGTAGATGAAATTTTTAATAGAATGTATTCTAAAATAAAGAAACGTAAGCGAACGACAGTGAAATTTCCTGCATCCATAAGAAAATTTGCCCTTACCTTAGATTTTCTTTCACCAGCTGGCTACAAATATGTTAGAAGAGTATTTGACTCATGTTTACCACATCCATCAACTTTTAATGAGTGGTATCAAAACATTGATGGGAATCCATGTTTCTCGGAGGAGGCATTCCGGGCGTTAAAAGATAAAGTTGTAACTAGGTTAGGGTTTTTTTTTCCAGAAATATGCTTGTTTACCGAATTTACAGCTATACTTTAGGACCTTACTCGCAAGTGGCGCTAACTAGTGAGCATAAAAACGGTAGCCCTCATTATGAAGGTTAAACTCGCCACCCAGCTTCTTAGCAATAGCGTTGCAAGCGCTTTAGACCTCTGTGAAAATGAACTTGGATTACCCATGTTTAATAAAGCCTCAGCAACTGCCAAACTAGTGCAAAGAATAAACGACCTATTTGACGTATTAAATTCCAGATCAATTAAAGATTTCGGTTTCAAACAGCCTCTCTGTGCGGAGAACAAAGAACAACAATATAAGTTATTAGATCATGCTGAAGAATACCTCAAGACATTAAAATTGAAAGTACTAATTAAGAAAGTTAAGATGCACAAAAAAAAGAAAATAGTGTTAAGCAAAGGTATTTATTGAAAAACCAATTACTGAAACTAGAAATAAGACAGGATTTCTCGATTTAATTATTTGTATAAAAAGCCTGAAACATTTGTATGAAGAGCTAGTCGAGAATACCAAAGCGTTAGAGTACCTTCCGTCGTACAAATACTCACAAGATCACATAGAATTATTTTTCAGCAATATTAGAAGCCATGGGGGGCACAATAACAACCTAGATGCACGCCAACGGCGCGGTGCTTTTAGAAAACTTTTATTCATTTAGAACTAAAATCAAATTTTTCTTGAAACTGCATCCCTCTTCAAAATTATCCTATTTTAAATAATTTGACCAACTGCCGTAACGAAAATAAACTGTAACTGCCTATCGATTTGAAGAAGACATAGAGTCGCAGAATCAAATGCTATTTGAGAAAGATACGCAGGACGGAAGAAACTGTGTCATATTAAATGAAATGTTGGATTCTTCAGTTGTACTGCAAGTGGGATACATACATGATACATATTATCAGGTTTTGTATGTAAAAAAATTAACCGCAAAATTAAATGTCGTATGTGCGCCAATAATCTATTCAATAGTCAAGGAAACATTGGACAACAAGGAAAATTTTGGAGGACTGATTTATCCGTCTGTTGATGTTTACAAAGTTTGCATCAACAGTGAAAATGTTCTAAGAACAATGCTTATAGAACGTGGCAGATCTTCTGAAAAAAACTATTTCGCTCGTTTAAGCACACAGTGCTTCAAAAGCTGTATGTACACTTATAAAGAAATTTTTCAATGTCTTGACAAGCACTCGTTAAAGCAACCGGCCACTTATAATCATAGGCTGTTTTTGGTACCTAAGAAGTGTAATTGAAGAGTACGTTAGCCTACGTCTCCATTATAATTCAAAAAAGGAGTCGTATATTAAAACTAAAAGACAAGTTTTTAATAAACTGACACTTTTTAGAGGAACATGATTTGTGGTGTGACTTTTTCGGAGTAAATCACGTTCAATTTTGTTATTTATAATATACAAAATAACGTAATCCGAATTAAAAAGGTATTTAATTATGTATTTTTTTGTAGGGCTGATTATTGACCTATTTTATACAGTTTACTTATAAATGATAACGTTGTATAATGCGCTATAAAATTTATTACCTTATATTAAAGTTTCTTTACTTGTAATATTATTATTTTTATTTTATCCTGTTTGGTATAACATTAATAACCCATGTGCAATGGCAATTACTGCATACGTATTATGTGCAGTATAACCGAACGCATTTAATAATGTAATACCTAATATTAGTTAGATATTTCTATAATGTAGGATTCATATGCGATAAAAAAATTCAAATTATTTAATCATGAGAATAAGAAGCCGATCCATATCCTTTGAGCCGTAGTATGCGTCACGTAAACTGCCGAAATATGCCGATAGGTAACGAACTACGCGCACTGACACTCGCCTCCGTTGACGTACACGCAAGCGATGCGGGGCTACTACAAGTGGAAAAAGGATGGCACGACATCGCTAGCGACCTCCTAAAGAACGGTTGAGTACCGGCTACCGCGATGTACCTACGCACACTGAGTATAGTCGCCGCGTCACTTTCGACTATTAGTTGAAGTATTAAGTACTGTATCCACTTTTTTTCTGTGATCGAAGCGGCTGGTCGGTGCAAGACAGTGTGACCCCGCCCCCCGCGACTCGCATCTTCCATTGCGCTCTGGCGTATTTGTAACAGTTACTTTAATTTCGGCACTTGCTAGAAACCTTCAGCTTCGGCTAAAACTTCGGCCCATTTTGACCAAAGCAGAACCTTCGGACACTAGAAGAAAGTTGACTAAGTACTAAGTACTTTGAGACCGATAAAATAAGGCGACCTCAAAACAGCTGTCCTGTGTAGCAGCTAGAGTCTCGCAAAAAGAAGTTTAACTTCAAAAAATTATTGCTGTGTAACTGCAATCTTTTTTTCATTGCTAAACCAAAATTGACTTTACTTTTATAGTTCATACCTACCAAAATATACCACCTTGATTCAAGTTTCAAAGGTGGTATCTCCTAATCATGAATCTTGTATCCTGTCCACTGCAGATTTGACTTTCTTGAGTAGACTGCTAATTTGTTTGAACTTACCTGTAGAGTTTGGAAGATTTTCGAAGTATATAACGTCGCAGATGTCTTTCGCGAATTTGTCGTCACTTGGTAACTTGGAATAGGGAGACGCAACGTTAAGGACAGGTGTCCCAAACGAGGTATTCTTCACTTTACTTGCTTTTGAATCAGGAGTACTAACTTCTTTAATTGCTGAAGAGTCTTTTTCAAGTTTATTTTGACTACTATCCTTTTCTGGTTGTAGAACTTTATTTGCTTCTAAAGATGTTTCAATTATAGTACTTTTGACTTCGTCATTGGAATCTGAAGACTTTTCAACACTTGCATTCTTTTCTTCATTTACTGTTGAAGATTTTTCTTCATCTTCAACCAAAGACTTTTCGGTTATATTTTTACTTTCTCCGTCAGCTTCTATTACAACTAGAGAATTTTCAACCAAATTAACATCACTCGTTTTCGAGTCTGGAGTTATTAAATCTTCGTTTACACACAAAGAATAATTGTCAACTTCAACTGTTAATTCTTTAGATTCTATTTGACTTGATATATTTTTATCCACTCCACTTGCCTCCTTATCGTCTGTCCCTTTTCCGTTAATTTCAGAGTTGTCATTGTCTTCACTGTCAGAGAAAGTTTCATCAAGTACAACCATTTCCATACTAATATCGCTATCTCCCTTTAGCGCATCAAGTAATCGCTTTTTCTTTTCTTCTAATATTGCAAGGCTTGGACTATCTGGTCCACTGCTAAGCTGAGATTTATCCTAAAAATTCAAATCGAAGTGATAAATTATGTGTAAAAAGATAGAAGTGCAATTTTATCGTATAATTTATTATTTTAAGACAACGACGGCGACTTGTCAAACTCTACTTGAATAAAAAAGATTTGTTTTTTTTTAGATAAAACTGCACTTTCAAAAGCTTGAACTAATATAACTAATAATTTTTTAAATTTCTTTTGTAACTTAACTTTTGTTAAACAAGACAAGCTATTGAAATGGTTACTAAATAATCACATATTTTGTCGGAAATATATAAAATTTTACTAACATCATCATCCTCATCGTCAATTGTAATAAGATCATCTTCAGGCACCGGAATATCTGGAACTTGCATCACCTCAATAACTTGCAACTCGTCATCAGTTGATGATGCCAAATCAACTTCATTGTCAGCTAAAACTTTATTTTCATTGTTCAAACTTTCCTTTCTATTAACTGCTTTGTCATTATTCTTTTCATTGGTTAAATTTTCTTTTCCTTTGACTAAACCTGAGTTGTTGTCGTTTTTTTTATTGGTAACTTTCTTATCAGTCTTTGGACTATTGTCAGGATTTTCAGTGGGTAACTTAGATGTTTTTGCATCGTTAGATTTGTCAGAAATTTCTGGTGTATCTTCTGGTGGTGGCGGTGGTGGTGTTGGCGGTGGTGGTGCTGTTGGCGGTGGTGGTGGAGGCGGCGGCGGTGCTTCGTCGGGTAGCGGTGGCATTGATGGAAATTCGGCTATTTCTAAAGGGTTAAGGTGGAAGATAATCATTTCATTGACAATTTCTAAAATATAATACCTAGCGTATTCAATCTTTTGTAATTTTACTGATTATGATATTGTATGTAAAATAATGAATAGGAATGTTAAAATTGACTAATACAAAGTTAATTTGGTAACAGGTATTTATTACAGATTCCCTAGTGTGGGAATTTATTAGTGTTTTTAGCAACAGAAAATTTAACGCGTTTATATTTTTTTTTAAATTCGCTCTTGTGTTTATTAGTCAGCAAAACAACTGAACCAATAAAGACAAAACTATGGAAAGCTAGGTTATTTTTAGAAGAGTACCTATTCCTCACATAACCTGAATTTATATGAATGATGTCAAGAGGAAAATCTACTAGAAAACCTAAAACTATATGAAAATTCGACATACCATCTCCACTATCGAGTTCCATTTCAGCCTGACCCTCTTGCAAGGACTTCTGATTGGCTGACGGGAAAAACGTAAGTTTCTTGCGTTTATAAGCCTTCATTGCGTTAGGTGCAAGCATTTGTAGCATTTCCATCTTGCTGTCTTGCTCTGACATTGGTGGAAGGCCGAATAAATGCGCTTCCTGAAAATTTTAAGAAATTACTAGGAAAATTGTGATATTTGTCATGAGGTGCAAACTATGATATAAAAAATAAACAGTTTCTTCAAATGTTGTGATAATAAACATTTCAATCCTGGAAACATTAAACAATATGTAAATTATTGCATAGTAATTATAGGCATAAAACTATGATATAAATGGAAATCCCTACTAGATACATAATATAGGCCTCTGGTAGGGATTTCCTGAAGTAGAATTGACACAGGCCAGTTTAGCGTCAATTCCTAATGTTTCAAATTGTATTTAGAATTAACTTTGTAATACCTCGATATATCGTGAACTAGCAGGAACATTGAAACCAGGGAAGTCTAGAATCTTTTTAATGTCAAACTTATCCTTGGAGCCTGGCTCACATAGCTCACCGTCTTCTTCCTCAGGATCTTGAGTTGCGTTTCCCTGAATTACAAGAAATGAACATAAAAATGCATGTTTACATTTACTTTCCTAAATTACTAGGCAGTTTGGGTTTGAATAATACTCCATCTCCTAATTTTAGCTGAACAATGATTTCTAAGTAAACAAACATTGAATGGAAAATTTTAGAACAAATAAGTTACATTAAGTACCCATTTAAGCACTTTTGCATTTATCATATTATCATGGGTAGTGCTGCTAAAAATTGTACATACCTAAAATTTATTGTGACTATTTTATCCCCAAATTTTGCCAAAAAAAAAAACGCTGTTTATTATTCAATTTCAAAATTGCTGAAATTTGGTAAATCACTATTACATAGTAGTATTCAGTAACAACTTACAGTGGAATCAAACAGTGTTATCCCGGAGTGTGATATCCTGGCTTCTTCAAGCCATCCTGGGGGATAGCCCAGCAGCCTCATCCTATAGATATGTAAAGGTAGTTCGTGTCTCTTGAGGCCTAGGGCGTGCCTTAAGTTTCCTGATATTCTACCTGGCACCAGATGGCCATATTTCTGTTCATCTTCCACATGGTATCGACTGTAAAACAAAACACTGTCATGATTCATTCAGTACCATATCTATCTTTTATAATATAAAGGAAAAGACATACATGCTCAAACTGCAGGGTATACTATTAAGAACTACTACCCCACTAACCCCTAAGAAAGGATTTCATGAACTAAAAGGTTTGTGCAAACCTATACTTCTGGTATTATTTTCTGGTGGTATGGAAAAGAGGGCTGAAGTGGCAACATGCTTAAAACTGTTGTTGTTTTTAAGGTAGATAGGTATTGCATAACATTCTGCATAACACAATCTCTAAACTAAACTAAAATGACACCTCTAAACCAAGTTCTGTCCCTTTCTGCAGAGTATTTTTTTTATATTTTTTTATTTGATGATATGTTGATTTTATTACAAAAGGGTTAACAATATTCTTAATGCTGTCATTTTAGTTTAGAGATTGTGTACAACTGAATCAACCCCATTGTCTAATAATAGGTATGTTGTCAACTTCTTGAGTTGAAGTATCATAATTAAGTAATTGATATTAAATGAAAAAGTAATGTTAAAAACTCTGTTCAACCAACCCTACTCTAGCAGGCATACTTTTTCTCTTGGCAGCTATCCTATTATGGTTTCTTGGCAGTTGGCAGTCTTTAAGTGGATGTTCTCCATCACAGTTGAAGCAAATTGGCCCTCTACGAAAAGAGGTTGGAGAACTAATTTCTTCTTCAATGATGTTGGAAATTAAGCTGGAAGACTTAAAATTAAGATCTCATTAATATTATTGTGATGATTGGATTGTTTCATTATCATTTTTTTGGACTACTGCAATACTATTTATAAATAAATAAATAAATTGTGTGTGTCAGCTCCGACGCACAACTGGAGTTGACTAATTACAAACAATAAAAAAAAATATAAAGATTAGTAAATGAACCCATATTTTATGTTACTGAAAGAATTCTTTTTATATTCATCAAAATACATTAGTCATGGAAACATAAAGTCAATAACAAAACTGAGAAATTTTGATTTTACTCCCCATACATTTTCATACCCCATCTTATTATATGTGAAAATCGATTCTACAGGAGGTAAACTCCAATAAGATTTCAATAAGATTTTAATCAATCTCATTGCCAATTCAATTAAATGTAATAAAGGTGCAAATGAAAGGCAATTGTGAATACTTTTATAATATTCAGCATGTTCCTTGTAACTATTGCAATTAAGAATAAATAGATTTTTCTTATGTATTCCTACACTTGCTAAACCCATGTTATTCTGAAAAGTTAGAGGTGCATGCCAATCTTGGACCAAAGGAGACATTATATAAAGCATTAACTTACTTGGCTGTATTTTGGTACATCAGTTTGAGCTTCCTCACAAGGTGCTGTGTCAACAAAGAACATGCTGTCATCCACTTCGGAGACATTGTCAAAGTCTTCAATTGCCTCATCTTTACTTATATCCCCTTTAACTTCCTCAATTTTGTCAAACTCATCATCAAACAACTCCTCCGGCCAAATATCTAATTCAATATCTGAATCCCCAGATAAATTATCATTTTCAATTCTCCGCGATCTTAGAAGGTTTATCAAAAACTCCCTAACTCTTTTTCTGTATGTATGCGCTAACTTTCTGTCTTTAAAACGCACAGTAACTAAAGGTGTCCTATTTTCGCACCCCACAACACCTAAATCACTATTAGATGGAGAATCAACAACAATATTATTGTCATGAAATATTAAAGTGTTGTTTTGTAAATCATCTTGATTCTTTAAATCGTCATGAAGAATTTCATTTTGGTTAACCTCCGCTTGCGTAGTTTTCCCTCCATTCTGAATATTGTTTGGAGACATCGTTTCGCAAGCTCCATCGCTGGAGCAATCCAAGTTTATCGCTTCCGAATGCTTTTTCACTTCTTTTCCTTCATTCAGACGCTGTTTCTTCCTGGTTTCGTCTTCGAAACGACCCATATTCGTCTGTTTACCTTCATCATCACTGCTCAATTCGATATCATCGTTGTCCAATTCATAAATTATATCGTTCACGCCCGCTTTTCTTTTTGCCATTGTTATTGTAAATATAAAACGCGCATCACATTTACTACTTAAATAAATAAAGAACCATTACTCATTCTCCATTCGTGAAAATTTAGCCAAGTTCAGAGACAAGTTAATCCAGAGAAGTTGAATTCTCCTTGGGTTGGGTCTTTGAATTTGTACTTGTCTCTGGCAGCTCTGGTTTTAACTTTTTTTCACACTTTTTTTACCTTTTCACAGAATAATAACAGAAACTATTTCATACGTAGACAGAGAGAGATATATAGACCAAGCCTGGACCAAATAAAGTCAAACGACCAAGCCATATCTCCTTTTCACTCCCACATGAAAGAGATGCAGTGTTGGGATGATAGACAAGATAGAATGAGAAAAAAATATTTTTTTTTCTATCCCTTTCCGCGTGTCACGTTTATTGTGAATGCTATTGTGCTAGACAAGTTATGACGTTTTTATGACGTTTGGGAGGTGTTTCATGATTGTAGAGGTAAATTATTCTATGATTTCATACTACGATTTAAAATTAATCAAGTATTAATCGCATATTAATCTGTGGCCATCCACCGTAAAAAAAACAGAAGTTGGTGGTCTCTGGTATTAAGTACTCTGTGGTATGTTTCGTAATCTGTGGCGATGACTATATTGTCTATGGTTGATTCAAAAGAGCTGGAACCCAGAGCCTTTAAGCCAGATAATAATAAAAAAATTGTACAATGTTGCAGTTGTCACTTGTCAGTTCAGTTGGTGGTTACGGCAGTTGGTATATTATTATAATATGTACTCTTTGGTTGGTAGCCTCAAGCCTGCGAAAAAATACATTTGTTTGAACTTTGAGGTTATGTTGTGGTTATGTTATGAAATAAAAAGGACAAAATATAAATCAAATATAAGTTATTATTAATTGGGGCTCGCGGAACATGTCTTTATTGAAATTAGTGCCAGCCAAAGCTGTTTTATTTAAGTGCAATGAAGCACTTGTTGTTTCTTCTAGGAAATTGAGTATAGTTCCATCTATTTATGGTAAGCAGTTAGATTAATTAGGTAATTATGTTTATGCAATATTGTATATAATTTCTCTTGAAACAATAAGCGATATGTCTATTCAGATGGCGAGGACCCAGCCCCAAAGTTCTTTTCGTCTGGAATTCAAATATTGTTGAAACGTATAACTCGGCCTGATTTTGCTAAGATATTCCGAAAACGAAACTCCAATAATGTTTCTGTGCTTCGAACTCCTAAATACAAGTTCATGACAGACGAGGAACTTCAGATTGAGAAGTTGAATGCGAATAAAAGTGCTGAAAGGTTATTGCAGATGCCACCAGTAGTCAAAGTAAGTAATGTTTATAGTAAGTATATAGTTTTACATAATGGGGCCGGCTTTACGAACAGCTGGTTCTTGTGGGCAATACATGACAAGTTTTCATCCCTATGCAAGATGTCAATGAACATCTTATTTTCAAGCACATACAATTTGTCTCATCATCCCAATCTGTGAATAACAGTGAATTTGTCATCATAATTTAGGTTTAGGATTAAAGTACTTAGGTACCTCAAAAATATTTTTTTGTCAAAACCAGTTACACATGTTAAGGTACAGACTTTTGTATTTATCTGATTTATTTGTATACTTTTTCCTAAACACCTTAGTTAATTAAATTATCTCTCTTGATAGCTGATATTGTAGGTTTTTATTGTCTGTTTTATGAATATAAGAATACGGTGATGAGGTTGGTTATAACAAAAAACTAATTTTTGTGCTAATAAATATCTAAATATTTTATGTATAAAAGGAAAACATGACTGACTGACTGATCTATCAACACACAGCTCAAACCACTAGACTAGAGATGAAATGGATAGTTGTTTGGCCGGATACCGGATACCGGACATTTGCCTAGCTACGAAGCCGGATGGGCGAATATCAGGCTCGTGATCTTGTAGCAGGTTGTGACCAGTTTAGCATCGCACAGGTACAGCAAAAGCGATCAAATCAATTCGTGCGGTTTCGGGTGTCATCGTGAGCTCGTGAGTGATTGTGGCAGGTGGAATGAGTGATTAGTTGTATAGCGAAAATTAGATGTTTAGTTGCTGCGTAAAGTGCGTGATTTGAGTGCAATTTAAAAAAGGTGCTTTGAAATTCCTTGCGAGTTTTAGTAACTTTTCAGTTTTAAATAAAATCATAAATATTACCCGTTTTCTTAATATTTAGTAAACCTCACAACAACTTATATTTTAAAGTTGATTTTAGGAAAATAGGAATCCGGTATCCGGCCGGATAGTAAATTTACGCCAGATAGGCCGGATACCGGATGGTTAACGGATATAGGTTTCATCTCTACACTAGACCAATTGGGCTGTAATTTGGCATGTAGAGATAGCTATTATGACATAGACATCCGCTAAGAAAGGATTTTTGAAAATTCAACCCCTGAGGGGGTGAAATAGAGGTTTGAAAGAGTAGCCCACATAGGGTTATTTAACCATTTTGATGTATACTAGGGTTTAGAATACACTTCTCAGATCTGTGTTTTCTAATATTTATAATTATTATCATAATATAACTCAAGTATTTAAAAAAAAATTGTGAATAGACACTTTGTGAATAGTTATAATCGACCATCTCTGTTAAGTTTGCTACTTATTGAATTTCAGGTCCACCAGCCAATTGATGATGTGTTATCACGAGACCCAGCGTTGACAGGGTTTGATTCAGCCAGATACTTGTTCACAGACATCAGTTTTGGTGTTGATAATGATCACCGAATGATTGTGGAAAGGTATGACAAGTTATTAAGAACTCTTTGCATCTGGGAAATAAGTTTCACACTTCCGATAATCTGTACAGAATCTATAAACTTTACTAAATTTACAGCAGTGCGATTGCGTAACTTCTGCATCAATAATTGTTACAGTATCAATTGTTGTGATTGGCTGAATTTGTGGCATTCTTGCTGCGTCCATTTGGATTGGTCAGATGGATTTTGTCCAATAGTGGAAGAATGCTAACCAATTACAGGTGATTGCGATCGTTACACTGTAGCTGTTATTTTTAGCCAAATCTAGTTCTGTCCTTTTCTGAAAGGAGCATTATGATAGGAATAGAAAAAAAGGAACTGTTGTTTCAGTTTAGTTTACAGATTATGTACAGTAGAATTAGCCACATAGTCTTGAGGCTTTTTCTTATAGACAAAATATTCTGTTCAAAATTCAAGCTGTAATTTAAGATTTAAATTATGTTGTTTTGAATTCTGAAAGTTTTGTCAAAGACCTAGTGATTTTTATTTGCTACAAAAACAGAAACACAAAAATATTGAAACATACAGTGTTAAGATTTAATGCAACAATAATAAATATTTATCAACAATAAAATAACTTATTGAAATGTAGCTAGCACTAATCAGTTTCTAATATTGGTATTTATGCATTGTTGAGTCAACATCACCTGAAGATGCTCCGGTCTAATTCCTTCATAATTAGTTTCTACATAAAACTAACTTCATACTTTTTGCAATGTCTCCTGCAGCCAAGGATAATATTAATTTAAGACAAGTACAACTCAACACAAATTAACAAAATTGTTTCAGGGAACCTGATGGTACTCTAAGAAGTTGTGATCATGATGTTAGAAAAAGATTAAATCAGGTAATGCTACATACATTGTTTTAAAAATTATTGATAACTAGCTATTTTCCAGGGATTGATGTTAGTTTTAGGTCTCCGTCCCTCAAATGGAAAAAATGAAACCCCTAAAGGATTGCTTTGTTGTCAGTCTGTCTGTCTGTCAAGACATGACCCTATTTCTCAAGAACGCATGGAGGTATAAGTACCAAATACTAAAACTAAGGTCTATGGTCCTGTATATTCTTCCATATTCTCTCTAGTAAATCAAAACCTATAGGGTAGGTATAGGTTTTGATTTACTTCCCGTTGACCTAGAATCATAAAATTTTGCAAGAAGCAAGTTCTCTTTGATCGTTTATTTGTATGTATGTATGTATGTATACGAAAATAAAAAAATCACATGTTACAAACAAGAAAACACTAACTAACTAATATATACAAAATAATAATAATAGACATACATAAACTAAATAGACATACCAATAAATACATAAATAAATATAAGAAAGGAAACAATAAATATGTCGTTACTATTGATAACAAAGAGATAAGTAATAATTTTTAACGTCAATTTTAAACTTATTAAGGGTTTTAGCACGATGAATATGTGGGGGAAGTTCATTCCATAGACTAGTGGCCCTGAGTGCAAATGAACTTTGGAAATATTTAGTCCGATGCGTAGGCACCTCAAGAATAAGTTTACCGGCTGACCGAAGGACCCTATCAGGTCTGTCATGCCCAAGATATTTAAACTTATCCTTTAAATAACCAGGACATTCCAAAAAATATTTTTAAATTTTCCTTATCTTTTCGCAAGAGCAATGTTTAGTGCTTTCAGTTCATGAGTCGGGCGATGTTATCTACGGACAAGTTTGTACTTACAGCAAAACATTTTAAAAGATCACACATACTAGATCTAGATGAGAGATGGACTTTTTCAGTGCTAATATAAACTAAAGGGATATTCACTGGATAGATTGAATATTAAAACCTGTAAGTAGTAAATGCTCCAATTATTTTGTATCATAAATTACAGATATATTTCCCAATGGTGGGTCGGAAAGTAAAAGAGCCATTGATTTTCGAGGACGAAGAAAAGTTCTACAGCCTTCTAGAGAGGCAGAAGTATGAGTATCTGCTAGATCGCGCCTGTGTGCAGTATGAACCAGATGAACCAACATACCACAAAATTACCAGTATTACATACCAACATGTGGATATGAACAGTCTGTACAATTTACTTAGGTAAGCTGTAAATAACGTAGGGAAGGTGATCGACTTTTGAGGTTCAAACTAGACCTTTTCGTAAAAGAGATTTTATCCTTAGTTCTTATTAGGCTCAAATTATTTGATTGTTGGTTTGTCTTTCATTCACCCTGCATTGGATCAATGTGATTATTTCTTTTGCCCCAGAATAATAAAGAGATCCCTTAAATTGTTTTTCAAGCCAAAATCCACTTAATGTTCCGGGTATCAAGTGCAAAATTACTTAAGATTTCAATTGAGTATATTTTTCAGGTCTACACGCCACTTCGGCCCGCTAACATTCTACCTAACATGGCACAAGAGTATGGACAACCTAATGTTAGAGCTAGTGCAAAATGGCGCCATCCGGGAAGCTGTGCTGTTACTGGCTTTGCGACAAGCTATACACAGCGACCTGGCCAGTGAAGAGAGCAGTGCCCTAGTGACACAGGCAAGTACAGTAATATGAATGACTATACAAAAGTAGGGGTTACCTGATGTTAGTGCTAGTGCAAAATGGCGCCTTGTTGGCTTTGCGACAAGCTATACACAGCTATCTGACCAGTGAAGAGAGCAGTGCGCTAGTGATACAGGCAAGTACAGTAATATGAATGACTATACAAAAGTATGGACAACCTAATGTTAGAGCCAGTGCAAAATGGCGCCTTGTTGGCTTTGCGACAAGCACAGCGATCTGGCCAGTGAAGAGAGTAGTGCGCTAGTGACACAGGCAAGTACAGTAATATGAATGTCTATACAAAAGTAGGGGCTACCTGATGTTAGAGCTAGTGCAAAATGGCGCCTTCCGTGAAAGCCATGCTGTTTTGCGGCTTTATAATCTTGTACAGCTATCGTATGGTTGATAGTGATGGGTGATGCGATCTAGAGGTCGGGGAGCGGCGCTCGCAACTTCTATTCGAACCGCAAATATAAATTTGCCGGTATATTGCTATCTCTATTTGGCTGATGACACATGATCGCGTGCAAGCGCGATAGCAATATGTGCGTACAGAGTTTGTTATACATTTTGGTCTTGTTCCGTGAATACCTAAAATGATGAATGAAAAATTGTTGTGTTTTTAACTTCGTGTTGTTATTCTGTATCTTGACAATATAGGCTATGTTCCTGATCAATTAGTACGTGAGATATCGTTGGTTTTAATATGAAATAAATAAGGAGAAAACATGTCATTTATGTCGTAAAAACATGCAAAACGCAATGTGCTTACATTTAATTTTGGGAAAGTATTTTGAAAAGATAATTATCCAGGGACCTAGATAAATACAATTTCAATCTTAATAATCGCATAATATGGTGGAAATATTCTCGAATTACAAATTATTTTGGTATTACGTTTGTATGGGCAATTCGCCCTCCGCCGGCCCGTTAAGTTATTACACTCACTCGTTTACTCGAGTTTAAGTGTTCTCAAACTGTTTTTAGGAAAATAGATACTACCGTTTACCAAATAATGAACATCAAAGTATTTGGCAAATAGTACGACTACATAGGCCCTATTAATGCGTGATCTAACACACTTGACCAATTAGTTGTTACACTTTTCCGTCAACTGTCGTGTGTCCAGTAGTTAACATGTTCGACTGGGATTTCATCAAAATCGGTTGAACAGATGGGCCGTAAAAGAGTAGCAGACAGACACACTTTCGCATTATAATATTTAGTATGGATTTATAAGATTTTTTCGCCACTTCCAGATCTTACCGACACCAGTACAACTAACGAAACAAGTGCATTTATCCGAAGAGGACATCCAACTTGACACCAAATGTATAGAGTGCGTAGAGAAATACATCAACACCAACTCAGCTATGAAGAGTCAGCAGGGCTTAGCTTTGCAAGGCTTCAGAGAACACTACCAACAGCTTGTGGAGCTCAGCAGGGGACTGAAGAAAGCACATGGAACCGCTTGAATATTGTAGATTTGTAGAGTAATAAATGTTTTTAGATAAGGAATTGAGTATTTTATCCAAAATCAAATATTTTTTTCTTTCAGTAATATTATAATAGATTAGGTTTTTTCTGATCGCCAAGATAGTTTGACCTTAGTTTAGGTACTATTAGGTAAATATTAGTGCGATTTTTTTCACAATTCTGTAACACTAGAAATCATAAGGAGGTGCGGAAGAGGTCATCGTGCGGAAAAAAATTGCTGGTTTGATACAAATGGAGTAGGTAGGTGAAATCTATACGCGGAAAATAATTCGCGAGGGTAAAATTCGCGCGAATATTTTTCGCAGTGCAAACGTAGCGGAGAGTTTGACAACCTCCCTTTTAACACAAAGATATATAGTATTTTTTAGTAACAGACAATTGTCTGTCAAATAATTCTTTTGTTTACAAAGATACAATACACTTTTGCTAATTTATTATTCGTTATTTCTATTAAAATATTTACAAATAATGCCCTTTTATCATAAACCGAGAAAATTTACACCTTTGTTGATAGCAGCCGAGAAGAAATCTGTAAAGAACGGAGTCCACCACGCTATATTCACATCGAGGTTCGATAAGTACGTGGGAGACTGGAAGAACGATTTAAAAGAAGGTTTTTGTTGTTTTTCCGAGATGAAAAATATCCCAAGTCCATCTCCAAGTCGCAAGCTATATTTATGCTTAATTATGATTAATCGGCTGTACCTACCTAACTGAGCCGTGAAAGGTTTTGACGACCTCCCTGGCGCAGTAGTGAGCGCTGTGATCTTATAAGTGGGAGGTCCAGAGTTCGATCCCCGGCAGGGTAAATTCCTGAATTTACTATGGTCTGCTGGTGGTTGGTTTCGTTACGATGCGGTGTAGAAACCAATTAGGGCTACCGGCTATGCGAAGTAACTATATTTAGGAAACAGAAGTGGAGTAAAGTGAAACTAAGCAAATATAACAAACCACAATTTATTCTAGTGAACGATTACAACATATCACACATAAAATAACCAAAAAGGAACACACTTAAATCTGAACACAATTATGACTCATTAAGAGTTTCACAATAACGCAGTTTACAGCTCGGAAGGTGACAAAAGAATGACTCCGCGGTAATACAGAGAGCGCTTTTTATACACGTTCCTGCCCGCTTTTATAGGTTTTAGTCGGGTACCTACACTACTCACAATAATTTTGCTAACTCGGCCTATCCTGATTGTGCGCCGCCCTCGGCTGCACCGGAAACAATTTCATCAGAAGCAGGAAGAGCTGGTGTGCGTATGCCATCTTCATAAGCTCCCCCTCTTGCGGTGTCTCCTGAACTAGTGAGGGCACCCAAAGATTCACCCGCATCGTCACAGTTACTGTCATCAGAACCTGCATAAGACACAAATGGTTGATTATTCATGACGACGCACGCTATTGCCTATTCTGACATTCATCACGCATACGAGGCCCTCATTCAAAATAACAACTTTCGCTACACAAAATAAAACGCTTCACATTCAAAAGTATGCATACTTCTCCAGACATTACATCTCAGTTAATCTCATACCTGAACTTGCAAGTTCACACACACACCACGTTAAAAACGTGCCAGGACAGAGCCTGATGCGCATTCAGAGAACGCGACTTCCCAGGACAAAACCTGCCAGGACACAGCCTGATGCGCATTCAGAGAACGCGACTTCCCAGGACAAAACCTGCCAGGACACAGCCTGATGCGCATTCAGAGAACGCGACTTCCCAGGACAAAGCCTGCCAGGACACAGCCTGATGCGCATCCAAGGGACGCGACTTTCGGAGCCAGCCACTCTAGGTCGCCAGCCTCGGGAGCACTCTGCATCTGGGCCACACCAGTCACACAGCTCGACCAGCAAGGCAATCCACCTGACCCCCAAACACATCAAACGTGCTACTGTAATCATAAGAAAACATTAAAATGTTCGGTTGAATCTAACTTTCAAAAAAAATGCAGCGCAACTCTCGGGACACCATTCTCCTTTCCAAGGAACCATGTACTGAGCTGCAGAAGTCTTTAGTGCGCTCACGCACCTACCCAAAACCATGGGTACCATTGTGATTTTCACAATGAACCGGGTCCACACCGGACCCGAGATCGACACACACATTCGTGCTGCATCTCCCTGTCGGTGGTAGCCATTCTACCACCCACCTGACAGAGTGCTATGCTACACTCCTCGCAGGTCTGCCGACATAACCTTCTTCTCAATCTGCCCACTACATACAACGCTGTCCGCTGTCATCCACTAGCCTAACAGAGCCTAAAGTAACCTAACCTAACATGTAAGCTTACATTTTGACCTAACAACTGAACTAATAAGTAGCCTAACGTTTGACCTAACAACTGACCTAACGTCTGATTTACGACTAACCTAACTTTACTAGAGAAAGCATGTAACTAAATTGGATGACAACAAGCAGAGCCATAGGCAATGTTTATGCAAATTAAGTTGAAAGTGTCTGTCACCGAAGAACGTGCCGCGTAGTCCTAAGCACGACTTCGAGGTACCACTCCAAGGCACCGCTCCAGGACCCCGCTCCAAGGCACCACTCCAGGGCACACCTCCAGGGCCCCGATCCAGGGCACCACTCCATGGCGCCAAACATGTAACAGAAATTAAAACCAAATCGTTATCACGAAACGACGTGATCATCGTGACTATCCATACATAGCAGGTAGTCAACGCATAGTCAATTACCTTCACAAGCTCTCTTGACTTAAAAGTTCATTACCAGCACAGTTACCAGTACCAGCACAGGTACCAACAAAATTATTTGACTGCTTCAGCAGAGCTCATACATACAAAGCCGATAGAACTCACAGAACCTGTGGAGCTCTCAATAGAGCCGGTAGAACTCCTAGAGACAGTAGCGCTGGTAGAGTACCAAGACACAGCAGAACTCGTAGAGAAACAAGAGACAGTAGAGCTGGTAGAGCACAACGAGTCAGTAGAGCTCATAGAGCAACAAGAGTCGGTAGAGCTGGTAGAGCACAAAGAGTCAGTAGAGCTCATAGAGTCGGTAGAGCTCTCACTAAAGGTCGCTCAACCATAGTACAAACTCACAGTTGTACCATGTCGAAATAACTTTGAACATTCAAAACATCAAACATCATCATCGATGAACACAGAAAATGAAGAAAGTTTACTCATACCAGTTATGTTCAACCATATCGGGTAGGCTAACGAGCAGCCTCGCGCACTATACAAGCACACAACCCTGCGCGACCAGTAGACGCGCAGTGTCACGCCTCACAGTGTGGCATGCGAGCGCGCAGCATCGCACCCTAGGCGAGCGCACAGCCATGCGCAACCAGGAGCGCGCAGCATCGCGCACTAGGTGGGCGCGCATCCCTGCGCGACCAGTGGACACGCAGTGTCACGCCTTAAGCGCGGCAGGCGAGTGCGCAGCAACGCGCACTAGACAAGCGCACAGCCCTGCGCGACCAGCAGACGCGCAGTGACGTGCTCCACACACGCGGCATGCGGGCGCGCAGCCCGGCGCGACCAGAACGCCTCACACGTGGTGAGCGCCGAAGACGAAAGGAACATAGAACAGAAAATGAACCTTATCGAGCAATTTAACTTCATAAAAACCCCTTAACGGTTTCATATTATCAGGACAGGTAGGTATGTAGACTCGTAATCGATCCACCCAAAACTTGACCGCAGGTGAAACGAAAACAAACTTTCTATCCATGAAAGTAGAAAAACAAAACTTCTCTAATCAAAATAGAATGCAACATTCAACAACAAATTACGTAACCTGGTTCGGTAATATTAAAGAAAATAACCTGTAAAACTCAAGTTAATTTTAACGTTTATCAGAACTATAAATATGTTTGCTCGTCCATACCTGACCTCAACAATTTTTATTAAAATCGAGAAGGTATTCGCAAAATGTATTCACGTTAACTATTCAAAAACGCATTGATAGCTCAGGAACACACAACCAACTTACTTTGAGACTCTTTTTCTATGTAACAAGTCATGTTAAATAAAACAATGAAATCGTAAAGTAGGTAGGTAACAATTTTTACGTATCGTAGTTCAATTAAATTCCCAGATGTTGGCTTTTAGCTATGTTTGCGTATGAAACTTTAGAATTGCGGTTGGTTTGTGTCCGATCGAAACTAGGTCATGAATTTTAAATAACAACCCTCATTTTAAAAACAAAAAACTAAATTACGCAAAAACAATTTATCCGTACAGCATGTTTTAGTAAAACACTACTTTATGACTCAAAACTCAGCAAACTTAGAGGTTTCAAGTTATGTATTCAAACTTAGGGTATGAGTCACCTCTTTTTCACAAAAATATTTTTGTACCCGGTCGGTACCCACAAAGGTTCTACTTTTGAACAAGATGTTTCGGCTAGACCCTTTATACTGTTCACAAACTAGCATTCAGGGCGGTTTAGGGACTCAAATGTATGCGTTATGCCAATAACAACCACTGAGCCAACACAGCTTGCTAATTTAGTGGGAAATTATCATAAAATGGAAATCGCGTAAATACAATTGGGGTCTAAACCTTTTCTTAACACAATTAACAGTCAATTCAGTAACATGAATTACTGTTCATTTACTTTGTGGCTACGCTTGGTGGGTATTACATCCTTAAGCAAATAAATTAAATGGTCTTACCGATGTCGCATATTACGTCATATCACCAGAGGCTCGATGGTGTCATCACCTCACCACCATTCCAGGCAAATGCCAGGCGTAACACGGGAAAGCGCGCAGCACCGCGGCTCCGAGGCACGCAGCAAGGCACGACAGCGTGTCGCGCAGACTGAATTGCCCTCGTGAACGCTGCCCAGAGCGCCCACGTGGCATGCACAGTTGCACACCCAAGCGCACTCGTGAGGCGCCTCAAGCACACGAGCTGTGCAACACCACATCTCGGCCACACTCCGCGAGCCAGCGTTACCA
Source organism: Erebia epiphron (assembly GCA_963932025.1). Classification (NCBI taxonomy): domain Eukaryota; kingdom Metazoa; phylum Arthropoda; class Insecta; order Lepidoptera; family Nymphalidae; genus Erebia; species Erebia epiphron. Next base: position 39,626,753 of record OZ009948.1, on the reverse strand, counting down.
ATCACATGAAAACAAAGCACAACTTTAGCACACGAATAAATACTGCACATTACGCGAGTCACCCTTCGAGAGATATCTTGATCGGTCTCGTGATCAACTTTAAGCACTTTAAATTTGGGTATGTTCCTTTTTGGTTCATCTCGTATGTGGGCCTATTTAGCGGTCCTTTATCCCACTTCTGAATTTAGGAAACAGAAGTGGAGTAAAGTGAAACTAAGCAAATATAACAAACCACAATTTATTCTAGTGAACGATTACAACATATCACACATAAAATAACCAAAAAGGAACACACTTAAATCTGAACACAATTATGACTCATTAAGAGTTTCACAATAACGCAGTTTACAGCTCGGAAGGTGACAAAAGAATGACTCCGCGGTAATACAGAGAGCGCTTTTTATACACGTTCCTGCCCGCTTTTATAGGTTTTAGTCGGGTACCTACACTACTCACAATAATTTTGCTAACTCTATTATTAATTTATCTGTGCTATGGTATTAATATAAATGCCATACGTAGGTATGCCCTAAGAGGCTTGCCCGCTACCATCTTTAGACTGCCTCTTACCACCACGAGATTATCGCAACCAAGTGCTAACTCGTAGTGGAAACAAGTGAAGTTACTATTTCTACAATCGTGATTCGTTACGTTAACATTTAGGTAGGTAGGGGTACTTACTTACTACCTACTCTCTATCATATGTCTAGATCTAATATTAAATAAAATAAAATAAAAAAGCCATTTATTCACCATATCTTACTTAAAACTAAATTACAGTATTTTGTGATAGTTACTTATTTTACTTAAATAACAAAGTGTGACATTACAATGATTGGTAGTCTATTAGTACTAAATCTACAAGATATGGGCCCCTTCTCGGGTAAAGGCCTCCCCCATCCTCTTCCACCTCTCCCTATCTTTTCCTAGTCTCACCCAATTTATTCCTGCTGTTTTAATGATGTCATCAGCCCACCGTTTGTATGGCCTTCCAACAACCCTTTTGCCTTCTGGTCCTTTCCATTTTGTGGTTTGGATCGTCCATCTTTTATCTGAGTATCGTGATATGTGTCCTGCCCATTGCCATTTCAATGCCAGAGCTTGTTTTAATGCGTCAGTTACTTTTGTTTGTTGTCGTATTCTGTCACTTCTTACTTTATGTATTTTTCTTATTTTAAGTATGCTCCTTTCTATTGCTCTTTGAGTAGTTCTCACCCTTTGCTTGACTTTATTTGTGAGTACCCAAGTTTGGCATCCGTAGAGTAGACATGGTAGGAGACAAGAATCAATCACTGTTTTCTTCAAGTATAAGCTATATTTTCCTTTTAGAATCTCTTTAAGTGCCCAAAATTTTTTCCATGTTAAATTAATTCTTCTTTCAATTTCTTCTTCGTTTCCTGACTTCATGAATGATACTTGTTTTCCTAAATAGATATAACTGTCTACGTAATCTATGTTGTTCCCGTTTAGGGCAATTGGTATTTTGTGGCTGTTGGTCATTATTTTTGTTTTTGTTCCATTCATTTCCAAGCCGATTTTTGAGCTTTCTCTATCTAATGAGTGAACCATCTCTTCGAGTTCCTTAGATGTCTCCGCTAATAAGACAATATCGTCTGCGAATTTAAGATGGTTAAGATATGAATCAAAAATCTTGATGCCTTTTCGTGTCCAGTTTAAATTACGAAATATGTTTTCTAGCACCGCGATGAAGATTTTTGGTGACAGAGGGTCACCTTGTCTGACTCCTCTTCCTATTATGATTGGGTTGCCCCTTGTTTCAAGTTTTACTGTGCTGGTGCTATTTTCGTATATGTTTTTTAAGATGTTGATGTATTTTTGTTCTACGTTAGCTAGTTCCAGTGCTGTCCAGATTGATTTATGACTTATACTGTCAAAAGCTTTGCTATAGTCAATAAAGCATAGATACAGAGGTCTGTTAAACTCCTTGTACTTTTCGATCACCTGTTCTAACGTCTGGATGTGATCAGTGGTGCTGAAACCTGACCGGAAGCCTGCCTGTTCTATTGTTTGGAATTCGTCGACTTTCGGATTTATTCTTTTTAATATTACAGATGCGAAAAGTTTGTATATACTAGCTAATAAACTGATTGGCCTGTAATTACCGATGTCCAGTGGGTTACCCTTTTTATATAGCAATATTATATCCGATGTGCACCATTGTGACGGTACTGTTTCTGTATCCAGTACCATGTTGAATAGGCGGGTTAAATGGTTCAGTAAGACAGGTGCACCTAGTTTGATTATTTCATTAGGTATACCATCGGGTCCAGGTGATTTTTCAGCCTTCAGTTGTTTTATTTGTTCGTATATTTCTATTTCATCTATTGGTTTAATTAAGTTGGAGGAATTTTTAAGGTTCGGTGTTTCATCCATATTATCTGTTCCTCTTTTTTTATACAGCTCCGTATAGAACTTCGTTGCGTGGTCTATAACATCCTTCCTCGTTTTTGTTTCTTCCGTTTGCTGTTTTAGTTTATGTATCCATGTTTTGTGAACCGTTAACTTTTTAAAAGCTTTTTTAGTACTTCTGAATTTTTTAAGGTTAGTAGTTATGATACTTCTTCTATGTTTATTATAATCATCACGAATTGACTTGTTAGTTTTTTTAAATAATTCACTCAGTTCTTGTCTAATATTTCTATCTTTGTTTTTTGTTTGAATCAATTCAGTTCGTTTTTTTATAAGATGTTCAGTGGTTGTGCTAAATATTTTATGCCCTTTCGTTTGAGTGTTGTTATTAATTTTCAAACTACTTTTGATGGCTTCCTCCATTAAGTTGTAGTAAATTTGGACATTTTTTGATAACATTCTGTCTCCAATTTCTAATTTAAGATGGTTTGTAAATTTTTTAATTTCATCTTCTGTTTTCGGTAGTTTTGGTTGGATTTTGAAGGCTTTCCTACTCTTTTTTGGTTGGTTTAACAAAAATGTTGCTCTTAATAGTCTATGATCGGAGGCAAACCTTATGTTGTTTATTACTTCGATGTTAGTTATTAATTTAGGGTTATTCGACATTATGAAATCAATTTCATTCTTTGTCTTTTGGTCGGGTGATATCCAAGTCCATTTCCTACTTTTTCTCTTCTTAAAAAATGTATTCATGATTGATAGTTTGTGTTCCCGTGCATAATCTATAAGTCGTTCTCCTCTTTCATTTCGTTCGCCGAAACCATAGTTGCCCATGATAAGGCTTTCTTCCTTTTTTGGGTGTCCTATTTTTGCATTAAAGTCACCCATTAAGATCACCTTCGTGTCGGCCAAGGTAAGTGCCTTTGTAATGTCAGTGTAGAATTTTTGAATTTCATCTTCGCTTGATCGTTCTGTGGGTGCATATACCTGGATTAGAGAGATGCAAAGGTCGTCGAATTTGAGCTGGAGTAGGGCAACTCTTTCCGAGATTCCGATAAAGTTGGCAATGTTAGATTTGTAGCTTTTCTTTACTAAGAACCCCACTCCGTGTAACCCTTTGGTTTCTCCAATATAACATAGGATATAATCTCTGTACTCTTCGATGTTGCAACCCATCTTTCTTACTTCTGACAGTCCCAGTATGTCAAAATTTACATTTTCTAAGGCATAAGTTAGTTCTAAATATCTCTCTATTGATGCCAAGGATCTCACATTATACGTACAGATTTTTAGAGATTTCTCTTTGAACTTGAGTATTGAACTGCTGTTCGTAGGTGGGGGGTTTTGGTCTAATTTCCCACGAGGACCAGTCGGCTTGGGAAATGTTCGGAATTTGCACAGTTCTGGTTCTTTTAAATTCTTGTTCTGGTGGCTGATGATTGTTTCCTATAATTTTGGTTCTGATGAAGGTTTATATGAGGGAAAGGGGCTGCTTTTCCCTCTCATTACATCGAATGCGTTTGTTCTGTTTGTTTTTGATGTTTGTAATGTAGCATGTTGCTTGCGAGGCTGGACTGTAGCTTCTGGTGACATTGACGGAGCTCTTTTGCGTTTATCTTTGCCCCGACTCCCTTCTTTCACAATCAATTTATCATATTTTATGATTGCAAAGTTTCCCTTTTTCCTCTCCTCTGCGAGTTTTTCTTGTAGTTCTTTCCTCTTTTCCAGAACCTCTTTTGGGAAATCTTCTGAGATTTGAGTGTCCTTTAGTTTCTTCTTCTGTCTCATTATTTCACTTTTCTTCCACCAGTTTACAAAGGATATCATTACTGGTCGTGCCTTTTCGTTCTTGCTGTCTTTTATGCCAATTCGGCGGACTGCATTTATGTCTCTACTTTCCAGGCAAATATTTAAATCAGTTTTTATCTTCTCTGTTGTTGTTTCTAGTAGATCAGTAGGAGATTGTTCTGTTTCTTTTAGCCCGTATAATATTATATTGTTTGCTCTATTGGTTCTTTCTAAATTAGCTATTTTTCCTTTTAAGTGTTCGTTCTCAATCTTTAATTTTTCTAATTCTTGTGTGAAGGGTACTAATTTCTGGTCTATTTGTGAAATAATATCTTTAGTTTGATTTGACATTTCAATTTTCATTTGGTCGAATAGTGCTTGTAGTTCAGCCATGTTGGTTGGTTAGTATAACTTGTGGTATGTAAGCGCTATCCACTTGTTGCTCAGGATGATCAATAATCAGGATAAATAGGGAGTTGTGGGGAATCCAGATCTAATATTACTACATTTTTTTCCTAATTTTGAATAGGCAAAGGATTCTTCTTAACTTATACTGGGAAATTATATGAAGGCGATTGGCATGAGGGATATAGGTAAGATCATAAGATCAATTTACAATTTACATACCTATAGGTCTACAATATGATGTATTATTTTGGTGTATTTCAATTGTATTAACTACTAGATGATGCCCGCGACTTCGTCCGCGTGGTTTAAGTTTTTTGTTATTCCCGCGGGAACTCCTTAATTTTCCGGGATAAAAAGTAGCCTATGTCACTCTCCAGGTCCTCAACTATACCCATGCCAAAAATCACGTTAATCCGTTGCTCCGTTGCGGCGTGATTGAAGGACAAACCAACAAACCAACAAACCAACAAACCAACAAACAAAGTGACTTTCGCATTTATAATATTAGTATGATGTAGGTATAACCAGTATCTTTTGCAGTATCAGTGTGATTTATGAGCGTTGCTAATGCTCATCTATACCCAATTTTAGATGACCTTTTCGCAGCTTCGTACCTAGATAGCAGATACCTACATCCTATGTTATATAGGACTGTACAGGTGCATACCTTCTAAGTGATAGGAGTAACGGTCATGGATAACACACCAAAATGATACAAAATGAATGTGTACCCAGCCTGGTTTGCAATTATTTAAGCTATTTACTTATTAAAAAAATATTTCTAGACATGGATTCGGAACGCTAAGCTACAGACTCCCAAACGGCACATTCTATTTGGAATATCGAGGCGAATGGGTAAGGGGTAAACCGGAAGGGGCCGGCTGGCGATACTATGAGAACGGCGACGTTTACTTCGGCTTCTGGAAGCGGGGGCAGTGGCACGGCTATGGGAAGATGTGGTACCACAACGGTACTTATTACGTGGGGTATTGGAACATGAGCAAAAGGGAGGGGCTTGGTATGTTTGTGCAAGGTGATTTGCTTTTTTACGAGTAGGTAATTAATTAGTAACTAGTAGTAAGTAAAGGAGTAAATTAGTTACTGTAAATAGTTTCTGTCTAGTGAAAGCTGAAAAGCCGATTATTTAACTTTCTTAGATATACTGGCAACACTGGGGACATGTGATAATGCCGTCTAAGATGGTAGCGGGCTAACCTGTGAGCGAAATGGCAGTTAAATTAAAACTTTACCCGGCTATGTACCGGAACGCTCAATCGCTTGGCAGAACGCCTTTGCCGGTATGGTCAAATCCAAATCAAACCAGACAAATTCATACTAATATTATAAATGCGAAAGTGTGTCTGTCTGTCTGCTACGCTTTCACGGCCCACCTATTCAACCGATTGTGATGAAATTAGATAAGTACAAGGATAGGTTACCTACATCCCGGGGAAGAACATAGGCTTAAACTTAGTCCACGCGGACGAAGTCGCGGGATATCTAGTCCTAATAATTGTAATCGATATTGACCTGCAGAAAATGGAAATCGATACGAGGGTCACTGGGAAAATAATGTAAAGAACGGCTTGGGTCGTTTCTACCACTTGCACACCGGTCAGCTGCAGGAAGGGGTTTGGCAACGGGGGGTCTGCATCAAATCTAAGGTCTCCGATATCATGATACGACAGTTTTGCGATCTACCCACGGAATATCCTATACCTCAGGTAAATCACTTTCTGCAAGGCATCGTATTCCTAATTCCTCATTCCATGATAGTCATGCTCCTACCATTTAATGACAATGGTCTCGTGGGTCAATAATGTACTAAGCAGGGAGCTTTTGCATTTTCGTCGTCAACCGATAGACGTCCTCACTCCTCACTCCACAGTCCACTGCTGAACATGAACTGGGGAGATTATTTCGGTATGGTAAGTTCTTCGACGGACCTCCTCATTTTGTGATTTCTACATAATATATATGTTCTCATTCGTTTCGTCGTTATTTCGTGTATCCATTCTCATACGTTTAGGTATGTATGATATCCTAAACGTATAAGTATGGATACACGATATTGAGCTCTAATTCAATGCTGTTATGGTTTATTTTACTTTGAAGCCGAACTTAGACATTTGATCGAAAATTCTTACATAATTGGGGGGCTGAACGGCCTACTGCTACCATGTGATGTGACTATTCCAAAACGCGCGTTCACACGGTAGCAGTTCTGACCAGCTCACTACTCTGCCTCCGCGCTGTCTTCATGTGAAATCGGCCTGAGGTTGACGATTAATTTTGTTATTTAATAAATCTGGTTTTACAGGAAACGCTGATAAATTCGAAAAATATATTAGAAGAAAGTGAAAAATGGTTACAACAGAAAATAGGAAAGGTTGATAAACATTTAAAATACTGCATCGATCAAATGTAAGGTTTATTTTGGAATATAAAATCAGATCATTTTAACGTGTCAAAATTGTTTTGTCTTAAATGGCCGTATCACATTATTCTAGTCGCTACATCCGGTACTTAGGTTAATTTCTAGCGTTAGTTTGGAATGGATTGTAACCATATTATTCCAGTACTCCAAGGGACATACAGTTGCTAACTCTGTGGACTGATCACTGAAATGAAAAGACCACCATGCCGGAAGAATTTCGCTGATCAGATTTAATACATATAAAGTATAACCGAACTACTGCTGCTAAAGGGAAATTACAAGGCTGTTTATAATTATTATTTTTGATCTAGTAATAAAAGACAGCAACCGGCAACTGGAACAATGTGAACTGTCCATAAACACTATACAAAGAAAATTTGAACAGAATTTTATTAGCATGTCATTATCATATCACAGTCATTAATTTAATCTGATTTACAGAGTAACATTTGTAGTTACAGTCATAACCCTTGTATACGTTAGTACAACATGCTCAGCGAAAGTGTATAGAGTCACTAGGTGGCCTATATTTGTTGCATGCGTGCAAATATAAAACAGGTCAGACGCCAATCACCAAACATATTAGGCTAACGTGGATTAGGGACATTATATTTTTCATAATATACTTATTTGTGGCGGGTTCACATTAGTCCGGTCACCTATCAACGCTTCTTGTATTAAACGTTTTGAGTGCACAAGCTTGGCCAGTGGCTTATAAGTGACTAGAATAATGTGAACCGGACATTACACCGACCTGCACTTCGTACACGCATAGAAAAAGTACACTGCTTTCACGTCACTAAATAAGTAGGTACTTATTGTTTAATAATTATTATTTAACCTAACAAAAGAAGCAACAACTTAAGAATTCTTAAAATAATGATGATAGCTTTTAGGTTTTAATAACAGACCTATAAGGCTTGATGGTTTGTATTTTTTAACTATTGAACTAATAAAATAATTATTATATTATTATTTTATAATATTAAGTACATATTTTAAAAAAAACACTGGGATTTAATAATAAATAATAATTTTCGTGCCCATGTCAGTGTCTAAGTAGGGCAACCATGAAGTTTGCAAACTTCATATGATAAATTATTGTAGCCGCTAGGGGCGCTTTACAATTTGTCATACGAATAGGTAGGTATTATGTGCACACGCATCGTATCACCTCAATATCTCGAACGGCCGAATTTGGAAACAATTCGCCAATAAGTATTAAGAGGGCATTAAGTATGTCTGATGCTTAGCAATCTGTTCATATGACAAAATAAATCTCGAAAATAAATAAATTGAATAGTAACTAATAAGATAATCGACCGAATTAGCACGTAATTGTAAGTACGCACTTAATTTTTTCTTCATCCAAATAATATTTAAAATAGAATTCTATTCCTATAACGTATTTTTGATTGCAAATATAATTTGGCGCCATAAGAAATAAGAGTGCAGCAACGGCCGTTGGCACAATCTCATTTGAATAATAATGCAATAAGTATCTAATATCTATCCGAGTTGGTGGTCGTGCGTTCTCGCATGTATGGTAAACATTATGTATAATATTCATATCGGGCAGTAGGGATGCCACATCGTTTGCATAATTTTACGGACTTTTATTGTTCATATAAACAAGTTGGAGGATGATGATAATGTTAAAAGATAAATGTCTCTAACCTTAGACGATTTTTCGTCTAAGGTTACATTAAGAGAGCTTTGTTTATTTCAAGAATGTCTGAAAATTAAGTGTACTGTGGAGTACTTATTTTTTTAAAATACTTTATGCTTAAGCGATAGTATACCTATGGGGTCTACCCTTGATACGGAAATGGTACAAAATTAAGGAACGATTACTTTTATTTAGTCTCACAATCACTTAGCAAACATTTCCTTATTTATATCGCCAATAAAGGTCACATTGTCGGAAAATTTACATTATGAACGCATATGCACATCAGTAACTACAAGGTCTGTTTAAGGAACTGATAACAGCGCACGACCACGAACAACATAGTGTCGGATTACAGTTTTATAACGTACAGTACCTATTATACAAAGAGGATTATGCGCAACGCACACCGGCTGAGTCAGAGAGCGGCCTTTCTTAAACTCAAATTAAACTTTATCTACTTTGGCATAAAGGTTTGGCTATAAAATATATTAAAAAGACTAGTGTTTCGCCCTGTGCGCGAGCTGCTAAAGCAGCTCACGGGTTGTGGTTAGACTTACAAGTAGTACAGATTTTACTGTACTAAACTGAATTCATTTATGGTGATAGCAAAATAAATAAAAAAAATGGCGCTGATTTTTTAAAACTTTGGTAACAGTTTCCTGTTTTGTAACCCCAGGGAGTCCTAAATATCGATTTTGAACGAAATCAGTCAATTAACAAAGAATTTCGAAATGGCGCTGATTTTCTTAAATTTTGGTAACAGTTTCCTGTTTTGTAATCCCAGGGAGCCCCGTCCTGGGTAAAACGGAACCGTATCAAAATCTTGCATAGTTCTACAGTCTTGTAAGTCTCTTCAATATTCGCCATATATTTTCTATGGAAAAATAAATTCCGCCATCTTGAATTTTTTTCCTGTTCATCAAGTAGACCTTCAGGTCCTGATCATCTTTTGCCAAGAAACCTCTCTGCCATCTTTTATACTTTCTGAGATAGACACCAAATAAATTTGTATGGCAGCCATCTTAAATCCGCCATTTTGAATTTTTTTTCAGCTCATTGTCTGTTGGATGAAGTTTCGAATGACATTTGGTCGAGCACCCCCCCACCTATGTTCAATTCTTCGATCGGTTCATTTAGGCAGATCACCCGCCATCTTGTTTTTCCGAAATTTCTTAATTTTTCCCTACTTCCATCCTGCACCCGAACACATCTCCCATACATCATTGTATCGTTTTCTGTCTCTTTCGCCACCGTTCGAGGTCGAAAAATCCAAAATTTTAAAGCACTATAGCTCAGCCACCATCTTGTTTTTCCAATTTTTTCCACTTTTTCTATTAATCGTTTCCTAATTTCTTCAATCGTTGCGAGTTGTAACGAAATCGGTTGGAAAACAAAAGAGTTGCAAGAATCACATCGGCCGCCATCTTGTTTTTCCGAAATGTCATAATTCTTCCTTACTCCCATCCCGCACCAGAACACATCTCCGGTACATCATTGTATCGTTTTCTGTCTCTTTCTAGGAGAAACAATTCTGTCAATGAGTCAGTCAGTCAGTGGTAATTGAGCTATATATAGTATGTCAGCCCCGGCTTCGCACGGGTAGCACTTAATCAAAATAGTCCATACCCAATAATGGTCAGTCAGCACTGAGACGAACAACTCCACCATACGTTCTCAAATTTTGTTCAGCAAACCGCTGTGAACGCTTGGCACTTGAGTCTCCAATACGACGTATTTTCGCTGCCCTCGCCTGGGAACTATGTTAAGAACTAACAACTAAGTTGAGACCTGGCTCTTTTAGGCATTTCGCAGTCTGTCTACAACAGTTAGATATTAAAATGTTTAAAAAAATGTTAGCAAGTTCTATTGTACCTATTTATTATGTTTGTCTTGACAAATATGACATAAAAGTGTCTTGACAAATATGACATAAAAGACAGTCTGAATTAATAGACAAATAGAGGTTTAATTTTTCCGACTTAATTTACATTATTGCAATTTTCGAAGGGATCTCTAATTTATTTAAAAATAAAATGTAGCCTATGTTACTCGCTGATAAAGTAGCTTTCTATAGGTGAAAGAATTTTTAAAATCGGTCGAGTAGTTTTTTAGTTTATCCATTACAAACAAACAAACAAATCTTTCCTCTTTATAATATTAGTTTAAAATATATAAAGTTTAATCTATGCCAAAGTTCATAAAGCTGAGTTTAGATACTGACCAAAGAGACTCGTAAACAACAAAGATGCATTCAACGGCCAAGCTTCATAAATAATTATTATGTGTAGTTTGACATAAATAATGTAGTTTAGCATAGTTCGACGTTTTAACTTTCCTGGCGCAGTGGTGAGCGTTGCGGTCTTAAAAGTCGCCAAACAAATGAACTAAGGTAAGTATAGTGAATACATCAAGTATAAATATAGGTACAACAAAATAATTATAGTTCTGAACTTCCAATATTATACACTATGTATAGTATATATATTGATTTGAGCAAATATTTTTGGGGGTAGGTATAAATACTACAAAAAACGTGCAAATAATATGTAGTCCAGTAAGTATTAAATTATTACATTTTTATTATTCCTTGATCCTGTGAAAATTGACTGAATGGCCCGTTTCTCACTGCATAGAAATATTTATTAATTTCTTTTTGTGAGATGGAAGGATGGATTCTAACTTTTATCTTCAGAGGACATTATCTCATGTTTTTATTATGTAGGGCTAAATTTCGAAATTATTACTAATTATTCCATTAATTAATACTTTATTTTAGTAAAATATAATGTAGGTAATAAATTACAATAATGTCATTAAAATTTTCAGTCTGATTTTTTTAAAATATTTACGGGTGATGATGAACGAGATTCATTTTTGTATGATTGATCTTACAAATCTTTACACATCTTTACAAAGTCTTTACACATTTGCATTCGCAAAAACAGCCAACTTAGGAACTCGTTTTAAGATGACGAATATTTCTGTATATTAGCAGGATTTTCCTCACGATTTTGTGGGGAAAAAACCAATTAATGCATTCTTGGTTTTTATAAATCGTCGAATCCATATTCGAGTCAGAAAATTGTTAAGTATGGTAATAACTCAATGACAATAATATCCATTGAATCGTGCAAATCTACAATAACACCCGATAATTAAATTATAAATAGGTACACCATTAAACTAAATACATGTATTTAAAACGCTAATTAATTATTTCAATAGTAATTGCGAAAACCCTAATTATTATTTTAATAAAAAACAAGAAAAATATCTCGATATTCGGATACAAGTTCAACAATCCAAAAGAGTAACAACCATAAATAATAATCATACTATCCTACTCTGGTCTAAAAGCGTGAGATTGTTCATTCGGGAATCGTGATCATCCATCTCTATCTGTTCTTTTAGTAATTCCAGTTCCTTTATACCCGTGACCGTAACCTCGTATTTATGCGTCGCTAGAGACATATAAAAGTGTATTGCAAACGCCAAAAACACTATCATAACTGGTATAAGCACAACACAGGCGGACCAGGCTGCTGTTTCGCTTAAATCGTAGAATTTCACCCAGCATAAAATGGCAATTTCTACTAGGAACAGAATGAGGCCTAGTAAAGTTGAAAACGCCCATGCTATTTCGATGTACCAATGCAACCTCTCGTGTGGGGATTCGTGAACGAGTGATATACTGTGGAGGTTGCCCACCGCTTCTATATTGGGGAGGATGCATGTGCTTATCATCAGAGCCAACATGTGAACGGCTACTAGAAGTGTGGTGCAAACAGTGAATGCTACGAGCATAGCTGGAGGCACTTTCGTATCATTCGGCGGATTTAATTGGACTTCAACCATCGCTACCTGTAAAAGAAAACGTTTTATAAAGTTTTAATTTTGGCAACACGAAGAACGAACTTCAGGCTAAAGAGTAATTTATGGGAATACCGGAAAAACATTTAGGGGACCGCCACATTGCTGTTAAATTCTCTCATGACAAAATTCCTTAAAATTTGTCGCTCCCTAGCCTTTTATACGACTTGCAACGTGCTATCAACCAAAATAACACTTGCGACTCCATACATATCTTACTAAAAGTAATACACCAGTTATGAAAATCAGATTGCATTTGCCTTCCTTAACGATATTTAGATATGACGGCGTTAGTTAATAAATCTATTGATCGTACGAAGATAAATTGTGTTTAAACATGCAAGTAGCAACCCTATAGAAACACTACGATAGTACGATGTGTTACATGTCACGAAAAATGAGAGTTAATCCACTTTCATTTATATGGCCAAGCTCATAGAAAGGGATGTGATTACAAATCTTTGCACAAGCATGTTAACATGTATTACAATTTTTATGTAGATCATTTAGCTTATTCTGCTGTGCACAATCTTTAAACTAAACAAAAATTACACCTTTTAATATATTGCTATCGCTATCAGATTGACCCCAGCAAAGAGAGTACAAGAGTATATTTTAATCTGTTTAGTATAGTTTGACAATAGAATTAGCTACACTAACTTCTTACCATAGCAAAGCCAGACAATAGGGCAGACGTTTTGCTGGAAGCCTTGAGTTTGGCGCGGCTGAGTTGCAACTTCCGCCATGACAGATAAGCTGGCGTATGCAACGCGTCTCCGGACTGAATTGGGGCTTCGCCTGACATCACGCACTTATGCTGTTACATCAAATATACACATTTATAGTACCTCTTATACAGGTTATAGGATATTTATAAAGCACAGCCCAAAGCAATGAAAAGGAATATCTTTATAATAATAATTGTTATGAAGCCCCCTTAACATCAACATCCAAAGGCAAGGCAATTACATTTTTTTTTACTATAAAGGGAATGCTCGGAAAACCAGCAAGTTTTGAAAGAGAGCCCGCGCTAAATTCCTGACACATTACTGAATTAGAGCACAACACTATTTATAGGCAAAATCATTAGATCTGGATGGGGTGTTCTAGAAATCACCACTGATTAGTTACATCATGTATTGTATGCAATGTAATGGTTATAATATAATATATTATGTACTTCCATTACTATTTACCTACATGCACAGTTATGTACTTACATTCTTTCTGCTAAATTGTAAGCCACTGTACTAATGTTAGTAACAGCTAAAGACTAAGTAAACTACAATTTATTTCAAGGTGGTAATAAAAATGCAAATTTAACAATGATAAAATACCTAACGCTTATTTAACATACTTTCACTACCTACTACAAAAGTTTTATGTTAGATATTGTATTATTAGCAATCTAGATGATGCCCGCAGCTTCGTTCGCATTAAGTTTTTTCTTGTTATCATGGGAACTCTTTAATTTTCTGGGATAAAAAGTAGCCTATGTCCTTTCCCGTGATGCAACCTATCTCTTGAATTACATCAAAATCGGTTGAAAAGTTGGGCTGTTTAAGCACAGACAGACACACTTTCGTATTTATAATATTAGTATGGATTTAAATTAAGCATAAAAGGATTAAGAAGCTTATTTGATTGAAAAACCTCTAAAATAAAGAAATTGAAATGTCTGATGATCTCCTTTTTTTTATCCACTACAAGTTAGCCCATGACTGCGATCTCACTTGATGGTATGTGATGATGCAGTCTAAGATGTTAGCGGGTTGACCTGTTAGGGGCATGGTAGTTCTGCAGAGAACATTGTTGAACATTATGTTCAACTGAAAATGCACATAATTTAAAACGGAATGTCAACTACTTAAGTAACAGAGCGAGTTAGAGGAAGACAGATTTAGCAAAAGTAACAAAAAGCAAAACACTAAAAAGCACACAAAAAATGGGCTCAGAATTCAAAGTAAATTCTCACAGATCATATTCCATACATAAATTTTAATCCGAACAAATAGTTTGAATTACTTAAATTACTTAATGATCTCTCTCTCTCAGATGTATTTAAAAAAAGAGTTCTGCCTAAATGTAGTAATAATAAAATATGTTTTTATTCACCTCTTATTAATTTTTTATGGAACTAATACCATGAAGATTTACTTGAAGATCCAATTTAGCTTTTAGATTAAAAACTGTTGACATTTAACAATGAGAAAGAATTATTTACATTATTTCGTTTAAAATTAGACAGTGAATAATGGAATAATACAACTGGAATACTAATGGAACTGCATGACCGAAGCCCTTCTGCCCCAATTATCACTGATCTTAAACTCACATTGACTCAAAAAATCTTGGACTTCACCCTCGAGTTTGTGCAGGATAAACTGAATATAAGGCTTCACTTAACACCTGTCATCAATTCCACTAAGAAAACAATAAATTAGCTTAAAAGGACAATAAAATGTTACCAAAAATTTATAATAACAGGCTCAATAAACTCAAAAAACACATACATACACGTACATTTATGAAAATATATCACATTTAACATGCAATAATTGATTTAAGTACTTTTTATGTGAGAGTAAGAAAGAACACTGTAGAAATATTTTAGTAAGTAAACCAAAATTGTGTGAAATGTATGAACATTGAACATCAATAATAGGCAAGAACCTAAATATAAAATGTGACTGACTGACAGATCTATCAACGCACAGCTCAAACCACTGGATAGATCGGGCATGCAGATAGCCATTATGAAGTAGACATCTGCTAAGAAAGGATTTTCGAAAATTCAACTCCTAAGTTGCCGGCATAAGCTAGTTCTTAATAATAGTAATTGTATGATCATAACATTTTCATGTGTAGAGTGTTTTGTATGTTGAGTAATAAAAAAGTGATGTATGTCATAGGTGCTGTGATCCCATTCAATCAAAGATTAAGTAATGAGATTATTTTTTTAATAGAAATAAAAAGCGTATTTCATATAGGTAAGTAATTAGGGATTGTCCCAATTAAACTGTAATAATGGTAATACTAGTCTTTGATAATTATACCGGATTTTTATAATATAGTTATCTATAAAGGAAAGGGCTCAGCTATAGTATAGTGACGGTCGAGTTGGACGTTCATATTTTTTTTACAGAAAGACCTTGATGTGGTTAGCCTTGCACTAAAATATTTTACTGCGGAACTCAATAGTTTTCGAGATATAATTTTTTGAAAATTCGTAAATGTTCACCACTTTTCACTATTTCTTACGACCACTACGACATTTGCCATAGATTACAGACTCATTGACTCTGTAATCTATGACAAATGTCGTAAGAAATAGTCAAAAGTGGTGAAAAGTTGCAATTTTCAAAAAATTATATCTCGAAAACTATTGAGTTCCGCAGTAAAATATTTAAGTGCAAGGCTTAACACATCAAGGTCTTTCTATAAAAAAAATATGAACCTCCAACTCAGCGTCCGGTATACTAAAGCTGAGCCCGCAACAATACAAGTAAGTTAATTTTAAGGAAGATTTTACAGTAGTTCGTACTATACTTGCTTATTAATTAGATAAATAGACGATCTTCAAATTAATTACAAAGCTGTTTGCAACAAATATAAGACTTTGCGACAGTAGCTGAAGTATTATAATTAGGGCATACCTTCGTCAGATTTGGACACCAGCTATTAGAGTGATTGTACCGAGTGTTCTGATGCCCGACAGTACTTGCTGACCAAACCGACATACCTAAACAAATGGCACGACAGTCCTCGAAGTTCGGAATACGGGGGCGAGGTCACTGGCTTATATTTCTCCCATAATATGCGGACCATATGCTTATTTTAGTTCACATAAAATTGCTCCGCACTAAACATACGCTCATGAACATTCGCTAGAATTAATATTTCGAAATATTTTATTGAAAACATTAAAAAAATCGAAATGCACAAATGTCAAAATTTGTTGACAACTGACATTTGACATTTGTTTCAGTAGTATTTGGTTTGTTTGTTTTTTGTGGACATTTGTGAAAGACAGATGCATATTTTTTTTTTAACTGGTTTCACGGCTCTGGATTCTATTCCTTCTGAGCCTCTACGGATGCAGTCTCATTGAAACTGAGCATTGAAATCATCGCTATGATTGGCAAAAAGAGTAGAAAAAAGGCGCGCCACTATCGCCAATTTTTCTTGAAGAGTTGAATCAAGGCAATCCTGATTGAGTAAGATGGTTACCTGGAGAACTAAACTATAACTTTTAAACTAAAAGACACGGGTCAATTAATTAAAATGCATTTTTAGAAATACTTACTTTAACTGTTAAAAATATATTGTCTTCCAAATATTCCACTTCTGAAAAATCTACATCCATGGTTTGAGTTGAGCTTCCCAGACCCTTTGATGTTATATATACTAGAGAATGTGCTCTATCATATTTAAATTGAAGCTTCCGTAGCATAAAAATGGCGTATGGGCGGAGTTTAGTGCGAGCATTAGGGCTGGTAGGTATTATCGATACTTAAATACTCGATTTATAACTATCACAATATACTTATTAAATAATTAAACATAATTTTTGAAAAACACTAGTATTCGTATTTTATAATGAACTAGCGAATGCCCGCGACTTCATCTGCGTGGTTTGAGATTTTTTGGTACCTTCGGGAACTCTTTAATTTTCCGGGATAAAAAGTAGCCTATGTGCTATTCCAGACTATAATCTATCTCTGGCCAAATTTCAGCCAGATCCGTTCAACCGTTGGTGCGTGATTGAGTAACAAACATCCATACATCCATACAATATATTTCCAAATTTTCGCATTTATAATATTATAGTAAGACTAGCTGATGCCCGCGACCCCGTCCGCGTGAATTGAGGATTTTTGTTCCCGCGGTATTCCGGAAAAAAAACCTAGTCGATGTGTTATTCCAGACTATAATCTATCTCTTCCTTCCATCCATACATCCAATCTTTTGCGTTTATAATATTAGTATAGATTTATATTATCAGTTGAATGTGAACCTTACGAACAAAATTGTTTCATAATCCTATTAGTTGGAATACCTAGATATAAAGGAATTTTTTTTACTGAATGTGATAATCTATACTAATATTACATTATGCGAAAATTTGGATGGATGGATGTTTGTTAATCAATCACGCCTCAACGGCTGAACGGATTTGGATGAAATTTGGCACAGAGATAGATTATAGTCCGGAATAACTCATAGGCTACTTTTTCCCGGAAAAATCCTTCATTTCTCAAGTTATAGCCATGAATTTTTTTTTTAGTCAAATAATTTTTTTTCAATTTAGGTAGGTTTGTGTTTTGGCAGAGTAGAAGTTACTATTTTTAATAGGGGTTTTTATGTCAATCGCTTTCTATAATAAGGGTGCTAGGAAATTGAAATGACGTGTTGCTAGTGCCGATTTTACTGTTGGAGTTGGGTATCTGGTTACTCTTTTATCGCTCACTGGTAGCATTGGAACAGTAATGCGGTGATATCTCAAAATGCTTTTGTATATGACGCTCACTGGTAGCATTGGAACAGTAATGCGGTGATATCTCAAAATGCTTTTGTATATGAATAATTTCCTCACACTAAGAACTCCCGCTTCTTGATAAAGTGAGTGTGTTGGGTATCTATATGGTTCTAGGGTATCTCGTTCTAGGGTAATAAAATGTGATTTAGCCGCTCCTCCCCATGATGTGATACAGTAGGTTATGACACATTCACAAAGAGTTTTATATATTTGAATTAACCGTTTTTTATCCAATAAAGGTCGTAGGTTTTTAAAAATTATTATTAATTTCCTAATCCTAGCTGCTGTTGCCGTGAGATGAGTAGTCCACTTGAATTGGTCGTCTATTATAACTCCAAGATATTTTGTAGTTTTTACTCTATTCAGGTTAGGACACGTACAGGATTTCATCATCGCACGGTTCTCTAAACAGGATGTGTTGTGTAGTTGTATAGAGAAAGTTGTTTCAGCGGAACTGTTGCTTAAGTACAGGTATGAACTTTTTTGTGTATTTAGAGTTAGTGGTGGTGGTGGAGTGGTTTTCCAGCCAGGCGGCTATCGTACACAGGCCTTGTTCAGTAGTATCTTGTACATTTTTCCAGGAGGTGTCATGGAACAGTAGGACAGTATCGTCGGCATACATAATTAAATCGGCTCTTGGTATGCTACTCTTACATAGCTCATTGACGTATACTATAAAAAGCAATGGGCCTAAGGTACTGCCCTGTGGGAGCCCAAATTCACACACTGCGTATTCACTTAAATGTTTTCCTATACGTACACGTTGTACTCTATTCGAGAGAAAGCTGGTAAACCATTGCAGTGGTAAACCACGTACGCCGATCTTTTCCAAGCAAGATAGGTTGATTAGATTTAGGTAGATTTGATTAGGTATATAGAGAAGGATATGTTGCGTTTTACTCAATTATAGTTATACGATGCATTTTGTTAATAAAACATGTAAAACTATGTTTTGACTTTTCTTACTTACTGAAAGCTACGTTATTAGAACGAGACAGGTGTATTAACGTGGCGTGAACGTGTCAGGCAATTGTCATATTATGTCGTCATCAAATTTAGCTATTGAAGCCAATTTTTTGTAGCCTATAAATGGCGTCCGTTTTGCTTCCGGTGTTTTGGTTTTGTGACTAATTACCTGTTTTGTGAATATTTTCATGTATTTTGTTGTAGTTTTATGTAATCAACTATGGTGAAGTGCTCAGTTGTGGGATGTCATAATAATAATATTGTAAAACGCCCAGGAATTTAATTTCATAGGTGGCGGCGCGGTTAGTCAAATTCTAAAATCTTCTAATTATAGAATTCGCGACAAGATATATTTTTATTCGATTTAACGGACTGTATTTCTAGATTAATAAACTGCTCAATCAGGACCTAAGAGGAGAGGAAAAAGAGGGAATATCAGCAACGTACCTTGAAAACTGCTTCGCGGACGTGGCGGCGTACTCCAGTAAATTCACTTCTCACGTTGGGTTCACAGAGCACTCTCACTGATTTTACTGCAGTTTATTGTTTTGGGATAAGATTTCGATAGTAATCACTCAGGTAATGCAGTTTGACGAAGGATTTAGCGGTGCGTAGCGGGTTTTTTCAAAGCGGGACTTTGTCGACCGACGTGACTTGAAACTGGACGCCAACAATAATGCTTGCGGCGGAAAGTGGTGTGATTGTCTATGCGGCCTATGATTGGTTGCCGCATTTCTCCAAATTAAGCCATTTGAAAACAGGCAACGCCATCTCTCGCGTGCGAAGCGAGGTTTGCCGATATGGGTATGCGGATTTAGTAGGAGAAATCGGGATAAAAGGATGATTGAGCTGTTTATTTATATAAATTACTATTAAAATGTGTATTTCCGCGCAACCAACAGGTGAGTAACAAAGTCGTCTATTTTTTTCTTTATATGGCGAGTATTTTAAGTTATTTTGACTAATTATAGAATAGTTATTTCTTTACTGAATAACACGTCAATTATTGCACTGTCCCCAATAATTGACATTATTTCATTAGTTTTTGTTTGGAGTATATATATAGTGCGGGGATAGTATTGTTTACAAATTTGTAAATTTAAAAAAAATGAATATCGATAAAATTAAAACTTCATATCACTCTTACTGTTTCTCACTCAGAGGGGTAGAGAGATGAAATTAAACAGTCAGCCTACTTATAATATTGCCAAATTCATTTTAGGCTTTCTTAATCTAGTGATTGAGGTTATCATTGCAATCACTAGATTAAGACGCCCGATCGCCGGTATGGTGTCTCTTATTCGAAAATTACGGTGTCTATTTAAGTGGTTTTTGGTCGCTTCATTGTAGTTATTGTGTATCATTATAACTAAGGTTTTACAATTGTTTCAGATTCCCAAAATATCATGAATTAAGACTAAGATGGCTGAATACTATAAACACACCTGAGTTCAAGCCTGCTCATACTCATCATTTACCCAGCCGGTGCCCCCTACTGAGTAGGAGCCTCCTCTTGGAATGAGAAGGGTTTAGCCATAGTCCACTACGCCGGCCAACAAGAGGCCCCCCGATCGTGATTACCATTTTTCTGAAAAACGACTGGGCCAATATAAATGCTGTTTTTGGTTTTAGATATGCATACTCCTGAGAAGTTCTAATTAATGTTTCAAATTTATGGGCACAAAGGAGCGCTGCAAATTCGTCGCGGGTTTTTTAAATACATATTTTAATTTTATTACTGGTATAATTCGAAGATCAATCAGAAAACGCAAGAAGTTTTATATATGTATTATGTAATATTATTAATTTATTTATCTATATATATATAATTCAAAGTCCTGACTGACTGACTGACTGACTGACTGACTGACTGACTGACTTATATATCAACGCACAGCCTAAACCGCTAGGGTTAGAGACTTGAAATTTTGACAGTAGCTTCCTTTTGTAACGTAGGCGCTCACTAAGGAAGGATTTTTCAAAATTCCACCCCTAAGGGGGTGAAATAGGGGTTGAAAGTTTGTATGAAAGTCCGTCATTTCTCAAGTTATGTCCATGAAACTTAGTATATGAGTTATCGGTAAAAAATAAAGAAATACGTGTTTCACAGTTTTTCAAAATTCCACCCCTAAAGGGGTAAAATAGGGGTTGAAAGTTTGTATGAAAGGCCGACGTTTTTCAAGTAAAATAGCCGTGAAACTTGATATTTGGGCTACCGGTTTAAATTATGAAATACATAATCCTCCGTTTTTATAAATTCTATCCCAAAGGACGTTAAATAGTCCTTCAGGCTTCAATCACGCCGCAACAGAGCAACGGATCGACGGGTTTTTTTTCATGGGTTCTTTTTATTCCGGAAATTAAGGAATGCCTATGGGAATTAAAAAACTTATGCCACGCGAACGAAGTCGCGGGCGTCCGCTAGTTTTCATCTATAAATTTTAGAAATAAATCATTTTAAAATCAGTCTACTTTTATTATTCATACTAGCTAATGACCGCGACTTCGTCCGCGTGGATTGAGGTTTTTCGGTATCCGCAGGAACTCTTTAATTTTCCGGGATAAAAAGCCTATGTGATATTCCAGACTATAATCTATGTCTGTGCTGAATTTCATCCAGATCCGTTCAGCCGTTGGGGCGTGATTGAGTAACAAACATCCATCCATACATTCATCCATCCAAACTTTCGCATTTATAATATTTATTTGATTGATGATTATTTATTATTTATTAAGTACTAGCTGATGCCCGCGACTACGTCCGCGTGGATTTAGGTTTTTTGGTTCCCGCGGGAACTCCTTAATTTTCCGGAATAAAAAGTAGCCTATGTTTTAATCCAGGTTATAAGCTATCTATGTTCCAAATTTCAGCCAAATCGGTTCAGTAGTTACGGCGTGAAAGCGGAACAAACTTACAAACAAACTCACTTTCCCATTTATAATATTATAGTAAGGAGTAAGGATATTTGTGATAATTTTATATCGAGTATTTAAGTATCGATAATACCAGCCCTAATGCTCGCATTATGCTCCGCCCATACGCCATTAATAGGATACCGGAAGCTTAAATTTATCTAGTATATTTCATATCCTCTCCTATATATAAAATCAAATGATAGATCAGTTTTTGTGCCAAACCGGAGTGGAACCGGATGCTGTGTAGTCATAGCTTTAATGCAGACCAAGAGAAACAAAGATGGATAGATTTATCTTGCCCACTTTTGTAACGGTATTGCGTCCGTGCGGGAGTGTCAAGAAATTCGGGCGCTCGGCTGAACGAGAATGATAAGCGATTCGCTTTGCTAGTGGATAATGTAGGTCGAATTCGGTTTGTTTTGGTCTACTGTTTGATTAAAGTTGTGAATTGATGCTTAGTACCTCTGGATTTGGTCTGGTGATCAGTGAGATATCGGATTTTGGTTGAAGTACAGTGACAGGAAAGTACTGTAAACATTTGAACTGTGACTGTGGCTGAGTGGTTTTTCCTATTTGTTTTGTCGCGATGGCGGAGGCTGCAGCAGCTGCTAGCACAAACCCAAATGCTGAGATTGTCAGGGGTCAGGTGTTTGAAGTCGGTCCCAGATACAAAAACCTGCAATACATAGGCGAGGGAGCCTATGGCATGGTTGTGTAAGTATATATACTTTAAGTTTACCTCTTTATCAAATTCCCTTTTATGTATTTTCCTTAAATTAATTACCATCACTGACGAGTTTTGTGTATGTACATTTTGTAACTTTATAAGTTAGTAACCTCACTTGTCAAGCATAGAAGTAAAAAGGCATTAAAGTTTTATTATAAAAAGTTTACAACTTAACATCTAAGTACATGTTAAATTAGTAACAGTTCTATATAGATAGAAAAGTACAAAATACTTAGTTATTCAAATTTTCAATAGTCAAAATACTAACTGGGAAGTACTTTTATAGGTTATATATATATGAAACTTTATCAAACTTAGATAAAATGTTTCATTAAAAACATTTTCACTGATTACATAGGTAAGTAAATCCATACATAAAACACAATTCATCCATACTAATATTATAAATGCAAAAGTGTGTCTGTCTGTCTGTCTGTCTGTCTGTCTGTCTAACCGATTTTGATGAAATTTGGTACAGGGATAGGTTGTATCCCGGGGAAGAACATAGGCTAGTTTTTATCCCGGAAAATTCAAGAGTTCCCGCAGGAATCAAAAAACTTAATCCACTCGGACGAAGTCGCAGGAATCATCTAGTACTTAATAAATATGATACTTAAATGGAAAAGTATGTTTGTCCTTCAATAGCTCCACAACATATCAACATAGGTATCAATGTGATTTGTTGCATGGGTATATACAAGCTACTACTAAGTTATCTTGGAAAATTAAAGAGTTCTCACAGCATTTTTCAAAAACCTAAATAAATCCACAAGGACAAAGTTGTGAACAACATGTACTTATTAGTTAACAATAGTACATTGTTTCTAGGTGATAGGTTAATAACTAGTTATAATCTATGGTAAAGTGTGTTTAGAGAAACTGAGAGTTGAATGTAAACACTGAATACTACCAACACTGTGGTTAAAAAACAAAACAAGTGAATATAATTAAAATTATTAAAAAATACGAGTGCTCTGCCGTAGACACACATACATACACGAACCTTGAAAACATAACACTCCTTTTTTGGGCAGTCGTGTAATAAAAAATATCACATTTTTATTAAATGATATTTTTTGTGAATCACTGGATATTGAACTTAACGTGTTATATATTTTTGGAATCTACTCATCATTTTCTAGATGATGATTATATAGTTAATCTTATTTTCGAATAATTTTTTTTCAACTTTAGTCTTTAATGCGGATCCATGGTCACCCCATCAAGTTTATTTTTTTATTTTACTAGCCTATGTCACCCGGAATAAGCTAGGGATTCTAACGATACCTCATTTATCAAAATCGGTTCAGGCATATAGAAGTTATGGTAGAATATACAAACTCACATACATACATACATACATACATGAACCCTGAAAACAATATACTCCTGTTTTCAGGCAGTAGTATAATACTCCTTTTTTCAGGCAGTCATATAAAAAGGCAAAGGTCTTATCCAGCGCATACAGCCTAATCAGTCATATAATTTTTTATTTCATGTGATTTTACATTTTCACCTCACTTGACAGACTCTGAAAAAACTCTGCAGAGCGACCGCATATCTTTTGCATCAATCATTGATACATCGCAATCACCTCTGATTGGTTAACACTCTTCCACTATTGAACGAAATCCATTGACGCAGCAAGAATAACATAAATTCAGCCAATCGGAGGTGATTGCGATGTATCAATGATTGTCGCAAAAGTTACGCGGTCGCCCTGCTGAATTACTTAATTAAAATTTATTACTTACTAATTAAGTAATTACATATAAAGTACTCAATTTAACTAATTTTATTATTATCTGATGTAAGTAGTTTTTTAGTTATTTATTAACTGTTATGGTAAGTAGTCTTTGTCAATTTTTGCACTAACATTAACTACTAAAAATGAAATTTAAAAAAACAGCTCATAATAATGAATTTTTATACACTTTTTCTGCCCATTTAGTGTGTTCACAATAAAATTTCATAAATTTTTCCACCCACATATTTAGTTGGTAGCAATGATGGACTTTCTTCCTCATTTTGAAAAAAGTAAGAAGGTTCTTTCCAAGCAGGTATAGTATAACAGATTTTTCCATGATGACAGAGATGTACTAAATTACACTTTGGGTTCAGCTGCTTAAGTTTGGTCCATACCTAATGATCATGTTGAGTACCTTTTCATGCAATGTTAAGTAATCGTCTGTCATGCTCAGAATGATGTACTTACTTAGGTATGTTTATTTTCTAAAATGTGACAAAAAGTGGATATTTTTTGTAAGTACTTAAGTAAGTAAGAGTAACGTTTTGTAATAAGATCTTATCCTGTAAAAATTTAATTTTATACATTTCACAATATAAAGTATATTACTTAATCTGACAACATACTGACATAGATGATGAAGAGTTGATGATAATAGAGTAAGAGTTGAGGATAAGCGCTCAATGGTTGAGCAGCCTACTGAATTGTTACTTCTCAATAGTTAAATCAAAGCACCTAATTACCATATCAAAACTGAACAGAGTAGTTCAAAGTACTTAAGTATCTATTCCTAGAAAGCTTACTTAGGGTATGCTTTAATTGCAAAGTTTTAAGATTAGATATTCATTAATTCCTACTGGAACTTGAAATATTTACTTAAGTTCATTTGATCAAATTTGGAGTTTAAAACTAAGCCCCGCATAGTTTGATATTATTGTAGACTACTTCTGAAGTGAAAATTGTTTTTCCGATAGTTATTTAGATGGTAACTAGGTGAACCTCCGCCCATGACCACTTCTGTTTCGCGTCTCGTTGATCTGTGTTGGAAATGATAACTATGCCCCCCGATTGTGCAAGGAAATCATAATCATAATCGTTTATCAAACGGGTAATTCAACCTGTTTATGGAGTTCATAGATGCCATGCCCTTCACAGGTTAGCCCGCTCCCATCTTAGACTGCATCATCACTTACCATCAGGTGAGATCGCTGTCAAGGGCTAACTTGTAGTGGATAAAAAAATGCTCGTCAAAAAGCATGTTTGAACTCCTTAAACAGTTCGAGTAATACGTTTTTAGCTGTTATACGCTGTGATTACCATTTGCTTAGACTATTGGGCCTCTGGTTCACCATTGTAACTCCTCACTTCTTGCTACAAGTCGAAGTAGGTACCTAGTTAGGTAATAGTTGGTATAATCTGAGCTTGGCTCTTCGTCACCTGCTGCGTGACTCCGAGCTTTCTTAGGCTCGGCTCGTAGATTAGGATCTAATAGCCCATAGGCATACCTACTTGAAAACGATGTTCTTACCTGATGTTGGTTTATTAATATATCAAATCAAATAAATACTTATTATAAATGCGAAAGTTTGGATGGATGGATGTATGTTTGTTACTCAATCACGCCCCAACGGCTAAACGGATCTGGATGAAATTTGGCACAGAGGTAGATTATAGTCTGGAATAACACATAGGCTTTTTATCCCGAAAAACTAAGGAGTTCCCGCGGGAACCAAAAAAACGCAATACACGCGGACGTAGTCGCGGGCGTCAGCTAGTGGTCTATAATTATTTTGAAGCCGCTAGCCAATCACGCACGCACTGCTGTCATAACTATGTAGATTTCCATTTTTGTATTTTCATGAAAGCCAACAAAATCTAAATATCACCACATCATATTATGCTACACTAGTTAAACCGCGACCGGTTCGGAAAGAAGATTTTACTGATAACAACGCCGGCAAAAGTAATTATGCAGTTAAACTTTCCCAAAGTGTAAGTTAATCTGGTTCTTCTGCCAATGGACAGATTACTAATTCTACTCTACGTTTCGGTGTCATATACCTATCCGGGACGAAAATATCCACGAAAAAAAAAAAACAATAATATCTAGTAGGTACTAGAGGACGCCCGCGACTTCGTTCGCGTGGCTTAAGTTTTTTAATTCCCACAGGTAGGTACGCCTTAATTTTCCGGGCTTAAAAGACTCTCTTCAAGTACCCAATTATACCTACCCATGCAAAAAATCACGTCGATCCGTTGCTCTGTTGCGGCGTGATTGAAGGACAAACTCACTATTTAACGTCCTTGGGGATAGAACATTCTAAAACTGTAAAATCCGTATTTCATCATTAGCGGAAGCCCAAATACCAAGTTTCATGGCTATAAGTATAGCAGCTTGAAAAACGATGGACTTTCATACAAACTTTCAACCCCTATTTTACCCCTTTGGGGTTAGAATTTTGATAAACTGTGACAAACATTCTTCGTTATTTTTTACCGAAAGCCAAAATAACAAGTTACGTTGATATAACTTGAAAAATATCTTGAGAAATGAAGGTCTTTCATACCATTTTTCATCCCCCATTTCACCCCTTTGGGGGTCGAATTTTAAAAAACTGTGAAACACGTCTTTCTTCATTTTCAACCCGCAGCTCATATACCAAGTTTCATGGCTATAACTTGAAAAACGACGGACTCTCATACAAACTTTCAACCCCTATTTTACCCCTTTGGGGGTGGAATTTCGAAAAACCCTTTCTAAGTGGATACCTAGTCTTCACAAAGAACACACCCTCCAAATTTCATGTCTCTAGGACCAGCGGTTTAGGCTGTGCGTTGATATATGTACACGGTGCTTTTTTTATAGTCGTTGAAAAGCAAACCAGTTAATGTACCCAATGCCTACAGTCCACTGGTAAAATACAAAAAAAAATAAAGAACATTTCAATGAGTTTCATTTAAAAAATAAATAAAAAATAGCTTCATTTGAAAACACCCCATAGCGCACGTAAATATGGCGCTCGCGGAACGGCGGCGCTCGAGTACCTACAGTAGCACGGCGCGGGCACGTGTCCCTAAAGGTCATTCACTTTAACGAAAATGTACTGGAATACGTGCAGTAAATGCAGTAACCTTTAAGACTATGAGTTAAGACCCTCTGCTGAGAAGTTACTTGTTAGTCAAGTACGTCAAACTAACTTGTTACGTACGCTACTTACGTAAAAATTGCCGAGTACCTACCAAGGCACAGACCGTGTGCCTCATTCGATCAGCTGTTTGCAATGCAAGCTCGTATTATTGATGTAGGTAGGTACTAGGTACTTACTTACTTAATTTCAATCTTCGTACTTTCGTACTTTTTACGGACTTTCGGAAACAATAATTGTTCTAAGTACATGAAATAAACATTTCATTTCAAATCCAACTAAAATGTTCAACAAGAAATGGTAGGTAGAAATGGTACCTACTTACTCGGGTTTAAAAAATAAGTAGGTGGTTCTCTTTCTGAGTCGTATTCCTCATTTCTAAGGGCCCTTTCCATTAATCACATAATGGCAAGGGTTTTGTTTTTCTTTTTCTTAATAATAATTCGGTGGGTATGATTAGGAATTAAGTAAGTAGTCAATTGTTTCAGACTCATCAAGAAAGTACCTAGGTAACAAACTTACACTTTTTACCAGCTATTTCGATTAAAATCAACAAAATTAGGTACAGTACCTTTCCATAATTAATTCCACAGGTATGTTCATGCCACATGAGTAGATTAACACACAAACCACACAGAACAGAAAAGTTTAACCTATCTTCCTGTAATGAAGTAATTATTCGAATTGCTTGCTGTTTTGCTCTAAACAAACGAGCATGTTTTTGTAAGTCATAAAAATGTTTGAGTTTAATCACTTTCACATCACTTCGCGCTGTACCTACTGGTAGTTTAGACATCTAACACTACGCTGTACGTCTTACAGTAACTCAAGAATTAGACTTTGTACCATGTTTTAAGAAAAATAATAATTACGGAAACAACAACGAAAATTATGCGTAGGTACTATACTTCCGCTTTCGCACGTTCGGTGGCCGACCCGTAACTGAGTAAATCTATTTTTTGCATTTTGCTATTTCCTGTAAAAAGGGGGCGGGGCCGATGGGTCAAAACGACAGCGCGAGCGCATGATTGGACCTCGGTCCACGTGGACTTTTCAAATAACCATTCGCTATTGGTTCACAAAATTTCTCTTGCACGATTAATGTGAGGAAGAGAATTCCTTGAACTTGTAACAGAGGTTACTTCGCATGTACTTTCGTAAACATAATTAAACAGGATGTTTCAAATTTTTTCGAAATTTTAATAATTTTTTTTCGCTAGTGTGTGTATTGACATGAGGTCATTTTTTATATTGCTCAAGGATATCTTATATCGGACTCATAACTGGGGCCGCTTTTGCACGACGGTGGCACAGGCACCGTGTATAAGTCAGTCAGTCACTCAGTCAGTCAGGACTTTGAATTTTATATATGTCACCGTAAGATTGTAAAAACCGTTAGATTATTATCTAACTCGCGAAATTGTAAACTGTCGAATGATTACAATATAACGGATTATTTTTCGGTAGATTGTAATCTGTTAGGTTTATTAATACGAAAGAACCTAAGTGCCACTTGATTATTTATGTCGAACCCTAACCTAACCTACAAGAAAGAGACAAGAAAACGTAAATACAATGAATATTTTAAAAATTGACACTTAAAACATTGAACGGTTCACAATCTTTTGACTGTTTACAATCTATCGAAAAAAACAGCGTTAGATTACAATCTAACGGTTTTTACAA
The DNA here is from genome assembly GCA_963932025.1 of Erebia epiphron. NCBI lineage: Eukaryota > Metazoa > Arthropoda > Insecta > Lepidoptera > Nymphalidae > Erebia > Erebia epiphron. The sequence continues at coordinate 39,597,481 of OZ009948.1, read as the reverse complement.
TCTTACGGTGACATATATAGTCTAGTATTATTACTTAGTTAGTTATTAGTGATTGATTAACACACAATCCTGTGAAGCTGAAATCTGTTACTTCCAAATGGTCTGCTTGAATGAAAAAGTAATCAAAAGCGTGGTATAAACTATAAACTCCGCAGCCGTTATTTGGCTTCTGTTTTTCGCTGCTGCTCGTGGGCCAGTTGTGCACCCCATTGTTCCTTTTGTTTCTACTCGGATAGTCGGGAATAGGGGTCCATTGGATGTGCCTACTTAATTGTTAGCAACAGACGGTAACTACATATTTGCGGGCTCTTTGTTTCAAGTTCACTGTGATACAAAAGTTTGGGAACCGATAAAAAATATTGCTGAAAGGCCCTACGTATGCACTTAGAGCCAAAGTGCATTGGCTGGTGATCCAAACCAATATGTAGAAGGCCGAATGGCTGCCCACCGTACACGCTAATAGAGGTAAAAGTTGGCAATGCATTGTCCCATACCCCAGTCCGCAAAGGCCTTTAAAAAAATGTGCAAAAATGTACACGACTTTGGGAACTGTGGCGAAAAAATATGTCTTTACAAAACCTAAATTTTGGATAGGCAGAGAGGATATTTTTATGGAACTTTTTGAAATAACTATTCCAATTTCCTGGATTTGGTCTAACTCACTATTCAAATAGCAGAGGCACTGTAAATATAATATATATTAATTTATTTTAGAAATCCATACTATATCCATACTAATATTATAAATGCGAAAGTGTGTCTGTCTGTCCGTCTGTCTGTCTGTTTGTCTGCTACGCTTTCACGGCCCATCTGTTCAACCGATTTTGATGAAATTTGGTACAGGGATAGGTTATATCCCGGGGAAGGACATAGGCTACCCGGAAATTTTTATCCCGGAAATTTAAGGAGTTTCCCCGGGAATTAAAAAACTTAAACCACGCGGACGAAGTCGCGGGCATCATCTTGTACTTAAATAAGTACTGACTTACTTGTTTTTAATGTTTTGTTGTAAAGAAGCATAGTACCATAGTACGCAGCAAATGTTGATTCGTATAATTTTATGAGGCTTAGAAAACCCTAGATACTTAATTTACTTATGACTAAAGAAAAATATTTTATCTCATAAAATAATGAGGTTTAACTTAACATGACATACAGCTTACAGTAAATATCAAAAACCGTAGCGTTCTCTTTTAATCAAAACTTTACCTTTTTCGTGTATCAAAAATGCTTAATATAATATTATTTCTCAGCAAAATATTATGTGCCACAAAGTTAACAAGAATTTGTGTAAACTTTTCCCAATTTGCTTTTTTGAAAGAAAACTTTCTTACCTACTTGACTCCGTAGTCCGTACAGCGTAGGTGAAGCATTTCTGGTTTCCATCTAGTTATCCCGACAGACTATTAACTAGTAATTTACCTAATTTTGTCGATGAAGCGAAGCGCAACAAGGACAACTTTTTGCGCCATTGAACATTAAAATACCATCAAGTAAAATTTAACATTTTAGACTTTGATCGACGAAATAAGTAAATTAGTAACATACTAGCTACTGTTGAGAAAGTATATTCCCTAAAAATGTTCGTTACTAACGAAACAACGAGTATTTACGTAATGGAAGCCTTGAAAGTGTATTGAGTACCGTTTATAGCTCAATACTTAGCGCAGTTCCCGTCTCGCCGTGTTATTCCGGTCGACGGCACTCAGGCCCTGCAGTGCCAAGGCTAACCCAACCATGAAAGTTACTCATTTGCCACTTCATCGACTTCGGCTACATTTAAGGGTCAACGCAAATAAGCGGAGTCGAGATATCTTGATAACAGCTCGGTATCTGAACTAACTTTCAAATAAGTAATGAGTTACAGTTACCTTTGAAATTGCTTTTAGGACTAGGTAACTGCTTACCGAAATTACTGTAATACCTAGTGCTTTAACGGTGAAGGAAAACAAAGTGATGAAACCTGAATGCCTAAGAGCTCTCCATAATGTCTCAAAATGGTGTAATAATTCTGCCAATACGCACTAGCCAGCTTGCTGCTGGCTGCAATATGCTAAACCCCTCCATTCTGATAGATGGTAACCTATTTATTACTAAAAACAAAACACGAACGACGACGCGCCCCGCTTTTGTAGTAGTTAGGAATTCCGCGCGCCTGCCGCGCCTCTGTTCTGCCCGTGTACGTCACTCCTAAGGCCAAAGATATCTCCAGGTATTTTTTGGAACCTAAAGTTGAAGTTTAAAAACTGTGAGCTGACTGCATTTGAAAAGTTAAAAAATAAACTGTAATCAGCCTACGATATAGAGTCGATTAACACATATTTTATCAGAATCGGCTCAGTAGTTAAGGCGGTGTAACATACATAAATACAAACATACATATACACACGTATAGATTGCTGAAATCATAACCCTTCTTTTCACTTTGCCGTAGTCGGGTAAAAAGCTGGGTTACTTCCGTGAATTTGTTATTTTCAGGGCTTTTTTAAATTCAAATCCTAAAGCCTTCGGTTCACACTGGCTGCGGTGGCCAGGGCCAGGGCCAGGCCAGCCAATATTTAACATATTCTCTGAGGCGATGCAGTAAGCTTGATTAAGTAGTCGAAATCGTCGTCGAAACGGCACGACCAAAAATGAGCCCGAATTAGTCGTATGAATAGCAGGACGCTAGTAACTCCCAACATTTATAACCGTTTGCCTTATTTCACCTCATCATTTATTAGCTTCGTGGAGATGAATAGGTATGTTTACGACTGTGTTAAATAGCGCGCTATATGTGGTTTTGTGACAATGGCTATGTCGTGTTCGCCATTTTTCTTTCATGCACATTAACTGACTTTATCCTAAGTTTACCGTGGCTTTTGCAAACTGTGTCTTTCTGAGATGGTTTGGTTGATATGTTGTGATAGGTTCTTCGAAACATCGGTTATTGAGCCTAGAAGGAAGGCCAGATTGTTGAAAACTGCCCAGTGCCCATCTTGGAAAGTGTACCCCATAATATTGCAGGGGTTTTGCATATTTTTACTAAAGACTTAAGTCTTAGTATAGTTTCTTACAAATAATATTTTTAGTAACTAGATGTTTCGTTCTTAGTCACGTAAGACATACTTACTTTAAAAGCTAGAAAAAAGTATTTGATTAAGTAAATAGCTATTATGCTCTAAATAACTAGTTATGTCGTAAAATTATTCCTCATATTACTTAAGTACTTAACTATATCCTCTTATTTCTGAAAACTTAGATCGGAAAACTGTAGAAGCCACCCCAAATAGGAGTACTGTGTATAATTATTATTAAGCAGATTCCTTTGTATATGTGTAATTATACACGTGTATTACAGGTTTCAGGGGTCATACTGCTTAAAGCCAGATTGTTTCATTATTGTTGACTTTCGTGTTTTAGAATTATAATCCTTATTTTAGGAACGTTAAGGTACGTGACATCAAAAGCGTTGCCAGCATGGCCCCAGAAATTCCCGTACCAATTAATATAAATTCTACGACCCGTACGATTTTAACCTTGTATGTTATGATGACAGGATTATGTTACTTGCAAAGCACCCCCTTCATTTACTAAGTAACTATATCGTGTTGGTATAGCTGTGTTGTTTGCGATCAACCCCCTCTGAGCTCCGTCGGCATTTATGCATCTCTCGGTCGATAGGTCAAACGGTGCTTAGCGTGAAATGACACGGTTAAACGGGCCAGCGCGGTTTAATAGCAATGCTGCGTTAACCATTCGGTTTGCTAAGCTCATGTCTGATGGAATCCCTTATGAGATTGTGTTTACCTACTTTGAACCAGCACATATTATCTACTAAATGTATAAGGTGATACTACTTACTACTACTGGAAACGCGTTTAGTAATTATACCTTTCATCGGTACAGCTCATAAAGTTGATTTATAAAATGCCTGCGTCTGAATGACTGACGGACGACGACGGACTGAACTAAACTATAAAGGTTCCTATACGCTTAAGGTTTTAAATGCAACAATTAGACAAAATCGTTTCGATGATGGATAGACCGCGAAACTTGCTGAGTTATAAAATGATTCAATATGTAAATAATTTAATAAGTAATGTCCCCCAAAAGCCTTGTCTACGTGGGCTTGAACAGCCAAAAGTCAACTAGTTTACGTATCAGTCAGTACTCGGAAACAAGTCAAGTTGTTGAATAGAGGAGCTCTCGAAATGAATGCGCCATTTAAAGCCAAACAATTAATTAAAGCAGTTACGAATCTAAATTATAGTACGTTTGTTTGTCGGTTCGCAATTTTCTCTGCAGAAAACTTTACCAAACCATTCACGCGCGATTCTCTCGTAACTTGATTAGTGGCGTAATCTTTGTTGAGGATTTAATTTAGCAGTGAAATTAAAAAGAGAGGAAACTTGGCGCAGGCGTATTCACCGACTTTGCTATTGTTCGTTGGCTACGAAAAAAGTTGAATTAATAATTCCATTATAAATTGGTACGAGCCACAAGGCAGAGACGAAGATTGGATTTCAAAGAGGACTGTGAAAAGATGAACCAGGATTTTTGCTCAAATGCTTGACTAAGCAGGATAACGAGTAAATGAGAGCGACTTTGTCAGTAAAACGAAAAAGAAATTACTGTGTGCCTATATAGTGGGAGATTTTCTTCACGACAACGTTAACTACGATTTGTATCGAATTGTTAAGCGCTTGACAGTTAACGCTTGATTAATTCCATTTAAATGATAGTTAAGGTCGTCCCGATCGAATACATAAAAACCTCCCACTGGGCCTGATATTATCTGATATAGAAATTTTCACCGGACTGTTGTCAAATTACCTACGATACGTACTAAATAAGCAAAAGTTCTATACAAGACAACTTATCAAACATAGTCAGCTGAGTCATTTTCTTCCGTCTGTGGTCAATGGTCATTGGTCACCGATTCGAGAGCAGGACTATCTTACGTCCACACTTGCTGGACAAGAGCTGATAACTATCACACGACACTGCGCGGTCTGCCTCTTCTCCTTCGTACTAAAACATGGAATTAGTATGAAATCTATTTCCTACTAATATCGATTGAGTATTATAATAACTATGCCAAGTATTTTAAAGATAAAAAAATGTAACATTAAAGTTAAACCCAAACAATAAATTGCATTTGAGATATCAGATAACTAAAACGAGCATAATATTATATTCAACTTAATATGTATCAAAACTCAGTAACTACTTATTTGATTTCAATTTTATCTTTATCAGTTGTATTGTTATCGTTATCACGCTATTCAGGACACATTGAAAATCATTGTATGTAATATGGCTAAAATAATAAATTGACATCACTTTCGATGATTAATGGCGAAGGTTCTCGCATTCCCCGCACCCATATCAAACCGCTGTCACGCTGTAAGGATCCGGTTCGCCGGATTTGGGCTAATTCTATGGTACTCCTCACTGTGCCCTAGATTCTCGAAGAACTCAGTTCTAGCATTGATATTTGTTACCAGTTGTTATGCCTCGTTACTGAGTCCAGTCAGCTCGAACGAAACGGTTCTGCTCTACGTTTCTGATTCGAACCGCCAGGATGTGGAATGCCCTTCCAGCGCATGTATTCCCTGCCACGTATAAATTAAGTACCTTCAAGGCGAGAGTGAATAGGCATCTTCGAGGCGGGCACGCTCCAACCTAGACCTCATCATTGCTTTGTATTAAGCGTGATTGTCGTCAAGTGCAAGCCTATCTTGCAATTAAAACGACAAACGTTATCCAACCTAACCAATTTTTCATGGACGGATTTTTTTGCACGGATAGCTTGTATCCTGGATACGGACATTATAATCTTGCAATTAAAACGAAAAACGTTATAGTAGTGTTCTCGTATTTAAACTCGTTTAGCTTTCTGTCGTCTGTCAATGAACTTTTCACGCCCCGTCTGCCTAACCAATTTTTCATGGACGGATTTTTTTGCACGGATTAGCTTGTATCCTGGATACGGACATTATAATTTATAAGTCTATCGGAAAATAACAATACAAGTAGGCCTACTCTCATGACATTAACATTAAATAAAACGCATTAAAATGTACACTTGAAGGTCAAGATTAAAACCGCAAATAAACCAACCGGTCCTGACGAAACAGTAAACAACTCAATTTAACTCGGAACAAAAGCCATCTATAAATACAAAGTTCTCTAATGCAACAGCTACATCCAGACCATTGTTCATGAACAATAGTGCCAGGTGTACTCTAATGAAGTGACAAGATGCGAAGAGGTAAACCAGACACATCCGGAGATTTGCTACTGGAAAATAATGGATAGAAAAATACTCGTTGAGTTGAGAACCTTTTTTAAAGTCAATCATTCTAGAATTGGTTGAAAAGTTGACGGATTAAAAAACTAATTTTTGATTTCCGTTGTGGTTGAGAGGTTCCAGAAAAGAAAAAAATTGGTGAACGCGGTTTTATCAGCGTTTTAAAAAATGAAACCGAAAACCTGAGATGCAATAAAATGCGATATATAACAAAACCGTTTGGGGTTTGACGGAAATAACTCAAATACAGCTGTTATATAGAGTATATAGCCAGTGCAATATTACGACGCGAATAAAGACTGTAACACGTCGCACGTCGTCTGTGTTTGAGGCTTAAATCGATTAAAAAATTGCGAAAACACACGAGGATTTGCGTCAACAAACGGTGATGTAACTGTGCGACATCGCTATGACGCTATGAGTCATAGTAATCATAGAGTGGACTAGCATCATATCCGCTAGGTAGAGTTGTAGAGGTGTATAGCTCGAAATCCGTTCACGCCGTTAGTTTCCTTATACTTGGTATGCGTCTGCGACCATTTAAAAGACATTAGTAAATCATATTTAGGACTTGTAGCATATCTCTAAAATAAAGGTAGAAAGTTTATGCTAAACCAGTGGAAAAACAAGTTGAAAACTTGTTATTATGTAACTAACTTATGTTTATTATATAACACAGATGATGTTCAATAGATTTTAGTTTATGGTAGGTAAAGTATATATACGAATAGCCGGGTTCTTTTCGTTTAAATCAAAATAGTTATTAGTACAGATAAAATCTGTTTAAAGCCGATTCGTTGTAACTCGTGATAACCGCTGTTAGTTCTGCAACATCAAATTCGGGACTCATTTTCAGCAATTGTTAACGCTCGCAGAGGACTAATAGTTCGTGTACCTAACTAACCCCTTTAACTTTCATTATTTTTTTTTCGTTTATTTTTTTCGACAAAATAACTATACTTTTCACTGTGCAAAGGATTTTCCATAAATCAACCTTTTGACACTTATAATAACCAATAGGTATGTCGTGACTCGTAATAATGAGGTCGTCGTAAGAGGATGTGAGTTTTGACTGTATTTTGCTTTGGTTAGTTATTTGTATAGATAATATAGAAATAAAAACTTAAATAGACCTTAATAAGAGCTTGTAGTTTGTATTGTTCGTCAAACATCAGAATGTTAGTCCTTAGTGTAGGCAACTCTCTTAAAAATGAAACAGGCCTCAGTTTATTCAATAACACATTTTTTTTTTACAGCAGATTTCCTTTATTAACTAAAAATAGAGTTTACAATGTACGAATAACGCTAACTTTCAAATAAGTAATTTTTAAATTACTTACGTACGTGAACGGACTTGTCACGATCTGTTTAATTAAGGTTAATTAAAACAATCACTTATAATGCTATGGAGAGTTATTCGCACGAAGGGCACATATTGCGTATATTCACCTCATTAACCATAACATGATTCGGTAAGGAAGGACGTTGGAAAGTTTAAAGGACGGTAAGGGGTTTTGTGAGGGTACAACAATTTGTTATAACTGACCCTTACACCGTGTAACAGCGCATTGTTACCGTTTTGTTTCCTTAAACGAATTTACTTTACACAAAGATATTTGCTACGCCTTAAATACAAAGATATTTGCTACGCCTTAAATTATATCTTTGCTCCTACCGTGAAACCGCAACAAAATGTCTGTGGTCGATTTGCAACATTCAGGATTTTAGAAGACTTTCTAGTTTTCCTAGGCTTTAATGAGCGAATTACTATTTTGTTGTCTAATCTCAAGGTGTGTGTATTTACCACTTACCTAGTTAATGTCACTGTCTGTAGCTACTGGCATAGTTATCTTAATTCAACGATGCATTCGAAATGCTCTGAAGGTTAATCTTATCTTATCTCGATCTACCTATTTTAGAACTTGTTCGCAATCACAAGATTGAGTTCCTACAGAAAAAGAGTCCTCTCCAATTGTCAAATTCAGCAGAAAATGACTTTGTTGCGCTCGAAGTTCTTTTCTGGATAGACTCGCTCCGAGACCGCAAACAAGTGATAACTATTTCTTCGTAAATAAAATTAAGTAACTTTTTTACTTCCGAAAACGATTATGTAAGACGCAGTCCAAAATTGGTATAGGTTCCTACAGGTTGTCTATAAGTATTTTTAAACTATTTTTCCTTGTTTTCTCTCGAACGTAACACAGAAAGAGGTCGCCCTTTTGAAAACCATATTGTAATTTTAGGTCAAGCCGAGAGTAAACACTGATAAAGACGACCCTGCAATATTCCACCCCCACGTAAAAGGGTAAAAATTGACTTTTTACGACTTTTATGTGCACCTTGACACGAATGGACGGTTTACTTTCGCACATAAAGAGGGGATGTAACCTTGTGAAGCGGAGGATGAAATTTTGTTAAAATATGCTTTTTATTTGTGTTAACTAGGTAATTTATGAGGGTTCATTACTTGGTGTTGCTTTTATGAGATATTTTAACTATATATTTTTGTGATAGTGCTTTAACTTTAGTCTTCTTAAAAGTTTGTATTGTGTTTGGCTAAAAATCTAGTCAGGCACTACATTTTTCGTCGTTTATTATTTAATCTGTCGACAATATTTGTCGTTCCACATTTACTGAAAACAGTGCCTTCAAAAATCAAAATCCATCATATGACGAGATATCGAACCCCACAGTCACTGAATCGCAACATTTTATATTCTTTTCAGTATTATTATTAAGGGGCTAATTTGCTACCCATACTAGTATTGATATTAAATCTTTTTTTTAAATATTTTTTTACGGCTTAACTTATCTTGATGAACACAGAGATTGCAACCTGAAAAAGATTTTTATTTATCCACAACAAGTCTTGGTCTAGACCGCAATCTTACCTTCCAGTACTGGTAAGCGATGATGTATACTACTTAAAAAAAAAACCCGTGCTTTTTAAAAAATTCTTTATTCTTGCGGACGAAGTATCTTTTCACATCGCAGCTTGTAGTTATTGTATAAAATAAATTCTATAATTTTAAGAACTTCGCTTCTTTTTTTACTGTCTTTGGCCTGGAGCTGCAATGCGGCACATATTACGTACAAGATCATAATAATATTATATGGATCACCAAAATATGATGTGTGAGAATGAGGAATTTACGTTGTGTATCGCGTAATGTATGAATCCACAAAATGATGCGATAATTTTCTCATTGAACTCTTTCATAAGAGCTAAGCTTCGAAATAAAGCGGTCATATTATGTGGGCTTATCACAGCTGTATAGCCTTTATGCGCCACGCCACGCTGCGAATACGTTCAGTAAATTCTAATATTGCTTTCCTACACCGACAGCGTGTGACAAGTTGTATGGGCGTTACATAAATAATGTTGCAAAGAGTTCGTTCGGGTTCGTTTGACAAATAAATATAGTCTACATGCATCGAAATAGAATGAGTACCTAAAATTCTACATCAATGCCTATATTATGTGATATATTCCGTCTTAATTTCGACATTTTGCCGTTTATCTGCTTTTTCTTTGGATATAAAAAGTTATTTTCTTTATAATGTCTCGACGATAATCAATACCAATCCAATAATACGTACCTAGTAAGTCTAGCCAATAATAAAGTTTTAGATACAGCTCCATCATAGATAGGTTAGGTGTTTGTAGTTGGTGATAACTTATGTTGGAATGTCGTGTTTGCCCTCAATTTAGGAAAGTTCTATAATAAGTAATATTAAATTTGTATCCAAGAAAGATTTTTCATCAAATATAAATATTATAAATGCGAAAGTTTGGATGGATGGATGTATGGGTGGATGTTTGTTACTCAATCACGCCCGAACGGCTGAATGGATCTGGATGAAATTTGGCACAGATATAGATTATAGTCTGGAATAACACATAGGCTACTTGTTATCCCGGAAAACTAAGGAGTTCCCGCGGGAACCAAAAAACCTCAATCCACGCGGACGTAGTCGCGGGCATCGGCTAGTATCTTATATTCCATTTAAGTTTATTTATGTTATAGAGATCAGAGGAAAAATACGCATAGTGTCTGCTTCAAAGTAGATCATACACTACCAAATTGTGGCCAGAAGAGTTTATTTAATTTTTCCTATGGGTGTCTGTCTTTGTAGTAGTCATATTACTACCTACCCGGCATAAAAATGTTAATGAATAGACGTGCAGAGAATTTTTTACCTCTTTACCCTGTGGCTATTATGTGTTAATATAATTAAACACACGCACTGAGCAAAGCGAATACCATTTTATGATGCCGGTCGTAACGTTATGACTTATGAATTCTGTTGAACGCAAATTATATCGTGTCACAATAATAAATTAGTAAATAAACTTTTTACGAGCTCCTCAGTGAGTTTCATCCTAGACCTCGCCGTTTGTCCGCAGAATGTGCCTCTAAAAGCGGTCTAAAAGTAGTTTTAAGGGTTTATAAACTCGTAATAGTGTTCGTATGTTGTTCAGTTTTATATGGCGGTCGTAACTTCCCATTAGAGCTTGTCTCTGGGATATATGCGTTGTACCTTATTGCGTTCCTTCGAAATGATCCTGGAGACATATGGAGCATCCGTTACACGATATGTTCTGTATCAGTAAATTCCGTCAATCATGAGTGATAAATATCATTCTCGTCACTCTAAAAAAATCATCACTCGAGAGAGAGCAGAGAATTATCCAAACATTTAGCAGACCTACTACCTAAAATTGTCATACTGACACCACTGATTGATTTGTAATATCACAGTTTTGTATGAGCAACAGGTCGCGACTCCTGCGCTATTCATCGCTGACATAGTCTATTATAAATAATAGTTTATTATTTCTCAAATTCTTTCGTTGTTTTTCATAGGATCCTTTCTTAGCAATTATTAGTACACCCCCTGAAACGAATTACAGCTTTCAAAGTATCTATTTTAGGTTGTTCTTATAAGACTTCTGTTTTTCCTTTTGAGGAAAACACGAGACCATAAGATCCCTGGAATAATTAAATTTTGCGGGTCCCAGTGAGTAATGATACAATTTCGTGGAGACGTCTTCATCGATCGTTAAATCTGCCCTGTGTTACGCAACTTGATTGATTGATGCATTAGGAACGTCGCTGTTTTTGTTGCTTACTCTTGATAAATATGTTGAATTGGTAAATTAGAGAAGACTGTCAAGCCAGAGTCAAGAATTACGTTAAACTGTTGCTAAATTCACAAAACTGAAGAACGGAATCCAACCCAGAATCATGAAAACAGTAGAACAATTAAGTTTATTAAATCAAATTTTCCTTCTCTCCTATGAGAGTGAAGGCCTGTGCCCAGCAGTGGGGCGTTAATGAGTTGTAGTGGTGGTGGTGGTGGAAGAAACTTATCTTGCTGTATCAGCGACTCAAAGAACATCTCGACCTCCGACATTAAAAGCTACTCACGCTCGTTCAGCGCCACTTTACGACAGTCGAAAATGAGCTTTGATATAAATTAAAATCCTCCACTATTTGGGGTTGAATCCGTTTCTACGTTGAATTTTTGGTTCCACGCTCCATCAAATCAAAAATGCAGATTTTATACATGTACCTAAAGGTTCTCAAAAAAACTAAATTCTTTCGTTGTGAAGAGGCTGCTATTAGTATTGACTAGGACGTGCAACGTAGTTTCTGTCACCGTCTAGTTCTAGGCTATATCCCAACTTTAGTGGAGCTTGAATACTTCGTTAAATCCCGTTTTACGAACGTGGTTTGATATCGGATTTTAAATTGGAACTCTTTGAAGTTACAGTACGAAAAATGCGCACCTCTATAGAAACAGATGTGGTGTGCATTTTTCACTCCGCACTAGTTTTACGGTTATATGTGTGGTTCGCTTGTGCAACTGAACTTAAGAGTAAATTCGAGCAATTAACCAACGGACTAACGGCCGGTTTCTGAGTTGAGAATTTGTCTCAAAGACTACTTAAGGACTAATTAAGCAAATTTTTGTTTCTGAATTGATATTGGGCCGGTTTCTGAATTAAGCATTCAAGCAAAAACAGCAAAACTCAAACCTTACACAATATCAATTCAGAAACAAAAATTTGCTTATTTAGTCCTTAAGTAGTCTTTGAGACAGACTCAACATGAAATTCTCAATTCAGAAACAGGCCGTATGGCTTGATTGAATTACTTACAAAGTTATCTCAGTATCAATAGAAAAATAAATGTAACTAAGTATGAACACAAATCAATCCAGAAATTCAATGGATTTTTCATTTAAAGTAGTATAGGAAAATCTGATCGTAAACCATTGGATTGAAAATCTAAATTCAAAAGCCTTTTTTCACTGACTGAGCAAAATTGACTTGCTCACTGGTTTAAGCAACAAAGGCTCTTTTAGAGCCCATGATGTGAAATATTAATTGTTTTTTGCTGTTTTAATTATTCAAGCCTAGAAGACTTTTCAAAGGTATCTGCGTTAACAGTCAAGTAACTATAAATTATCTTACTTTTAAAATTGGTCTATGTCTAAAAATATGATATCCTTTTTACAAAATTATCTGTAAGATGATTATAAGTTGTGGCAATGCCTGTCAGCGCAATATGCAGGGAGGGAGGAAGCATTGATGCAGGGAGCATGAACAGATATCTATCTTATGCCAGTAAGCACTATCCATACTAATATTATAAATGCGAATTTGTGTCTCTCTGTCGATCCGTCTGTCTGTCTCTCTGCTACGCTTTCACGGTTCATCTGTTCAACCGATTTTGATGAAATTTGGTACAGATATAGGTAGTATCCCGGGGAAGGACATAGGCATTTATCCCGGAAAATCAAATGGTTCCCGCTAGAATAAACTTTAAGTAATCTGTAAAATTTCTAGCGTGTGCCAAAGTCGATAACTATGGTTCCCGCTGCAATTTAAATAAACATGGTTTCAAATTGTGATGCATTCTGCCGTGTATTTTGTGGTTTACCGCAACGCCGGTTTTTTAAATACATATATCCTATCGGTGGTCACCGAAGTTCCCAAGCCCTTACTCGCTTTGAGCTTCCGGTGGATATGACTCAGTAAATCTATTTAGCTTCAAGTCCAATGACGTATGGGTATGCTTTCCGTAAAATTGAGGATATCTTAGCTGTAGAAACTGCAAGCTCTCAGCAACTTTTATAGGATTTTAAATTTTAAATTACACTATGTTCGTATTTATACTACTTGACATCAATTAACATGTCCGCCTGATACGATTTGTTTCATCCATACTCATATTATAAATGCGAAAGTGTGTCTGTCTGTCTTTCTGCTACGCTTTCTCCCGGAAAGTTGAAGAGTTCCCGCGGGAATTAAAAACATAAATCCACGCGGACGAAGTCGCGGGAGTCGTCTAGTCTTTAATAAAGCAAATAAAATGATTTAAAACAATTTACTCATTAGGTTATTTGGAACAGTACGGTCGAAAGATGCGGCTCAAGATTGAGGAGATTTTCGCATGATGACCGCCAAACTTCGGTTTGAAGAAGGCACGTGGTGATGATGATGGTTGAAATAATTCAACTTTTGAAAAGTGTGTATCTGTTTACAATTGCTTAAAGCGCCAAAATGGTGTCTAGGAACAAAATTACTGCCTAGTGGTAATAATGGAGGTCAGTGTTCTGCGTGGTATTATTGACTTAGGTTCGGGTTAGCAGATTATAATTTAATCCACAATACAATAGTGATAGGTAATTTAGTTAATTAATAAACGTGCAAACAATGAGATTGTATCAGTCTATAATATAATTCAGCTAAGAGGGTTTTAACTCGATTTGATTATATAAATTACCCTTCTTGGGGGATTTCAGATAAATTGAATGTCATTCAAATATTCCCTGGTGTCAAAACAAGTAAATGAGATTTAGAGATTTGGCTAAGATATAGCTCAGAATTACATTAGGGCCGTACTTTATCTCGTTAATTCATAATTACTCGTTAACGACGTGGACTTCGGAATGTGTAGGGTAGGTATGATAAAAAATGTAGAACCTTTTCAGTCTTCTACTTTTTACATTATCCTAATATTATGAACATGTATACCTTTTGGCTCTACCTGTTTAGTGTTTACCTATTGGACCCCGATAAAGCACGGGCTTATTATGTAGAGTTGTGAGCGTAAAGCCAAAAATCTACAGAAGCGAAGTACTTTAGGGACATGGAGTGCCATTGGACGCATATAAAGACCTCGATCATTCATCGAGTCAACTTGACGAAAAAATGAACGGTTTATTTGGGGATCAAGATCGTCGAGGATTATAAATATCACAGTTCAGTTTCAAACAGGACACTTGACAGATTCTTGATTCTATTTTTGGATTCTTTCAGACAGAAAATGTTGGCACCATTATCTCTTTGTACATCCTATTCCGTCACTTAAGATAAAGCTATGTCAGTTTTATCTTTCCCGCGATTTATTTTGTAACGTTGGAGTCTTTCTTGGGTATCCGGGGAAGTGTTCCAGGAACTGAGTTATAGTCGCTGACTCACTAGACCCGGTGTGCGTTCTATGAAAGAGTCCACGTTAACAGTGGGTTGATCTAAATTAGGGTAACGGATGATGAATGGTTATTTTATAATAAATAAAAGAGAGATCTGTTATCCTATGTAAGGAATATATTTATATAGGCACAATTTTCAATATTTATAAACAGTTTTAATATCAAATTACATTACTGAAGTACTTAAAAGTATTCTTAATTTTACCATTTAAAAGGAATACCGTTCCTACACTAGGTGGCCACCCAAGCTCGGCTTTGACTCGGCTAGCTCCGGGAGAATCTCAAAAGGTCGAGTCCGGCTTGAATAACGCACAGATCAAAGCCTCACCCAGATAGTCCACTGAAATGCCTATATGATTTGATTAAAAGACCTAAATTCATTTGAATGAAATTTGAGTTTAAGTTAGACCTGAATACCGCAACCATCACTATTTGTGCAGACCATCATTCTGACTTCCATGTAAAAAGAATTACTATTAATTACGCATAAATGCTATTACGACCTGAAGTCGCGCGAGGCCGCCGTCCACGAACCACGAGGTAACATGTGGCCGAAGCTGCTCGGGTCTCGAAGCTCGAGGGGTCACACGTGCACGTCGTCACCCCGGCGCGAATCGACACGAGGTAGAAACATTTGCCGTATTCGTGATGTCAATTAAGTAAGATTCGGGGAAAATACTTATGCGTACAAAAATACTACCATTATGTCAAACCCAAGTTAAATTTGAGAAAGATTTAACTTTACAAGGTGGATGACCATTTTTAATAAATAAAAATAAACTATAGAAGTGAAAATAGATTAATCTGAGTTAATCCAATCATCACAATTATCTATTTAGTTATCTATCTAGTTATTTAACTAGTTAATTAATTGATTTATTTATTTATCTAGTTAATTAATTTATCCCGTCCACCTGTCAACAAGAAAAAAAAACGGGTGTGAGAATATTGTATTTAAACAAAATTAAGGAGTACAAAGCCCTAACGATATTTACCCGGCATTAAATGCGGGAGGCGCTCCCTATTTCCCAACCATATGATCACCGTACAGGTCTGCAACAATGCACAAGAAAACCACTAAACACGCGGCACTAAATTTACAACGCTGTGATCACTTTCGTTTCTTCCACTTACCATTTCCAGAGATATTTCGCAGCCAGGATTTTATAACCCGCGTGGGTTACCACACCACAGCCATGTCAGGCCACACCTTCAATTTTTGCCACCAGCACAACCAGCATTTGCCTCGGGGCGGACCACAGCAGAAAAAGGCGTTCCTACACGAATTTCTGCCTTTTATAGGCGAAAACACGACCCGGAAATGCGGAAAGTAACTGTTATACCATTTTGACCCGAACTGACTCGAATTGTCTAAATTTTCATAATATTTTCGTGACAAGACTCCTTTTTTTCAAGCAATCCTGCCATATTTTTCACAAGTTCCGAAACGTTCATTTTAAGCGCTATGAGACAGATAATATATTTAACGAAACACAGAGCGACGTCCTATATTTCTATCGGCCACAGAGCGCCTCAACCAACCGCAGAACGCGGAACCCGGAGCTGTCACCAAAGACCCATCGATCGACTGCGTCTTATTCGGAACGATGTCGATAGATGTCGCTAGCAGTAAAATTTCGATCAAAACAAAATTTATTATGTTACAGTACCTCCTCCCCAGGGAAAAGGTTCAACGTAGGTGAACCGTACGCTGCCCTCAGCGTCACTGCAATCAGTTTTTCCACTGGAACTACAGAAATTCTACGAGAGAAAAAATAAAAAAAATAGAGGCACCGAGGAGGGAGAGAAAAAAAAATCTACAAATTATAGCCTATATAAACACAACGACTTATCCTATTTACTAAACCTATGCTGCGTCTGGAAATGACCCATTTAACCTAATTACTACAAAACTATATTCATATTATTATTCCCCTAATCTATGACACACAAACGACCTCTACCTATAACTAACTATACAGTCTAAATAACAATCAAAGGTTGCTTAGAACCTGGCTCTATGCCTACGATCCTGCAGCCTGATTTTACTGTAGATTAACGCGATTCCTGTATCGCAAAATATGAAAGCGCGATTCCTATATCGCAAAACATAAAAGCGCGATTCCTATATCGCCATTTCGAGAACTAGTCTCGTTAAAATGTCGGTTATGAAAACCGTAATTTCCTAGTGTCTTGGAACAAAGTCCTAGCCTCCAAGAGCTAAAGAGAACACTGGAATCAACGTCACTGTGCAGAAGCACAGCAAGGGTAAGTACGAAAAGAAAACTTTCACGTACATGTAGACAATATGCCTAATTAAACTAACAAAATGGTTGGAAGACTTACCGAATGTCTCAGCTCAATCATGATTTCATCAATCCGACTAACTAACATACTTCCTTTTCATACTCTACTATCATACGTCACGCATTTAAACCAGGTAGCAACTTTCCTCTCAAAGTATACCACTTCTCTGTCACTTTTTGTGTATAAAAAGTTATACAATTTAAACACTAATTTAGATTGAAATGAACTGAGTTACAATCTAAGCCTTTAAATCTTTAATATGCCAAGAGCCGATTTTTGTGCCGTCGACTCTCTCCAACTCATATACCAATGGTGATAAAACTTTGACGACCTTGCATTTCTCATATTTCGGGGCTAGTTTGGACATCTTGAACTTATCCTTATCGCTTTGGGTATATGTGGCTTTCCAAACCCAGTCCCCAACCGAGAATTTTGCATTTCGGCGCCTAAGATTGTAATGAGTTGCATTTTTAGCATGTGCCTCATGTAATTTTTCCCGAACCTTTTCAAAAATTTCCCCTAAAGTGCCAAATTTTCCTGCATACTCGTCGCGCGGCATACCTACACTATATTCATTGTTCGCATCTAAGTAGAAGTTCCCATTTATTACGGGTTCGCGGGCATGAACCAAGAAAAACGGTGAAAATCCAGTTGATTCATTTACTGCACTATTTAGTGCGAACTGGATTTTGCACAGGTTCTTATCCCACGAACGATGGTCTTCTTCTACATAAGATGCGACCATTTGCATGACTACTTTATTGTAGCGTTCTACCGTATTTACCTGTGGGCAAAACTTTGGAGTATAGTGCAGTTTTGGTATGTTATATCGTGTGATGACATTCCGGAAATTCGAACCAGTCATTTGAGTCCCGTTGTCCAGGATCACTGTCTCTGGAGTCCCGTGTACCAAAATTACACCCTCTTCAAAATGTTTTGCCACTAATTCAGACGTAGCTCGACGTAAGGGAAAAAGAAGAGTATACTTCGAGAAGCAACAAGTTATCACCAGAAGGAATGTATAACCAGATCGGGATCGTGGCAGCGGACCAACCAAATCCACTGACACTACCTGAAATGGTCGTGAACAAACCTTTGGTTTTCCCATTAAACCAGGGATTGCTTGCGTAGAGTGTTTATACGCCTTACATACTTCACATGCATTTATAAATTCCGTAACATCCTTGTGCATTCCTGGCCAATAATACCGGAGACACAGCCGTCTATGAGTTTTAAAAATACCCAAATGTCCGGCTGTTGCCTCAGTATGATTTTCCCGAATGATTTCTTGTCTCCTCCCTTTAGGAATCACCTCTTTCCAATCAAATTCCCTTAACAGGTTATATTTACTTTTACTTAAGCGATATAATTTATTATCTTTAATCATAAAGTTTGGAAAGTTAGTGGGGTGAGACAAGCAACCATTGTATAACCTTTCATACCATTCATCTTTCATACCGGTCGCGGATGTTCTAGGTGCCGAGTGAATCGCCTCCACCTTTATTAGGCGGGATAAGGCGTCAGGTACCACATTATCGGTTCCCTTCCTATGCTCTATTTCAAAATTGAACTGAGACAGTCGGCAACCCCAACGTGCTAGTCTACCGGATGGGTTCTCCAAGTTTAGGAACCATTTTAGTGATGAATGGTCTGTAACGATTTTAAATTTCTTCGAACCTAGGTATGCTTGAAACTTTTCTACTGAGAAGATTACTGCTAACGCCTCTCGCTCAGTAGCGCTATAATTCCTTTCATTCTTGTTCAAGGACCTGCTGACATATGCTATCGGATGTTCATGTCCATCGACCTCTTGCGACAACATACCTCCTAACCCATAAGCTGAAGCGTCGGTGTGTACCGTGAACGGCTTTTCGAAATCTGGAACTGCGAGAACAGGAGCTGAGACCAGTGCATTCTTTAGCAGCGTGAAGGCTTCATCAGCTGCGTCACTCCACTGGAATTTTGGCGCATGCTTGCCTTTGCTGGTCAGCTTGTTCAATGGAGCTGCAATAGTTGAAAAATTTCGAATAAATCGTCTGTACCATGAACAGGTACCCAGAAAAACCTTTACTTCTCGTGCAGAGGTAGGGGTAGGGAAATTTAGTATTGCCGCAATCTTGTCAGGGTCTGTACGTAAGCCATACTCGTCAACAACATAACCAAGATATTTGATGGACTCTCTAAAGAATTTGCATTTATCGAAAGAGACGGTTAAATTTGCTGCCTTTAGTTTATTTAAAACTCTATTTAGCAGTAACAGATGTGTAGAGAAATCTGACGAACAAATAACAATATCGTCGATATAGCAAAATACATAACCGTTGTCGATATCACTGCAAAAATTTTGATTTATCAGTGTATCCATCAATCTTTGTTGACGGGCTGGTGCTCCGCATAATCCGAATGGCATGACCTTAAATTTATATAATCCACGGCCTGGAACGGTGAAGCTAGTTTTCTCCTGCGAGCTCTCTGACAGTGGAATTTGCCAGAACGAGGATGATAAGTCTATAGTAGACAAGAACTTAGCCTCCTTCAAACTATCCAAGATCTGTGGAATGTAAGGAATTGCGTAAGAGTCACCTTTTGTAACAGCATTAAGCTTCCTACAATCTAAGCAAAATCGCCAATCACCGTTTGATTTTTTAACAAGAATAGCTGGATTATTCCAGGGACTTTCACTAGGTGTGACGACGTCTAACGCTAGCATCCTATCTAATTCAGCTTGTAATGCTACCTTTTTGTCAGGAGACAGCGGATATTGTTTGACACGGACCGGTGCTGAATCACCTGTGTCAATCACATGCTCTATCAACGTAGTCCTACCTAATCCTTTCTTGTCAAAAGAGATGTCACTATATTTCTCCATTATGGCTCTGGCCATTTCTTGCTGATCGGCAGCCAAATGGTTAAACGGTTTTATTGCGTTGATACCTTTTGAATGAATTGTATCACAAAAGCTTATTGGTGAACTCCTATAATCTATGTTTTCAAAAATTTCTGGTGCTAACTTGAAAGCTTTCCAGAAATCGCATCCCAGTATAATCTCAGAAACTACTGATGGAATTACTATAAACTTTATTGCACACGTAATATTATTGAATGTAATAGGCAAATAAATATGTCCCAGTGATTCTAGCTGTACGCCATTTGCTACTGTACAGGAATCATCAACAAAGCTATTAAAAGAATAACCTAACTGAGTAAAAATTTTATGTGAATTATTTCCTAAAATTGATATACACGCTCCTGAGTCTAATAAACCGTAAATTTCTAATTCTCCAATGTTCAATTTCAAATATGGCCGAATATCATCTTTTTGAGGACAGAATCGGACTGTAGCTATTGAATCATAGTTTTTGAATTTTTGAGCTAAACTACAGTCCGAGTTTACTAGTTTTTTTTGTTTTTTTGAGTTGTGGCTTTATTATTATTACATTTAGGACAAGTTACTTTAGTAAAGCCTGGGGTTTTGCATGTAAAGCAGTGAACCCCCTTAGGTCTAGGCTGTCTTGATGGGCAATGACAGCAGCTAGAGGACGGACCCGCAGTAGGACGGTTATTATCCTTAACATTATCACTTGTCCGTCTATTTCCTGTTAACCTCATTTGATTAAAATTTGGTTTCGGTAAATTTTGCTTTACCTTGTCCCTCTGGTCTAAATATGCCACCGGTTTATTTTTGTTTTTATAAGCAAACTCAGAAGTTATAATACTCGTAGCTTTACCAGGCTCCGAAAAATTCTTTGCCTGTTGTGTCGTCGCCTCAATCTGCCTACAATAGTCCTTCAATTGAGAGACGGAGCTAATTGGAACTAATGCCAATTGCTGTGAAAAAATGGGACGGATATTGTGCAATAAAATTTCTATTTTGGTTTCCTCGGGTAAATCTATCTTAAGTCTAGCAAAAAGACAGGCCATAATTGAGAAATATATGTGAACAGGCTCATCTGTGCCCTGTGTTCGAGACCTAATTTCACTTTGTAAGCGATAATCGTAGTCTGCTGGATTGAATTCGCTGAGAATAAGAGCTTTAAGCTCCGACCATGAGCTTACCTGGTTTTTAACTCCTCGATACCAGAGGAGCGCTTGCTCACTGAACAATTGAGCCGCCGACTTGACGAGCCTGCTGTCTGATACCCCGTAACAACTCTGCAACTCTTCAACTCTTTCAATGAATGACCGAGGATCCGTCGAACCGTTGAACTTGATGTTCCACTTCGCTACGTTCTTTTCCCCGGAACACTCGAGTGAAGGAGATTCAGGAGGCAAGGCAGGAGTTTCTGAAACGTTAATGTTAGGAGTTTCAATGCGGGTTAATAATTTTTCAAGTTTCCTAGACAGGCTTTTGGCGTTTTCATTGTCTGAAATTCTATT
The DNA here is from genome assembly GCA_963932025.1 of Erebia epiphron. Classification (NCBI taxonomy): domain Eukaryota; kingdom Metazoa; phylum Arthropoda; class Insecta; order Lepidoptera; family Nymphalidae; genus Erebia; species Erebia epiphron. Next base: position 39,575,997 of record OZ009948.1, on the reverse strand, counting down.
TAATCTATGGCTTCTAGGGCTTCGGCTCTAGCGAAAGAAGTTCTTTCTTTCGACTCCTCCCAGCTATCTAACAAGGACACGAGCACTTTAATTTTTTCATAAATGATTTTTACTTCACTATCTGCACTAAGGTTTGTTACTTGAATGGCCTCAGCTGGGCATTCTTTTGAGAGAACCCTCAGTTGTTTTCTGAGTTCCTCTACCGTATTTCCCGGAGTTTCCGAACGAATAGTTACCTCATAAATTAATTCATCCTTATGTAAGGCATGAAATTGAATTATTCTAGATTTATCCATGTTTGAGATTGATGGTGCACACAATTACAACAAGGAACTAGAGATAAGCCTAATATTTGGACTTATAAATACACAAGCTACTATACTCCACTAACGATAATACACTCTTATTACAGTATGTTATCTATGAGAGAGTGCCGTGTTATATAAAAATAAAAAATCTAATCAAATACTTATGACTAGTACTACAAAACACACTATTACTAAAAAACACAATAGATGAGCCAGACTGATGGTTTGCTTTACATGAACTAACTTAACAATCATTCACCACTTTATACTAAACATGTTCACAATAATCAACCCTTTCCAAAAACAGAGTAAATAAATATAAAAAATCATAATAATATAATTTAACTTTCTAATATAAAATTAACATATTTTTGCATTAGTTTAATAATGAGTTGGGCGCCAGTGTAACGTTGGAGTCTTTCTTGGGTATCCGGGGAAGTGTTCCAGGAACTGAGTTATAGTCGCTGACTCACTAGACCCGGTGTGCGTTCTATGAAAGAGTCCACGTTAACAGTGGGTTGATCTAAATTAGGGTAACGGATGATGAATGGTTATTTTATAATAAATAAAAGAGAGATCTGTTATCCTATGTAAGGAATATATTTATATAGGCACAATTTTCAATATTTATAAACAGTTTTAATATCAAATTACATTACTGAAGTACTTAAAAGTATTCTTAATTTTACCATTTAAAAGGAATACCGTTCCTACACTAGGTGGCCACCCAAGCTCGGCTTTGACTCGGCTAGCTCCGGGAGAATCTCAAAAGGTCGAGTCCGGCTTGAATAACGCACAGATCAAAGCCTCACCCAGATAGTCCACTGAAATGCCTATATGATTTGATTAAAAGACCTAAATTCATTTGAATGAAATTTGAGTTTAAGTTAGACCTGAATACCGCAACCATCACTATTTGTGCAGACCATCATTCTGACTTCCATGTAAAAAGAATTACTATTAATTACGCATAAATGCTATTACGACCTGAAGTCGCGCGAGGCCGCCGTCCACGAACCACGAGGTAACATGTGGCCGAAGCTGCTCGGGTCTCGAAGCTCGAGGGGTCACACGTGCACGTCGTCACCCCGGCGCGAATCGACACGAGGTAGAAACATTTGCCGTATTCGTGATGTCAATTAAGTAAGATTCGGGGAAAATACTTATGCGTACAAAAATACTACCATTATGTCAAACCCAAGTTAAATTTGAGAAAGATTTAACTTTACAAGGTGGATGACCATTTTTAATAAATAAAAATAAACTATAGAAGTGAAAATAGATTAATCTGAGTTAATCCAATCATCACAATTATCTATTTAGTTATCTATCTAGTTATTTAACTAGTTAATTAATTGATTTATTTATTTATCTAGTTAATTAATTTATCCCGTCCACCTGTCAACAAGAAAAAAAAACGGGTGTGAGAATATTGTATTTAAACAAAATTAAGGAGTACAAAGCCCTAACGATATTTACCCGGCATTAAATGCGGGAGGCGCTCCCTATTTCCCAACCATATGATCACCGTACAGGTCTGCAACAATGCACAAGAAAACCACTAAACACGCGGCACTAAATTTACAACGCTGTGATCACTTTCGTTTCTTCCACTTACCATTTCCAGAGATATTTCGCAGCCAGGATTTTATAACCCGCGTGGGTTACCACACCACAGCCATGTCAGGCCACACCTTCAATTTTTGCCACCAGCACAACCAGCATTTGCCTCGGGGCGGACCACAGCAGAAAAAGGCGTTCCTACACGAATTTCTGCCTTTTATAGGCGAAAACACGACCCGGAAATGCGGAAAGTAACTGTTATACCATTTTGACCCGAACTGACTCGAATTGTCTAAATTTTCATAATATTTTCGTGACAAGACTCCTTTTTTTCAAGCAATCCTGCCATATTTTTCACAAGTTCCGAAACGTTCATTTTAAGCGCTATGAGACAGATAATATATTTAACGAAACACAGAGCGACGTCCTATATTTCTATCGGCCACAGAGCGCCTCAACCAACCGCAGAACGCGGAACCCGGAGCTGTCACCAAAGACCCATCGATCGACTGCGTCTTATTCGGAACGATGTCGATAGATGTCGCTAGCAGTAAAATTTCGATCAAAACAAAATTTATTATGTTACAATTTTTATAAGTCAGCTCATCTCAGTTCTCGTGGAAAAGGCTAATAGCTTAAGCAATCCATATTGAAGCGGTAGGATGGCTTCATTTGAATTATGGTTCAATGTCCACCTACGCATCCTTAAACATCTATCTCTACAACCCACACTACAGCCCAAAAAAATAGCTTGATTCCTTTTGATGAGGGAAGACCAGAGAGTTACTGTTATGAAATATTTCTGAACGTTAACACTTGTAGAGTGTAGACTCAACCACGTTGGCATTATTTTTATAAATAGATTCTTCACTTTGAAGAAGCACACAGCAAATTGTTCGCTAGGATTGCTTAATTGATAATAATAATATATTATAATTTATTCAACTTTTTCAACCCATCGCCGCGTGCACCGTCTCACTATTGAGCGCAGATCTCCTCTAAGATGATCCGTCCGAAAACCGTCGTCCGGAGACCGAAATTTCAGTGTTCTCAAAGATGCAGTCTGCCGACCCGCATTTCACATTTTTTTCGAGTTTAATATTATGGAGAAATAAGATTACTGCAGGTTTCCTCGTGCTGTTTTCTTTCACCTGTAAAACAAGTGATAGGATTTATTTGCTTGAAACGCAACTCCGAAACGTGCCAGGTCTGTGCCGGGAGTCGAACCCAGTACCTCTTGAACAGGAGGTTGAAGTCATAAGCAATACGCTATCACAGACTGCTACAATAATAAGTAATATATTATATGTACCAAAACAATATCATTCTGTTTATTTTCTCCTTACCGTGTGAATCACATTTATTAGAAATTTTGTTTTCTACGAAAAAATTACTCAAGTATTTTTGGGAATTGAATAATTTCTAAAAAATAAATGTTACTGCATTTTATAATGGTTCACCAAATGAATGATTAACTACTAAAATTTGATAGTTATAGAGTTGGTATAGAAAAGGTAGATGCTAATCTATGGTCGATAACCGCGTGCTTGTAGGCGTTTTGAGAGGTGTTTTTCCTAATTGGTGAAAGTTATAGTGGTTCTTCTCCGTTGCCTGATTGTGGTTACATACTAAACTTGACTTGCAAGTTGCAAGGTTGTCTGTGAGCTCACAACTATTAAGTTTTAGTTAGAACTGCTATGCATTTCATTTAATCGTTTTCATGAACAAACCGTAACAACTTAATACAAGTTGATACAGTATGATCAATAAGGGCCCTATTCCGTGAAGGTTGCATCAGTCATCTATGCAATCTTAATTTTGGTTGGCTGATTGTATGCTAACTCTTGCTGCGACCGTGGATTTTGACCAATAGCGAAAGAGTGTTCGGCAACGATTGTTACACCGTAGCAATCATAAAATATCATAATATTACCGTAACAAAAAGGACCCAGAGAGGATCACGATCGTCATAATTATTGTAGCTGTTAAACTAACGGCCGGTTTCTGATTTGAGAATTTCATCTTGAGTCTGTCTCAAAGACTACTTAAGGACTAATTAAGCAAATTTTTGTTTCTGATTTGATATTGTGTAAGGTTTGAGAGTTGGAGCTGTTTTTGCTTGAATGCTTAATCCAGAAACCGGCCCAATATCAATTCAGAAACAAAAATTTGCTTAATTAGTCCTTAAGTAGTCTTTGAGACAGACTCGACATGAAATTCTCAATTCAGAAACCGGCCGTAAGGCGGTTTATAGTGTGGACAGAGGGCAGTTAGACGTAAAGTGTGAGAATGCAGTTAAAAGCTGTCTTGTCATTGAATAAAAAAATAGTTGTAAAAATAAATGAATAAAAAAGTTTTTTTGCGTGCTCTCGGTCCAATAAGAAAGTTATCAATAACTAGTTTGAAATGAATATTATCTTACAAGTCCAGACTTCAGACAATATTGCTATATTACAATTGTTTCTAGTTTGTGTAGAGTTTCGAGCGCCTCTCGTCTCTAATATAAACTTTAGGAGCGGTTTACATTATTACAATTTCGGATCCAATAAGGTTCGGGTATATGGAGTCGATGTATGGTGTTGCTTTTGTTAGTTTTTTGTTGCTTATTTTTGACTGACGGGGCAGCTGGGCTGGGATATTTTTTTCTTTTACAATTATAGTATGGATTAGTAACTGCTTGATGGTCAGGACACTTGATTGGCCGTCTAGAATCATAGGCTCTAGACGACTCCAGTCGAGCTGCTAATCCTGCTTGATGGTCAGGACACTTGATTGGCCGTCTAGAACCATAGGCTCTAGACGACTCCAGTCGAGCTGGATTGGGTGCGTTGGTCTTCTGTAGCTTAGTCTTCCATTACAATTCAGTAATCGGACGGGCTCACGCCCTATAACTGGACTACAGCGCTGATCGAATTATTTCAGTAGCCTTCATTAGCTTCTGATACAGCAGAATAAAATACTTGGTGCCTATTGTAGGCAACCGGAGACTTAGATACTGGAACAATGTATACCAGCCCTTGTACAACAATATTTTAGGGGTGGCAACTGGATCCTAGATCGTTTGACTCGATCGCCATATTATTTCAAATGAATATAGTTATATTAATTTGAAATATGGTTTAACTACGCCAACTAAGTATCTCTTAACTATGGAGTATCTCTAATTTTGATTAAAACATAAGCAGAACTTTGTATTTCCTTGTACACGGGTTGAAACGTGCACGTGTTTTGTGTAAAGTAGTCATTATTAAACTTTAATAATTGGATCACTCGTTACTTAACTAGGAAATTAGGATGTTGAACTCTTAAGGAGACTGATCACCAAAACCTTCGGCTTACTAATTTATACCTACTAGATATCACTATGCATGTTATACATGCGAAAGTGTGTTTGTTTGTTGGCTTGTCCTTACGTGATATTTTGCAAGAATTGGTTAAAGATCTGGAGAGTGACATAAGCTACTTTTGATTCCGGAATAGCTCCCAAAGGATTTTGTAAAATCTAAATCCATTGCATAGTTCATAATTGGAGCAGTATATTTTCGTTACCTTCTGTTCAAAATAAAAGGACTTCCAATAGGTATGCTCAGAATCACAGAAAAGTATTTCGTACCGTCTAATAAACTTTTTGGAAGTAACTTGTTTGTGGTAACGAGATTCTTGTCCGATTGCCTCTCGAAATTTTCTTTTTCACGATGTTTGCTGTTTCCCAATTATTTTCGTGAGCTGTAATAAAACAATGTTTTTTTTATTTACTTAAGTACTTGTGGCAATAGGTGCTACCCACCCCCATTATGGAAAGACTAGCTAAATACCTACCGCGACTTCGTCCATATGGATTAAGGTTTTTAAAGAATCACATTGAATTGGCTAAAATATCGGCCTGCGTATCAGACACAGACTGATTTCAGAATTTATAATTACTGATTACTTAAAAACTTTACTTTTGTGTAAATATTTTTTACTGTGACGTCACTCGAGTCATAGCTGAAAACCAGCGCCTTGCTTTGTATGCATGTTAGTATGCAAAGTAGGGCTTAAGAGGCAGGTCCTTAAAAAACGCACGAATAGGCAGTTACCGTTTCAAAAAAATTAAAGAACTTACTTCATTGAATGACACCACAAAAAAATCTCGGTTAGTTAATAAATGAGTCTTCACTTTCACCGCGTGATACTTATAAAATAATTCTTGATTTTCGAGAAAAAAATTCGATAACAATGGTCAAAAACGTCTAAAACGGCCTTTTCTATTATAACTCTCTATGCTATTTTGTTAATATATTAAAAAATATTTTTGGTCAAAACGTGAGATGAAAGTATAGACAATACATTCACCGTAAAAGTTTTTTACTAATTCAAACCGAAAAATAATAATCTAAGCCTAAACATAATTCATTTTTTTTAGCGAAAATCGTTCCCCGCTGCCCATACATTTTAGTATGAAGCAGAATTCGCTTTATATTAGAGACTACGCGCATGAAAAATTCAGTGCCGTCTCAATGTTCAAGGAGACCGCACGTCCGTTCATAGTTCCATAGTTCCGCGATCCGCGATCCGCGATCTAGCATAAGGGTGGGGCGCGAGTGTCGGGCACGACTGCTAAAATTATTTGAATTCTTCGAGCAAGTATTCTTGTAATTATCATACATTAATGTAATAATTATCATACTTTTTTTTGTAATTATCATACACTAATGATTCCCGCGACTTCGTCCGCGTGGACTAAGTTTTTTGATTCCCGCGGGAAATCTTCAATTTTCCGGGATAAAAAGTAGCCTATCTGTCTGTTAGCTTTTCACGGCTCAACAGATCAACCGATTTTGATGACATTTGGCATAGAGATGGATTGCGTACCGGGGACGGGGACGGTACCGGGGACGAAAGAGTACCCATGGGATTCTAAGAAATCTTTATTTCACGTGGAAGAAGTCGAGGGTATCTATTAGTTTCTAATATATATTCTTAATAATTGACCGAGCGAAGTGAAGGTCTCTGAGTCTACTTGAGTGAATTTGCACTTGTCTGTCCTTTCGTCCGTCCGTACCTTAGAGCCTTATAACTTCTGAATTACTGAACGTAATTACTTCAAATTCGAATATTATATATAAACTGATGGCCTCCAGCCGAATATGGCTTAAAAAGTTATAAAAATCTTTATTTCAGGGGGACCCTCATAGAAGCAAACGCGAAGTAAAATATTTTTTATAGCGTTACATAAGGTTGCGGTATATCATTTTAAAGATAATTATTAGGAATAAAGTCCAAAAATATTTTTTATTTTATTTTTTCCCTAAAATTGACGAAATGGGGGGACTTTCAAAGTGGAGATTTTCTTACGTCCAAAGTTGACCTCAGAAATCTAAATTTTCTGAAATGCTGAGCCTGAAACTTGATCAATTATTTGAATTATATCCTATACTTGAACCACAACTACTAAAATTAGATAAAAATTATAAGGAAACGAAATTATTTAATTTTTAATGAGCCTTAGTATTTAGAACAGAATTTCACAATGATGTCAATAGATGGCGCCGCGAGGCCCCAGTTCGGGGCGAACCACTAGTTATTATTGTTTTAGAAAACAAGAAGTTTCAGTTCAGGAGAACTTTAAATGTGATGCATGCACTGTAGTAAGTGTCGTTCATAATATCCATGCACCTCAAAGAAGCACTACGAATTACCCTCCTTTGAGGTGGATGTTATGAATTTACTTAATTATGAGTAATGAATATTCAAAAGATTAAATAAATGAAATAAACTAAATAAATAAGCGGGTAACGGTGACATAAAAAGTGCGTATACATACCAGATTTTCAAATATAATATTTGTAAATCGATAGTATACAGTAATAGGTACAACATAGCCGGGTGTGGCAGGATAAGTCCTGAGAGCAAGTGGTAACAGTATTTTTTATGTATACATTTTTTATTATTATTTGATATAATATCATCATCACATCACTACAGCCTATTAACGTCCCACTGCTGGGCACAGGCCTCGACTCTCATAGGAGAGCGGGAATTTGAGCTTAGACCCACCACGCTGCTCCAATGCGGGTTGGCGGGCTTTAACGATTATTATCATGTTAGTGATAATAACCGGGACCGACGGCTTAACGTGCTCTCCGAGGCACGGGGGTGGAACACCGCCAACTTCCAACTCCGGGCTGGCACTGAGAATTTCTTAATTGAAAAACCCAATACCTAACTTTTATGCCCGACCGGGAATCGAACCCAGGACCTCGTGATCCGTAGTCGACTATGCTAACCACTAGACCAACGAGGCAGTCAACCACCAGTTTGATATAATATATTGGTATTTTATTTTAGATATTTTGACCAAGTATAAAGATCACGAAGTAATACAATAATATCATTTCAGACGACGTCAGAACAGAATACTCCACAACTTGAAGAGTTTTAAGTTGATGGGCGCAGAATAATTGACTTCATGTACTTTTATGAGGAATTGCAAAAAATTGCCAAACACGATTCACCCCTAGGTTGTGATTTCAGTCATTTACAGCTTTTAAGAGAACAAGAAACTTCTTTTTAATGCCGACAAAATATAAAGTGTTCAAACCACTGTGATTGTTTTAATCTGTATTAACCTTTATTTTTTAATAAAAGATCATCAATGAAACCCATTTTCCATATCACACAAAACACTGATCATATTTTAAATTTCTTCATACAACAAATAAATAAAAAATAAAGCATACACTTTGGCCCCACCTTTTGCCGCCGGCTAACTACTACGGGCCCGTTGACTACGATCACTGTGTTCTGTGACTACGATATGCGACAAGCTAATGGCTGCATACAATGCGTGTTCTATGTGACATTCATATACATCCTACGTAGACGTGCGCGTAATGAATATGTAACTTGTGCGAAGCATCAATTCATGTCCAGGGTGCGTATACTAACACTGCGATGAGTCTGTGTGACTCGAAAATATCAATGTGGGTGTTCTATAAAAAGTTCCCACGCTCAAGGACTAGAGTCTTAATGCACAGCCATTCTAGGTGGTGTCACAGACGAAATTGTTAGGTAAATCTGTATCAATGTTTTATCTGCGACACCATTGGCGAATAAATTGTTTTTGTTTCTTTCTTTCTGATGGATAATTATAGGAATTCCACCCAAGCGATGCCGGAGAGGGCCAGCTAGTTTTTAATTAATTTTTAAATTGTTGTTGCACAGGTCCGCCGTCGACAGTATTAAGTTAGCAAAAGTCGCCATTAAGAAAATATCCCCGTTCGAACACCAGACATACTGCCAGAGGACACTCAGAGAAATCAAAATTCTCACCCGATTTAAACATGAAAACGTAAGTCAATTTAAACATATTATTATACTTACTTAAGTAAATTTAAAATCATATTTTCATTTGCTGGAGCGTGTTATGTGGAGATTAGGGCTTTCGAATACCGGTTTTTTTCAATACCGGTATTAATACCGGAAAGATTTTTTTCAATACCGGGATCCCGGGATCCCGGTATTGGAAAAATATTAAATTGGCGTAGATGTTTTTTAACTTAAAATTGGTACTTTCTGAAGCAAACGGCACCATAACAAACAGTTTTTACATAAAAATATTTTTTCACCAAATCAACTCAAAATTCTGCTTAAATTCTGTGGTTGATTTTTACACTGTGGATTGGTATGTCTATTTCATTGTCTCATGAAACGTTTAATAACTCCTTCACTCTATCTTACATCATGCAATATTGTATGAAATTGTATTTTCTTAAAAAAAATCACCAAGTATAGATTTTTAGATTTATTTGTATTTTGAGAATTGAGATATTTATTTATGCGTAGACTTAATTCTTACGAAAATATCGTTTGTTTCACATATCACATTATTTTATATACAATCTTATAAATACTTATATTATTATCAAATAATCAATTTCTTTTTAATTATCAATCATTATACCATCAACTGTATGATTTTCAATATAGAACTATTTTTGGATAAGGTCTTACGAAAATATATATTTATAGCCTCCATTGAATTTAGAAACTTTCAATATATAGTATATTTGTGACGCACTGTCTCAATTTACACTCATAATTAAACAAATACTAAGAAATGAATAAGCTGGAAATATTAAATAATGAGTGAAATAAGTGCCGAAAATTGTAATTTAAACCACTATCATTGTTGTCGTCTTAACCTATAGACGTCCACAGCTGGACGAAGGCCTCCTGCATGAATCTCCACAGAGCAGCTCCCAGCTACACGCTTGAGAGGTGGATGGACATCCACCTACTGGGGGAGTCGTCCAACTCTGCGGTGCGAGGCCGCCATTCTAGCACTTTGGGATCCCAACGCCTATCGGTTCTACGAACTATGTGCTCCGCCCCGCCCATTGCCACTTAAGCTTAGCGACTTTTCGAGCTATGTCGGTTACTCTGGTTCGTCTACGGATCTCCTTATTTCTGACGCATTTCATTTGATCAAGCAGGGATACTCCAAGCATAGCTCTCTCCATCGCCCGCTAAGTGACCCTGAGCCTTCTAATCCGGCCCATAGTTAGCGACCATATTTCGGAGCCGTAGCCGTTATCACTGGCAACACGCACTGTTCGAAAACTTTCGTCTTCAGGCACTGAGGAATTTTGGACGAGAAGATGTCGTGGTTTCCCAAACGCTGCCCAGCCGAGTTGGATTCAGCGGTTGAACTCTTTCTTGAAACTGGACCTACCTAACTGGACTGTATGTCCCAAGTATCTTATGTACTCATCAACAATTTCGAGTGCACTGTTCTCAACTAACACTGGGTGGGGCTGAACGTGTGCATTAGACATGATCTTCGTCTAGCTTATATTCATATAAGCTAGACGAAGATCACTTTAGATTGTGACTACTAAAATATGATAAACGACATTTTTGTAAAAAGTCGATTGAAGTCGAAGAAAACGATAATTTTGTCAAAAAACAAATTAATCTTAAATTCAATAGCTATTATTTAATAAAAAAATACGCCATAATGAAATATGTATTGTTATAAAACAGATTTCTGAACGTTTTGAGAGACAATGAAATAGACATGGCAAGCCACAGGGATCTAAATTCAAACACTAATTTTCCCCATGAGTGAACAAAAACGACTTTTCATCACTGTTTTTAAGCAATAAATGCGTTTTTTATGAGCTAATATGCATGAATACAAGTTTTAAACTTAGCCAAATAAAATACAGTGGCATGTACCAAGAAATATATGCAATAGTCACTGTTTCGTTTATAGTGTCGCCAATACCGGTATCCCGGTATTAGACATTTCAATACCGGTATTGAAAACCGGCGAAAAAAGTCCGGGATCCCGGTATTAGCCAATACCGGGATCCCGGTATTGGAAGCCCTAGTGGAGATCCTGAGTATATTCTGTGATATTCTATATTTATAAAATAAGTGTTTTATTTATTTAATTTTCTTAGTTACAACTTGCATTACAGGGGTTTCCCTAATTCACTAGTGTAAGCATAATTCCAGAAGTGGGCAAATAATAGAAATTACTTTAAAATATATGTTTGTACTCTCTTTATAACTTCCACGAGCGAATGGTCACAACGTGTAGCGATTTCACGAGAGACTCAATGTAAACAGTTAATTATGACAAAATGGTTAAACATAAAGATAACACTCACCCGGTCCGGCCATGATTGCCATCGCCAATCACCGAATCAAACTGCGATCCAAACACAAAAGCACTCAATAATCACTGAGACTGCCGGGTCTGCCGGCAGGAGACTGCTTTACCAAAGTCAAAATACTCGTATTTATGCAAATTGTTCCAATATGGCGTATCCCCGCCAAAGAACGAACCGAGTGAAATACATCGAATGAGTCAAATATCAGCCTAATTAAACATTCATCACTAAACAAATACACAATCTTATCTTTTCCAAAATATCAATTCAATTTTAAACGCAAAGCTGACACTAGTGTAGCTTAAATAATTCTTAACTATATTATTACAAACTAATGACGTAATGTAATTTTAATTATAACATGGAGCCCACACAGCAATCCTCGCGAGTTCACTCAGAGTAAAACAAATCAGATCCGTGTATGTTACAATACATGTCTAAAATGAAAACTTCGAAAACCTGTAAATGCGATGTATATTAAGGCTATGTAACATATTACATTGTATGGTTAATATTATTGTGTAAGTTCAAAATTATCACTTTCCAAAATATCCACTTTACTTTTCAAGTTCCTCAGAGCGAAAACATACTGAGGACCTCATTTTGGTCAGGCGGAAGAAAAATCCACATAACTTACTTTTATATGAATCTGTTTACTAGCGCGACAGGACAAAACGTCGTTACTCGCCGACACGGAGTTTTAGTCCTTAGTGATTTGCCGCTCTTCTTTCTTCTTCTTTTCCTTTTGAGGTTTCAGTCCCTTATGTCCTGTATCACTGCGACCGTTTCCGATCTATTGTGATATGACCTCCATTTTTAAATTTCCTCGCCAATGTCTGCTTCAGTCAGGAACAGCAGCATTTTCTTGACTGGAATACGGGAAGCATCCTCTGGGTTAATAATATGTTTGCCCAGATGGATGCTTCGTTTATGCATTAGAGCGGGACATTGGCAGATAATATGCATCGGAGTCTCACAGGATTCCTGGCATAGTCTGCAGATATCCGTGTCCCTAAGCTTAAGGTTAAACATGTGTCTGTTAAGACCGCAGTGACCTGTTAAAGCTCGTGCTAAAATGCGTAGGTTTTTCCTGCTGAGCGCTAGCGCCTCGGAGGCGGCCTTCTTATTGAAGGTTCTGACTAGCGCCTTTGAATGGTTTAGACCACGTAAGTTTCTCCACCGAGTGAGTGTTTCATAGAAGCAGTAGGTTAGCAGGGTGAGCTGCACCAGGCTTTTAGGTATACCGCAGACCGGCTCTGGTCCGATCTGCCTTACCTTAGCGCCCGTTTTAGCCAGGGTATCGGCGTTTTCATTGCCGGCTATACCCATATGCCCTGGAACCCAGCGAAGAACCACCTTGTTGCTACGGGCCAGGGTGGTTAGTTTGTCCCTGCAGCAGTCAACCAGTCTGGAGGTAATTACCTCTGACGATAAGGCTGATAGAGCTGCCTGGCTATCCGAGTGGATGTAAATAGTTTTGTTGCCGTAGTTCTCCTGCAGGATAGTTTCCGCACAAATTATTATGGCGTAAACCTCCGCTTGGAATATGGATGAGTAGACTCCCAGGTTACGGTAGAGCTTAGCCCGGGGTTTCTCTCCATAAATTCCACAACCTACGTCCTTGCCCGACTTCGAGCCATCGGTGTACCATTTGATGCTGCCCGATGGCCAAGTGATTCTGTTGTTTAGCCAGTCATCCCTATCCGGAATTTCTACCTTATAGGGCCTTTGGAAGTAGTGTTTAGGGGCCATCATATCGGATGGCATTCCTAAAACCGGGATCTCAAGCAACGAGTTATGAAAGTCCCTCAGTGCCCGGGAGATCCAGTTTTCCTTCCTTTGGCAGGTGATCCTGTATAAACTCATTCTCGCCTCCTTCCTCAGAAATATGTGGAGAGGAGGTAAATTTAGAAGAGCTTCCAGGGCTGCTCCTGGCGATGTGTTCATAGCTCCAGTAATAAGCAGGCAGGCGGTTCTTTGAAGGCTGCCAAGCTTATTCTGGGTAGTAATCTGTGTCGTTTTGCTACACCAGACTGCTGAGGCGTAGGTTATCATTGGCCTCACCACCGCTGTGTAGAGCCAGAAGGTGACTTTTGGTTTTAGTCCCCATCTGTCCCCTGCTAAACGACCGCAGACCGCTCTTAGAAATCTTAGAATATTTTAATTTTTTGTCTCTTATTGGTCAACATAAAACCTGAAGGAAATACAAGTTCTGTATTCCTTTATTAGTGGATTTTTCAGTGAGGTTTAACCTGTTTCTAACGTGTTGATTTCGTTTCAGATTATCGACATTAGAGATATATTAAGAGCAGACACCATCGACCAGATGAAGGATGTCTACATCGTACAGTGTCTAATGGAGACAGATCTTTACAAATTATTAAAAACACAGGTAAATGTTTAACATACATTTTTAGTTTATCTTTTTATACATAACTAGCTGTTGCCCGCGACTTCTGTTATTATGTTCGCAGCGTGATTTTATATAGCCTAAAGCCTTCCTCGATAAATGGACTATATCCAACACAACATTGACTTACCAATACCTTAGACGCACCATCGAAGCGCAAAAAACGGCACGGTCAAACTGTTCATAAATAGATAATATGAACAGTTCTCACCTCAGTCGCGCATGAGTACACCAAGCGACAACATGCCGTTTTGCTCCGTAAAAAAGTGCAAAAACAATCCGAAAGATGCGAAAAAAACGATGGAGTATCATATTTTAGGTTAGGAAATACTTTATATACATTTACTTTACGGTATACTAGCGAAATAATCACACAATCTTACCTAAATTAATTATTTTGTCATCATAATTACAATATTTCAAATGAGCAGCTATCGCATTCACACGCTTACGGGCCAATAGAGAACGCGATAGAGGCGCGTCTTAGCGAAATGGATACAAAAAATATGGAGTAGTTAATTTTTTATTTTTCTTATATTGAAGTTGTAAACTGGTACAATTAAAGTGCCCATTTTTTTTAATAAATTAATATGGGTATATTTAAAATTGGTAAGTAGTGTAAAAACCGTGTCGAATTCCTTAGATAAGAAATAATTCTTTCAAAATCATTATCTGGCAGTTATGATAATCATCATAGAAAAAGAAACCGTTGTCAATCTCTTAAAGAACGATGCCATATTTTTTTTTCTATTGAACAATTTTTTTTTATCGATTTTTGGGTAACTATATCGCAAACTTTAAAAATATTGCAGTTTCTTGTAATAATATTAATTAAAAAATAATATTAATTTATTTACAATATCCGATGCCCACACTTGAACACAATTTCACCATGTACAGTTCGCGCGCTAGTTGAATGCAGAATAAATATATGTGTCACCATACATTTACTCTGCATTCAACTCGCGCGCGAACTTTATATGATTTGAGCAAGGCCATTATTGAAAAATATATAGACGTATATGTATGTCTACACTATATGTAGACATTAAACATTGAAAAAGAGCATACTTCTAAAAGACAGGTTTATAAGTTAGGTACTCGTAGTTAAATATATTTCAAGGTACTTTTATTCATTTTTTGTCACTAGTTTTTGTATTTATTAAGAACTAGACTAGATTCTCCCTAATTTTCCGGGATAAAACGTAGCCTATATCCTTCCCCAGGATATAAACTACATACCAAATTTCAGCAAAATCAGTTGAAATGATGGGATAGCGTAGCAGACAGACAGACAGATCTTCGAAATCGGTGTACATTTTTTTTATACGCACCGTATTTAGAACCTCCTCCTTTATTGAAAGTCGGTTAAAAAAGTAGCCTATATCCTTCTCCGGGATGTAATCTATCCCTATACCATATTTCATTAAAATTGGTTGAAAAGATGGGCCGTTAAAGGGTAGCAGACAAACAGACAGACAGACAAACACACTTTCGCATTTATAATATTAGTATGGAATTCAATTCGTGAATTTCGTGAGAGGGATTCGAACCCGCGACATGTTACTACTTAATGAAATTTTTATCCTGCCAAGAAGTAACTGTGTTATATTTAGATAAAATACGTAAATAAAATATTTAATACATAATAACACATAAACACACAAATACATAAAGATAATTTTCATAAAATCATCATCACCAATAAAGTATTAAAAAAAATAAAAATATCAAATACAAATTTGTCGACTCCTATATCACTTTACTTCGGAACACAGAAAGTCTTCCGCTGATTCATTGCAAAATGTCGTATGTGTCGAACTTTTATTACAAGATTTAACCCTAAGTATGAATCTATATGGTTGGTTTTTGTGAACCGTTTGGTGTCTCAGTCTGTATTATATATAGCTGCGATTGTATAAGCGATTGTGGACGCTTTTTGAGTATTATTTTGTAGGTAATGT
Organism: Erebia epiphron; assembly: GCA_963932025.1. NCBI lineage: Eukaryota > Metazoa > Arthropoda > Insecta > Lepidoptera > Nymphalidae > Erebia > Erebia epiphron. Next base: position 39,560,090 of record OZ009948.1, on the reverse strand, counting down.
TGTATCCTTAGTTGGTAAATCGATGCAACACAAGAATAATTTTTGAATTCGAACCAGTAGTTCCTGAGATTAGTGCGTTCAAACAAACAAACTCTTCAGCTTTATAATATTAAGTATAGATATATTTTATATATGTGCACACATGTAAATGAATACTGACATCGACATAATATATATATAGCTTATTTATTTAATTCAGGCAACGCAAAGCCCATAAAATATAAACATAATAGAAAATACAATAACAAAAAAACCGGCCAAGTGCGAGTCGGACTCGCGCACCGAGGGTTCCGTACAAACATGTAATAAATTTTAAATAATTATAAAAACTACTTACTAGATCTCGTTCAAACCAATTTTCGGTGGAAGTTTGCATGGTAATGTACATCATATATTTTTTTTAGTTTTATCATTCTCTTATTTTAGAAGTTACAGGGGGGGGACACACACATTTTACCACTTTGGAAGTGTCTCTCGCGCAAACTATTCAATTTAGAAAAAAATGATATTACAAACCTCAATATCATTTTTGAAGACCTATCCATAGATACCCCACACGTATGGGTTAGATGAAAAAAAAATTTTTGAGTTTCAGTTCTAAGTATGGGGAACCCCAAAATTTATTGTTTTTTTCTATTTTTGTAAGAAAATCTTAAGGCGCTTTATACCAATCTCATACTTTTCCAGGTACACTTTAAAGAAATAGGAATCACAGCTGTGGGGATATCATGGTATCAAATTAAAGGTCATGTATTCAGCGTTCGTTTGACCATATAAAACATGTACACTCCATACAAATTTTCTGCATAAATACGTACATATCGAACGCATGAATCGCTTAAAATGACGAAAAATGGGGTCTGTTCAGGAACCCTCATTTATGTATCCGCTGCATATTTTAGTTAGTAATTTATAAAAAGATGATGGCATATATAGTCCTCTATCTAAACTATGTCACATTGTGCATTCAAGTAATGTACGTAGTCAATTATGCGTCCCACCATATTTTTTTCATACTTTTTCTAAGGAAAATATCAGAGCATTTGATTTTACGCCTCAGTTTGCGCTGAAACGCGCTCGTGAACGGACGGGTGTATCACTTTTTGTCAAAAATTTTATTACGATTTCGCGAGTGCAGTGTTTGTATACTGCGGATGGAAAAAATTGATATTTTTATTGAAAACCGAAATAAAAGTAATTACAACACCAAAATTTATTTGGAAAAGCTATATACAATGTAACTACTATTTTTGACCGACTTCAAAAAAGTAGGAGATCCTGAATTCTTTTTTCTATCTTTTTCCGAGTTTTTTCTTTTCAAAGCAAGTAGGTAGGTATACCGATTTCTACGACATGTCTAAACCAGTTTTCGTAAAAGATCGAAGTTCACGAAATGTTCCATAAATATTTCTGAACCAAACTACTTAATCAACCTAGTTTCTGTGACCAACTCCCGATTCCATCATGAGACCCTGGAAACCAACTACTTTCTAGGTCTTTAGTACCTACTTGGCAAGACAAATCCAATGAGCCCAAACACGAAGGAGTTAAGATGAGTATTTGAAGAGGTCCTGCGACCACCTTCCGATTCCATCATGATACCCTGGACGCCAACTAAATTCTAGGTCTTTAGTACCTACACGATAAGACAAATCAATGTGCTCAAACGCGAAGGAGTTACGATGAGTATTTGAGGAGTTCCTTGCTCCACCATGAGTTCACCCGTGAAGATGGTCATGTGTTCATATTTCAAATATCAGCTAAATCGGTTGAACTCTTCAAGTTCAATTCTTGAAAAATTCCTTTCACATTCATAGTCATTATAATATTACTAGCTGATGCCCGCGACTTCGTCCGCGTGGATTGAGGTTTTTTGGTTCCCGCGGGAACTCCTTAGTTTTCCGGGATAAAAAGTAGCCTATGTGTTATTCCAGACTATAATCTATCTCTGTGCCAAATTTCATCCATATTCGTTCAGCCGTTCGGGCGTGATTGAGTAACAAACATCCATCCATACATCCATCCATCCAAACTTTCGCATTTATAATATTTATTATTATTATATATTGCATTATATTATTTAATATTTGATTATTAAGACTAGCTAATGCCGGCAACTTCGTCCGCGTGGTTTTAGCTTTTTGGATTCCCGTAGGAACTCCTTAATTTTCCGGGATAAAAGTAGCCTAGGTATGTCACTCTCCAGGTCCTCAACTATACCCATACCAAAAATCACGTCAATCCCTTGCTCCGTTGCGGCGGGATTGAAAGACAAACCACCAAATCAACAAACCAAAAAACAAAAACACTCACATTTATTTTATTAGTATGATTACGTTACTATAGTTACTAGGACTAGGTTGCGGCAAACGCGCAACGACACAGAACAAAGGAAGTATATAGAAGGCGAACACTTACCTATAGGTAATTTTCTGTGGGAACAAGTATTGCTAAATTCACGCATACACATGTTATCATTATTACTATTTGTCATTTTATCTCGCTAGCTAATGCCCGCGACTTCGTCCGCGTGGAATGCTTTTCGTAAGAAACGTTTTCGTTCGAACGTTTCTTAAAATTTCAGCTCTATTTCAAACAAATAAGAACTTTTGTACCATATTTCATTAATTATCATTAACTATATTTTCATTTTCAACATGTTATAAATGAAAATAAAATTGGCGATAGAAGTGAAACCGAATATTATAAAAAATTAAAAAAAAATTAAAATATAAACCTTAAAACTAAGACATTAAAGTTAATACGAATGTAGGATATTTATATTTAAGACCTTTAATCTAGTAACAACGCGAGCACGTCGGAGCGAGGTGTTGGTGACGCGAATCCACACGTTTACCCCCTACCAAAAAGTGCTCAACGCGGCTAAAGAAGTTTTTCACTTCGGCACTTCAAAAACCGGCCACGGTGACGGGGACAAAAACATGAATCCGTCACTTTCTTAATAAATAAATAAGAGTGTAAAGGCATAAAGCTATCTCGGTCTATCAGTCACAATATGGCTCCATCTATAGTTGTATTTTATCTGAGATTGGCCGCTTCTTCATTGACCGACACCGGCACCGACACGGCAGCTATATACATATACCTACCTATTTTATTTTACAGTAGGTCGTGAACTCGCGAAGCGCGAACAAGAGCGATGGCAGCGTAGGTATAACAAATTATATTTGATGTATTCATACTTCCATACTAATATTATAAATGCGAAAGTGTGTCTGTCTGTCTGTCTGCTACGCTTTAACGGCCCATCTTTTCATCAATTTGGTATAGAGGTAGGTTACATCCCGGGGAAGGACATTGGCTAATTACTTTATATAACTTTTTATCCTGGAAAATTAAGGAGTTTCCGCGTGAATAAAAAAACTTAATCCACGCGGACGAAGTCGCGGGCATCATCTAGTTTATTATATAATATATTTGAGACGCAAAAAAAGAAGTAGGTATCAGTAAACGGTTTTAGGTGCGGTTTTAGGTTTTCATAAAAGAAACATAGGTATTTAGATGGCGTGTATGATACAATTTTATGTGAAAAACTGTGTGTGACCCGGATAAGTTTTTCAATTATTTCCGTACTAGATGATGCCCGCGATTTCGTCCACGTGGATTACGGTTTTTTGATTCCCGCAGGAACTCTATAATTTTCCAGGGTAAAAAGTACCTAGCTTATGTCCTTACACGGGATACAACCTATCCCTTTACGAAATTTCATCAAAATCGGTTGAATAGATGAGCCGCGAAAGCGTGGCAGACAGACAGACACACTTTCGCATTTATAATATTAGTATGGATGCGTAGAGACAGCTTTGATTATTTACTAATGAACTGTATGGAAAAATGCAAATATGAATTGTGTACGAGAGCCACGGGGGCGCGGGGGCGCGGGGCGGGATCTCTGATTCGGCGACGCTGGCAGCGACGCGCTAAGTTACCAACTTACCTACTTAGCGCGTCGTCGCCAGTGGTGCGCCCAGGGTTGCCAGGTGTTCGGTATTTTAGCAAGTAAAACAAAAATGCCGAAGTATGAGTGGTTCGGTTTATTCAGTTTCATACATAATGAAGTATAAGATTTGCCGCAATATATTAAGTGACGTTGCCGGTTCGTACACGCGCAGATCGTGACGTTTTCCATTTCTTTCTTTCGAATCGTGTCGAAACGTGAGCGAAGGTCAGTCATTTGTGATTTTTGATTTCAAATCAAGCGTAGACATGGTGAAGCCTAAATTATGCATACCTGTAACTTTTAATGCCTACTGCCATAATATGCGTAATTTTATAAAATAAATCTATACTAATATTATAAAGAGGTAAAGTTTGTGAGTTTCCGACGTTGTATGGGGTAATCTCTGGATCTACTGAACCGAATTTGAAAATTCTGGTACCAATAGAAAGACACATTGTTTGTGAGTGTCATAGGCTATACATATATTAACCCGAAAAATTAGAGAGTTCCCGTGGGAATTTAAAAAACTTATTTCACGCGGACGAAGTCGCGGGCATCTGCTAGTATTGTGTAAAATAATTATTATCAGTGGTTTTTGTTCCTATCAACGGTCTCGTCCTTGTTCGGTAGTTTTCAAAACCAAATTTGGCAACCCTGGCCGCGGTCACTCCGGCGGACTTTACTATTTTTTTATTTTACGATTATTCTTTTTAGGGTACCGTACCCAGAGTGTGCCACCGGGACCCTATTACTAAGCCTGCGCTCTCTGTCCGTTTGTCTGCCAGCGGGCAGTAGGTATCACATGAATCGTATGAATGAGAATGAATGAAATTACACTTTTATTGTACACCACATAAAAATACACCTGAAATAAAAAAAATACACCACAATGAAAACCTGTCATGTGCGAGTCGGACACAAAGGGTTCCGTACCATTTAGTTTTACATTTGACATGTATAGTACGCGCGCGAGTTGAATGCATCGCTACTGTATGTGTCACCGTACAATATTAGCTCTGCATTCAACTCGCGCGCGTACTATAGGTACATAGAAGAACACTGTACCTAGCGTTTGTGAATGATCGGGCGCATACCTACATACCTAATCTATCTATATTAGTAAGTATGTCAATCTTTTTTCTATCTATTCTATATAATATATAAAATCGTCTGTCCTGACTGGCTATCAACGCACAGCCTAAACCGCTGGGGTTAGAAACTTGAAATTTTGACAGTAGGTTCCTTCTATGATGTTGGCGCTCACTAAGGAAGGATTTTTCAAAATTCCACCCCTAAAGGGTTGAAATAGGGGAGAAAGTTTGTATGAAAGTCCATCATCTTTCAAGTTATATTCATGAAACTTGGTGTATGAGCTTTTGGTAAAAAATAAAGAAGTACGTGTGTCACTGTTTTTGGGAATTCCGCCCCCAAAGGGGTAAAATAGAGGTTGAAAGCTTGTATGAAAGTCCTTCATTTTTCAAGTTATAGCCATGAAACTTGGCATTTGGGCTTTCGGTTAAATATGAAGAAGTACTTGTGTTGCCATTTTTGAAAATTCGACCCGCAAAGGGTTGAAATAGGGGAGGAAAGTTTGTATGAAAGTTCTTTATTTTTCGGTTTACATCCATGAAAATTGGTATTTGGGCTTTCGATTAAATATAAAGAAACACGTGTTTCAGGATTTTTGGAAATTTCACCCCCAAGGAATTTTTAAAAATTTCTGCGAGCGAAGCAGGGGCGCGTCCGCTAGTATTTACTGTAATAATGTGGCGCGGAGGCATAGATATTAGGTATGTAATGTAGTAAATAAATAACAATCAAATATTTCAAGTAACAAAATTGGTTAGTTGGCTATAAAATCGAGCGTAGAGCGTAGTGCTATATATGCGTACAGATATATATTGTAGTGTGGCGAGTTTTATACCTACAGTTGGTTGCCGCCTGATTGTATATCGGGCCTTAATGCGGTTCACAGAATACATCTACTTACGAAGTTTCAACAGTATAGTTCTTATAGTTTCGGAAAAAAGTTGCTGTGACATACGGACGGACAGACAGACAGACAGACAGACAGACAGACAGACAGACAGACATGACGAATCTATAAGGGTTCCGTTTTTGCCAAATTTGGCTGCGGAACCCTAAAAACATATTGTATTAGAATTGCCTAAAATATTACAAATTTACATACTTACTTCAATAATAACGAACTAGAACTTTATATCTTCTATAAACAACATAAATAAATAATGTAATATCCATTATCGCTATTCGTAAAACTCTTAGTTCTCTTCAGTAGGTAATTAATTCAATCAAAATAAAAACTTCAACTTTAATATAAATTAAAATTAATTTCGTATAGATAAGAGGATTAAGGTTTTAATAGCTATTTAAACTATGCCAAATTTATAGGTCTAGACCAGAGGTGCAATCATGTAAGGATTGCCGATCAAATCGTATAAGTTCGGTTTCAAAATAAAATAAACCATAAAACATTGTATTAGAGGTCAATTTCGTGTATCCATTCGTATACGCTTAGGCTATCGTACATACCTAAACGTATGAGAATGGATGCACGAAATTGAGCTCTAATTCAATGCTGTTATGGGGGGCTGCGTTGAATTAATCCCAAAAGATCAAAGCGCTGTAGAATTTTGCCTTTGAAATGGAACATGCTAAGAGCTTAGTAATACACATATTGCTCTTGGCCCAATCCATACAAATATTATAAATGCGAAAGTGCGTCTGTCTGTTTGTCTGTCTGCTACGCTGAAGCGAACCATTTTTAAAACCGATATTGATAAAATTTTGTATAGACATGGGTTGCAGCCCATGGAAGGAAATAGGCTGCTCTTCATCCCGGAAAATTAAGGAGTTCCTTATACGTACTAGATGACTACTCCGTCGAAGGGCGGAAAATTAAGGAGATCCCACGGGAATCAAAAACCATAATCCGCGCGAACAAAATCGCGGGCATCATCTAGTATAATATAATAAAAAAATATAAATAGTATGAAATATATAAATGTACTTATGAAAAATACCTTTGCTTTCAAACCTCTGTAAAATACATATTTATGTAGTAACTAAATTTCAGGTTGTTTTAATATCAAGTTTCAGTTTATATTTACAAGGTTATTCCATTCCCCAGACATATATACATAATAATTATTACAAAAAATAACTCTGGACAATGTTGTATTTTATTACTTGGTTTGTTAAAAAATATATCTTTCCAGCCGAATTTTACTAACGAATAAAAATAACAGCGACTGTGTGGATTTACTGAAAACTTAGAAAACACGTCTTGGTTTGTTGTTGAGAACTTCGAAGTCCGTATCGGATGTTCGATTTTCTGGAATAACTATTGTTCATTTCGGAAGCAATAATTGTCAATTTATAATTAAGTGACTAACCTAATCTTAAAGGTCTAGCTCCACTACAGGGGCGCGGCGCAGGCCGGCACGTAGTGGCAAGTTTTCTTTGTATGAGGTTGTGTGGAGCTGGGCCACCTAAAGCCGGGTCCGCTGCGCCTTGTTATCGTGTTTTGCTAACACAAACGTGTTTATTATAACCAAGGTCATGCTATTTGGGGGCGTGGCCTAACTGTTTTGAAAGTGTTTTTGTTTGCCGCCTCGGATGGAAAACATCCCCGCGTTCGCCTGCGGGGGGGCCGGGGGGAACTTTAATTCATTTCGTATCTGTGCTCGCCAGAGGCACAACTCGTCAAATCTCTTTGTTTTTCGGTTTAGATAAGCGGTATGATCTTACTCTATGATCCTCGCTACGTCAAAGTTTTTAGCTATATAGACAAAGTACTCTGTGGTTTTTAGGATGGTGTTTTTATGATTGTACGTACTTGATCAATAAATTAAAAAAAAAATATGTTACTAACAAAAATAATCTAAACCTACTCGAAAATCGCAGTGGACGGCCTGTTATAAAATTATGTTTCACTAACGTGTTAGCAAAACAATATTTTGTTCGTAACAAGGCGCAGCGGACCCGGCTTAAGAGTCACGGCACAGAGATGCAATGCGCGACGCGTCACGCGTTCAAATGTTCAAACTCATACAAATAATATGTACCTATTTGCCGCGTGCCTCTCAAGTGGGGCAAGACCTTAAAAATGGTGTGAACAAAAAGTCAGCCATCGTAATTTAGAGACAATAATATCCCGGGTCACGGTATACTCAACAGTTCAAGGGTTTACTTATAGAAAGAATTGTTGGCAATCTTCAGCTTTATTAAGACTAGAACATTTATGCCCTGTTTTGTTCCAGAAATTAAGTAACGACCACATCTGCTACTTCCTGTACCAAATCCTGCGGGGGCTCAAATACATCCACTCGGCGAACGTGCTGCATCGGGACCTCAAGCCCTCCAACTTATTGTTGAACACCACCTGTGATCTAAAGGTTATATTATATACCTATATATATATTATGTTTATCAATCATCAAATAAATATTATAAATGCGATAGTTTGGATGGATGGATGCATGGATGGATGTATGGATGGATGTTTGTTACTCAATCACGCCCGAACGGCTGAACGGATCTGGATGAAATTTGGCACAGAGATAGATTATAGTCTGGAATAACACATAGGCTATTTTTTATCCCGGAAAACTAAGAAGTTCCCGCGGGAACCAAATAACCTCAATCCACGCGGACGTAGTCGCGGGCATCAGCTAGTTAGAACATTCTCGTAGTTCTTTATGGCACAAACGCGGGGATCTGTCCCCGAGTGTTCGTGATCGTTTGTCAAACGTACGATTCGACCTCATCAGGAGGTAAGGAGTTCATAGATGCCTGCACGTCAAAAAACACGTATGAACTCCTTAAACAATTCGAATACTTTTAAAACTATCAAATGATTACGGTTTTCTTAGACAGTTGGGCCTGTGGCCTGAAAAAATCTAACGTGACAAAAATGCGGTAACTCTTTGTCCTAATCCTATCTGTCTGTACCTGTCTTTCATTTTTAGGGTTCCGTAGCCAAATTTGGCAAAAACGGAACCCTTATAGATTCGTCATGTCTGTCTGTCTGTCTGTCCGTCCGTATGTCACAGCCACTTTTTTCCGAAACTATAAGGACTATTCACTATACTGTTGAAACTTGGTAAGTAGATGTATTCTGTGAACCGCATTAAGATTTTCTTACAAAAATAGAAAAAAAAAACAATACATTTTGGGGGTTCCCCATACTTAGAACTGAAACTCAAAAAAATTTATTTTCATCTAACCCATACGTGTGGGGTATCTATGGATAGGTCTTCAAAAATGATATTGAGGTTTGTAATAGCATTTTTTTCTAAACTGAATAGTTTGCGCGGGAGACACTTCCAAAGTGGTAAAATGTGTTCCCCCCCCCCCCCTGTAACTTCTAAAATAAGAGCGTGATAAAACTAAAAAAAATATATGATGTACATTACCATGCAAACTTCCACCTAAAATTGGTTTGAACGAGATCTAGTAAGTAGTTTTTTTGAAAATTTAAAACTTACTACATGTTCGTACGGAACACTCGATGCGCGAGTCCGACTCGCACTTGGCCGGTTTTTCATTTTGCACCCTTCCAAGTAGCTCTCTGTAGCGAGAGAGTACGCGATAGTCGTAAGAAGCTGTCGCAGGTTCGAACCGAAATTCGCAATTTTGTTTTTATTTTTAAATAGAATCGCATAAGTAATTAACTTTGTTCTTACAAGGTGTCCGACGACGCCACACGGCTTGTTTTCTAAGTCTCATTTTCATTCGATAGCAGGTAAATCACATTCGGATTTCTAAGCGCGAGCAATTTCTAAAACGCATGCCATAAGACTCTTATATTGATTAACATTTTAATTTGTCGATAGAGAACACATTGGAAGTGCGGTCGATTTCTGTAACGCATGCCGAAGACCTGAACGTAAAAACCGTTCTCAAAAGTTTGTCAAATTTTTGTCTAAATAAAAAATTAGCGCATGATTCCCTAGGGTTTGTAACGAGTGGGAAAGGTTTTATAGTGACACGTTACAAAAAATATTTCTATGAGGTCTGGAGGAGTTGCTTTATATACTTACAGTATACATTACCGGGATATTTCAGTTGGTTTCACATTGGACCTTTGTTGTCAAAGGCCGATGCTCAGCTTGAACAGCTACTCTCGCCCGCCGGTGGTGTTGGACAATAATTGGGAATTACTAATTGAAAGATAGATTTTGATACTGACATGAATTATACTTTAATATCAGTTCTGCAAAGTGGGAGCTTACGACTAAAATGGACGCATCACTCCTAACCAGTTTAGCTACAACGCACTGACCAACTTAGTCCGTCGCGGAGATGCTGGGGCCATACCGTGGACCTGCAGTATAGGTCACGGCGAGAGGGGTGCCTTGGGGAACAACCTCTTTCGCGCGGCGCTCTTTCGGCCCAGCGCCATGCACGTAGACTCGCCAAGCCACCTGGTTCTTCACGTTAGGTCACTTTCGCAGCACTCATTTACAAGCACGGCTTTTCACTCACGTACTTATACTAGCGAATCACAAGATCGAGTATATGGGGACACTCTCTATACATATTAAACTCAAAATATGTTTCACCATGCCGGGTGTACCAAGATGGCCTCCAAAGAAAAATGAAAAGGAAAAACTTTAAAGACAATTAATCATGTTGCGAGTCGGGGCACTACGCGTAAAAAGGATGGAAGATCCCTAGAGTCGGGTCGTTGTTAATTACTATCGGAGTTAGAAGGAGGTGGTGCAGAGACCACCTCGTGAAAATAATCATCGCCTAGGACTCCACGAGCCTATGACATGGCGGTTCCTTCAAGTCATCTCGTCCTTCGGAACTCGCGTGAAAACGTGTGCACTTTTCGATCGCTCGAACCCGCCTGTCCGTCGATCCGCGATGCGCGTGCGGCGCTAGTTTCGTGGGGTGAGCAGGAAAGCTATTCCTAAGTCGCTACGCGAGAGAAAGGGAGGGATAGATTTTCTAGTCACTCTATTGCATCCATTATACAGGAAGTCATGAACTGTGTTGCCTGATTCTATTGATTAGCTGCGTTCAATTTGCAGACTATATCATGTTTTAAGATTGAATCGGGTGAGATGGGTAACTTTATAGATAAAAATTAGGTAGTGTGTTCCACCACACTACAATACCCCCTTTTTCGGATAAGAGACAACGCAGTTGTCTCTACAGCCGCGGCAACCCGGAAGAAAAAATTTTCCTAAGTGTGAACTTAGCCTAAATATTTTTGAAAATATAACTATTAAAATGTTCGTTTGACCCTACCCTAAGTGTTATATTAATGAAAAAAAAAGTATAGTAAAAATTAAATTGTAATGTTAGTTGTGTTAGTGTTATATAGTAGAGTTAACCTAATTACCTTTCAGAATTGTCCTGGATGTGTATTTGAGCTCTAATTTTGATATCGTACATACTAAGCTAGTATACTTCACGCTTCCATACTGTTCTTAAATATTTATGTACCTGATCAGGGTTTGATAACTAATTATTTTTAGTATTGTGTTAGGGTTTCTTCTGTAAGTACTAATTATCTAATTTATCTGTATGTTACGTACTATGTACTATATACAAGCTATATACACGGTGTGTGTACTTGCAGTTTGCTTGCGTGGGGCTACAAATGTGGTGCCTTGGCATCGCAACTCAGTGCACGGTATGTCGTCCTGCGGTCCCACATTTGTAGCTGAAAAAGCTAACTAATGTTGGACCTGTGTAGGTATTGTATGATTGGTGATGTGTTATTACCTGCTTCGTATTACCACGAAGTGTAATGGATAATAACCCGTAAAAAGTTTGCTGAAAATGAACAAGAGAAAATTTCGACTTGTGAAAAAAAATTTGTCCTCAAAAAAACATTAGATGTAGTGTCACCCTACTGTGAGTGGCCTACTATGTAATAGTAATTTCCTGGTGGGATACATAGGAAAATAAGAAATTTAAGAAATAATGTGTGTCAGGCTATGTCCTTTATGTGTGGCAGCCTTGAGTGAGTGTTGTATTTTAGTACAACTAGTTTCAAGTAGTATTGAAATTGTTTCAAAATTTAAACTTCATAAAATTATTTCATGAGGCCTAAAGTACTAGATAACATTTCTTAATGTTCTATAGGAGTTTAATGAATATGTTTTAACTTTAAACTCGAGTTTTAATGATTGTATAAAGGTGTACATTATGTTATAGTCATAATGCTAAAGTGAGTTTTAAATTTGTAAATAATTGGTATTAAAAAAGGTTAAAGTGTTTTTCTTTTTTCAATGTACATTGTGTACCTACCTGAAATTTTGTAAGGTAATGAATGTTATAGTAAAAAGTTGTTTTTGAAAGTGTCGTTATCAATTAGTGTGATAGGAGAGATTATGTAGTAGAAATTAAGTTTTTATAAATGTTAGCCAAGGTTGTGCCATAGTATGTAAGAAATTGTTATTTTAATTAACTGTTTGTTATGTATTTGTATATAAGTTATGTAGAGGATAGTTGCGTGAACTTAATTATATCTTTTATATGATATTTACCTTTTGTTTTTGTTACTAAGTCCTCTAAGATGTAGACTAGGTCTGAAATTTTTTCTACTACTTTGCTTTTTATGAACCTTGGTGCTAGTTTTGCAGAGAAGAAGTTTGCTGCGTTAGACTGTACAAAATTTTTCCTCCAGACTATGTCATTTAAGCTGCAAACTACTTTTTTCCTCCTAAGGTTGTATCTGTGTGCATTGCGTTGGTAAGCAACTGTTAAGGCGTCCTGTACCTTGCTAAACACGTCAGATAATTCTGTGAGTGCAGTGGCGAACGTATCTCTATCTGCAATACTCAATTCTTCTGAATTTTTTGGTAAGGCGGAGTAAAGTTTGTGTAACTGACCATCTATTATGATATCCCTACCTGTTGCTAAAAAATAAGGAGTATATCCTGTTGCAATATTGACTGAGCTATTCAGAGCTAGTTGTACTCTGGGTAAATGCTTTGACCAGGTGCGGTGGTCATTTTCTACTAAAATTGATAAGCAAGTTTGAACAGTCTGATTATATCTTTCTACTGTGTTTGATTGTGGAGAGTAATATGCATTATAGAAAATTTTAGGTATATTGAATGTATTGCAAAATTCCTTAAAATTTTTGCTTTTAAAAATTGTTGCATTGTCCACTGTCAGAATAAAAGGTGTTCCTGATTTAAGTATTATTTCTGATTCTAAAAAGGAAGTTACTGTTTTGGTGGTTGCTGTCCTTAAGGGATGCAACCAACAATATTTAGTAAATATATCTACTACTGAGAGTATGTATATATGACCAGAGTAGGATTTTGGCAGAGGGCCTATTATATCTAATGATAGTGTATGCATGGGATATCTCATCATTTTTTGATTAGTCATCAATCCATGTGGTTGAGAGTTTGAATGCTTATAGGCTTTGCAAGTATCACAGCTGTTAATGAATTTTACCACATCTTTGTACATTTTTGGCCAGTAATAAGTCTGTGATAATTTATAATAAGTTTTTGAAATGCCAGGATGAATTGAATCTATGTTACTGTGGCTTTCTATCAAACAATCGTTAGTTTTCTCTTGTGGAATGACTAGTTTCCATGTATTTATATTTAAATTATGCTTAGGTTTTGAAAATCTATATAATATGTTATTTTGTATAGTGAAATTTTTGAAATTTTGGGGTTTTTCTAGACAGCCTTTATAAGTTTTTATGTACCACTGGTCTGTTGTATTAGCAACTCCTCCTGAATAAGATACTAGATTTATAGATGATCTAGATAGGGCATCAGGAACTATATTTAATTGGCCTCTTTTGTGTCGAATATCAAAATTGTATTGTGATATTTGCATAGCCCATCTTGCTAAACGACCAGATGGGTTATTGAGAGATTTAAGCCATTTGAGGCTCATGTGATCAGTTATAACAGTAAATTTAGTTCCCTCTATGTATGGGCGAAAATGGTTAATTGAATCCAGCACTGCTAGTAATTCTCTTTCGGTTGTGCTGTAGTTTCTTTCTGTTTTTGACAGAAGTCTGGAGTGGAATGCTACGGGGTGTTCTACTCCGTCACATTCTTGAGTTAAAACGCTACCTATGCCTACTGACGAAGCATCGCAATGCAGAACGAAAGGCTTAGTATAGTCGGGGCATGCCAGTACCGGAGCCGTTGTTAGTGCCTTTTTTAACTTCTCGAAGGCTTCCTTTGCTTCGTCCGACCACTGGATTCCATCTTTGCCCTTTCGTTTGCCGAGCATTGCGGTCATAGGTGCTATAATAGATGAAAAATTTTCTACGAATCTCCTATAATAAGAACAGAGGCCTATGAAACCTCTGAGTTGTTTAGCAGTAGTAGGTAATGGAAAGTTCTCTATACACTTGAGTTTGTCAGGATCTGTTTTTAGTCCTGATGAATTTACTATGTATCCGAGGTATCTAAGTTCTTCCCTACAGAATTTGCATTTTTCAAGGTTTATAGTTAAGCCTGAATTTTTTAAAGAATTGAAAACTTTATTTAGTATTTGAATATGAGTTTCGAAATCTTCAGTAGCTATGAGTAAATCGTCCAAATAAGCAAAAACTTTGTCACCGAACTGGTGTAGGAACAAGGTGTCTACTAATCTTTGCATCTCTGCACCAGCGTTTGAGAGTCCGAAAGGCATCCTACGGAACTCAAAGAGACCCCTACCTGGTACTATGAATGCTGTTTTTTGACACGAAGAACTTGTGTCTAAACCACTGGTAGGGTTGTCTTTATTATCTAGTGGGATCTGCCAATAAGCACTAGACAAATCTAGGGATGTCAGGTAACGTGCTCCTTTCAAGTTATCTAGTATGGAACTGATGTAAGGAATGGGATATGAATCCTTTATTGTGACGTCGTTAAGTTTCCTAGCGTCTAAGCAAAATCTTAAAGATCCGTCCTTTTTTGTTGCCATTACTACGGGATTAGCCCATGGTGACCTAGATGGAGCGATCACGCCTAGCTCTAACATCCTGTCCACTTCCTCATTCAATGCTTTTAATTTAGTTGGGGATAATGGGTAGTATCTTTGCTTGATGGGTGGGCCTTCTGTTACTATCCTGTGTTTTATTAAGTCCGTTTTACCTAAACCTACCTGTTCAGCAGAAATTTGTTTAAATTTATTTATAATCTTATTAATTTCCCTAGCCTTGCTGGGTGGGAGTTTATCTCTAGGAATAATAGTATGTATTTCATTTGCTTCTGATAAGTTAGTTTTTGTACCAGTGTCTGATTGTACTGTAAGGTTTTTAGTTAAAGCTTGCAAATTCAAAATCTTGAATGTGTATAGGAAATTCATGCCTAATATGATGTTTTTGTCTATGGAAGGACTTACTAGAAATTCTACATTTCTAATTTCGCTGTTGAGTGATACTGGTAAGGTCATTGTGCCTAAAATGTTCACTCGAGTACCGTCTGCGGTTGTAGCGTTAATAAATGTTCTATGGAGTGGAATAGAATCTAAAAATATTCTATGGAAGTTTTTCCCTAGGACGCACATGTTTGCCCCTGTGTCTATGAGTCCTACTAAGTTATGGTCTAATACTTGAAAGTCTAGGTATAGTCTATTATCGTGTTGGACTATGCTAATCTCCGGGGATATTATGTTGTAATTAATCTTTTTTGGATGTTCTGGGGCTACAATATCACCGGTCGCCTCTAGTTTTTTTTGTTATGAAATGATTTTTTAATTAATGGTTCTGGAATATTTTCATTTGTCCTATTTGTGCCAGCTGTTTTATTTTTATTACAGCGTGGGCAAGTACTTGTCAGAACATTAGGTAAGCGACAGTTAAAGCAAACTGGACCCTTAAAAGTCCTGCACTCCCTATAAGAGTGGTTAGGCTTGTTGCATTTTTTGCAGACGACTGTACTTGGTTTTTGAAACTGAGAATTTCTACTTGTATTTAAGTTTTTAGTAGTGTCGCCTGATGAGCTGCTTGGCAAAGCATATGCCTCATAGTTGCGGCTCAGTGTAATAAGTTGGCTAATTGAAGTTATTGTGTTGTTAGCTAACAAAGATGCGTAACAAGAGAGTAAATTATGTTTGATGATTTCTAATAGTGATGAATCTGGAATTGGGTTTGCCAATTTGCCATTTAAATCTCGTATGTGGGTTACAAAAGCAAATACTGTTTGCTTAGTACTTTGCTTAGTGTCTCTTATTACTTTTTCGGTTAAAAATTGAAAATCAATAGGTTGAAAGTTGTTTTTAAATTCTTGGCATACTTAATTCTGGCCAGGTAGTTACTTGGTCTCTAATTTGCCTATAGAATTGCAAAGCTGTACCCTGCAGTAGCTCGGAAAATCCACGTAGCACTATTTTGACGTCCACGTCTCTGGCTCGCCTTACTTCTTCAACCCTATTTAGAAATTCAAATACACAGGTATCTCCTGCAAATTTTATATTCCATGATCTTAAATTTGCACGGTTGTCTATGTTGTAAATTACGGGTGTTTCTCTGTGAAGTGTGCTGTTGTGTTCACTTTCATGCATAGAGGTATCTAGTGTGTTACTCTGTTGTGAGAATACTTGCGGTTCCAGAACAGATGAACGAGGTGCCGTGGCTGCAGAGTGGGCAACGTGCGTGTCTGAAAAGTGGGCCTGAACTTGTCTAGGCTTTGTATTTATAAAATCCTCTTGAATGTCTATAAAGACCGAGGATGTTCCAGGATCTGGAGTAGAGCCTGGAGAATGAAATGATTCACTAATAGAAGGCATTTGTTTCGCGTCTTTACTATGTAAGTCGCGATCCATGTTGGATAATGATATCTGTTTACTACCTATTGTTGGCTGTTTTAAATAAGTTGTTGAGAAAACAACTATTTGATATTAGATATATAGAGTGTTCCCATTTGACACTGTTGTCTTAAAGCTATACGCTCATAATATATGTTGTGATATCTATCTATAACCATTGATGTGCTGGTGTTAAATGCTACAGCTGGGCGATGACGCATTGACCCAAGAGATGGTGAAAGAAACTTTACGTCATGGAATTTACTGTCTTAAAATAATTGTAAAGTATTGTTTACTTACTTGTATGTTGGGGATGCGTACGTCTTTCTGTTCATAGTACAATTTAACAGGCCAGCTGTAGGAATCACACAGGTAAATTTCAATATTAGCAGCAAATCATTGAAATTAGTTGTTTACCCTTGTTGTCACATACACTATACGCTGTTAGTTTATTTTAGAGTATAAATTTGATTAAAGAACCGTTTTTGATTAGAGTTTACGTAGAAACGCTGTTTTTAAGCAATAATAAGAGTGAATTTTATTGAACTAATGATGATAAACAAGCTTATCGAATAGGATATTTGACAACTAAAGTCAACTGTCTATTATGACAGAGTTGACAGATCATAAAGAAATATAGTAAAAGTTTCCCATTATTACCACCGCCGGAAGAGAGCGCTATTCATGCTTTTTTTACGGGCGCCATTTTGTAACGAGAGGGGATGGTTTTATAGTGACACGTTACAAAAAATATTTCTATGAGGTCTGGAGGAGTTGCTTTATATACTTACAGTATACATTACCGGGATATTTCAGTTGGTTTCACATTGGACCTTTGTTGTCAAAGGCCGATGCTCAGCTTGAACAGCTACTCTCGCCCGCCGGTGGTGTTGGACAATAATTGGGAATTACTAATTGAAAGATAGATTTTGATACTGACATGAATTATACTTTAATATCAGTTCTGCAAAGTGGGAGCTTACGACTAAAATGGACGCATCACTCCTAACCAGTTTAGCTACAACGCACTGACCAACTTAGTCCGTCGCGGAGATGCTGGGGCCATACCGTGGACCTGCGGTATAGGTCACGGCGAGAGGGGTGCCTTGGGGAACAACCTCTTTCGCGCGGCGCTCTTTCGGCCCAGCGCCATGCACGTAGACTCGCCAAGCCACCTGGTTCTTCACGTTAGGTCACTTTCGCAGCACTCATTTACAAGCACGGCTTTTCACTCACGTACTTATACTAGCGAATCACAAGATCGAGTATATGGGGACACTCTCTATACATATTAAACTCAAAATATGTTTCACCATGCCGGGTGTACCAAGATGGCCTCCAAAGAAAAATGAAAAGGAAAAACTTTAAAGACAATTAATCATGTTGCGAGTCGGGGCACTACGCGTAAAAAGGATGGAAGATCCCTAGAGTCGGGTCGTTGTTAATTACTATCGGAGTTAGAAGGAGGTGGTGCAGAGACCACCTCGTGAAAATAATCATCGCCTAGGACTCCACGAGCCTATGACATGGCGGTTCCTTCAAGTCATCTCGTCCTTCGGAACTCGCGTGAAAACGTGTGCACTTTTCGATCGCTCGAACCCGCCTGTCCGTCGATCCGCGATGCGCGTGCGGCGCTAGTTTCGTGGGGTGAGCAGGAAAGCTATTCCTAAGTCGCTACGCGAGAGAAAGGGAGGGATAGATTTTCTAGTCACTCTATTGCATCCATTATACAGGAAGTCATGAACTGTGTTGCCTGATTCTATTGATTAGCTGCGTTCAATTTGCAGACTATATCATGTTTTAAGATTGAATCGGGTGAGATGGGTAACTTTATAGATAAAAATTAGGTAGTGTGTTCCACCACACTACAGGTTAGGTATGACGAATATTACCTGCGATGCGTTACGAACACGAACACAAAGAACGTCTGGCAACCTTAAGCAAGCGAAAAACGAGTACGAAACTCCACTACAAGTCCAGAATATACCCGTACATTTAATTTAATATGTTACCCCTCTGGGATGAGTGTCATTCACCTCAATTTTGAGACGAGACATTACACTTAAGGAGATTTGCGATTACTTAAGGTGAATTATATAGCTGACGTTAGCTAAAGTTTATCTATCGTTTTCTGCCGAATTTTTTACGCTTATTCAGAGCCATTTTTCTTTGTGACGAGGACAATTCTAAGAATATAACACGGGAATATAATATTGGCTTTTGAAATAAAAAATTCTAGCTGTGTCTATTTATTGGGAAAGGCTAAATTGAATTTTAAAAAAAACTTACAATAGATAAATAGAAAACTACAACTACACTTACTACGAACTGCAATAAGTTTGATTAAATTTAATAGAAAAACTAAAATGCGTATTGTCTACAGTAAGTACATTAAAGTTTGTTGATAGCTACAAACTTTAATAGTAATGAAAATATACGAGCTTTTCGTGGAAATTTGTAATGATTTATCTAAAGTATAAAAGGAAAAAGTAACTAACTGACTGATCTATCAACGCACAGCTCAAACAGTAGTTAGTAAATTTCAGCCGATTTTTTTCTGAAATTTGACATATAGATAACTTTTATGACGTAGGCATCCTCTAAGAAAAGATTTTGGTTAATTTCGACCCCTAAGGGGGTACAACAGGGATTTTAAATTTGTATGAAAATCGAATTTAAGGTAACGGGAGCGAAGCTGCGGCCAAAAGCTAGTTACTAATACGTGTAGCATTATAACTAAAGTTCCAGAGTTAATTTCAGATTTAACAGCTTTATTCCATAGGTATTCATGAAATATAGACGCTTTATTTCACAGATATATTCATGAAAGCACATTCGCGTCGTTGCTACGTATGCGAGTGCGTTTAATTTCCCTGAGTAATGTACATTAGTGAATTAACTAGTTTCATTGCTTCAGTGCCATAATAAGTCTCACTTTGTTTAACACTATCACTATATCACTATTCACTATATTATCCATCCATACTAATATTATAAATGCGAAAGTGTGTCTGTCTGTCTGTCCGTCTGTCTGTCTGTCTGTCTGTCTGTCTGTCTGTCTGTCTGTCTGCTACGCTTTCACGGCCCAACTACTCAACCGATTTTGATGAAATTTGGTACAGAGATAGGTTACATCCCGGGGAAGGACATAGGCTACATTTTATCCCGGAAAATTGAAGAGTTCCCGCGGGAATCAAAAAAATGTATCTGTTCAACCGATTTTGATGAAATTTGGTACAGGGAGAGGTTGTACCCCGGGGAAGGACATAGGTTGCTTTTTATCCCGGAAAATTGAAGAGTTCCCGCGGGAATAAAAAAAAACAATCCTCGCGGACGAAGTCGCGGGTATCATCTAGTTATAAATATTCATGGATTACTTAGTGCTTAAAGTTCTATAAAACAGAGTAGGTACGAATTCGCTGGTTACTTAGTTACTTAGCCCTTTATTAATTTTAGAGAATATGAGAAAAGTCGCTCACTAGCTAGTAAATATTCGAATGAGAGACACAGCGGCTCAACCGTAACATTTCGTGTTTTACTGTTGAAATAAGCAGATTCCTGGTTGAAAATAACGAATTGGCAGGTAAAGACAACGCCTAGCGGTGATAATAATTAGTCTGCAAAATTATATAATTTTTTCAGGTGGCTACCTACGAATTACCTAATAGGATAGAAATCTATACTAATATAGTAAATGCGATAATTTGGATGGATGGATGTTTGTAAATCAAACACGCGACAACGGCTGAACGGATCTGGATGAAATTTGGCACGGAGATAGATTACAGTCTGGTATAACACATGGGCTTCTTCTTATCCCGGAAAATTAAAGAGTTCCCGCGGGAACCGAGAAACCTCAAATCACGCGGAAATCACAATCTAAGCTACATTAACAAAGCAATAAATCATACTAATATTATAATTAATGCGAAAGTGTTTGTTTGTTGGTTTGTTGGTTTGTTGGTTTGTCCTTCAATCACGCTGCAACGGAGCAACGGATCGACGTGATTTTTAGCATGGGTATAGTTGAGGACCTGGAGAGTGACATAGGCCGGAAAATTAAGGAGTTCCCGTGGGAATCAGAAAAACATATTCCTCGCGGACGACGTCGCGGGCATCAGCTAATAATTTACATGGCCGGCATTTTTCAGTAAAATAAAAGAAATAAGTAAGCCAAAATAACACAGCAATAAGTAATTAATATGGCCGGCATTTTTCAGTGAAATAAAAAAAATCTAAGCCAAATTAACAAAGCAGTCTCTTTTAAATGTCGGCAAATGGAAAAACCTATTATTTCTTGCAAAGTGCTTTCCCGCGCTAAAGAAAACGAGACTCCGGCTATTCATTAGCAGAGGACTTTGAGTATTAACAATGTGCTAACAAATGGCTTTTAGCGGCGACTTGTTACAATACCGCTCCGCTGAACGCCAATCCTGGTGTTGAATGTTGATAGAGCTCGTTAGTTTTAATAATTTCACTTTGTCTTCTTTTGTTCTCTGATTTGAGGCTTATTATTGTTGTCATGTAAAAATGTTGTGAAAATTGTTTGAACGAAACAATTGTAAAAATGTTACAGTAAGACAGATACGCGACTTTATAATATTGAGTACTTAGTTTGCATTTATTGGTCGATTATTATCTACTTCGTAAGAATGAGAAAATAAGTAAACAATTTGACACACAGCATGCAGACAGAATTCATACTAATATAATAAATGCGAAAGTTTGTCTGTCTGTTTGTCTGTCTGCCTGCTACGCTTTCACGGCCCATCTGTTCAACCGATTTTGATGAAATTTGGTACAGGAGTAGGTTGTATCCCGCGGAAGGACATTTTTAAAGTTAAGTTTGGAAGGACAGGCTACTTTTGTCCCGAAAAATTAAAGAGTTCCCGCGGGAATCATGAAATCCTAATCCACGCGAACGAAGTCGCGGGCATCATCTAGTTTTTAATAAATCCCATCCCTAATGCGCTCTCTATTGACCACTAAAAATTAAATGCGGTCCTGATGGCATGCATTTTAGAAATAGTCTGCATTCCGAATGCGTTTTGGATCAACCGATGAATATGAGGCGTAATGTCTGTCGGTATTATTTACGTTAATAAAATATTTATTTCCATGAGGTATCGCAGCTTCGCAACAAATGAAATGGTCCATAGATGTATTCAATTTTAATACTCTAACTTTCCACTCAGGCCGTTCTGCTTAAAACCAAAAGTTATTTGAGTAATACAGGCTTTTATTATGACAAGGGACGAGTGTACCTAATGTGGGTATACTCTCTGAGATAATGGAGACCCATTGTAAACCATTGATGGGTACACTTTTATGCATCATACATGGCATCATAATACAAGTTTATATTTTAAGGCCTAATAAGTAATACTTGATGATGATGATGAAGTAGTAGTTTTTGTTTTAGATTTGTGATTTCGGTTTGGCGCGAGTGGCAGACCCCGATCACGACCACACGGGCTTCCTGACGGAGTACGTCGCTACGCGCTGGTACCGCGCTCCAGAAATTATGCTCAATTCTAAGGTAAACATTTTATCGTAGCATTTATTTATGTATTTATAACTATCTCCCAAGACATGATGAGTTCTTGACGTTGAAAAACAAAGATGTATTTTTTATAGCAGTTCAAGAAAAAAGTGATAAGAATGTGAAAGAGGGATTCAGTAATAGATAAGGAGTAATTAAAGTAGTACTTAAATTATATAATAAGAAGCTATTAATTTGCTGTAGAGTTTTGTTTTACTTTTACTCAAGATAGCCTAATTTTACTTATTTATCAACATAGAAAATTTTTACATTTATTTGGCCTATATAGGAGTCCTGTCTCCAGGTAGTAGTCAGTCTCCCAAAACATATTGTATGCTTATTCCAATACTCTTGATTTATGTTAATCTTAACCAATACTTTGCCAAAAATGTATGTAGCCAAATAAAATTCCTTTAGGAAATTCCCTCTGATATCGTATTTTTCGCAAAATAGCACTGCCAATTTTGACTCAACGGCACTAAGCCAGTAGCGGATATAATTGAACTTACCAATGCAGAAGTCGCATGGACGGTTTCTCTTGTGTAATCTTCGATATAAAACGCTGTGTTTCGTCTCTGTAAATGACATTTTCAGAGGCAGCATTTGTTGTGAGATATTTTATCGAATGCAGTCATTATTTCGAGCATCAATGGGTTGGCGCGGGTGCTCGACAGCATTAAAATATTTTTTGCAAGTTGTCTGCTGTAGGTACTTCAGTTTTATGAAGCCTGTGGAATGGTCGAGTGGAAAAATACTCATTATTTTGTTGGTGAGGACTGGTGTATAATTAAAGAAAAATTAAATTAGTACTTACTTAGTTATTTCAGTTTTGTTATTTGGTACATTGCTCTGGAGTAGCGTATATTTTTACATTTATGTGGCCTATAGGACTCCTGTCTCCAGGTAGTAGTCAGTCTCCCAAAACAAATTGTATGCTTATTCCAATACTCTTGATTTATGTTAATCTTATCGTATAGGGCGTCAATATCTCCTTAAAATTAATAACGGTGCAAAGCTCGGTAAGTAGAGTAATCCAACCTGTCCAATGCGGTATTGTCTTTGTGCCTATCTGAGCACACGCCAGATGTAACATATTGACACAGTAACACAAGGAACAGTTTTTGACGTGAAAACTTCTTTAGGCGCGTTTAGAACTTTTTGGTAGGGGGTAAAAATATAGATTCGCGTGACCGACATGCTCGCGTGACCGTAATGTTCGCGAACAGGGGCATGCGGCGAACACCGACATGCTCACGTGGTTACAAAGACAAAAGTTCTTAAATATAAATATACTACATTCGAAATTAAACTTTACCTTAGTGTTAAGGTTTATATTTTAAATTAAAAAAAAAAACATACTTAAATATTAGTTTTCACTTCTATCATCAGTCCCTAGGACTGCCAATTTATAAAAGACTACTTAATATATAAAAGCGAAATAACACTTACTGACTGACTAATCACAAACAAAAATACATACAAACTTGTGAAAAGTAGATTCCTTCTGTGGCGTTGGTATTTATCAGCTAGGAAACGGTTATGAAAAAATTCACCCGTATAAGGGGGTGAAATGTTTTCAAAGTTAGAGACATGAAAATCGGCATTTCAGTTATAAATTGTATATAGAGCGTATACAGGTTAAGGGAGTTTATGAAACTGTCAGTATCTATCGTACCTAAGGTGCAAATAATGCAAACACTGTTAATGCGTGTCTGAAAATGAGTAATTTAATAAAAAACGTTTGTATTTCTTCGGAGAATAAGTTCCGCTATTGGATTACGGAGTCTTTTAAATGGGAAAGCGTTGTTGTTACGATATTGAACTAGGCTAGGAGAGCCTGATAAAATACAGAAAGAGTTCAGAGAAACAGAGAAAGAGCTGTTCAGTCTCTTTCTTATTCGCTCTAAATATTGTATTTGTATTGAACGCGAAAGTCATTATTTCAAGCATCAATGGCATTGGCGCGAATACTCGGCAGCTCTGTAATTATTTTGCAAATTGCGCTAGACATTCATGAAATTTTCGAGTGGAAAGAGATTTCTCGTCGGGGATGACGAATATAATTTAAAATAAAATACGCTTCGTTCACTCCGAATGCATAATTTTACGAAAGAAATTTCAGTAACCGTCTAGGTGTAAAAAGATTTTATTGAAATATGACTTCAATGGGGAGGGACGCTGCCAGTTTATTCCGCTAGGTGTCGCATCGTCGCTGGTGTTGTTTTCCTGTCAAACACCATATATTTTTACGCGATAGTTTCATTTTCTTAGATTAATCCATTTTAATGCCTAAATGTTGTGCATTCCGTTTTCCTGCTGATGAGGAATGAAGAAGACTATGGTACAAAGCCTTGCGCCAATAAAATTGGAAACCCAGTTCATCGGCTAGGTTATGTAGAGCTCACTTTAGACCTGCCGATTATTATGGCAAGAGCACATACACTGGTTTTTTCCCAGATTCAATTAAAATAGGACGCCTAATTACCTCAATTATGTACGCAAATGAACCTGACAGTTACCAGCGAGGGTGGCGCCATCTGAGATTAGCTTTGCCTGTCCTTCCCCTTTTGTTGTAAATCCTCGATTACCTACATCTACAATGTTTGAATTTCAATAGTTTATAGAACCAAAAACATATTTGATTGGCTATCGAAAATATTTGAATTTTATTTAGTTAAATATTTTTTTAAACATAATCTTAGTCATTGTGACTTCAGTCAACACACAGTCTTCGACTCGTTAATTCCAAATAAAGAAATCTGTTATTGTCTTATAAAAAAAAATACTTTTCTGGTGGTTAAAAATACAAAAAGCTTCACAAAAAAAAACACATCACCACTGTGCGGATATGAATGTATCGAGTGATATATCCGTTGCTCGGATGGATATGAAAAGATAAAATAAACCTTATAGGGATTCAAAGACATGACATATCTTCAATTCGCCCGATTCAAAAGCTTTCTTTATTATATTAGTCTTTTTTGATGTTTGTATAATTCGGTTCCTTGATGCGAAATTTTATTACCTGTATCTTATTGATTGACTTTTTAGATAGGTATGTTTTAAATAATTCTAAAGCATGCCCGCGACTTCGTCGGCGTTGATTAAGGTTCTCGTGGATAAAAAGTAGCCTATGTCTTTCCCCGGATGCAACCTACTTCTGTACGACATTACGTTTTATGTGTTGTATGAAATTTTCTTGTGTACAAAAATAATGACTTGATTTTTAGACAATAGTCATAATATATTGTATGAGTAGTTCCAACAAAATCATTGTCATCATCATTATCATTATAATGTTATATAAATTTCTCTTTCTGTCATCTAACCAGGGCTACACGAAGTCAATAGACATCTGGTCTGTTGGATGCATCCTAGCGGAGATGCTGTCGAACCGGCCAATCTTCCCGGGGAAGCACTACCTCGATCAGCTGAACCACATCCTTGGGGTACTGGGCTCACCGAGTCAAGAAGATTTGGACTGTATTATTAATGAAAAGGTAACACTTTACTTTTATGACGATTACCTTTTGACTAACAGTAAAAAACCTAAATCCATACTAATATTATAAATGCGAAAGTGTGTCTGTCTGTCTGTCTGCTACGCTTTCACGGCCCATCTGTTCAACCGATTTTGATGAAATTTGGTACAGGGTTAGGTTGTATCCCGGGGAAGGACATAAGCTACTTTCTTATCCCGGAAAATTTAAAGGTTCCCGCGGGAATCAAAAAATTCATCTGTTCAACCGATTTTAATGATATTTTTTACAGGGGTAAGTTATTAAGTAGCCTGGGGAAGGACATAGGCTACTTTTTATCCCGGAAAATTCAAGAGTTCCCGCGGGAATCGAAAAGACTTGGTCCACGCGGACGAAGTCGAAGGAATCATCTAGTAATATTATAAATGCGAAGGTGAGTTTGTTTGTTACGCTGTTTTGGCCCATCTTTTCACAAACTTTGGTATGTATACGTAGGTTGTGTCCCGAGAAAGGACATAGACTACATTATATCCCGTAAAAATAAGAATTTCCCGCGGGAATCAAAAACATACTTAAAGCACGCGGGCATAAGCTAGTATATTATAAATTATAATGCAACTATACTATAATCAGTAATAGGTATAGCCGGCGTATTTACTAGCACTTGAATAGTGACAACAATTGGTGGTTTTCCAATATAAGAACGTAAGCTCTTATATTATCAATGGTCTTCTGGCATGCATTTTAGAAATCACCCGCATTCTGGCATGCATTTTAGAAATCACCCGCATCCCGAGTGCATTTTTAATCGACCAATGAAAATAGCCCCGACGGGATTGTGGGACGGGATTACGGGACTGTGCAGGCATGCGTTTTAGAAATCGCTCACAAATCTAATGCGTTTCAGTATATATTATAAGGGGCTTGGTATGCGTTGTGGAAAATATAAACCGCACCAATGGACCAATGTAAATGTTTCTCATAATATACGGGTCTTATGGCATGCGTTTTAGAAATCTCTCAAGTTTATAAACTTTAAAAAAGTTTTTATTTTTTTTATCCACTACAAGTTAGCCCTTGACTGCGATCTCACCTGATGGTATGTGATGATGCAGTCTAAGATGGTAGCGGGCTAACCTGTTAGGGGCATGGCAGTTATATTAAACCCATACCCCTATTCGGTTTCTACACAGCATCGTACCGGAACGCTCAAGACAACAGCGCTACACACTGCGCCACGGAGGTCGTCAAGTTACAGTGACCACTCGAAAACACATATTTTTTCTATACTTATCAGGGTATCTCTCGATTTAAATCAATATACGCAAGTACATAATTACTTAAAGTAAGCAAGCCGCGTCGTATCGACTATCGAGATTCTTTTACAAGTTACAACGCCAGTCTCTCGTTACCAGCTCGTTACACTTTACTTTACTACCGACTTGACATTATTGTTAAAATTAATGATGTCAACTACGTACTCGTCCACTTAATTAACTGGGTCGTTTGCCCAGATATTTTGGAGCGTGTCCTATCTCTCAGGGGGTATAAGTAAAGAAAATATTACGCCTTGTTGAATTTAAATTTTATTATTACTATTATTATTAATCTTCATAATGTTCTCGAAGGTGTGTGTAGTCTGCCAATCCGTACTTGACCAGCGTGGTGGACTATGGACAAACCCTTCTCATTTCGAGAGGAGAGTCGTGCTCAGTAGTGAGCCGGCAATGGGTTGAAGTGATTATGAACTATGATGCTATTTGTATAGAGGTGGAGGTCCACGAGTCCTAATTCTAACCTAATACTAATCAAACCAAATGCTAATCCCTTCGGACAAAGCCCTCGTATAATTATTATAATAGAACTTCAAGTACAGGTAAGTTCGTTTTATCATTAATTATTAAGTACCAAAGACCGATAAAACAAAGATTTTATTAGTTCGTTCGTTTTACCATTATAATTACGTGTATTCCTCTATAAAATCCATACTAATATTATAAATACAAAAGTGTGTCTGTCTGTCTGTCTGCTACGCTTTCACGGCCCATCTGTTCAACCGATTTTGATGAAATTTGGTACAGGGATAGGTTATCTCCAGGGGAAGGACATAGACTTTTTATCCCGGAAAATTCAAAGATTCCCGCGGGAATCGAAAAAACTTGGTCCACGCGCACGAAGTCGTGCAATAATAACATAACACCATAAAGGGTTGGCTTTAATAATGATTTGCATAATTGGTATGACGTTGATATAATGTTTAAGAATTATTAGCAATATTATTAGGTTACCTACAGTATTATGACGAGACATCAGCAATTTGCGTGTGGCACGCTAATTTTAATGTGATTGACTGTGTTTGTATTAATGTTGACAGTTGCTAGAGTTCGGTGAGATCACATAAAAATTTAAATGAGCTGATTCCAATTTATATGGGGCTATATATTCTACTTACGCTATTACGTTATTAATTTAATCTATAAATCATATCGACATATGTCGATATGGTATGTATATTGTCACCGTAAGATTGCAAAAACCGTTAGATTGTAATCTAACTAGCGAAATTGTAAACTGTCGACAGATAATGAATCGTTCAATGTTCTGTGTCAATTTTTGAAATGTTCATTGTATTTACGTTTTCTTGTCTCCGTGTAGGTTAGGTTAGGGTTCGACATAAACAATAATCAGCAGGGCGACCGCGTAACTTTTGCATCAATCATTAAAGGACTGCATCAATGCCAAAACATGGTTTTGGTTTCGCGTATCATTGAGACTGTCCTTAAAGGATCGTTGAGGACAAAAAACGTTTTGACATTGATGCAGTAACTATCGATAAAAATAATTGCTGAAAATTGGTGTCGCCTATGGCTTTTGAAGTAGGATGTCGTTTATGGACCACGACAAACGTTACGTCAAACTAGGCTTTCATTGTTACACCACAAGAGGTGTTTTTAGCGGCGGCATAAGGTGTCCGTTAATCGTTTCACTACTCATTAAATAAAATTAATTTATAATAAGGATTTAAATAGCTCGAATACATAGTTAGTTATGTAAAAATAGAAAATACTATTATTTCAAGCAATTAGGTATGGTAGATTGGAATGACTTCAAAATATTATTTAATTTAAGACATTCTATCAAATAAATATTATAAATGGGAAAGTTTGGATGGATGTCTGGATGGATGACGTATGGATGGATGTCTGGATGGATGTATGGATGGATGTTTGCTACTCAATCACGCGCCAACGGCTGAACGAATCTGGCTGAAATTTGCCACAGAGACAGATTATAGTCTGGAATAGCACATAAGCTACTTTTTATCCCGGAAAATTAAAGAGCTCCCGCGGGAACCGAAAAACCTCAATTCACGCGGACGAAATCGCGGGCATTAGCTAGTTATTGATAACTTTAAAAAATTAAGTTATTCTACTTTTTTATGTTGAAAACAATACAATAGAACTTAAAGCTAGCTAGCCTAACCGAATTACTATTTTAAATCACTTTCCTGATCCTTTGCGCAAAAAATTATGTTACTTAAACTGTACCTACTAATAAATGAAAAAATCCATAGACAATTTCAGTATCTCGAGATACTTCTAGCTTATGGTACGTACCTACCTTTGATTGCATCGTAAAAAGAAAATTTACTAACATACGCGCATGGCTTCTTTATTAAAGTATTTTGTAATATTAATTTATCAAAAAACAAAACCAAATAATAAATAGATAATCACAAGATACCACAGACTAAAATATTACTTGGTTAGATAGGTAATGCAGTTAAATTTGGAAGACTGCGATGTCGATTTAAAATTGCTAGGTTACCATGGATATTCAAATTAGTCGGTTTATAAGTAGGTTTGCACCACCAAAATGTCAATATTCCGCATTCGTGACTAGTAATCTGTGCAATGAATTCGTGTATATTATTTAAGAATCTGTGGTTTGCGACCCATTTGCTACATTCATGAAAAAGCTTACACGAAGCCGGTTATAAGGACTGTAACAAATAAGATCCTTATGAATATTTTTGAATGTGATATTGCGACAATTTTTAGCCGGTAGGGCTGCAGGTAGTGCCTAGTAGGTAGTGCGACAGTTTACAATTTCGCCAGTTAGATTACAATCTAACGGTTTTTGCAATCTTACGGTGACATATAGAAAAAATTATTGTCTTTTTTGCCAAATTACAACGTTGCCATGTACCTATCTTGTCTACAGATTACCTATAGACAAATTAATTTCGGCAATAAAATTTCACAATTCAATAGAAATGATGTGATTTTTAAATAGCCTTAAACATACCTAAGCCTCTTACAAAAAGCGTATACGTCAAAATTGAGAATTGATACAAAACAACGTAGAGCAGAGAGTGCCTAGATATAATTAGGATTTATAAATTGTTAAATTTAACACTTACGATACTTCGTAAGTGTTAAATTTAACTGCTGACTGACTTTGTACTTGTGAGCTGACTTTATACTTTTCAAGTAAGCTAGTAAAGCTTACTTGAAAAGTATAAAGTCAGCTCACCACGGCCTGTAAACACAACTGATTATTATTATTTCAACTTTTCAGAGTGTCTTTTTTAAGTGTCAGAGGGAAGCTTTTAATAGATACGCACATTGACTTACCAATACCTTAGACGCACCATCGAGGCGCAAAAAACGGCACGGCCAAATAGTGCATAAATACATATATTCTGAACTATTTTCACCTTAGAAAGTCTTCCGCTGATTCATTGCAAATGACGTATGTGTCGAACTTTTATTACAAAATTTAACCCTAAGTATAAAGTCATATGGTTGGTTTTTGTGAACCGTTTGGTGTCTCAGTCTTTATTATCTATACCTATAGCTGTGTTTGTATATGTGATTGTGGACGTTTTTTGAGTATTAATTTGTAGGTGATGTTGTATCCTTATTTGGTAAATCAATGGATATGCATGATAATACTTTACACCCCCGCTAAACCGGGGACTGCCAGCTAGTTTGTAACAAAGTAAGAGGCTGGTGGGAGGCTTCGGCCGTGCCTAGTTACCACTCTACCGCCCTACCGGCAAAGAAGTGCCGCCTAGCGATTTAGCGTTCTGGTACGATGTCGCGTAAAAACGAATAGGGGTATGGGTTTAATATAACTGCCATGCCCCTAACAGGTTAGCCCGCTAGTAGCGGGCCGCTACCATCTTAGACTGCATCGTCACTTACCATCAGGTGAGATCGCAGTCAAAAGCTAACTTGTAGTGGATATAAAAAACAGAAAATATCGAAAAAGTCCCATCTGAATTACAATGTCAAACAAAAAGTAGCACTTTGGCTATAGATCCATCTAACTTTATTCCACATATCAAAATTAATGTACCGTATCGCTGAAACTTTTTTGTTATTCAAGGGAAGTTTGTTTAGGCGCAGTTTTATTATCACGAAATGAAACTCGTGTAACGCGCACAGGCTTTGTTTCGGGACAATGTAGTGTAAATAGTGTTACCTACTTCAATTTATTGTGTATTGGTTAGAACTCAGAATTTGGTCCTCTTGTTGTTATTTATATATGTCACCGTAAGATTGTAAAAACCGTTAGATTATAATCTAACTCGCGAAATTGTAAACTGTCGAATGATTACAATATAACGGATTATTTTTTGGTAGATTGTAATCTGTTAGGTTTATTAACCCGATAGAACCTAAGTGCCCGGCCTGCGGCCGGGCACTACTTGGTTATTTATGTCGAACCCTAACCTAACCTACAAGAAAGAGACAAGATAACGTAAATACAATGAATATTTCAAAAATTGACACATAAAACATTGAACGGTTCACAATCTTTCGACTGTTTACAATCTATCGAAAAAATAAGCGTTAGATTACAATCTTACGGTTTTTACAATCTTACGGTGACATATACTAGAATAGATGATTCCCGCGACTTTAGGTGCTTGTTTAAAAATCCTTGATTTTACGAGATAAAAACTAGCCAAGCGCGTGCCGAGTCACGCGCAGTGTATAGGGTTCTGCAGTTGCCCTTTACAATATGCGATTTTTTTTTGAGTTGGTTGACTATTACTCTTTAACTTGTAAAACCTACTTACCCCACAGTATGGGATAAACGAGAAAAAACAATCATCCCCACTTTACGTGTAGGTACCGTAAATGAATAAAAAATCGAAATTTTATTTTACCACTTTGTCGGTGTGATTAATTTGTATATCTATGACAAATTACAGCTTTCTAGTACTAACAGCCTCTGATCTAAGCCGCGGACGAACAGATGGACGGACGGATATGGCGAAACTATAAGGGTTGTTGACTACGAAACCCTAAAAAATAGCCTATGAAACTCTCCAGGTCTTTTAGTAAATTAATTAAAACACGTGTCCGTTGCATAGTGATTGAAGGACAAACCAAGAAAAAAGTAAAATAAATAGGGATAATGATTTTATTAATCATTGGAGTGGCTATTCTGAACCAAAATATTCAACAACCCGTCAATTTAGGCACGTTCGCATGGATTAAGGTTTTAAGATCCAGTTGAACGTTGTAGAAAGAACCACTGTATGGGAAAAATTTAGTTTCTAGATTCCTGTCTGGCTTGTCAGAGAGTCACCTAAAGTATAAACTTTCGAGTAATCGACGCCATTGTCATCTGCAGTACCAGAGAAACCGCCAATGCGTTGCCGCCTACCAGCCGATAACATTGACTAGATAATTATAATTAAAAAATATAGATTGATACGAAATATGAAAATATATTTTAAGAAGAAGGCTCATTTTTTTGTGCAGACGAACTTCTGAAACTTGTGGTTTGTGGGAGCTGGGAGGAAGACTTATAAACCAGCCGATACTGAAGCCAATACATTGACTAGATATTTATAATTAAAAAATATTGATTGATACGAAATATGAAAATATATTCTAAGTAGAAGGCCCTTTTTGAAACTTGTGGTTTGTGGGTCCTGGGAGGAAGATTTATAAACGATGAACAACAAAGTTACGCTAAGAATAACTTCAGTAGGTATATAAAGCTCCTCCACATTTTATCGGTAGGTGGTGAACGTACCATTTTTGCTCTTGTCATTGATATATTATGTTCCACGCTCGGTTTACTCGGTAGGTAACTTATCAGCCCCCTATTCTCTAACTCAGTGGCTGTCAAAAAATGAAAGCCACCGACATAATTATGTTTCTTATCCATTGTAGGTTTGCTATGGAATAAAAATAACAATAATTTATAGGAAACCTTCAATCGAAAAAAAAAATATGTCAGTGCCTTTCAATTTTTGATAAGCACAGTTAGAGAATAGGGCTGCAGGACTTCGTAGAGCTTTTATGGATTATAAGGTCGCGCAAAGTCATATCCACACGAACACATTTAGGTTATGTGTTGTCTTGGTGAAAATTCCTCCCTCACTTCTCTACAAACGCATCACACGCCTCTGAAAGCAATTTCATCACTTGGGTGCCCGGTGTACTTGGAACACCCTTTGTGCTGGATCGTTTTTCCACGCATATGCAAATTGTTCCCACAGAATTTCAACATGGAGTTATTCAGGGGACAGATCCGATCAACTAATTCCTAAAAATCGGCAATGTATTGGAGTTCCTCTGATGCTGTTCACTCGGTATTTATTTATATAAGTTTCGCTTTGATCAAAAGTTTTCATCAAAGATGCGAACTAGAAGTCTGGAGTCGTGGTTCGACCAAATTTTTTCTTAAAGTTATTATTTGCGGTGGGTCGGTGATCCAACTTATAATTGAGCGCCGCTATTTATATTTTAATAGCGAATGTCCGCGACTTCGTCTGCGTGGTTTGAGGTTTTTTGGTTCCCGCGGGAACTCTTTAATTTTCCGGGATAAAATTAGCCTATGTGCTATTCCAGACTATAATCTATCTATGTGTCAAATCTCAGCCAGATCCGTTAAGCCGTAGGGGCGTGATTGAGTAACAAACATGCATACATCCATCCATACATCCATCCAAACTTTCGCATTTATAATATTACTAGCTGATGCCCGCGACTACGTCCGCGTGGATTGAGGTTTTTTGGTTCCCGCGGGAACTCCTTAGTTTTCCGGGATATAAAGTAACCTATGTGTTATTCCAAAAAATTCTAAAGCGTTTGTCTCGTTAAACATTCATCGGCTCACATATAACGTATAATAAGGTTAGGTATTCCTATAAATATTTGCTTAAACGGTAGTAAATATATAATATCTATAGCTTAAATATTGTAATAGTACTCGTATATGTAGAGTAAGGTTCTATTTTATAAAAAGGCGAAATCAACTCGCTTCGTCTGATTTGATGAGATATTAATATAATATATATTGTATTTATCTAGCCTAGTCAAATGGAGTCTAAATAAATACCACTCCTTAGAATCAGTCGTTATACACTCGATTTAGAATGAATAAAATATGAAGGCAGAGATCTGAATTCGTTTACTTGAGTTCTTAAGCGTCTTTCCAAGAAAATATATATCGAGTTAATCTAATGGAAACAGACAATTGAAACCATATTTCTATTATTTTTTTAACCATAATTTTTCGTTTATGGACTTTGTTCTGAATATTTCTACATTTTGCAACAATATTGGGTACCTATTTTTCTAGTATTCGTTATAGTCATATAGTTCATCTTATCACAAGGCTCACCGGCGGAGCGAGCCGCGGCTTCTTAAGATCTTGATTACAATTCAAACTAGACTTACGGCCGGTTTCTGAATTGAGAATTTCATGTTGAGTCTGTCTCAAAGACTACTTAAGGTCTAATTAAGCAAATTTTTGTTTCTGAATCCATCCAAACTTTCGCATTTATAATATTAGTATATGTATATTGTTTATGTCTACACAGGCTCGCAGCTACCTGGAGTCGCTACCGTATAAGCCGCGCGTTCCCTGGACGGATCTGTTCCCGGGCGCGGACCCTCGCGCTCTCGACCTGCTGCACCGAATGCTGACCTTCAACCCTCACAAGCGCATCACCGTCGAGGAGGCTCTGGCGCACCCCTACCTCGAGCAGTACTACGACCCCAATGACGAGGTAGGTATTACTTACACCATGCCACCAGGGGCCATACTGCCAACGCTTAAAGCCATATTGTTTCACTATTGTTGACTTGTGTGTTTTAGAATTATAGTCCTTATTTTAGGAACGTCAAGGAACAAGAACGTTAGGTACGTGACATCAAACTGTCATTTTGAGTAATGCTGCTTCAGTATTGCTTTAACCGTTGGTAGTATGGCCCCAGGGGCCATAGCCATACCGCCAACACTTAAAGCCATAATATTGTTTCATTATTGTTGACTTTCGTGTTTTAAAATTACAGTCATTATTTTAGGAACGTCAAGGTGCATGACACTAAACAGTAATTTTGAGTAATATTGTTTAAGGTATTGCTTCTACATTTTGACGGTATGGCCAGGCTTCAGAAAGGTTTATGATTTCTTTAGGAATATAGTTAGGTATTTGGTACACCCCAAAGGTCATAAAGATATATTATTAAATCAAAGGTTAGACGGTTCAAAATGAGCCGTTTGAAGCCGAAACACGATCGGCACATGATCGTAAAATTTGAAAGTGCCTTCAAGAGTTCTATGCAAATGAGAAACCCCGTTGATTTGAATCGATGTAGACGACAGGTGAGGCTGAATCTATGTGAAGCTGTTATAGTCAATCAGAAACTTGTAAACGATTTTAACTGCAATAACTACAAAACATATGTTCAGCATGCTAAGATTCCAAATCTACAGTCAAAAAACTTTAGTATTTGTATTGTTGTTGGCCCTGTGCTCCCATAGAAGTTAGATGACAGCTTATACTGCGAAGAATTGGAATATTGGAATTTGGAACCTAAAAGAGTTTAAATTATTCCTGTCTTATTAATTTTTTAGCAGTGTCTTAACAATTCAGGTTAAGACACTGCTAAAAAATTGATTACACAATTTTGAAACCCGTTGGAAGCTTATAAACTTTAGCAAGTAGGTACCTAATGGAATTTAAATAACGATAATACTTCATTTGCAAATGATAGAACCAACGGGGAATATTAATCATGCCCAAAAAAATTCATTAAACTCTTCACTGAAAATAAAAAATACGTTTAGGAAATTTTGTTTCATAAAATATTGAAATTTTCATCGGTAATAAAAATTCCGTGAAAAATTTCATATTGTTTGCGACGTAGATACGTCCCCAGTCCCGGGAGAAATTAAATTAACACCAGCGTTCACTCCTGAGGACTGACCCGGACCGACGCGAGGGACTATGAGTTGTATGCCTCGTTAATTTGTGTTTGACTTGTTGATGTTTAATTGAATAATAACGATATTTTTTTCGTATTTATAGATGCTTTTAAAGGAGATATTTTTTAAAAGTTTAATTAACAGGCTTCACAAATAAGCCGTCCCTAATAAAACACCACATGTTAGTTGCCTTGGTGTACAATCCATTTTTCTAAAATGACCATGGGTAAACTTTAATTCGTAGCATATAGTTTGTAACTCATAAATAGTTTTGGAATTTTGCCAGATTGTCTATACAAAAACTGTCAAAACTTCAAACTTATTCCCCAGACAAAAGTTAAGAAGAAAGTTGTTTGACGGTTGAAAAATCTTTGCTTAGTATATTTTCTGTCCCGTTTTATTAAAAACGATTTAAGCTTAGTCTATGTTTTTACATTGTAGAAACGTATCGTTTGGAGCGCGGCTGGTTGCAAATGCATACACGAAATTGAGCTCTAAATCAATGCCGTTATGTTTCATTTTACTTTGACGCTAATGTGATCGAACGTTCAATACGATCAATTGTGACGACCTCCGTGGCGCAGTGTGTAGCGCTGTTGCCTTAACGTGCGGAGGTCCCGGGTTCGATCCCCGGCAGGGTCAATTTGGGAATTTATAATTTCTGAATTTTCCTTGGTCTGGCCTGGTGGGAGGCTTTGGCCGTGGCTAGTTACCACCCTACCGGCAAAGACGTGCCGCCAAGCGATTTAGCGTTCCGGTACGATGCCGTGTAGAAACCGAATAGGGGTATGGGTTTCATATAACTGCCGTGCCACTAACAGGTTAGCCCGTTACCATCTTAGACTGCATCAGTCGCAGTCAAGGGCTAACTTGCGGTGGATAAACAAAAAATTGAAATTACCATGTAAAAACATAGACTAAGCGTACCTACGGGATTTTTACGTGTTAGTATCAGAGGACTGAAATTCGAAAAACGAAGGTAAGTCCTTTCCCAAAGTCCCTTTTTTTTCGAAAAATTAAACCACAATTTCCTTTCCAGCCCGTCGCCGAGGAACCGTTCCGATTCACGATGGAACTAGACAATCTGCCGAAGGAGACACTCAAGAAGTACATATTTGAGGAGACGCTACTATTCAAAGAGCTGAACGAAGACGCGTAGATCTTTTCATTAAGACTACCGTCCCCAGCGCGAGGTGACGAAACGTGCAAACTCAACCCAAAGTAATGAAAACAGTAAATTAAAATACACTATAGATAGTCTGCTATTTTAATTCCTCAGAGTAAAAGGAAAAGATAGACGGTAAATGGGCCGATACTTGTGCTATGTGAAGCCGAACCGGGGTAATGGATTTCTACCGATGAAACCGATACCAAAACAAAGGCGATAGTGCTATTTACGTCTCGAGCGCATAGCAATATTAGCTTTAAAGCTGATAGTCTGTAGTTCCAGCATTGCTCACGTACGCTACTATATGAGTACGTAACTCATATAGGTACTCAAAATTCGAATTACTATGTTCGACTCCTAATTTTAAATAAAGGGTTGGTGTAAATCTGTCTTTTCAAAATATGTTATGATTTATTTGATATGTCTCTCAATTACGAACTAAAACAACTCTTGTCACCCTTTTTTTTTAACATTACCACTTAACACTAGTCTTAAGTACAGAATTGCTGAAAAATCGCCATTCAGTAATGCCAAAGTTTGCCATTCAGTAATGCCAAATTTTGGGTCCGTTCTGAGGTTGTGAATAACTAAAAGTTTGGAGTTAGCTGTAATATTACTGACGTTATCATCAGCGTATGAGTTCAGACAATTTAGCACGCTCATCACTGGATCGTGTACAATCGCTTCATTTATTTGCAATGCTTGGTCTTAAGCTCCGTCTATCTTTTCCTCCTGTCTATGTTTAATAGTGGATATTTCAGAAAATGTTGTTTTCTTGTAAACGTGCCACAAGTGACTCATAGTACCTACTGCGATTATATTCAGATATCTTATCATAGAGCGATTACCGGAATTTCATAAACCCGCCCGTTGTAGTTTGTTTGCGAAGTAAATAGTGTGTTGTCAACGTATTAATTTGTTGCTGTTGCTTAAATTTTTGCTGAAAAAAACAGTTCATAAGATTAAGAAATAATGCCAATATATTCGACAAATCAAATGGACAACCAAAAACGGTGATAGAGAAAGATAGTTTTCTTAGATAAAAATACAATACAATTATCTGATATTGCTTCTAATTCGGTTGTATACAAATCTGTAAACTAAATCAATCTGAAAGGTCTTAAAACAATCATTCAGCAACCGTGCTATCCTTTCCATAGTGTTCCCTGTGGAAAAGGTTTACGTTTTTAGACCTGTCAATGGGAGTGTTTCTGTTGGACACGATATCTGAATCTAAACTGCATTGACAGGTCTAAATACCGTGTCATCCCTTTCCGCAAAGATCATTACGAATGGGATGGCAATAAATATAAAGTTGCCATTTTAGTTTAGAGGTTGAGTAGAACAGAATACAATTTTCAAGGTTTTTGCACAATCGATTAAGTTTCATAAACTACTTGATTTAGTTATTTACCACGAACACTCTTTAGTTAAAAATGTTAATGTTAATTCGAAAAGAGTTTGCATAGTTTCAAATTTATCGTAAAATGTAAAGAAGTGATTTGACCCCACCATTGTTGGTTGACCAAAAATATTGGTGAACCTGATATTTTGTATTTCTTTATTCGAGTATTGTGCAATGCGTTTATGGGTCCCCGCAGACTACAGGCTTTTTATTAGCTGATCGTGTAGTTGCTTGCTGCGTCGCCGTTGCGTTTCGCCGGCGATCGTAACGTAAACTGGCGTACTAAGTTTCAAATTTTATTGCATGAGATTTTTTCTGTTGTTGTAGTTGCATTGATTTGATATTTGCAAGAAACGTGAAATAAAATAACACCCGACAATAAAACTAATTCATGGTTAGAGATTCAATAAAAATCAGTATATTTATTCATACCGCGACGGGCAGAGTTATAGGTCGTTGCAGTTGCGAGCTCACACATTTCTTTGAGCTAGACGATCAACGAACTCTATGCCGATCAAAAGTTTGCAGTCTGCAGTAGGCTCAACTACGCGAACTTTCGGTATTATAAGTAATTTTATATTTTTATCTTTAAAGTGAGTCAAAGGCTTTCTTGACCTTTGGGAATTCATTAAAAAATTTAATAAGATGCTGCTTAAAGCTCTAAATAAATCTACTTTAATAATTATTTTATGTATACTTATATTACTATAATGCTATGTGGAATAATTTGCAATTTACAACGACTTCTCTTAGAACTAAGATAATTAATTTAATTTAATTTTTACTTTACTAAAATGAATAATTCTGCCTGGGGATTCGCGAAAAAAGAAAATTCTTTAAGCGATAAAAAGTTAATTGTAAAAAGATACAATAATTACCAGCTTCAACATCTCTTTAATTTCGGCGTGCAAAAATTAAGGAAATTCATATAGAAAACGTAAATTGATGGGTATGATACCCGTAATCAGTCATCAAAGTCTCTGAATCTGTATTATCTTGACTCTTGATAGCAAGTAAGTGCGCTTCGAGATCCTTCCGATCGTTTGGCAAAACGAAGAGCTATCGATGTTTTTTGCGAATCCCTAGTTGCAGGTACGTTGTGAGAAGAGATGAGAAAAAAAGAAGTGTTATTTATCTAAAATATAAAAATTAATGTGTACTATGTATAAATAGAAAAACGTTCGACTGGATGAGTAGACTTTCCAAACAGTAGTTAAGTATATATATCGAAATCATAGATCATTATAGATAGATAGGAGTTTTCTGAAATTTATCAACGTTGAAATATCTTGTCGTGCGTACGGGTTGTAGTATTAGGCTGTTTTTGCATTGCATCCGATCCGAATACGAGAATTATTGATCCGAAGTAGCCGTAGTACCATTTGTATGAGGGACACTAGATCCGGTTTTTCGGATTCAGTAAACGATATTCGGATCTAGTGAGTTAAACTTCATACAAATAGTACTACAACTACATCGGATTCGGATCGGATACAGTGCGGAAAGAACATGAAGCCTATTATATAGGGTCGGCACACATAAGCGGCGTTATGACGCGTCGATAGCTGACAGGGATTCATTTTTTATATTATGGTAATCTAAAACGGGCCTTGTGTCGTTATTAATGTGATGTTTGCATTTATTTCCCACGCCATGTCGGTTCCGCAATTTTTTGTATAAATTTAAGTGTTTAAAAAATTTAGCCGACTAAGGTCTATCTAACTTTTAAAGGAATATAATAAAGTCCGTATTAGATTTATCATCTATACTGTATAGAATGCATTGCAACGTCACGCCGTCGCGTCGTCGCGCCGCATGTGAGATGTAACCCTTATTTGAAGGCGGCGAGTTAAGTACATGAAAAATACTCTACAGTATTAAAGTGAATGTTTTGAGTAGAATGTATGTTACTTATAGGGATAACGAATGTATAACAATATATTCTGTCGAAAATGGCAACGGTAGCGTGACATGTCACGTGACAGCGTGACGTGACAACACATGAGCAAAAAACGCGATGCAGCGCTACTTTCTCGCGACGAAAATGTGACAAACCTTGCAATTTTCTCGAACTTTTTTTGTCAATGTAATAGTGAATAAGATATGTAACTATTAAAAGAGACAACGCAAAATTCCAACGACAAAATGTCGTATATAGACCTTTACCTTAACTAAAATTGACGAAACCAAAAATCAAGTCGTAAACATAATCGAACAGACGGCAAAGTATACCTTTACTTTTTTTTGTTATAAGTCGTCAATAATTAACTAACTCGAACTCGAAATTTAACTAAGTTTTATGTTAATTTGATTGTAGAATTCGGTAAATCAATCT
Source organism: Erebia epiphron (assembly GCA_963932025.1). Lineage (NCBI taxonomy): Eukaryota > Metazoa > Arthropoda > Insecta > Lepidoptera > Nymphalidae > Erebia > Erebia epiphron. The sequence goes on along the minus strand of OZ009948.1, from coordinate 39,519,199 downwards.
GGTAGATTTAATTTCAGATAAGCGATTCTAATGGTTAATTTACAATGTCCGTACATGCCAGCAACAAATCATCGCTTTATTGGAAATAATACCCCCGTTATAGTAACGCCTAAACAATAAACTAAACACTTATTTTGAGCAGACGGTGTTTAATATTATATTTGAAGTAATCGACTATTAATTCTAGTTCCATTATCAACAGCCCCCAGCATCTTAGGTGGAATTTCTGACTTGAGACTTGTATGCAAACTTGCAAAGTATAAAGTTTGTAGACGCAATGGCTTAAACTGTAGGTAGATGATTGATATGACAGTCAGTCTGCTGCAAGGATGCTTGTCCATCAGGGTCAAGCAGCCTTCAGGGGCATTGATTTAAATATCTTGAATATACCACGAGGTTAACAAAAAACGTTACAATAACGCGTTTAATGCATCGCGTTAAATCGCTCATATAAGAGTGTTTTCACACTTACCGGTTTCAAATGTATGATTTGAAAAACAGTTGCGTTATCGTGCCGGAAAATATGCTTTGTAAGGCGAGTTTTTAGCAAATAAGATGAAACTTGTTAAGGACCATGCAAACGGCTCGGGCTATGTGAACGGAATCGTAAATATAAAGCCTAAAAGCCGGGTTCAATAGTGAAAGATATGTAAATACTTTTACATTTCGAATTAATGTATTTTGAAGTGTCACTCGACAAAATTTGACGCACTTTAATACCTTCATTAAATATTCCTGTGTGTCTATCGATGGTGTTACGGTGTTCGTTAAAAAACTTGTTTATTTTCAATGGTTTTTTATGTTATTAATATAATAATTCTTGTCTTCCTTGTAATTGCATGTTCGCGCACAATTCGATTTTTATAGCGTCTGCAGACGTTACGGCTTTTCGGCCGCCGGCTAACACGTGATTGCTTGAAATGAAAAAATATTGACATTGTCAATACTGAAAAAAGACGAACTGACGTTTGTCAGTCCCACCGAAATTAACCAATCCAGTGAAAGTCGACGGATGACTTCACGGCACGTCTGTAGATGGTTTTAGAATAGTTAATTCTTCATATCAGATATTTTAAACATAGTGGTTGCTAGATTGAAAATAATATCGTTTTAAAATTTTGCGTAAAGCTATTTCTAGTATAAAATGGGGGAAAGTGACGCCGCATAGCTTATTACATGGGATACATAAGCATTAAACATATTTAAGTAAGACTTCCCGCGTAATCGAAAAACAAATCACGCGGACGAAGTTGCGTTCATCATCCTGTTACAAATATAAATATATGTATTTCGAAACGAGGCGTTTTATGGCCTATTCGTGATGGCTACTGATCAATTTGGATGAGGGCCCGAGGCTTTTCCACAAATCTCATCGAATTAAAATTGTAACAAGTTTTTCAACGGTCGGCCAGCGACCGGCTTGGTATTGCGATCCGAGAGTATTCGTGATTTTATATGATGCGCCGATGAACAATAGACAGGCCTTCAGAATTGTGCGTTCTGTATTCACTACCGTAGACCGCGACGAGTAAAGCAACTAACTTAATCTTAAATTAGTTGCTTTACTCGTATCAAATACAAAAATCTAAATTAATTTAATCGCAATAGTCGTTATGGTGTCTCGATTAAATTAGTTTAATCACCACTTAAATTTTTAAATTTCTTTAGACTACTCAGAGCCGGTCCGGTCCACACGGCGCGTTGCGTCGAAGTAGCGCTGTCGCTGCGTCGTTTTACATACTAATAATCATAGTGTACACACGGTGCGCTGCGTCGACGCAACGCACACACGACTGCACTGCAGCCCTCGAGACGAAGCGGGCGGAGGTGTACTCATAGCGACGCCAGAACGGCAGCGCTCAGTTGTTTGTGCATTGATAGACTGACTGCGATGTTTTTACAAAATGCTCGCCGCAATTGTGCGTCGCCGCTGCGACGATGGAACGTTACGACTGCGTCGTAGGAACGCTGCGCTGGCGCAGCGCCTTTGTGGCCACTGGCCAGCTATGCGTCAAAATATGCAACGCAACACGCCGTGGACTGGCTCTGAGTCATTGATTAGACAACGGTCGTACAGTGTCAAAAGAAATTCTGCTATCCTAAAACAGAAATTGGATTTTTAGGTTTCATTGATCAACCTCAGTAGCGACTAGCGTGGCTTGGCGAAGTATCTAAAACCTAGTAAATAATTGCAGAAAGTGAATTTCATGTGTTGAAAGAATTAACAGTCTTAGCGAGTGTGGACCCTGAAAAATGAGCAAGATTAGTTTACCATAGAATCTCTGTCCTGTTTAATGTGCGGACAGTCTTATTCATGCTCGGTTCCGCTATTGATGTTTGTATACTCACTATTCATTACAAAGACTCAGACGTTGTATCAGTTAATGTTTCAGCGGAAAAGTTCTTAATTATTGTGAAACCGCTAGTTTAGAAGTTATAGGCGAACATGCGAAACGCGCATTGTGAATGTGTGTGTGTGTGTTTTAAGGTGCCGGTCAACTAGAGCGGGGCGGATGCGTATACATCGGGCTGATCAAATTATTATCGATAGATAAGCGATATTTTCATCACGTCATCTTTAATAATGTGATCTTTTGTGCAAGATGCACTACGCTACGCACCGCTTCAGTAGATGGGTCAGCTTTACAGATAAACTTTTCATGCAAAAAGTGAAGTCTCTATAATCCGCAGTTTAAGCTGCATGTTTTCATATTTATGTCAGTCAGTCATTATTATTCTCCTTTTATATATTATATTAAGAGATACTTTTGACTTAACGCTTTGTGATAACGTATTCTGTTCCGTAAGTCGTTACGGTATTTGCAGTTTTGCCTTTTTGTACAGTTCTTTATCTCGTTTAAGGGTTAAAATCGCTTGTTGACGAAAATATTTTGTCTGTATTTTTAGAAATACCTTCATTTTATTATTAAAAAAAGACAATTTAAAATTATTATGGCATAATAGTAGTTGTATTGCGTCTCACATAATATATTTATGTGATGACATCTTATACGTGCATTGACTGCAAGTGTTTATTGTTAAGTACTATTTCTATCTAATATAATAAAAAACTGTTATGGATTCTTACTAAATGTTAAAAAGTTTCTACTCGTAATTCCTTTGTCGCGTTAATAACCATAACGTTTTAAAAAATGCATTGGCGTAACACCAGAATGTCATACGTATTTATTGTTAAAATATGAGTGTTGCCATATTTTCTTAAGTCATTATGTACAAATTGGATATTGTAAGATCATTTGTTATCTGTCAACAGTTGAATATTACGAAAATAAATTTAAAACCAAAACATACGTATCGTGTTTTATTCGCAATTCCTAATTTGTAATTTTATCTTACAAATTGCCTAAGGGTGCTTTGGGACTGAATATCTGCGCTCCGCTCCAATTTAGTGGAAACGCACCTTATGTGGGGACCGCGAAAGTGAAAAAATGCTCTTAAGTTAGACCTTGCATGTGTAAAATTATTAACGTTGAAATTGAGTAGGTACACATACCTACAGCTTTAATTTAAAAGTTAATACTTGCCTACCACTAAGTAACAGCAGAAGACCAGCTATTTTGAAAACCACAGACCAGCGCTTTAACCCATAAAATACCACCTATAAGTGGGTACATACCTATTCTTACAGTACGCGCGCGAGTTGAATGCAGTCGGGGCCTGAGGTGATATGTATTTAATACCTAAGCTCGCACGTGCGAACTTTTAAATAAATAATAGGTAAAGCAAAATTATAATTACAATATTTCATCCATATTATAGCCCCCATGCCTAGTCTTCGACTGCACCTCAAAATTCAAAGAGATTAAGCAAGTATTCATAGTACCTACCTGTTATAGGTAACGGCATACACAGTACACTGACTTAATTCCTAGCAGATGTGGTCGGAACATTCCTTATTCCATTAGTGTCGATTAGAAGCGGGAACAACACACAATTGCTACGTGTCTGAGGTGAGTAAGTACATAATATAGAATCTAATCAAGGTTCTAAGAGAAGAAAATCAACAGCGAATGAAATAAATTATTTACTAAGAGAAATTGCTGGTGATATTAGGTACCTACCTAATCATATTTTCATTTGGTCTTTGAATTGTCTGCTATGATAACATCTACTTATCTATTTGTATTAGGACTGTGATAAATGAGAAATGGCAGTGGGCGGGTCATATCTGTCGCAGAACCGATGGCCGTTGGGGCAGACCGGCAGACTTGTTCTGGAGTGGAGACCGCGTACCGGCAAGCGCAGTGTAGGACGACCTCCAGGCCCAGCTCACTGGTCCGATGACCTAAAGATGGTGGCGGGAAGCGGGTGGATGAGGAAGGCAGAGGACCGTGTTTGGTGCCGCGCTCTCGAAAAGGCCTATGTCCAGCAATGGATGCATACAGGCTGAAGGATGGATGGAAATGAGAATTATTTTTTATAAATTAGCAAACATGTGTACTCTTTTCTTTCCGTCACTCTCAGTTCGATTGGACTGCGTAGGGTACGCCGTACGACCAAGGGTGATTAAATGCAGGACTACCAGCTTTAGGTAGGTGCCAAGCCTAGTTAGGAAGTGGATGATACCAACCAAACCAACTTACAAACTCCAGATTGCTTCTGAATTTGGTTGCTAGCTTTAATGTAATCAGGTAGACCAACAGGCTAATTTAACTAAACTTAGCTTGAGTATTTCAAATTCCACGCCATGGTTTATATTCATATTCAATACTAATTTATTTTGCATTCCAATACAATTCATAAAGTAATTTACGTAATGTCAATTGATTAGCTGTTCTTAATAAAATTATGGAACCCCGGTGGGGCACAGGAAAAATCAGTGGTAGCAGGGAGACGGCTGCCTTATTTTTCTTTAAAAAAATAATTTGATTAACCGACCTCCAAAAAAGGAGGAGGTTCTCAATTCGGCGCGTATGTTTTTTAATGTATGTTACCGCATATCTCCGTGGTTTCCAAACCGATTTGTTTTTTTTTTCGAGATGGTCCCATAAAAAATTCTGACTCCAAATCCTCAGTCCTGATGCTGCAGGTATACCTACGACTCAAAACTAGGGAGTTTGGAAGTTTTGATGATGAATTCATATAGTAGGTATCAAGTCACGTGTATACGATTCCAAACTCAACTCTGAGTCCCAACTCCTCAACCCTGATGCCGTAGGGTACAGAACTCCTTAAAAATAGCGATTTAGGATTTTTTTAAGGTGAATTCCTATTGCAGATTTCAAGCAACGACTTCATACTTAAACCCAACTCCCAAGTCCCCAACTCCTCAACTCTGATGCTGCAGGGTACTGCACTACTAAGCCGTGGGGATTAAGAGTACTAACTAAAAAGTTAAAAATAAAAATTATTTCCAAAAAACCGACTTCCAAAGCCACTGTAAAGTAAAAAATAATTTTGATTTCTACACACTATGTTGAAGTCGGGCGAGTCGGGGAAGTTGACGCGTCAGGCTTTCGGTTTTTTGGAAAGAATTTTTATTTATAGTACGCGTTATCAATTAGGAATGTTTTTAAAGAAATGACAAACGCTGTATTACTCTCCAGAGATTTGATGTGGTCGGGTATTTTATTATAAAGGAGACAGTTCAGATTTGTATGGGGCGTAGGCCAAGTCTTGTACAAGCAGAGAAATGAAGGAAAATAAAATACTAGACCAGTTTTTATTGGTCAAATCTACGAATTTGTCGTTATTTCAGTGGTAAAATTATTTAATATTTCCAAGGTACGGAACACAAACATGAGTGGGTAACAATGGCGGATTCATATTTTTTGACGTTTTCAAAAGAAAAACACGTTATTTTGACAGTGACTGTTAGAAATGACATTTGATATATTTCGCGCCTACTGCCTTCTCTATGGCTGAAGGTTCCCATCTTGGAAACTTATCGAAAACTTGAAATTTTTATTTTTTTTGCTCGTTATTTATTTTACTGTTCTTAATTATTATATTTTTAATACAATCTATGTATTTTCCTCTATTCATGGGAGTGTGTACAAGAGTAGGCCTACAATGAACCTTTTCCTTTTTACACACATCGGGTTAGGACCGGTACTGTGGATGCATATGTTGGAACTGGGAATCATCATATTATTTTTACGTGTGGGTCTTAATTGGTAACGTCGCGGTCGTGGTTCCGCGCATGTTTCTTAAAATTCCAACTTCGTTCATTAAGCTTTTTGCCACGTTCGGTGTCCCTCAGCTCTTATTTATATACGTAGCGTCAAGAGAATATGCATGGAATATGATTGAACATATTATCAATCATCATGTAGATCGTACATGGTTATTATGAATTTTCCTTCATCAGGATGTAAAAACAAAATCTTAATGAGGTTTAAAAAAATATTTTGTTTTTTAAAGCACCAGATCTGCATCTGCAAAGCATCGTAGGAAGGGGTACTTATTATCTGCCTACCTATCTCCGAGATGCCACATACGTACCTAATATTATTGCTGTCTCAAATTTCGTTCGTAATCCGTAGTGGAAATAAAAATATAATATAAAATGAGAAATCCTTCACACCGGGATTTAAAATAAGTAGGTACAGATTACGGAGAAGATAGCTAAGCCGGAAAGCGTTTTATTTCTACAATCTTCGCTTTTCAGTGAAAGAGCTATCGCTACACTAAGTAGGTAGATAAGTACAAAGTATTAACGTAAATTCGTCTACTGCATGTATAACTATGATACTACAACGTTTTCTAAAAATGCATAGGTCTTCATCGTAAAATCATCATCATCTCATTCCATTTCCGGCCCACTTCACACCTTTGAAGAAATTATGACGATCTCTCAGACAAATTAATCTGGCCTAATCATGTAGGTAGGTAGTTAACTAATTAACTATGCCTTTCCTCACAATTTCCCGTTGTATTTCCATTAGACACATCTATTCAGGGTACATCCTTTTTATTATCTCCTTTGTTCGACGCTTCCCAATTTTCGCGAAACCTTTTCCCTGAGCCCGTCGTAAACTACTAGAGTAAATATTAGCCAATTTACTCTAGTAAAGCCTTCCTTTTATTCTGTTAACTTTATGTAAAATATATTATGTACTAGATGATGCCCGCGACTTCGCCCGCTTGGATTGATGTTTTTTGATTCCCGCGGGATCTCCTTAATTTTCCGGGATAAAAAGTAGCCTATGTCCTTCCCCGGGTATCAAACTATCCCTGTACCTACCAAATTTCATCAAAATTGGTTGAAGAGATAATTTTTTTTGAGTCCCGCGGGAACTCTTAAATTTTCCGGGTCAAAAAGTAGCCTATGTCCTTCCCCGGGATACAACCTATCCCTGTACCAAATTTCATCAAAATCGGTTGAACAGATGGGCCGTGAAAGCGTAGCACGGAAAGCCAGTACTTTAATATTGGATTATCTGGGCACTCGGAGCAAACCCTGAGGACCTCGTTCTCAGAATCACGGATGCGGGACCAAAATGCCGCAACCCGAGATCTAATGACCGCAAAGTAATCGGGCACTCTGGCGTCGGCAAACATGCCCGACGCACTGCAGTATTTAGGCAGTTTCATCAGAATGCGGTATGCGTTATAATACTGCACTCTGATGCTGCTACGTGCGCTTTTGGTGCAGCTGAACCAAAGCTGACACGTGTAAAATTATTGAGTCTCTCTGACTCTAATAGCTTTTTGAGTGAATTTGCACTTCCGTATGTCCGTCCGTCGTCTGTCAGAGCCTTAGAGGTAGGGTGAACGTACCATTCCCAAACCATTTAAGGAGATATTTTGACTTTAATTAGCTGTCATTTTAACAGATTTGAAGGGAAGACCTTAGTTCTATGTTATTTTTTAAGTTTATTTATAGACAAAATGAGGACTATAAATCATAGCAGCATAAGTATCAAGGGATTTCTGTAATTATGGCATAAATCCTAAAAGATGAACTGTTCCTTAGTTAGACCAACAGTAGCTAGTTATTGACCAAGATTGAGCCAGTAATTGACCAACGTATTAACACATACAGGGTGGATAAAATAAAACAGCATTTATTAAAGGACATTGTTCCGTCCCCATACAAAGTTCGCCTAAGAACCAACCGTCATAAAACATTGATTATTGGGTTCAAATTATTACCTTTTTATGCTTGAGAGCAGATTAAAACAACGGACACTTGCTAAGAAATTACTTATTACCAAAAATATTTTCAATTTTGAGGATATTTCAGCTTTCGCAATCAATCTGCTTGATCAAATAAATGTCATCTTTAACCAATTGTAATACAGCTGTGAACAGTATGTAGATAAGACAAGATTCGCAGTAGTCCGTCAAAAACATTACAGATGGCGTTATTAATAAGGATGCAGGTATCGTCATAGTTCATCGATAACTTCACAGATGGCGTTAGAAATATTAATTTATTGTACTTTCAATAGATGGCTTTGCGAGATTCAGAATACTAGCGCACTTAGCACTTTAAGCTGCTTTTATCTTGTTTCTTACGATTCGGATCTAGCGCTCAAGCGGTTGTATTGGATATTATTTTAACCTGTAAGTTATTGATCTGTGGTTAATAATCGAGAGACGGAAACGTATAGTAATCAATTGAATACCCATTTATTTACTTTTAATTAATTTGAAGTGTCCGTTGAATTCTAATATTTGGAATAAAGGTTATAAAATAAGCTAAGAATTACTGTATATTTCAAACGTATGTTGATTCTTAGGCGAATTTGGTCAATGTCACACTCAACGTTTATTGAGGTCTAACTTTTATACCTTGGTCATTGAGATCCACATCACAGTAATATACTTTATACTATATAAATTACTTTTTTAAACGAAACATGCAACTGATAACCGTATTATCACCACCACCACTACAGCCCATTAATGTCCCACTGCTGGGCACAGGCCTCCACTCTCATAGGAGAGAGGGAATTAGAGCTTAGACCCACCACGCTGCTTCAATGCGGGTTGGCGGGCTTTAACGACTATTATCATGTTAGTGATAATAACCGGGACCGACGGCTTAACGTGCTCTCCGAGGCACGGGGGTGAAACACCGCCAACTTCCTAACTCCGGGCTAGTGCTGAGAATTTCTAGTCAGAAAAACCCAACACTTATTATGGCCCGACCCGGGACTCGAACCCGGGACCTCGTCAGCCGCAGTCAAACATGCTAACCACTACACCAACGAGGCAGTCAGTATCAGTTGCATAGAGGTAGTATAAGGTATCAGTTGTCTATTTATTAGCAAATGTATTGCAAAATAATTTAAGCGCAAAAAATTCATTAATTTGTGCCCGTTGTATAAAAAAATGTAAAGCAAAGTAATTAAGGTAAGGTAAGGCAATTAAGGTAATATTTTTTTATAAAACCTCATAACTCGAAACTACATACTTACTTACTTAATAAGGATAGATTTTTCTTGTAATTTTTTTGGAGCGGTCATTAGCTCTTATCACCCATTTCCAGCTTATCCATTATTTACTTGACATTCTGTATGTTGTCAATGTCAATTTTAGTAGGGCACTTAGAATATAAAAATGTCTGGTCAACTCCACGAACACTATGAATGTACCAATCCCAAACCACTGGTCAACTACTTGAATATGTTAATAAAAATCGTTAATTTTGAATTGTGCATCAATATAATGAAAAGGAATTGTTGAAAGATCATTAATAATGACAAAAAAATAAAATTAAAGAAATAACCAGTAGTAAACCAGATGGTCAATGATAGGCACCCTATTAAATTAAAGAAATAACCAGTAGTTAACCACATGGTCAACTATAGGCACTCTATACAACATGCGTTCCAGTAGTTAACCAGTCTCAGAAACCTATTAAAATATAAAATTTTGTTCAAATTTATATCTGCTATCATTACACTGATTAATATATTAGCTAAATTTCATAAAATATTTGCAATTTACTTCAAAAATATTACGATTAAAATCAATTTAACTTTACCTTTCATTGAACGCTCATAACAGCAATGGCGGCCGAACGGCGAGTGAATGAGATACGTGGCGACAAAAATGAAAAAGAAAGCTATATTTTTTAATTCATTTACCTCAATTTCACAGCATTAGATTCTCAAAGATATGATACAGTAACACAGACTTAAAAAACTTACAGATATTGGCGCGAATTCTTAAAATATTGATCTTTAGACGCAAATGGTCAACTACAGGTTACTGGTTTGGGAATGGTACGTCGCGCGCCACCCTACCTATCACTTCTAAAGTAATGAACATAATTTTTAGTAACCTACTTCAAATTTAAACATAATAAATAAACCGAAGGCCTCAAGCCGAAAATTTATTTGAGGGGGCTCCTAGAAGCGAATGGGAAATAAATTTTCTTTTAATGGTTTTGCATAAGCTTGTAGGGCATCTATTTACAGCTGACTCAACGTCAGCTGTAAATAGATGCCCTACAAGCTTTTGCTTCTGCCCTGCCCTACAGAGGATTTTTTTTTAAATTTTCCCTTCAAAAGTTTTCAAAATGGGGGCCTTTCAAAGACGCTTTTGTACGTAGGTATTCCTTTTAATCAGGATTTTCTTTGAATTATAAAGTCGGATATACTTTCGTCCTCAAGAGCGCGTCATTTCCAAAACCTGTCCAAATCTCGTAAAAATTTCAAAATTTTCGCGAAACCTTTTCCCTACGCCCGTCGTCGTAACACTAAGGCGCATCGAACGTACTTAAAACCTTTTTGGACTCAGCATCAGCAAAAACATATGTACCTACTTAATACGATCTTAGGTACTGCTACATTATATTAATATATATGTCACCGTAAGATTGCAAAAACCGTTAGATTGTAATCTAACTAGCGATATTGTAAACTGTCGACGGATTGTGAACCGTTCAATGTTCCGAGTGTAAATTTTTGAAATATTCATTGTATTTACGTTTTCTTGTCTCTTTCCTGTAGGTTAGGTTAGGGTTCGACATAAATAATCAGGTAGAGCCCGACATTAGAGCATTGCAGTTCTCTGTTCTATAATTATTATTGCTTAAATTTTACCTACTTAGTTAGCCATATAATTATGAGAAAATATAGATCGAATAAGTATAAGTATGATTTTACTAGGATAACATAATCAAATCCGACTAACGAGATTGTGATCTGATATTATAGCCTCAGTTACCCAATATTCGTAACGTTTATAGCCACAAAAGGCGATTATTATTAATCACGCGCGGTCGGGGTCCCCCCTCCCCCCCTGGGATGAGGATAACATAACTAACTAGCTAATGAAACATTACATCCAATTTACTCAGGAGACTTCGTGTTGTTGGCTTTTGTGAGCCGATTATTATTATTATTTAATTACTTAACTAACAAATTAATTAAATTTTAAGCATGGTATTAGTAGTTTGAAGCTGGTACATGGAAATAGTTTGTGTTGTGGGTATAATTATTGAATATTATTTAAGATATAATAGAAAAGGGATGGAGTAGGTAACTAGGCTATATTTAGGGTACTGGTCGCATTTTAAGTTTTTTGTTAGCAATGCGTCGATAGCTCAATGGTATAACCCTTAGGATGCGGGCCGACCTCCTCAACGTACAGTTCGTACTTAGCTCCTCATGAATTTAGTACGATCTAGCAGGTACCTCTGTAGGTACCTACTAGGTATCAGATGGGAAATATCACTGTACAAAATTATGTCACACCATGTATTGCATATACGAGTATATCACAGTTTTGTGTAATTCTTCACTCTTAAGGGCTCTAGGTTTTCCAAAAACTTTCACGTTTTCGTGTGAAAGCATAGTCTATGATTGGTGCTTTACATAATGGATTCAATATGGAGGATATCCCGAGGGAGCCGTCAGATAGTCTCCGTGAGCCCATTTAGCCGTGACGAGCCTGAGTGATATTGTTTTTTACCCGACGCGGGTGGAACGCACAGGGTTACTGCTAGTACGCCCACGCGTCTATTCCATCGGTAATAAATGAGAAGGTGTTATATAGGTAATTAGTTTGTCTAGGCAATTAATTTAACAGGTAGGTACGGTTTACGTACCTTGTGAAATTTTATGAATTTTCCAATTTGCTTTGGGAATTTTTCTTTACCAAAATCTAACCTGTTACAAGCTTTTGCATTATACATAATATGCCTTTGGACAAACATGGTCACTCCAACATCGGAGTGAAACATAAGTTGAGAATATTTTAGAATGTTAATTGTGTGGTGGAATACGTAATACTAGAGATTAAAATATAATTATTATTAATTATTAATTATAATAGTGTATTAGTTACTGCTTGGTTGCTTGTTGCTTGCTTTCCCTGCATGATTGGTAGCGGAAGAAGTGCAATTGCCTAAATATGTTTCTTCTTTCCCCAACTTTTCTCTTTACGTATATTAAACGCACTGTTTTTTCAACCCTGTCCCCAACACCACAGGTACCTCTAGGTATTGAATTTGCCTTTGTGCATTGTATTGAAACAAACAAACAAACAATTCCGTACTGCAGGTTGCACCATATAAACTTGTCTTTTTGGCTTATTACTCGTATCCTTGTTTTTTCTACATAGGTACATCGTATTCTTCCGCAAAGTAACGTCTGCTTCTATCCGACAGATTCAATATGGATACCCCGAGGGAGCGGATTCTTCGTGAACCCATATAGCCGTAACGAGATAAAGTTATTTTGTTTGTTTTATGGATAGGCGTGTGCAAAGTTTGACACTAGAGAATACTGGCTATGACACCGGAGTGATGTTAATTTAATAAGAAAGTAATCAGGCGAAGGACCCGCCGGTCATTTTACGAGCTCTCCGAGGCACGGGGGGTGGTATACCACCAACTTTCTAACTCCGGGCTTGTACTGAGAATTTCTGGTCAAAACCCATTTACTTAATTATGGACTTACCCGGGACTCAAATCCGGGACCTCGTCGGCCGTAGTCGAACATGCTAACCAGTGAAACCACTAGACCAACGAGGCAATTAATGCTCTATAAACAATCAGGACGCAACCACCTGTAGGGTTTCTAGAGGGCTTCGATCACACACAAACATTTTCGTTAGCATTTAGTTATATTAGTTTCTCGTCATTTGACTAGGTACCTATCTACCTACTTGTAAAGCGACTACTTTTCAAACCGTTTTTAACCGACTTCCAAAAAAGGAGGAGGTTCTCAATTCGGCGCGTATCTTTTTATATTTAATACTCTAATTAATATTTCAATAGAGGTTCGATGTAACCTACCTATTATGTCGTGGCCAGATAGGTATAGAATTGATCATTACATAGTGATAACATTCGTAGACAAAATTCTCTTGTCTCTTTGTTGTCTTTATTCTATACTTATAATTGAGACACCTATTTAGAGTTTTTCTCTTATTTAACATGACTACAATTTCGGTGGAACGTGAACGGCCGGTAATAGGTAAAAATACCTATACATTTTTCTACGAGACTCGATATATTGGTAATAACTTGAATATTAAATCAGTTTAGCATAAGATTCTAAGAGCTTTCAAAAGATCTATTTACGGACCGCTGACATTACATTGTACCTACATACTTCAGCCCCGGCCGTATCACTACGTAGGTACCTACCTAATTAATTTTTGCTTGACCAATTAACTGTAACAGTAAACAGTCCGTGTGGTGTCGGTCGCTGGAAACCCCGTAAGATAACATAGCTACTTTCACTACTCTATTAAAATAATAAAAAAGTAATATGAATGTGCGAATTTCGTGAGTGGGAGGCGAACCTGCGACATCTTGCTCACGACGCAGCTCTTTCCCGACTGAGCTACGAAGATGTACCTACCAGTGTTGCTATCAAGTTTCATAGAGTTGCCGTATTTGATACTTCAGATTGCCGTACTTATAAATAAAAATCATGAAATTGCCGTATTGTTATTTTTATTGTGAATAAAAAGTAAAACGGTAGGAATTCTACACGATGAAATTTTAGTGGTTTTAAAGCCGCGGCGAGTTGAATCGCGTTTAGCAGTACTACCGACTCCACTTGTTTTTTTTTATTTTTAAAGTACTTACTTTATTAAGTTAGATTTTTTTTTTCGAAATAAACTCGTAACTGTGAGAAACATTAGTACCGCTACGCGGCGAAATTCCAAGAAGCTAGCCGACGTACCGACGCTATGGAGGCGCGAGCGGCGTCTGGCGTCCATTAATCGAAGCCCCGCCCCTCAATCCTTTTTACGGCCCGCGCGCCGCCGACCGCGTTCGGCTAGCCGACTTCCGGCTTCAGTTACGCACGTTACGCAACACGCGTCACACGCGCGGTTGGTGACGCTACTTCGGTTTTCAAATACGCGCAAAAATGGATCGCCATTACGAATACGCCAATTTGGAATACCTAAGTATGGTGCAGATGTACGCCATTACAATGCGACAGAAGCTCGACGGTTCTACTTGCAACCGGATGGCTTAAACTCCTTTCGTATGCGAGGAATCCGAAACCCACAAATTCCGTCGAGTATTACTATCTTAGCTGCAACAGAGCATGCTCAAGGTCGAGGTCGTTCCCGCATGTAGGTACTCGCCTTAGCAAACGATGGGCCAGCCAGGATTGAGTTTTGTCAGTGGTCATTAAATAATCGTGAATTAAGCATTCTGTGGACTGACGAGTCAACTTTTAATTGTATTGGAATTTTTAACCAGCACAATAAACATTTTTTGGCCTTTAACAACCCCCACGTGATCCGCGAAAGTTCTTATCAAAGAAAGTGCGTAAATACGTGTAAATAAGATTGTAAAATTTAATACCTAAAATAAGTGTACCCACCTACTTCGTGAGCTGTAAATAACTGCAATGATGGTAAGTACATCGAAACTTTACCGAATGTTTAACAGCTGATAGCCAAAGGTGAACAACCAGCCGCGCGCCGCTCGGTTCGTGCGTCACGTGACTCGCCAGTCAGCTGGCACTAGCGCTACCTACTAATTGATCGCAAAATTTTCGACATCATAATTTCTCGATTTTTTATTTTTTATTTTAATACTAGGGTCAGGATAAATGGTATAAATAAATTGTACTCTTAATTCCGAATCACCTCTCTGAGGCCCTAAAACCACTAAAAATTCAGCTTGTATAATAAACAGGAAACAAAACGAAAATCTCTGTGTCGATGGTCGCCATAGAGATTTTCTTTTTTAGAAGCAAGCCATTAGGAATCAATAAACTGTACCTACGACACATTTCAGCCATCCCGAGATATGTTTGTGTGCAAAAATGAAAAATAAAGTAATCTCTATAATAATATATAATAAATAATAAATAAAGTAATAATAATGGCGATGACATTAATGAGAAACCTTTTTTTTTTTGTTTACGGGGGGAAATCTTCCATATATACCCGACCACATAGGATCGGATTATGTGGGATTTTTACCCACTAAAACCCCCTCGGTGACCATCCTCAGCTCATAATGAAGGGCCCCGGGAACTCTTAAAAAACTTACGCCGGTGCCCTTCTCTTGAGCAACGCCCATTATGGGCTTGTTCCAGGGGAGGGGATCTCCCCAATTGTCTTAAGGCATAGCAGCGAGAAGTGGAGCTGCCGTCCTCCCGGGATCGTCAACTATTAGAGAGAGCATAAGAGCCCCCACTGCAGTCGCTCGAGACCCCGTAGCCCCATCGGCCGGGGTTATTGAGGGGATGGGTCAAGGCGTTGGTCACTTCCACCCTGACGTCTCCGTCTCCGAGCAGGATCAGATCGCTCTCTATCCCGCTCCGCGGCTTCTTTCTTGAGTATCACACTTTCGCAAAAGGAGACCACTGCCCGCCATGCTTATTCTTTCCCCAGCATTGCCGCAATAACGGCAGGTGTTGAAAGATCTCTCCCTATGTGATTGACTAAAACACTGCGCTCGTTCTCCCATGCAGGGCACTCTTCGAGCGTATGCTGTGCAGTGTCCCGATCCTCTTCACAGTGGTGACACCGCGGTGTGACCTCCCGACCGATTCGACACAGGTACTCCCGAAGCAACCATGCCCGGTGAGCACCTGTGTCAACCTAAAGGTGACGTTACCACCTTTCCTCCCCAGCCACGCTTCAAATTTTGGGAGTATGGCCCCCACAGCGCGTTGCCGCGCGCTCCCGTCCCCCTCAAGACGCGCACGCCAGTTCTCCAGTGCCCGGCGGTACGCACGCCATCTCAGCGTTCCGGGCTCCTCTCTGTCACCGCTCCCAGCCTGAGTCTGGACGTACACCCACGTGTCCATTTCCGCCAGTATGTTCAATGGTGGAAAGCGGGCCAGTATAGTGGCCGCCTCAAAAAATATTGTCCGGTATCCCCTTACCAACCCTGATGGATATTTTGCGCTGCACGCTATTGAGCTTCGCTCTGAGGCGTTGAACGCTGGACAGCCTGCGCGACCACACCGGTGCACCATACAGGGCTATGGAACGCACGACCCCCGCATAGAGACGGCGGATTCCTTCCTGTAGCCCCCCGAGATTCGGTAGCAAACCGTGCATGGCACCCGCTACTTTTTGTATTCTGGGGACCAGGCGTTCAAAGTGCTCCTCAAAACCCCATCGACTGTCTAGAGTCAGACTTGGGTATTTGAGGTATCGTCCTATTTGGATGGCCGCGTCCCCCACACAGATCGACGAGCTAGGGGGTTCCAGTCGCCTTGGTAGTCGATGAAACCACAGTGCCTCAGTTTTGTGGGGCGCCACCTTGAGTCCCAATCCGTGTATTTTCTCCACTACGCACGCTCGCGGAGATCAGCGGATCTCCGCGAGCCTTAGTGTTTCCTCAAATGTGTCCCCTTCGGTCAACACCATGGTGTCGTTGGCGTAGCACATCAATTTGGCACCAGAGAGAATACTGACTTGTAGGACCGCGTCCTAATGAATAAATTAATGAGTAACCTACTTATTCGTTAATATCGACTTTATTAGGGATATACTGCAATTTTATTCGATTGATTGGAATCGCAATAAACGTATCCTTGTGAATCGATTCGATCGATCGAATTGGATTGCCGTATTTTATTATACTGGAAATTATGTTTATATTTGGAAATTATGTGCTCGAATTGCCGTATATTACGGCAATTGCCGTATCAATGGCAACGCTGGTACCTACTTGAAAATGTACAACATCAACTAAGTGCGGCCATACACGGACTGCTCGAGCAGGTAGCCAGTGATCAACATACACGGACCGCTCAAGCAGTCATAGTCAACAGCTTGAAGCTACCATTGACAACTGCTGCCAACCGCCCGAAGCAGTCGCAACTGCTCGAGCGGTCTATGTTTGTGTGTACGTAGAAGGCTAGTTCACTATGCAGTCGCAGCTTGAAGCAGTCCATTCCGACTGCTTCAAACTGTCCGTGTATCCGAGGTCTAAAATCATTACATATTATTGGTACCTACTCTGTTTCTCTCCATCTATAGTCTATACCTGCCAGGTGGAGAGAGACAGAGTAGGTACAACGCTTTTTTGTCGCGCTTTTTTGTTTTTTGTACTATTTTCTAGGCCAAGTCC
The DNA here is from genome assembly GCA_963932025.1 of Erebia epiphron. Classification (NCBI taxonomy): domain Eukaryota; kingdom Metazoa; phylum Arthropoda; class Insecta; order Lepidoptera; family Nymphalidae; genus Erebia; species Erebia epiphron. The sequence goes on along the minus strand of OZ009948.1, from coordinate 39,501,714 downwards.
TTCCAGTTCATGGTCTAGTTTGAAAGTTAAATCCGAAATCTAGTAAAAATAATTTTATGAATATAAATTAAATACCTTAACAATGGAAACATTTCTAACAAAATTTCAGGCAGTGCCAAAACCATTTTACGCGTGAAATATTGCGGTGATAAATGGTAACGGTAAAACGAGCGGTGGAGCTTCCATTATGAAAAAGCATGAATCAATGCCTCCAGTTTCAAGTTGAATTGGTTCACAAGCGCAGTTCCACACGTTGGGCTTACTACCATGGCTTAAAGCAGTATTATTTTAATATTGCAGTTTTATATGACGTACCATAACATCCTTAAAATAAGGACTATAATTCTAAAACAAGAGCGCCAACAATATTACAATAAAACTGCTAGTAAGCCCTGAACGAGCACATGATAATTGACTTCCCGCGTACGAAGATCGATTTTGCATTTGGGAATTCGAAACCACTTGAAACTTCACGTGAAGAATGGACCGGACGATTTTTTTTGTACCTAACTTAGTTAAGTACCTGGATACAACAATTTGGATGAAGCATAGTGTCGACTTTGCGCCCTTAAAATTGTATGGTATGTACTTAAATGTATACCTATCTCATTAATGACACCATTGATGTATAATAATTTTAGTAAATATTTCTATGAATGAAATATTTTGCTTTTTAGCAACTGCTGAATTTGTTGCCGTGTCTTCTAAGTAGAATTTTTTTTCTAAACAAGTGGTAGAATCGTATCAAGACGTGGCGTGGCATAAGAGATGTCCTTTATGAAAACCATGTGTGAAATAATCAAATTGAGAATGGAGTATATTGTGGTGTACTTTGCATGCTTTAGAAGAAATACCTATATTAAAAGTCTCTATGACATAGTTCTCGCCTAGGTTATACTGTTACTAGCTGATGCCCGCGACTACGTCCGCGTGGATTTAGCTTTTTTTGGTTCCCGCGGGAACTCCTTAATTTTTCGGGATAAAAAGTAGCCTATGTGCTATTCCGGACTATAATCTATCTCTGTGCCAAATTTCAGCCAGATTCGTTGAGCCGTTGGCGCGTGACTGAGTAACAAACATCCATACATACATCCATACATCCATCCAAACTTTCGCATTTATAATATTAGTAAGAAGTAAGATAATAATATATTCCGTACCACGACAGGCAATACTGCGTAAAGATATCATGCTAACGATCTTATCATAAAAGTACGCAGCATATGTTCGAAACTATCACGTAAATAGTTATGCAAACTCGGTAATATTTCACAGCGTGTGATCGAACATTATTCCTCAGCTTAATCCACACTAAGCGTGACTGCAGCCTCGAAAATTGCAATTGAATCTATCATATTATTATTATACTTACTAGCTAATGCCCGCGACTTCGCCCGCGTGGATTGAGATTTTTTGGTTCCCGCGGGAACTCTTTGATTTTCCGGGATAAAAAGTAGCATAAATGTGTTATGTTATTCTAGACTATAATTTATTGCCAAATTTCATCCAGATCCATTCAGCCGTTCTGGCGTGAAGGAGTAACAAACATCCACACATACATACTCACAAACTTTATTTGTACCATAAGAATAACAAAAATTAGAAAGAATAAAAAAAGCACAGACATTATTCTTTAGCTTAGTCTAAACAAGCAAGAGCTAAGGAGATCGCAAGAGCTGCTGTGAAGGCCCAATCATAGCCACGACCACTCTGCCAAGAGTGAACGAATGAGAAGAAGAAGAAACAAACAACGACAACAAGCGGGACAACCTCGCAAATCGCTCCCGCCAGCTCGTTTGCTCGATATACAAAAAATAAAAAAATACTACGTCATAGTATAGTACATAAATATACGTACGAGCATTTTAAGCGGCAAGATAAGACCAAGTTCATGTTCAATGAATTGGTCGTTCCGGGGCCGATTACTGCCAACAGATCTATTCTCGAAACTGTCCAAGAATACACATATCTTGGGCAAATTTTGCAAGTAGGAAGTAACAATTTCGAGAAAGAGATGGGCAGCATATGGCAAACTCCGTCGAGTCTTTTCGTCGCCTATACCGTAATGCCTGAAGACCAAAGTCTAGGTGTAGCGACGATATCCGGAGAGTGGCTAGCATCAAATGGATGCGAACAGCCAAGGATAGACAAAGTTAGCGCAATCTTAATCAATACTTATAATAAAACTGTAACAGGTACAATTCTGTACATTGAAGATATTTTGAAAATTTTTTTTATTCGATACTGAAGCCAAATCTGTAATTTTTTTCATTTTTGTCTGTCTGTCTGTCTGTCTGTCTGTATCTTGGCCGCGCATCACGCCGAAACTACTGAATGAATTCAAACGAAACTTGGCACGATTTGAGCCCATACTACGAGGTAGGACATAGGATACTTTTTATCCCGAAATTCTTCCCCCGAAGGGGTGAAATAGGGGTTGAAAGTTTGTATGAAAGTCCTTAATTTCTCAAGCTATAGCCATGAAACTTGATATATGAGCTGCGGGTTGAAAATGAGAACATATGTGTTTCACAGTTTTACAAAATTCCACCCCCGAAGGGATGAAATAGGGGTTGAGAGTTTGTATGAAAATCCTTAATTTCTCAAGATATTCTCGAGTTATATAAACGATACTGGGTATTTTGGCTTTCGTTAAAAAATAAAGAATTACGTGTGTCACAGTTTTTCAGAATTTAACCCCTAAAGTGGTAAAATAGGGGTTGAAAATTGGTATGAAAGCTATAGCCGTGAAACTTGGTAAGTATATGAGCTAAGAGTTGAAAATTAAGAAATACGTATTTCACCGTTTTTGAAAATTCGACCCCCAAAGGGGTGAAATAGGGGATGGAAGTTGGTATGAAAGGCCTTCATTTCTCAAGATATTTGAAACGAATCTTGGTATTTTGGCTTTCGGTAAAAAAAAATAAAGTACGTATGTCACAGTTTTTAACATTATCACCCCCGAAGGGGTAAAATAGGGGTTGAAAGTTTGTATGAAAGTCCTTAATTTCTCAAGCTATAGCCATGAAACTTGATATATGAGCTGCGGGTTGAAAATGAAAACATATGTGTTTCACAGTTTTACAAAATTCCACCCCCGAAGGGATGAAATAGGGGTTGAGAGTTTGTATGAAAATCCTTAATTTCTCAAGATATTCTCGAGTTATATAAACGATACTGGGTATTTTGGCTTTCGTTAAAAAATAAAGAATTACGTGTGTCACAGTTTTTCAGAATTTAACCCCTAAAGTGGTAAAATAGGGGTTGAAAATTGGTATGAAAGCTATAGCCATGAAACTTGGTAAGTATATGAGCTAAGAGTTGAAAATTAAGAAATACGTATTTCACCGTTTTTGAAAATTCGACCCCCAAAGGGGTGAAATAGGGGATGGAAGTTGGTATGAAAGGCCTTCATTTCTCAAGATATTTGAAACGAATCTTGGTATTTTGGCTTTCGGTAAAAAATAATAAAGTACGTATGTCACAGTTTTTAACATTATCACCCCCGAAGGGGTAAAATAGGGGTCGAAAATTTGTATGAAAGTCCTTCATTTCCATGAAACTTGATATGTGAGCTACCGATTGAAAACAAAGAAATATGTGTTTCACAGTTTTTGAAAACTCTACCCCCAAAGGGGTGAAATAGAGAGTTGGTCCTTCAATCACGCCGCAACAGAGCAACGGGTATTTTGCACGGGTAGTTAAGGACCTGAAGAGTGGTATAGGCTACTTTTTATACCGGAAAATTAAGGAACACCTGTGAGGAAAAAAACTTAAACCACGCGGACGCAGTCGCGGGCATCTGCTAGTATAATATATAATTAGGTAATACTAGATATATATAGCTAGCTTTAGTTTTAAGATACCGTTACTGATTATCACCATTATATTTTATTTATAAATAACTGGACGTCACCAAGTGTAGTATACTTACCTAAATTGAATAAAAATTATTTGGCTTTGACTTTGACTATACTGATACTACATCGATTTTACAAAATTCAACAAATGTCCAATTAATGTTATTTAAGCCTTTCTTAAGTGAAACTCCTTAAGTGAATTGTAAACAAACGAGAAAAAAAAATGTAAACAAACGAAAGCGATCTCGCAATCGTTTGTTTACAATTTTTCTTTCTTTGTTGTTTACAAAGGCATTTTGAACACACTTTATTATAATTTCCAATCACGAATGCCAAAACGCACTGATAACGTAATCTTGTAAAGTTACAACACCATATATCTTTAACTAGATGATGCCCGCGACTTCGTCCACGTGGATAAAGTTTTTTTGTTTCCCGCGGGAACTCTTGAAATTTCCGGGATAAAAAGTAGCCTATTGTCCTTCCTCGGGATACAACTTACCCCTGTACCAAATTTCATCAAAATCGGTTGAACAGATGGGCCGTGAAAGCGTAGCAGACAGACAGACAGACACACTTTCGCATTTATAATATTAAAAGTATGGAATAGTATGGAATATGGAATTAGTATGGATAGTATGGATTTGCACGTGCCTTGAAGCTTTAATTAAACTCCTTAGAGTGCTACGACCTCGCTACAACAGACGTCGCACGTCGTAGCTCAGTCGCTATGGGATTACGTTGCCATTGAAATAGCTATAAAAAGCCTTCAAAAACTCAGAGTAAGCGTACAGAGTGCTACGACCTCGCTACAACAGACGTAGCACGTCGTAGCTCAGTCGCTACGGGATTACGTTGCCATTGTAATAGCTCTATAAAGCCTTTTCATGAATCGCTGCTATATTGAGCTATATTGAGCTAGGTGACGTTGCTGTAAGTGATTAATATAGTTTCTTGCCGAGTTTCTTGGTGGTTCTTCTCGGTAGGAACATGCCGAACCAGTGGTAGATTCACTTGACAATTCGAACTCCTATAAGTTTATTTGAATAAAATATCTTTTGACTTTGATTTAGGCCTAAAGAAAGCTTTTAATTTTATATTATCGTGATAAATCTATTTATAAAGCCGTTAGATGAGCTTATTAAGGCACATTGTAATCTACACAAGAAATGCCGAATTAATCTCTAGAGCTAAGAGCTTAATATTTTAAAGGAGGAAATTCCATATTTGTGTCAAATCCTGTATAATATATATATATATTCTAATATATAAAATTCTCATGTCACAATGTAAGTTACCATACCCCTCCGAAACGGCTTGACCGATTTTTATGAAATTCAATATGCATATTCAGTAGGTCTGAGAATCGCGGACCTCCACGCGGACGGAGTCGCGGGCATCAGCTAGTGTATAAATATATATATATATATATTATAATATATATACCTATTTTGTATGCTACAAAACTAGCTTACAAGGGTCAAAGCTACGATTATAGTAACGGAACCATAGGTTATGGCTTCCAACTTCCAACTTCCAACGTATCGTGTAAATGATTGAAATGAAATCGTATTCTTTGGTATGATATCTCCTTCAAATATAAGCTTATTTCGTTCTACCACTAAAACGTACCTATTAGTTTTTTTCGTAACAAATGAATACTGATTTATGGATGTCGCAGATGGACTGTTGAATCCGCCGTATTAGGTACAAAACGGCGCCGTTTTGCAACGGGTCATCCCATCTTTTTCTATCGCATAGCTCTTATCCCTTTTGATGCGGCGCGTGTAGCGTTAGGGCTGTCTTCGAACTTCTTGTAATTAATAAGGTTCTAGAGTTATGAGTCCATATTATCTAAGAGTTTAACGGCCGGTTTCTGAATTGAGAATTTCATTTTGAGTCTGTCTCAAAGACTACTTAAGGACTAATTAAGCAAATTTTTGTTTCTAAATTGATATTGGGCCGGTTTCTGAAAATAAAGCATTCAAGCAAAAACAGCAAGTTCCAACTCTCAAACCTTACACAATATCAATACAGAAACAAAATTTTGCGTAATTAGTCCTTAAGTAGTCTTTGAGACAGACTCAACATGAAATTCTCAATTCAGAAACCGGCCGTAAGTAACCAAGAATGATTCATTATCGCTTTTTATATTTCATTCATCTATTAGTAACGAGTTAAGGGACGAGTGGCCTAGTTGAGGAACCAGTGGCCTAGTTGAGGGACCAGTGGCCTAGTTGCGACAACGCATATCAGTCGATTGCGATTGTTAAGCAACGTTGACCCAAGTCGGTAACTGGATGGGTGCCCGAAATTGGAAGTCCAAATTGGTTCCTTTTCGTTTCCTTCGTGCCTCGGAGAGCACGTTAAGCCGTCGGTCCCAGTTACGATCACTTTTATCTGATAAAATAATCGTTACAAAAACCTAAGAGTTTCAATACTCTTAGTCGATTCGTATGCTGAAGGACGTGGGTACCCACCGCATTATTATCCCAAGAAAACGCCTACCACTATATGATTAATGGAAAGGGTCGCGACCCTCAGCAATGCGGAATACGACGCAGAGAGAGATAGATTAGTAACGAGAAACGTATTTCGCAGTGCGCACGCGACACGTAGGTAATGAGTGCCGTCGGGCGTCGCCAGATTGCGCCGCCGTAGGTATAGGTATATCTTGAGTCGTACTTGGTTTATAATTAATCTATGGTCGCAGGTGAGCCAAGCCTGGTTTAGCCCTGAAAATTGTACCTACCTCAGTGCTTTCAGTATCTTAAAATTATTCGATTCTCAACTTTCACCAGACCTCAGATTACTGACTCTACCTACGCTGTCTTACCCTATATTCATGGTAATTTCAAAGTCATTACACGTACTTTTATTATCTTGCGGCTCCTTTTATCTTATGACGCTCTCAATTTGACTATAAAATGGGAAATAAGGGACGAACCAAATAAAGCCCCGATTAAACGTAATTTACTTCTTTCGACCATCTACTTTTGCAATAGAACATGACTGTTACAATTCTGGTCTGTTTGTTGACTTGTCCTTCAAACACGCCGCAAAGAATGCGGGTGGAGCAACGAATTGACGTGATTTTTTGCATTGGTAAAGTTGGAGAGTGACATAGGCTTTTTATTCTGGAAATTCAGAGTTTCCACGGAATTTTCGTAGCCTATAAATCCACGTGGACGGAGTCGCGAGCGTCTTCTAACATGATAGATAATAACATCTTATTAAGATAGCTGGCAAAATATTACTTATTATTACTAAAGAAACGTACTATAGGTAAGTATGTCAATAAGATTTGAATTTTCGATTTCATATATGCTCAATGATGTGAGTGACGATCTTATTTCCGCATTTCCCTAATATTTCCACTCTGTTTGCAATAAATATCTATCGGAAATACGAATGATTTCAATTTCTTTCTATCTAGTGCGTACTTTAGCGGCGATAGAATCGTGGTCAAAACTTCGGACGGCCACCAGACCAGCTCGGCGTTGCATCCCCGGGCACGCAACTTAACGGAATTATTTAAGTTTCGGTATTTAAATATCATCTATAGTCTATACTAATATTGTAAATGCGAAAGTTTGGATGGATGGATGTTTGTTACTTAATCACGCCAGAACGGCTACTTGGCTACTTTTTATCCCGAAAAATTAAAGAGTTCCAGCGGGAACAACAAAACCATCAATCCACGCGGAGGAAGTCGTGGGCATCAACTAGATTGATATAAGGGTGAAGGAAAGCATCGTGGGGAAACTTGCATACTACAACCAAACAACACCCGGATATGTTAAGGTCTGTTTACTACTCCTTTTTGCGTAATCTGACACGAGCGGTTACGCAGTACGCTACCGTAATCATTATGATTTTCCAGGAGAATGATACGAAAAGGAAGTGAAACGGGGTTTATGCGTAACTATAACTGGCATATTGATGGGACTTTCCTTATCAATTGGATTAATTAATGATAGCTACAAATCATTAACATCCAAATTATACAACGGTTCCAAAATAAAGTACTCAGGGGTATAGTAAATACGCCCTGGTACATCAGAAATGACGATATTCATCGGGACCTTAATATTGAATACGTCGATCAAATTATAACCAAATTTGCCAAAGCCCACGACCATCGGCTTCATCATCACGTTAACGTTGAGGCAATCCAGCTGCTCGACGTAACGAAACTAGTGAGAAGACTAAAAAGGACTAAACATTTTGAGTTAGTGCATAGTGATAAGTGATAGTGTAGTGTGTACCTAGTGCTTAAAGAACACGTGAACAAAGTGTTTAAGTTAGTCAAGAAAGACAAAGATGCGTCAATGGACAATTTCTTAGTACATAAGATAAATTATAAGTTTAGGTTAAAATTAAACTACTCATTAGCCAATTAGTTAGGCTAGATCGTAGTTAAATGACAGATTATATTCTTATCAAAGCCAGAAAGGCTTACCGGATTTGGGCGTTTGGCACAGAGATAGATTATAGTCCGGAATAACACTTTTTATCCCGGAAAATTAGTGTTCCCGTAAGAACCAAAAATCCTCAATCCACGCGGACGGCGTCGTGGACATCAGCTAGTAATTATCAAGATTAATTTATTCATAGTTACATAAACTATGTTACAATGAAGGTCTTAAAGTTACAGAATCATGATACGTTATTCTATGATTATATTGAAATCCAAGCAATATTTTTCTACTTATTTTTTTTTTAAAAGCATAATTCAAAAAGGTTTGATAAGACTGTATCGACCTACACTAGCTGACGAGCGCGACTTCATTCGTGTGATTTATTGTTTTGAGTTTTTTTTAAAGAATATACAACTCAATTTCATTCTGGTTAGCCTAAAATATACAAAACCGTCTGCTTCCAGCCGTTGCCTTCCAGCTATTCCTATGGGGCCAACGATGATAAATATTAAATGGTGGTCCAAGGTCCAAATCTGGTCGCTGTGGTAATCTTTTATTTCCTTTCATACATTTTAAAATTTAATGGAAAGCTAGTTAGGCGCCTACTCGCTTTAATATAAAAATACAAAGTATTTGTTTTAAACCAACACAAACGATGTAGACAAAGCTATGAATAAATTGCGTTTTATTATCATGAAAAATAATATTTCAGGGTAGGTATAAGTTATGAATAATTAAACGTGTCTGCCTAGATTAATTTTCCATTCATTGTTTGCGCATAAATGTTTGCCTTATTTTTCTCCAATAAGAGATGTATGAAAGGCAATTTGGTATTTGACTACTATTCAAATAAATTATTTTATTAGTGATTATTAAAAATTCATATGTTTTTTATTCAAAAAAACTTTTACAAGGTGATTTTGAGTCGTGGAGTGAATCTACCACTGGTTCGGAACAACCAGCAAGAAAATCAGAATATCAAATAGAGGATCTCCCAAAAGTCGTAATATCCACGTCCCCTGATAGTTTTATGTTGAATAGGTAACTATTTTAAACAATCGAATAAAGTAAAAAAGTGCGTCGCACTTTAATGACGTCACATTTCAAAATTTCATATATTAAATCCCATGCTTAGGACGCGTTTTGACGTTTGAAAAAAAGTTGCTGATTTGACTGTTTGTCAAATACCCCAATTTGGAGTTGGGTGGTGTAGTACCTAAAGAAACGTAGCTGAATCGGAAAAAAATAATATACTAATAATAATATAGATATTTTTTATATTATCTATATTATTATTATTATAAAGTAAGTACTTACTTATTCTAAATCAAATCATCTCTTTATCATTTCTTTGATATGGGATTATAGCTTATCGATATACTGCTTGACAGAATCCCTTTCAGCCGTTACGAAGGTTAAGGATTAGGATGTCGCGTAGATAACCCTATGAACTATGTATATCAAAGTTAGTTATAAAAACACAAACACATACTTAAACACTTAATCAAATGATGAATTTGCCTTACTCTATAATTTTGGCCAATTACCTCCAAGAAGCTATTCTTTTCAATTTCCCTAACACTGTGGAAATAAGCTTTACGGAATCTTTTTATAGAGCCATATAACAAATATTTTTTCTATGAGTAATAAACTCTATTGTTGAGGAACGAAAGTCCAATTTGGTTCAATTTGTAAAACAATATTATGGTACTTAAATTCAATAAATTTTCTTGTGGCACGTAAAATACCACAGTAGAGTTTGTGACTTTGTGTACCCAGCTAACAATGCGTAGATACCGAGAACATTTCGCAAACAATTATACAATATTCATGGATACAATAAGTGTAATGAATACCGGTCAACTAATGTTAATAAAATTTTAGGTCATCATTGTCGTCTCAACCTATATATAGACGTCCACTATTGGACGAAGGTTGCATGGATCGCCACAGAGCACGGTCTTGTGCCGCAAGTTTCCAGCGGCTCCCAGCTACACGCTAGAGATCGACCGTCCACCTAGTGGGGGTTCGTCCAATGCTGCGCTTCCCGGTACGAGGCCGCCATTCGAGCACTATGGGACCCCAACGTAAATCGGTTAGCTACGAACTATGTGCCACTTGAGATTCACGTTAATTTTCCCATATAAAAAGTACCCTCATGTAATAGAATAACTGAAAATATTTGAGTAGCGCTGCGCAGGTTTATTTTTATTATTTTAAGCATTCGCTATAGACAAGGGAAGAATATTTAGCTAAGTATATGTATTTTAATTTGAATAAATAAAATAGGTAAAATTGTTTTTTAAGTTAAACGGTTTTATTGAAAAGTAAAAAAATGATTAGGTATGTCCTAGGTACCAGTCATTACACCACTCTCCTCATCAATCTAGGGCATTGATCAGACTCAATAGTTATTTGTGTTATATGGGGCCAAAGAAAATTTTTGTTCCCCGAGGGCGCTATTTTGAATTCAGAGCGAAGTGAAGGATTCTAAAGTAGAATCCTGAGTGTAGCGAGGAATTCAATATACGCCGCCCGAGAACAAAAAATTTGGCCCCGAGTGATACACACTATTTTTCATCATTACGTATGAGAAAAAGCTAGGAGTATCAACCTACTATATATGGACATTACCTATAGCACCAAAGCAGCACAAATCAGAAGCACGAACGCGGACCAATTAGAACAGAGAAATGAAAAGTCCCATGGGCCTAAAAATTACATTTTGTTCCCGCTATCCTCTGAAGCCAATATTCATTTTTCGAATAGGTATGATGAAAAAATAAAATCACAGCGCGCGAAATATCTATCAATAGTCAACCGCTCATATCAATGGAAAATATAAATGCTATTTACATATTTACGGTTACGCTACGCCCCACGATTTTATTTTTAACTCAAATATACATGTATTACATTTTTAAAAAGGTTGTTAATTACTTAGAAACAAACATTGTGTCGTCGTCTAAATCCAAGTGTAGAGAAGATTAATCTTGTGTTCCATTTCTGTAAAAGGTTTTAACGTAATAGCCAGTCATTAGTACGCGCTAGTCTGGGGTAACGACCTCGTCCTGAAAGAGAGGTCGAAGCTCTATAAAGTTGAGAAATAATTAAAAGTATATGTTTCAAGTTTCACCTTCATATGGCACTAGTTACTATGTTCTTGTTATTGTTGGGAATTTATAGGTATGATCTTTCTATATAATTATACTAGCGGTCCATAATGGTCAGTCGGCACTGAGACGAACAACTCCACCATACGTTCTCAAATTTTGTTCAGCAAACCCAAGTCTCCAATACGACGTATTTTCGCTGCCCTCGCCTGGGAACTATGTTTAGAACTAACAACTAAGTTGAGACCTGGCTCTTTTATCATTTCGCAGTCTGTCTACAACAGTTCAAAAAAATGTAAGTAAGTTCTCTTGTATTTATTATGACATACAATTGAAAAATATGATACCTTTAAAAGTCAGTCGGAATTTGAGTATAATAAAAAAATTAATAGACGAATAGAGGTTTAACGTACGAAGTTGAAAAAATCAAATTGTTATTGCAATTTTCGTAGAGATCTCTAATTTTTTTTAAAATAAAATATAGCCTATGTTACTCGCTGATAAAGTAGCTTTCTATATGTGAAAGAATTTTTAAAATCGGTTGAGTAATTTTTTAGTTTATCCATTATAAACAAACAAACAAGCAAACAAACAAACAATTGTTTGTTTGTTTCCTCTTTTTATTATTAAGTTTAGATTTAGACAATATGATCTTAATAGTAATATTCTTTAATAGGAATTTTAATTTATTCTTAGATCGAAAACACACTAAGTACTTAGGGACAAAATTTTTGTCTGGCGAGTAAAAAGTCCGAGTAACTCACTTTTATATGAGACGCACAAGTAAGCGTGATAGGATAAAACGTCGTTTCCCTTCAAGGCGGACGTTTCGCGTAAATTTGTTTCTTAAATAAAATAAAATAAAAATAAAATAATAAAAAATAAAATCATTTTATTGCAGGTCGGGGACCCATATAAAAACACGTTTACACGTTTAAAATCTTAAAATATATTTATTTCTGCATAACAACCAAAACTCTTGAAACAATGCCATTTTGGATAATCTTCATTGTAAATACGCAAGGTAGATACATATCTAATACCTAACTAGTACCTAGCCTTACCTAAGTACCTATTTCATCTACAATAAACTGCGGATTGTCTAAAGGAGATCAAGGTGATAAGACCGCTCTTACGTACTTCGTGATCTTTCTTCGTGTTTTTTATGTTTTTGTATTACAATGAGAATTTATCTAAGTATGTACTAACAAAGAAAAATTTTAGATCGTTCTTGAAACAACATTTTATAGTTTTTTAATACCTATCCGACGCGATCGCACCGTGAAGGACTAACCAAAAATTAAAGTACCTTGGTTTTCTTTCTTTTCCAAAATTTTTGTTGACAATTATCGCGTTACTTGCTAATATGACTGCAGTTCAACATAAGTAAGTTGGTGTTATAAGTTACAGCAGTTATATTCTCAACTGTTGTTGAGCGACTTAACATGCATAGCTGCAGAGTACAATTTGCATACAAACGACAGCTATTTCGTGTTGGTAGGAACTAATCTACTCTTAGAATGGCGGGATCGTTAGAGCCCCCGTATTCGTGTTCAAAAGATTTTTCCTTCGAACTGTGTGCCAAATTTTTTCTCTGCAGTTCTCCCTGTAAATAAAAGTGCGAACTAATTTAGCCAGGTCGTCTTTATATGAGGTAAGTATCCACTGGAGCCAGCAGCCATTTTGCTTTCATTAAACGCTTATTCAACCTCAAATTTTCACATTAAAAAAATAAAAATAACGTTGGCACCCGAGTCTGCTCTGGACGTTGGAGTCTCAAGGCACTGAAGAAGTGGCGACCACGCGCTTAAGGTTCCGGTGAAGAGGCCACATCATAATAATCGTGTCGCAGAAACAAACAACCAGTGAAAATCTCTAATGAAGACCTGGGACCTAGGTACGTATACATAAAGGTAGACCGGACCACCTTAGACAATCTATTTTAATCTGGAGTATGTTGTGAGCTCTTTCGCTCGCGTTTAGAACCCTAGTAGCTATGATATAATTATCTGTTATCAGTTCAACAAGTGTCCAGTGCTACCGACTTCGACTATGACAAGGTTGAGACAACGCCGACGATGATTTTAGCCACCTGTTCTAGTCTAAATGTAAGCTTTGTTAAATTCTATAGGTTCAGTAGTACAAAAGGAGCTTTCGTTTATCTTTTGTAGAATGTACTTACTTATGCTGTTTTTGTTTTATTGTACTTTGTTTTCAGAAAATCACACGCAAGTAACAAAAAAAAAAGTACTGGCAGATAAAAATTCCGCGTAACTCACTTTTATATGGATTCGTATATATTTTCTAAATACAAAGGACAGTACAAAATGTAGTTCCGTATTCAGTTCCTAGTGTTGCTCTATTTTTTGCTTGAATTATTCAAATAGTTTTAGGTATATACATTTTATATAGTAATGTATAAAACTATTTGTTTGTTTGTAGTGTTTTACAGTATGTAGGTCAAGGAGTTTTCCAGACAGAGCGGAGCGTAAGCTGCATAACGTTATAATATAAGCGGCAGGAACTTATTGCAAAGCAAATAGGACCTTCATCCCTGTGCACAATCTAAACATAGAGGATATGTAATGGATCGGATGAGATATATCTACTCGCATTGCACAAAGTAAATCTCTAAATTATAGTCATTAATTTTATGCTTATTGTTCCTATGTGGATAAAAAAATACACATAGATATAAACAAATAAGTTAATTAGGTATTTAATTGAAATTAATATCATTAATATTATTTACAAAAAATAAACGCTGTCCAAATGATCGGATCGTTAAAGGTGTAGTGGCTAATATACTGGCCCTTTTGCTTCGCTGGATAGATTTCATCCCGGGGACAGGTATAAGTTACTTTTTATCCTGGAAAATCAAAGAGTTCTCGCGAAATCCAAAAATCTGTACCTAATCCACGTGGACGTAGGCTTCATCTCGTTTATTTCATTATATAATTAGGTACCTAATTCTATTATTAATTTACTGTCTATATTAAATTTCGTAGCTGTTACATTCATAAACGATGAGTCAAACCAAATTCCATCCATGTCTTTACCAATCAACTCTTACATAGTTTGAACTGAACAACCAATAGTTTGAATTGAAATACGATACGAGCATAATTTTCAGGCGAACCGACGCCGACGTTCAAATTGATATTGAAATGTGGTTATCACATTAGAACGTTGCATTTACCGAATTGAAAATTCTCGTCGTATTTGACGATATATTGTGGATCACTGAATCCAATTATTGGGAATTCGAAAAATTCATTCTTAGTGCACTAACACCCTCGTAATCATCATCATCAACCGATCTTCGGCTCACTATGAAAAAATAAACCGGGCAAGTGCGAGTCGGACTCGCGCACGAAGGGTTCCGTACCATTATTAATAAATAATTACCTTTGTTAATGAACCGCAAGACTAACTTTGTTTGTAGAGGTTTATTGTTAATATCAAAAAAACTATGCTAGTTAGAGCATTGGCTATAATTTTCCTGTAAAATATACGTAAATTCCTATTGACCATAATTATTTCAAATTTTTCGATTGGTAAACTCCGGAGATAAGAGGGGGGGAACGGTATTTTTTTTAGACATTTTCCCCGATAAATCAAAAACTATCATGACTAAAATAATTAAAAATCTGTTTTAGAATGTACGAAGTAAACCCTTTCATATGATATCCCACACAGTACAGTTATCTCACTTTTAAATTTCAACCCTCAGATTTTCCCCCCTTTTTAAATAAGAACAAAAATAATTTCCATTTTTTTTTTTTTCCAGTGTCTTTGGGCCACTAATATACACAACTATTCCAAATTTCATGTCGATAGCTTCGGTAGTTACTGAAATAATCGAGTGTGACGGACGGACAGACGGACAGACGGACAGACGGACAGACAGACGGAGAAAGTCGCACCATAAGGGTTCCATTTTACCATTTTGGTACGGAACCCTAAAAACTGAAAATGAAATGAAAAATATGCTTATTACCTTAATCAACTTTTTTCATATGACCAGTGGTACCCACACTAGGTAATCCTGTATCGTGGGTACTAATTACACATTACACAATATGATTGATTACAGTAAATAATATTGTCGCTCGGTAGTCTGAGATATTAACAGAGTTGTGTTTTATTTTATTTTTTCTTTTTTGTTGCAATTTTATAAACACCATTATTACTAAGTAAAAAATAACAAATTACCTATTTCAGGTGCAATAAAAGCTTTTCCGTAGTGGAAGCGAGAGCCATTGTACCTACAATTCTTGCTTTTGCTTGATTTACGGAACAATGTTTAATGTCGCATTCGCTAACTACCTACTTTATTGTAAATAAATGAATCTTCATGAGTATAGGTACTATAAGTGCGCATGATGCGCATGTATCTCGCATGAGTCTTGTTTTAAGGATTTTTCGCTCAGTCCACCATGAAGATTGCAGGCCAAAGTTGAAGTGTCTGACTTCACCTTTGATAACAATATTATTTATAACGTTAAATTACATGCCTAGTTACATGTTCAAATGAATGAATTAATAAAAACATGATCGAGAACATAACATTAATATAGGAAAAAAAGTAAACATCAAATCAATTATCACGAAATTAAGGTTACGAAAACATGGTTCCTTTCAATCGAGGAATTATCATCTCATTTATATTTATATAAACACTACATGATGCCCGCGACTTCGTCCGTGTGGATTTTTTGTTCCCGCGGGAAATCTTGAATTTTCCGGGATGTCCTTTCCCGGGATACAACCTATCCCAGTACCAAATTTCATCAAAATCGGTTGAATGAATGGGCCGTGAAAGCGTAGCAGACAGACAGACACACTTTCGCATTTATAATGTTAAGTATGGATTCTCTTTATTCGATCTTATAATATTACGTAGATAGATACTATATATATAAACCGTACTGAGTTATAGCCTGTAAATAATGTAATGTAGCGGAAAATTGAGGCAGCAGGATGCTAGGAAATTACTTGACCAAGATATTTTTCGCGAGAGACTAACCTCATTATTTTATGTTTATTATTGTATACTTTCATAATAGTCTTTGCCGAAAATGAAATAGAATAAAGAAAAATAACGTGGTACACGCTTTCACGGCCCAGCTACTCAATAGATTTTGATGAAACTTGGTACAATGATAGTTTACATTCCGGGGAAGGACATAGGCTACTTTTTATCCCGGAAAATTGGAGATTTCCCGCGGGAATAAAAAAACATCAATCCACGCGAACGAATGTTTGTTATTAAAACTAATAAATGCCGATTTTCATTTCTCTAACTTCAAAAACATACCTTGGACTTTCATACTAACTTCCAACCCTCATTTCACACGCTAAATTTTCTCAAAAGTTTCTTATCTAATGTCTACGCCACAGAAGAAATCTACCTTCCAAATTTCAAGTTTGTATGCTTTATAGTTCCTGAGATATCGTGATTAGTGAGTATAACTATACTTTTATGTATTTATGTTTTCACGCGAGTTGAATGCAGAGTAAATGTATGTGTCACCATACATATTAACGCACAAGTATATAGAGCGGCGATTAATCGGTATACGCAAAATAAAATGCGTGAAGGAATCTCAAAAGGCAGTGTGCCTTTGTTTCCAGAGTTCTACGAATACATGTGAACGAACATCAGACGCGAATCTGACGGGAACATTATAGTTAAGGATCTGACTGATGTAAGGCATGTGTAAGGCCGTTCTGCGTAGTTGATGCCCGAGGCTTATAAGTGTTATTAGCAAATAGATTTACTAACACATCTTACTGTATTCACGAATACATGTGAACGGCCGTACCTACTGCGTAGCTGATGCCCCGAGGCTTAGGTATTATAGGTTTAATTAGCAAATAGATTACACATCTTATTGTATTCATTACCGAACAGTAATGGTATTTTTGTAGTTAATCTTTTTATAAATACTATATTTATTATAAATAGTTCTCTATCAGAGCAACCCTCAACTCAAAGCATTAATGTGATTTCGTAGCTGGTTACGAAAAATAGTTATCGACGTAAAGGCATTCCGTTCCTTAATTAATATAATGATTAATGATTTAAATTGATTGATTTGAAGATGGATGTCGGAATTCAACATAGAGTGGCGTTTTGTGTTCATGTAAAAAGTCGTACTCGGTACTACACACAAACTGGTCAGTGGTCACTGTAGCACTGTGTAGCACAGACATAATGTGTTTTTCTAGTGTTCATCTTTGAAATATCTAATATTAAATGGCTTTAAAAAATTATGCACTGTAGGTATACGCAGAGGTAGGTACGAAAAGTCAACGATTTTAAGAGGCGCATCAATATCATCAAGCATAGTGCAAATGTTATTGCATAAAATATGGCGTACAGGCCATTAAAGTGATCGCTCGTTGCCGCAACAGCGGCAAAACCATACGTGAAACGCCGTTATGTCACGTTGACATGTCATCGATTAGATTAAGAACGACATTGCGCGTTGCGTAGTTGATAAAGCAGACAACACTGACACAAATAGTACAAAATTCAAAAACAATGTTAGGCACTGTTAAATTCACTCACAAATGTGCTATATCGTTGATACTTTATCGAATTTAACTGTGCTTATTAGCTTTTGAATAGGATGAATGACTTTTCTTTTTATTTACTTATAGTGCTCCTGCTGTAACGTAGAAACGTGGCCGAAATTAGTGGAAGAATGCGTAGCGTGCGGCTCCTACAGTTATCTCCTAATGTGCGATCAGCATAGTGACCATTAAGGCCGTGAGAGGTAATATAGGGCGTAGTAGTCGTACTTATATTCAAACCATTTCACGCGCTTTATATGCGTCCTCGTGGCTCTTTCCACTTTATTACTCACCATAGACCATAAACCAGGCAATACGAGCCTTATGTGTATAAAATGCGAAAACGGTCGCTGAAAGAAAAGCTTTTCAATATCATTTTTTTAATAATTTTCGGGACTGGGTCTCGAGAGTATTGAAGGCTGAAATCAAATAATTTTGCTAATATTAGACCGAGTAATTGGCATTTTTATACGACTGCCTGAAAAAAGAAGTATATTGTTTTCAGGGTTCATTGTAGGTATGTATGTATGTATGTATGTATGTATGTTTGTATGTGAGTTTGTATATTCCACCATAACTTCTATATGCCTGAACCGATTTTGATAAATGAGGTATGTTAGAATCCCTAGCTTATTCCGGGTGACATAGGCTAGTAAAATTAAAAAAAAATTGATAGGGTGACCATGGTTCCGCATTAAAAACTCAAGTTGAAAAAAAATAATTCGAAAATAAGATTAACTATATAATCATCATCTAGAAAATGATGAGTAGATTCCAAAAATATATAACATATATAGTTCAATATCCAGTAATTCACAAAAAATATCATTTAATAAAAATGTGATTTTTTAGTAGGTAGGTACACGACCGCCCAAAAAAGTAGTGTTATGTTTTCAGGGTTCGTGCATGTATGTGTGTCTACGGCAGAGCAGTCGTATTATTTAATAATTTTAATTATATTCACTCGTTACGTACCTACCTATGCAACTACGTTTTTCTTAGCTAACATACCTATAATACTCGCGGAAAACATAATATCGAAGATACGACTAAAGCGTTGGAAAGAGCCGCAAAGAATCACAATATTATTGTTAGTTTATGGTTACACATAAACAGCACGAGATATAGGACAGCATAGTGCGTCCATACACTCTTTGAAAGCTTGCGCGTTTCGGCGACAAGCTTGAGGGAATAAAGTTTAGATTGTAATAATATATATTAGTTTATTTTCATATATTTACTATAAGTATTATGTTATTTGTGAATATGGTTTATGTATTAGTATGTAGGTATTTGTCTGTATGTTTATATTAATACACTACCCGCAAGTTAATCTCCTTAACTTCTCCTAATCCTAAGGTTGCCAGGCAGAGATCGCTGCTGAGCGATAAGGCCGCCTTATTGTACTTCCTTTTGTGTATTTTTGTTCCTCAATAATTTTTTTCTTTCTTTTGTGTGTTGTGGTGTACAAATAAAGTGTAATAATAATTATATTATACCTGAATAAAACTTTATTATTATGGATTGGCGTGATTTTTTAGATTTTGATTAAGCCATTTGCATACTTTCCTATATATACTCGCTTCGGCAATCAGTCATTTCGAGAATTGCTTGATTTTTAACCGACTTCAAAAAAGGAGGAGGTTCTCAATTCGACTGTATTTTTTTTTTTTATGTTTGTTACCTCAGAACTTTTGACTGGGTGGACCGATTTGGATGATTCTTTTTTTATTTGAAAGGACATACTTCCCAAGTGGACCCATATACATTTTATCGAAATCGGTCAAGCGGTTTTTAAAATATCAACAATAAAAAAAGTACTTTGTATAGCGTGTCACGTGTGCTGGTTGTTGTAAAGTTGGCGTGGGAGTTTGAAGTCGGTTGTTTAAAAAGAATTTTTTAATACTAAATTATTGATTTCTCTGTCAGATCTGCATCGCATTTTGGCAGCTGCGACCAAAATTTCAACTTAAGTACCTACCTTCAAGGCAAGAGTGGATTAGGCATCTTCTAGGCGGACGCGCTCCAACCATAGACCTCATCATTATTATTAAGCCATTTATTCCTTATCTCTTTACAAAATGTTTACAGTTATTCTTACTAGGTAGGTACTATACTAATAATATTTACTTAAATACAATTTTTCACTTAAACTATTGTTAGTTCGGTTAGTTAACTTTATGTTTTGTATTTAATTTAAGTTTATTACAATATAATAAATCATACTATATTATTATAACGTATGTAGTTTATATTGCATTAGTAAATGTTAGATTACAGGATTTTGTATTACTATTAAGTACACAATAAGTAATAAATTATAAGCAAGTGTTTTATTCACATGAATGTAATCTAGTGTATGTAGTCTATTTTTAATATAGGTACCAATTTTATGATAAGACAAGGATCCCTATATTGGGTATAGGCCTCCCCCCGTTTCTCAGTTCTTTTTTTTCTGATAAACCATACTTAAAGATGTAAAAAATCCAGCTAACACGTCATGTATTCTAACATTTTATTGGGTTTGTTTAATTATCATTATTTATTTCTTAATATCTTCATTTTGAATCTCATGCTGTATGCAATTTGTGGTTCAATTATATTATGTTATAATATAGAGAGGCAAAGTATTAATGTTCATATATAGGTAATATTTTAATTAACTTTCATATTTGAAACGAGGGGGTTGTGGTCCTACTCCTCCACGGGGACCAGCCGGATTGGAGGAGGGGAGGGTCTTATAGTTTTCACTTTTAATAAATATTTTAATTAGGCAAGTAGTTTTCTGAGCCAGTACCTATTTTAGAAATTAGTTGCTGTGGACTCTGAAGTCAGCTATTTTTAATTTTATGAACATTTCAGGACAGGCTTGTTCCAATAAGTTGTTAGTGTATTTTTTTTCAGTTTTTGGGTCGAATTGTTGGGTTTTCTTGCAAGTTCATTATGTATTTCGGGGGGTGTTTCTGAAAGATTGCGTTTGTTTCCACGATTGTTTTTGTTTGCCTGTATTTGGGGAAGCACAATAAGCTTATCGTACTTGATTAGCACTCTATTTCCTTTTTCTCTTTCTTCTTTAGCTTTTTCTTGGAGTTCCCTCCTTCTTTGTAGTATTTTTGGTGGGTAGTCCTCCTTTACATAATAATTTAACTGTTCAAGAGACTTTTTACTGCGCAGAATTTCAAATTTTCTTCTTAGTGTGGAAAGTGTCACAACTATGGGTCTAACTTTATCGCCTTTTTTGCCTATTCTTCTTACAGACTGTATTTCCGAAACATGGCAATCTATTTTCATATGATCAATGAATAATTCAAGAATCTTACTATTTAAAACTTCGTAGTTTTCTTCATTTTCCTGTATACCAAAAATAACAATATTTCTTTCTCTGAACCGTCTTTCAAGAAAGTCGAGCCGTTGTTCCTGTGAACTAACAGTGACCTCTATTTCTTGTAATTTACTCTGTACATAATCAAACTTCTCATTTATTTTAGTTAATAACTTTACTTCACTATTTTTGATGCTGTCTTTCGTTTCGTTTATGTCTTCCTGTATCGTTTTAAGTATCTTTAGAATCTCTTCCATCTTTTCCAAAAATCGTAGAAATAATTTTAAAAATCCAAAAAATATGTATATTTCTATGTAAATTCAAATAGACGATTATAATGGTGATGTATTGTGATGGTACGTACACTCAGAGTGTCGGGATCGAACTCGATGTCTCGAAGCGTCAATATTTTTATTATAGACCAACCCTCAATATTGTTATATTGAATGTTTTGACGATTATTAGTTTCCACTTTTTAATTTTACTACTAATATTATTTATTTGCACTATATTGTATAGAATAACACTTTCTTTGCTCCCTTGGACATAAATTCCATTGTATATTTACAATTTTGTCGTAATATTAGGACTATTTAACAGAGGTTGTTTGCAGGATGATTTAATGTCATTTTCACAGTTTTCTTTCATTATAAATCGCTAATAACACTTTCACTTGTGAGTTGCGTACAAGTTGACACTTTTATAATTAAAAATTCCATACATTTGCGGTTTTCGAATTTATAATTCACTTTAGATACGGACTCAGTACTACACGCAACGCACTGCAGCGCCCTCATCATTGCTTTGTACTTATTAATCATGATTGTCATCAAGAGCAAGCCTATCTTGCAATAAAAATAATTCAATATAAAAAATTCTTTTTAAACAACCGACTTCAAACTCCCGCGCCAACTTTACAACAACAAGCTCACGCTATACAAAGTACTTATTTTATTGATGATATTTTAAAAACCGCTCGACTGATTTCGATAAAATTTATATGGGACCACATGGGAAGTATGCCCTTTCAAATAAAAAAAGAATTATCCAAATCGGTCCACCCAGTCAAAAGTTCTGAGGTAACAAACATAAAAACAAAAAAACAAAAAAAAAATTGAGAATCTCCTCCTTTTTTTGAAGTCAGTTGAAAATGAGGTGCATAGATGCATGCAGATACGAGCAAAAATGAATTGCTACGCTAGGCATGTGCCGCGCTCGGTCGCAACTATAAACACTTGATGCAGCTTCAATGGAATGCATGTCAGTGCATACAAAACAGTTGATCGAGTATTTACTGGTAACCCCAATCACTATGTAAAAAAAATTTGTAACTTATTAAGAAGAAATAAATATTTTTTTGTATTTTGTGTTTGAGTATTGTGTGCTTTGGCCCTGTATATGTCACCGTAAGATTGTAAAAACCGTTAGATTATAATCTAACTCGCGAAATTGTAAACTGTCGAATGATTACAATATAACGGATTATTTTTCGGTAGATTGTAATCTGTTAGGTATATTAAGCAGGCCGGGCAACTACTTGTTTGTTTATGTCGAACCCTAACCTAACCTACAAGAAAGAGACAAGAAAACGTAAATATAATGAATATTTCAAAAATTTACACTTAAAACATTGAACGGTTCACAATCTATCGACTGTTTACAATCTATCGAAAAAAAGCGTTAGATTACAATCTTACGGTTTTTACAATCTTACGGTGACATATACATATATCGCAATAAACTACCAGTGTGTACCGTACCGTGTACCGAGCTTTCTTATATCATGTATATAGTTTGTGACGACCTCCCTGGCGCAGAGTTGAGCGCTGTTGTCTTATCGCGGGAGGTTCCGGATTCGGTTTTTCGGCAGAGTTAATATGGGAATTTATAATTTCTGAATTTTCGCTGGGCTGGTCTGGTGGGAGGCTTCGCCCGTGGCTAGTTACCACGCTACGACTAGACGTATCGCCAAGCGATTTAGCGTTCCGGTACGATGCCGTGTAGAAACCGAATAGGGGTATGGGTTTAATATAACTGCCATGCCCCTAACAGGTTAGCCCGCTACCATCTTAGAATGCATCATCACTTACCATCAGGTGAGATCGCTGTTAAGGGCTAAGTTGTAGTGGAATAAAAGAAAAAGGTAGTGCGCCTGACTATTCTGCGGAATTTGGGACGACGCGATCGCACTAGTAATTAACATTATTCACTTTAGCAGGTGAAACACCGCCAAATTCCAACTCCGGGCTGGCACTGAGAATTTCTTAATTGAAAAACCCAATACCTAACTTTTATGCCCGACCGGGAATCGAACCCAGTGCCACCCCCGTGCCTCGGAGAGCACGTTAAGCCGTCGGTCCCGGTTATTATCACTAACATGATCATCATCATCATCATCACTACAGCCTATTAACGTCCCACTGCTGGGCACAGGCCTCCACTCTCATAGGAGAGCGGGAATTAGAGCTTAGACCCACCACGCTGCTCCAATGCGGGTTGGCGGGCTAACACTAACATGATAGTAGTCGTTAAAGCCCGCCAACCTGCATTGGAGCAGCGTGGCCGTAGGCTGTAGTGATGATGATGATGATGACTTTAGCAGGTAAGTATATTATAATGAATTTCATCATAAACACACTTAATATTGAATTTTAAATTGAGCTTGTGTTTTCAATGCTCACACTTTACCCTATTTATTTTCCCCTTCATCTCGTAGTTAAATTAAAAAACTTTTCAAATCCAATTTTCAACACACCTGAATCTCTGCCTAATATAATTTCATGCCACATTTTCATGAGGTCTAATGAATTCTATTTTATAAAATCGGTTCTATTTTATAAATTCGAGAGCGTTGGATCAAAATTACAGAGCTGTGGCTATTGTGGGCTTCAAAACTGATCCGATTTTAGTTCATTAGGGTCGCGTGCCTAAAGTACCGTTTGCAGAGGCACGTACCTACTGATGATCTTTACGCCCTCATCAGAAAAAAGACTGCATCTCTCCTAGCAAGGCTGCGTTCAAGCTCGAACAATATCCTGAAGATGATAGCGGGTAAAACAGAATCACCGATCCTGCAACACTTCATTAAAGTGCTCGTTCGGTGATTTATTTTATTGAATATTAAATAGTTAATTTAAATATGTTCCTAGATATTAAATAATTACTAACATAGTTTTTAATAAGCTTGTATTCTTACTAACAAACTTGGGCCTCTGTTGCCTAAATAAAGAAAGTTATTTATTTAAAAAAAGGTAGGTTTGCATCACATATGGTGCAACTATGTTTGACCAGTCAAATTTTACATCATATTTTAGTAACTATTAGATACAGACTTGAAATAGTTTTAAATAATAAACCCTACCTTATTTTTTAATTAGATTATCTCGTTAATAAGCTCATACATGATAATCCGTACAAATATAATAAATTCTAAAGTGTCTGTCTGCGTCTACGTTTTCACAGCTCATCTGCTCTACCGATTTTGACGTAATTTGGTACCTACCTACATAGATCAACCCGATTAAGAACCTGAACAACGGCTAACTTCTTATGCCGGAAAAAAATCCGGAGTTTTTTAAAAACCAATCCACGCAGATGGAGTCGCGGACATTACATAAGCATTA
The DNA here is from genome assembly GCA_963932025.1 of Erebia epiphron. Lineage (NCBI taxonomy): Eukaryota > Metazoa > Arthropoda > Insecta > Lepidoptera > Nymphalidae > Erebia > Erebia epiphron. The sequence goes on along the minus strand of OZ009948.1, from coordinate 39,476,793 downwards.
TTTTAGCTGAAAAAAATTACAAAAGTATTTCTATTTTAGACTACAAAATTATACAAACAAATCGAGTACCTAAATCGTATTGTAAGAAGGTACGAGTATCTAAGGTATAGTCGCAGGTAAAGTTTATTAATTGTATTCTTGGATTTACGGTTTATAGATACACACAGCCATATCATTGAGACGAAGATCGGTTAGCTTTTTTTTTACATTAATTTAGTATCCTGAAAATAGATGTGGGTAATTTCGTCTACTTATAAATTGCCGACCAAATCGTGACCTCTCCCGGCAACGCCACGCTAATAGCAAAATATTTGTCCAAGTTCAATCAAAAGCTTGCCCGGGGTTAATTGCTTTTGTTTTGTTAGAATTTCTCCTTAATGAATAATTATTGGATCACGTTTGCCTAGTATAATATTATGGTAACATTATGCCTAATATTGCGCATATTAAAAGAGCTGTATCTGAGGAAATAGGGGTTTACTTAGTTAGGTAATAGGCGAATCCCACACTGCGACGCGCCCCGCGGCAAAACGCGGAGCTGTGTACCTACTCGTATCTGTTACCTATTCTGTGGTACGAACTAATTACACGCGTGGAGAAGCAATTGGTGTGTGGTAGGTAATGTGCGTATTTTATTTATTTATATAAGTAAGCCTTGACTATTTTATTCAATAAAGTATATGTATGGTTTTTATTTTATATATTATCCCACTGCTTCGTCAAAGCCTCCCCCTTCACCTTCCACTCTATCTTGTTTTGGGCTGTGCGGAACTAGAGTTTTTCCCCCAAATGCTTTTATGTCGTCCCTCCATCTGGTAGGTCAGGTCTTCCTTTTTTTCTTGTCAAATATCGTATTTTGTATACAAACTATTATATATTAAACTTCGCAACTAAGGCCATCGCCGCCCCACGATATGTCCGCGGGGCGCGTCGCAGTGTGGGATTCGCCTAATAATTCGCAGTGGTAGATTTAGCTAGAGAGTTGCTTCTTTTCTAAAGCTTGAAGGACGTTTTAAAGGACCTGCCTACCTTTCCGATTTTCTATAAAATATCGTGATGGACCGAGAATAGGTTTTAATCCGACAAGTAATGCGATCTATACATAATAATATAATAGTGTGTTAGGTTTCATTTGAAAGTCTGCCTTTATTCGAAAAGGGATCGTGTTCAACGGTTATCCCTTTGAAGGTGGTAGGTACGGTTTCAAAGAACCGCTGGTGAAACGTGCTTGTGGTTGACTGGATGGCATCCTTCTTCTCAAATTACGAATATTATTCGTCAGTACTTTGACTTTATTCTTGAACCGAGAAAAGGTCGTGGAGTTAGGGCGTTATTACATTTCGGACTGCATATTTCAGTACCTATAAGAAATTATATTCAATTAGGTTTGTCTAGTCTTTTCATATTATATTATTTTATGTCTTGGTGTGTCTCATTGGATTTTCTGAGTAAGCAACTGTAAACACATAATAATAATAAAAGTACTAAATTTTTCAGACATGGTTCCTAAGCAGCTACGGACGAAGCTACGATGTAGATGCCCGACGTAGCACGTCGTAGCAGGGCTACAATATTAAGTTATCAAATATCATCTGTTATACATATGTTAAATCTTATCTGAACAGGTGCAAAAAACAAAACAATTCACACACGGAAAACTACGAGCAATTGCAGACTGGTCCAGCAATAGTTACTAGCGTTTCTGATTTACAAAGGACGCTATTTCCCATAACTGGCACGTTTTCCGCCTGGGGGCAGAGAGCGATGAAGATGTGGCGTTACCTCCTTTGCTAGCTGGCAACGCACATAAGCTTCGCGTTCGGAATTCGAACTTGCTTTTGGAATGTTTTTGTATTCGGAACGTCCTGCGCGCGAGAGCTGCGCTGTACCAACAGACGACACATCATTCTATTGCTGGGCGTCCAGCACAACGCATCTTTTGATATATTTCTATTGTACTTCTTTTACCATTTATCTATACAATGTTGTTTTTCAATAAGACATTATTATAATATACTATCTTGATGGTGATTATCAAGTGTCTCATTTCAACGCCTACACTTAGGAAGTGAATCCTAACTAGGTAGTTGGTTGTAGAGCGAGGAAATCCAATACTCCCTACAAATGGTGACCCCGAGAAGAATATTTTCAATAAAAGGTCAGTCTGTTTTCAAGTGACCTCAATAAAAGGTCAAGGCTCGCTTTTTGAGGACGTTTCATATCAAGCTAGAAGAAGAATAATCTTTGAAATTTAATAGTAATCAGAAGAATACTTATTTAAACAAGAATATTATTGTGAAGCATCGTTGCCAAGGAGAAACATAAATTCATCGAAGAAGACTTCGAAAATATTTTCGAATAAATAGAATGCTGTGACGGATCGATGGACATTTGACATCGCAGATTTTATTTCTTTTTTTCAAGATTCAAATATAAGAAGGAAGATTCTAGTTCAAATTAAAATTTTGGAAGAGAAAATTATAGACAATAGTGTCAATTGTTTTGAATTTGTTTTATAGGAACGTGTCTATCTGACATTTTCAGATATTTTGTAAACATTGTAATATTTTCCGTGTATTTTTCTTTTCATTTCAGCTTAATCATTTATTTCAGATTAGCTATAGTGATAAATGTGGTAACGTAGATTTTATACAGCAGTTCGAATAGTGAGTTTCTTAAAGCCAAGTTAGCAAGCGCCACAGCAATTTTCAAAAATTTTAGAAAACAAGAAGAAGCAGATTAAGGCTTTGTAAGCTCCTGATGGGTTTATCAGTCGTGCTCTTCTTTGCTCAGGGTATTCTTCGCGTCGGTTCTGCAAAGTGACGTCGCCGCATTACTCATTGCGCTGCTTGACGCCCCGTCGGACGCCTTCACGCCCAACGCTGTGTGACTCTTCCGACGTTCTTCCGTGCCCATCGCTGCACGACTCAACCCGACCGACGCGACGCCCCTCGTGCCCAACGCTGCACGAGCTTTTGGAAACGGTCGCGCCCATTCGCTTCGTGATCTGACCGACGCCCCTTCCGCATCTAGCGATATGCTATGCGGTGATCGACTGGCGATTTTTCGCGCTCAGCCTTATGCTGCGCTGCTTCTGCACGTCTCGACGCCTTTTCGTGCGCAACGCTGCACGAACCGTCCGACGTGGCTAGCTCGCCTCAGTCGCTTCGTCATGGTCTTTGTTTCATTTTTAGCCTATTGCCTAATTTTATTTTATTTTTCTCCCCTTGTTTTCTTTTCTCTCCGCAGGGGGGTGATGTGGCGTTACCTCCTTTGCTAGCTGGCAACGCACATAAGCTTCGCGTTCGGAATTCGAACTTGCTTTTGGAATGTTTTTGTATTCGGAACGTCCTGCGCGCGAGAGCTGCGCTGTACCAACAGACGACACATCATTCTATTGCTGGGCGTCCAGCACAACGCATCTTTTGATATATTTCTATTGTACTTCTTTTACCATTTATCTATACAATGTTGTTTTTCAATAAGACATTATTATAATATACTATCTTGATGGTGATTATCAAGTGTCTCATTTCAACGCCTACACTTAGGAAGTGAATCCTAACTAGGTAGTTGGTTGTAGAGCGAGGAAATCCAGTACCTCCCTACAAATGCAACAACGCTTCCCGGCTCAGATGGATGACTACCGGGAATGCACGGAACTAAAATACGTGCTAGAAATAAATTTTATTTATTTACTAGCAGATGCCCGCGACTTCGTCCGCGTGGAGTAAGTTTTTTAATTCCCGCGGGAACTTCTTAATTTTCCGGGATAAAAAGTAGCCTATGTCACACTTCAGGTCCTCAACCAACAATCCAACAAATAAAATTTCGCATATTTTAATAATATTAGTATGATTTGTTTGTGCGTGTTTGTGATACTGATTGATATTGATAAGACAATGATTTTATTAAGCTGCGTTTCGTTTGTTGTAACCTACTACTTGAATCCATACTAATTAATTATTAATTAGTAAGGATTTAAATCCTTACGAAGGGTTCCAGCTCCTTCGAGTTAAACAAAACCATCCTCATACGATAGTCCCAAGTAATCCTACTCGAATAAATAAATAGCTATTGAAATTAATCCTATCTAAATAAGAGATTTCTCCGTTTCGCTTGGCAAGTTTCCGTCCTTAGTCACGGACAAAGGCAGATTAAAGTGATTAAGTAATTAGGTGACTTAATTTTTCTAGTGAATGGGGATGAGTAGGTAAATAGTTTCGGCAATAGACCAAATTTAGTGCCTTTTATTTCTTTGTAGGTACACAAAAAAACGCAAGTGGTAAACTAATATTAATGCGTAAGCAGTATTATGACATTTTTAACCGACTTTAAAAAAAGGAGGAGGTTCTCAATTCGACTGTATGTTTTTGTATGTTTCGTGCGGCTAGTAATTGGCACCGGCTAAAAATATAATAATATAGACATTAACTTTTCTAAATATAATATATTCGGTAATAAATTTAAATTTTTTTAGTGTTCGGGGTTATTGAAGTAGGTTTTTACTTATTTTTGATTTTTTTTTTAATTTCACAATTTTTAGTGGTCATATTGTATTAAAATAATATGCCATGTCTGGTTAAAAACCTACTGTTAACTAAGCTATTACACTGATCGCGAGCAATTTACTCTTATCCATTAAGGAGTTCCGTTCTTCATGTCTGAAGATATTCATCAGACCTTCACCCTCTGAAGTACGATCATAAAAAAGGATCATCAAAATTGATTCATAATTGGCGGAGTAATGGCGTAACAAACATACAAGAACATACAGTCGAATTGAGAACCTCCTCCTTTTTTTTGAAGTCGGTTATGTTTATTACAATTTTGAAGTAGGTACCTACCATTCCTAAGATCTAGGTAAGAAGGTCGGACAAGCGTGTCGGGTCTATTTAAAATGGGTAAGTAATAGGTGTCTTTCAATAAAGGAACAAATCTACTTCCTTTTTTGAGCCGATTCGTGTGAAAATTTTAGTGAGATAAGGCGGAAAAAGTAGTTACACTCATTGTAGGTGTAATACGAGTAGGCATCAATGGCAAAGAGTATCTATTGAAAAGGTAAATTGTACCTTGTATGCCTTAGTTATATAAGTAATAATACTATATTAATGTATTTGTGTATAATTTTCCTCTGTAAAGCTTTTCATAAAGTGTAATAAAAATTTGATGCCCTTTGTCCTCTTTTTAGTAGTAATTGTTCCTTTTCAAATAATTCCTTGGTGACAGTCGGTTCGACTATCTCCAAGGAATTTATTACCTCTTTTCCTTCTTGGAAAAGAGGTCTAAGTACATTGCGGAAGGAATATTACTCCAGCACAAGAATTTCATTATAATCCCCATTTCTCGCGTTTCGCGAAATGTCGTAGATTACAAGATTATCTAGTTACGTCTGCGTAGCCATTGTGAGAAGATATTTAAAAACACTCATTAATTATTTATACGTAATGGGCCGGGCTTATAAAGGGAAGCGTTTGGTAAAAGACAATTTAAAAGGGTCCGACATAAATAAGAGTTTCAAAGTTTTGAAGAGGGTATTCAAAGGGTTGATTGTTTCCAATTGTAGGTACGATTCCACATTATGAGTTTGGTGTTTTAACCAATTTCACAACCAATGGACGACCTTCAGACGGTAGTTACCATAATATGCTTCTCGAAATAATGCTCTACCTCCACGCTGGCCCAGCATCGGTAAACGGCACAGTGGCAAATGCAATCCACGGCTTGTGCTTGTGTACTTAACAACTACCAACGCTTGCAAGCGATAAATATGTAATAATTACTTTATCACCGGCTCTCTAGTAAGCACGGTCTCGTCTCAGAATGATAAGGTTTTGGTCATAGTCCACCACGCTGGCCTCGTGCGGATTGGCAGACTTCACAAGTTCACACGCCTTTGAGAATATTATGCAGGGCTCACAGGGATGCAGGTTTTCTCACGATGTTTTTCTTCAAGGGATATTTTCAATTCTTAAAACGTAGGTACAGGCGTCCACTATCACTTGCCATTGGTAGACATTTTAAGCCAAATAACTAGAGCTTGATAAAGACCAAGGCTGGGCTTCGCACGGAGCCGGTTTAAAAGTAGGTACTTATACCTACAAAAACCATCGACATATATTATGTAGATTACTAGATGGGCCCTTTCATAGAAAAAAACCGGCCAAGTGCGAGTCGAATTCGCGCACCGAGGGTTCCGTACAAACTTTGACGTGGTAGGCCGTCTACGATGTGGTGGCCGACTCTTGGAGCTGTGAAAAAATCAAGCTTCTAAGTCAACGCAATCAAAAGATACAGCCGTTTATGCTGCAAATTTTCGACACTCGCAAGGGAATCAAAACCTACAGGGTACTTTCCATAAACTCAGAATCTTGAAATTTGGTACGAAGCAACGCCATAAAGTACATGTGTAGGAATAATTGTGGCTTAGAAACGTGATTTTTTCACAGCTCCAAGGGACCGTAGACCTGAGTATTTTTGATGTTAATTTCAGCTTGATACCTCCATGCGTTCCTGAGAAAAAGGGTTTTGACACACAGACGGACGGACAAGAAAGTGATCCTATAAGGGTTCCGTTTTTTCCTTTTGAGGTACGGAACCCTAAAAAGTTGGGCGTCCGACTTGTAGGGCATGCCCCTCACCTGTATAAGCCTGTTCTTGTCCCCGCCATAGCGCTGTCCCGCTTTTCAGACTAGATGGTGTTAGTAAAATAAGTCCACATTCTTTGTTCTATGAAAATTGAGGTCGTTGATAAAAACCGATTGTTTTTTCAGTTTCATAGGTAGAGATAGATATTAGGTATAGAGGTTGATAAGTATTTTCTCATTTCCACACGAAAACAGAGAAAATCGTTCAACGTAATTGGTTATACGAGTACAAAACTGTGTTCCTAAAGCCTGTTAGCCTTTGTTTAGCTACCCTTAATACAAACCCTATTGTTGGAACTGATGCCAAAACGAGATTAATGGTGTTCTCAATCTCATCACATCTATTGGTTAGAAATACATGTAAAATATAGGTACCTATCTACTGGTAGGTGAGTAGCCGTATTATTATCGTATCGGATCGGGATATGTTACCAAAGTTAGCACTTATTAAGTAAATAAATAAAAGTTTTATCGTCTCTTATTGTTAGAATTACACAAAACACTTATCGTCTAAATCCTACGTTCCTAAAATTAAATAATCTAACAATATACAAACTCAGTATTACTGAGCATTGTTTTTTTTATTTTATACTTATCAATCACGCCAGAACGGCTGAACGGATCTGGATGAAATTTGGCACAGAGATAGTCTGGAATAACAAATAGGCTATTTTTTATCCTGGAAAATTAAGGAGTTCCCGCGAGAATTAAGAAAACTTATGCCACGCGGATTTTTATTTTATTTGTCATAGGTATTTACTAGCGACGGTGTCACCGGCAGGGCGACCTCGACGAAATCCATTGACGTAGCAAGAATACCATAAATTCAGCCAATCGGTTGCGATAGTTTTTTTAAAATATGCTTTTTTTATGTTAAGTAAATATAGTTTGATCTTTATTTTTAATTCTCAGGTTGCAGGGAAGGGAACTTAGTTGTGTTTTAGTTCTGTTTGATTTCCACTTTTAGTGTCTTTTTTTTAGCAATAATTTTATAGTACGTAATAATTAAGGTACGTATGTACATAGGTGCTTTTTTGAAAATAATTAATTAATTATTAAATTACCGTTTTTGTGGCATAAAGCTCACCACTGCGCAAAACAGATCGTCTCAAAGGAGCTTAAATAATAGTAAAAACATTTTTGCATAAATCATTCAAGCCCCCGTTATTTTTTATTCCATATTGTATGGTGAATAATGAAGGAGCGGCGCGGCGCGGCGGGGCGGCCACGTGATAACACGGTTCAAATGGCTCGAATATACTGCTAATACCGTGTCCTATATATTACTAGCTAATGCCCGCGTCTTCGACCGCATGGATTGAGATTTTCAGTTCCCGCGGAAACTCTTTAATTTTCCGGGATAAAAAGTAGCCTAATTATGTGTTATTCCAGACTATAATCTATCTCTGTACCAAATTTCATCCAGATCCGTTCAGCCGTTCCGGCGTGATTGAGTAACAAACATACATCCATCCATCCATACTTTCGCATTTATAAAATACTAGCTGATGCCCGCGACTTCGTACAAGTGGATCGAGGATTTGTGGATCCCGCGGGAACTCTTTAATTTTCCGGGATAAAAAGTAGCCTATGTGTTAGTCTAGACTCTAGACTATAATCTATGTCTGTGCCAAATTTCATCCAGATCCGTTCAGCCGTTCTGGCGTGATTGAGTAACAAACATCCATTTGAGGTATTTTGGGTCCCGCGGGAACTCCTTAATTTTCTGGGATAAAAAGTAGCCTATGTGCTATTCCAGACTATAATCTATCTCTGTGCCAAATTTTTCATTTTTTTTTTCAAATTTCAGCCAGATCCGTTCAGCCATTGGGGCGTGATTAAGTAACAAACATCCATCCATACATCCATCCATACATCCTACTATGTATGGATCATCCATCCATCCAAACTTTCGCATTTATAATATTTATTTGATTTGATTTGATCAGTAATAGTTTATATTGTATGGTGAATAATGAAGGAGCGGTGGAGCGGTCGGGTTATAAAACGGTTCAAATGGCTCGAATATACTGCTAATACTGCGTCCTATATATTTCATGCGCCTTTCACAACTACGTACCACGTCATATAACGCTTTCTCTGTATTATTGCAATTTGTATAATGAAACTGAGGTACCTAATACCTGAGTCATCATCACAACCTATCGCCGGCCCGAGCTTCCCATTGCGAAAAATAAAACGATAGTGTAAAAAGATTAAGTTTGTGATTTTTAATTTAATAGCTATTTATGCAACTGTATCGTAATGAGGGTCATTTTAATTCGAGTGCTGTTTTTTGATACGAGGCTTGCCGAGTATCAAAATAGGATAGTACGAGAATTAAAATGACTAATTACGTACAGTTGCATACAAGATTTTATCTACGACAAGGACGTCTTTATAATTACCACCATCACCATGATGTAGGTATGGCTCCTCTACATACTAAGAACTCTGTGGATGGGAAAGTGCCAGAACCCAGAGCCGCTAAGCTATAGGTATCCTATTTATGAAGATAACCATATCGATACAGCTACGACTCATAACGATACAGCTCCCATACAACGAACTGTATCGTTATGAGAAGCAAACACGAAAGAGGGTTCAATTCGATATAGTTGTCAAATTCGAAATTGGAACTTTTCGATGCTGGAGTAGATAAAATATATTACGTATTTATTACATGAAGGAGAGTGTATTACCTACCTACACCTGTTTTGCTGTTATATAAAGCCGGGTCCGCTGCGCCTTGTTATCGTGTTTTGCTAAAGCCGGGTCCGCTGCGCCTTGTTACGAACAAAATATTGTTTTGCTAACACGTTAGTGAAACATAATTTTATAACAGGCCGTCCACTGCGATTTTCGAGTAGGTTTAGATTATTTTTGTTAGTAACATATTTTTTTTTTAATTTATTGATCAAGTACGTACAATCATAAAAACACCATCCTAAAAACCACAGAGTACTTTGTCTATATAGCTAAAAACTTTGACGTAGCGAGGATCATAGAGTAAGATCATACCGCTTATCTAAACCGAAAAACAAAGAGATTTGACGAGTTGTGCCTCTGGCGAGCACAGATACGAAATGAATTAAAGTTCCCCCCGGCCCCCCCGCAGGCGAACGCGGGGATGTTTTCCATCCGAGGCGGCAAACAAAAACACTTTCAAAACAGTTAGGCCACGCCCCCAAATAGCATGACCTTGGTTATAATAACACGTTTGTGTAAAGCCGGGTCCGCTGCGCCTTGTTATCGTGTTTTGCTAGCACAAACGTGTTATTATAACCAAGGTCATGCTATTTGGGGGCGTGGCCTAACTGTTTTGAAAGTGTTTTTGTTTGCCGCCTCGGATGGAAAACATCCCCGCGTTCGCCTGCGGGGGGGCCGGGGGGAACTTTAATTCATTTCGTATCTGTGCTCGCCAGAGGCACAACTCGTCAAATCTCTTTGTTTTTCGGTTTAGATAAGCGGTATGATCTTACTCTATGATCCTCGCTACGTCAAAGTTTTTAGCTATATAGACAAAGTACTCTGTGGTTTTTAGGATGGTGTTTTTATGATTGTACGTACTTGATCAATAAATTAAAAAAAAAATATGTTACTAACAAAAATAATCTAAACCTACTCGAAAATCGCAGTGGACGGCCTGTTATAAAATTATGTTTCACTAACGTGTTAGCAAAACAATATTTTGTTCGTAACAAGGCGCAGCGGACCCGGCTTAAGGAAGAGTTAAACTTAAAATAAAAAACTTTACTGTATCCATAGATACTAATCGCATCACACAGCTGACACAATAATTTGACCCAGTGATTTTTATCAGGTATAATACTTATTATAAATGCGAAAATGTGTTTTTCTGCTACGATTTCAAGGCCCATCTTTTCAACCGATTTTTTAATGAAATTTGGTATAAGTAGAGGTAGATTATATCCCGGGAAGGACATAGGCATAGGTACTTTTTATCCAGGAAAATTAAGGAGTTCCCCCGGGAATCATAAAAACTTTATCCAATCGGATGAAGTCGCGAGCATCATCTAACAATATCATCATCAAATATAAGAATATGCGACAGTGTTTGTTTGATACGTAAAGAAACAGGAAACATGCCGCAATAAATCGAATGGTTTCTTTTTGCACGGGAGAGTGACTTCCAACCTAAATCCACACGGATGAAGTAGTGGGCATCAGCTAGGCAAATAATAAATCATAATATATCGTCTTCGACATTAATATTTGCTCATCAGTTGTATTTCCAGTTCGCATATTAAAACCAGCCGGGTAGCAGGGGCCACGGCATAGAGAACTCGATATTTAGGTCAAGGGTGTCGACTTTGCCAATCATTATGACTAGCTTCATCTAGGTAGGTACGTACAGCTAGAACGATGATTAATTTGCCTTTTATATTTTCTTTTCGATTCCGTTAAAGCTACATCAATCATTCTTACAATCTCAATTATTCTCATTTCTGAATTATTGCTGCGGCGGTGGATTTTGGCGAATAACGAAAGAACGTTAGCCAATCGGCAATCAACCGTTTAGGTACACAGCTATCTTAGAAAAATAACAATAGATAAGTACACTATCTATAAGTAGGTTATCTAACTAAGCATTTTCTATTTTTTTTTTTTTAAATAGACTCACGGCTCCGGTAGGTACTTTAACGGATGGACGGTACGGAAAGGATAACGCTTACGGTACTTTAATACTAGCTAATTAAATAAAAAAAATAAAAAAAAACCTGCTTGGAGGCGCCACTATGGCATTTCTATATTATAAGTACCTTATTATCATATAAAAATTAGTTCCAATTTTTTCCGCAACATGGCGAAGTTTTTATTTTCCTGGTCAGGCTTTAAGTAGGTACCTAGGATCATTTAGATATTGTCAGTTCACTCCTTGACCTTATAATAGGTAAATCCATTAGACAAAACTACGTTACTATACCTTAGTGCACATGCAAACTTTGATATTATAAAGCCCAGGCTTGTCACGCTGCCGCCGTTATATTTAAAGATGCCGCGTTTCGGCTGTGTCGGTGTACGTTACGCCTTAAGTTTTTTACTATTTCAGTCTGTAGTCCGTGTCACGAAATTTCAACTTAAAAACTACATACTTAAAAAGTAGCCTGTGCCCTACCCCGGGATTCAATCTATGTCTATACCAAATTTCATCAAAATTGGTTGAAAAGATGAGCCTTTAAAGCATAGTAGTAGCCGACAGACACACTTTTGCATTTATAATATTAGTATCTAAGGATGTAACTAAGTTGTCTATAAGTTCCAATAATTGCCGTGGGACTTCGTTCGTGAGTCTTAACTAAAGACTGATCGTTGATTTTAAAAAGAAACTAAGAGATTAAGCTTTTAATTAATATATATGTACACACCATTGAAATAGAATGAGTAACTAAAATTCTACATCAATGGTACACACACTTACTATACGCTCCGTGCTGTTTCGTATAGCCGGCAGCTTACTGTGGATTTTCTCCAGACGATTTATGGCACGCGGTCGCCATGTTGTTACGTAAAGCTCGCCACCAATTTACCACACAGCTACTTAACACAGCCAAATTAATTACATGCGAGTATGTTAATTTGAAACCGTGATAGCCTAGCGGTTAAAACCTCGGTTGAATTCGAGGGTACCGAGGTTCGATACCCGAGCACACACCTTCAGAGCTATGACACAGAACATACAAAAAACCTACCTACCTATCAAAACATAGAGATCAATCCAATACTTTTTATCCCGGATAGTATCTAAGCTAATACCGCGCGAAATCGATTGTTAATAAAAAAATATCGAGAAATCTATCGTATCGGTAAATAAACCTTTATTGCCTGTTGCCTGTACAAAGCTCGGAAATAGAGAGTTTCAAGTGTAACTCTGTTTTTAGGGATCCGTATTAAAATGGTAATAATAAAATACGCTTACGTACTTAGTACAAATTTCAGTAACTAAATAATAATGCTATTAAGGAATAATTTAGAACAAGGCTTCCCTAATAAACGAGCTAAAAATAACTACTCCTAAGTACCTACCAACCTATTACCAATTAGGTACAAATACAATAGCAAAAGGGATCGAAAACGGGCATTTGCAACTTCTAAGATAGCCATGGAACTGGATAGACTTTTCTTTATTAACCGACTTCCAAAAAGGAGGAGGTTCTCAATTTTTTTTAAATGTATGTCGGTGCATATCTCCGTGGTTTCTGAACCGATTAGGATTTTTTTCTATCAGTCGTTAGGCTCTCGAGGTGGTCCCACAAAAATTCTGACTCCAAATCCTCAACCCTGACAGTAAAAAGTGAAAAATAAAAATTCTTTCCAAAAAACCGACTTCCAACGCCACTGTAAAGTACAAAATAATTTTGATTTCTACCCACTATGTTGAAGTCGGGCGAGTCTGCTGCGTCAACTTTGCTCATCCTTGTTATACCCGGCCGACTTCAACATAGTGGGTAGAAATCAAAATTATTTTTCACACCACTCGCTCAACAACGCCTTATTACATGGCCTGTTAACTAAGGTTAAAGTAAGACATTAAATCCCTAGGGTTATAATGTTGTACTGAAATCCATTATTCCCTAGGGTTATAATGTGATTTGAATTTAGAATCATCGCGCATCTGAAGCAAGATCTGAAGGAAATTCTATTCATTCCAAAGAGGTTTTATTCATAATTCTTATTGCTATATTCATAAAGTCTAATTTCGGTAAACAGAATGTGTTCTCAGCAGGCGCGGCCAACTCGATTTTCGAAAACCGAAGCCGTGGCCCACTAGATTCGCACTGACGACATTTGTTTGTCAAATCGAGTAGGCCACGCCAGCTGAAAGAAGTGGTTGTATCGCGAGGTGTGAAAAGTAGAGTATTCACCGTAGGGGTAATGCTGTATTAATCTTGGGCGCCCCTAATTCCCGCGCTACTCTCAGGATTCTAGATGACTCTAAAATCCCTCGTTCCGCTTGGGATTTATCCCGGCGCCCGTGACATAATACATCGCATTACCCTCGTGGTGAATAATCTACTATTGTACTTTACAGTGGCGTTGGAGGTCGGTTTTTTGGAATGAATTTTTATCTTTATTGAGTTAGCGTACACAGGCTACAGTAAAATAATATTAATTCTTTGGAGTCCTCGACTCGAACTGTTGAAGAGTCTGTAGGCTTTAGCTCAAAGAGAATACCCCAAGTCGTGTACCTACTTACCGGTAATTGTAGTCGTAAGCAGCGCCTGAAGCTAAACGCAACGTAAATTTTAACTGCTACAGAAAAATAGACGAATCGCACAGCCGCGGGGCGCGTCGCAGTCCCTATATACCATACTACTCTATGGTCGCAGTGCGCCATTCGCCTTAGCGATGTAATATTGTACGGTAGTCGGGCGAGATGAGGAAAGTTGGATATCATAGTTGATTGAAAATCAGTACTGCAAACAATTGGTCTATTTACTCCACCTAGCAATAGGAAAACTTGTAAGTAACAATAAAATAGTGCCGCTAAATCTGGCATGCCGATTGAATGCTTTGAGAGCCTGCACTATTATATTATTTTGTTTGTTTTAAATTCTTTACTGCACATAGAATACAATGCACAGAGGCGAACTTAATACCTAGAGGTATTCCCTTCCAGTTAACGTTTGGTAGTAGGGACAGGGTTGAAAAAACAGTGCGTATAATAAAAAGATTTTTTTCTCAAACATGCTTGGAAATTTGAGCATTATTTTGACAACCTTCTTTGAGATAAATCGAACTTGCTGTACTAGCCAAATACATGCGAGCAGCGGCCGGGTAGAGTTGTATGGAAATCCATATCAGTCGTGTTTTAGCGACCAAATAAATTACATAGGAGGTAAATTCATATCTGTCGTGTAATTTAAAAATGGAACGATCTTTTACTCCGAAACATGGCAACCAAAGAGGTAACTTATCAAAGGTTTTATTTAAATTTCGAACTAGCTTGCAAATAGAAAGCTGTTTATTCAAAAAAAAAACAAATGAACACTTGAACGCGGGAAACATTATTGTTGTTCATTGTTCGTCGTTGATTTGAAATGTATTTGACAAAATGAGTTCAAGTGAAGTTAATAAGTATTTGAAAAACCTATGAAAATTTTGTTCAATGGAAGAATGAAAGAAAATTGTAAGCGAAGTTCTGTCTAGGTACTACTTAGTTTTAATTTCCGCGCATTATTTGAGAAAAGTACCTACCTACTATACAAGCCTTGGCCACAACTAGGCATTGATGGACTTACGTAGGTGTGCCTCGGCTTCGCATCGGCCCACACTTACACGTTCGTCCTTCAATGCCTGTTATACTGGCCGCTGCAGTAATGTACTATTACTGTGCTCTTTTCTTTAATTTATATGCAATCATATTGGCTGCAATCAGTTATCAGTCCTGCTTGCAAGCAGTAGCATCCACAGGGTTTGGAGCCTGGGCCAGGCAGATAGGCACTAGGCATAAGTTGGCCAGAATAACAGTTTACTAGCTGTTTTGATGAAAAATGAGCAATGACGTATTTCCATTTGGGTAAGCAGTGCTTTTATGCCTCTATGAGCGTCACGCCACTGCTTGCAAGTAGTGATGCAGCCTACGATGCGAGCTTTATTGATAAAAGATGCCTATTCGCATGTGAAGGCACTTTTATAAAAAGTGGAAGGGAAAACGAAGCCAGGAGGGCTATATATATATATATATATCCTAAGTAGGTAACCATATCCGAGCGGTTCGAGTTTTACTTATTCGCTGGTAAATACCATATTTTGTGGATGGTTTTTGTAAGGGACAATCCAGAAGTAGGTATTTATGAGACACTTTTAATATATTTGTACTCTCATTTGGAACTTGCACGAATAAATGGTTAAACGTGTAGAGGTTCCACGAGAGATTTAATGTAATTAGATAAAAGATGGCTAAACTTACAGACAATATTCATTTGATCCGGCCACGATTGCTATCGTTAAGCTCTAAATCAAAATGCGATCTAAACACAAAAGTATTCAATAATCGCCGAGTCTGCCAGCAGGAGACTAAATTACCATCGTTCAAACACTCGTATTTATACTAACTATTTTCAATATGGCGTCCGTATCTGCCGATTAAATCGAATGACATGAAACGACTCAAATTGACAGATATTATACTTTCTGTTTCATGAGGTATAATGACAAACAGTAATAATTCTAACATTTTTTTCCGCTACAAGTTAGCTTTTGATTGCGATCTCACTTGATGGTAAGTGATGAAATATGATGCAGTCTAAGATGGTAGCGGGCAAACCTGTTAGGGGTATGTAGGTATGGCAGTTAGGTACATTAAACCCACACTACCAATGGGTTTCTACACGGCATCGTACCTGCCGGAACGCTAAGTCGCTTGGAGGTACGTCTTTGCCGGTAGTGTGGTACTTAACTAGCCACGGCCCACGGCTATAGCCTCCTGAGAAAAACGTGAATACCTATTACCTAAGTAGGCACTAGGTAAGTCTGAGGACAATTGAATAATTTTCGAAACTATCTCTCTATTATGCATGATGACTGATTTTGAAAAATGGTCAGATTATGTTCGGAAGTATCTACTATTTCGAAAAAACATCTAATTTCAGCAGAAAAATAAGGTTTAGTAGATAAAGTTGGCATTTGAAATTTAAATTTTAAAATTCACCCCAAAACGTTCGGCGGTGTCATGGCGTCGTTTGTGACGTCACTATTGTTTTTACCAATCTCTGTGCAGTGTGCAGTAAACAATAGTGTGATTGTCAAAGCTGGAAACAAACAATTGTGACGTCATTCGCTTCTTGGTGTTTTATCCAATATGGCGGATTGCTGTATTTTATTGTTTTATTCAATCAAAATAAATAGCAATCGAACTCGAAATAGAAAAATAAATACGTTTTTAGGGTTCCGTACCCAAAGGGTAAAAACGGGACCCTATTACTAAGACTCCGCTGTCTGTCTGTCTGTCTCCAGGCTGTATCTCATAGACCGTGATAGCTAGAAAGCTGAAATTTTCACAAATGATTTATTTCCGTTGCCGCTATAACAACAAATACTAAAAATTAAAAATATATATATATATATTAAGGGGGGTCCCCATACAATAAACGTGTTTTTTTCGTATTTTTTTGCTCAATATTAAAAACGGTAACAGGTAGACGGTTCAAATTTTCACAGAATATTAACTTGTATATTACCTTTCAAAATAAATAATTAAATATCAATAAAGTAAATATTAAAGGGGGGCTCCCATACAACAAACGTAATTTTTTGATATTAACAGTAAACCTCTACAAACAAAGTTAGTTTTGCGGTTCATTAACAAAGGTAATTATACCTACTTCTTGAGTACGGAACCCTCGGTGCGCGAGTCCGACTCGCACTTGGCCGATTTTTTATAATCCATGAATCCTATTTCATTAAAAAAAATCATATTTTCATTGATTCTTGGTTACTGTCATCATGCTTCTCCGTTGTACCTATTGACAAACGGCTGAAAATGTTTGTTTTTTATTAAAAGATAATTAGAAAAAATATTCTCTCTCATATCTTAATTAGTGTTACCTTACCTTTCCTACCGTTTAATGTAGGTATTTCTAACGGGAAATTTGGAGGAATTAGTTACCACTAAGCTCTGGGATTTGCGTTGAAAGTCACGTGATAATAACGGCTGACATCCGAAAACTGGGGCTCAACCGGGCTGTAAATTATTCATGAGAATTTACTTCGAGAGTTTAACTAAAACTGTGGCAAAGGGTTATCTTGACCCTCGATCGAATTCGGGTATAAAGTATATGGACGTTCTCAATAAAGTTGTTACAACTAAATAGGTACATAGAAGCCCGCCAACCCGCATTGAAGCAGTGTGGTGGGTCTAAACTCTAATTCCCTCACTCCCTCAGATTAAAAACCTAGGTTTTTAATCTGAGCTAAAACAGAAAGTACCTAATCAGGTTCAATCAGGAGTAATCAGGTTTTTTCAAGAAAAAAGCTTAACATATTCAAAAAAACTTTATTAAAGTCAACGTAAATTAATAATTAAAAATAAAACTAATCGTATTCTACAATTAATATAATTTAACTTATAATTTTTAACCTGACAGAATAATATTATTCGTAACAAATAGCGTCCACTACAGAAACTTTTCGCACAATAACAATTCATGACATTTGGCATAGCTGAGGTAGCAAGTTAGCAGGTTGTACCTACCTGGCGAAGATGCTTCCTTCACTTCATGTTCCTTTCTAAATAAGTTCCATGCTGTCGACATAAATCGAGTCATGTAGGTAAACTCACAACTTGACTAAGAGCTATTGTCACTATTTTGAAAATTCTTTTTGACAATTTCTGCGAAATATCTGTTTTCGTGGCGAAAGACTGCAACGCTTTCCTTTAC
The DNA here is from genome assembly GCA_963932025.1 of Erebia epiphron. NCBI lineage: Eukaryota > Metazoa > Arthropoda > Insecta > Lepidoptera > Nymphalidae > Erebia > Erebia epiphron. The sequence continues at coordinate 39,458,741 of OZ009948.1, read as the reverse complement.
TTCCCTTATGAGTTTCCATAGGATCCTCTTGATATCAGCCGTAGGGTATTTATCCTTGGCCCTTCGGGCGGCGTTTTTACGCCTTATCAAATCTCTGATACGAGGTGGCAGTTCGAAATGGTATTCTTCAGGGACATCGATAGGTAACCCGTTTTCCCGAGCACGTGAAGCACAACTTTGTTCAACCATGGCGGCGAACAGGTCAGGCCGATGCAAGCGGAAGCTCTTAAATGTATCAAACATTGTCTTCAGACTTAAAATAGGCTCTTGTGTACAGTCCATATTTGAATATAATGAGAACCTCCTCCTTTTTTGGAAGTCGGTTAAAAAGGCGACTCCTTTCCCGTTCAGTCTATTTGTCTAGTCACAACACAGTCACTGTACTAAAACTTAGTTAAAGCGCTCAGGTAGGCAAAGTAGTGAAGTTAACTGAACACCCGTACGGAACGGTTGTCAAGAGCAGAATGATGCTGCGGGTTAAAAGGGCGGATTATTTGTAATAGTTGAACCAGCGCGCGCGTAGGTAAGTAAGTAGGTAAGTAAGCATAGCTAAAACCAAATAGTTACTGCCTCTACACCATTCGGTGGGGATGCAGGGCTCTTGGTTTTAGGTAGGTAGTTATAATTTACTGATCTATGGGACTTAACAAAAAAACAAAAGGATTAACATTCAAGGTCTGCTTTCTAAGAAGTTTTGGCACCATAATCGGCATTTTCAAAATCCTTTGTATCTGATCCGTTACATGACTTTATGTTTAAAGACAGGTTATTGTTTATAGAATAATTTAAACTATTAAGTATTAATTATTACAGTAGGTACCAATTTAGGTAGGTACAATACAATTCAGGGAACGCGGCCTGTGATAACTATAGTGCTCGCGTTATGAACTGAGGGTTTGGGCCATAAATCATTCTAATCAGTCTATCTCGCTCGCACTCATTGGGCTTATGGAGCATCATAATGAGGTGCGTAACAGCAGACCGTAGTTGATATCGATAACATTGTAATAAATATTTTATTATATTATTTTTATATATATTTTTTATTAAATTATATTATTTTATATACTACAGACTAAAAATTATCTTCTTCATCTGAGTCATCTGTGTCACTATCGTCTTCCTGTAGATTTATAATCAAAGGCTCAACTTGATCTCTCAAAAAAGATGTAAGAGTCCGTGTCACGAAAGAAGTCCCGCGATCTTAGGTAAATTTTACACACATTCATTGCTTACTAGCTGGTGCCTGTGACATGGTCCGCGTAGATTGAGGTATTTTAGTTCCCGCGGGAACTCTAATTTTCCGGGATAAAAAGTAGCCTGTGTTATTCCAGACTATAAGCTTTGTCGCAAATTTCCGCCAAATCCGTCCAGTAGTTTTTGCATGAAAGAGTAACACACACATACAAACTTTCGCCTTTATAATATTAGTGTGATACACGCGTGACGCGACTAAGCACATCAGCTCTGCCGCTTTGGGATTTTCCGTGAAAAGGACTATAATTATTATTGGTCACAACAGCCAAAATTTATGCCTATCGAATCAAGGGCTAGGGTACGACTAATACTCGTATTTATTATCAAGTAATTACGACTCTTACAACAACCTAGTCCTTGACTCGATAGGATAGAATTATTATTAGTTACTAAATATCTGTAATTAAACTGGTAAGTATATATTGAAAGTATATTGCAATTACTAACTAACTGTTCAAACACAACACTAAGCTAATCCTTCACGCTTTTTCCATTCCTCTTTTAATTGTGCCCTTTTCTTCTTTTTATATTCTAACTTCTTATATTTTTGCCCCTCTATTCTTTTCATTTGTGCCGCCACACTGTTTTCTCCATTCAACATTTCATCCAATTTTGCTACTAACATTTCTCGGGCCAATTTTCTGTTATCATCTTGGCATCTACTTACATGACATTTAATGACTGTACCTTGAAATACAAACAATTTAAATTAGCTTCCAATACACATAAAATAACAACATTACAATGTTCAATTTCAGTGAATTCACGAAAGAATCTAATAATGCCAACTCAGCAAAGAAAACAAATTTTATGAGTTCTTATTTTGCTCAATTACATAGGTGCCTATTTGTAATTTGAACCTATTAGGGTGTTTTTTAATTGGCCGATAAAGTTGCTCATGTAGTCTCACCAATATCGGGCCACTGCAATCTATGGCTCTCTTCCGCTCCTACAGCTGTCTAGAATAACAAGTAACGACAGACCTCCAACTGGAGGTCTAATTGCGGAGATCTGCCCAGTAGAAAGAATAGAATAGAGACCAAGTTACGTGAGAAGTAAAAACCAAATGAAATCAATGTAAAGGTTTGTGTTGAGATTTTCACGTTTTTTTTTACAATTACAATCCAGTTTAGGGCAGAAGATCTAGGGTTTGATTCCTAGTCTAATTTTTCAGCACAAATTATTTATTTATCACGTAGGGCAACATGTACCACTTATGATAAGTTAACATAAAATGACAAGACTCTACTACTCTCTACTCTTAGTTTGCAACTAAGGTGTACAAGAAGGTGTGGTGGAGCCTGTGGTCTGCAAATTGCATGGGTATTGATTCCCTGTACTATACTGTGATATTATAATATATTTTACTAGCTTTTGCCTGTGGCTTTGCTAGCAATAGGTGCGTTCATACTTTCAAGGAGTGAGACCACTTAAATTTATTTGGTCACTCCATAGTTTATATTTTGCAATAACTCCTAAGATATTATTTTAAAATTGTATAGTGTGATGTGGTGAAATGCATAAGGTAACTGACATATTAATTGGATAAATCCATCCAAATACTGTATCCATCAAAATTATTTTCTAATTACAACAATATTGTTGTGACCATTTTTTAAAACTTTAAAATGGGTATAGTAAGCTGTAGCTATCCTTTATGCCATCGCAGAGTTTTCTGTAGACGATAAAAGAGGAACCACCATTACAATTCCACCATACATTGTTTTGTTATATCTCAAAGGGATTACGCTGTGTTTTTGATGAAAGCTTCCAGTCTGCTTGATTTTTTCCTACATCTTCAACAACCATAGTCATATTTCAACCAGTTTACACAAAACATTAATTAGTTATACTAACCTTTCTCTTGAATCACTCTGTCCATTGGTGAAAACCATATGAATCGGTTCAGTAGTTTATGAGTTTATCACGTTCAGACATACAGACAGACGCGGCAGGGGGACGTTGTTTTATAATATGTAATGATACTGTAATATTATGTTAAAGAAAACTAACCTGTAGGTTCATGTGTAAGTACTACACAGTTGGCATTCTTATTCACCGCTGACCCTCCCGGTCCACTGCCTCTTACAAACTGCTCTGTCAAATCACACTCGTTAATTTTAGGCAATCTAGAATAATCTAAAGTGTGTTTTGATGCTAGGTGAGTGCTTAGAATTGGTATTACACTTCTATGAATTCTATGAAGAGACTGCATGCAAATCATCTTCAAACTACAGACCCTCGTCGGATGAGAGCTTCTCCCTTCTGAAAATAGAGAACATGTAATAGTTAGTATATTATTAACTTTAACCTCGCTGATACAATAGCCTATGTAAAGCTCAAAAAGATGAGTCCAAAAACTCGATTTCAGCGAATTTTCTTTTCAATAATACCTGCGGTCTTACTTAGCGGCACGTTGGTGATGATAAAACTGGGGTAAAATAATAAAATTCACCTCAAGAACAATACAAGAAACCAACTCTTGTGGAGAATATGATTACTTTCTGTAAGGTTATAACTTGTTGCATCTATTACCTTGTAAGCGTAACTAATGTCTTCCGGCTTGTCCAAAGCTTTGTTTCTTTTGAATTCGCTGGAAATTCTCCTTTTGTAGTAAGTTACGTCGGTCAATTTCAATGTTTTGGAGTATGTTAACAAATCCTTGTAAAGTTTGAGTACCTCTGCTCTGGATACAGACATATTTATTTCGTTCAAAGTTCAAATACCACCTCAGCTTAGGAGCTCATTTTTCGAAGAAATTCATGAAAAAATTAATATAATCGCCGCCTTGCACCCAAAAATTTAAAATCAGAGACAAGTTAAGTTAACCATTAACCAGAGATCACCGACCAGAAAAAGAAGCCAGAGATCAAAAATCACCGACCCAAAGAGTATAATAATAAACAGACCGACAAGACAAGAAAAAAAAGGATCAAAAATTTTAACCATAGAGAAGGACACGGATGTATATAGATTTTAACGTGTCTCTGATCATTTACTTGTCTCTACTCTCTGATCAAATTGTAGGTACCTACGTCTTAAAAATATTATGCACGTATGTATTCTAGAAAATCATGGAGACGTAACAAATACAGAAAATATATTCTAGTCTGTGAAAAACACAGACCATTATCTACAAAGAACGATGTTTTGTGTAGAATGTAGATGTTTTTGTTGAATGTTTCGGGAAGGAAACACACCACACGAGATCGGCATAACATAGAATAGTTACCTCTCTCTGCCTCGTGGATCACGCGGTCCTGGGTTCGATTCCCGGTCGGGCATAAAATTGTTAGGTAGGTATTGGGTTTTCAAATAAGAAATTCTCAGTGCCAGCCCGGAGTTGGAAGTTGGCGGTGTTTCACCCCCGTGCCTCGGAGAGCACGTTAAGCCGTCGGTCCCGGTTTTTATCACTAACATGATAATAGTCGTTAAAGCCCGCCAACCCGCATTGGAGCAGCGTGGTGGGTCTAAGCTCTAATTCCCTCTTTCCTATGAGTGGAGGCCAGTGCCCAGCAGTGGGACGTTAATACTGTTTATAGGATGTTGGTCTACACGGCACACAGACATACCTATTATAAATCTGTGACGCGGCATAACTAATAATGCTAATGGTTTCTAATAAAATATCATTGGTTTTCCACTTTTCCCGAAACACTCAACAAAAAAATCTACACAAAACGTAGGACTACACACTACACACTTTTGACGTTTTATGTAGGTTTAAATTAACAACAATGTTTTTGCCTTTGATTATGTAAAAGGTTTTTGCTTTCCGTTCCCGAATGACTCGTCTCTGTTTATAACCACGAGGGGCTTCCCACAGGCCAGAATTGACCTGCAATTGACATTTGACAAATGACAGTATCAATATTCAATTCAACAGAGATTGTCAAAAACATGGTTAAAATTCAACAGAGAATAACGAAAACACAAGTTCTCAAAAGGTAAATACTAAACAAAGAAAAATATAATATTGCTAAAATCATAACTATCAAAATATAAATAATAGCAGATACTTAGCCTTGGCCCTTGACTTACTGCTTCAGTCACGTAAATTGTGCAGCGTGCTTGTGTTTGATAATGTTGCGATCGGATGCAGAAGTTAAATCTTTGGATAATTTGTTTGAAAATATCAATTCAATAAGTCTAGATATATTGTTAAAAGTACAAAATGATCTTGACCCTCACGACATGACATCTTTAGTGTTCCTATTGTATGATGTCCCGGATACGGCACTCCAAAGATTAATTGTTTATCAACGAGTATCAAAAGACGTCGAGAGTAACACCATGAACTTGCTCTATGATTGGGCCCTGTATGCACAATCTCGACCGACATGGAGGTACGAATTCTTGGAAGCCCTCTGTATATGTAGACTTTATAATATTATTAGAAAGCTTGGCTTTAATGTATCAAGTGTGAAGAAACACTATCTCCCAGAGAATGTTTATGTAAATGTTTACATAGACCCTGTGAAAAAAGTTTTATACAATCTCTGTGAAAATATGACATCAGAGTGTTTAACAAAATTAAAAAGAACCTTATACACATACAAGGTAAATGTAAATGAGCATGAAACATGTGAGGCTGTATTCTTAGAACTTATGTGTGGGAAGTTCATTAAACTTGGACAGTACAACAGAGAAACTAAAATGTATACTGCATCATATGACTTAGATATGCTCATAAAAATAATTGAAAACTTTGGTGGCGTCAGTAAGTTTGCTAAAATCCTTGAGGAAGTACAAAATCAAATCAACAATCAAAACAGAGCAGGTGAATCAAATGCTTCCGGTAGTCCGCTAACCAAACAAAGCTTAAATGATTCTAAAAACCAACCACATGTAAAACAAAGCTATGAAGATATATTTCAACTTCTCAATGAATTGCACATAGAGGATGTGCCCTTTGACAATTTAAAATCTGACAATAGAATTATAAAAAAGGATGCCTATGTCATTAAGAATAAAAACCGTCTTGGAGTTTGTTGCATTATAAATGAGGAGATTTTTCATCCTTCCAAAGATAGTATTGAAAGGAAAGAGAAACTTAGCCTTGAAGATCGTTTAGGCTCCACAAAGGATCTACACTGTTTGGAAAGAACAATGACGTCATTGAAATTTGAAGTCAAGAGTAAATCTAATTTAGATCATAAGGAATTTATAAAATTTATTAAAGATGTCATAAAAAATGATGTTAGACCTGATGACAGTGTATTTATGCTTTGCATTTTATCACATGGGGTGAGGGGCCATGTTTATGCAGCAGACTGTGTTAAAATAAAAGTTGAAGACATACAGAACATGTTAGACTCTGATGATGCTCAGAACCTTCATGGGATGCCTAAAGTATTGATACTTCAAGCCTGTCAAGTCAATGAAGATCCAGATATATGTAATAAATTGGTAGCAGATGGACCTAAGTCAGGTTATTACTTAAGGAAGTCTCATTTTCTTATCTGTTGGGCCACTGCTCCGGAGTATGAGGCATTTCGAATTATAGATAAAGGGTCATTGTTTATTCAATGCTTGTGTGCTAAAATGAAGAAGGAAACAAATGAACATTTATCAGATATATTCACCAAAGTAACAAATACTATAACTTCTCTTTGTACACAGTACCGTAAGGCTCAAGTACCAATATGTGAATCTACTTTGGTTAAAAAGTTATATCTTCATATTCCTGAATAGTGATACCTACTTATAATATTATAAGACTTAAATATTTTATATTTATTTCTTTGTATCAATCTGGCAATAATTGAAATAATTAATCTAAATTATTTAAATCCATTCTCTCATGAAGCCTTTATGTAGGGGCAAGCTTGGGTTTGGGTTTTGAAATAACCTTTATTTAGTGTAGGCACCAACTTGATAATATTAAAATGGAACTAAAGTCGAAACTCATATTGGTGCTATTTAATTTGGTTGTATGTTACTGTCAAAACCACTTAGTTGACTGTTATTTGCAATTAAAAGTGGTTTTGGCCAGTTATGAGATTTGACTGTAACCATAAATAAGTAAATTACATTTTTCTACATTTGAAGGATAAATTAGGGAATTTGAAATATTTATATAGCATTTGCTAGCTAAATAGCAAGTTTTAAAGAAATAATACAATTAAGTAATTGGAGCTAAGTACCATACTGATACAATTCTATAATGGTGAAAAGGTCACTTACATGAGAATCTTACAATGAACTATGCTTAAAAACATAATAAATTAAGTACTGTGTAGGTGACCTTTTACAGAAACTGCCAACTTACAAACCAATCATAATACTAAAGTTCATCAAAGAAAATGCTTGATTTTTTCTTGAATTTTAGAGGTCAGTTCTAGATTCCAGCATAATCATAATTTATTTAGTACTAGCTGATGCCCGTGACTTCGTCCGCGTGGATTGAGGGTTTTTGGTTCCCGTGGGATCTCTTAAATTTTCCGGGATAAAAAGTAGCCTATGTGTTATTACAGACTTATCTCTGTGCCAAATTTCATCCAGATCCGTTCAGCCGTTCTGACGTGAAAGAGTAACAAACATCCATACATCCTCGCAAACTTTCGCGTTTATAATATTAGTAAGGAAGGACTTACAGCGTGCAATACTGTAAAATATATTATACTTAAAATATGGAATCCTTTGATGTATTCTATCATTTCGTAATAAATTTTCTTATTGGATATTTTCAATATTTATTTTAACATCTGTTTTTGTAAAATCCATTACAGCTGCTTCCAAGGCTTTTCTTTCTTCATCATTCTTCAGTTTTGACCACATTAAGTTCAAATATGACCTTTGATGTTTCTGTATGAACTTGAAACTATGTTTTAATGTGGCACCCATGTGAAGTGTTCGCAAACTGACATCAAGTTTACCAATTCTAGTGATAAAAGGTAAACTACTGGTAACAAATCTATGTGGCCCGTGCCTAGATCTGATAATAGCTATTCTTGTAATTTCATTGCAATATTTTGTTAAAAGTCCAGTCTTCACAGCTGCAATACCAAAATCACCATGCAGCAGTTGTATTTTCTCAATTAGTGTATCATGAAATATTCTTGACTTCAACGACAACGGCTTGTTTTCAGGTACCATGGGCGACAAGATTTCAACAGTAACGTATCTGAAAAATGTCCACAAGTAAATAAAAGTTACACTCAAGATAATGAATATCCATACTAATACATATTATAAATACCAAAGTGTGTCTGTCTGTCTGTCTGCTACGCTTTCACGGCCCATCTGTTCAACCGATTTTGATGAAATTTGGTACAGGGATAGGTTATATCCCGGGGAAGGACATAGGCTACTTTTTATCCCGGAAAATTCAAGAGTTCCCGCGGGAATCGAAAAAACTTAGTCCACGTGGACGAAGTCGCGAGAATCATCTAGTATTTACAAATACTCAGGATTTGGTCATTACCTATTTTTAAAACGGACCATGTTTAAACTTCACTTTTATCACTCATAAGTTAATAATTCAATAACTAAAAATGAGAAACGCGTTAGAATTTACTTGTGAATATTATTTGCCCAGATAATGCAAAAAGAAATAAATAGATTACATGCCCGTACGTTTCCAATGTTTTTACCACAGAACACTTATACTCCTGGTTTTTACACCAGTGTTGCCACCTCAGATAATTTTTAAGGCGCTAGGTCAAACGAAAAATGTCGCCAGATTTCAGAAATTTAGCTAATAAAAAAACCACCAAATTCCGCTAAATTTTTGAACTTGAATCAGACTAAAGCTAAAGAAACCCTTCGTCGATTAAAAACTATAACTTCACAAAATGTTTAGGGCCAGTTTCACCATTTCTCTATTAAGAGATATCTATTGGTTAAATGACAGTTTTGAATGAACAATTCGTTATATAAAGACTAAGGGAACTCATGGACACGGTATTTGTATTCTATAGGCAGTAAAATAAAACCACATTAATTAATATGTTAATTTTTTCATCAGAAGAAAGAAATTAAAAAACAAAAGAAAAAGTTAAAAAATATGTAATTTAAAATTCTAGATTATCAAACTGTGATAAATCTTCTACAACTTCATCATCAGTAATTCTCGTAGATGTCGACGCTACTGCCGACGACGTCGACGTTGAAGATGTTGATGGCTGTGGTCGTGTGGTTTTGTACGAGTATTTTGTATTTTGGCCAATAGCTGCTATCACATCGCTCGGTAATTCATAGTTGAAACATTTTGCATCAATAACTTTAAGCCTATTTTTTATAAAAATAATGGCATTTAAAAGTGGACCAGCCATCCTGTTCCGCAGCTTACTTTTTACAATGTTCATCACACTGAATATTCTTTCGATACCCGCATTAGAATGGGGTAAAGTTAATGCAGATATAGCAAGATCAACAAGTTCTCTGAATACATTTAGTCCAGCTGCGTTTCTGTAGTCATCTACTTCCACCCAAAATTTTATAACATCGTTTGTATTTTTCCACTGGACAAAACAGATGTTATGCCACTGGTTCAATATCTTGTCAATGTCACTAGCATTAAAGCCAAGTTCTTCAGCTAGTTCCGAAATAGAATTGTCCTTATCTTGGCATAAAATCGTCTCTGGGGCTAATCTTGACATCAACTCCAGCACAGTATAATTGGTAGGCAGAATTCTCCGGTTATAGAGTACCTAAGCCGAAAACATTATGAAATTCCGGAATGTTAGGGGATTTCCCTATCAAAAATATGTTGCCAGATTCCTTGTTGAAAAACCGCCAAAAAACACTAAAAATAATAAAAGCGCTATATCATGAAAAAATACCACTAAACGCCTTAAAAAAGCACCAGTTCTGGTGGGAAAACCACCAAGGTGGCAACACTGTTTTACACAAGTTCGAGAGGTTATGTTTATGTTAATTTTTTTTTTAACTGGTTTATCGGCTCTGGATTCTAGTCCTACTGAGTGTTTATGTATGTTCAGTTCTTTGATTTGTTCATAATGTGTTAGGCCACCCTAGAAAAAGAAGGTTAGGCCCATTGAATTATATAGAGGTGTAAAAGTAACGAAAAAAAGCGTACCCGTATGTATTCGTTACTATAACAATTAGTACTCGTTACTATCGTATCGTTACGTTACTCGTTACTTCTGATACCTCATAAGATGCTATGAAAAAGCCACAAATAGGTTCTTTATCAAATAGGTTCACCCATGCAACGAAAAATGCGAGTAACAAAATGCATGCGAGTAACGAAATGCATTCGGGAGTAACGTTTCGTTACTCGGTACTGGATGGCGCACCCGTTACTCAGTACCCGTTACTCGCTACAGCTCTATAATATATGTAGTACGTTAGTACCTGTGGTTAGTAGGTACATAATACCTCAATGGTTAGGCCTCAGATTAATTAGTAATTACCTATAATTAATCTGAGAATGCAAACTAAGCGCAGAAGGGCTGAAACCCAGAGCCGTCAAAGTAAACCAGTTAGGTAATATATAAAAACAAATGTCAACGACTCAACTTGATTTGTTTTTTCCTTTGAATAAGTATGTTTAAATAACTTTACTAGTTCAAAAATAATCAGTTTATTCACAGTCCTGTAAAGTTGCGTGATATAAGATAGGAACTTTTGCCAGTTCACAGACGATATAATATGAAAAATCAAAGGTTTTTTCAGCTGGCGACCGGCTAAAAATGACAGCTACAATGTAACGATCGCAATCACCTCTGATTGGTTAACACTCTTCGACTATTGGACAAAATCCATTGACGCAACAAGAATGCCATAAAATCAGCCAATCACAACAATTGGTACTGTTAACAATGATTGATGCTGAAGTTACGCAATCGCACTGCTGCAGGGCGACCGCGTATCTTTTGCATCAATCGTTGATACAACGCAATCGCCTCCGATTGGCTGAATTTATGGTATTCTTGCTGCGTCAATGTATTTCGTCTAATAATGGAAGAGTGTTAACCAATCAGAGGTAATCAACTTGTCTCTGGACTCAACGTCAAAATCAGTCAAAAACACCAGAGACAAGCTATTAGCTAAGGTCAAAAACAAAAATTCAAAAAAATGCGCCAATGCTGCTTTCATTTTTAAAAAATATTTCATTTTATGCTAGAAGTGGATAGTAACTGCAATATTTAATAGGTACGCCATTAACCTTTCAACCGGCAGAATTTCATTATCAGTTTTTGCACGGGTCAAATTTCGCGACCCGCGAACCGCCGCGCACCCCTCGCGCACCCCGCGTGCGTCGCGTTTTAGAAAAATGCCTACAAAAACATACCCAATTACCCAGAGCACTTAACATGGTTCTGTAAACGGCATTGGCTTTATTTATAATATATCTTTTTGAAGGTATAATTTATAGAAGCTGAAGTTTACAATCACTTACATATAAACGGAAAGAATGCGTCAACGACCGCGATAACGATCGCGATTTCTCAAAGATATATTTTCCCGATAAAGATATTACATTTCAGTGATAATCCAGTCTATTATGAAAAAACAGTTTCAAATAGCTCGGACCGGCCGGACCCGCCGGCGGGTCCGTGCCTGTTTAAGCAAAAGTAGGTTAACAAGGCGGACCCGCCGGCGGGTCCTCTGCCGGTATAGGATACCCGGCGTACTTATCATAACATTGAATTCAAAACATCACAGATAATATTACTTGCAGATTAATTAATAAAGGAGGTTATCAGATGTGCACTGTGCAGGCCATGGCTTTTATTGGCTTTTTTAAAGCAATAATAACATTGAAGGTCATTATTTTATTGATAACTAATCATTACCCTCCATGTATATTTCATGTTCATTTAATCATTTCTAAAAACAAGTTAAAAGCACAGTACTATAAGTATAGTACTTTAAGACAGTAGGTAAAAAACTAATAATTATTAGTAAACTGCTGTATCTATTAATTCACATGCTTATTAATAATTTTATGTATCATTGTTATCACAAGTTGTGCCCTATAGATATGAAATTGCTTTATGAATTACATATGTATTTGCTTTAATGTGATAATCAGTGTCTTTCCAAGTTTATCATACAGTACACAACATTTATATTTTCTTTTTTTACCACATTTCACAGGTTGCACAATAAATCTTAAAATATAGGTCATGAATGATAATGAAATTACATACTTTATTGGTGTTGATGTGGGGTCAGGCAGTGCAAGGGCTGCTCTTGTGGATGACAAAGGTCATGTGATTAAGGCATCGGTCAAAGAATTACAAACTTGGAAACCAAAAACGGATTATTATGAACAATCTTCTGATGATGTATGGAAATGTTGTGAACATGTTATTAAGGTTTGTATTTCAGTATATTCAACAAGAAAAACTGCATGAACCTGAAATATCACTACCCTACCATACCATTGAATACTAATAATTTTCAAAGTTTTTATTTTGTTGTTTATTTTATTAAATGATATAATAGGTATTTCATTACAGAATATTGCGCAAAATGTTGACCCATCACACATAAAAGGGATTGGATTTGATGCTACTTGCTCTCTTGTAGCGTTAGACAAAAATAGAAATCCAAAAGCAGTGAGCGATTCAGACAACAACAGCCAGAATATAATCATGTGGATGGACCATAGGGCCCAGGCTGAAGCAGATTTTATAAACAGAAGTGGTCATGAAATTCTCAAGTATGTGGGTGGGAAAGTCAGCTTGGAAATGGAGATGCCAAAGCTTCTCTGGCTTAAAAATCACATGACAGAGCAATGGACAGACTATGGCTACTTTTTTGACCTTCCAGACTTTCTAACATGGAAGGCATCTGGTTCGATGAGTCGCTCTTTGTGTTCATTAGTTTGTAAATGGAATTACGAATGTTCCACTGATGGGAAAATGGGTTGGAATGTAGATTTCTTAAAAAAAATTGGTCTGGAGGATTTAGCTGATAACAATTTTCAAAAGATAGGCAGAACTGTACAGATGCCAGGAGAATTCTGTGGAGGACTCACGGTGGAAGTAGCAGAAAGTCTTGGACTTAAACCTGGAACTCCAGTTGCCACATCCATAATTGATGCACATGCTGGTGGTTTGGGTATGGTTGGTGCTAAAGGAGAAAACATTGACACAGATATGTCAACTAGATTGGGTCTAATTTGTGGCACATCCACTTGTCATATGGCTGTTAATATGGATCCTGTATTAGTAAAAGGTATATGGGGGCCTTATTATAGTGCAATGGTACCTAATATGTGGTTAAACGAGGCAGGGCAAAGTGCTTCAGGCATGCTACTTGATTATATTATATCGAGTCATCCAGCTGGGCATAAACTTCTTCAGCAGAAAAGTACTGGCGAGTATGTTATGTATCAACTATTTTGTAGGCACATTTTTGATTGTAAATTTTAAACTCCAACTCTGAAACTTTTTTATAGAGTGCGGAACTATTTGAGAGGATTGTTGTCAGCAATGGCCAAAGATCAAGGGCTTCATGATATAAGCTTGCTGACCAAAGATTTCCATGTTTGGCCAGATTTCCACGGTAATCGCTCACCATTGGCTGATCCTACAATGAAGGGCATGATTGTTGGACTGACAATAAATAGCAGTGAAGATAATTTGGCTCTAATGTATCTTGCTACTATGCAGGCTCTGGCGGTAAGCTTATACACACTTTTTAACTTATTCTTTTTAGTATCTCATCTACTTAGAATTTATTTTTGCTTATGATCTAAGCACTTTTATTTTGTATATAATGTCAGACTGTGCTTCATTAATCATATTTTTTACAGTATGGTACAAAGCACATAATAGACACATTGCTGCTCGCAGGATATGCACCATTCAAATCTCTTACAATATGTGGAGGGATCACAAAGGATCCCCTGTTCATCCAGATTCAAGCTGACTCAGTTGGTTTGCCAATACTAAAGCCACAAGAAAAAGATTCAGTTCTGGTGGGATCTGCTATACTTGGAGCTTGTGCTTCACGTTACTTCAACAGTGTAAAAGCAGCAATCCAAAATATGGGTGGAATTGCTGACGTGGTGCACGCAAATAAAAATGTTAAATCATTCCATTATAAAAAATATGAAGTGTTTCTGAGAATGTGTCAAGATCAAATACTCTATAGGAATATTATGGATAGCTAATTTTAGAACTAGGTATAAAATAATAAAAATGTAAGGATAGGAGATCATTTACAATAGGTAATAACACAGGTAAAAATAAACTAACAAAGTGGCATGCTAAAACTGAGGGTATTTTGTAAAAAGATTATGGAATTTGAGTGCCATAGACATCCACATGTTGGTCATTTTTGTTATTCAATTAACTATTTATAATAAATGGTTTACCACTAGAAAATAGGATTTTGTCGCATCGGTACCTATCGTAGATAATTAAGATAAACTCTTGGAATTACAGTTTTTTTACCATGTATCTACTTATATAACTTTTTTATGACAAGTTCGAGCTAACAGAACTAGTGTAGGTACATCCTGACCAGTATATATCTAATGTACTCTGTGATCCTGTTTTATGTCCAAAGCCGAAGTACTAGCGCATCGCGAATCGCGATTGGCCTAGGTATTTCTTCAAAAATGGCCAGAGCACTTGTCCAAAGCTAAAACTTCGGCTTTTGCCTAATGAGTTTTCAGCCCAATCTCGACGTGCCCAACTTTAACTTCATGATGATTATATTTAGTTAGTCAAATCTTCTTTTTCTGTAGACATGTGTAAGTAATGCGAATTGCGATTGATGCATTACGCGTAATATTACCCGACCGCGTACTGTAGCATTACATATTACACGACAAAATCAAGCATTACACATCACACTAAAACATGACGCGGACAGTGTTTCGCGCTCCCAGAAATCTGTAATTCTGTTCGGTATTCGGTCATGTCATTCGGCATATCTCGGTGCGTGGTTTGAGAAACGTAAGTCGTGCGAGAGAGAGTGAGAGAGAGATACTCGTAGTGCTCGTATCGTAGCTCCATATCGTTTGCGATGTCTCGCTATCTCATGTAATGTAGTATCTCAAGTAATGTGAAATGTCTCTATCACACCCGAACATATTTTCATTTCATTACATGGCGCACTATGGCCGTCAGCTCGTCACTAGCGCGCCAGCTCGCTGCTCGGGTGATGTTCGGAGTGATGGTAAAATGTAATATTACTTAGTACGAAATGTAATGCCATATGACATCACTTTTTAAAGTACTGTTTTGCGCATGTCTATTTTTCTGGTCGGTGAGTCAAATGCCGAAACTCCGTTTTGCCGATGCGGCTTTGAATAGATCTATGGGACTAGGCCAAAGAGAATATAACCACTATGGGCTAGGCAATCCTGAATGATTTATGTTCTAGAATTAGTACAAAGACTTGTGAAAGAGATAAATGATAATATAATACAGCCTCAAAACAGGTTTTTTATTTTCCTGTAGTAATTAGTATTAGTAAATCAAGACATGCGGTAGTCTCAGGCGGTAGCATGTCAAAGCCAAGTTCGAGCTTACAGATTCTCAATTCTTTTGTCGTTGAAGCTTAAATCATAAATAATATTGAACTTGGCTCTCATTTCCCTTATTTTAAGTTTTTGATGGGATCTATAGTGAGAACTCATTTCAGAGGAGAAGTTCATTCCCACTCACTCCGACTTTCCGAAATATATCCGTTCCAATTACCGACAGTGTTGAGCTCCTCGGTATCAACATTTCGTCCAACCTCGAACTTTGGACAATGCATCGAATCCAAGGCAAAAACAGCAGGCAAGAAACTTGGCATCCTCAACAATGTCAAGCGGTACTTCACGCCGGAAGAGCTTCTTATTCTGTACCAAGCACAAGTTAGATCGTGCATGGAGTAGGTACTGCAGCCATTTATGGGATGGCTCTGCCAAGTACCAGCTTGATGCATTGGATTCGGTGGATCGCCGATCGCCGCGCCAGGAGACTTATTGGTAACAAAGCGCTGGTCAGTTCAAAGCTGCAAAGCTTAGAACATCGGGGCAAAGTTGCCTGTCTGTCGGTATTCTACAGGATATATTTCGGAGAGTGTGCTCAAGAGCTATTCGATCTGGTTCCTCCGTCACCTTTTTATTATCGAACCGCAAGGCATCGACTAAGTCTGCACCCTTACGCAGTCGAAATTCCGCGGGCTCGTACGAAGCGATTTGCTTCCTCGTTTCTAATTCGAACCGCTAGGATATGGAATGCCCTCCCGGCTTCAGTTTTCCCCTCCTCTTTTAATATACATATAGGTACCTTCAAATCAAGAGTGAATAGGCATCTTCTAGGCAAGCGCACTCCACTAGCCACCTTAGGCTTCCCCAGTATATACGTATAGTGAATCGTCTATGCCTTAGGCTGCATCACCACTTGCAAGCAAGTCTGATTGCAGCCAGAAAAAAAAGTTCTCGTGTCTATCTCTATGATCTTCGACATTTAGCATTACAAATTGTAATAGGTATCTACTCAGTTACAGTGCGACAAATTAGTATAACTTGGCACAGCAGTGCGCCACTGTGCTTAACATCAACATGTCCCAGTTCAGTATGGAGGGTGGTTTTTTATTCTGAGTGTTAATGAACCAGAACCAAACTGCCATCACGTGAAAGAGAAAAAAATTAAACTAAATTTAAACAATAATTTTAAAAAACCCCGTTTTTATTTAAATGAATAGGCATGATGACAGTAACCAAGAATCAATGAAATTATAAATTTATTTAATGAAATAAGATTCATGGATTATAAAAAACGTATTTATTTTTCTATTTCGAGTGAGATTGCTATTTATTTTGATTGAATATAATTATAGAATACAGCAATCCGCCATATTGGATAAAACACCAAGAAGCGAATGACGTCACAATTGTTTGTTTTCGAGCTTTGACAATCACACTATTGTTTACTGCACACTGCACAGATACATTGGTAAAAACAATAGTGACGTCACAAACGACGCCATGACACCGCAGAACGTTTTGGCGTGAATTTTAAAATTTAAATTTCAAATGCCCCTCGTGTGTCACGTAGCCATATTATGGCTATCAACTTCCGAACATAATCTGAGCATTTTTCAAAATTAGTCATCATGCCTATTATGAAAAATATCGTTTGTAGAAAATATTTTTCGATGGATGGCAACACTAAAACTTTTTCTACAGTGCGTTCCACTAAGCGCCCACAACGATCAAAATGCTCCTTTAGTCGTTCCACATAACGACCGCGGTCGTTGTGGTCGCGGCGTAAACGTCACTTATGATGTCATGACTTACGCTCACGCGAAGCTCACGACACCCCATCTAAAAAGGTGGGTCGTCGTGATCGTTGAGAAAATTAGCGGCATTTTCAAAACTCAAAGCATCAAAGATGGCGACCGTGAAACTTACGTTATTTCATGCGGAAAGAGATATTTTAGTAGAAGTGAATGTTTCTGCAGCTAATGCTCAACGTGCCTCCACAAGTAAATATAATTAACTACCTATGTAAAACAAGTTTAGAAAAATTACCTAATTGCAGTTTAGAATTATTATACATGTATACATTATTCCTTGATTGCCAATAATATAAACTAACTTAGAAATGCAAATTAAGTTAGCCTTCTTACTTTTGTTATTGAATAAATTAAATTATATTTTTTTTCAATATAAATCGATTTATACAATAATTATTTCAGTTTATTTTCAAGGCTTATACAGATTATATCTGTTGTAAATAGTTTATTTGAGTGACACAAATAAGACAAGTAAAAATCATATTCAAATAAAAAAGAACATAGAGTTCCTTCATACAGCCAGCACGATTAAACCTCAACATCCTCCCCTTAATCGAGAAGGCTACAAACTAAGTTGCATGACTGTACAAACACGGACACATATCAATCGACCTGACTGTACTTTAACAAAAAATCATAATATACAAAACACACAAGAGCATATCACTAGTCTAAAAGTATTAAACAAAAGAGTATTAAAAAAAAATAAGCACAACTTATGATATCATTAAGCCTATATCAGACACGCAACGTTGATGTTTGCAACGACCCAACCCTTTGGTCAAAATATCCGCTAACATCCTATCAGTAGGCAAATACGATAATTTAATCTTGTTACTTTCGACTAGCTCTCGAATGAAATGGTACCGGACATCGATGTGTTTTGTCCGATTATGATGAACCGGGTTCTGTGCCAACTTCTGCGCACTTTGGTTGTCGTTACAAAGAGTAACAACAGATGACTCACCTGTAAGCTCACCAATCAAACGCTGCAAATACACAGCTTCCTTGGAAGCACTAGTTAAAGCCATGTACTCTGCCTCTGTAGAAGACAAGGCAACTGTGGGCTGTTTTTTACATTCCCACGATACGGGTGCATTAGCTAATTTAAAAATATACCCAGTATATGACCGTCTATCATTACCATTGGCCCAGTCGGCATCGACAAAACCACATAAAGGTTCTCCAGTCTTTCTAAAAATAAGACTGTAATCTAACGTACCTTTTAGATACTGCAGGACGCGCTTAGCAGCATTCCAATGCGTCTGCATAGGGTTTTTATTAAATTGACTCAGAAAACTAACGGTAAACAAAATATCAGGCCTAGTGTTTATTGCTAAAAACATTAGACAACCGATTAAGTTTTGGTAGGGAACATTGACAACTGGTTCCGACTGAGAACGCAGGTCAATAATTACATCCATAGGAGTAGAGACAGTTTTGCACTCCGACATATTAAAACGACTCAACGTCTCCAATATGTAACGCTTTTGATCTACCTTCACATTGTTTGTCTCCTTTTCTCTAGCAACACGTAGACCAAGGCAATAATTTAGTTCACCTAGATCCTTGACACCAAAATAAATAGTCAAACCGTTCTTCAAGTAAGATAACTCAATTTCTTTGTCATAAATCAGAATTAAGTCATCAACGTAGACTGCTAAAATAGAAATATTAACAGTACTTCGTTTTAAATAAATACAAGGCTCAGACTGTAATCTTTTATAGCCTAAGTCTAGAAGTACCTGATCAAGTCGTTTATTCCAGGCTCTCGCGGCTTGCTTTAGACCGTAAAGCGACTTGTTCAACTGACACACTTTAGACTCCTCACCTACAGCTATAAAGCCTTCGGGTTGTACCATAAATACCTTCTCGTCTAATTTCCCATGCAAAAAAGCCGTGTCTATGTCTAAGTGATGCATTTTTAAATTATTCTCTACTGCTATAGCAATTAACACTCTCAGTGACGAATAACGAACAACCGGCGAAAAGGTTTCTTCGTAGTCAATACCGTAACTTTGATGAAAACCTTTTGCAACTAAGCGTGCCTTGTACCTACTAACTCTACCTTCGGCATCACGTTTCAACTTGAAAACCCACTTACACGGTATTATTCTCTGACCTGTATTCTCTACTAAGGTCCAAGTACCGTTGGTGATCAAAGAGTTGTATTCGTCCTTCATTGCAGCTATCCACTTAGATTTATCAGGACGTGTAAGAGCATCAGAATAAGAGTAAGGTTCATCTGTTAACTCACCACTTTGCATCGTCGAACAGAGTCGTATAGAATCAAAGGCGGCTATCTACACTATAGCTAATTTTAGGGAATGTAAAAAAAATGAATTTCTTCTAAAATGTTCTAATGATGATTAACGTTTATACCATATTTTAATCTATAGGTATTTCTCTTACATATTGGCATGAAGATAATGTGGTGGAGTTTAATTTAAAGCTAATATTAACGTTTTTTTATTGGTAATAGCCGCCTTTGATACTAAACTCCAGAAATGGCCGGATTTGATACCAAGCTTTGTCACAAATAGCTATATTTGATAATGATATACGAACAAAGATGGCGATGATACCTAGGGCTGCCAAAAAAACAGTAAAACAAAGTATAATACTAAAGGTATTATGTTTTATTAATTTCACAAAAACAATTTCACAACAAATTAATTTAAGTTTTAGAAACTTTTTAAGTATTTGAAATCGTTCGCTATCAAAGAATCATAATTCAATTGAACATTCAATAAAGCAGTCTTTTACACTTAAGTATATTATGCATGTTCGACACTAAGGTAATCAAGAATAATAAAATCTTACAGTACTTCTATATATATCTGTAAACATTTTATAGGTGTATATATATTTATATATATGTTAAATGTTTGTATGTGTGCATGATTGTCAACGCATTTGTCCGAAATTATTGAATTATTGAACGGATTGTGAACGTTCTTTTTTTATTGACTTACATTTTACTTCAATTTAGGAAACAGTGCATGTTTTATCAAAATCGGTTCAGTAGTTTTTAAGATAGGGTCTAAGGGACTAATAGGTGTAATTGTGGCGACCTGGCTTATTGTTACGAGCTACGGACACTTATTAACAATATTGCAGTTTTTATTTAAAACTGAAAATTACGAAAAATAAATTAATTAAAAAATAATTGAACCTACTTCAAAAAAGAAATTAACTCAAAATTATGAAATAATATTTTTATATAAGATATTTTAAGAGTGTTTATGTACCTCAAAAAAAAATTGTGAACTCCTAATTTGTTTCTTATCTACTTTTGATTTAGTTAATTAATTGACGTTAATTTCGTTTACATTAGTATAAAATATCATTTCGTAATTTTGAGTTAATTTCTTTTTTGTTTTAATTGATTTAATTTTTTTTATTAAGTATTTTTTTATTGTATCTTCTATTATCTAATTATTTATTATACTTAACTATTCTAAATTCGTAAATCATTTGCTTCATCGAGTCTCTCTTCGCAATAATTTTCTTCTGGAATGTATGTTGTTGTTAATTGTTCTTGTACAAGTAACAACTCTTTATAAAATGACAAAGTAGGTAATTCACGCCAGTTAGCCCCAAAATGCTTTCCGAGTAATTTATTAATATCAATCAATTTGTTTTTGTTGATTGCAACATTAACAGCCATAAGTCTTGGATTGATCATATTCATATATTTTTTTTTCCGGCAAACATTTGCTGGAGTTGCCAAATCATTTTTGTAAAAAAGTTCTCCACGAATCAGAACATTGTCCAATTTTTTAGACCGCTGCAAAATAAATCGTTTGCACTTTTTAAATGCCACTGGCCAAATTGCTGTTGGTTTAACGATATCTTTTACAGATTGTCTCCAGTCATTGATTGGACAGTCTACACCTAACTTCACTAATGTCGAAGTTTCATCTATAATATTTGTTATTTCATCGGGGTGAAGGAATATTTCATGTTTTTTCATTTTTTTTTCGAGGATACCAAACTGTCTATCTGCCGGCATAAATGAATGCCCGGTCACTGGAAATACCAGTTCAATACTCTTGATGGAGTGGTTTAAAAGAAGCCACTTTGAGCAAGCTCCAATCAAAATACAATTTTTATTTTGGCCTCCGCAGCCATCCGCCACCAGTCGTACATGTTTTATATCAGTCATATCAGTATTAGACAGGCGGTGGAATACTGAAGAGGCAACTAAATTCGAGTCCTTATTATATTCATTTTCGGTGCAATAATAGGAGAATACTCTGTTTTTTGATAGCGGAAGAAGCGAAGACCCTTCCACCATTGTAAAATTATAAAAATAAAGTTGTCTAGTATAATAAGACATTTGGTCCGGCAGCTTAGGAAGTGGCAAATTTTTCTGGCAGTCGAAAGATATCAGTTTGGTTCCTTCTGGTACATCGCGTAATTTATCGTAAAAAGCCTTTGCTCTAAGCTTATGGACTCGTTTTTCTGTCATCAGAATGTTCTTTTTTCCAGGATCATTTTCATTCTTAATTTTTTCTGTTAACTCCAGACACGTAGAGCAAACATCTGTTTTCGGTGATCCGAAACCTATATTGTAATTACAGTTAAATACACTTCGAAAATATGACTTCTTCACTCCAGAAAGATAACATTCACTGCTTCTGTACATATCATATAATTTCCGTATATTTAGGTCTGAACTTAAATATTTTCTCTCTGCTGTCTTGGTACGCCTACAGTAATGCGCCTCAACACATTTTAATTTTTGAATAAATTTATGAATAGACTCTCTTTGTGGCCCATATTTTTTCTCCTTGTGATTTCCACCGCGTCTTTCTTCGATGACTATATCTCCAACATAGTGAAATCTATTCATTACATAGGAAACCCTGTGCTTCGTAATACCATAAATGGATAGAAAAAAGTCTTTGCATATAGGTATTCTTTTATTGTTTACAATCACAGAATATTTTAAAGCAGTTTGCTTTCTACCCTTGTAATTTGCACCTTTCTTTGTATTATTTATACAACAAGAGTTTAAAATTATTGAATCTTGGTCTTTTTTGTTTTTATAACTGTAAAATTTTGTGTGCAAGGCCATTAAAGTTGCCATGGTAAGAGTATTGCATTGAAAAGATTTTGTTGAGTGATCACATACCCTTTCGCAGGGGCGGATCCAGGATTTTTTTCTGGGTGGGGCACAAGGGGCAGACGGCCACAAATAACCAATAATAATAAGTAATAACCATTAATAACTGTTAAAAATAAACTTGTAGTCTTAGAAATTAGAAACGTCTTTATCATAGAACATAGAAATGGTTTTGGAAATCCATTGATTGATTGATTGACAAAAACATTGATTAATAATGGCCTTTTTGATTAGCATTTTTGGCAAAATAACTAATAAAATAGACACATAAAAAAAGTTTGTAACGTCTCTCATCACTCTTTGCACTTGTAAGTACAAGTTACTCGCTACCTAAGTAAAATAAGTTTATTTTAGTTTACGTACTTAATTATTTATAAAACGCATGAAAACCGTGGCGCAGGCTTTGTCAGTTGGCGCTGAATGAAATTTAAATAACGCGCCCCGCTCGTGCCCCGCTCGCGCCCTTCCCGCGCCCCGACCCGCGCTATCCCGCCGCGCCGCTATTCCAGACAGAAATGGACAAGACTTTCACTCATGTTCTTTCTGTTATTTAATATTTTATTCATATACTAGCGGACGCCCGCGACGTCGTTCGCGTGTCATAAGTTTTTTTTTTTTTTTTTTTTTTTTAATTTCCAGGATAAAAAGAAACCTATGTCACGACAGTTAGGTACTCAACAAATCCCATGCAAAAAATCACGTCGATCCGTTGCTTTGTGTCGGCATGATTGAAGGTCAAACTCTCTATTTGACGTTGTTGAGGATATGAATTTAAAAAACGGTGAAATCTGTATTCCATCATTTTAAAACGGAAGCCCAAATACCAACTTTCATGGCCATAGCTTGAAAAACTACAAACTTTCATACCAACTTACTACCACTATTTAACCCCTTTGGGGATGGATTTTAAAAAATTGTGACACATGTCTTTCTTAATTTTTTACCAAAAGCCAAAATACCAAGATTCGTATATTTAACTTGAAAAGTATCTTGACAAATGAAGGATATACAAAGTTTCATCCCCTATTTCACCCTTTTGGGGGCTGAATTTTCAAAAATTGTGAAATACGTATTTCTTTATTTTAAACCAGAAGCCTAAAATCAACTTTCATGGCTACAACTTGAGAAATGACGGACTTTTCTACAAACTTTCAACCCCTATTTTACCCCTTCGGGGGTGGAATTTTGAAAAACTGTGCCACATGTACTTCTTTATTTTTTACTGAAAGCCAAAATATCAAGTTTCGTTGATATAACTTGAGAAATATCGTGAGAAACGAAGGACTTTCACACAAACTTTCATCCCCTATAACACCCCTTTGAGGGTAGAATTTAAAAAACCGTGAAACACGTATTTATTTATTTTTAACCGGTAGCTAACATACCAAGTTTCGTGGATATAACTTGAGAAATGACGGACTTTCATACAAATTTTCACCCCCTATTTCACCCTCTTAGCGGTGGAATTTTGAAAAATCCTTCCATAAGTGAGCGCCTACGTCACAAAAGGAACCTACTGTCAAAATTTCAAGTTTCTAACGCCAGCGGTTTAGGCTGTGCGTTGATATATTAAGTCAGTCAGTCAGGACTTTGAATTTTATATTTTTAACAACTTTGATAAATAATTTGATTTGCCTATAAGTATGTACTGATGGAAACTCCACAACCGTCTGGGGGGGGCACGTGCCCCTGTGCCCCCCCCCTAAATCCGCCTTTGCCCTTTCGGGTACTTTTTTCGCTGAATATCTGAACAATAGAAATAAAATATTATAATACATAGTATATCTAATACAATTTATTCAAAAACTATTTGATTAATTTTCATAATGAAAATAAATAAAATTAAATACTATATGATAAAATAAAATTGTCAACCCTAACTTAGTACTTACTTCATTCTCTTAGCTATATTTCTTTTCCAGTTTTCTGGATTTCTCCGTTGTTTCCGCACATATCGATTAGTTACTGGCGTCAATTGACTATCCATTTTATAGAATTACACAAAATTACGTCGTTTTAATTGCTTTAACACGTAAAAATCACTTAAAAACTGCCTACACAACTCAGTGTAATCGTTTAACCGTTGAATGAACTGTCAATAATGAATGCGCGCCTGTGATTGGCTTAGACGTTAAGATAGCCATTTTTGAAAATGATACCCCAAATATAGCCGTATTTGATTCTGTTACGTAACTTTGGACATTATTTTTAAGGTTAAATAGCCGTTTCTGATCATTAACGAAAACTGGAACGTTTTTCGTTCAAAATTTTCTGTCTTGCCATGTAAATAACTTAATTTTGCCGAAAATGATAGATAGCCGCCTTTGATTCTATACGAAAATTTACAGACACTACAGCGATAATTTACAGGCTTTCTCTCCCTCAAATTGTACCTTCTACCGGATTCCACATGCACCTCTTCTTCCTCTGCAAAAACAATAGGACTTGCGGGAAGAGGATCGGCAATGGGGAGGGGTAGTGACTCGGGTATGGCGTCAGTAGCATTGCTGGTACTTGCCACAGGATCGTTAACCAAGGTTGACTCCACAGCCGAACTGCCTTGCACCTGTAAATTACTGGTATCAGAAGAGAGAACAATATTTTCACGAGGTGAATCCTCAATTGTTTTAGGATTAGAAAAACAATTCTCTAAAAATACTACGTCCCGACCTTTTATAGCTTTCCTAATATTACTAGGATCTCGAAACCTATACGATTTGTTGTCATCATAATAACCAACGAATATGTACTGTTTTGCTTTCGGGTCTAGCTTTTGGCGATTGCAATCTGGTACATGTACGTATGCACGACAACCAAAAACACGTAAATGAGCAACGTCTGGTTTACTGTTGTACCATAGCTCGTAGGGGGTACGATTTTCGAGAGCTCTGTGTGGACACCTATTTTTCAAATAAGTAGCTGTACGTACCGCATCTTGCCAGAATGTTTTAGGTAGGCCACTGTCCTGCAGCATACACCTAGCCTTCTCTACCAAGGACCTATTTGTCCTTTCGGCAACACCATTCGACTCGGGACAATACGGAACAGTAGTCTGGTGCCTAATTCCTCTAGAAGCTAGATACGCTTCGAATTCGACATTGACATACTCACCGCCGTTGTCGGTACGCAAGTTTCGTATTTTAAGAGAGGTCTCTCTCTCAACAAGAGCTTCAAATTCTAAAAACTTTTTCTTAACATCCGCCTTAGAGCGTATAAAATAAGAAAAAATCATCCTAGAAAAATCGTCAACAAATATAAGTAAATATCTACTTGATTCTAAAGACATAACATCAAAAGGACCGCAAACATCAGAATGTATAAGTTCCAACATTTTGGTGCCTTTCTTATACTCAATAGTTTTGAAGGTTTTTCTACTCTGCTTGCCTTCAATGCAAGGTACACAAGGGTTTTTATCTAAAGAAGAATATTCAATACCTTTAGCTTGACCACGACGCAGATGTTCCAGACCAGCGCGGCACAGATGACCTAGTCTGCGATGCCACAGGTTCGAAGTGACACTAACTTCAGTAACCATCGCGCTTTCAGGATAAATAGGTATATGGTCTAGCCTGTACAAACCACCAACGTTGCATGTAGCGTGACCTACTGTTTTTCCAACTACCTTTACATCATCGTGTCTGTACATTGAACAACCATTCTTATCAAAAACAAAAGTAATACCCTTATCAACAGCCTTATTTACAGAAATTAAATTAGTGGACAACTCGGGAACATAAAGAACGTCCTTTATACCATTCAATTTCAACTTATCGTCCTTGACAAGTAAAACTTCTCCAATACCAGCCGAATTTACCGTTTTGTTGTTGGCTAAAGCTATATCCTTGCTCGTATACGTAGGGTTAAAATTGGTAAGCCATTCTCTAGAACAGGTCATATGGGTGGATGCACCCGAATCCACGTACCACTCCGTAGGACTTAAGTTACCTCCAACACCAAGAGCTGAAATAAGCGTAGATTCCTTAGCGTCATCTTGACTTTTACTCTGTGACTCTTTATCTTTAACCTGATCTTTACTCTTTCTTCCCTGTTTTCCTTTCTTTCTATGTGGACAATTAGGACTCTTGTGTCCAGGCTCCTTGCATGTAAAACAAATAATATTCTTAATGGTTTTCAAATTATTCGTAGCAAGAACTGACTCTTTCGACTCACGTTTGGCGCTTTCATTCAGCAACTTCCGCTTAACTAGCTCAGATGTTACTTCGATATTTGAGTTCTCTAGGGCCATCACTAGGGGATCAAACTCTGTTGGTAAACCTCCTAGTAAAATTGCACCTATAGACAAATCATCAATTTTCCGACCTATATCTGCTAAATCTTGAGCAGTGCCAGTCACGGCATTAATATAGTCTTCAATAGAAGTAAAATTCTGCAACTCATATCGATATAACTTTCGCTCTAACGCCAATTGTCTACCCATACCTTTGTCCTCGTACGCATTAGCTAAGGTGCTCCATACCTCCTTAGCAGTCTTACATGCACGTACTTGAGTGATAGCTCCGCCTTCTAGTGTAAGACACATTTTAGTTAACGCCTTCGTATCTCTAAGATTCCTCTGGCTAACAGATGTAGTGTCCCCAGCACTATAACCCTCAATTGCTGACCATAAGTCCTCATGTAGTAAATACATGCGCATCTTAAATTTCCATTGAGCATACCCATCCTTTCCATGCAAACTTTTAATGGTCATCAAGGAAGCTCCAGAACCAGCGTATGTAGAGTTCGCGGAATTCGCAGCATCACCGGAAATTGAATTGGTATTATCACTGACGGACATAGTTACGTAATAATATTCTTCACTATTCTTGAATAATTACGTAAAAATAAACTATTACGTTTTATTTTTATCTGGGCCCATAACCGATTTGTTGTAAATAGTTTATTTGAGTGACACAAATAAGACAAGTAAAAATCATATTCAAATAAAAAAGAACATAGAGTTCCTTCATACAGCCAGCACGATTAAACCTCAACAATATCCTAACCTCTTAAATCTTTTGCTTTCTTTTTGCTCACCGTTTGTAATAAACCTCCACGCTCAAAACACTCTATAATCCATACCACTTGAGTTTACGACAGTAACGCAAGAAGAACGGGAAAAATTGCGGTCGTGAGCGTGACCGTTGTGAACGCTTAGTGGAACGCACCCTAGATGTATACATCTATCAAATCTGGCATCTGTTACTGTCACTTTAATGTCATACAAAACTGACATTGACATTTGACAATCATTCTATGATATACGTGATCAGGCCAACCAAGAAAAGAAGAAGACATACGTGACAAAGACAATCAAGTTGATTTTTTTTTACTGTTGATAAGATTCAGACAAAGATCTAAAAAAGCCTCAAAATAAAATAATATTTTTCTCCATAATGGGGTCCTTTAAAAATGTGTAAATTATTCTATGAGCCATATTTTTGGATCTCTATTCACGTGTATTAAAATCATCTTGGTTCACGTTCAAGGCCCAATCTTGGACAAGTCCACAAGGGAAAAAATATATTCATTGCGAATTCTTAGTCTAAATGATAATGTTGTCTTTCACTTTGTTTTAATTATTGCTCAGTATTTTTCTATAGTATAAACACCATAAATCCTAAGTTCAGTAACATTCGGGATTAGATTAGCGGCAAGATTTTTTGAATAATTCAAGTAGTATACTTACATGAAATACATTGTTACATTACATACATACATTGTTACATTGTTGTTACATACTTGTTTTTTAAAAATTGTATACAAACTCATATAAATAAATATGATACATCTACTACCTACTTGTATATGATCTGTTTCTAGTACCTACATACCTACAGTATAGGGATGTTAGGAGATGCAATAAAACAATTTTGTTTATTAGGATTGATGATGGATTTTTATTATTCATAAGACATCTTCAAATTTCGAAGAATTGCTTTCAGATGATGTGTCACTGTCACTATCGAGACATTAATATTCACTAATTCGGTGTCGTCATTGCGATATACATCCAACCTCTCAACGGGTTCAAAATGTGCCTTCCACGTAGCCGCCGTTACAGCTTGAAAAACATCTTGCTCTAGATTTATTATCTGTTTTGGATCGACCCACATTGTTTTCCTGAAATAATTAAAAACGTACCTACTCATGAAATTGGTACACGTTACAGTATATTATAATATTTCTTTTAGTTATTATTAACTAAAAGAAAGAACAATGGCGAAGTTCCATACATCAATAGTATTGATATATTATTACTAGGCTAGCGTTTTACCAGTATCTGATGGTTAAATTACTAAATTAGGTACGGTAATTACATGAAGCTGACAACACTTACCAGTCATTGCCGCCACTTTCGTATTTATGGATTTTAGTGGTATAATTACTTTATTTTTCTCACATTCTAGAGCACAAAACGAATGCACTTTTAGAACTATTCTAGCACTACTTTTTATCACTTTTGGCATGATTACTGCTAAGTATTTTACAAAATATATGCAACAAGGTCAACATCAGAGAGTAGTATATTCATAGATAACAGATAGATAATACCCTATATACTAGAGACTAGAGAGTATATTCCTTCATCCTTGCTCAACATGAACTTTCAAGTGTCAAAATGAATTTTTGTTGTTGGTTCTTCTCCGACTGACGGTGATCAGTCGGGGGGTACCACAGAGTACTTTTTATATGTACGGACTACGGACCTCGAGGCTAGTCCTCACGGGTATCTGCAGCTACCCCACAGAGTACTTTTTATATACGGGAAAGCTACCCGGACTATATAATTTCAGTCCTTATATGGGCTGGGGCCGCGCTTCATTTGCGTCGGCCAGATGGCAGCTGCGTGTAGGATATATCAAAATGAATTTTCAAGATGGTCGATTTAGTTCCTAAAAACGCCACCGCCTTATAGGTACTTAGGTATACGGCACTGTATGTACTTAATCTGAGGAGTAAAAGAAGGAGTCTTTGATTTTGTATATAGAGAAGGATATGTTGCATTTTACTCAATTATAGTTATATTGAAAGCTACGTTATTAGAATGAGACAGGTGTATTATGTTATTCAGTGAACGTATCAGGCTATTGCATAGATATAGTATCATACAACTGAATATAAATACTATTTCTATGGGCTATTGTCGTATGACGACATCAAATTTAGCTATTTAAGCCAATCATAGAAATAGTATGTATATTCATACAACAGCCAATTTTTTGTAGCCTATAAATGGCTTCTGTTTTGTTCCGGTGTTTTGGTTGTGTTAGGTGTTTGTGAATATTTTCATGTATTTTGTTGTAGTTTTATGTAATCAACTATGGTGAAGTGCTCAGTTGTGGGATGTCATAATAATAATATTGTAAAAGCCCAGGAATTACAATTCATAGGTGAGTAACAAAGTCGTCTATTTTTTCTTTTTAAGGCGAGTATTTTAAGTTATTTCGACTAATTATAGCATAGTTTCTTCTTTACTGAAGCCAAAACACGTAAATTTTTGCGCTATCCCCAAAATTTGGGATTATTTTATTTGGTTAACAAATAAAATTGAATATCGATAAAATTAAAACTTCATAAAACTCTTACTGTTTCTCACTCTGAGGGGTAAAGATATTGTTCGCGCCCGATCATGGTCGCGAAGTAACTTCCAATGTGCTTCGGACAGCCTAGTCTAGAGCCGTAAAAACCAAAATAAAATAAAATGTTAGTGTCTGAAGCTTAATGGTCTGAAGTCGCTGTCTTTGGACTTTGACAGCTGACCTTTTTTTTGGTATTTGGTAAGGTAACGTTTCAAGGAAAAGAAAAAAAAAATTGCTAATTTCCGGTTTCGTATGGCGGATGAAATTTTCCAGCCACTCGAAAAAATTGGACTATTTTTCAAGTGCATAGCCAGTTGTTCGCCAATAATTCATATTAGCCTGGCTACATGACGGGTTGAATACCTTGAGCGCGTCCCGTTCGCTAACTTCACGTGAACAATCCTGCCGCTGTCCGGCCACGTGCTTAAACTTTAGTGCTTCGTGATAGAGTTTAATAGGCATGATGACAGTAACCAAGAATCAATGAAATTATGAATTTATTTAATGAAATAGGATTCATGGATTATAAAAAACGTATTTATTTTTCTATTTCGAGTGAGATTGCTATTTATTTTGATTGAATAAAACTATAAAATACAGCAATCCGCCATATTGGATAAAAAACCAAGAAGCGAATGACGTCACAATTGTTTGTTTTCGAGCTTTGACAATCACACTATTGTTTACTGCACACTGCACAGAGTAGGTACATTGGTAAAAACAATAGTGACGTCACAAACGATGCCATGACACCGCAGAACGTTTTGGCGTGAATTTTAAAATTTAAATTTCAAATGCCAATTTTATCTACTAAACCTTATTTTTCTGCTGAAATAAGATATTTTTTCGAAATAGTAGATACTTCCGAACATAATCTGACCATTTTTCAAAATCAGTCATCATGCCTATTGTACTGAACCAAAGTACCTAGTATAGAATTAATGTTTAGTGATGGGCGGGCTAAGTGCTAGTGCAAGTGTAAAGAGACAGTGGAAAAGTAGTACCAGTTGAGGAGCCTGCTTTGAAGAGGAGGCCTGGAGCCCTACAGTCCTTGGAAGGAGTCATCACACCACACACCTTTCACAAACACTCACAAATAACCTTACACCACCCCATAACTTCCCTCAGGACTCGTCTCGTCGCACCCAGCTGACGGTGAGTTGTAGAAGCTCGTTCACAAAGAGGATCCCAGATTATCTCAACAGATGAAATTAAATAGTCAGCTTCTACTTATAATAATGCCAAACTCATTTTAGACTGTAGCGATGATAATCACTAGCTTATCATCGCAATCACTAGATTAAGACTCTCACTAGATTAAAACCCCCGATCTCCGGTATGGTGTCACGTATTCGAAAATTACAGTGTCAATTTAAGTGGTTTTTGGTCGCTTCATTGTTGTTATTGTGTATCATTATAACTAAGGTTTTACAATTGTTTCAGATTCCCAAAATATCATGAATTAAGACTAAGATGGCTGAATGCTATAAACACACCTGAGTTCAAGCCTACGCAAACTCATCATTTTACCCAGCCAGTGCCCCCTACTGAGTAGGAGCCTCCTCTTGGAATGAGAAGGGTTTAGCCATAGTCCACTACTCGTACGCTGGCCAGCAAGAGGCCCCCCGATGGTGATTACCATTTTTCTTTAAAACGACTGGGCCGATATAAATGCTGTTTTTGGTTTTAAATATGCATACTCCTGAGAAGTTCTAATTAATGTTTCAAATGTAATTTATGGGCACAAAGGAGCGCTGCAAGTTCGTCGCGGGTTTTTTGAAAATTTTAATTTTATTACTGGTATAATGAGAAGATCAATCCGAAAACGCAAGAAGTTTTATATATGTATAATGTAATATTATCAATTGCTTTTTTTTCATATATAAATTTTAGATATAAATCATTTTTAAAACTACTCTAGTCTACTCTAGCCTACTTTTATTATTCATACTAGCTAATGCCCGCGACTTCGTCCGTGTGAATTGAGTTTTTTCAGTTCCCGCAGGAACTTTTTAATTTTCCGGGGTAAAAAGTAGCCTATGTGTTATTCCAGACTATAATCTATCTCTGTGCCAAATTTCATCCAGATCCGTTAAGCCAGTCTGGCGTGATTGAGTAACAAACATCCATTTGAGGTTTTTTTGTTCCCGTGGGAACTCTTTAATTTTCTGGGATAAAAAGTAGCCTGTGTGCTATTCCAGACTATCATCTTTCTCTGTGCCAAATTTCATCCAGATCCGTTCAGCAGTTGGGGCGTGATTGAGTACCATACATACATCCATCCAAATTTTCGCATTTATAATATTAGTATATTTGTATGGATTATCAAATTCATTATATTTTTTCCATTATAGTCATAGTCATAGTCATAGTCATTTATTCGTAAGTGAGATTACACGTCAAAAAGAACAATTTTTTTCACTTTAAAATAGGTACATAACAATATGTCAATTACAGATTAAATTATATCACTAAAAAGTCACATTTAATAATAATAATATATATCATATAATAATAAAAAAGAAAAGAATATTCTCAGTACAATTATTCAGAAGTCGACATGAAATATAAATTAGTCAATTTTTCTTTGTAAAAACTCATTATAACTGTAAAACGACTCCTCGACAAGCCAACTCTTCAGTTTTTTTTTGAATGTATTAATATTAATCGCATTTTTTATGCTGAGGGGGATCCTATTAAAAACATCAGGCCCCATTCCTGCAACCGTTCTTGAGGTTTTCTCAAGCCGGTGGTATTTCGGCATCAGGCGACTAGGATGCCGTAAGTTAAAATTCGGCTTATTTCCCCTAACCGCAAACTCATCCTTATGTTGTACCACATACATGGCCACATTGAAGATGATTAAGCTGGGTAGGGTTAATATGCCCAACTTTCTAAAATACGGCCGAGCAGGAGTGTCTTGCGGAACGCGGGCTAGTATTCGGACTGCGCGCTTTTGAAGCCTAAATGCACGTTCCCAGTCTGCACCACGTCCCCATATTTCAACCCCATACTGCAACAGGCTTTGTACCGAAGCGAAATAGCACGCTCGAGTTGCTTCCGTTGATAGCGTAGATGCTACACGTTTTAGAGCGAAACAAGCTGTGCACATTTTGCCACATAATTTATCAATGTGTGCATCCCAACGTAGGCCGTCATCCACCTGGAAGCCTAAAAAGGTTGCTATGTTGACCTGATGAATTTTTTGGCTTTGAATGGTGACAGACAACGGTCGACGATTTCGACCAGCTAAGTTAAATTGTATATATTGTGTTTTCGAGATGTTAAGGGCGAGCCCGTTTGTCTTGAACCATTCAAAAGTCAGCTCAGCCGTTTTATTTAACTCACTCTCAAGCAGATCCAACGTCGACGCGGTGATAACTATAGCTACGTCATCAGCATACATAAATACGTCAACGTTTTCTATGCTACCAGGGAGATCATTAAGTAATAGTGAGAAAGCAAGATTCGACAGAGAGGATCCCTGCGGAACGCCATTATTACAAATTAAGCTGTCCGATTTTATGGATCCGGCTTTACCTACCACAACCTGTTTTCTATCCTTCATAAAGTCTACCAACAGGTCTAAAGCAGGACCGTCTATACCGTAGTGCTTAAATTTCATTTTTAAGATGTTGTGATCCGCAACATCAAAAGCTTTAGAGAGGTCACAAAAAAGTATTGAGACCTCTTTTTTCCCCTCACGACTATCAGTTGGAATATCTAGGTATTCCAACTAATAGGATTATGAAACAGTTTTGTTTGTATGGTTCACATTCAACTGATAATATAAATCTATACTAATATTATAAACGCAAAGGATTGGATGTATGGATGGATGGAAGAGATTTATTATAGTCTGGAATAAGACATCAACTATTTTTTTCCGGTAAATTCAAGAGTTACCGCGGGAACCAAAAAACCTCAATTCACGCAGATGGGGTCATGGGCATCAGCTAGTTAATTATAAAATACGAATACTAGTGTTTTTCAAAAATTATCTTTAATTATTTAAGTGATTATTTTATATCGAGTATTTAAGTATCCATAATACCAGCCCTAATGCTCGCATTAAGCTCCGCCCATACGCCATTTATAAGCTACGGAAGCTTCAATTTATCTAGTATATTTCATATCCTGAATATGATTCTATTGTTTTGGACAGACACAAACTGGTTTTCTGTATTTTTTGGCATAGACTTTCGTATAGATCATGGAGGCTTGGTGGTAACAAATACAGTATATATAGATTCGTCTGTATTTGGCATAGAATAATTAAACCTCTAGAATCAATGCCAGCGTGTAACCGAAAGGGATAGGTAATAATAGGTTAAACGTTGCAATTCACCAAGCACATAATGTGCTTTATGAACAAAACAAACTAAACCCGTGACACGCAGAAAGGGATAGTAGAAATCATATTTTGATCTCATTCTATCTTGTGTAACAACTCAACACTGCATCTCCTTCATGTATGATTGAATAGATGATATGGCATTGTCTATATTACTTTCTCTGTCTACGGTGTTTGGGTTGGGTCCGTAGACAGAGATTCTTACTCTATGGCTTAGGTCAGAGACAAGTAGGCAGTGTTATCGGCACAGATATATTTACCTCATTTTGGGCAATTTGGACCCGGGGTCATTGCAGGTAACGATGACTGCCGGGTATTTTTTGGTAATTTTGTGAGAATCGCTTACAAAAAAGAGTATTTTCTAAAAAAAAAACCTACGCTATTAGAACTACTACTAGATAAAAGCTGTAGAAGAAATAGAGGTGGAAATGCCCGCCACAAAGCAGTAAGTAAACCAAATACCCACCTCTTCACTTTTTGAATATATTTGGCTTAACAGCTCTTGGTTCCCTCTTCACTTGCGGCAGTCCATCACCAATCGCAAACTACATACAACCTTCTGATTCTCTAATATATTTTGAAGTTAAATGTATTTTATGATTTTTATGACAAAACGGCAAAATCGATTATAGAACCTAATCGGTTGATAAACATACTATTAATTAGGAATTGCAAATTAGATTTAAGGCTGAAAAAGTACTAAATATTGTCAATATTTTCCCATTTTTTTTACAAAACGGGTAATTTATGAGTTTCGGACATTTTCTCGCCTGTGTGATGTGTGTCTGCCCGCTGCCGGCAACACTGCAAGTATTGGTGGTACGATAACTTGTCTCTGGGTACCAGGCCATACCAGGCAAGCCAGGCAAGAGAGGGGATTGCTGGAAGCTGATTTTGTTTTATTACTTTGTTGTAAATTATTGAAGCCTTGTAAAAATGATAGCCTTTGAACGATCTAATAACCGTAAAATCTTATTGATTAAAGATTTTTCCTAAAAGTCCACTAAATTCCAAATTGTCAATATTGACAAGCAGGTTTGTTTATTATCCGACTAAATAACGTAATACATAAATCTGTAACGTAATGTTCAACCCGTGTGTACTTTTTAATTTGGTAGTATTAATCCAATCAATAAGTTGAGTTTTGATGCAAACTACGATAATTTCACCTGTTTTTCCAGAACAGAATGTCGAAGCGTACAGCTGAAGATGGAGGCAATGGCAGCAGTCAACCGCCGATCAAGAAAGTTCACTTTGAACCCCACTTAATAGGTCCGGTCTCCACCCTTGAAGAGATGGACATTAAGGTCCTTCAATTCCAGAATAAGAAGTTGGCTCAGGTAACTATTAGGTACCTGCATTGAAGAATCAAACTTTTAACTTCAATGAACAAATGAATTGGATATTAATATTATAATAACAAAAATGTATTCACAATATTTTTTATCAAACAGTTATCAGTCAGCTGTTTGACAAGTAAGCTTTACAGCTGTTTTTGGTTGTAAGATCTCTTTATAATGTTAATGATAACCTTAATATTAAATTCTATTCTTGATTGTATGGCTCGCAGCTGTAAAAAGTGGGTCAATTTACTTCTCTAATGACTAGTGTCACTCCTACAGTTAATGAACGGTGAAAGCAGGGAATTTTTCAGAGTACAACTTTTAGTTTTGATAATTTACATTGTACATGTTAGCTTTACACCTGTATTACCATGACAAATTACTTAATTAGCCTACATTGTCATAAGATAACCTTAATATTCAATGCTTGGCTTCACTATTCATGGCTCATAGCAGTATGACCTTTTAAAAGTTTTCTCACATGAAAACTTTATTATTTATAATATATAAATGATAATATGCTCCTATGTAGTAGTAGTATGCACTATGCTTCCTTGTAGTATGAATTGCACGAGTAATATGCAGGACTGTGATTATTTATTTCTATAGCATAAGAATTCTTCCAGTTCTTCTGGAAGTTGGTGAGAAAAACTCACAACCACTTGTAGATTCATTTGCCAATTCAAAAGCACTAATTGTAATTGCTTATTTTTAACTAGCTATTGCCCATGACTTGGCTTTTTCATACATTATTTGGACACTCAATAGTTTAAATTTTACAATAACACCTAAGATATTCTTTAAAATTGTATTGTGTAAAGTACAATAATTGTGTGCCTGAAATGTCTAACATTTCATTTGTTAACAATTAATATCTTATCTTTCAAAATAGTTTTCCAATTATTACCAAAATAAATGTCACCATTTTTTTAACTTTAAAATGGGCATAGTAATCTTTCATTTAAAGATAGACATATGCCATTGCAGAATTTTCTGTAGACCTGTAGAAGAGGAACAATGTTTTGTTATATCTCAAAGGTATTAGGCAGCGTTTTCGATGAAAGTTTCTAGTTGATTTGATTTTTTTCAACAATCATTCAACCAATTTACACAAAAAAATATTATAAACATTCCTCTTGAATCACTCCATCCATTGGTGAAACCATACGAAAATCGGTTTGGTAGTTTCAGAGTTTATCGTGTTTAGACAGACAGACGCGGCAGGTTGACTTTGTTTTATAATATGTAGTGATAAAAACTTTCCATTCTGTTATATTAATTACAATGTCAAAGAAAGTGTTGTATTTAGTGTCTTTTACTCTCTATGACAGAGGATAGAGCAGAGACACAGATGCGAAGCTGAACTGCGGGCCAGGATAGAACAGCTTGAGAAGCGACAGACACAGGATGATGCAGTGCTCTGTGTGGTCAATAGATACTGGAACCTACTCAATGAGGACATCAGAGTGTTGCTCCAGCGCTTTGATGCGGAGACTGCAGATGAATCGGAAAACAAAAGTAATAATTCAAAGTCTTACTGTTATTATTATACTGAAAATTATATTGTCAGTATAGAAAAAAGATATATTATGTAGTTAAAGGTGAACACCTACTAAGTTGCCCATGTCCCTATTTGGTACATTGTATCTAGGCATGTTATAGTACTTAGTTGTAGGGATTTGCTGATTAACATGTTACTAAAACCTCTTACCAGACCATAACATAAGCCTCATCCTAAAAAAAAAACAAGTTCTATTATTTGCATGTTTGAACTTAGAACTTTGTTACAAAAGGTTCTATATCTTCATACTATGATAAGAAAAGTCCTGACTCACTAATCAATGCTGAGCCTAAGCCCTTGGACATAGAAACAGAAATTCCCTTTATGATGTGGATTTTTCCAAATATCCACTAATCTTATTTGTCAAAGTGTTCACCACAGTGTGGATCTGGTAGTTTTTGGTTTAAATACTAACTTAGATTAAGAGTATAGTTTATGTACATTTGTTTATCTCACTAAATATACCAGAATTTCCGTGTTATAGATGAGAACGAAGCGACCACTTCTTTCTTAATGCAGTTATCGACATGGGACAAGGAGGAATTGGACGCCCAACTTGCAAACAGAGTGCAAGTCAGCAAACGTGCAGTCGCCAAGGTTTTGCAGGCCTTTGACAGGCTGCAGCAGAGGAATGATAAGATTTGGAAGGCTATTAAAGGGGAAGGGGAAGGTGAGAATGCATAATATCAGCTGTTCTTTACTTCTTCTTTTAATATGTATTAAATTGTGTACAATATGGTATCCAAAATACATCAATCTCATCCAAAATAGCAAAGTACAGAAAAATACTGCTAATTCAGGCCATAAATTCTATGCAACATTTATAACAATTAAAATAATGTACCAAAAATATACGAAAAACTGTTTCAACTGTTGAGCCATCTTCCAGAAGCCCTAAAATGTGTGTAAATTAAAATTATTTGATGGGTTGCCTAATAAGGGCTCAATCACATCTATCAGCATTGATTTGTATTTTGAAAATGACTTCTTCAAAACGAGAATTGTTTCTTGAGAACGAGAATTGTTGCGTTCACATTTTCTACAAAGTAGGCATTTTCAATAGACAAAATTTGAATTGATGGTAATAGATGTGATTCAGACCTTATATACCGAATAATTTATGCCATATTTCTTTAAAAATGATGTGTGTTTGTTCAGAGGGTAACCCAGCACCATCATTAGATGAAACAATCCGTGCAACCAATGAAGAGGTCACCGCAGAGAACCGTCGCCTGCAAGCTCTTTGCACCACACTGCATGAGAGCCATCACGCCATGACTCTGCGCGTGGCGCAACTGCAGGACGCAGTCAACAGCAGAGACACCGAGAATGCCGAGCTGAAGAACCAGATAGACGACCTGCAATATGAGCTGATGAAGGTAAGACCGTAAAGGGTGCAATTTAGGTGTCTTTGCAACACACTGCATGAGAGACATCGCGCCATGACGCTGCGTGGCGCAACTGCGGGTAAACAATGGTGTAATTTGTGTGTTGGCTGTACATAATGCCTGAACAAAAATAGAGCAGTGACATCCTTTACCCATACTAGTATTTTTGAAATGGATAGTATTTCTTTAGTAGGACTGCCACATTGGTTCAGGATTTATGCACAAAAAAACCAAAAATATATCTGTATTTTGTCGAGACCACATAATATGATAATATTGACCCTTGGATTGACTGTTTTATTTGCTCCAAAATGTTCAAGTTTCCTCACTATTTTTCCTTAACCAAAAAGCAGGCAAATTGCGAAATCTAAATGTAGAGGGTGTTTAGTTTGAGTTTTGAGTTAAATATTATTTTCCAGATCCGATCACGAAACGACAAGCTAGAAAACCACTTAGCTGAAGCGATCGAAAAGCTCAAGAGCTACCATCAATCTGGTACTGCGAGTGGCAGCACGTCAGGGCCGGCTATTGCCGCGCCGCATCCGGTGGTCAACGCCAAGCTGGAGGACGTTGCTGCAGAGCTTGAGGAGCAGAGGGAACTGGCCAATAACAGGCTT
This sequence comes from Erebia epiphron, assembly GCA_963932025.1. Lineage (NCBI taxonomy): Eukaryota > Metazoa > Arthropoda > Insecta > Lepidoptera > Nymphalidae > Erebia > Erebia epiphron. The sequence continues at coordinate 39,419,286 of OZ009948.1, read as the reverse complement.
GCTGAGCTGGACCGCCTCCACCGGCAGCATCGGGACACGCTCAAAGAGCTCGAGAAGCTAAAGATGGACGTGAGTATACAGTTCACTTATCATTCATTCACTCTTCAAGAGAGGCAATACCGCCTCATCCGGTAGTCAGCGCCAAGCTGGAGGACGTTGCTGCAGAGCTTGAGAAGCAAAGGGAACTGGCCAATAACAGGCTGGCTGAGCTGGACCGCCTCCACCGGCAGCATCGGGACACGCTCAAAGAGCTCGAGAAGCTAAAGATGGACTTGAGTATACAGTTCACTTATCATTCATTCACTCTTCAAGAGAGGCAATACCGCCTCATCCGGTAGTCAACGCCAAGCTGAAGGACGTTGCTGCAGAGCTTGAGAAGCAAAGGGAACTGGCCAATAACAGGCTGGCTGAGCTGGACCGCCTCCACCAACAGCATCGGGACACGCTCAAAGAGCTCGAGAAGCTAAAGATGGACGTGAGTATACAGTTCACTTATCATTCATTCACTCTTCAAGAGAGGCAATACCGCCTGATCCGGTAGTCAACGCCAAGCTGGAGGCCGTTGCTGCAGAGCTTGAGGAGCAAAGGGAACTGGCCAATAACAGGCTGGCTGAGCTGGACCGCCTCCACCGGCAGCATCGGGACACGCTCAAAGAGCTTGAGAAGCTAAAGATGGACGTGAGTATACAGTTCACTTATCATTCATTCACTCTTCAAGAGAGGCAATACCGCCTCATCCGGTAGTCAACGCCAAGCTGGAGGACGTTGCTGCAGAGCTTGAGGAGCAAAGGGAACTGGCCAATAACAGGCTGGCTGAGCTGGACCGCCTCCACCAACAGCATCGGGACACGCTCAAAGAGCTCGAGAAGCTAAAGATGGACGTGAGTATACAGTTCACTTTTTCATTAATTCACTCATTCAATCCAAGGAAGTTAATACCACCTCATCTTGTGCTCATCGGCAAACTGGAGGGTGTTGCTCCAGAACTTTAAGGGTAGTGGAAACTGGCCAATAACAGCTGGATCGCACTTCACTGACTCACTGCAAATAAAAATTTTGAGTGTGCATAAATATGTTCCAAAAGAACGTAACTTAGTGTGGGTTTGCAAAAATTAGTTCTAAAAGTGCATGAAATAACATGTGGGCATTTCGGTTTTGTCTTCCTTTCATTGAATTTTTTTAGGTAAATGCTAAATTGTTGTAAACTCTCTTTGCTACTGTTCAGATCCGTCAACTGCCCGAGTCGGTGATCGTAGAGACGACAGAGTACAAGTGTCTGCAGAGCCAATTCTCAGTGCTCTACAACGAGTCAATGCAGATGAAGACCGCTCTGGATGAGACACGGCTGCAGTTGCAGAGCGCTAAAAACCTGCACATGCGACAGATTGAGATGATGGAGGTAAAATTGCGACCCACATTGTAGGTAATAGGGATGGTGACAACTAAATCAAATCAACAACTCTTTATCAAACTTAAAAACGCACTTCTAGTATGGAAGTTGTATGAAATTTGTGTCAGTTGTGACGTCATCAAATTTGTACGCATTTTTCTTTAATCTATGTTTTGAAATTGTTATCTAACTTAAAATTAACTGAGGGTGTGAATTTTAGGTCTTTTGGAAGACCCTCTATTTAATAATCAGTTAGAAATAATTTATTTTTCATCCCACCATCTCGGAAAGAGTATTTTTAACCTTTGATATCTGAATGCAAAAGCCGTTATTATCCTCTTGAGGATAATGTTAATTGAATTTAGAACATCGTGTGCATGTTAGTAAATATCACTCGTCTATGAAGTTTGTGAATTCAAAACATCATTGAAACCTATTTACTTCTACCTCTATGGTGCCGAATTTCCATACAACCTTTTTTAATTTGTTAAAAACTCACACTCGTAACCTTCTTGGTGTGCTTTTTTAATTTGCTTTGCGCGCACCATTTTCTTTCACGTCATGTCATTTCCTCGCTGGGGTGGGATGAAAAGTTACGTGTTGCACTCGAGTGAAAAGATTTTTCACCTCGTGCTCTTTTGATTCCCTCGCTGACGCTCAGGATTTTAATTTTTGAACCACTCACTGCGCTCGTGATTCAATTTTAGAATCCTTCGCTTGCTCGGTCATCAAAATTGAGCACGCGGTTAAAAAACAACTTTTCACTCTTGTATAACAAATAACTATTAATATAGGCATAATCCCTATTCTGTTGCACCCACTGTTATCCTTTTCATAAGGCCCCCTGCGGGATAGGACAACACTAGATTTAGTTCTGCCAATGTATTTTAGTTAGATTGAGTACATCAAAATTCGTACAAAGATCGTACAATACGTAGATATTATTAACAAATTAGGATTTTACTAATTACTTCTTACATAATTGTTCAAATTTAAGGCCCTACAAGGTAATATTGCAGCAGAACAGCCAAATATTGCCACAAAAAAAGTTGTTTTAGTAGAATTTAAAACAATCTGGAAATGATCCAATGTTATTTCTAAAAGAGTGATTCCTTAACGTTTTTTATAAGTACATATTATTTGTTAGTTCAAACTTAAAAAGCCTCTTAAATATAACATAATTTTAGTCAAGATATTTCTATTGTAGAGTGAAGAATTGGCACGGCAAAAGGCGCTTCGGGCAGAAATGATCCAACTGGAAGACGTTCTGGGCCAGCTAAGGAAAGAGTATGAGATGTTGCGGATCGAATTCGAACAGAACCTCGCGGCCAACGAACAGACCGGACCGATCAACAGGGAGATGAGGCATCTCATCACATCACTACAAAACCACAATCAACAACTCAAGGGCGAGGTGCATCGGTACAAGAGGAAATATAAAGACACGAGTCAGGAGTTAAATAAGGTAATTATTACTACCTAAGGCCCCACACGTTATCGAAGTACAATTTCTCTAACTAATTAACTTTATAGTACCTACTTAATCTAAAACTAAGCGTGGTCAATACATACATATTACATATGCATAGACTAGCTGATGCCCGCGACTTCGTCCGCGTGGATTGAGGTTTTTTTGGTTCCCGTGCGAACTCTTTAATTTTCCGGGATAAATACAATACAATACAAATGTTTTTTATTCAAATAGACTTCATACAAGTGCTTATGAATAGTCGAATGAATCTACCACTGGTTCGGAATGGTTATGTATCTGTGCAAGTTAGGAGACTGGATGTACCTGTATATAAGTACCAAATAGTACCCTATTATGTGATTCTAGATTCGGAAAGAGATGGAAGAGGCAAATACACGTGGCGGCGCGAGTACAGAGCAACCCGATGAGAAGCCGCTCGTTGTCAAAAAAGAGGAACCCGACCCCGAGGTAAATATACAGTACTGTTTTTTCGGCGTCGTCATCCATGTGAAAATGAACAATATTCGGAAAACGCAATTCCCCAAAACGTGCAACAGATGTATTGTGTTTGGCTTCAATGACATGAAATAGTCTTTTCACAATGATCAGTGTCTGTTATGGAAGTACGAATGTTGTTACAGATACTCAGCCCTATTTATATTTATTTATTAGGACGACTAAGAAATTGATACATTGAAAGAATACATAAAAAACTAAAATACTAATTACACACGTTGTTAAATGTACAATCTATGACAGGTGTCATATCATGCGCCTTAAATGACTAAAAGTAAAAATAAATAAAAAGCTTACACTAGGATAAAATCATAAAAGCGTAAAATAAAAACAAAAATTGCAAAAATAACAAAAATTATAGAAAAATTAGAAATAAAATTTTAATAAGATAAAATAAAAATAAGTTCAATTATTTAAAGAAAAAAAAATTCTTATTATACTTAATACTAATTGTAGTATTAAGACGACCTTAACAATCTTAATATTTCTTTTTGAACTTTGGCAGCGTGTCTTGGAAAACATCTACCTCTTTACTAATAGAATTGTAAATTTTAGCTATTAAACTAGTTTATACTTTTTGGATTAGTCAAGCAAGTCTTACAAACTTATCTGACCCGTCGTCAGACAGCGTCGCTAGTAACTGTTAAAAATAAAATAATAACAAAAACTAAACAGGCATAAAAAAAATCCAATTTTGGCCACCGAGCCAGATAAGTTTGTGGGACTATAAGTGGGTTATTTGACGATTGAGCAGGAAATTTGTGTTGCGAGTATGCACAAACATATGGGGTGAGTCAGATTTTTTGGGTATGTTCCGATATACACTGCTAGCACTGTTTAGTGCTCTTACTGGGGAGAAATTCGTTCCGTCATGGACTGACAGTATACTGCCGCAGTATCCTAGGGAAATATATGACGTCATAAATCGTCGCCATTTCTGTACTATGAGCGCTGGCGTTTTCGAGAGCACCTTAGCTCTCAGTGCTTTGATCACGTGATCAACAGCTGGACTGCGTTCCGTTTTAAACAGTACCCGGTATACTTAGCTAACTATAAAGGAACGGCTTCGCAGTATACTAAATTGACGTCACACCTTACAGTGCTCGCAGTGTATATTGGTTTATATCCTTTGTTTGTATTTTTAGGGTTCCGTACCTCAAAAGGAAAAAACGGAACCCTTGTCCGTCTGTGTGTCAAGACCCCTTTTCTCAGGAACGCATGGAGATATCCAACTGAAATTCAAATCAAATACTCAGGTCTATAGGTCCCTTGGAGCTGTGAAAAATCAAACTTCTAAGCCAACGCAATTAAAAGATACAGCCGTTTATGCTGCAAATTTTCGACACTCGCAAGGGAATCAAAACCTACAGGGTACTTCTCGTGAACTCAGAATCTTGAAATTTGGTACGAAGCAACGTCTTTTAGCACATATAAAGGAAAAATCGCGAAAAGCATACATTTTTAGATACATCATATGATAAAAATATTTTTAATAAATTTAAACTTACTACAGGTTTACACGGAACCCTCGGTGCGCGAGTCCCACTCGCACTTGGCCGTTTTTTTTTGTTTAAAAACTTTTGGTTCCATAAATATGTCGCGTTTCAGGGTGAAGAAGGCGGCAGCGCAGGCCCCGAGAACAAAGGAGCCGGCAACAAAGAGCACAACCGCGCCAAGTTGCAGGAGCAGGATCTAATCATTAAAGACCTCAAGCAGCAGCTCAAGTATGTTATTATATTTCGCTTTCACCGGATCAGAGTGATGCCTCTTTTCAAATCCATACTTTGTTCGTCGCATTTGTTTTATTTTACGAACTCGAAATCGGTATCTTTCGCATGCTGACCACGAAAATGACATTTTTTATTCGGTTTAATATTTCGAAAATTACGTCCATTTTGAAATAAAAGGTGGCGGGACGTTTTTTTGAAATTACCAAAAAAACCCAGAACTATGGGAATAATAAACCTTTAAAAAATGTCCCTATGATACGGAATTTAACATCCTTAGTTAGTTTTAAGATTGATAATCATTTTAAACTATCGATTAAAGAAAAAAAGTACTTTTAAATATGATGACGTCACAACCCTGTATTTCATACAACTTCCATACTAGAAGGGCGTTTTTAAGTTTAATAAACAGTTGCTGATTTGATTGAGTTGTCATCATCCCTATTGTTGTGCGTCAGGAAGGCAGTGAACGAGCAGAAGGAGCTGAAACTACTGCTGGATATGTACAAGGGCGTGAGCAAAGAGCAGCGCGACAAAGTTCAGCTCATGGCAGCCGAGCGCAAGGCGCGCCAGGAGCTGGAGGACCATCGGCAGAAGGCCAAGATGGCGCAGGTTGGTAACAGTCTCCAGTGTTGACGTGTTAGAAATGTGGGTCAGGGAGGACCGAGCTGATCTGCTGCTGCGCACGTATAAGATCGCGACAAAGTTCAGCTGATGGCTGCCGAGCGCAAGGCGCGCCAGGAGCTGGTGGACCATCGGCAGAAGGCCAAGATGGCGCAGGTTGGTAATGGTCTCCAATATGGTTCGGGTTTAAGATATTTATTGTTTCATAAAGAATATACATATACAGGCTATATCATAGTTACCTATATAAAATTGCATCTTAGCTCACATTTCTAATAAAATTCATATTTTTATAAAACTATAATGATATTATATTATGTGGGTAGTTTTCTATAAAACCACGAGCCACGCCTGCGTCACTGAGTGACCAATACATAGATTCATACGCAACTGGATGTTGCAACTATGGGTGTTATTTCAATTTGATAGCTATTTGGTAGCTATGTAGGTCAGGGAGAAGCTGAACTGCTGCTGCACATGTATAAGAGCGTGAGCAAGGAACTCCAGACACATTTAATAGGAGAATATATTTATTATGAGAGAATTCCAGAAAGATTTTGCCGTACTTACTTACTTTTGTTTCATTGATCACCAATTCCAACCAAAGTTTCGCCCACTATCTTCATTGATTTTACGTGGCCCCTATTGCTGTCTATAGGTACTGATTTTTCCTAATATTCATTCAGGAAAGTAAACGGGAAAGGCGGCTCGCAGACGAAGACGCGCTACGGAAGATCAAGCAGTTGGAAGAGCAAAAGTACGAGCTTCAGAAGCAATTGTCATGCGCTCGCCCCAACGCCGACCCGCTGCATACGTTTGCGAGGCCCTTCGCTGGTTCACAGGTAACTTCTGAGGTTAGAGGATTTTCACAGGACTGCTTGTTATGTTATGGGGGACTGGGCATGCGGTTTTAGAACCTGGTCGAAATTTGAAGGCATGTATGGACCATGATTCGAGGGTGGGAGAAGACCAGTGTGCTTAGCATGCGCAGAACGAGATTATCTTGCGACGAGGGAGAGAGATGTTGTTGTTGCAGGGAAATTTTTCGTTTACCCTAACATGCGCAAAATGCGGCATATTATCGCATGTAAATGTTCGTAGAGAAAAATATCACTGATAAGAAATATTACCTTTATCTCTACTTCTGACGTAACGAGACAAGGCACCATGTTCGGTTCGACAAATAGAGATAACGGGTAGACATAATTTTACTCGTTGTGCGCATGCTAGCCCTACAGTACAAGTTACGGAACATATCCATTTGGAGTATTGAGGTTTACCTCAACCTCTATCCATGGTAAGAAGACCTGGACTTGAGTTTGGTCATTCGAAATGTAAGTTGGAAGACCAAATCTCGTCGGAACAGCACAAGTAGAGCGCCAGAAGATCCAGAGGTGTCATTGGCCTTAACACTGATACTGCATACCCTTTGCTGGACTACAGGTAACCTCTTAATTCATTATAATAATAATAATATGTTGTTGTTCTCCCTTAATTACTGCCTGATTTTGAATTTTAAATTTCAATGTTACTCATTATGTCGCATAATCTTTTTACTTATGAGAAATCTTTTACCCACACTTTTTAAACAAATAGATGCCCCCCTTTGCACAATAACTATTCTCTGATCACATTTTGTCTCAAAATAATACTTTGTCCAGTTCTATTTCTGCTACAAAGTTTAACCTGTAGAATTTGTTACCAGGAGGAAGAAGCTCTCTTGAATGAGATGGAAGTGACAGGTCAGGCGTTTGAAGACATGCAAGAGCAGAACTCGAGGTTAATACAACAACTGAGGGAGAAGGATGATGCCAATTTCAAACTTATGTCCGAGAGGATAAAGGCCAATTCCCTGCACAAGCTTTTGAGGGAAGAGAAGCAACTCCTACAAGAGCAGGTAAAGAAATTTTTTTTTAGTTTTACATAATTACTCAAATATTATTTGGAATATTTTAAAACATTGTGCATTGTTGTAGGTATATCATTCTGCCACACTCGTTCTGCGAACATAATAAGTGGACGTATATGATATGAGCATAGCCTTCCAGAGCGCCATTTTTTTTCTGAATACCAATTTCTGATAATACGCGGCAGCCATTGAATTTTACTTCTTCGCATAAAATCTCGTTTTGACTGTCTTAAGTGGAAGTTAGATCACAGCTTTAACGAATGCAGGTGATAACGCGGGACCAACAAATCGAGTCGATGGGCCTAGTGGCGCGGCGGCTGGAGGAGAAGGAGCGGCTGTTGCAGAACACGCTGACAGCCGTCGAGAAGGAGCTGCTGCTGCGACAACAGGCCATGGAGATGCACAAGCGCAAGGCCATCGAGTCTGCGCAGTCCGCTGCCGACCTCAAACTGCATCTCGGTGAGATAGATACTGTCTATATACACACAGGGAGAAGGAGCTGCTGCTGCGACAACAGGCCATGCAAGGCCATCGAGTCTGCGCAGTCCGCTGCCGACCTCAAACTGCATCTCGGTGAGATAGATACTGTCTATATACACACAGGGAGAAGGAGCTGCTGCTGCGACAACAGGCCATGCAAGGCCATCGAGTCTGCGCAGTCCGCTGCCGACCTCAAACTGCATCTCGGTGAGATAGATACTGTCTATATACACACAGGGAGAAGGAGCTGCTGCTGCGACAACAGGCCATGCAAGGCCATCGAGTCTGCGCAGTCCGCTGCCGACCTCAAACTGCATCTCGGTGAGATAGATACTGTCTATATACACACAGGGAGAAGGAGCTGCTGCTGCGACAACAGGCCATGCAAGGCCATTGAGTCTGCGCAGTCCGCTGCCGACCTCAAACTGCATCTCGGTGAGATAGATACTGTCTATATACACACAGGGAGAAGGAGCTGCTGCTGCGACAACAGGACATGCAAGGCCATCGAGTCTGCGCAGTCCGCTGCCGACCTCAAACTGCATCTCGGTGAGATAGATACTGTCTATATACACACAGGGAGAAGGAGCTGCTGCTGCGACAACAGGCCATGCAAGGCCATCGAGTCTGCGCAGTCCGCTGCCGACCTCAAACTGCATCTCGGTGAGATAGATACTGTCTATATACACACAGGGAGAAGGAGCTGCTGCTGCGACAACAGGCCATGCAAGGCCATCGAGTCTGCGCAGTCCGCTGCCGACCTCAAACTGCATCTCGGTGAGATAGTTACTGTGTGTATACACACAGGGAGAAGGAGCTGCTGCTGCGACAACAGGCCATGCAAGGCCATCGAGTCTGCGCAGTCCGCTGCCGACCTCAAACTGCATCTCGGTGAGATAGATACTGTCTGTATACACACAGGGAGAAGGAGCTGCTGCTGCGACAACAGGCCATGGAGATGCACAAGCGCAAGGCGATCGAGTCTTCGCAGTCCCCTGCCGACCTCAAACTGCATCTCGGTGAGATAGTTACTGTCTGTATACACACAGGGAGAAGGAGCTGCTGCTGCGACAACAGGCCATGCAAGGCCATCGAGTCTGCGCAGTCCGATGCCGACCTCAAACTGCATCTCGGTGAGATAGATACTGTCTGTATACACACAGGGAGAAGGAGCTGCTGCTGCGACAACAGGCCATGGAGATGCACAAGCGCAAGGCGATCGAGTCTGCGCAGTCCCCTGCCGACCTCAAACTGCATCTCGGTGAGATAGATACTGTCTATATACACACAGGGAGAAGGAGCTGCTGCTGCGACAACAGGCCATGCAAGGCCATCGAGTTTGCGCAGTCCGCTGCCGACCTCAAACTGCATCTCGGTGAGATAGATACTGTCTATATACAGACAGGGAGAAGGAGCTGCTGCTGCGATAACAGGCCATGCAAGGCCATCGAGTCTGCGCAGTCCGCTGCCGACCTCAAACTGCATCTCGGTGAGATAGATACTGTCTATATACACACAGGGAGAAGGAGCTGCTGCTGCGACAACAGGACATGCAAGGCCATCGAGTCTGCGCAGTCCGCTGCCGACCTCAAACTGCATCTCGGTGTGATAGATACTGTCTATATACACACAGGGAGAAGGAGCTGCTGCTGCGACAACAGGCCATGCAAGGCCATCAAGTCTGCGCAGTCCGCTGCCGACCTCAAACTGCATCTCGGTGAGATAGTTACTGTCTGTATACACACAGGGAGAAGGAGCTGCTGCTGCGACAACAGGCCATGCAAGGCCATCGAGTCTGCGCAGTCCGCTGCCGACCTCAAACTGCATCTCGGTGAGATAGATACTGTCTGTATACACACAGGGAGAAGGAGCTGCTGCTGCGACAACAGGCCATGGAGATGGACAAGCGCAAGGCGATCGAGTCTGCGCAGTCCCCTGCCGACCTCAAACTGCATCTCGGTGAGATAGATACTGTCTATATACACACAGGGAGAAGGAGCTGCTGCTGCGACAACAGGCCATGCAAGGCCATCGAGTCTGCGCAGTCCGCTGCCGACCTCAAACTGCATCTCGGTGAGATAGATACTGTCTATATAAACACAGGGAGAAGGAGCTGCTGCTGCGACAACAGGCCATGCAAGGCCATCGAGTCTGCGCAGTCCGCTGCCGACCTCAAACTGCATCTCGGTGAGATAGATACTGTCTGTATACACACAGGGAGAAGGAGCTGCTGCTGCGACAACAGGCCATGGAGATGCACAAGCGCAAGGCGATCGAGTCTGCGCAGTCCGCTGCCGACCTCAAACTGCATCTCGGTGAGATAGATACTGTCTGTATACACACAGGGAGAAGGAGCTGCTGCTGCGACAACAGGCCATGCAAGGCCATCGAGTCTGCGCAGTCCGCTGCCGACCTCAAACTGCATCTCGGTGAGATAGATACTGTCTATATACACACAGGGAGAAGGAGCTGCTGCTGTGACAACAGGCCATGGAGATGCACAAGCGCAAGGCCATCGAGTCTTCGCAGTCCGCTGCCGACCTCAAACTGCATCTCGGTGAGATAGATACTGTCTATATACACACAGGGAGAAGGAGCTGCTGCTGCGACAACAGGCCATGCAAGGCCATCGAGTCTGCGCAGTCCGCTGCCGACCTCAAACTGCATCTCGGTGAGATAGATACTGTCTGTATACACAAGCGCAAGGCGATGGAGTCTGCGCAGTCCGCTGCCGACCTCAAACTGCATCTCGGTGAGATAGATACTGTCTGTATACACACAGGGAGAAAGAGCTGCTGCTGCGACAACAGGCCATGCAAGGCCATCGAGTCTGCGCAGTCCGCTGCCGACCTCAAACTGCATCTCGGTGAGATTTATACTGTCTGTATACACACAGGGAGAAGGAGCTGCTGCTGCGACAACAGGCCATGCAGATGCACAAGCGCAAGGCCATCGAGTCTGCGCAGTCCGCTGAGATTCTATTCACCGAGATGCAGTTTGAGGTCGGTAGCGTGATGAGTTCTTTCAAAGACTCACTCCGTTACCCCTTCATTCAATTACTTGACCTTCGTTTCAAATACTTGACCTTCGTTTCAAATACTTGACCTTCGTTTCAAATACTTGACCTTCGTTTCGCTACGGACCTCCTACGCAACCTTCTGACTTTGGCCTAGGGTGAATTTTCTTTAAATTCTTTATTAATGCGCCCTCTTGTGCTAAATTTCAAGCTTTTTGACCCATCGGCTTAAGTTGTGCATCATACATCAGTATCAGTGTTCGAATTTTATGTTTAAGCATAATTTACAAGAAGGAGGACCTCCTGCTCTGGCATCAGAAAGGAAACCTTGCCTAATCGCAAATAATTGATATTTCTTATTATATTACAGAAAAATACCATGCACAAATGAAAGAAGCGCAACAAGTCGTTGCGGAGAAAACGAGCGCGCTCGAAGCGGAGGCTTATAAAACTAAACGGTTACATGTGAGTTAAACTTATCACGAAAATCTTGTTTGGGATGTCTAGTGTGTACTCTATAGAGATCTTTGGATGAATCTAACTTTTCTCCTACTTGCTCGGCAAAATCTAATAATTTTTCGGAAATTGTCCTTTTAGCATATTTCAATGATTCATAACTACAATACGTTTAGAGGAAAATATGTATAAATATTGCCGATTACTCAAACCTCAGTTTCACGATTAATAATATGTTATTAATCGTGAAACTGAAGTTAATAAGTGTAATTAAGTCATTGTTTCTTGAATTAATTAATTTAATGTTTCCTCGCAAATAAGAGAAAAGTACTATACAAGTCTCGGCTGAAATAGAAATTCACAGCCTCGTCCTTTTAAAATCACTTGTAGTCCTCGGCTTCGACTCATCCTTCCAATAATGTTCAGCCGCTAATTGCTTTATTTCCGGGCTGGGCGGTAATATACTATTTTCGTTGTCAGGAGGAGCTGGCAGTACTGCGGCGAAAGGCAGAGCGAATGAAGAAGATGGAGCAAGCCGGCAGCAGCATGGACGAAGTGTTGCTGGAGGAGATCCGCGAGTACAAGGAGACGCTCACCTGCCCCTCGTGCAAGGTAACTATACTCTCACGGTCACCAGTACTGCGGCGCAGGCAGAAGATGGAGCAAGCCGGCAGCAGCATGGACGAAGTGTTGCTGGAGGAGATCCGCGAGTACAAGGAGACGCTCACCTGCCCCTCGTGCAAGGTAACTATACTCTCACGGTCACCAGTACTGCGGCGCAGGCAGAAGATGGAGCAAGCCGGCAGCAGCATGGACGAAGTGTTGCTGGAGGAGATCCGCGAGTACAAGGAGACGCTCACCTGCCCCTCGTGCAAGGTAACTATACTCTCACGGTCACCAGTACTGCGGCGCAGGCAGAAGATGGAGCACGCCGGCAGCTAGACTAGACTAAAGGACGAGACTTCAGACTAGAGTTAAGACGACAGATTTTAGACTAAGAGATAACTGCACTTTTGGTAACGATCGCCAGAAAAGCTGATTCAGAATTAGATGGATGAAGGTCTCTCTACTCATGACGATAGTGAAAGTTTGCCCGCATGCAAATGGGCCTTTCACTAGAAAAGGCCGCTCAAAAACGGTTCATGGTTTCCAAAAATGAACCATAATTAGAAAAGCTGATTCTTGTACAGTATTAAAGTATGCACAGTACTTATGCAAACAGTACGAAAACTGACGCTATTGTCCGGGCCTTTCACTAGATATCACCTTTCAAAGACGTTATGAACATACATACTGTAAAAAAATATTAGCAATTATTATGTCGGCAATTTTTATTAGCAAAAATTATGAAGGCACCTTCATAATTTTTAATAGCAATCAGAGTGACGACATAAGTTTTTAAGACATTTGTGAAGTGATATGAAAGCGTCTCGATTAAGTCTAAAGTATAACAAAAGTACTGTTTTAACTTTAACTGTCTTCAGTTTAGTTTTTTCAACTGTTACAGAGGGTTGACTGGGAGTTTTTTACTTACTTGATCGCGTTAAAGTTAACTACCAAATGGTAGTTAACCATGTTAAGTTGGTGGTGGTGGTGGTGGAATTGATCGAGCGCCAGCTGTCATCTGTCATCAAGTGCTTGATAATTCCATACAAATCTATGATTTAACTGATCGGTTAACTAAACAGTTAAACCTGTACGATTGTAGCGTACTTAAGCAAAGTCAACTCTCATTTTAAAACAGTCTTTACTCTCAGGTTTTTATACATTTTACTCGTCATGGTACAGGTGAAACGCAAAGACGCAGTGCTAACGAAGTGTTTCCACGTGTTTTGCTGGGACTGTCTGCGCACGCGCTACGAAACGCGCCAACGGAAGTGCCCCAAATGCAACGCGGCCTTTGGCGCTAACGACTACCATCGGCTCTACCTCTCCACTTAGGTACAGCTATGCACCTTGCGACTAATCTCTCTTCATACTCCCCCTTGAAGGGGGATTTCATGGAATAGTAATGCGGTGGCAAAACTGGCTTCATTCTGTATTGCAAAACGGGCTTTATTCTGTTTTGCAAAGAGTTTGGAATGTGTTGCAATGTATAAATTACCAACTGGTACAACTGATGCAACTTCTTACAATTTCTTTCTACTCCCTTCATAAAGGGGGATTTAAGGGAATAGTAATACTATGGCGATACATGGGCTTCATTCTGTTACAAAGAGTTTTAGGTCACAGAAAATTGTGTTTCAATGCAATGTATTTACTACCACACGGATTACCAACTTAGGTACATCTGATACCCACCTAGCTACTTACAATTTCATTCCAATCCCCACATGGTGGGGGATTTTTTGGAATAGTAATGCTGTTGCAAGAGGGGGTGTGATTGTGTGTAATAAACAAACTGAATAAAACTTTAGCCTTAGAGCCTTTAACCTTTAGTGATCTTAAAAATAGCTAAATATATGTACGTCTTATCAGTCAAGAATCATACTAATATTATAAATGCGAAAGTGTGTTTGTTTGTTGATTTGTTGGTTTGTCCTTCAATCACGCTGCAACGGAGCAACGGATGGACGGGATTTTTGGCATGGGTATTTGAGGACCTGGAGAGTGACATAGGCTACTTTTTATCCCGGAAAATTAAGGAATTCCCGTGGGAATCAAAAAAACATGTTCCACAATAATTTTGTTAACAAATCTGTGATGTATGAGTATGATCACTTTCATGAAATATGCATTCATTTAATAAAAAACTATTTCTATGATTAAAAGAGCCTGTAATTTTGAATCCTTTTCGTATTTTGTCATGATCTCATTGATACGTCTCATTTCTCGTTCTACGGTGAAATACTTTTTTTTTACTAAACTCCGAATCAGATTGTAGGGTTATTATGTATATCTTTTAGAATATCAATGAAATGAATATTATAAATGCGAAAGTTTGGATGGATGGATGTTTGTTACTCAATCACGCCCCAACGGCTGAACGGATCTGGCTGAAATTTGGCACAGAGATAGATTATAGTCTGGAATAGCACATAGGATACCTTTTATCCCAGAAAATTAAGGAGTTCCCGCGGGAACCATAAAAATCTCAAATGGATGTTTGTTATTCAATCACGCCAGAACGGCTGAACGGATCTGGATGAAATTTGGCACAGAGATAGATTATAGTCTGGACTAACACATGGGCTACTTTTTATCCCGGAAAACTAAGGTGTTCCCGCGGGAACCAAAAAACCTCAATCCACGCGGACGAAGTCGCGGGCATCAGCTAGTTAACTATAAATGCGAAAACAACTCTAATGACTTAAAAAAAAACATTTATGGCTGCCTCCAGAAAAAGATGTGGATGAATTTCGATGTGTTAAATGATGATTGAGAATTATTCAGTTATTTACATATAATCTGTTAATTAGTTAGGGCATTTCTACGACACGATTTAATAGCGCTGAAGCTGATGGTACCACAGCGTAAGTATTTATTCATACAGTGGACCGACGCCCATACAAATTGCCCGGGCCTATACCTTCGTATACATCTCCATGCTACATACAACCTGCATACAAATTTTATGATAGAATGAATGAATTTTGTTTTGAAAATTCTGCTAGCTTTGAGATACCCCCCTACGTCACGACCCTGTCAATACAATTTTATGTCGTGTCGTCCGGTAGTCTGTGAAGAAACACCCTAAATTAGGGATAAATAAACGCCAATCGATTATCTGAGATATCATTTTTATCAAACTTGCTTTTTATACTACAGTCCCTGTATATTTAAGTAAAAATGAACGTACACATTGACGAATAGGTAGTTGAGTATTGCGAACTCTTAAATTAACTCAGAAACTCAGTATATTATTATTCGTTTAGCAAACAGATTAATAAATTCATTGATCATCAAAAGATACCAGCTATTCTATTAATTACAAAATATATAGTATTGGACATGCTAGATCATTCATTCCTTATAATATAGAGAAACTTTCCATGTATTTAATTACGAAATATATTAACACAATCATTATTGTAAGCATTCATGTGCATTTTACAACACTGTGTACGTCGCACGCACTCTATAATTGTTGTTGTATATTTATATTAACATGAAGTCGAACAATTGGATATAGTTTATTCTTGATTTAGTTATACATACGTGTATAGTGATAAGTTTTATTATACTACTTTATTATGGACTACGATATTAGAACTAATGATTACACGACACAATATGTATTCGAACCAGTGGCGTGCACAGGGTTTGAAGCTAGGGTAGACATTGGTAGGTCAGGAAATATCTATTTACTTACTGTATTTAAAAAAAAATAGCATTGACGTGTTTCCACTCGGGTAAGCAGTGCTTTTATGCCTCTATCAACTGCACGCCGCTGATTCGAACGTGGTGTAATGTGCGAAAAGCTAAATAAATGCACTGCAAAAACAGATATAAATACTAACATATTATAAGTAATTTAATTTTTGACTGTCTCTGCTGATTGATTATTTCCATTTACTGTATGTAACAATAATATATTTCTCATAGTCCTTAATAGAGTAGTTTTGTAGTTATTACAATTGTATTGTAGATAGGAAAATAGACTAAACTGAATGAAAACGACAGCCCACTGACTGATATATTTATATTTTAGGTTTAACTTTCATTGGGTTTATATTATGTACTCTGCACTTATTTTGCCGATTTGAATTTTTCTTTTTTAATTTTAAAGTTGCCCCAATTAGGCCGGACACATATTTACAACTAAGACTCCAACCGATCCACCGCGGTATGCGTTTGGGGTTTTGATGTGTATTAATAGGAAATGCTTTGATTTGATTCATCGTCAACTAATCTTGGTCCCACTCCTGAGCACACCTCATCCTGAGAAGTGATCAGCCCATAACCCACCACACTGGCTAAGTGCGGATAAGATGACTTTACAGTTCACACATCTTAGAGAATAGTATGGAGTACTGTGAGGCATACAGGTTTCATCACGATGCTTTCCCTTACCTTTATTTAATAGCTTAAAACGTCTTAAATACTACAACCATTACCGCTTTATGATTTGAGTGGCGGGTAGGAAATTGTGAGTATGTTTCCAGTCTTGTACTCTCTATTGTGAAACGTAGTTTAACAAGAATATAGTTCAGAAACGAAATCACTTTTTCACACGCGGGGCCTTGCTTGCTTGCGGGGTTGCTAAACAGTTTTCTAAAGAGATCCCTTTTTCAATAGGTACCATATAATTGAGGTGGCAGAGATTTTAATTTCGAATTTAATTTATATACATAGTTGTATTGTATTTTACTAATATTTAATAAAATTAATAATATCGACTATTTCATATTAAAAACTATGTTAGGCAGGTATACTTGCCCTTGCGTAGTTTGTAATAGCATAATTTGAGATCTCTCATGTCACAGTAGATCAAAAAAAGAGTTTTGTGTCTTGTTAAAGTGATTTAGCCCCTACTTCTCTAGTATTAAGATCGTATGTAGTGTGCTTTTGCGTGAATGAATTAGTGAACGGCAATTAGTGGAGATAAACCGATAAGCGCATAAGTCCATCAAGGAACCAATCACTATCAGGTCGCTGTTTGAAGTATTTATACAAATAAATTTCAGAAACTTTATTACATAGCCACATATATCATAAGTACCTTCAAGGCAAGAGTGAATAGGCATCTTCTAGGCTGGCGCGCTCCAACCTAGACCTCATCATTGCTTTGTTAATGCGTGATTGTCGTCAAGCGCAAGCCTATCTTGCAATAAAAAAATAATTAAAAAAATATAGCTGCCGCCATGTGACGTGAAAGGCATTCCCACACGCTAAATTAATGTGTGGTGTCTTTCTTATCTTCTTACAAGAACTGTCAACTTTGACATTGCAAATTGTAGTTCTGTGTATATTAAATGGCATTAGTTTATCATCATTTTTGCCTATTGCACAGTCGCGCATCAGTAGCTCTGTAAATTGAATTTTAAATAGTTTGCTCCGTAGTACAATCTATTAAGGCTTATGCGCTTTTTAAGAAAATTTCTTGTGTCTTATGACTATGAGTAATGTCTTATAAGAAATTCAGTCGTCAATGGTTGTTGTATGAGACCATACCATATCACAAGATATTTTTTCTTGTGTTGGATCAGACACGAGCATACCTACCTACAAAATATAAGATATTACTCGTAAGACACAAGACATTTTCTGATAATGCGCAATAGGCATTATTGTTCTTGAAAACAAAATTCGATGTTAAATTTATACATCTAGATGTTGCCAAGCATCTAGCTAAAACATATTGTACCTTAATACGACTTTAAACGAAAAGTTGTTTAACCAATTTACTTCGAACTTACATATTGAAACTCTAGAAAAAGTCATGTGCAAAAAGCTGCGATATGGATATCAGCGAGAAAGGGCTTAAGACATTGGTACCTAAGATAAAAGGATCAACTGAATTAAGGGCGATAATTCCTCATTAACGTTTCGCAACCAGGTACTTTATGGTTGGATTGTAGACAAATTATTATCCGTACATGTGAAGTTTAATTACATATTGAGCATTAGAAATCAGTAAACTGTTATTGGCATTTATTGTATCTTTGTGCCTTGGGTGTGACTTTTTGCGTTAATAAAACCCAATCACTGCAGGATGTTTATGTTCATCTAGTAAAAGCTGAAACGAGCATCTTTGGTTCGTAGTAACGCAGCGGTGTTAACACGTTTGGCTGTGCGTTAATGATCAACAGACAATCTATTAAATTATTATTCAGTCTTGTGAAAGCTCAGTGAGCAATATGGCGGTAGCTTAAAAAAAAGTTTGTGTGTACAATTCACACACGGCAGAAGTGAAACTTCAGAAAAGTAGGCTACGAGATAATGAGATAAATATTACTTGTATTCTATTTCATTATCTCGTAGGCTACATACTATTATGAATATGTTCGTCTCTTTTTGGTGTCGCTTTTTCGTTTCATCGAATTTTCAAATCACAACAATTCTAAAGAAGTTTCACTTCAAAAAATATTCCCAGATTGGTTAATTGGGAATAAAGTACTGAAAAAACGCAATTGATCATTTTGTATTGCCCCTGTACTGTAAGTATTCAGAAACGGAAATATTTCACTCTCAGCTTTCACTAGACGACTTTATTTTAATGGTATTCTACTTCTGCATTTTTATGTAAGTTGCAGGTCCACCAAAAAACTAAATAACATTAAAATTACTTTTAAAGTCATCGAGACTTATTTTCTCAGAAACTTACTCTCGAGGCATTTAATGAAAATTTATTTATTAAATTAAAATTATGAAAGTATTTCTGGAAATTTTCCGATGTAAGAAAGTAAATTAGGTACCAGAATAAAATGTTCTTTTGTATGTCGTATCCTCAATTAAATAATGTTAATGAACTATTAATATCTGCTTTGCCTCGCCGGGCAATGCTTAAAACTTTAAACTCAACTGTGTATATTTATATTATTTTAAATGGAGTATCGAATAAATGTTTAAAAAAACTGACTTGTTTCACTTTTTATTTACTATAGAATAGATTTAGGACCCCTTGATCAAGTTAATCAAGTTTTTAACCCCGTGTTGTATACGAGTCCCCGAGTTAAGTCTCGGAACAGCTCGAGCAACTAAACTGGACAGCAAATAAACCGGGACACCCATATAAATAAAAACTTAAAACTATCAAAGTTATACCTACAGAAAGTGCGTTTCATGATTAAAATGAATGGAAACTCATTGGGATTAATCAATTAATACTAAGTGTTTATTAAGGATATTACAAAGAAGTCGTTTTCCAGTCGTGTTAATCGTTAGTAATTATAAAATGAAAAACAAAAATTAAAGCCAGAAACAAAGAAAAAATTTCAAAAAAGTTTTTGGGTCAGTATTTTGTATTCCCACCCCTTGCTCGGATAACTTGCCAGCATCCTCGTATTCATCGACCTCACGAGCCTGACGATGAAATCTTGAGGAATTGCATTCCACTCCTCTTCAATTGCGATTCGCAGCTCTGGAAGCTTTGTTAGAGCAGGTATCTGGGCTCGAACCCGACGTTTCAGCTCATTCCATAAGTGTTCTATCGGATTCAAGTACGTGCTTCGAGCCGGCCACTCCATAGTTCTAAGGTAACGGGTGGCCCCCGGTTTATTTGCTGTCCAGTGTAGTCTAGAACTGAACTAGTTTACAGAAAAATTTGCCATAAAATTCGATTCAGAGCCGATGGCTCAATTTAATTTAATTACTTAATCATTTTTATAGATAGTTGACCGAGCGAAGCGAAGGTCTCTGAGTCTACTTGAGTGAATTTGCACTTGTCCGTCCTAGGGTTGCCAACCATACTATAATACTATTTATCTACTCCAGCATCGAAAAGTTCCAATTTCGAATTTGACAACTATATCGAATTGAACCCTCTTTCGTGTTTGCTTCTCATAACGATACAGTTCGTTGTATGGGAGCTGTATCGTTATGAGTCGTAGCTGTATCGATATGATTATCTTCATAAATAGGATACCTATAGCTTAGTGGCTCTGGGTTCTGGCACTTGACTTTTTTATTAATTTATAAAGTAAAAAATTATAAAGACGTCCTTGTCGTAGATAAAATCTTGTATGCAACTGTACGTAATTAGTCATTTTAATTCTCGTACTATCCTATTTTGATACTCGGCAAGCCTCGTATCAAAAAATAGCACTCGAATTAAAATGACCCTCATTACGATACAGTTGCATAAATAGCTATATTATTGGTATTGTACTGTATTTCGGGTCTGCGTACTATATACTGTTGAAGAAGCACATAGTACGCAAAAATATTCCATAAAATACTATTTTTGTGAAGTGTACTATATTTTTTTATAGCTTAGTCCGAAAAATACTATATTTCGCTTATGAAATGTTAGCAACCCTATCCGTTTGTCTGTCAGAGCCTTATAACTTCTGAATTACTGAACGTTATTACTTCAAATATAAATATAATGTGTAAACCGATGGCCTCCCGCCAAATATGGCTTAAAAAGTTATAAAAATCTTTATTTCAGGGGGGCTCTCATAGAAGCGAATGCGAAGTAAAATATTTTTTATAGCGTTACATATGGTTGTGGTATATCATTTTAAAGATAATTAGGAATAGAGTCTAAAAATATTTTTGTTTAAATTTTTCCCCTAAAATTGACGAAATGGGGGGCTTTCAAAGTGGTGATTTTCTTACGTTAAAAGTTGACCTCAGAACTCTCAATTTTCTGAAAGGCTAAGACTGAAACTAGATCAATTATTTGAATTATATCCTGTACTTGAACAACAAATACTAAAATTAGATAAATATTATAAGGAAACGGAATTATTTAATTTTTAATGAGATTTAGTATTTTTAACAGAACCTCACAATGGTGTCAATAGATGGCGCTAATGTTAAGAGATAAATATTATATGGAAACGAAATTGTTTAATTTGTAATGGGCTTCAGCATTCAGTCAGTTTAACAGAACTTCACAATTATGTCAATAGATGGGGCTCTGTAAAAGTTTATTCGTTTTATGGATACCGCGAGGTCTCAGTTCGGGGCATAGATTAATTATAAACCAATTGTCTTTGGTTCTGGGCGAACCACTAGTAAATTAGCGGATATAAATGCATGTATTTGACTGACAAAAAAACCCTAGATTAATATGGAGGATTGCAGTTAGCAGAAGAAAGGCTTAAACTATAATATCTCACTCTGAAACTTACTATGTAAGTCTTCGAGCACTGGAATCTTATTGTAAAGGGTCCTTCAATTCGATTCGTGTTCTTATATTCCTATTCTCTTACTTAACTTTTGTGGTGGCTAGGATCTGATAAATTAAAAGGTAATTGAAAAATAGTTTATAGCAACACTGAAAGAATCATTGATGAATCAAACAAATATCAGAGTACATTTGAAAAGTTGGACTGGGGGCTTACTACCATCGCAGCAGTATTATTTCAAAATGACACTCTAATGTCACGTACCTTGACGTCCCTAAAATAAGGATTACAATTCTATAACACGAATGTCAATAATATTAAAACAATACGGGTTTAAACGATGGTGGTATGCCCCCTGTTAACTTTTCCAAAGTACATGACATCAATTATTCGAGTCGTCACTCAGAATGCGATTTTTAGTTTAACTCAGATAGGTACCTACCTATTTAATCTGATGATTAAATTTTTTTTTCTAGCTGACTTATTGAAAAGACTATCAAAAAATGAAAGTTGCTGACACATTTTTTATCCCCCGAAGGTGTGCTATGAAATTAAATAAAAAAAGGGGGAAATCACGTCAGAAGTGAAACTTCAGAAAAGTAGGTAGCCTATGAGATAATGAGATAAAATAATATAACTTGTATTCTATCTCATTCTCTCGCAGGCTAAATCCTATAATGAATATGTTTTTTCTATTTTTGGTGTCGCTCAAGGACTCTAAAGAAGTTTCACTTCAATAACTTTTTCATAGCAAACCTTCAATGGATAAAAAATATTGTCAGTAGCTATCATTTTTTGATAGCCACTGAGTTAGAGGATAGGGCTGCTGAGACGAGTCTTGCAGCACTCAGGTTTCCTGTCGACTTCGCCCTGACAGCTCGCAAGTTCACAGCACATCGAGCGGCTTTTACGCCGTTCATTTGGCTACGAATGCATTGGCGTTGTCGGTATTGTCATAACTCATGATCAAAGTGCGCCCATCGATAATACCTACACTATATGGGCGCCCAGTTCGTGAATGCCTCTCGCAAGCGCGAGCAAAGAATCAAAGATGCAAGACGACAAGGACATACGCAAATTTATTCAAATTATTTGCATCACAATTAAAACTGCTACCGTAATTTGTACATTCGAGATCGATTCACTGCCGTATCGGGCCGACGCGACGCGGTTTGCAAGCTCGGACCACTCAACTTGAGCTATGCTTAATGCCAATATTATTTTATTATCTCACTTTTAGCGGTTCCTAGCAAATTAGCAATAGTCGATGCATTAGGAAACCTACCTACCTACCTTTGGATCGGGCAAATTTCCGCCACTGAGCCGCTTGTCCGTGTCTCTAAGAAGTCTTCTAGAGCAGACTACTAGCGCCGCCTCTGAGGGATACTTTTTATGCAGATTATGTACTTATGTAAAATGGATTACTTCCACTTTATAATAGCCGCGGGCGGCGGGACTTCGTTAGTGTCATGGATTCTCGGTCTTGCTTCCTCACTCGCGCAACTATGCTATAATTATATTCCTACTAAGTACATTTCAATCTAGGTACTGCTTCAGTGGAATGACCATTCTACTGAAGCATTGTGCAGCAAAGCTGGTCATAGCGAAACATGAAAATTTGAACATTCTTTTTTTTTAACCAGTACAAGTTAGCCCTTGACTGCGATCTTACCTGATGGTAAGTGATGATGCAGTCTAAGATGGTAGCGGGCTAACCTGTTAGGGGCATGGCAGTTATATTAAACCCATACCGCTATTCGGTTTCTATTTGGCATCGCACCGGAACGCCCAATCGCTTGGCGGTACGTCTTTGCCGGTAGGGTAGTAAACCGGCCGGCCGAAGCCTCCCACCAGGCCAGTCCAGGGAAAATTCCGAAATTATAAATTCCCAAATTGACCCTGCCGGGGATCGAACCCGGGACCTCTGCACGTTAAGACAACAGCGCTACACACTGCGCCACGGAGGTCGTCAACCTCTATATTCTATTTTTTTTTTTTTTTTTTTTTTTTTTTTTTTTTTTTTTTTTTTTTTTTTTTTTTTAAACAAAATAACTTTTACATATCATAAATATCTTCACGTCCTGAAACTCGCATGAGTTTATGTGGACGTTGCACATTCCTCCTAAATAACTAAGTTAACATAACAATAACAACGTTAAAAAAAAAAAAAACATACCTACATATTAAAATTTATCGTAAAGTTATTATCGTAAAATACCTATACAGGAGCGTTCGCACACCTTCGAGTATCATCGCAACGAGCATGCATCGAGCAAATGCCAAACCGGTTTTGTGCAGTGTAAATCGTATTATACAGGCTGATTTGGGTTTGACAGTGGATAATTAGTTACGAAATATAGAAATAAAAGAAGTATATGTACTATAGTATATAGAAATTATGATTTTATTACATTTAATACGTTAATTTAGATAACTTTAATTTTCTGTAGTTAAGTCATTGAAATATTTTTTTAAAACTCGCTTTATATTTTTAGCCGTGATCGAATCTCTTAATTCTAGTGGTAAAATATTGATTAGCCTTGGTATAAGAAAGTCAGTCGTTCTTTCGCCGTAGAAATTATTAGCTCCTACTGTTTTAATTTTTCGAGCTGCTACTTTTCTTGTTAATTTTGTGCTCTTATATAAATCGTCGTTATAGATAAGTAAGTTTTCTATAAGTAAGCGTAGTTTAACTTTTTGTTTTATTGGGAGGATGTTACATTGTTTATATATTTGTGTTTCATCATCTTGACACTTAAGTTTAATTTTAATAGGTAATATTTGTTTCAGTATTCTTAGTTCTAATCTCTCTAATTGTTCAATGTATGTTTTAAAAGTGCGGCCGTAGCTGCTTAGACCGTATAGTATTATGCTTTCACCTAGTGCTTTGTACAGTTGTAACTTACTGTGAAATGGAATTTTTCTTTTTATTAGACCAATTTTGGCTAAAATAGCGCGCAATCTAGAACACACGTTATTAATATGGGGACCCCAATTAAGTCGGTTATCTATTGTTAGACCTAGATAAGGATGTTGTGTAACTTGTTCTATAGATTCGCAGTTATCGTCATATTCTATTAGTTATTCCTAGCTAGGTAAGTGTACCTAATAGCGGTCAAATTAAAGTATATATTTGAAACCGATTTCACAGGGGATATCAGATAATGGGCGGAATAAATAAAAGAATATGTCACCGTAAACTTTTCTATTTACACATTATATACAACACAATGTGAGAATAATTCTTATTCATGTATAATTAATTAGTAAAGTAACACGAAATTACCTACTTCAAATCCAACTTCGTACAATTTAGTGTTCTAGCACCTAAAGCAAGCAACATGGATGGACGAAGCATAATATTATATTATTGTACTTATTAAAATGAAGGCCTATTTAATAATATTAAAAATGTTATTCGGAAATAAGTATATTATAATGCTTATCAATAGATTTACAAGCCCAAGAAATAAATCGGTAATGTATCTATCAAAAATTGTTTTCTAGAGACAACTAACTGCATCTTTGTTTAGAATACAATTACCACTAGTAGATACTTTCGACTTATATTAGCCAGCAATTAATTTGTCTACAATTTACTTCTTGGGGTCGAAAAATATCGTGTGACGCATTGTGAAAATTCAATTATTAATTAGTAGTCATTATAATAATTTAAACTGTCTACTAACCAAGGTAGTAGTAATAATAATATCTTGGGTAATCTCAACATAAATACAAAATCAGTCTCGTTCGTTTATCGACTGAAACCATTTTAATTACAATCTTACAATTATTCTTGTTCGTATATTTAGAACAGAAAATAAGTTAAAAAAATTAACATCTAATTTAAAATACAAATGGCGGTTGTGATTGTGTTGCCATGATTTAAATTATATTAAATGAGGCAACACACGTAAAGATTCGATTAGGTACTTTTTAATGTTATAAAAAAGATATTTGTTTTGTTTAAGAGGCGGTTTCTTATGAATCGAATACACGGAAAAATAATGGCTATTTATTAACATAAAAAATGAATTAATTATATATCTATCAATAACTAAAAAAAAGCAAACATTTAGCATTCGATTCATAAGGAAATAAAACTGTTGTCTCTTACACTTTATTAGACATGATTATTTGAATACAAACATGATTTATTTACACAAAAATCAATCGATTGTATTTGACATTTTTTAATGACTAGACTGATCGTAATAAAAAAAAAAACATATATTCTTTGATTACATTTTACAGTTTAGTCGTATCAACATGTTCTGATAGTAAATATTTCATCAACACACACTTTGTTAATGGCACACAGTACTCGAAATTGTGATTAAGTTTATAGAGTTTATTTACATTTTAATAGACCAAATGGTTTATTAATTTGACTGTTTAAGCTCTCCACCTCATTCGAAATTACTTGGATAAAATCTTAAAACGTTCTGCATTCACGTGCTATACACATGTGTATACTGGATACCTAGCCTTAAGATCGCTCATATAAAAAAGAAAATGAATTTAGCGGTAATAGGTATATATTAATTTTTGTAAAAATTATATCTATAAAGTGCACACTTTAATCATTTGCTTAATTTTATGACGCGTGAATCATAGTTTATAAACTTAACATAAAAAACGTAGGCAGGTAATAATTTAAAAAAATCAAAATTTAAAGGCGGTTGGCGCAACATAAAAGTATAATCTACTTTCATTTTTCATTAAAAAAATTACAGTGCATAGGATAAAGTGCTGAAATATATTATGATAAAGTTATTTTCTATATTAATTATTGCTATTGTCATGACAAATTCGATCCTAACTGACAAAATGCAGGCAAAATTAAACAATAACACAACAACAATAATAATTAAGGGCGGAATTAGTTTAATCCCATTTGAATGAGTATAAGTATAATGTTATAGAAGTAAATGCCGTTCGGAATGAAGATTTAAATTCAGTTTTCACATGAATAATATTCAACTGATAATTTGATAGACTTACTTAATTCCTTTCTGAACTTTATTATAACTTACTATGTGTCTTTATTATAAAGACAATCTTTCTCATAGAAATCACAATCTAAAATTTTTTCTATACTTAGCTATCTTATTTCACGACACATTGACCTAACTCTGCATGCATAATGCACATATTACCCATTCACGTTATATTATTTTGTAGCTTTCATACAGTCTCAAACCTAGTACACATTAGTCCAACGAACTCGTCGTATGCATGCATTTTCGAATAAAGATTAAAATTTTATGGGATGGTCAACCCCGTAACAGTTTACGCATTGGCCAGCCCTGGCCGAATATATTGGGTTAATGTGTAAATTTTTACAAGGGCAGATTAT
Organism: Erebia epiphron; assembly: GCA_963932025.1. Lineage (NCBI taxonomy): Eukaryota > Metazoa > Arthropoda > Insecta > Lepidoptera > Nymphalidae > Erebia > Erebia epiphron. The sequence continues at coordinate 39,392,601 of OZ009948.1, read as the reverse complement.
CGTCCGAAACTGAGTTTTCTCGGATATCGGCCGACTTATTACGGTGATAAGTGGTTTTTAGTACGTGAATACTGAATGGGCAATAATAATTTCATGCAAATTGCAAACTCTCCTATACAAAACGCACTACACAAAGACAACCAACATTTTTTTTTCAATTTATTGAACCATTTTCTTCTATCTACTCGTAATAATTTCTTTAAATATTTCCGTATTCAGAAAACGCGTAACTACAGATAAAATGTTTATCTTCTAAATAAAATTATTTGTCTTCATACGGCAAGCGCTGGGCGTAGTGTGCGGGACGGATGATTTTTATTGTGTAGGTAATGGCATGGATTGCGTTATTTAGCGGCGAATATTTTTGATTTGGTTTATATTTTTTTTTTCATATTCTATGTATCCTACTTTTGATATATGTAATTTAAAATTTAAATGGATGCCCTCTTACGAAATATCTTAAAAAGTCACCTACGGTACGGAGTACGGGTTCACATAGCATGTTACGGGTGCGTAGCTATAAAAGCAAAATTGTGTACGTTCTAATAAGTTCACACTCAGGGTAAACATCGCGTCGCATCGGCCAATATCGGCAAGCGCATCACAGTAAGGCATTAAGTATTTTGTTCAAGAAAAATACACTTTGCATCTTTTTATATTCATGCGCTTGCCGACCATCGACCAATCGAAGAAGACATTGGCGAACAATAAGACCAGGGAGTAAAGAGTACCCACGTGTTATGACTCCAGTGCACTTGGTCTAATAGGCTTGGTCAATGAATTTGACGAACGGGTATGGTGTATATTCTCCTCATACGGCCAGCTTGATACAATTTTAACGTTTTCATTTTTTTCGGCACTCGGGCCTATGTATACTGGAGCCATTAGATTCGCCGTGACATCCCAGTAAGACTTCTAATATTTTAAAACATAAATTGAGAGTATTCTTATAGATTTATGGGAAGAAAGCAGTATTTGTTAAGAATGCGTAATATTAACTTTGTATTAAGAGTTAGATATTTTTAGACAAGATCGAAGGGGTTTTTAGAATATATCGATTTTATGGCTAATTTTCGCAAATTTTATTTAAAAAATTAAGTAGATTTTTATTGGCACACAATTCTTGGATAGATTTGAACTATTGCTATGATTTATAGGAAAGTTACAAAACATTTTTATTAATAGTCATAGGAATCGGTACATGCATAAATATTTTCGTTTGCATGGGACACTAACTACTAACTAACTAACTAACATTAGTGCAGTACGCTTACTTTGAGTTTTTACATTGCAAATTCGATTGATCGTATTGAGCGTTCGATCACATTAGCGTCAAAGTAAAATGGACCCAAAAGCTCTTGATTTAAAGACACAAATTCAATAGAACCAATTTTAATTCCGAAACGTAACGTTTGGAGCGCTGGCTGTGAATGCATACAGGAATTGAGTACATTTTACTGTGACGCTAATGTGGTCGAACGCTCAATACGATCAATCGAATTTGCAATGTAAAAACTCAGAGTAAGCGTACAGCTTATTTTACTTTTCATAAACATAGTAAGGACATTTTGTAAATTTCACAATAATATTTTAAATATTAACAAAGTACAAACACACAATTAGTCTAAAGTAGATTTTGTGTAGAAAGAATAATGTTGTACTATTTGTACTTTATTGACATTTTTCTCGAAACTATTAATTAACCTCAAAATATTAATAAAAATTATTAATATCTATAATTTAATGACATCACAAGCTCGAATAATCTTATAATACTTAACTTAAATTATAATACTGCATCAAGAAACGTGCAAGCGTTTAAAAATGCATTAGTGGAATAATTTTTATCTCAACAAAAGATTATTATGATATTCAAAATACTTCAAATTTTATTGCATTGCAGAATCAACTTATGTATAGTTGTATAAGGATACCAAATGTACACCTCAGCTTTGCGGCAACAGCAAAGTAACTATTATAATAACTGTGTTAAGGGTCAGTTTGAAATTTAAAATTTTGCATAGAATAAAATGCGTGGGGATTTTCCGTTTGGTCTGAACTGACCTTTAGAACAAAGTTCCCAAATAACGAGCACTATTAAGCTCATCATACGATAAGTCATTTGACTTACGTCACGATATGACAATCAAAATTTGATTGTGAGTATGACTGGCACGCTGGTTGGCATTTATCGTCAATGGTGAACTTCATCGGCTTGGTTATCAGCGCTGGGACCATACTGCCAACGCTTAAAGCAATACCTAAGCAATATTACTCAAAATGACAGCTTGACGTGACGTTCATAAAATAAGGATTATAATTCTAAAACACGAAATATTTTACTGCCCTTGACAGCTCGAACTTCATCTCTCGCAGCACCGCAGTCCCGTCGTGACCACGACCCGTGCAATATCGACAAATAAAAACAAAAATTAATCGTGGTATGTACCCGTTATATACATTAAAATATGTCGTTAAACCACGAAATAAGCTTAAAATCATTAGTAAAACACGAAAGTCAATAATAATGAAACAGTATGGCTCTAAGCATTGGCAGTATATGGCTCCTGATTTGATTCGTTGGAAAATTCCATGTCCTAAGCGAGACACTTGTCAACGGCGAGCTTAAGGCCGCATGCGGGGAGGCGGAAAAACAATCTGGTTCGTGCGTGACCCGGCTAGTGTTAAATTTTTGGAACGAAGTTCCTTATCGCGCGTTACGAAAGGGGGCTAGACGGAAAAAATTAAGACCAAAAGTTGTAACGACACTTTTTGGTTGCTATGACTACTTGTGTTGTTGACTTCAAGTTGTTGAAAATAAAAAGACACTTTTTATGAAAAGATGATTTTGGTTGCTATGACTACTTGTGTTGTTGACTTCAAGTTGTTGAAAATAAAAAGTCGAAATAATTTTAAAGAATTATGTTTTCAATAGTTACATAGTCTAGTTATTCGTTCCATCCGGGTGTCCCTCGGACACCCGAGGGACACCCGGTTGGAACAAAGTTCCTTTCGATTAATAAGTGAAGGAATTGTAATAAAATTTACACAGAGAAACACGCGCACGCCGCACGGCTTACAACTATAGCAAAAAATGTCGTTACAACTTTTGGTACTTCGTTCCCTTCGGGTGTCCCTTGACACCTCTCAAGTTTTTTTTAATGTATTAAAAACTTTCACAAAACATTTATTTCGTTTCTTTATTTTATAAAACAACTAAAAATATTTACGGTTGTCTGTAAAGTCGGTTTACGGACGATAGTTTTACGTGATAACTAGAAGTTCTCGAAGAAGCTCGCGCGGCGGCGTTCCAGTAGCAGAACTATTCGAACTGCTTGCTCTGACGTCACGCGATCGTGCCTCTCTATCGCTTGTTCCGCGCTCTCACTTGCACGCTCAGGCTCAGGCGTAACGTGACACTTTTTCGTGCGTGCAGTGTTCATCGATTTATAAGACGTTATCACGTCAAAAAACGTCAATGTGAAAAGGCTCCGCTCTGCTTCAATGGTCACACACTTCCACATTACTTCCCCGCCTCGCTTCTATGGACAGCCAGCGTAGACTTATGTGCAGGCGGCGGGCTGCGCGGGCGGCGGGCGCGGCGCGTGCGCAGGCGGCGTCGCTAGGGCCAGCGCGAGGCGCTCGAGGCGGTGCCGCAGAGGCAAGAGGCGAGGCGCGTGCGACAAGGCGCCGAGCGCCGCCTCCACCGCCTCGCAGCGACGCCGCCGCTCGCCCTCGTCGCAGCACTCCAGCTCCTGGGGCAAGCGTAACGTAATCACAGTCCGTTCACAGTTATATTACCTTAAATCATAAATGATTTATTTACTTCACAAAGGACAACTTGTGCTTATGAAACGATAAGAGTCTATCTGGTTCGGAAAGCTGTTCTACTGAGAAGAGCCGGCAAGAAACTCGTTCGAAACCCTTAATCTTCGAATGGTTTTAACACCAGGACTACGCAATCTTCTGGGCAAGCGTAAGGCCACATTAGGGATGATGACAACTCAATCAAATCAGCAACTCTTTATCAAACTTAAAAACGCGCGCCTCAGGAGCATATTATTATTATAATTATAATAGTTAAAACTTAAAATGAGTATCACTTACGATAGTGTAAACGTTAAAATAGTTATTTTACCTATCGCTGTAAGGTTGGCTCACCTGAGTGTCCGTGATTTCACACGAGTCTATTCTGCAATCCAAACATTTAATCCATTCTAATTTATATTAACAGATAACTTAATAAATAAAGGACAATTTTATAAGTTCTATTTATGATTAAATGTTTGAACTGCGGAATAAACTCAGTCAGTAGGCTTTTAAATGCTGACAAAACTTACATTTGCAAACGACAAATACTGGCTATATTTAAAATAAGTATACAACTAACCTGCTCAATTAATTCGATTTCTTCTTCTTCACCGCGTTGGGCCAGTTGACTTTTTAATACCTGTTAGATACAGAAACGTATTATGATACGGAGTACAACTTTAACTGTAACACTACGATGAATGTGACTAAAGCGCAAATCATAACGCGTTTTCAAATTAATTTACTCTGACACATATTTTCTTGTAAAAGCAAAGTTTATATATATTGTAATACATGGTATTGGACTATTCATTATTTATTTGGCTATATGGTACATATTGTTCTAATTTCTAAATATTTTCTAATTGGCAAGCATTGAATACATATTTTGTATAGTGATATGTTTCAGCTATTGCATCTAGAAGTACGTATTTAACTACCAAAATAATGCATGAATAGTATTTCTTTCATAAAAATTATTCCTTCTTATTTCCACAAGTTTCCGAAAATATCATTACAATATAGAAAACCATGGGTAAATTATTTAGAGTAAATTTTGCAGTTACTACAGTTTTTTTCATACTATCATATCCAGATTACAGATGCTATTAGGATGACAGTTAGGCTACTATCTTTTTCTCTCGAGTGACGTAATCATAAGAGCAAAAGAGATAAACCTATTATCCTAACCGCATCTGGATTGGATTATACAATTAGGTGTTATTTATATACAAATCGTTCACAACAAAGTTCAGCCAATAATTGCAATATTATGTACATTTTCCCATTTAAATACAAATTATATTTTACACAGTGCTGGAGGTCGCGAGTCAACGCGCTGCGATGAAGCTATGTGGAGTTGGCGTCTGCGTGCTCTCTCATAATATAGCATCGTTGCAGAATTATATATGTTACTTTTAAATATATGTAATGCTAGAAAGACGTTAAGCTTCACGAAGCTTTAGTTTTAAGATACCGTAACTAATTATCACCATCATGTTTTATAGTATTAGTGTGAGATCTATAGAGCGAACTTTGACTTTGCTTAGACTTAAGACATGGTTAAAACGAGACAGATTTAATTTATGTTACTCACATAAGTCCACCTCGTTTTAACTCTTAGTGAAGTCTGAGCCAAGTCAAAGTACGCTCTTTAGATCTCAGCATTAGTTTAATCTACATACAACAAATTTTCTACACAATTAGTGAAGTTCAATGGCAATTGGTAAAAAGTATAATCGCGTTCTAAAATAAAAGGTGATAAGGTAAAATAAATGTTATACTAGAATATATTATTGGATATTTGATAGTTTACATAAAAAATATTAAATGTGTGATCATTTTCATACACATAATATGTAACAAAAATCCAAAAAACAAATTGATTCATTTTATCAACAAATTAGAGTTTTATAAGAGAAAAAGAGAGAGTGAGAGAGAGAGAGACAGCACGCGACGTAACATGTGCGTAATATAGAAGCTGGTATTGTATAACGGGTATAGTAGTGTGATATAGTATTAACCTTTGCACTTCACTCTTGACTCGAGATCGCCAAGCAGGCCCTGAATGGTGTAAATACCTGTTTCACATCAAACCAGTTAACGGCACTAAAGCTACTTTTGTGTTTTACGATTCCTATTTCTATTCTCATGAACTTTATATGTAACTTGTAAGTTTTTCTGTTTCGAACTTTTCATGTAATTATGTTGAACACATACTTACATTAGTTATTTTGTATTTATTAACTTAAAATCATATTATTTTATAAAAATATTACAAATAGGAAAATCTATTGTTAAGATTTTGAAAACGTTACCTAAGCCCCACTTACTTTGTATAGATATGTCAATTTATCAGCCGAGGCAGTCAAGTAGTCAAGTTGATTTATGTAGTGCAGTAGATATATGGCATAGAGGTGGAATATTATAAATGCCACAAAAATAATAAAGCAGAGAAAATATTTTCGAGTTTTTCATGTTTTTTCAATATGGCGGTCAAAAAATCATTTTACGCGACATTACAGTGAAATATTTTAGCGGAAGTTGATAAGGACCTACCACTAACATCAAGAATCGTTTAATTAAAACAAGTTTTTTTTTACTTATTCTACTGCACTATACAGTAAACTGTGAATAAGCCCGCTCGCAAATTACCAGCAATTTCTGTCAGAAAAATTCGGACGCACTAGAAGGCACGCTGTCACTACTACTAAGCCCTACTACTGTTTGTACTAAGCCCATAAACACACGTCGCAGACTGTCAGAATATTGCACATAAGATTCTGAATGCTGGTGATCGTAAAGCGCAAAACACACAGGGAACGGGCGCGGGACACCCGCCACGCGCCCGTCCCGCGTCCGTTCCCTGTGTTCTGCCCTTAAATGTCTTGGTCAAATACAAGGTGAACCAAACGCGAGGCGAAATTCACATAGAAATTCGCGTTCGCATTAAGACAGGGGTTATTCATTTATTTCATACTAGATGATACCCGCGACTTCGTCCGCGTGGATTGTTTTTTTTTAATTCCCGCGGGAACTCTTCAATTTTCCGGGATAAAAAGCAACCTATGTCCTCCCCCGGGGTACAACCTCTCCCTGTACCAAATTTCATCAAAATCGGTTGAGTAGTTGGGCCGTGAAAGCGTAGCAGACAGACAGACAGACAGACAGACAGACAGACAGACAGACGGACAGACAGACAGACACACTTTCGCATTTATAATATTAAGTATGGAAAGTATGGATTTGCATTCATGTCTACATACTAGTACATTTGCATGAGGCCCTGTCAGGGTTAAAGTAAGAGGGGACGGAAAAAATGCAGTGGTAAGTTTAGTTTATTTGAGTCTTTGTTACTTGAAATAAAGATCCAATTATTTATTCAATAAGGACGCTACTCACTTCAATGGAGTGTTGATATTGCTCCATAAGCGTCTTGCAAGCGTCGAGCTCAGCAAGCTTCTTCACCACCACGTCCGCTACGTTTCTCTCTGTCACCTCGATCTTATCCCTGAAAAAAAAAAACATGTAGAATATTTTATAGAAGGTAAAACTAGACTTTTTAGAAAGGAGTTTTTTTCATTTGCCGATATTGTATATTAGGTCCCGTCTGTCGGCTACGATAGTATCCGACAGACGGGATATAAAAATATATCATGGTTTTAGATCGTAAACACAATAAGTAAATCTCCTCCCAGAAAACTTGCAAAACTACCATGCAAAATTAACTATTCCATACACTATTGTTGGACCCATACCTCAGTGCATGCGCCAACGCAGCAGTGGGTATGTCGGGTGCTCTGGACGAGGGACTTTTCGCAGCTTGCGCGGCAGCGGCCAACGCTCGTAACAAATCCACCAGTCGTAGGTCCAACGCCAATACCCGCTCTAACAAAGCTTCTCTCCCTGCCTCCCAACGTTGGGACCAATAGCCGCTAGACTACCAAGCAATATTTACTCTATTCATAACCATTGGATCCATACCTGAGAGCATGAGCCAACGCAGCAGTGGGTGTGTCGGGCGTTCTGGACGAGGGACTGTTGGCGGCTTGCGCGGCGGCGGCCAACGCTCGTAATAAGTCCGCCAGTCGCAGGTCCAACGCTAACACGCGCTCTAACAGAGCTCCTCTCGCCGCCTCCTCGCCCTCAGCCTCCCAACGTTGGCGCGCCGTAATGGCCGCGGACAGGTTCCGAAGAGAATCCCGCTCTGACATCGATTGCGACTCAGCTGAGCCTTCGCCTTCCGCGTCTAAAATATTATGATTAAAACATGACCGTTCCAGTCCTTCGAGCCGGATTTAAGTATCTTAAAGATACTATCTAGAAACCGCAATCCGCCTCAAAAAATATCGAATCTTCAAATAAATATTATAAATGCGAAAGTTTGGATGGATGGATGGATGGATGGATGGATGGATGTTTGTTACTCAATCACGCCCCAACGGCTGAACGGATCTGGATGAAATTTGGCACAGAGATAGATTATAGTCTGGAATAGCACATAGGCTACTTTTTATTTAGAAAAGAGTTCCCGCGGGAACTACAAAACCTCAATCCACGACTACGAAGTCGCGGGCATCAGCTAGTCTATAATAAAACTTCACAATTCATTTTAAACTTGCCTTTACACAAGTGAAAAAAAAGTAAAACGTCCATTAATTAAAAGTATGCTCCTTAAAAAGCTTATTAAATACTATTGAAGATTATGTAAACGATAAAAGAGCGTGGATTTGACTTGCTCCAGCTTGGGCTAAAGTTACTTATACATCTCAATAATTTTTTGAAAAGAACAACCACCAAATTTCTTGCTAGCTCTTCTCGGTAGGAAGTGGCATTCCGAATCAGCGGTAGATTCCCTCGTAAAAGTTTATTTGATTGAAAAAACACTAATTGATTTTAATCCTTCCATTATACAGCGAAATCCGAAACTAAATAGATCTTAAATTTCTAAGTCCATCAGTTTGAGCTGTAAGTTGGATATGTCATTCATTTTCCTTTTGAGATGCAGATTTTTTTTAAACTGACCTTTATCGCCATCTCCATAAGACTCCCGCTCTGGTGACAACTCTTCCCCGCTCCAGGCGCCTGCGCCTTCCGCGCCCGACCACCATTCTTCAGCGCATTCTAGAAAAAAAAAACAGGAACAACATAGTAGCAAAGTTTATTTATCAATCAATCAATCAAATTTATTCACTATAGGTACACTTATTGACGTTAAAAATTACTTACTTAAAAACATGATGGTGATAATCGGTTACAGTATCTTAAAACTAAAGCTACGAGGGAGGCTCTAAAGAG